>JAZHEH010003205.1:19355833-20855000 GCA_036589455.1 Ateles fusciceps
TACGTATGACAAACCCAAAACAGAACAAGGAAAAACAAAGTTAACCTGGTCCCCAAGCTGTTTCTTGTTTGTGATCATCCCTTGTGGGATGAAGACAGCATCACCGTCGCAATTCTCAGTTGCTCTGAAGTCGTCTAAGATAATGCCTGGATATTTTACCAGCATGAAGAATAATATCAACACTATGTATAAAGATTAACAATTAAAAATCTTCCCCAGAAAATGAATTCCATACAAAAGCTGTGCTATTCAAGGCTTCAAAGCAAGTGTCTGTGAAGGCCCCATCTACCTGGCCCATTTTAGTCATTTCAATTTACTTCGGGGAAAAAGAAAAAAAAATCCCACAAAGCTGACATTATATAGTAAAGTTTCAGGGGTATGGGAGCTATTTAATCATTTTGTGTGTTAGCCTGGCTTTTCTGCAGTCTCTTTTTCCTGTGGTTTTGTTCTTTTGCTGCTCATTAGCACCTCCCCCAGAGAGTGGGCAGGAGAAGGGAAAGAGAGATAAAACCAAATCAGACAATTTTATCAGTCAGGCTGTCAACAAGTTGACTATATTGAGAACCCAGGGGGTGTGGAGGGTACTTTTTAGCAGCTCTGATAAAAGGTTTGGTGGGGGAGGAGGTCAAGACTAATGGCAACATTGAGATTTGGGGAGATTATCAAGGGATTTTATTGATTTGTACCCTCCACATCGCCATTAGTGCAGATCATCAAAAGCGGGGCAAAAAATAATTAAGCAGCTATGGAACTTTCTTAAAGAAGACACTCTTTTAAATCAGTCGCTTTTATCCCTGTAAGTTTGGGGACCTGTTGGGCAGTTCAAATGGAAAACAATTAAGTTAATTTCCTTTGCTTTGTCTAGATTCTGCAAATTGCACTGTAAGGAAAAGAAAACCTTTGCAGCAGGCTCTCTAGCTCCCATCAACCTTATGCTTTCAGTCTCACTTCAGCTTCCAGAGGGGCAGGACCTGTGAAGAGGACACATCTAAGCAAAGCAAGAAGCAAGATCGCTGCGACTCAAATGAGCTGAAGCCTGACAACGAAGGATCGAGTTTGCCGCAGACATAGCAAAATTAACAACGCGCGCTGTGCACATTAACGTGGGTTCCCATTCAACCTCACTGTCTGCAGAGACACGAAACTCTTCATTAAGTCATGAGGCCACTCAACACACAATGTTTGCTAGTTCTAAGGCTGAATGAGGAAGGAATGATCGGGTCTGCCCTTTCTTTCTCAAACACTAGGATATTCTTTTATGCTAGAGTTCCAAGGTATAAGAAAAGGGGACATTTCATGGCGGAAGAGTACCAGACATAACACAGAACTCTAGTGAAAGCTGCTCAAAGATGCCATAGTTCTGTTGGTTCTGGTGCTCAGGGGAATTCGCAGGGACTCCAGTCACTGGCCAGTTTGCACACAAATTCATTCCTGTCCCCTTCTCTACAGGCTATTTTCCAGGCCCCCATGGCAGCTGGATTCCTGCTGAGGTGGCACCCATGGGAGATTACAAGATGGAAAGAAGGGAGAAATCAGGGTATTTCTCCCCCCTTCCTCTTGATGTACCTCCAGAAGCTTCCTTTCCTCTGTAACTGCTTCTCCTCTGTGACTCCAACTCCCAACTGCCACCAGACCAGACTGTGGTCTAATTCATAACCCCTAGGCACCAGCCATGCCATCTTTTTCCTCTGTCCCTTGGACAAGGAGTGGCCATGGCTTCCTGCTGTTGCTAATAGTTGCCTGGCCTCACTATTCTCCCTTTTGCTCAGCCTCTCCAATGCCTAGACAACTAAATCTCTGCATTGCACTTGCTCCCTTCTAAACACCAAAGCAGCTTCTGCTTTCCTGGCTAGCCTCTGATAGATACACAGGACTTGTGCATTTTATAGATGATTTTCTCTTTTTTGAGACAGTTTTAGTCTGTCGCCCAGGCTGGAGAGCAATGGCACGATTTCGGCTCACTGCAACCTCTGCCTCCTGGGTTCAAGTGATTCTCCTGCCTCAGCCTCCACAGTAGCTGGGATTACAGGTGTGCACCACCATGCCCGGCTAATTTTTGTATTTTTAGTAGAGACAGGGTTTCACCATGTTGGTCAGACTGGTCTCGAACTCCTGACCTCATGATCTACCTGCCTCGGACTCCCGAAGTGCTGGGATTATAGGCGTGAGCCACCGCGCCTGGCCTTATAGATGATTTTCTGTCTTGACAGTTGGCTCAGTGGTTGGAATCCACAATTCCATGATCCCATCTTATGTTAGACAGGGTTTCGTGACTGCTGCATGATTGGCATTTTGAGCCGGTTATTCTTTGTTGTGGGGACTGTCCCATGCATTGTAAGTTTATTTAGCAGCATCCCTGACCTCTCCTGGGTAGATGCCAATAGCATCTCCCCAACCCTGCAGTTATAACAATCAAAAAGTCCCCAAATGTTACAAATATCCCCTGGCAGGGAAAAGTCTCCCCCGAGTTGTGAACCGATGCCGTAGGAGATGAGGAGGCTGGTGCTCCATGGACACTCCTTGGTTGTTTCTGCTTCCGTGCCTGGTTAGTGAGTCAGTGCCAGGGAAGGAAGGGACTGTGATCAGTGGGGTGCAGGGTGGACTATTCTATCTGTCAACTCCCAGGGACTCCCAAAAGAGTGGGAGAAAGGGTGGCACAGTTACCGCAGTTATCCTGAAGGCCAAAGAATCAGTTTCTCTTCTCACTGGGTACCTTGCTGGTCTAGGCTGTGAAAAGGCCCAGGGAGGGGCTGTCACTCACCATTTCTCCTCCTTAGGGACATTTGAGAAAACATGGAGACTGGAGGCCGGGCACGATGGCTCACACCTGTAACCTCAGCACTTTGGGAGGCTGAGGCGGACAGGATCATGAGGTCAGGAATTCGAGACCAGCCTGGCCAATATGGTGAAACCCCGTTTCTACTAAAAATACAAAATTAGGCAGGCGTGGTGGCACGTGCCTGTCATCCCAGCTACTGGGGAGACTGAGGTCAGGAGAATCGCTTGAACCCGGGAGGCGGAAGTTGCGGTGAGATGAGAGCACACCACTGCACTCCAGTCTGGGCAGCAAGAGTGAAACTCTGTCTCCATTAAAAAAAAAAAAAACAAAAAACAAAAAAACAAAAAAACATGCAGCCTGGAGCCCCAAGGCATGAGAAAAACAGTGCTCCTCTCTACACCCCATGACCTCTTTCATGCCTGCCTCCACTCCGTATTTTTAAGTGCAAACCAGCCACTCCTTCATGCCCGCCTCCACACCGTATTTTTAAGTGCAAATCAGCCAACTGTGTGCACTCGGTGACCATCAGCATTTCCTCCTCCCAGTCCCTCTCGGGGGACATCATCGTCTGATTGTCATTTCATTCAGGAAGGGCACAAAGTTACTGCTGGCACCATCAGCACAGCATGCCAGCCCGGTTCCTTGCAGCCTGGAGGTAGCACTGTAATTTAATTAAATGTCAACCCCCAGGTATTATATTTCAAATGCAAATAACTTTGGTAATGTAATATTGTGGCTGAGACTTTAAACTCAAGGAAATCAAGAAAATCAGAGTTATGGTAGCTCCTAGAATTAACATTCCTCTACACACTCCTCGGGCACTGGGCTTGCTTTGTGTCATTAACTACCATCAAAAACACACCAAAAAGTGACTGAGCGTATACGAGGCAGGCTGGGGAAGGCTGGTTCCCTAAAGCTTGAGATCTTCTCTGTTAAAATGAATATCCTTTAAATTTCACTCTGATCCTTAAGTGGGGGACTGTTGGTCAGGGCGACGAATGGCAGGCAGGTGAGTTTTCTTCTAGCCCAGATCCATCATGGGCTAATTGTCCAGATCTCTCTTGGTCCTTTGCTTCCCAAATCATAAGAAAAAGAAAAAAAAAAATGTCATTCATTTCCTTCAGCAAGACATCATCGGTAATAGCAGGGTACTTGTTTTACCGTGCTTTGAATGCCTTCCAAAAATACAAATGCGAAATAATTTGAAAGTTACTTCATCTAAAAGACTAAATAATATATTGCTGTTGCTATTCTCTTGCGGTTCAGGCCCTGAGATGATACTTGATGGAAAAAGACCTGCCAAGCCCCAGATTCTCAGTTCTTGGTAAATGGGTGAAGCAGCTTCTCATTATAGAATGCAAGGGCGTTGAAAAGTCAAATAATTGGGAAGAAAGCAGCTTCTACTTGAGGGACACCATGAGGTTACCTCCTCATATACTCAACTGATTATGAGATAGCCAAAGTATCTATGTGAATAGAGTTTGCACACTTTTTTTTTTTTTTTTTTTGAGACAGGGTCTCATTCTGTTGCCTAGGCTGGAGTGCAGTGGCATGATCTGGGCTCACTACCACCTCCATCTCCTGGGTTCAAGCAATTCTCCTGCCTCAGCCTCCCAAGTAGCTGGGATTACAAGCACTCGCCACCATGCCCAGCGAATTTTTGTATATTTAGTAGGGACAGAGTTTCACCATGCTGTTCAGGTTGGTCTCAAACTCCTGACGTTGTGATCTGCCCGCCTCGGTCTCCCAAAGTGCTGGGATTACAGGCGTGAGCCACCGTGCCCGGCCCTTCGCACATTTTTTAAGTGAGCAATTCAAAGAGGTTTCCATTGTACTGGTTACCCGAATCAGCCAAAATGGGCCACCTTTTATAATGAAATGTGTTATCTAGAAAGCAGCCACATACAGAAATACAAGCTTTAAAGAAACACCTACTTCACAAGTCAAGGTGGGTTAAAAATGAACAGCAAGTGCCAATCAGGGAAATGCTAAGACTTGAAGTCTCTTGAGCCTCTGAATGCTCAAGTTCATGGTCTACCTGAAGCCACTCCTCCACGCTCCAAAAGCAGGTCTACAGTTTCTCTCACAAATACAGTCTCCATAATTTCCTCCCTCTCATGCTATATGTGTGCTTAAGACATGGGTGGAAGAGGCGGAAGAAACTGTCCAGGTGGTTTTTAATTGTAGCTCAGCCAACTCCTAGCAGCTCTGGGCAGCCAGGAAGCTTTGGAGCAGCCTTGGACTCTCCAGTTAGCCCCGCAGAAGCTTGACCCCTGAGCCTCATCAAGTACGAGACAAAATACCATCATTTCCAGACTGCCCACATTTATTTAGTATCTCCACTTCTTTTATATCCTTTTTTAATCTTAAGAAAGATTCACAGCTGCTTCACAATTACACAAATAACACAAATTGGAAATTAGGAGGGAGAAGAAAGACAGACAAGCTTAAGGGTATAAAACGGCTCGAGAAGTGGCTGAATGCAAAATAGAACGTAGTCTTACATGTTTGTGTGAAGGGACCACTGATTTTATTCTAAGTCTGTCTAGCAACAAAGCCACAAAGAGAAACCTTAATCATTTACAAACTCCCCCAGGGTTCACGCAATAAAAACAAACCAGAAGTCCAGCTACTGCTGCTACTGACATTAAGCAGAAATTTATTCTACAGATCCACATTTCAAGGGTGCATGTCATCAGTACAGGGGACATCAACTCATAACCACTTCAGATTTCCAAAGCATATACCTACAATGGCATTTCCTTATTCAAATCTTTGAAGATGAAAGCTATTTATACCTTTTCTAAGACCATCTTCACACTGAAATTACAGTAAATGAAATTACAGTACATTTTTAAACATGTCTCTGAACACAAACGTCTGTTACTTTCTATCATACCTTTGTCTAGTTCACCCATTTTAAACACCTACAAAAATAGTGTATTAATGGAATATCTCTAAAAGGATAGAGAACCTCTAAGTTACTTACAAATGATGTTTGAAGAGGCTGTGGGGGCATTAATAGATTGGGTATTGCTTCCATGGCTTCCATTAGATTCTCGTAAGTGTTGATCATCCAAAATGGCCAAGACCTCTTCCACCAGCAGCAGCATTTAGAAGATAACTGGATGGGTGCTGGTCTTCTATTAATATTAGCCCAGGGCAAATATTCCATATCGTATCATTTTGATCCTTTAGTGACACATAAAAATTACAAACACTCTTGGAGGGGTGAGGGTGGATGTGGTCAACCTGCTTTGTATCTATTTAGAATGTGAGTTTTAGGGAATATAAGTACATAGCAGCGCCGTGTCAAAATTTGGGTTTAAGCATACAGAGCAAGTAACCACTGCAAAAGATTGTGATCACCATTATTTGGGAAGAATCAGAGCTAGGAATCAGCTCACGGCTGGTCTCAGCACCCAGTGTGAGACTGCAGCTTCTTGCCTAGGGTACACAGCTTTCATGAGAATTCATGATCTATTGTGACCAACCAAAACTCCAAATGCACTTTCAGTAAGGAAACTGGCAGGTTTATTTCTAATTACAAGTGGAAAAAGTTGTCACTATTTATGTCATCATCAAATTTTTTTTAAACTACAGCAATGTATAGAGAAATGAGAGTCCTTTATAATCTCATCCTTCCAAGATAACCACAGGTTATTCCACGCAGTTATTCATACAGACTTGTTTCCATACATAAAGTGGGTGTGTGTAATTTTCATTTACTGAATTTTTATATAAATGGGATCGTATTCTACATATTGAACTACAACTTGCTTTTTTTTCTACTTAAGGACATAATTCAGGTTGGTTCTCATAAACAGATAGGTTTGCTACTCTTGCTTGCAAATACGGCCAACGGTGTACCAGCCAAGCAACCTGCTTCACTCTTTGGTCATTTCATAGCATTACACAGTAGAGACAGACATGCCACCGCTGATTTCATCAAATTCCCACTTTGGGATGTGTGTACATATCTGTCTTTGTCATTCCAAACTACCATAGACAACACTTATACATATATTTGAAGCCTTATAGAAGAATTTCTGTTTGAGTACTAAAGAGGATTCGTTGGTCGAAGGATATGAGCATTTTCATGTAATAGCTATTTCCAAATTTTCTTAAAAGTCAAAAGGCTCTAACAATATATGCAACCAAATAAGAATTTAAGAGAATGCCTATTTCTCTGTCCTGTAGACAACACTGACGATTATCTACACTTTAAATAAATGGAAGTCTGACAGCTAAAAATTTACATCTAATTTCTTATTAGAAAATGCACGCATACACACCTAACTCCCATATATACAAGAAAAAGAGGTACCATATTTGTTATCAGAATGACTATAAATCCTTGTTAATCCCATGGAATATTACACTTACCATTGGTATTCCACACTGCCACCTGGAAAGAAATAACGGACAGAGCCCTGAGAAGCTTATGGAAGCACAGCAAACAGTGGCAGACACAACTCTAGGGGGGCGCCATGCATCTAGACCAGAATCTATGTGACTGTGGATACAGCCTGGACCACCCTACTGGGTGACCCCATGTAAAGGATCATTAAGGACCCGAACGACATCCTCTTTACATAATAGTCTTCATGCTCAAAATTAAAACTCCTCTTTTAATTCCACAAACCAACCCCCACCACAGACCCAACAAATCAGGTCACATTGCATGTGATGTCAACTCAGCAAAAAGTTGGACAAATTAATCCTTGTAAGACACTATTCATTAGTATCTAAAAGATCTTTGTCCCATTTGTTCACCCAAAGGGCATAACATTAAAATGGCATGATCTCTCGTGACGTACAAAAGTAGTTATTAATTTACACTCATTATCTAAAGATGTTTGCCAGTAGCCTTTGGATATGTCTCTGGTGTGCACAGATGGTGCTTGACAGAGACAATCCAGGGGACTTGTCAATGACCACAGGTGACACCGTTTAATCGGAACAACTCATCTAGAGATGAGAGTTTACTCAGGGCTTCAGACGCAATTATTCAGCTGGCCAAACTGACAGGCTCGAAGTGGAGTTTTCAATTATCTATTTCAGTAAACATTTTCTCCTCCCTCGCCCTGGTATTTCTGATATTCTCTCCTCCAGGCCACACCACATGCAAGGTCTAGACAGGTATAACAGCGTGATGTCTTGCCTAAGAGTGCCTACTAACCCAGGCACTCTGTCGATTTATTTTCCTCATCCTAATTTATTATGCATATCTTGTTGGCATCTTTGCTGTCCCTGCTTTTGGAGCCTCTACTGGAGCTCTGCATAGTCTGGATGAATTCCTTGTCTCATTATCACCTTGATTCACAAAGCAAAACCCATTTGATCCAAGACCAGTCGATATTTCTGACAGCTTTTGCATTCTGAATATTACTATTTCTCTCTCTTTAAAAATTTCCTTATGTTATTTCATCTTCGTGACAGAGTATTTGATACCGACCCATGAAATAGTGCCGCAGGAACCCAATTTTTAAGAACTGCCCCAAACAAGATTGGATTAAATCTTGCAATTAGCCCACAATTTGCACCTCGCAACAGGAAATTCATTGTTTCGACCACAACTTCAGTGGACTTGGTAGAATAAGCTATTGTTGAAGTAATTCCTGTAAAAGGTCATATATTTAAACCCTTCAATTTTTTTGACAACCTCTCAGAAATGAGTGATACAGTCGCTCAGTGTCCAAAAAAGCAATAATGTCCATACCACTTTTCTTTATAGGCAGGGTGGAGTATTATTACCCCATTCATCACAGACTATTCTGGTTATAAAATATGCTTCTTGATATTTGAGAGACCTTTTTCCTTCACTGTCTTGAAAAAGCTGAAGGTCTCTTGTGCTGGGTGTCAGCCTAGTAGTTTCTCGTAATATGTTAAAACTTCTTCAGTGTCTCCTGAACAATGGTGACATTTAGCAATTTCCACTGAATTCCATCTCCTTAAGAGCAGAGGACAAGGAGGCCAGTTTAAGATTTCCTTTTCTTTTGAGTCAAGAGCCACTCTATGGTCCTGCAAGAAGCAGGGGACAGACTTCTGGGTAAGACACAAAGGCCCTCATGGGTCAAGAGTTAAAGTATATATGCACAGAAATAATAGAGGATAATAGGGAGAGGTGAAGCCCAGTGAAGTAGACTATGAAAATCTCCCTTGAAGGCATTAAAATTCAGCTTTACAAAATAGTGCTGTTCAAACCAAATGCGTATATAGCCAGATTCAGCCTTCCACCTGCCATTTTGAGACAATGGATTAAGCGACTCTGAAAAGCTTTCTTTTACAATGAACGAGCCCTATGGATCTCACAGTTTTCAAAGCATAATCTAGTTTCCAGTCTAAATTTCTGTCTTCCTGCCAACTCTGACCCGTCCGTGTTGGTGTAACTCAAGCTGTCGATATCCTTTGATTATGTCTCTGGTGTCCTGACAATTCAGTCTTGGCCTAAGAGTGCAGCAGCTGGAATGGTCTTCTCTTCTTCTTAGGTTACCCAGATCCAAAACAAAAATTGAGTTGCAATGTGTTTATGGCCATGTTCCTTATTTTCATTTACCCTTTTGGCACAGGCCTCTCATACCTTCTGAATGAATGTTGGTTGTGGAAATCAGGAGTCTACCCCTGCCAACCTACTTGATTTCAAATTTCCTCTATTTGGTTTTTTATTTTTTATTTTTTTCAGTACAGGCAGGAGAAAGAAAGGGGAGGGGAAGGAAATGGGAGGGGGATGGGTGGGGAAGAGAGACAGGGAGAGCCCAAATCAAGCGTATCATTTGATTATTGCGTCAATCCCGCGCTGTTGCTCCACAGTCTAATAAACTTTAGTGGCCTGGAGTCACTCCTCTGAGCACTATGTTACTCTTACCATTATCTAGGGGAGGATTTGTCAGATTCATAAATTGTTCTATTACTGAACAGGGAAAAGCAAGCAGAAGGAAAAAGAAACTTCAGGGGTTCCTTTCTGTCTCTTATTTACGATTTTTATTATAAATCTCCTTCTTATATATGGAACAAAGAAGTCTTCATAGCACTTAGTTTTAAACCATTCCCAGGTATGAAATAGAAATACAGCACCTTAGTAGTCTCTTGACAGAATACTAAATACAGAGTCATCTTCTGGGGCCAACAGATTAGAAAAAGTTCCCTCCAGGGAGCCCGGGGGGCTTATTTTCAACCACCTGGGACTTCTGTCCTGTGCCGAGTGGGAGTTCAGAAATAGACTATTTCCTGTATGGAGGGCCAATTTTCTTAAAATATCAGAACAATGGAGCTGACAGCTATTTAAATAATGGCATGATTCTGTTTGGGCTTCCCCAACGTCAAGATTAAATTAACCAAATTATCAGCAGTCTGAATCATTCCTTAGGTAAGATAGCAAATGCCTTGAAATGATCATTTATATGAAAACAAAACAGACCCAAATATCCCATATATTTAATTAACCAGAGTCTAAACTTTCCTACTATTAAGAAACTAGCCTTCTTTTTTTTCGTATTGCCAAAGCACATACTTTTCAAAACAAGGACTGTGTTTTAGATCATGAACATTTAATGAATTCTAAAGTTGAACTTAAATTTTTTATCAATTTTTTTAAAAAATAACAAAAATAGTGGAACTAATGGAAAACAAATGGAGCACAGTTTTTCACAAATAAGTTTGTCCAAGGAAATTCGCTCTGCTACTGGCAGTGTCCCACAGTAGAAGCAGCTCATATATCTTACACGGGTGAGTGCAAGGACTCACACTTTAATCTCAACACTTTGGGAAGCTTACCTAAGAGAATCACTTGAGGCCAGGAGCTCAAGACCAGCCTGGGCAACCCAGGGAGACCCTGCCTCTATTAAAAATTAGCCAGACATGATGGCTCATGTGTGTAGTCTCAACCATGTGGAAGGCTAAGTTGAAAGGATTGCTTGAGTCTGGCAGGTCAAGGCTGTAGTGACCATGACTGTACCACTGCACTTCAGCCCAGGTGACAGAGTAAGACCCTATCTCAAAAAAGAAAAAAAAAAATAGATTCCCTAGATCTTCACTGAAAGAACTACCTACCTAGAAACATTTGCAACTGTCTCTGAGTGTGCAAGAAATAAATATCACTTAGTTAAGTAACTATAATTTCCAAGATACGTTTGTTTCTGCAGCAGAACCTAGCATACCCTGACTAATGTACTAGGTGATGTAACCAGTACCATGGATTTAACCACAACAACAACAGAAAATCTCTATGTTGGTTAGTCCCAAATATATTTCCTGAGAGAAGCCTCCCTCAGACAGATATAGGTATAGGTATAGATAATGTATGTATATGTAGATACATACTTGCTTTTTATATACACCTTATTTCTCCATTTAGATGGCCAAATAGCCATCTCAAATTTAATGCTGCCAAAAAGAATTTATTCAACCAAACACCCACACACACACGCCCCACAGTATTTTTCCATTCTTACTAAATGATGCCAATACCACAACCAGTTGCTTAGGCTCCAAAACTAGTAGTCCCCTTTTATTTCTCATAGAATAATCTGGAAATGAAGGTTGATACCCTGGCACATAAACTGTCCATTTTGTTATCATAAAGCTGAATGGAACCTGTCAAATATCTCCTATGAAGATTCCTACCCTTTGTTTACAAATATATGCAATAAAAGCAAAAGATGTTGGGTATAATATTCTATCAAGTGGGCCATAGGACCCGCTCCAAATGTTTCAGAATCTTCCTGAGAAAATGTAGAATCTAGCATTTTTAAATTTCACAGGGAATTTCATCAATAAAATGGAAAAAGATGAAGACATTACAATATGCAAAAATAATATTTGTAAGGTGGAAATATTGACAATTATTAAGTCAAAAGTCCAAACTACAAAACTCAAAAGCTAACTACATGTCATACAAAAGAAAGAGGTCTCTGCTTCTGTTCTGATTGCCTCCATCTACCATCAGCTTCTATTAAATCTTCCTAAAACTACACTTCAAGTCACCCCTTTTTAAAAACCTAATGTTGTTCCACAATATCATGTAAATAAATTTCAGATTTCCTGATCTGGCATTCGAGATCTCTTTCCAGCTTCATTCATTCATTGACATTCTCCAAGTGTTTCTGAAGACTTACACTCTATTTCTTTGATATAAATCACCTTATCTTCCTGCCTCACGCTGTTCCTCATGCTATGCCCTCTGTTTAGTATATTCTTCCCTCTTTCAAAACCAGTCACTCCTACCTCCAGGCTCATCACATTTACTTTGCTGCCAAGCTAGCTTTTCTAAAATCAGATTATATCACTGTCCTTTTTAAGACTCCTTGGTCCTAGAGAATAAAACTTAAGTGTCTTTGCCTGGTACAAACGGCATGCATAATCTTCCAAACTTACTTTTTTTTTTTTTTTTTTTTTGAGAAGGAGTTTTGCTCTTGTCATCCAGGCTGGAGTGCAATGGCACAATCTTGGCTCACCGCAACCTCTGCCTCTGGGGTTCAAGCGATTCTCCTGCCTCAGCCTCCCGAGTAGCTGAGATTACATGTGCCCACCACCACGTCTGGCTAATTTTTGTATTTTTAATAGAGACAGAGTTTCCCCATGTTGGCCAGGCTGGTCTCAAACTCCTGACCTCAGGAGATCCGCCCATCTCAGCCTCCCAAAGTGCTGGGATTACAGGCATGAGCCATCGCACCAGGCCCCAAACTCACTTTTCTAAACAACCAATCTTTCAGCCTTTCAAATACACCAGACCCTGCCTTAATGGACCACCTCCCACTTCCCACTTCCAACACGCACTTTGTATTTTCACCTGGCCATGCCCTTTCCCTAAAATATCCTTATTGTTTTGTTTGCCTTGTGAACTTTCCTTGTCCTTCCAGGGTCAGAATGAGGATGACTCCTGCACTTATTCTGTTTCTATCACTCCCTTCCCTCCACCCCTGATGACACCACAACCAGTGGCACCAGCGCCACGCCACTTCCAGTTAATGGAGCCATTTTGATTTTGCACCACCACTGCATTCTGACAAAAGGCTATATTGACTTTTCATGCAGTGGATAAATGCAAAATCTGAGTTGAAAGCATGAAAGCCCCACTTCTAGGTGGTGGTGCTGCTGCCGGTGGTCGTGGTGTTATCAGGGGTGGTGGGGAAGGGAGGGATCTCTGGAACCATTATAGACCTATTTCATCTGTAGAACTTTCTCATAATTTATTACAGCTATTTACTGTGCAACTCTTCCCCTGATAAACAGGAAGCCTTTTGAAAGCAGAGTCCGTATCTTCATCTTTATTTTTTTATAAGTTACTGAGAAGTATTTAAAACACTCAAAAAGAGATATAGAATAACACAACAAAGACCAACCAGTGAGAAAATAAAGCATTACCAATACAATCAAAATGCACCAAGTAACCTCTCCTAACACTATACTATGTATAACTGTGTGGGAGTGTCCCACAGAAGAGAGAAGGCAGGACACCAATGCCACATGCACCGGAATGCATAACAAAATGCATATCTGACTTTTCATGCAGTGGATACATGCAAAATCTGAGTTGAAAGCATGAATACAAGGTTTGATTTAGAAGATATCAAACTCCGTACTTGAAGGGCAGTGTGCATGGCCCTGAATTGCACCCTAAGTGGAAAAAGACTGGATTACTCAAAGAACATTATGGTGTACATAAAACCAGTGGTAAGTAACTGTCTCCTTGGCCACCCAAACCATACTTACTGGCCCCAGAGCAGTAAACAGGCTAGTTTACTGCTACTCACCCGCCCGCCCATCTACCCATCCATTCATCCATCCATCCATCCATCCAATGGCTAACAATCTATAACCTCCTTTGGAGAGTCAAGGGGTGCACCTTACCTCTGAGATGAAACTGGAGAGGAAGAAACTCAACAGGGGAGAAAGAAACCAAAGCTGACAGCTTCCCCTAGGTTTGGTAAGTTGCATTTGCAGATTCCTTTCGTAAACTGAAGTCTGACAGGATCTTTTCATACTGTCACAGGAAGAAAAAAAAAACAGATCCTAAACCAAGCCCAGCAATGAGTGGAAATTGACAGAGTTGTGAGAAGCGGGTCTGGAACGTACAATCTGCAAAGACACAGCTTTACTCTACCAACTTTATTAAGAATCCAGGAAAGAGAGGGGGAAGATCTTATTACTATTATCATGATAATCACATTTGCAGATGACACAAAATTGGGAGGTGTTCCTAACAGCAGTGGAAGGCTGGCACACAATACCAAGCTATGTGGGGATCTTAGTAACAGATGTCAAAAACAACACAATGAGGCACTGGTTAAAAAATGCAGATGATCTATCTGGGGGATGAATAAACTTAAAGAGGGAATTTAACCTGAAGGGGATTCCTGGAGGGGAATAATCGAGAAAACAACAAAATAGTGAGCTAGTGGAACAGAGCCATGAGAGGGAAGGTGAGCACTGCAGCTCAGCAATTCTCTGAGCTAGCAAAATTTTCAGCCACGCACACAGGGGCATCCCAAACCACGGCTAGGAGAGTCTGTCTCAGTGTCAGCAATGAGACCAGACTTGGAATGTTGCAGGCAATTAGGGGTAATGTGATGCCTTGATGGGAATTTAGAAAAGAAAAGAAAAACAAATCAAAGGGAGTGAAATATAAGGAAGAGCACAGGCGATAAAATGAACATAATTTGACTAAATAACAACCTAGGGGACTACGATAACCATCTACTGAGCATCAAAATCCAAAATGGGGCCTAGAGGTCTACTGGCCTGGGCATTGTTCTGAGAAATATCTACAGCTGCATCCGTTAGAAACTCAATAGAAAGGCAGCATTTTGCATCCATTTAATTGAAGCGGGGGTGATTCTGTTGTGGGGACTAAACAGACCTGGGTTCCCAGGAACTATGTATGTCTGAAAACTATTTTTCAAAAGATATGGACAGAGGACCTCTAAGAGAACTCAGGACCTACTGCAAGAAGTCCTTGAAGCCATGGGCACAAAGTCACTCGCGTGTGCATTTGACAAATGTTTACTGAACAAGTACACTGTGCCCGTACTCCGCTTGGCACTGAGTACAAAGTTTTGAATAAATAATACATAAACATATAGCCACAAACTAGATTAGAGAGCCATGAGTGGAAAAAACACAGTATGCCAGGAAAAGTATTAAAAGGTTTTAAGAAACAGTGTCATAATCCACTCTAGTTTTTAAAAATTTGCAAGTAAACTGTCAATCATTGGATAACATTGTACCTGCAAAGATCAAAAACTAATGTCTAACCAGGTACATGGTTATATGTGTATGTGTGTGTGTATATAAGTCTATGCACATACCTATGTTTAAATGCATGTTTCTGTGTGTATATATTTTTAAATAACATTTTTAAAATAAAAAAATGATGTTAAGACAAATGCATATTTTTATAGCCCTACCTTCTCATGTTCAGAAATTGGAAGTTAGGGGTCCTGAGAGAAAGGTAAAGCAGGAGCTATCTTCTGAGAGCTCTATCTTCCCAATGCCACAACCTCAACTCCAAATGTGCCCATCTAACTTTGGACGCTGCCTCAGCCTCCCTGGTGTCAGTGATGTCTGTTGACCGTATTCCTACCGTCACTTTACAGAAGCTTTACAGCCATTGGATCTGGGGGAAAGAATCTGCAATCTGGCCTTATGAGGAAAGAAGCCAGGCCAATTGAATTATTCCCTTGGGGGATGTGGAACATGGATTCTGAGACACTGGGGTGGCTGAGACAAGGGGAACAATGTTAAAACTTCCAGGGGACAGGCCTGGCCATAAGGAAGATCTGCAAGTACAGAAAGAGAGAAAGGAGGATGGAGCTGTGGTCCGTAGAGAAGCAAAGATGAGCTCATCCGTGGTGCCATTTATATGGAGGAGAGTAACTCCCAGCTTTCAGTTTCCAATTCCAGTTTTCCCAAGGCCCAGTTAAATGTCTTGAGCTTGGATTCCCTGTGCATTGCGGTCTGTAATGACCTCCTTTTGATTCCAGCTAGTTTGAGAGGGTGTCAGTTCCTCATCCAAAATCCCTTGACCAGGAGATCTATTTACTGTCCTGGTCTTTTGGCTGCAGCCCAACTAGGATTATCTGAGGAAATAAAAATGTGTGAAAATACACTGGCTCACACAGTCTCAAAGTCCAGAGTTTTCTTCAGATATGGCTGCATTGAGGCATGTTTCAAAAATGACACCCAGTCTCATGCTCTGTCTCTGCCTTTCTTTTCCTCTCTTTCCCTCTGTGTTGGTTTTATTCTCAGATGGTCTCTTCTTCCTGGTCCCCAACAGCTCCATGTTTCATCTTTTTATGGCTATCAATCCCACCGGGAAAATACTCCCAGAGGTGAGTGTCCGTGGCCAACTCCTGAACAAAACACCCTGGCTGGCCAAGCTTGGGTCAGTCTGCCAGTGAAGCTGGGGGAAGAATAAGCCCAACCAAACCATGTCGACTGAGTGAAAGTGTGTCCTGCAGGAAGAACAAAAGGATACCAGGACAAGGGGAAATGGATACCAAGAGGGCAAGAGTAACAAATATAATACAAGCTCATCTCCCAGTACTTGCCAATACGGACACTCTTTCAGAAGATCAGTCTCCTCACATCTTCCTACAGTGCCAGACAACATTTACAGCTACCTCCAATAATACCAAATACCATTTGCAGGTACAGTGGATCCTCATTATCTGAGAATGTGCATACTTGCTACAATTTATCTGTGACTCCATACTCAATACTTATAGCACTTTCATGGGTCATTTGTGGACCTGTGCATTTTTGTGTGTATTGCTGGTGATCTTGCAGCTTTAAATGACCCCTAGGTGTAGCAGTGAAGTGCGGGTTAGCATTCCTAAGCACAAGAAGTCTGTGATGTGCCTTAAGACGTGTGTCCCATAAGCTACATTCAGGCATGGGTTATAGTGATGTTGGCCTTGCGTTTGAGGTAGGAGGCTGGCAGGACTTGTGCTCTGGTTGTAACCCGGCTGACCAAAACGGGATCTGTCCCAGACAGAATAAAGTGAAGAAACTGGAGAAAACCAATAAAAGGTGACCAAAGCAATCCCCAGCTGCCCTCATTGCACACTTGCATGAGACACTCCCACCAGCCCCATCACAGTCTACAAACACCACGGCAACAATCCGGAACTTACCACCCCTTTTCCACAGCAATGACCCACAATTTACTGCTCCTTTCCTAGAAAGTTTTAAATAACCCATCCCTCAATTTGCATTAATCCACCCCTTCATTTTCGTGTAATTAAAAGTGTGTTTAAGTGGGTGTAAACACAGATTGCCAACAGCCCATAAGGTGCTGGCTCTGGGAACACTGTGGGTTAGCCCTGCTCAGCAAGGTAGCAGTAGCATTCAGTGAAAGATTGCTGTGTAAGCTCACCCTTGAATTCCTTCCTGGGCAAAGACAAACTCCCGCTGCCTCTGGGCTAAGCCCCAGTTTTAGGGCTTATCTGCTCTGCATCAAGTTTAATGCTAATTAATCAACAATATACATTCAGTAAGAGTTTTTTTTTTTTTAAAGAGAAAACATTCACAAAACAACATTATATATTGATAGGTTGACAAAATATTGTGACCAGAGGTGGAAAGGACTCTCTAACCCTGTAATTCCCCCAAGAGAAAGGATTCAGTATCTACTAATTCAGTGTCTGTTGTGACTTTATAGACTGTAACTGCTGCAAATAGTAATAAGAATAAAATAAGATCAACGTGTGTGTGTGTGTCTAAACTCTGATTCAATTTTATACTTTTTGGACTGCCTCCCAAATGTCTTATGTATTTTGTCTTTCCATCCACACTGCAAACTCCTTTAGAATTCATACCCTGTCGGCAGACAGCTAGGAACACAGTTAGTACACCCCAAACTTACTGACTCATGAACATATTGGTCAGTTACAGAACCCACATCAACCCAGCTATAAGTGTTTCTACTCAAAAAACTTGTATAGTTTGATCTACCTATCTCACTGCTTTTAGTCTTTCCCCTCTGGGTGTTGTTGCAGACCTATCCAAATATGATCTCAATTCAAAACCATTTTTCATTTTAATGGCAAAGGAGAGTGACACAGGCTAAGAATTCCGTACTGAAACCAAGTTCTTGACTCTGGGTAGAGACAGGTTTGCGCATTGTACATCTAAGTGGCCACAGACCATTGGTGCTGAGCAGGTACCTCTCTGGTGCCCCCGAGAATCATGGTATATACCTCCATCTCTGATTTTCTGTTGTCTTTGGGCTGACCTTGCAGCCCCAGCTGCCATATGGTCTCCTCTGTACCAGAATATCGTTTGCAATAAGACAGAGGTATCTCAGTAAACAAATAAACGTCTCCTACATTGCACTCTGGGCTCTCACAAGAGGCTACTTTGTTTTTAGACCTTTACTTCTTGACCAGCGTTGGATTTATGAATCTGAATCAAGACAGGCTTTTCTACATATGCTTGTTTCAGTTGAGGGGACGACACGAACTTTACATGAAGAGAAGAAATTAGGAGAGGTGGTTAATGAGAGAAGGTTTTCAAAAATTACACAATATATATAAAAGAAGGTTCACTCAGGGTGTTTCTGTCTATAGCTCTGCATTTCTGAGCAAATTTCACAGACTTCTCAGAACCCCAGTTTCTCTTCCCCCCAAACCCAAGAGTTTAAACTACATGATAATAATAATAATAACGAATTGAATGTTTACTATATGGACACTTTACACACTCGATTTTGTTTAATCTTCAAAATACTCTCCTAAGGAGACGCTTGTGTCATTTCTATTTTACGTACAACAAAACTGAAATTCAGGGGAGTTCCAGTGTGGATGAATGATGAATGCATCCACAGTTGTACAGCTATTGAGTTATGGTTTGAATCCAGGCGACCTGACTTTAGATCCCACTTGCGTGACCACTTACCCATACTCCCTGATTAATCTCCAACACCTCCTTCTACTCAAAGATCCTTTGTTCATTTCCTGACATTTTCCCCTTTACCCAAACCAGGTCCCATTTCTAAGACTCTCGCCTGTTTAAGTTGGATGTAATGACATGTATAAATCTGAACAGGAGAAACGGGAGTAGAAAGAAGAAAAGAAGATAGGAAAATCCTGGAGTTAAACTCCCTAATGGCCTTAGAAATTCTATATAATCTATCCTTCTAATCCAGTTTTAATTATATCAATAAGTAGATGGAGCCTGGACTATTTTTCAAGACGGTGCATAATGTGTGAGTCATTCTTCACGCTACTTCTTGCTTTAAAAAAAATCCTACAAGCACTTATTAGTATGAACAAACCAAATAATTCAAGTTTTAAAAAATAATGCAGTATCCTTATATGAAGATTCAGAAGGATGGTCTCTGAAGTTTAGGAATCCTGCAGGCACGAACTGGGAATTGTCCTAACAGCTCACAGTCGGCCCAAGCCTCTGACTTCAGCCAGAGGCGAGGAATCGAACCTCCGGTGAAGAAAAGCAGGAGCTTGGGGCTCAGCTGTTTATCAAAATGAGGCACTGCACCCCCCACCCATGATGCTGGCCAGAGATTAATCCATGAATCAGAAGCAATTTTCATTTTTAAAAAGTAGAGAATGAAAGACCTGCTTGGAGCAGACAAGCTGCCTCATCATAAAATGATGGTGGAACTCGGCATCAGCGCGGCACTGGCCCCTCTCCCATGGCCGGTGACAGTGGCTGACTCCTGTTGGGTCCTGATAGCACATGCCAAGATGAACTTCTGACCACTTTCCACCGCTGAGAGAGGCTCACCGGTGACTAAAATTAGATTGGCTTCTATTCCAAGCCCAGGGTTCTTCCATGGCTGACTTTCTTTTGTAAGAGTCTGTGATGGTGGCTTGTTTGATTTAAAGAAAATCAATGAAGAGTTACATGAGAAGGAAGAAACAGGAGACCAGGTATTCCCAGGTTAAGATAAAAGTCCAAATAAAGGGCACTGCACATGCTCTCACTCTCTCTTTCTCTTTCCCTCAAAGCAAAAAGAGTAAGAAGCTTTTGAGTGTAAAGTGGAAACCGTTTTTGCTGGAGGGGTAGCATTTTCTTCATCTTTCCAGTATAATCTGATAGGCCTAATCCGGTAAAAACTGCAGCTACTCTCAATGGAACGACTGACATGGGCTAGAACGGATGAGAAAAATAGGTGATCTCAAAAGGTGGCTTTTGGTGCTTGCAGGGCCTGACATCATTCACACAACATGAACTTGCTTCTGTCTTCTTCCCCCTTCCTGGCAATAATAGGGGGGTGTGCATGACGAGAAAAAGGCACAGGCACATTGATCCTCCCCCGCCCTTCACTGGGGAGGGAGTCCAAGCTGACCTTGGCCTCTGACCAGGTGCAACGTCTTGGCTGCACAATTAGGTTATCTGAAACAGAAAGATTTGCAAGGATAGGATGACATTTCTCTCTAAGCTTGGGTCCGGAAAGCCCAGCCTTTCCAAGAAACCACCCCCACCTCCTACTCCCCACCCCGGCTCCTAACATCAGGAAACCACTCCTCCCCCCAGGGGCATTTTGCTGAGTCTCCTGAAGCCCCTATTGTGTGTATTATTTATGATCTTGGTGCCTTTTCTTTTCAGGGTATTGGTCCATAATAGTGTCGGCTATTATTATTTATGACGCAAGGAATAACTTAAACCACATTAGGAACCTCAACATTACGGGGACTTTAGAGAGCTACATTTTTCTAGTTATGGTTAAACTACTGCAGTGATAAATCCAATTGTAAGAGTGCAAGAGGGAATGCACGGGACAGGTGCTCCCCATTAGTCACCGTAAGGAAATGCAGGAACAAACGCGGGCTTACAGACGCTTCGGTGTCTCTCCCGAAGAACAGCTGTAGGAATCTGAAACGGTGAGGGGCAGGGGGCTTCTGAAAGCCAGTAATGAGAAAAGATGGGTATGGCTGGGGTGGAGAGGGAGGGGAAGGATTGTCTGTAACGTGCAGAGGACCAAAGTGCACGTCTGTCTCTTTCACACTCGCATCTCACATGAATTCCGTGGGGTCCCTTGTGTCTGTGAGCAAGCTCCACTGGAGACGGGAAAGCAGTCCTTACTGTTAAACCCCACTACCCATCAGGAATAAGGATCTCCTCAGCCTCCATAAGAAGGCCAAGCCAGATTCTCAGAACAGCAGCTGTGGATGTCAGTACTGCGGCAACTTACTCTTTCTCTACAATTCTGTTTTCTCGTCCATGAAAATCAGGGAGTATTTCCCCTTCTCTCTCCCATGAGAACAGTAGGGAATGTGTTTTTAATTCAGTAAATATTGATTGGGCACATACCAAGGTCGAGCAAGGTGTTAGGCATTGAGATAAAATGGGAGTAAGACATCAACAAGATAGTTAGAGTTTAGTGGGGGTAATCAGACCCCAAACAGTATTATTATAATGTGGGGATGTTTAAGATACAAATATGCAAATGGTATTATCATTGGAGCACAGAGTTGGAGGGTCCCTGCAGGAGGCACCAGCGTGAAGTGACCAAACCTGGACCGTGTGTCTGGTCTCAAGGTGACTTCGACAACCTCCACATGCTCTCCTGTGTCTGAGAAGCACAGGAAACCTTGATGCGATTCAGAACTGTGACTCACTGGGACAGAAGTCAGCCTTCAATTTATCTTTATACTCCATCAGGGTTCATATAAGCAACTTTAAAGCACAGAAATTATTTCAGTAAAAATGCTTGAAGCTCCTTAAGCATACGTTTCAATACCCCAGGTACAAAGAAGGCACATACACTCTCAGGATTGGCAGACACGGGGAAGACACAGCCCGTTGTTCAGAACGTGATGTCCTTCCCAAAATCCTGAGCAATTCTCTTGAATGTCTCTGAAACAAGGAGCTCAATACTTCCCAAAGCAGCCCATTCCACCTTCCCATGGCCCTGGTTGTTAAAATCTTCACTGCATTAATTACGAACAATGGGAACTGAAATGTTACTAGAAATTCATTCATTCATCCAACAGCTATTAAATACTCACTCTATGCCAGCCATTGTGCTTAGTGCTAAGAATTCAGTAGTAAATATTAACAATATAAAGCAACTTCAACCAGAGTTCTCAGAGATAACAGTTTTCTAACCTAGCTCCAATTCAGTCTCCTTTGAAGGTGATACAATTAAACCTGTTAGGAGATGTGCAACCCAGGTTTTCATGTGGACTCATTCTTTACTCAGCTGATAACAGGGTGGCTCATAATGATAGTAACAAGCAAGATACACATGGACAATGCCATCATGGGGCATACCATCTAATTGGTGGGAACAGCCCACCCAACATGCAAGGTTTTTTGTTTTTGTTTTTGTTTTTTGAGATGGAGTCTCACTCTGTTGCCAGGCTGGAGTGCAATGGCACGATCTTGACTCACTGCAACCTTCATCTCCCAGGTTCAAGTGATTCTCCTGCCACAGCTTCCTGAATAGCTGGGATTACCAGTGCCCGCCACCACATCCAGCTAATTTTTTTTTCTATTTTTAGTAGAGATGGGGTTTCACCATGTTGGCCAGGATGGCCTCGATCTCCTGACCTCGTGATCCACCCACCTCGGCCACCCAAAGTGCTAGGATTACAGGTGTGAGCCACCATGCCCGGCCAATTCAAGTATTTTCATTGCAGCTTTGTTAAGAGCTAGGGGAAGGATAAGCAACTTGGTCTGAATACATAGGCAGATCCAAAGGGCCACAGAGATGCATTATTCATGGATGCTTCCTTCTCATTGAACTTGACTGCTGTAGGGAGTCCTCTGCTCATTATTCTCCTTTGCTTGTCCACAGCTCGACCTACACTTTGGAGTTATTTATGCATTTGCTTAGCTCTGTATCTTCCCCTCTGCACTTTGAGTTCTAGAAGAATGTAGACCATATCTGTTATATGCATCATTGAATCTTCACCTCTTGGTTTTATACAGTACACTGTAAGGCAGATACTATTATGCCCGTTATACAAAAGAGAAAACTTGAGGCTCAGCCATAGATGTGGGTGGTGTAGGGTCATTACAAGTTGATCCAGGTCTACCTGATGCCAAAGCCTCACTTTAACCACTGTGCTTTCCCCTGATGGCATTGGTGAGTCACACTTATTAAGCTGGTACATTTGTTATGACATAGGTGAGGATGATTTAACCAAGATACTAAAACTAATACTGACTTAAGCGAGATAGAAGTCTATTTCTGTCTTACATGAAAGTTAGTGGCCACACATTTTTATTGGCACTTAGGATCCTTCTCTCTTGATGTTTTGTCATCCTTAATACATGACTCCCATCACATGATCCCTCTTCTACCTGCACCATCACATTCAGCCAGTGGGAAGGGAAAAAAGTAAAGAAGAAGCTTGTCCCTTTCCTTTAAGGACATGACCTGGAAGTTGCACATATCACTTCCATTCACATTTCTTTGGCCAGATTTTAGTCACATGACCATACCTAGCTGCAAGAGAAGCTGAGAAATGTATACTAGGAAGCCATGTACCCAGCTAAAAATTTTTGTTAAATAGGAAAGACAGAGAGCTACCTCTGAAACCTGGCTTTAGGGATTCCAGAGAACTACAGCAGAAAAAGAAAAGTTAAAAAAAGAGGAGGAAGAAATAGAAATGATTTTAGGTGAGATAAACTCTTCAAGGACTCTCTACTCATTCCAGTCTTCTAAGTTCCTTCCCCTGAGGCTTTATTTCTGTAATGGGATCCTTGACTCTCATAAACCCTTAAACTGGAGGATATTATGGTTTCCTGTATTATGGGCCCAATTCTGTAAGTTATGCCCTTTGGGTTTTGTGAATGAAGGAAGAATACTAAAGGGAGAATGAGTCCATTTTCTGAATGCAGAATTTTGCTTACCAAGAGCATAACTTATATTTGGGATTGTCTTGGCCTTCCAGGGGAAAAAAAGTAGGAAGGAGGATTCCCCCAAGCTAGCAGAAGACAAGAAATAACCAAGATCAGAGAAGACCTGAAGGAGATAGAAACACTAAAAACCCTTCAAAACATCAATGAATCCAGGAGCTATTTTTTTTTTTTTTTGAAAAAATAAAACAGACCTCTGGCTAGGTTAATAAAGAAGAAAAGAAAGAAGAATCAAATAGTCACAATACAAAATGATAAAGAGGATGCCACCACTGACCCCAAAGAAATATAAACAACCACCAGGGAACACTATAAACACCTCTATGGAAATAAACTAGAAAATCTAGAAGAAATTGATAAATTCCTGGACACATAAGCTTTCTCAAGACTGAACCAGAAACAAATTGAATCCCTGAATAGACCAATAATGAGTTCTGAAATTAAGGCAGTCATAAATAGCCTACCAACCAAGAAAAGCCCAGGACCAGATGGATTTACAGCTGAATTTTACCAGAAGTATGAAGAGGAGCTGGTACCACTTCTTCTGAAACAATTCCAAACAACAGAAAAAGAGGGGACTCCTCCCTAACTCATTTTATGAGGCCAGCATACCAAAGGAAGAATACCAAAGGGAAGATATTATGGTTTCCTATATTATGGGCCCAAATCTATAAGTGATGCTCTTTGAGTTTTGTGAATAAAGGAAGAATACCAAAAGGAGAATGAGTCCATTTTCTGAACGCAGAATTTTGCTTACCAAGAGCATAACTGATATTTGAGATTGTCTTGGTCTTACAGCAAAAAAAAAAAAAAAAAAAGTAGAAAGTGAGATTCCCAAAGCTAGCAGAAGACGAATACCAAAACCTGATACCAAACCTGATACCAAAACCTGACAGAAAAAGAAAACTTCAGGCCAATATGAACATTGATGTAAAAATCCTCAACAAAATACTGGCAAATCGAATCTCACAGCACATCAAAAAGATTATCCACCGTGATCAAGTTGGCTCGATCGCCAGGATGCAAGGCTGGTTCAAGATATGCAAATCAATAAATGTAATTCATTACATAAACAGAACTAAAGACAAAAACCACATGATTTTCTCAATAGATGCAGAAAAGGCCTTCAATAAAATTTAACAACCCTCCATGTTAAAACTCTAAATAAACTAGGTATTAAAGGAAGATACCTCAAAATAATAAGAGCTATTTATGAAAAATCCATAGCCAATGTCATAGTAAATGGGCAAAAGCTGGAAGCATTCCCTTGAAAACTTGCACAAGACAAGGATGCCCTCCCTTACCACTCCTATTCAACAAAGCATTTGGAAGTTCTAGCCAGGATAATCAGGCAAGAGAAAGAGAAAAAGGGTATTCAAAGAGGAAAAGAGGAGGTCAAATGATCTCTGCTTGCAGATGACATGATTCTATGTCTAGAAAACCTCATCAGCTTCTTAAGCTGGTAAGCAACTTCAGCAAAGCCTCAGGATACAAAATCAATGTGCAAAAACCATAAGCATTCCTACACATCAACAGCAGACAAGCAGAGAGCCAAATCATGAGTGAACTCCCATTCATAAGTGCTACAGAAAAGAATAAAACACCTGGGAATACAGCTAACAGGAGAAGTGAAGGACCTCTTCAAGGAGAACTACAAACCACTGCTCAAGGAAATAAGAGAAGACAGATGGAGAAACATTCCATGCTCATGGATAGGAGGAATCAATATTGTGAAAATGATCATACTGCCCAAATTAATGTATACATTCAATGCTATTCTCATTAAACTCTCATTTGCATTCTTCACAGAATTAGATAAAACTATTTTAAAATTCATATGGAACCGAAAAGAGCCGCTATAGCCAAGACAATCCTAAGTAAAAAGAACAAAGCTGGAGGCATCACACTACCTGACTTTGAACTATACTACAAGGCTATAGTAACCAAAACAGCATAATATTGGTATAAAAATAGACACATAGACCAATGGAAGAGGAAAAAGAACTCAGAAATAAGACTGCATATCTACAACCATCTGATCTTTGACGAACCTGACAAAAACAAGTAATGGGGAAAGGATTCCCTATGTAATAAATGATGCTGAGATAACTGGCTAGCCATATGCAGAAGATTAAAACTAGACCCCCTCCTTATGCCTTGTACAAAAATTAACTCAGGATGGATTAAAGACTTAAATGTAAAACCCAAAACCATAACAACCCTAGAAGAAAATCTAGGCAATACCATTCAGGACATAGGCAGGGGCAAAAAATTTCATGACAAAGATACCAAAAGCAATTGCAACAAAAACCAAAATTGACAAATGGGATCTAATTAAACTAAAGAGCTTCTGACAGAAAAAGAAATTATCATCAGAGCAAACAGACAGCCTACAGAATGGGGGAAAGTTTTGCAATCTATCCATCTGACAAAGATCAAATATCCAGAATCTACAAGGAACTTAAATTTACAAGAAAAGAAAACACCACCATTAAAAAGTCGGCAAAGGACATGAACAGACACTTCTTAAAAGATGACCCCTCCAAAGAAGACATTTCTGCAGACAACAAACATATGAAAGAAAGCTCGACATCATTGATCATTAGAGAAATGTAAATCAAGACCAAAATGACATACGTTGGTAAGCAGCCACCCAAAACTCAAGTACTTTAATTACAGCTTTGTTAAGAGCTAGGGGAAGGATAAGCAACCTGGTCTGAATACATAGGCAGATCCAATAGGGTCACAGGGATGCATTATTCAGTGCTGCTTATTAGACTTAAATTATAGATTTAAACATGATTTAAATTAGAAATTAGACTTACATTAATAGAAATGTAAATTAGTTCAACCATTGTGGAAGACAATGTGGCAATTCCTTAAAGATCTAGCACCAGAAATACCCTTTGACCTGGCAATCTCATTACTGGGTATATACTCAAAGGAATATAAATTATTCTATTATAAAGATACATGCACATGTACGTTCACTGCAGCGCTATTCACAATAGCGAAGACATGGAATCAACCTAAATACCCATCAATGATAGACTGGATAAAGAAAATGTGGTACATACACATCGTGGAATACTATGCATCCATAAAAGGAACGAGATCATGTCCTTCACAGGTACATGGATGGAGCTGGAAGCTGTTATCTTCAGCAAACTAACACAGGAACAGAAAACCAAATACTTCATGTTCTCACCTATAAGTGGGAGCTGAACAATGTGAACACATAGACACAGGGAGGGGAATGACACAGATTGGGACCTGCTGGGGTGAGGCAGAGGGAGGGAGAGCATCAGGAAAAATAGCTAATACATGCTGGGCTTAATACCTAGGTGATGGGTTGATAGGTGCAACAAATCGTCATGGTACATGTCTACCTAGTAACAAACCTGCACATCCTGCACATGTATCCTAGAACTTAAAATAGTAATAAAATATTTTTTAAAAGAAAGTGGGATTCTTTCCCCTAAATATCTCCCCACTAATGTATTAGAAGTTCCTTAATCTCTTTACGTTGTCTCAAGTTCTCATACATTAAGTCTTTAAAAAATAAGATTTTACAAAAACAAACTAGGAGTTGTCAATGTACAGAACAGTGTTTAAAAATCTAATTTCTTAATTATAAAAAAATTATCCCTCTTTGAAATTGACTTATCATGTATTAAAGGCCTTGGAGAAGGCTGATATCAAGACTTACCAAATCTTTAAAAGTCTGGGGCATTCACAAAATGAAAGCAATTTTGAAAAGCAGAATGTAACAAATGGGCTTGAGTGAGGTGTGTAATTGTAAATCAATTTTAATTAATTTCTTCCCATTTCTTGGTTATTATCTACACCAACCCATTTATGTGAACTCACAAATGATTCTGCCAAGCCGGAAGGAGAGGTCAACTATTCTGAAAGACACTTCTTTTCTGGTTCCCTTCACCAAATTTAATAGCTTAAAATAGTAGGGTGGAGTTAAAGGTGAGATTTTGGGGGACCCTGAGCATCTTGGAGCATTGACGAGGTATGGGGGACATGCCCATAGGTGACACTCAATGAGCCACACTCTAACTCCCTCCCTTTGAGTGGCTGTGGAACCTGTTACCTGCTTCTTATTAACAGAATATAGCAATGGTAACAAGATTTTGCAGATATAATTAAAATCTCTCAGCAGGTGGCTTTAAGTTAATCAAAAGAGATTATCATAGGTGGGGCTTACCTAATCAGGGAAGTCCTTTTAAAGAGGGTCTTGGGGTCGGAGACTAAGCAGCAAAGATTCTCCCTCTCCCTTGCTGGCTTTGAAGAGGCAAGCTGTCATGGATTCTACAGCCAAAAGGAAATAAATTCTGTGAACAACCAGGGGCGGGGGTTGGGGGGAGGGCTGTGCTTGGAAGCGAATCCATCCCTAGTTGATCCTCCAAATAAGAACTCGGCCCAACCAATACCTTGATCTCCACCTTGTAAGACTCTGAGCAGAGAACCCCGCTCAGCAGGGCCCCAGACTTCTGACCTACAGAAACTGTAAGATCATGAATGGGTATTGTTTTAAGTCACTACGTTTGTGATCATTTGTTACACAGGCACAGAAAACTAACACACAAGCTGTGCCAGTGTGTCAGCGGACAGAGGGAGAGAGGTGCAGAGCTCTTTGGAAGCAAATTCCCAAACCCTGCTCACTTCTCGCCCCCAACGCTTGTGCTCTTTGACGTTGCTTGCTGCCATCCTGCCTTCAACCTCAAATCAGGTTTCTGCCTGTGATTCAATCTCTGGCTCCCTATGAGAAATCTTTTTTATATAAAATTAATATATAAATAAATTTGCTCTTGGAGCGATGCAGTGTGGAACAGAACCTGCCAGGCTCTCTAACGTCCATAACAAAGAAAGACTGCAGACGGGAGGGGGAAAGGCAGAGCTTTGTCCTCCATGGGGAAGCAGAGAATTCATAGTGATCTTATTGTAGATGTAAAATTAGGTCGGGGGCTCTATAAACTGATTAAAGCTCGTGCTTCATGCTTCCAAGAAAAACAGCCAATACAAAAGGGAATGATCCCTGGCTCAGGATGAGAAGGAAGGAGAGCCCTCTATGTTCATAGGCAGTCCAGCCATGTAGGATGCTTGGCCAGAATGAAGGTATAGAAAAGGAACCGGCCGGGGTGCGGTGGCTCACGCCTGTAATCCTAGCACTTTGGGAGGCTGAGGCAGGCGGATCACGAGGTCAGGAGATAGAGACCGTCCTGGAACATGGAGAAACCCTGTCTCTACTAAAATACAAAATACCAAAAAAAAAAAAAAATTTAGCCGGGTGTGGTGGCACACGCCTGTAGTCCCAGCTACTCGGAAGGCTGAGGCAGGGGAATTCCTGAACCCTTGCTTGAACCCAGGAGGCTGAGGTTGCAGTGAGCCGAGATTGCACCACCGCACTCCTGCCTGGTGACAGAGAAAGACTTCATCTCAAAAAAAAAAAAAAAAAAAAAAAAAAAAAGTGAAAGAAAAGAAACAACCAAAGAACACATGGGAAATTTTCTAAAAGCAAACAGTAGACAGCCTGTGGAATACGGCCACAGAGACACAAACCAGCAATTTGAGGTCCCAAAGTTTAGGACCCTGAACCACCCTGCTTCTCCCTAAGTTCTTCTCCATCTGCAGCTCATAGCCCTTCAATACCTATGTGTCTTGGATATGACAGGCAGCCAGATTTTAAGGTTCTGTATTGTGTCCTCTAGAAGTCAATGCCTCGCCCATTCAGGAATTATCTCAATGCTTGGATCAGGATAAACAGTCTACACTGTCTGATCTGAAGATTCTTCTCCCATCCCCATTTTTCTCTAGGGTATTACCCCAATTTCTTTCTTCCTCTTTCCTCTTCCCTGAAATTTCTGCCTTTGATTTCCTTCTTGAAGTTGCTAAAAGGCTACCTTCATTTCCCTTAAATCCTAGCCCTTTCTTCCTGCTCCCAGGATGATGCTTTATAAAACAAAACAAAACTTGGCCCGGCACAGTGGCTCAAACCTGTAATCCCAGCATTTTGGTAGGCCGAGGTGGGCGGATCACGAGGTCAGGAGATCAAGACCATCCTAGACAACATGGTAAAACCCCGTCTCTACTAAAATACAAAAAATTAGCCGGGCGTGGTGACGTGCGCCTGTAGTCCCAGCTACTCGTGAGGGAGGCTGAGGCAGGGGAAATGCTAACCCGGGAGGCACAGGTTGCAGTGAGTCAAGATGGTGCCACTGCACTCCAGCCTGGTGACAGAGCAAGACTCCGTCTCAAAACAAAACAAAACAAAACAAAACTCATTCACATTGACTGATCTGTCTTATGGGTTACTGAAGCAATGAAGTCACTACCTAAGGGTTAAAAAAAGACAGATACTCTAGAATAAAAGGGAAGTGGTGGTTTCTTCAATGCTAATGTGTCTGGTTTGAATGCGAAACATTTTGAGTTACTAAAAATCTTTACCTTTTTAAAAATGAGTGTATATGGGGTAAATATCAACTTGGTGAAGCACACAGTAATTCTGATCGTATATACTGATCTAACTACTTATGGAGAAAATTTCCTGCTTAACGACTTAACTTACGCAAGACAGAACAGAGAGAATTGCGAGGCTAGCTAAGGCAGCAGATCGCCTGTTGATGGCTCTTGGGCCAAATGCCTCAATTTAGACTTTAAATCAAACATCAGGAAAGGATACCTGGGGCTTGAATCAGTTACGTTTCCATTTCAGTAGTGACCAGAGTCATTCAGTTCATTTTTGGTTCCAGGCCAGTTACCGGTCCAGTCTAACTCAGGAAAACACTGCCCAAATTCTTTGCTCCAACGCAGAACAGAAAATAGCAGGTCTACTTTGAGCTCCATGAAGAATAATGGGCTTAGTTTGGATGTAACTGTGAAAGAAGTTTCAACGCCAAATAAAGGTGCTCTGTTTTCCTGGACGGAGGCGAATGTTCTGAAACCTGGTTCATGAGTTTCTGCCCCAACCCTTGGCCACGCCACTGGCTCTGGCCAGGAGGCTCAGGTAGGAGTCACTGACTCCTGTGACTGAGTTCTACAGATGGTGAGTAGAATAAAGCCTAAGGCTTACTATCAGTTCACTTCCACACAGTTTCAGCTTTTGGGAATTGGGGAGAAAAGAAAAATTAAAGCTCCTGACCTATCTAGTCCCTGGAGCAGAATTTTTTCACACAGATGCATCATATGACATTGAAGAAAAAAAGTTCTCTCAATCCCACCCCTTGCCCCCAATAAAATCCGTTACGGAAAACGCATTCCCTTCCAATGTCACTTTAGTCCCCACAGTGACAGCATGCATAAAATCCAGTTTTATAAAATTAGCTAAAATAAAACCACACAGCAGCAACTTTTTCTTAGGTAATGTAACCCCTACCTGTCCTCAAAGGCCTGTTGGCTCCTTGTATCACAATTTTAAGATATTTTAACTTAAAATCTCTTGCTGCTTCTGCTGAAATAAATGGCTCCACTATATCCCCAGGGTGAATGCCTGTGTATCTCTCATGGGTCTTTCTGGACATGCTGGATCTTTCTGGGTATCATCAAACTTCTCCATCCAAGAATAAGGGACAGCAGCATCTCTTTGACATCCATAGCCCATTTCTCCTTTATCAATATCACTTGCACTTCTGGGGCCACCAATGGGTCCTATCCTAGCAAGTACCAATGGGAACGAAGAAGGAACTTAGAAGCTGACAAAATTCAATGTGTAAGAGGGTGAGTGGAAACGTAACAGTCAGTCCAGCTGTCCAAAGCATCCATCACTCAGGCAGGGCTGCAGACCAGAAGTGACATAGGTTCCCAGGATTTGTCACCACTCCCTGTGCCCAGCTTAGCGGGCACTAAAGGAAGCTCATGGAAAATGGTTTGATCTGAAAAAAGTGAATTAATTCCAAGCCATTCAAAATCATTATCTCAGAGGACTTCCATGGTGGTATTAGATTGATGAAAAGGTAATTGCAGTTACTTTTTTTTTTTTTTTTTTTTTGAGATGGAGTCTTGCTGTGTTGCCCAGGCTGGAGTGCAGTGGTGCCATCTCAGCTCACTGCAACCTCCGCCTTCTGGGTTCAAGCAATTCTCCTGCCTCAGCCTCCCAAGCAACTGGGATTACAGGCACGTGCCACCATGTCTGGCTACTTTTTGTATTTTTAGTGGAAATGGCATTTCACCACATTGGCCATGTGAGTTTTGAACTCCTGACCTCAAGTGATCCGCCCACCTGGGCCTCCCAAAGTGCTGGGATTACAGGCGTGAGCCACCGCGCCTGGCCTTTGCCATTACTTTTAATGGTAAAAACCACAATTGCCTTTGCACCAACCTAATATATCACTCTGCTTGTCCATAGTAATAATGCTTTATCAAGAATACATTTATGCTCAGCAGGAAGAATCTTCTCCTTAAAAGGTAAAATTATTTGGACTTGAAAAAAAGTGATGAGGACTGCAGGCACCACAAGCATGTTGTAGAGAGTAGTACATGAGAATCATAAGATTTGGAGATTATCCTTACTGTTTATTTCTCAGTTTTTCTTGAGCTAAGAAAGAATACACACAAAAGAATTCTTATTCTGACCTCTTCAAAATAAAAAAAGAGATATATAATGGATGGTGATGTAGGTTTTGTTTTCTTGGAATATTTTCCAGGGCAATTAAGAAAAATATTTTACATAGTTCCAAGACTATGGCCAGATTTCTGTGGATCTTCCTGCATCCATTTTCTTCTCTTTTGTTTCTTTCAAATCCACTTAGAGGTACTGGGTACTTAGAGGTACTGCTGTTTATGAGCTATGTGATCTGGGATGGGAGACTTATAACCCCTGTGAGACCTACAGTCTCATATAATCAGCTGATATCAGTACCCATTTGTACCAGTCAGAGCTCCAGCAGGAAGCAGATGGCACTCTCAAAATGATTTGAGATTGCAACAAAGGGACTCATTATAAAGGTGAGGCAGAGTTTAAGGAAAAAAGACAGGATGGAGCACCTTAATGCTAGCAAACTCAGAGAGCTTTTACTCCCTAGATCTGAAGTGGTACAGCACATGGGTAATTCCTGCAACCTTCAAAGAGTAGCCACATGAGAAGTGCATCAGAAAGGGTCCAGGGCCTTCGGTCAAAGAGATGCTACCAACCCTTGGCCACTTACTGTGGAATAAACACCCAAACCTTTCCCTCCTCTCACTCTCTAATCCAGTCTTGATCCCAAGACTGTGTTCCTTCTGTCTTAGATTATACATTTCAATCCCTCGACGGGACTTTTCTCCCATTTGCCATATCCAGCTGGAAACCAGAAAGCAACGAAACCCACTAACGTGGTCCATTCTGGTTGGACCCTGGGCACAAACCAGGGTAAGAAAGGATGGGAGCAGACGTGGAGGCACCAATGGAAAATACCAGAACACTTCAAAAATGGAACTTTTATGTCACCACTCAATGTTACTATTACTAACCAGTATTTACTGAGCCCAACCCCTCTGATAGTTCCACAATGTATTACCCTTCAAATCGAAGCTAGACCTAAAATCCTGTCTTCTGTTCTAAGCTATTACCTCTCAGTAGGAAAACAGAGGTGTTGAGTGTCACCTTCATCCTTCCTGAGATAAACATTAAAATCAATCTCTCTACAGTTTGCCCATAACCTTGTGCTTGTCTGTATTAATACATTCCTGTTGTTTGTCTTTATTTCTGTTTACACAATGTAAATGTTATAGAATCATCAAACTTCAGAAATGGACTTTAGATAACAGATTAAATTAAGGAGACCAACTACTCTTTCATTCCACAGATATTTACTGAGCCTGGATTTTATCATCCATGCCAACTATAAGTGATGAGTAGTGGCGACCTACAGCATTGCACTGAGAGAAACTGAAAGCTGTACTCACACACAATAGGGAAACATGTCTATCGCAGCCGAGGGAAAGGGAGAGTGAACCCACATACCAGAAACTTACTTTATCTTGCCAAACATAAACATGGGATGCCACGTTAAGTCTGAAATTCAGATAAACAACGAATCATTTTTGGTACAAATATGTATGTCCCATGCCATATTTTGGGCATGTACTTAAAAAAGGATTCACTGTTTATCTGAAATTCGAACTAAACTGGGCATCCTGTATTTTTACTTGCCGAATCTGGCAAGCCTGACTCTGACCTTGGATGAGGTTCTTGGCTGACTTTTCCACTTGGTAGATTGGGAATCTAAGACTTAAAGATATCAAGAAACTTTCCCAGCTTTACACGGCTAGTGAAAACAGAATCAGGGCTAGAAGTACTTTCTACTGTCACGTACGGTGTCCCCCTCTGACTTAGATCATAAACTTCATGAGGATTTAAGTAAATCTGTAAGTCACCTAGCAAACCCTTGCAGGCTGCTGGGCCCCTAACGAGCTCTTTCAGATTGACTGAAAATATGACCTGGAAAATGTCATAATGACATTTCATAATAGTGTTGTGTTAGTTTGTAATGTACAGTATATTACACAAATTCATCAAACGCTTACAGAATTAATGGCACCATACTAGCATTCTTATTCAAATTTTAATAAGCATGAGCATCTATATTTATATGCAGGAGTTCCAGATTAGGTAGTTATTTGGTTTTCTATAAATACAGAAAATCAATGACAATCCAAAAACCTATTACAGCTAAAAAGTGACTTAAAATGTAAAATGGGAATTTCTACCTTTTCAACCATTGAAACTATTTCTTTATTGAAGCTGAAAGATATTTAAAAGGAAAACCATTTTTTGCCAGAGATGTGTTGATATGTCAACAACCCAGTTATCCTACAAATATACTCAGGGTTCAGGACATGGAAGAATCCTAGGGTTACTACCCATAATCCCTATCCCTCTGAGTTGCCCCTTCTTGAACCATTTATTTGGCTCCAGTGGTCAACAGAATTATCTCCCCCAGTGCACAGCTACAGCTCCAAAGGAAAATATGGCTTAGGTGTGTGGATAAAGAAAGTAGTGACATTATATCGTTCATGACAATAGTGCGTTCAGATGTGATGATTGATTACCATCCATGGTAGGTAGAATAATGGTCCCTAAAGATATCTATACCCTAACCCTGAAATCTATGAATGTGTTACGTTACATGGCAAAGGAGAATTAAGATGGCAGAAGGAACTGAGTTTGCTAATCTGATGACCCATGATAAGGAGATTGTTCTGGATAATTGCGATGGGTTCAGTATCATCACACGGGTCCATAAAGTGAAAGAAAGTGACTTAAGAATCAGAGTCAGAGTGATGCAGTGTTAGAAACAGTCTGCCAGCCATTTCTGGGTTTGAAGATGGAAGAGAATCATGAGCCAAAGAACGGGGACAGTCATAGGAGCTGGAAAAGAGAAGACACAGATTATCCCCAGAACCTCCAGAAAGAAACAATTTTCACCCAGGAAGACCCATGTTGAACTTCTAAAGTTCAGAATTATAAAATAATAAACTTGTGTTGCTTTAAACCACTCTGCTTATGGTAATTTGTTACAACCGCCACAGAAATTAATACACCACCTTTCTAGAATGATCAACTATATGTTAATATCAGTGTCAAACAAAACACTTAGTAATATCACTCTCAAGCATAAGAGTCATAAAAAGTTAACTAAGATATTGAGATCATCAACCAAAATAAAAAAGAAAATAGCATTGCTATCTGGAACCAGATAGTAGATATTTTCCAAGGGTGAGGTCAAGTAAGTATAAAAGGAAGCCCTCACATTTTCTTATGATATCCCCAATGAATTGTCTTCTGCACCCCTTGAGGTAGGCACATTCTGCTTTGAAGATGATCACTCTTGAAGCTAGAATCTGTATCTGATACATATTTCAACTTGTTCCTCCACATAGCTGCTGAGTTTAACACAGAGCCACAGAAAGGACATTTCTATAGAGGACAATAAATATCAAGACGTGTTGAATGGATGGATGGATGGATGGATGGATGTGTCACTTTTCTCCCCTTGCAAGGTAAGACACTGTCCTGAAGAAGATAAAGGACTGGATTCAGGAGTCCGGTCTAGCTCCTAAAGAGCTGTGAGATCTTGATAACCTGCTGTGAGATCTTGATAACTAGCTGTGAGATCTTGAGCAAGTCACTTCCTCTCTCTGGGCTTTGGTTTCCTCACTGTGAAAAATACAAGAGCTTTAAAGCTCCTTGGAACACAAAGGTCAAGGATGCTAGAGATTGGGGTGATGATGGGAAAATTCAGGAGATGATCCATTCAGAAAGTCCTCAGAAAACAGGCAAGGGGTGAATTCAAGCATTTTGATGATCCCTACCAATGTAACCACAGCCCTGCTTTGTCTATGTGGATTCAGTAGGGCCAGGATGAATCCTGAAACTCTCCAAGTGGTGCTACAGGATCACTTTCCCCTTAAGCAAGAGGTCCTGGTGATGATGCCCCAACAGCTGGCACCCTGGTCCCTGACTCAGCCTAACTCCTACAGCAAAGCTGGTCAGAAAAACCAAGCATGCAGACAAGGAGGGCATGGGCAAATGAAGTCACACCACATGAAACTTCTAAAATCAGGGCCTGTGTAAAGCAACTGTCAGCAGAGAATGTTCCTCACTGGCCTGGCTTCGGCAGGTCCAGGAAAATACCAAGCCGGGGTCTTACCTTCTTCTGAGGTTGCACGCCTGCGTCACAGCCAAAGACAGATTCCCGCCCTATTAGACCAATTATTTCACAGGATGTAATGAGTCCCTAGTCTGACGCTCCTTTCATTTCCATGACTACCTCACTCGATTAGCTTCTGAGTGCAGTGACAGGACTTGGCTTCCTTCCCTACAGAACTGTCCAGTGCTTATTGCCTAAAATAATTTTTATTTTATTTTATTTTTACTAATGGCTACAGCATTTTTTCTCTCTTCACTTTAGGCCGTGGCTCCTGGTCCCTGCCATCCTGGAAGATGGTGACTAATCCTTTTCTCTCACTGATATGGTTGCCTCTAAAGTATTTATAGACTCTGGTCACTTCCCTCACAGAAGCCTTTCTTCTGGGAAGATATAAATTACTTCTTCAGTTGGTCCACTCAAGTTTGTTCTTCCAACATTCATATCATTTTTGCGGCCTTTCTTTTCTTTCCTCTACATTTTATTTTCCTCTTAAACTGTGGTGATGTGAGCCACAGCTGACTTTCCAGATGTGGTTAGAATCTTCTTGGGTGAGGCAGAACCATCCAGTTCTCTACCTCCACCCTCTCACCACAGACCTTTCCTTTGAAAATGGAATTGGCATTGCTGTATTAGTCCGTTTTTACGCTGCTGATAAAGACATACCTGAGACTGGGAAATTTACAAAAGAAAGAGGTTTCTTGGACTCACAGTTCCACATGGCTGGGGAGGCCTCACAATCATGGCAGAAGGCAAGGAGGAGCAAGTCACATCTTACGTGGATGGCAACAGGCAAAAAGAGAGCTTGTGCAGAGAAACTCCCCCTTACAAAACCATCAGATCTCCTGAGACTTATCTGCCATCACAAGAGCAGCATGGGAAAGACCTGCCCCCATGATTCAATTACCTCCCACTGGGTCCCTTCCATAACACATGGAAATTCAAGATGAGATTTGAGTGGGGACAAAGCTAAACTCTATCGCCGTGCATAGATTTGGGTGGGGAAACAGCTAAACTGTATCACTGTGCATCCCTCATTTGACTGGCCATCTACTTATTGCCTTAGGTATCTTTCAGCTATGTCCATTCTGCAGTTAGCTCGTCTTGTTCTCACTTGGATCTTGGCTGTTTGAATCCCTGCCTGAGTATGGAACTGTGGACAGAGAGAGGGCCATCTGGGAAGGCCTCTCTCAGATGGAGATGTACGAGCAAGCATTTGGACACAGCGAGGAAGTGAATCACGTGACCCTTAGAGAAAAAGTGAGTGCAAAGGCCCTGGAGTAGGAATGAATTTACTATGTATGAAAACATAAAGAAGGCTAATGTGCCTGGAGAGAAGACAGAGGGAGAGTGATTGACAGGGCAAACCCAGGCATCATGGGGCCTGAAGCTTACGCCATTTGGGGGACCCTCTTTAAGACAGAGAAAATAAAAACACAAATTTAAAATCATTTAGGGCCATTCCCAAATCTGGAAAGGGCCTGTGCGGATGAGAGGCTATGAAACTTACATGCCCTTGCTCCAAACTAAAGCCACCTCCAGTGGAAGAAGATGTCAAGGAGTAGATGGGGACAGATCTAGCAGGGTCTCTGAGACCATGGTAAAGATGGGAAGCCACAGGAGGAGGTTTTGAGTAGAGAAGGGCTAGGCTCCGATTTACACTGTAAAAAAACGTTTGCTTCTTACTTTCTCTGACGTCTGAGTAGGAAATTGACAGGGGAGAGAAAGACAAGAGCAGACGTGGAGAGATCTGGTAGGAGGCAAGAGACGAATGCATTTACACCTGGGTAATGGGTGGTGTAAACCAGAAGTGACAAACAGTAGTTTGGGGTATTTTGGAGGCAGAAGCTGCAGAGCTGCATGCGGCTTTGGTGTGGACGGTAAGAGAATCCTATGTTTGCAGCCAGAGGAGATGGAGGAGTGGTCGTAATATTTATCAGGATCATTCAGCATCAGGTTTGGGACAAAGAGTCAGGAGTTCCATTTGTCAGCATTTAGTTTAAACTGCTTCTCAGGCATGTAAGCAGAAACTCTGATCAGGGACTTGAATATGCAAACCCAAACCTCAAGGGAAAGAAAAGGGTAACATATAAATTTGAGCGTTAGTTACATGCAGATTATAAATAAAGCCATGGAGTGTGGATGAAAATACCTAGGGGGCAAATGTAGAAGAAGAAGACAGGGTTTAGAGCTCAGTACCAGGGGACTCCAACATTCCCTGGTACAACCCTTTCAAACAGTTGAAAAGACGCCAGATGCAGTGGCTCATGCCTATAAAGCCAGCGGTTTGGGAGGCTGAGTTAGGAGGATCCCTTGAGGCCAGGAGTTCAAGACAAACCTGGGCAATATAGTGAGACCCTGTTTCTACAAAAACATACAAAAATTAGCCAGGCATGGTGGCATGTGCCTCTAGTCCCAACTACTCGGGAGCTGGGGCAGGAGGACGCTTGAGCCCAGGGACTGCAGTGAACTATGACTGTGCCACCGCACTCTAGTCTAGCTGATGGAGCAATACACTCTCTCTAAAAACATAATTTTTTTTTTTTTTTTAAACAGAGTCTCGCTCTGTCACCCAGGCTGGAGTGCAAAGGTGCAACCTCGGCTCACTGCAACCTCTGCCTCCCGGGTTCAAGCGATTCTCCCGCCTCAGTCTCCTGAGTAGCTGGGACTACAGGCGTGCACCACCACACCCAGGTAATTTTTGTATTTTTGGTAGAGATGAGGTTTCACCACATTGGCCAGGCTGATCTCCAACTCCTGACCTCATGATCTGCCCGCCTCAACCTCCCAACGTGCTGGGATTACAGCAGTGAGCCACTACGCCCAGCCTCATTAATCTCACTTTAATGATTTACTCATGACTCTTGGTCCAAAAGCTCTCCAAATTCATTTTTGTAATGGGTAAGGGTGGACCTTGTCTATTTGATTATTTGCTGTAGAATCCCCACGGCCTAGCATGGTGCTGGTATAATCTCATTAGGTACTTGGTGCATGAATGAAGGTTGAGAGAAAGGGGATTAGAGCTCATCCCTTTCATGACCCTCATTGCTGCCTTCATGGTCCATGCTAGCTTTAGAACAACCATGCCCATGACCCACCAGGATCCCAGCGTTGGGTGTCCCAGAGGTATCCAAACAAATACCCATATGTTCTGTTCTTGCTATGTGTAAGCACCTGACTTACCTCCAGACTGAATCTTCATACCACTATATCCATTAATGATGCTAATTCTAAGTAACAAACATGCTTGTTTACACAACCCCACAAAGATGGTGCCATGTATGAAGGCAATAGTCATGCATATCATTTTCGTTCCACAGCTTGAGCCATCCATTGCCCAAGGAACAGCTGGGCAACATTGCTGAGCCACAGATGGTAACTGGGTACAACCTCGGTTTATCAGTCACACAACGACGCTTTTCTTAGTGGCAATGGTTTTTCAACTCTGTAGGATTTGGAACTGTGAGTAAGCAGTGCATGTAAATGAATGCATTTGCTCCAGGAAGTTGTTCTTGGGACTTATTTCAAGACCTGAACCTTGCGTGAATTGCTCCTAATCATATTGAATCTGGAAGTATGTCTTGGACACTCTACCATCAACATGGATCTTACATCCCTTCACTTCTCCCTGTTTCCATGCCAGGATCCTGGTCTAAGCCCAGATATCATCTCCCTGGACTCCACTAACAGCCATGGAAATAGTTCCCTCCTTCCACCCTCGCCTCCTCTCATTCCATTTTTCAAGTATAGACACAGCTTCATGGAAAAACAAGATTCAAAACATGAGATTTCCAAAAGTAAATTTTCAAGGTACTCCTATGGGAAAGCGCCGTTGAGAATATCCTTCTCAAGTTTAGCACAGTCCCTCAAGGTAAGCACCTTCAACCCTGCTTTGACTGCAAAGAGTTCTTTAAGAAGGTACAACTGAGAGGTCTCCGCTTTTCCTTCTTCCTATTAAAAATGGCTCTTAGATGCTTTTATTCTTAGTGAGGCCATCCTATTGAAGCGCCAATATAGTTATATAAGCTCATCGTTTCATGCTCTATTCACCTTCTGAATCTTTTAACCCGACCTCTCTCAGCTGAGAAAAGAAATACTATGGGTTTAAATCTATCTGCTATCAGCTGCAGCACGGTAATTCTTACCCTAGGGCCCCAAACCCTCATTTCAGACAGGCTAATCCAAACCTCTTTTGGAGGCAATGCTATTACCTTCACTACCTGGTTTGGCCGTGTGCTGAGCCCCAGTTATATTTAGGCAGTGGAGGGGGAAAAATAGGGATATTAACCTCTAACACTGATGAAAATAATAGCCACAATAAAATCGGGATGAAAAACGCAGGGGTAGTAATTATTCGGCTCCACCTTACCCCAGAGGAAATAGTTTTCAGATAGAGCCTTAGAAATTTGTACAAGGCCCCTCCATTTGTTTGTCGTTTTTTTCTTTTTATAAGGCAGGTGTAGGGGCTTTCTGGAGACAGAGGGGAGTTTGCCAGAACCTCAAACAATGCGCCGTTAAGTGATGGGGCCCCATAGAACCCTGCTCCTCTCCCTCAATTCCGGAGAGGTTGAAAAGAAAGTGACTCTTGGAGCCACTTCCCTTTTCTGATCTATCTGGCAGCAGCCTAGTGTGGAAAATATACTAGGCTATATTTCAAATAACCTAAACCAACTGGCAAAAGGTACTAAATTCTTGCTTTTGTGTCTGGCTCTTAAATTCCTGCAGACCTGACTTAACAGACAAGAGAGGGTCATAAAACTGAACCTGTGAAACAAAAATAGACCTTTCGGGACTTCTCATACACACACAGCAGGGGTGCCAAAATCGCTTTCATTTTTTCATGTTTCAAATCGTGTTGTGCTTCCTCCACATCCTCATGGGTCTGGGCAGTCATGAGGAGCAGGCGTCTTTCTTTGCATAGCGTGTCTATCACTGAAGTGTGCAGGGCTAAGAGAGCTTCAACTGCCAGGGTCCTGTCTTTATGTAAAACAACAACTCCACCTTCCCATAACCTCTCCATTTCCGTAATTAATTTCAGACAGCTAAGATGATATGCCTGATTCTATGCGCTACTCTAACTGCTGTGGTTTTAAAAAGGCTTTATGCTTTGAGGTGGCCTCTTTCAGAAATCAAATAATTTAGATCTTTAAAAAAAAAATACACAAGTGCCTTCTGGCTATCGATGACAGCGAGTAGCAATAATAGAAAATAATAATAGTAAAAATATGCAACCGCGTTAATGCCACGGACCTGGGGATGCAATAGACAGAAATGAAATTAGAGGGGGAAATCATGATATTGCTGAAGTGCTCGAATGCGGCTCTCATACTAAGACCAGGGGGATTGGGATAAGGTAAAGTTAATTGCATTTCCAGATGACAAACCTCTCACCTCTGAACTGAATGGCTCTTTATAAAAGCTATCAGTAATAAACTGTAAATCTCAGCCATGATTGCAAATAAAGGTCATCCCTTTCATGCTGCCTCTTTCCTGGGCCTTATTACATTCCCGTTCGCACTTCTTAAGGTGCACCAGCTATCCATATAAGCAGTCAGTATGGCTTGCTTGCTTGATTTTTTTTTAAGGGACTTCATTGTCGGATTTACATCCACGCGCATTGTGCACCTGAACTGGGCCAATCCCCTACTCCTGGAAGGAAGGCAACATCTGGAGCTAGGAGTACTCTTCATCTTCTCCCATGAACATGAAGGAGGTCTTACATTCCTCTGTTTCACAACCTAGCATCACCAGGCTTTGCAAGAAGGAATACACACTATCTAACACATCGATCCTCACTGCTGTGGTCCCGCCACAATTTCCCTTTCTCATAGGTGCAGGGCAAGGATCCCTGTCCCCACCACTCCCTGGATCAACGAGCCTCCTTTAGAAAGGTGAGTTAAGGGCCGGGCACAGTGGCTCACGCCTGTAATCCCAACATTTTGGGAGGCCGAGGAGGGCAGATCACGAGGTCAGGAGACCAGCCTGGCTAATATGGTGAAATCCCGTCTCTACTAAAAATACAAAAACTTAGCCAGGCGTGGTGGTGCATGCCTATAGTCTCAGCTACTCGGGAGGCTGAGGCAAGAGAATCACTTGAACCCGGGAGGCGGAGGTTGCAGTGAGCCAAGATCGTGCCACTGCACTCCAGCTTGGGCAACAGAATGAGACTCTGTCTCAAAACAAACAAACAAAAAAAGTGGAATTAAATCTAATTTAAAACAATAAAGAAAACATGTATTCATTTCATTTCTACCATATACATGACACTGTCCCCAGATCTTTTTTTCTCAGTGCCTCTTTCCAACTGTGTCAATGAGACCAATGGCTGATATCCAATGAGTATTTACTCTACACCAGTTATGGTGCAAAGCACTTAACATCCAGTACCTCATCTAATCTGATCCTCACACCTGCTATGTCTGGGTGACATTTCGTCTTCATTTTGTATGTAAGTGAACTGAGGCTCAGGCAGTTACTTCCTCAGGTTTCTGATGACTGCAAGAAGCAGAACTGGGTTTTTTGTTTTTGTTTTTGTTTTTTTTCTGTAGCTAAAGGAAGCCCAAAGCATCCTGGAAGGGATTGAGAAAGATGGAATGTCACAAAATGGCAAAGTCAATTCCTGAATGTTAAGCTGACTTCAGAAACTCACTCTGGCTGCAGTGAGCCATGTTCACGCCCTTGCATTCCAGCCTGGGTGACGGAGTGAGACCCTGTCTCCAGAAATAAAAATGTAAAAAATGAAAATCAAATCAAACAAATATTTTTTAAAAGCTCACTCCTAGGAAATAGAGCAGATGCTGAAAATGACCCATGCTGAGGGAAAGAAATGGCTACACCAATAATTCTTATGCAACAACTCTCATGTAACAGACAGCACACAAACTACTACCTTTACTGTTGAAAGAGTGTTTAAAAAAAAAGCATTAGACTTGGACTCACAGTGAAATCTAGTTCTAAATCTGTTATGACATCACTTACCATTTGGGCTTTTATTCATTTGATCACCATGTGACAAATGAGAAAATTGCTCTGTGAGATTTCAGTTTCTCTGTTAATTACCTTAACTTGCCTACAAAAGTTGTTGCATCGAACGAATGGTGAAAATATTTTGCAAAACAACATATTCTTCAAACACGTTTAAAATCACAATAATTCCCTAAATGGTAGCAGCAATGTGTATTAAGCTGCTGTTTTAACCTGGGTTCTAACGATTTTCCCAAGTCAGGAAAAGTCCTAATAGGTGAGAACTACCACTGGTGTATTTGCTTATTACCCACTCAAAATGACAATCGTTTCCCCCGCGTATGCCTTTGCACGGTGCTAAATGCTAAAAGATTTTAAAAGGCCTGAAATGCCTTGCTGTTACCTTCCAAGAGCTGACAGCTTCTTCTGATGAAAATAAAATGGTAAGACGGTCATGCAGGATTGATGGTTCCGAATGACACCAGCAACCATATCAATCCAAAATGTAATGACTAACGATTTGTGCCTGAGCCCAAGAAAAGTCAAGATCACTTCCTATTAGGGAGCATATGGGAAGGTGAATATTAATTATAAAGTTCCTAAATGGAAAATGCACAAATGCGTGGAAAATGAGAAAAGCTAGAACTGTTTTCACTGAACATCTGAGATTCATCTGCTCTGGAATAAGCCTGTGTGTCCCCAGCCCTGCCCTGGGTGGGGGTGGGGGGGGTCCAGATGGAAGCCCTACCAGATGGCTACAGAGTGGCGCACAAGAACCCATGTCTTGTATTTGGAACACAGAAACCAGCATATGGCTACAGCATTCCTGAGCCTCCCAACATGTGCCAAAGTGTATCTTGGGAAATCTGGTGGTGATTTTTATCCTTATCGACTGAGCTCAAATTCACACTTTCAAAGACCACCAGAGTAAAATCACTAAGTACAATAATGCTATGTTGGAATGAAACACAATTCAGTTATAGTAATTACCCAGAAATGAATTTTTCAGTTAGTGATGAACAGAATTCATCTGAGAAAAAGGTAACAACGACCATGATGAAGAAGGAGGAGGAGGAGGAGGTGTTTCCTTCTAGAATGGGATTGAATGACCATGATGAAGAAAGAGGAGGAGGAGGTGGTGTTTCCTTCTAGAATGGGATTGAACGACCATGATGAAGAAAGAGGAGGAGGAGGAGGTGTTTCCTTCTAGAATGGGATTGAACGACCATGATGAAGAAAGAGGAGGAGGAGGTGGTGTTTCCTTCTAGAATGGGATTGAACGACCATGATGAAGAAAGAGGAGGAGGAGGAGGTGTTTCCTTCTAGAATGGGACTGAGAAGAAAGTCCAGAGAATGAGGTCGCCTATCCTGGGTCCTAAAACCCCACACATTGTTCATGTGTTCATTCCCTCATTTACCCTGCCGTATGCGCCATGTGCAAGGTGAAACATTGAAGACCTACAAAGATAGATAAGGCCCTAATCTACGAGGACCTTGCATTGTTCCACAGATGAAAATCCAAGGCAGAGAGGCACGGGTCAACAGTGAAAGCAGAAACGCAGTTACGGTCCTGTTGCACAACAAAGATCACCTCTGATGAAACAACGATCCCACGCCTTTCTAAGATGTTTTTTTCTCTTCACCTAACCCAGACCATGATGTCATGACTGGGGTAGCTTCCGCCACCATGGACTCCTTCCTGTAAACCAGCAAAATTCATTGCAGTTGAATTTTTTTTTTTTTTTAAACGGAGTCTCATTCTGCCACCCAGGCTGGACTGCAGTGACATGATCACGGCTCACTGCAACCTCCGACTCCTGGGTTCAAGCACTTCTCATGCTTCAGCCTCCCAAGTAGCTGGAATTACAGGCACGTGCCACCATGCCCGGCTAATTTTTGTACATTTAAGAGAGACAGGGTTTTACCATGTTGGCCAGACTGGTCTCAAACTCCCAGTCTTAAGTGATCTGCCTGCCTTGGTCTCCCAAAGTGCTGGGATTACAGGCGTGAGCCACAGTGCCTGGCCTCATTGCAGTTGAATTCTGATGCAGACTCATCACTCTCTGTTAATTTCTTTCCATTTGTGAATAACTTCATATTTTAAGAGTGGATATATGTGCAGAGTGCCTGTCACAAAAGTGCAGCATAACTGCCAAGTGCTATTACTATTCAGAGGCTGCTTTTTGAGATACCTATTTCCTATTTACAGGGAAGTCCCTGGGTACACATGAAAGGTAATATCAGTTACTCAATAACAATAATGACGAAGAGTTGCATGTAAAAGCTACAGCTTTTGCTTCTTCTATATTAAAAGCTTTAGCAGTGATTATGGTGAACAAAAGAGAAAGGGACCATTTGCTTGGGAAGATGAGGAAATTAATATAATTTGGGGCTTTCAAGAAAGTAGCAGTGTTCAACCTCGTTACTTTATTTAACACTCCCTGCCTTATTACCTGAGGAAGAGAGCAACATAGCTGCATGAATCTGGAATCACTATGTTTTTTTCACTGAGATCCATGATTCCCAAACTTTAACATTCATCAGATTTTTACCTGAAGGCCTTTGTAAGGCCCCAAACAGTCTGATTAAGCAGCTCGATTATAAGGCTAGAGCCTGAACATTTAGGTTTCTAACAAGTTCCCAGGTCACGTTGCTGCTAGTCCTGCAGTCACACTGTGGGACCCACTGGTGTAGATCATGGTTTGGCCAACTACGGCCCACTGCTTGTTTTTGTAAGTCAAGTTTTATCTGAACACAGCCACACTCACCATTGACATATCGCCTATGACTGTCTCACGCTACAGTGGCAGAGGTGAGTAGTTGCAGCAGAGACTCTGTGGCCTCCAAAGTCAGAAATATTTCCCATTGGGTCCTTCACAGAAAAATCGTGCTGACTTTTGGTATAGATGATAGCCAGAGTCACAGGAACTTAGAGCTGGAAGAAACCATCTTGAGCCTGATCCTCTAGTTAATAAACTAGGAAGCATACCCTGGAAGTTGAGAGACGTTCAGATTAAAGCCCAGGCAGGGTCCCCATGGCCCAGGGCAGAGTCCTGATCACTACAGAAAGACTCTCTTTGGTCAGCAATCGTGCTTTTGATGCTCAGCTAGCTCTGTACAAAGGTAACCCCACACGGAGCTCCTATCTCCAAATAAGAAATCAAAATCTTGAGACCTATGGAAGGATAAAGCTTGAGCCTCTGTTTTGCTGGGCAGATGAATCTAAGTGCTGATATATTAGATAGTGACCTACAGGGCTGTGACTTCTAACTGGTTTTGGATCACAGATCCCTTCGGAGAATCTGTCAGAAGTTATAGACTTTCTACCCCAGAAATATGTATGACACATGCAAAATTTTACATGCAATGTTAAAGGGCCCATTATCCCCAGAAGCCCACTCATAAGCAGCTATTTAAGGTCTCTAATTTAGAGTAGGACTTGAAGGATGCTTCAAGCCTAGCTCTTTTCTGGTGGCAGGTATTCATCTGCCATCCTTCCCCTTTGAGAACATAAATATCCTTGAGTTAAGTGTATGTGGCAGAAGCATGGGCTGCTCACTGATTTTCTGTGGCTCCCCTTGTGGTTAGACGAGGCCAGATGAACAGGTCTGAAAAGTGGGCTCTAAGCAGGAGTGACAAGCATAACTGCTGAGAAGAAGCATTAAAGCTGGCACATGACCCTCCGGTTCTGTCTTTTTCTGCAATAAAGGAAATCCTGCGTTCCAGGTTGTCTGCTATAAGATGGCAGACCTGAAAGACTGGGTCCCTGAATCACTACGTGGAGCCGATCCTTATTCAACACTGAGCTGAGTGAAATATGCACTTTATATTAGGAATAAACTGTTGCTGTGTTAAGCTTCTGCAGATTGAGATTTAATTTGTTGCCACAGCATAACCTGATCTACTTCAACTAATACAATAGGTAAAAACTTTAGGATATGTAATTCTATGGGATTCTCTTTTTTCCCCAACTTTAGATGCTGGAGCAGCATGGAAATGCTACTTGCCAGGGAGAAAGGGGTGCACTGACAGGGGACGCCATGGTGAGCAGCCCACTGCCAGCTTCATTTCTAAAGCACTCATTATCCAGCTGCCATGTGAGTTGGCTTTGATGGCTCAAAGCTGAGTACCCGGCCAAGGTGAGCCACCCCAGGCACAACCTGCAACCAATGACTAGTTAATGTGGTTATAAAGGCCCAACCCCCGTTCCCCAATTAGAGACAAATCTGTATGGCCAACCCAGCCTCAGGACTCTCTATGGGATCTGCTGAGGCCTCTGCTGCAACTACACCCCTGTTCAACCCCTTCCTGTGTCCAATCCCATTTCCTTCACTCCCTTAGTGGTCTTATTCCCCAGTGTATATCCCCAAAAACCTCCTTCACACAAATCTCCACGTCATGTACTTTCTGGAGAAGCCAATCTAAGGATGACACCCAGGAAAGAATGGGGGCTGAAGGTAGACAACAGTCAAAAATCCTTTGTTGTTTATTTAACCTGGAGAAACCTCAGAGGGAAAGAAGTTGTGACCTATAGCATCTGGGACAGTTTCACATTTTATTCTAGGAAACTGATGATTGATTCACTCAGATCCATACACTTTCTGTCCACTGTTATTGATAAATCAGTCAACAGAACTGATTGCACATGATAACAACAGCTAACACTATGTACCGGTCACAGTGGCAAGGACTTTATATGGATTAGCTCATTTAATCTTTGCAACAATCTGATGTGATAGATCCTATGATCGTCCCATTTTCCAGATGAGGAAACTCAAGTCAGATGACCTGCTCAAGGTCATACAGCTAGTAAGAAGCACGAAAATACATAGAGTTGTCCTCAGCACTGAGTTTCACCTTACCCTTACAGGTGACTCCGCCTGTTTCAGCTGGTAGCATCCATACCAGGCTGATGCTGTTCCTAACAGCAGGAACCTGTCCAACCCCAGGTGTCTTTAGAAATCAAGGAAAGGAGACAGATGGAAAAGCAAGAAAGGGTGTGCCCTAGATAGGATGCCTGCCTGAGCACAGCCTCACTCAGAAAATGGTGAGGACAGCAAATCACAGGAAGATGCCTGGCTCTTTTGGAGAGACGGCAGGCAAAGGAAAGGAGGCATGCAAGCATTTGGGCTGTGGAATCATACAGAGCCATGTGACTTGAGGAAGTTGTGTAACCTCTCTGAACTTCAATTCCCTCATCTATAAAAGCGGAATAAAGAGAGAACATCTCAGGATGGCAGAAAGGATTAAACGGTAGGTACACGTCAAGTGCTTAACCTACTACACATGTTCAACATCCTTAACATGTCTATGGCCTGACACCTAGAAAGCAATACCAACACGTGAGGATCAGGGATGCCTTCTATACCCATGACCAAAAAGTTACAAAGAAAGACTCACTCTTCCAAAATTATTTCAAAAAAATTTCTAAATTTATTTTTGGCCAGGCTCTGTGGCTCATGCCTGTAATCCCAACACTTTGGGAGGACGGGGCGGGTGGATCACGAGGTCAAGAGATTGAGACCATCCTGGCCAACATCGTGAAATGCCGTCTCTACCAAAAATACAAAAATCAGCTGGGCGGTGGTCCCAGCTACTTGGGAGCTGAGGTGGGAGAATCGCTTGAACCCAGGAGGCAGAGGTTGTAGTGAGCCAAGATCATGCCACTGAACTCCAGCCTGGTGACAGAGAGAGACTCCATCTCAAAAAAACAGTTATTTTTAACAAAATAATACATACACATACAAAAGCTAAACAGTTGTTAAGTCCTCTAACGAGGAACGGTGGTCCCATGCTTCACCTTCCTCCCACTCCTAATTCCTGCTTCCCAGAGGTAACCACTTTCAGCTCTTTTAGTTGTTGCCTCTGGTATTTGCCTCCATGTTTCTAACTAATCTGTATTTACTAATGTTTACTGATTTTCTCTTAAAATATTGTTTGATTTCAAACTATGGAAAATGGGGATTCATATCTCTTACAATTCCTAAGTACATCATGTATGCACGTGAACACACATATCATTCTCATGATATAGTTGTGTAACAGCTTTTAGTTACAATACTGCCTGCTGTGTACATTATAACTGTATTAATAAACCTTATTCATATGTAAGTCATGTGGTTTATTATAATTACAGCTCTGTACCAACTGTTTTTCCAAGAGTCAGTAACATCCTTGCTTTTCTGTCTGCTCTGTTTTCTACGTATCTACCAATTATTTATCCCCAAATTCTTCCACATGTACGAATTTTCTGTGAATATATTTAAATACATCAGATAATCCATCCTATACATTCTAGTCATTTTTTTGTTTGTTAGAGACATCTAGAGCTCTAGTCTTATTGCTGTAAATTAGACTGGGTTTCTCATAAGCCTGCTGCCCTGCAGTCACTCTGAGATGTCTCTTCACCATCATCCTGAGAATTCCATTTGCCTCCTTCTGGTATTCAATCATCTATTCCCCAGATACTTATGTCTTCTTTTTTCAAGTTTCCATCTTTATCAGTATAAAGGTGGGGTGGGGGCAGGATAAATCCTAGCCCCACGCTTAAGCAGCACTTTGGCTGGGCATTAAGTTCTACATTGGAAATAATTTTTACTCAACATTTATTATCTTCTAATTTCCAGAGCTTCTATTGAGACAGCTGATGCTATTCATATTGGGTCTTCTCTCCTCTCTGAAATGTTTAACCCCTGTTTATATGGAATTTCTGCCATATGTATGTGTGGCCTGGGTACTTCGTGGCCATTTCTAATCTTGAATGATTTTTTTTAACTGCATCCTACTCTTATTTCATGGATGTGGCCTCTTCCTTTGTGTCTGTAATGCCTTAATTTTGTTTATACGTTTTCTTCTACTTTCTGCACTGCTTCTTTCCTCTGAGTTCATTTTTTTTGCTTTTCTTCCCCCTGTAATTGTCATAAAGATTTCCCAAAAGACTGGATAAACATTTTCTATTGATTCATATAATAAAATGTGACGCATAAAAATAACTGTTGGAAGCTCTGTGTGGTATTAGTGGTCTCTGTGTTCAGGAAGGGACCTGGTTGTTTCTTTGGGATCTCAGCTGACAGTAGTTGTACTTTTATCCTAGGCTGGTGAATTTCTTTAGAAAGGAATCCTCTTATCTCAAGCCTGGAGGTGATAAGCCTGGCCAAGAAATATCCTCCCAAACAAGTGGGAGTTGGGTCCAGGAGGTCTCAGTATTTCATATGCCAACCTCACTTAATGCCCACATACATGGAATAACATCCCTATTCCATGGGTGCCTGATACCTCAAGTCAGAGACTGTTCAGCCTCTCCAAAGCTCCAGGCTTCCGATGAATTCAGAGAAAGAGGTCTTTGCTTGAGAAGACCAGGGTGATGGAGTCCAGAGGATCGGCTGTCTTTATGCAACTTCCAGCCAGTTGTCTTATTCCTACCTCGTCCCATACCCACACCCACAGAGGCAGCCAACGCCTCCAACAGTTTAGGTTTTCATGTTCCAGCACCTCAGAATGGCTCAATTTTTAGTGTTGTCTTTTTTGGGCATGTAGTTTCATCTTTCTGTCATCCACCTAAATCAGCTACCATCAGTCCAGCTTCTAGAATTTTACTGACATTTCTTAGGTGCCATCATTTCTTTCTCTATGCTTTTGTCCTTATGATCGTACGCTTTTTCATACTTTGTCATTTTAGTAAGGCTTTGGGAGTGAGTAAAGAAACTCATGTGTTCAAGCTGCCATGTTTCTGAGTTACATCTTCTTAGGAGACACTTTTTGGCAAACCATTTCCATCCTATCACTGGGGGTATCTCCTCTCTGGAATGCTAACAAATGATCATCTCTGATTTATCCAGTGCAATATCAGAGGGAAAAGCAACCAGACAGTGTAAACCCTTCAATAAAGCACCAGACACGCTGTGATTAAAATGCACTCAGGAATCCGTATGGTGGGTGCAAGCATGGATCAGCCTCGGCAAGCGGCCCCACGTGTCCCATTTTGGATGACTGAAGAAAATTGATGGCAACAATATAAGTACTGTTCAGGCGTTCAGGATGTTCCATGGCAGGCGTGTTCTGTGGCTCCTAGTCGCATCCTCTCTAAAATCCTCATGCCAGCATTAACAATTTGGGTGAGACCTGGATTCATTAGGTACACAAGCAGCATTTGTTTAGTCCTAGGAATGCAGGGAAATAAGTTTCATGTAGCTTCATCTTAATGAAAGTTTATTATGTTATAAATCTGATGTAATTTCAGGGGCTTGCCGCCTTGAATGATGGATGCATTATCTGGCCTAGGAATCATAAGAAGTGACTTCGTAATGTACTCACCACAAATCCCAACACTGGATAGGCCTACTCTATAAATTTTCTGCCTAAACACTGTCACTGTTTTCTTAAAAAGAGAGAGAGAGAGAGAGAGAGAGTGTGTGTGTGTGTGAGAGAGAGAGAGAGAGAGAGCGCATGTAGGGGCATGCACGTCATTCTGTCTAGTTTTTGGATCAGCCAGGACCCAGCAGAAAGCAATTCACATGCATTCCAATGGGGTAACTGAAGAGAGTTTAAGGAAGGAATTGTTTGCAGAGGTGCAAGCTGGGTTTTAGGAAACCCAGAAGGAACACTGGAGCACTCTGAGAGCTAAAAAACAACATGGTGCCCTTACCACCCCTAGATCTGAAGGTGCCACCAGAACCTGGCAAGACCAGTAGCTATAGGAGAAGGTTTCACACAGGAACTGTAGTCTTCAGTAGAGAAGAAAAACCAATTCTGAGCCAGGTAGGGAAGAAACAGAGTAGAATACCATGACCTCACTCTCCTCCCGCCTTCCATTCTTCTACTGAGCCCTCTTATTGGACAAACCAAAGTAGAAACTGCATTGCAAAGGAAGGTGGCATTCAGTGGAAGGTCATCCCCTGGGCACAGAGAGAATAGTAGAGAGAGCAAAACACCCAGCACAGGTTTATATGAGCGATTTTGTGTCCTTGGGCTCCTCAGAAGAAACAGAAGTGATGGAGTCAGGGTTAGGGGCAGGTGAATACCCATATTATTATACAAAGTGACTTCACAACAGACCTCTCTGGTTACATGCCTCAGGTCATTACTCTTGTTTGTTGTACGTCTGCTTTGCCTATTAGGTTGTAACTTCCGGGAGAGGAGGGGTTATGCTTTTTAGTATCCCTAGCCCAGTACTTAGCACACGGAGAAGCGGTAACAACCGAATTGAAAGAAATCACGCCAATCGCAAATCACCTTAGTTTCTCTATCCACAAAATGGGAATGTGGGGGAATGGGAAAAGCTATTAAACTTCATGACATAATTGATTTCAAAGGCTATAATCCATAGCTTCAAAACACACTGACATCTGGAATAAAAGTGCTAGAAGGAATTGCAAATATGATTATTTTTACTGCTACCATTACAGACAGGTCAAAATCAGACCCTATGTATGGGGTGCTTTTAGATCATAGCAGAGGAGCAGATATGTAATAAATACGTTGCCAGTCAGCAATTCTACAGTCAAACCGTACCCAGTCAACAGAATGTGCTTCAAAAATTTCTCTCTCTCTTTCTAAAACGGACACTCAAGCCCCAGGCTACATAACCACTGAGGTTTTATTATAAAATACATTTCAAAATAATGGTTGCAAGTCCTGGTGGCTGAGAAGAAGACGAAAAAGAAGAAGTAAGCAAGCCCTTTCTCCTACTAACTGATAAATTAAAAGCAGCACTTTGCTGTTCTGCCTCATTTATTATCGCATTGCACTCTCGCCACTAGAGCTAAGGTTGTGTCAGCGTTTCCATTATAAACCCCTATTTTCAAGGGTTTATAATTCAGCCATAAAAATTTGCTCCAGGCTGAAACTTGCCATGCAAAAGGCCTCATTGTAGGACCAAATTTAGGGACAGATTTAGAGGAGGGAGAATTGGGTTGGCTGTTCTGAGGTTAAAAATAGTAACAAAAAATTGTCCTAATTGTTGGCACTTGCCGCAAATTCAGAATGTATCCTGGATCTTACAGGGATCTGAAACATCAAAAGGAGATAAAAACGGTGTGTCATTTTTTTTTTTTTCATTTGTGGAAACAGTCATTACAGGGAAAAAGTGGCACTAGATACAGGTGTCTATTAAAAGCCAACTTATAACACATATTCCTGCATCTGCAATTTACACATTGCTACTGGCTTACAAAAGTGGGTATCTGTTCTGTGCTTATTTTTTATAAGAACTCTTGTAAAACGTGAAGAGGGGAATGCTTATGACTCAGCCACCGAGAGCTCAGCAATTTCAACTTTAAACCTACTTTCTGCCATTTCTCCTCTCTTTTCACTTCAAAGGGTATAATCTTTAAAGTAACTTTCTTTGTTTTACCGTACCAACTCCGGCGATGTTCTCAGTGCTTTCTGTGGCATCACTTTGCCCTTGTGTACACTTGAGTCCCAAATGTAAGGCTAGTGGCCTTATTCTGGTGACAGTTGCCCATCTTCATGGAAAGTTTATTTTCCTGGCATGCAAAGCTGCATCCTAGACATCATTAGACAGACACTGAGCCATGAGCTGTTGAGTTTTGTGCACCAAAGATGCTCAGCAGAAATTACAAAGCTCATTGGAAAACGAGAAACGCAATTTTGCCTTGGCATCTTCCGCCAGTGAGAAATGGAGCAGGCCCACGTTCCTCACCGGAGCAAAGCAGCTTCCTGCAGTCAGCAGTTTCAAGTGCAATCCTTGCTGTGATTAGCTTCCTCTCTAACCTCAGTTTTTTTGTTTTGTTTTAGAGACAGGGTCTCATTCTGTTGCCCAGGCTGGAGTGCAGTGGCTGAATCATAGCTCACTGTAACCTCGAACACCTGGACTCAAGTGATTCTTCTGCCTCAGCCTCCCAAGGAGCTGGGACTACAGGCTTGCACCACCACACTGGGCTAATTTTTCTATTTTTTGTAGAGATGGGATCTTGCTGTGTTGCCCAGGCTGATCTCAAACGCCTGGGCTCAAGCAATCCTCCCACTTCAGCCTCCCAAAGGGCTGGCATTACAGGCATGAGCCACTGTGCCCAGCCCCAACTTCTCTTTTGACTGGCAGAGTTTTGAGGGCTTCACTCCCAAACTTGAAGCCAAATGCATATAGATCAGTAGCTCTCAAGCTGTAGTGTGCGTTGGAATTACTCCACCGTCAGAGCTTCTGATTCAGTGAGGCTGACCCAGGCCCAGAATTTGCACTTTTTTTTTTGAGACAGAGCCTTGCTCTGTCACCCAGGCTAGAGTGCAGTGGCACGATCTTGGCTCACTGCAACCTCTGCCTCCCGGGTTCAAGCGATTCTCCTGCCTTAGCGTCCTGAGTAGCTGGGATTATAGGTGTCCACCAGTGTTCCTGGCTAATGTTTGTATTTTTAGTAGAGACGGGGTTTCACCATCTTGGCCAGGCTGGTCTCGAACTCCTGACCTCATGATCCACCCATCTCGGCCTCCCAAACTGCTGGGATTATAGGCGTGCACCAAGGCGCCCAGCCCAGAATTCGCATTTCTAACAAGTTCCTGGGTAACATTGATGTTGCAGTTCTGGAGACCGCACTTGGAAAGCACTGGTTTAGATCTTTCAAATATGTATCAGTGAAAATAAATGAGTGTTATAGTCCTCTAAATGGCATAGTATTCTCAAGTATTGTCTTCTCTGGGCCTTTCAAACTATGAAGCCATTCAAGCTTACTGAATGTTTGCAATCATATAATGATTCCTAGTTCACAGATGGGAAAATTAAGAGCAAGAGTTTTGTCTAATGCCAGGCGATAAATCAATGGCAGAGCCAGGATGAAGCATCGAAATTCCAGACTCCTAATTCTACCATCCAGGTGTGTTCTGACCTATGCCGGCCAACTAGCCATTCTTCATAAGATTAAATAACAACATGTGCTGCCCACAGATGACTTTAAATAGAATCATACTGTATTTAATACGCAGCATGAAAACTGACCGTTTTTATAGCCATACAGTATAAAGACCTACTTTATATACGCACCCACTTTTATTTCCGACATTGTAAAGCATGCCTTAAGAAATGTAACATGAATATGGGGGAATGAACTTATTTCCAGGGGTGGCGACCAAGTGAGTCCAATGTCACCACCATAAAGCATGCTAAGACAAGTGCCACAGAAATATCTAGGCAAGAATACACACGATCTTATCTCACGACAGCAACCAAGAAAGGAGCTGGCAATACTAAATCACAGAAATAATGTGAGATGGAAGAGAAAAAGACAACTGTGGACAAAGTAAGAGAAGAAAGTTTTATTAATTCTAAATACGCTCTCCCCATTGGGTTTACACTCACATTTGTCCTAATAGGTTCCAGATGTTCCACCGTCCTGTAAGTAGCTACCTAGGATAAAACAGTAGCTTGCCTCCTTTAAGTTAAAAGGGTGAAATCATGGACCTAAGGGCTGATTTACAGTTTAGTTAAATCAGAGCCCACAGCATGAACGAACGCAGAATGGCAAGTGGTGGGTGAAGGTGAAAACGGTTGTTGGAAAAGCCTGGCGGCTCAAGAGTTAATACCAACCTTTTTCTTTGAAGGCAGCCTTCTGTAGTAGCTAATGAAGGTAATGAAATATGACATGTAGTTTGGCCCTTGACCATACAGAGCAGCCCCCCCCCTCTCTGCTGCGAACAAAGCCAAAACAGATGTAGCAACTTCTGTATGGTCTGGGGTTGACGTTTGTTACACAGAGCAGGTCACCCTGCACATTCCCAGAATGTTCGCTTCTGACACAAGCGGCATTATCTGAGAAAGATGCTGCCTTTGTTTGGAGATGGGGGAGAGAAGGGAGGGGATGCAGGGAGCAGACAGGGAGTTCAGCTTGTATGAAAATTAAGCCCAATTTCCCTCCTGTTCTTTGCCCTGGTTCTCGGCCCTCCTGTGCCTGCCTATTTCTTCCTTCTGACCCACTGTACAATGGAAAAAAAAAAAAAGCATTCTTTCCTTCGGGGGAAGAAGATGCAGCTTTGCTTCAGCAAGAGAGCTTTCAACCAAGTTGAATTTTGTAGGAAAAAAAAAAATCTCTGTACATTGGCTGCTAACCAATCTTTGAGATTCAAAGAAGAGAGTGATACCTGAGGATGGCTTGGATTCTTATTTCTGAAAGCCACCAGTGTTGGTCACATTAGACAATGAAAAGGAAGCATCTCCTTGGCAAACATCATCATTTTTGGGATTTAATGTCAATATCTGTGCCTGGTACCTTCACCAAAGCCAACGTGTCTCCAACGAAAATATGCTTCTTGCAACAAAAAGCACTTTGCCTGACTACGCGGCTTATACTAATTGCAGCTGTACTGTATCTAACGCCTTCATTCTTGAGGACTATTTGACTGTGTGATTCTCTTCTCTGCCAAGGGATCTCATTCAAGTGGCTTTCTTTTAAAAAAAAAAAAATTTTTTTTTCATCAAGTCTTGGCCTAATATAGCATCTATTCTTTTTCCCCCCCAAAGATCAGACCTTCAGCAAAGTTAGGTTTGGAAAGAAGAGGAAGAGGAGGAGGAGGAATCCTGACAATTGATAGACTGTTTCAAATGTTATTTATCATTCTCAGCTGAGACACTGACATGTGCCTTTTGAAAGGGGATACTGTACCTTTAACCTTGACTCTGAACACATTTTTAATTTGGGATGCAAGCTGAGATTCAAAAATGGATAGCCTTTGGGTGGTGGTTGGGGGGAGGGGGTGTGGCTGGATTTATTTATGAGGCGTGTGGAAAATTTTGACATCACATGCTAGAGCCATTATTCACATGTTACATGACACGAGATTGGCCCTTTTAATGCAGCAACATCACATAAAAAATTTGATTTTGTCCTCTGACAGCAGGCTGGTCCTCGCCTGCTCTCCCACCGCCCCCTCGAAATGTAATCTTTTTAGGTTAAAGGCCAAGGGAAAGTGATTGGAGCAGGCTTTCATCAGACCCCAGAAAGCTGGGTTTGGAGCCAGCTCCCTCGATCACCACAAACTACAGGGAAGTGGGCATCAAGGGCTGGTTATGAAGGAGTGTCTTCCGTGAGGGGGACCCCCAGGCCATCCGAGACCCCCCTCCCAGCCCTTTTCCACCACAGCTGCTCCCTGACGGCCAGGTGAGAAATTGGCAGGGACTCCAAGCCACTCATCAATTTCAATAAACATTCACTTCTGCGGCATATATTAGCCCAGGCTTCTGTCCAATCACGTGAAGCCATCTAATCCAATAAGATGCCTAATAAGAACCACCCTAGAGGGTAAAAGACACCCAACACCTTTAGATTGCACGGTCCTTTATTCAAAGCATTCTCATTCCCATGATTGTCTTTATAACCATGAGGTGATCCTGAGAGGGGGACACAGAGAGTCCCCCTTTGCAAATGACACAACTGAGGCCCGGTAAGAGCAACGCCATTCACATCAAGGGGCTGAACCCAGACCTCAGACTCAAAAACTTTATATCTTTCCTATCTAACCAATTATTCTGTACCTTTTCCTGCATCAGATGGAAGTCTATCAAGGAGTATAGATTAGATGCTTTTATCTCATTTAAACAGGGTTTACATATTACATAGAAATCTCTACGATCAGACATCCCCCATCCAAACTTTGTGCTTTTCATGTTGGAACAACGCCAAGGGGTACAGAAGTTCTCAGTTCATGTTTTAGGTAAATGATGGGAGGTGCCTCTGTGTTCATCACCATAAAAAACAGTATCTACAAATCCTGCCTTCACATGCTCTTCATAAATACACCCAGGACTGGTTGGCCGCACTTTTATCGGCAACAAAACAATCAGCTCTTGGAGATGAAGCTCAGTGCTTGGAATAAGTACTGCCTCAAGCAAACACGTGCTTCAGACCGACTCCTCTCAGTGTCACAGAGCTGCCAGCCAAGGGAGCAGGAGGACAGAGAGGTCCCGGGATCAGGCTGCGGCAAGGAGTCTGGGAGGAGGATCAGATACTCTGAGAATCTGGCTCTGATACACATGCCAAGAAAACTCTCTCCAGACTAGAAAGACTATTCCCATGACTTTGCTTTGTCTGGAAATCTCATTGCTTGAATAGAGCAGATTCATTCTCCTTGTTTTGAGAACCCCACTTGCTCAGGCAGCCAAAGCAGGCTATTTAACAGCTGCTATCACCATGTTCGGGCCTATGACCTGAGAGGCACAAGAGGAAGCAGGCTGCAAACCAGAGTCAGTCTTCATTGCTTTTTGATGAGCATGGAAATGCTGATGAGAGATGGCAAGAATAGAGAACGTTTCTATCTTATTAAAACCCTGACTGTGCCTAGGAAGAGCAGTATGACGTGACGTTTGTCCTACAGAATCTTGAAGAACAAAGATTGTGGCCACTGCTGTCCAGGTTCCAGAATGACCTGTTCCCTGCTTTGATATTGATCATCAATTCCTTAACAAATCCACAAATGCATTCAGAATTTCGATTCTTTGACAACAGATGTTTAAAAGTGTGAGTTAAGAGGTCCCTCTGGGCATGAGTGAAATAGAATTCTGCCTGGACACAGGAGGATGGATTAGATGGCCTCTCCCATTTCCTATTAGATTTTTCCCTGTGCTGCTGGTATAGGTTGTACCCTATAAAACTGCTGATATTTGAATGCTTTTGATCTATAAAATCGGCAAATCTATAAGGTTCAGCCTAATACAGCTCTGAATTTGGTAACTAGATGGCTTTAACAAACAGTCATTGCATGAGTCACAGCAAACTGGAGAGGAGCAGAGCTTGGGACATTATTTCCAGTACAAAAATGTGTTATATAATGTCATGATTGTATTATATAACAAGTACCTAATTTTCTTTTGCCTCTAAAATACAAAGCATACCTTTTTTATTATTCACACCCAGATAAAAAAAATAGTTATTTAAAATAGCACAAAAAACCATTAAACCTTTTGAACAGCCGCTGCCAATTTAGGGATGAAGATGAGGTCTAAAAGACAGACGCGGAGAGACTCACAAGTATCAAGTCAACAAAACTCTAGATGCCTGAACAATATGAAAAAATAACGTTGCTGGTAGCAAAGAAATGAACCAATCTTGTCATATTCTCACTGTGTCTTCTTGCAGCCCATCATCCAAGGAAAACAGCCCAGGCAGTGGAAAATTAGTTTTCCAATAAGAGAGACCAACCGCAGCTTTGTAGTTTTCATTTCAGAAGGAGTACACATGTCATGTCAGAAGAGAAACCCCTGGCAGGATTTAGAAGTCACCCGATGCTATTGAGAGGAAGTGAGGACCTGACAAAGCCATGAGTCTTCGAGGGTCTCGGAAGGCGGTGGTCGCTTCCACATACAGTAGTAATTGAAGAGCAAGGCAGGGCATCAGCAGGTCAAGGTCAGCCAGAGGTCATGGCATCTCTGCTGATGGGTTCCTTAATGGTCCAGATAATGCATGCTTGGGAGAGAGGGTGGGACAACGACAATAAAGAGATGGCAAAGTGGACCCAAAATTGGCTCACAGCTTGTTCATGAAATCCTGGGGTAGAATAACGTTAACCCCTTCCTTGCTGGGGCTGTAACATGTCCAGGATCCCTTGCACTGAAGAGCTTCCAGGTTGAAGAAATGTTACGTGGACAAGAAAGGAAGGCCGGGCGCAGTGGCTCATGTCTGTAATCCCAACACTTTGGGAGGACAAGGCGGGTAGGTAACCTGAGTTCCAGAAACACTGGTTCCTGAGGGCTATGGTCCTACAGGAGGAGGTCATGAAACTGCTGTAAATGTGTAACGCTATTCTTTAAAATTCAGAGTAATTTTAGCCTCTCTGCTGGCTGCTACAGCTTGGATGCTACAACTGGCCTGCATGAACACAGCCTCACTACTTCCTCTTTTTTTTTGAGATAGACTTGTGCTCTTGTCACCCAGGCTGGAGTGCAATGGCGCAATCTCGGCTCACTGCAACGTCTGCCTCCTGTGTGCAAGGCACTCTCCTGACTCAGCCTCCCGAGTAGCTGGGATTACAGGTGCCCGCCACCACGTCCAGCTAATTTTTGTATTTTTTTTCAATAGAGACCAGATTTCACCACATCGCCTCAAGTGATCCACCTGCCTTGGCCTCCCGCAGTGCTGGGATTACAGGTGTGAACCACCATGCCCAGCCCTTCTGAAGACTTTCAATAACTATAAGGTATTAATATCACTGTTGTCACTACTATAATGTTCAGACCAACTGTGATTCAAGACTGGGCTTTGGTTTGTTGTGTTACTATTTATTGAAGTAATGAGATGTAAAACATGGTCTCTACTGGCACTGAAATTCCTCCAGGGAGTGAGAAGGAGGAATCCTCTTTTTAGGGAAGACATTCTTTTTAGGGAAGATGCTTGGGGGAAAGGTGAGACCTTGGGGGACATGGGTGAGAAGTTAACAAGGGGGGTAGCTAAATTGAAATGCATTTAAAACAGCCTAGAATTTAAGAAGAAGGCTCATGTGAGGGAAAAAAAGGAAGAGGAGAGAGGAGAGACACCCCAAATAATAGGAAATGGGAACCCAAACCATAAAAGGACCCAGACAGTGATCTGTAAATTCTCCTGTCTTCACAAAGCTTCAGTGCAGTCTACACACAGGCACACACACACAGGCACACACAGAGACACACACACAGACACACACACAGATGTACACGCACAGGTGCACACACATAGACACACAGGCACACAGGTGCACATACAGGTGCACACACACAGGCGCGCACACACAGACACAGGCACACAGGCGCACACACAGGCACACACACAGGCATACACAGACACACAGGCGCACACACAGGTGCACACAGAGGCACACACACAGGCGCACACACAGACACGCACACAGGCACACATACACAGGCACACACACACAGACACACACACACAGGCACACACAGAGACATACACACACAGGCACATACACAGACACACACACAGGCGCACAGGCAGATGCACACACAGATGCACATGCACAGGTGCACACACAGGCACACAGGTGCACACAGAGGCACACACACAGATGCACACACAGGCTCACACACAGGCACACATCTTGTGGGAGTGGCTTGTCTGAAGGAAATTCAGGAAGTTAGCTGAGCTCCTCAGCTCTGCTGTGCATCACAGACAACAGTAGGACATCAAGACAGTTTCCAACATGAACCGATTCCTCAGAAGCAGAAGTGTGGGACCAGGGCCAACCACAGGGTGCTGAAGCCCTCTGAAAATGTGCAGAAGCACCATGAAGGGCATCTCATTTTCACGGGACATGTTTGGAGCGGGATGGAGCTTAGCCCTCTCACCTAGAGATTTTAGGACACAAAAACCCTGCCTGATTTCTGAGTCATTATACAAATTCTTTGGCCTCTTCAAATGTCCTACTAATATCAAATAATCAGAAACAGACTCCTAGAATACAGCTTTTTTCTGTCCATGCCCCTCAGAGGAAGCTATTCCAAGCACCAAATGTCATCAAAGCTGCCCCTGAACCTGATGTGTCTATTCAGAATTCACAGCGAGGTATAAAAGCAAGCGCTGTCTCCAGCCCTGTGGCAAATGCTGTGCTACTCTGGAGGTACCAACGAGGTGACAGAGGTGAGGTGGGAAGGCCACCCTAAGAGACATTCCACCTCTCCGACTCTCAATCTCCTTATCTATAAAATCGCGATGAGTAACAGCCACTTCAAAGAGCTGATACAATGACTAAATATGTAACACCTACAAAAGTGTTTCTGAACATGGGAAGATGCTATATGAGTGTAAATGATGTGTATCTCATTTGAAACTCCATAGGTGAATTCCCAAGTAGATTCATATTGTGAGAGCGAATGACATCAGGCATTTAGGATGGGCTACATAGCAACTAGACAGCAGAGCTGGAATTGTGGCAGGTTTCTTTGGCCTTTCCTTGAGGGCAGCATCCTCACCCGCAAAGGTGGAGAAGGGAAGGGAGATGCTCGCTTCGCTCGGCGAGCTGGTACCCAGGCACCTTGTGCACCTGTTGCTCGCATGCTGTGGAGGCAGTAAAGACTCCACACTGAGGTTCCCATGGGAAGAAAAAACCTTCCCCGGCTTCCTCTCGGGAAGAAAGGGGATGCAGGAAAGCTACTCGATTTGGGCTCCAGTTCTTCCTTAAAACCTCCTGAGCAGAAGAGGAAATAGGACAGGATCAACCCCAAAGGCGATCTTCTGTCTTTCTGAAATTGTTTCCGGCTAAGCTGTGAAGGATGTGGGAGGAAAAGAGCATCTCACTTTCCCATCTAAAAGAATCAAAAGTCCCAAGATTGACTTTTGTCTTTCATTACCAAATACACACATAGGATGCACATAACACATACCAATAATAACAACAATGACTTAGGGCCAGGTATAGTGCCCACACCTGGAATCCCAGCACTTTGGGAGGCTGAGAGGGTGTCCCAAAGGCCAGGAGTTTGAGATTAGCCTGAGCAACATAGCTAGACCCTGTCTCCACCAAAAAAAAAAAATAATTTTTGTATCAAAAATTAATATAAAACAGGGTTTAATAATTATTTAATAAAACAATTGTTTAATAAAAAAATGACTTCTATAGAAATCATCTACAAACATGAATATTACAACCTCATAAACCTCATGCATGTACTTATAAAGGACTGCCATCGTGGTGCAAGACTGCTTTATTTTTGGCCCATAAATTACCATTCTAATTATTATTTTTTTTAGATGGAGTCTTGCTCTGTCACCCAGGCTGGAGTGCAGTGGCACGATCTTGGCTCACTGCAACCTCCACCTCCCGGGTTCGAGCAATTCTCCTGTCTCAGCCTCCCGAGTAGCTGGGACTACAGACGCCCACCACCACACCTGGCTAATTTTTGTATTTTTAGTAGAGATGCAGTTTCACCATATTAGTCAGGCTGCTCTCAAACTCTTGACCTCAGCTGGTCCACACACCTTGGCCTCCCAAAGAGCTGGGATTACAAGCATAAGCCACTGCACTTGGCCTACTATTGTAATTTATGTTGTGCTTTTTTTCTTTGTCTTCTTCCTCCTCCTCTTCCTCTTTCCCCCTGTTCTGAAGCTTGTCCATAAATTCTACTCATGCCAGTTAAAGTTAAACTAATGAGACCACAGCCCCTGAGGCTTTCTCAATTGGCTTCTGAGTCTGACAGCACCGTGGCCATGTCATCCTCTGAGCTGCCCAATTCCAGCTGCCCCTGGGCATCTGACCCAGAGTCAGCCAGCATCTCCGAGCTCAAGTTCAGACTCCGTCTACCGCCAAGACAAAAACGGTGCCCATCCTTCTGTGCAAGACAGGCCACAGGGAAGGGACACTCTGCTTTCTGATGATGACTTCTGACACACTGACTTTGTAAACGGTCCATCAGCTCATGCATCTCTGTTCTTCAGCCACTTGCCAGCCCTGGTAGTTACAGACGTGAGGCTTCTCCCTTCAGAGTGCAGTAACTATAACCTCCCCGTAATGAGCAAAACCAACAGCAGTGACACTGCCTGGAAATGAATGCTACCACTTAGATTCTAATAAAACAGAAGTTGGAACAAGCTGTACCAGGTGCCTTCTGTTTGTACTTATATTCAATTATGGAGCGTATGTTTTTAGTGGAATTGTTAAAAAGGGATTTGTTTATTTTCATCGGCTGCATCTTTTATCCCCACCGGTAAAACAAAATCTGAGTTACTGACTCAGGCACCTATCTCTGGTGTCTGAGCAATTCAAACCAGTTCAATACAATCCCACAAATATTTACTGAGCACCTAACACAGGGAATGACCAATACACATTTCTGAACAAATAAATGAAACCATATAATCCTCCTTAGGTGGGAGGTGGCTGAAAGGGGTACATATCAAGGTGGCGATCAATCCTGTTCTCTGATAGCTACTGGTCCTCCAAAAGAATTGGTTCTCAACTAATTGTGCCAGCCAGGAGAGAGCATAAAGCAGGAAAGAGCAGACTAGATCAGAAAATCCGGGCATATGAATTTGAGTTTTGACACTGCAGCTAATTACTACATTAATTCTGGGCATATCGCTTCATTTCCCCGTGTTTCCATTTCTGCAACCACTATAAAACAGGTGCAGAAGGCCAGACACTCTTCTCGCTCTAAAATGTGGCTCTGAATGACCTTTAAAAATTCCAGAAGTGGCCAGCATCCCACTGATAACGGTGATACGTGTGCTGATAGGTCTACTTGATCCTGTTTTTATTGGTAAATGTGGTCATTGTCGTGTCTGCCGTTGTCATAATTCCACAAAGACTCTTACTGTGCAACAACATGCTATGTGACTGAGCCACGTTCATTTTTCCTTCTCTGCCTCAGTTTCCTTGCCTGAGTTCCTTGTAGCTCTCACATTCTGGCTTCCTCTAACAGCATAGTCCAAAGAAGAGCAGAGAAATGTGTGCAGAGGTCTACACGTTTGGACCCCTCCTCACTGTTAGACGAACAGCCCACCTGAAAGCACGCATCCTGAAGTCATCCTTGCTTATGAAGGGCAGTACGTTAGTCCTGTCCAGGGGAAACAAATGCATCAATGACCGTGGTGATGGGCCGAAGTCCCTAAAGCCCAGGGCTGTGGAAATTGTGCTTAACAATACATTGGATGCAAAATGCATGACATATTTTAATGAAGCTGATTCTTTATAAAACGCCACTCCCGGGATGATAGTGTCCAATTGTCAGAGACATGAGGCGATTCTGATGACCCCTTCAGGAAAGCGGGGCCCAAGAGGTGACAAAGCAAAGGCCATCAAAGATGTGACTCCACAGGGAAGGGAGGGGCTGGTAAGCCCCATGCCAAACTCTAGATATTTTGCTCTGGGTGTTTCCCAGTGCACGCAATGGCTTGAGATTTTAGGAAATGCTAAATTGTCTGTCAATGACCATGACTTTCAAAGTCTCACTTTGTGGTTGAGAGAATTCCCAATATTTTCTGGCAGAAGCATCCCAGACATTGATGATAAGACACAAAGTTTTTGGCTGGCAGGTGAAACCTACACTAAACTCAGGGAAAAGAGCGAGAAAAGAGACACTAATTCAGGTCGAACATCTGTCTGGGGTAAGTGACAGCACTAGACTTGAATGTCACACTGTAGCCACGAAGTACTAGACATGGACACTACCCTTTTTTGATGGACACCAGATCTAAAAGTTTGAAGAGGGTTGTTTTCTAAATAAGACCAAAGTAACAATGGACATTATTACAATAAGCAGGTATATATATTTTATATTCTTATAATAAATCATCAACAAAGCATTATCATTTCTTTTTGTTTTTGTTTTTAATGGAGCCTTGCTCTGTCACTCAGGGTGGAGTACAGTGGTGCGATCTCGGCTTACTGCAACCTCCGCCTCCCTGAAACCTCCACCTCTCAGGTTCAAGCAATTCTCCTGCCTCAGCCTCCCAAGTAGCTGGGATTACAGGTGCCCACCACTGCGCCCAGATAATTTTTGTGTTTTCAGTAGAGATGGGATTTCAATATGTTGGCCATGGTTAGACGGGCTGGTCTTGAACTCCTGACCCCCAAGTGATCCACCTGCCTCAGCCTCCCAAAGTGCTGGTATTACAGGTGTGAGCCAATGGGCCTGGCTAGCATTATAATTTCTAATATGCAAAGCCCCTATTAGCCAACAAAAAAGAAGACAACTCAAAACAGGCAAAGGTATGAGTAGAAATTTATAGAACAGGAAATGAAAATAGTCAAGAAATGTACAAAAGGTACCCAACTCCAGAGACAGTCACGTAAATGTCATTAAAGCAACAATGACATGTCAGTGCTGAGGTATGTTCAGTTGAGGTATGTTCAGTGTTGAGGTATATCAGTTGTCATTGTTGACAAAACTTAAGACATTGATGATATCTAGTGCTGGGGATAGCTTTAAGAACGAAAGTACCCCCATACATTGCTGAAGGAAATATACATTGCTACAAGATTTAAAGAAAATAATCAAGCTGTGGTTATTTAAAGACCAAAAATTCACTGCCCTTTGACATGATAATCACATTTATGAGAGCCTACTGAACAGAACAGGAATAAAAGCACAAATATGTAAGAAAATATATACGCCAGTTGCAGTGGCTCACGCCTGTAATCCCAGCACTTTGGGAGACCGAGGTGGGTAGATCATGAGGTCAAGAGTTCGAGACCACCCTGGCCAAGATGGTGAAACCCTATCTCTACTAAAAGTACAAAAATTAGCTGGCCATGGTGGTCAGCACCTGTAATCCCAGCTACTCAGGAGGCTGAGGCAGGAGAATCACTTGAAGCTAGGAGGCCAAGGTTGCAGTGAGCCGAGATCACGCCACTGCACTCCAGCCTGGCAACAGAGTGAGACTCCGTTTAAAAAAAAAAAAAAAAAAAGAAAGAAAGAAAGAAAAGAAAAAGAAAAAGAAAATATGTAGAAGAATGTTTACTTAAACCTTGAATGTTATATTTTAAAAATCTTGATTCACCTAAAGCCTTATGAATAGGCAAATGGTGTCTACATTTTGTTAGACCTATTCTGCAATTACAATTACTAAAAAGAACAAGACTTAAAAGATGTTCCTTTATATATTAGTAAGCTTTTAAAAGCACATTTCAGAGTAATAAGTATAATGTCAGTTTTATAAAGTAAAATGAAAGGAACAATTGTGTGTGTGTGTGTGTGTGTGTGTGTGTGTGTGTGTGTGAACAAAGATAATGCGATAGAAAGATATCCATCAAATTACTAGAAACAGCCAGGCATAGTGGCTCATGCCTGTAATCTTAGCACTCTGGGAGGCCAAAGCCTGTAGATTGTTGAGCCCACGAGTTTGAGAACAGCCTGGGCAACATGGCAAAACCATGTCTCTACAAAAAATACACAAATTAACTGCGAGCTGTGGCACACGTCTGTAGTCCCAGTTACCTGGGCTACTTGGGAGGTTGAGGTGGGAGGATCACTTGAGCCTGGGAGACTGAGGCTGCAGTGAGCCGAGATTACACCACTGCATGCCAGCTTGGGTGCCAGAGCAGACCCTGTCTCAAAAAACAAAAACAAAACTAGAAACATAAATTACAAGGGGTAGGAGGAATGAGGAGGAAGAGTGGAACGTTAGTTACTTTCTGTACACATATTTATATACCGTGGTATTATTTCACCTGCTACAACTAAGGTGTAATAAAACAGTAACAACAAAATTAAAATACTGAAAAACAAAAACGACATGAAGTTCCAGTAAGATCCCTACAGATGGCAAGCCACCCAAGGATGACCACACAGTCCACAATGGCACCTCTCAATAGGTGATACCTAGTAAATGTTTGTTGAATAAACATTTAGCATTCAAAAACACTGATTAAATGCAGTTGAAACAGGTGTAATTTCAGGAGCCAAAAAGAGCTTTATCCATACCCTTCTTTCCCTTCTCTATCGCTTAGAAAACAACAGCTTAGTATCCGGAAACTTATTTGATATAATTTACAACCCTCAGAGGCCCATTAGAAGCTTCTAGCATCATGGCAAATATGAGTCTCTTACTGAAAAATATGTGGATCTTGCACAATGCCTGGTCCCACCTGGGAGAAATGCAGCTGCTTCTATTTCATTTGGGGTGAAAGACTGAATACTTCACCTTTCTGACATATTCTAACATCACTGCAAAATCAGTGGATGTTTTCTCTAAGTGCTATGAAATCTTCTATGGCCAAAACACTATACACACACACTACACACTCACCACACCACAGAGAGAGAGAGAGATGGCGGGGAGAAAGAGAGAGAGCGAGAGCGAGCGAGCGAGACAGAGAGAGAGAGAGCACGCCGTATATTTATTATATGATTACATTACGGCTTCAATCCTTAAGCAACTGCATATACTTCATGTTCATGTATTACCTGCTGCTTCTCTGACACACTTTGAGAAAATACCCTAACTATAGCTCTGTCGTTCCACCTGCAAAACTTTTTCCTAAATACCTGTTTATATATTCTGGTATATTTTTATTTTATTTTATTTTTTGAGATGGAGTCTCATTCTTGTTGCCTAGGCTGGAGTGCAATGGTCCAAACTCAACTCACTGCAACCTCCGCCTCCCAGGTTCAAGCGATTCTCCTGCCTCAGCTGCCCGAGTAGCTGGGACTACAGGCACCCGCCACCACACCCGAGTAATTTTTGTATTTTTAGTAGAGATGGGGTTTCACCACATTGGCCAAGCTGATCTCCAACTCCTGACCTCAAGTGATCCGCCCGCCTCTGCCTCCCAAAGTGCTGGGATTACAGGCATGAGCCACTATGCCTGACCAGTCTGGTATATTTTTACATGTCTATCTTTCCATCAAGACTGCCATCTTATAGAAAGTAAGGACTGTGATGTTTTCATCTTTGCACATCATTAGATGCTGAGTCATTGTTCACTAAGTAGATGAATGGGCCAATGGGTGGAAATCACTTATTCATTCATTGATGAAACAAACATGTTAAGCACCTATGATGTACAGGGCACTGCTCTAGCAATGAGACACAGCAATGGACAAACAGTGAAAATCCCTGCCCTTCTAGAGCTTATATTCTAGTGGGGGAGGCCACAAAGAAACGCACGTATAATACAATGCTGGGTGGCATGTGAAGAAAAGGATAGCAGAGTAAGGAGACAAGGACATGGGGGTGCATCTTCAGCTCAGGCGGTCATAGAAGGCCTCTCTGAGAAGGTAACTTGCTAAGAGACTTCAGTGAAATGAGGAGACATGTATTAGTCCATTCTCAGGCTGCTCAAAAAGACACGTAAGACTGGGTAATTTGTAAAGAAAAGAGGAATAATTGACTCACAGTTCCATATGACTCAGGAGACCTCAGGAAACTTACAATCATGGCAGAAGGCACTTCTTCACAGGGTGGCAGGAGTCAGAATGAGTGCCGAGCAAAGGGGGAAGCCCCTTATAAAACCATCAGCTCTTGTGAGAACTCACTCACCATCACAAGGACAGAAGGGCGGAAATCGCCCCCATGACTCCATTATCTCCACCTGGTCCTGCCGTTGACACATGGGGATTCTTACAATTCAAGGTGAAATTTGGGTGGGGACACAGCTGAACTATATCAGAGCACCATCCGTAGCAGAACATTCCAGGCAGAGGCCAGTACAAGTGTAAGGCCCAGAGAGAGGAACATGACTAGCACAGCAGCTGTTGTGGCCACAGCACAGTGAGAGAGCAAGAGACCAGAGACGGAGCCAGAGGAAGACGTGGAAGGCTCTGAAGTCACAGCTTTAGTTTCACTGAATACAATGTTGGCATCTGGGGCAATATGGGGACTTGTGCAGATACACAGTCGGGTTTTCCAAAGAAGGGCAAGCTTAAGGGCAGGGCGGGGATGGGGACTAGTTGTCAGCCAATAACATCGGTTGGTGGGGGGTCACGTACATCAAATGAGCCCCAATATGCCATCCCATGCTAAGGTCTCAAGGCCTCCCCCACTGACACTTTGACCTTTACTTCCTCATTGCTTGCCCTTTTTTAAAATCATCATCTTAACAGACTTTATGCAAAATGCTGTACTTTTTAAAAATCGATGAAACATGCCACTTTTGGAAAATAAGACCAAGGGAAGCCCTCTCCACCTGCCCAAGACCTCTCCAGCACTGGCACTGCCATGACCCTTTTGGAGGGAGTGGCTACTGGCCCTGAACTAGAAGGAATCCGTCATCCCATCAGCAGATCTGAACCTAGCTCAAGGGAATGCCAGCGTTCCATCCAATTCCACCAACCATGTGATGGGGTGAGGAGGATGGAAGAAATGTCACTGAGCTTCTGGTCTAGAAGCAGGTGCAACATGAGCAAAACCATAACTAAAAACAGCTGCAATGGACATGTTTTGGTGGGCACAAAGAAGCACTGTGAATATAGAGAAAAGGCGTGGCCACATCCAGCTGCAGCACCGCAGGAGAGGCAGCAGTGACCACTGGCATTTCAGCTGTGGGTGCCTCTGTTTTCATAGAAGTTGCCCCAGAAGCTGAGTTGTATGAATATATCATTTCTTCATTCCTATACAAGCCTGTTCTGCCCACGTGTGACACAAGGCCATCTGACTACCAGTGCCTTTTGACTGATTCTCCTCCACTTCTTCCCTCCTCTCTTCCCCCTTTCTTCAGCTCAAGAGCATTCAAATCCACTGATATCCAAATTTAGGAAGATACCAGAGATATGTTTTAGAAATATCTATAACCATCAAGCTAATTACACCAACATAATCTGTTAAAAACTGCTAAAAACAATCCATGGTCTTGCTGTGTCTCCCAGGCTGGGGTACAGTAGCGTAATCATAGCTCCCTGCAGCCTACATCTCCTGGGCTCAAGCAATCCTCCTGCCTCAGCACCCCACAAGTAGCTGGGCCAACAGGCACATGCCACCATGCCCAGCTAATTTTTTTTTTTTTTTTTTTTTTTGGTAGAGGCAGGGTTTCTCCATGTTGCCCAGGCTGGTCTTAACCTCCTGAGCTCAAGCAATCCACCCACTTCAGCCTCCCAAAATGCTGGGATTACAGGTGTAAGCCACCGCACCCAGCCAAAGTACCAATTTTCTAAGGAAACACATCCCACCTACCCACCTATTCACATGAGACTCCAATATCTTTTTTTTCCCAACATGCATTTTAGGCGGGCATCATACCAGGCCCTGCAATAGGTTACATGTATCAATTGAATCTCACCAGAAATCCCCACGAACTTGGTACCATTATTATCACCATTTTACATTTAAGGATAATTTGTTTCAAATCACATACCTAGAAATGGAAGATTTAGGGCTCAAAACTAGGGTTTCAAGTCCATGCTAGGGGGCTTACACACAGAAACCCCAACTCTCAATATTAACCTCTCTATTAAGGGGAGGGGGCAGGGGCAGGAAGACATGGGCACTGAAAAGAGCCTAGTTTCCTTCTTGAGAAACCTCCATGATGAAGGCTTTGGAAGAAAAAGGGAAAAAAAGGTTAAAACCATCTACTTGGGTCATGAGGGCCTGTTCATTTTCAAAATGAAACAACTTCTTTGTATGAATCACTGAGAAATAAATCTTGTAGGGGAACCTGTTGAATTGCATTTTGGTAGAGAAAGTGATGGTAGTTGAAATTCTTGTTTTGTTGCTATTATTGTTAAGTATTGCTATCCATGTTGAATAGTTATCAGACAAAAAGAAGGGTTTGTGGTGTTAGAAAGCCAGCCTGTAAGCGTCTGTGGGTGAGGAGTCCTTACAGTTTATGTTTCAGGTATGTAAAAGATGGATAAATAAACATAAGGTAAGGCAAGAGACAGACAACCATGCACACTGTCCAGTGTGGACAATGGTGTGCTGGGAGGCATTTGATCAATGTTAGTTGAATGGAATTGAGCTGAATGAATCTGAAGGTGGCATATGTAATGAGTGAGCCTGGGTAAGAGATTTAGGAGCTTGAAGCAGACACCCTTGATTACGTGATGTACAATCATTTAAGCATATTAGTTTAGAGGGGAGGGGAAAGATACAGTGCCTTGAGTTTCCAGAGCCAGAGGAACAACTTAGAAGACAAAAGAATTAAGAGTGAAAAGGGAGCATATAGTATGCAGAGTATATAACCCACAAGGACAGTAACCTAGCATGCTCAGCAGCCTTAGGATAGAAATTGCTGGAAAAAGGAAGCCAGTCCTGAGGACATCCAGAAGTTAAAGAGTCACAGCGAACTACTATGTAGAGAAGCAGCATTTATAACAATTGATTAATGACCCAGCGCTGGATAGATTTTGTTCTTTCATCTGTGTTGTTTGGCTTGGGTTTGTTTTTCTAATGCATTTGTAGTAAGCAATAAGTGAAGTAAGTAAGCCATGTTTCCTAAAAGCAGGGGTTGATGGGAAGAGATGGGAGGAGCTACCAAAAAGCAGATTCCTGCTCTCCTTTGCTGTCGGAATGGAGGGGGACCCTGCCACAATCCCAAGATGCAGGTAGAGTTCCCAGGAGGAATTAAAAGGCCTCTTTAAGGCTATTTCTGAGGCGGAAACCTCTTTTCAGTGACAAGCATCATCAGAGCTGTAATGCAGGTCAGCTGCACCGGGCAAATGCAGCACACGGTGACGCGGTCACCTCGCTGAAACGGCAATGAAAATGCACGTGACCCGGGGAGGTGCCACTGCGTGGAAGCCTGCCCCTTCCTCAGTAGGGAAAAGATGGCCTGACCTGCAGCTTGGTTCAAAGGAGCCCACGTCCCCTCACCTAGGCTGGAGCGGGTCTCGTCATCCACACAGATGCTCCAAAACCCAAGCTGGAGCTGTCACGCATTTATGAGCTTCTCTCCACATGGCTCTGTCTGTTTCACGGTGCTGCTTCTCACTGAGCCTACTTCATCATTTAAATTATTAACAGTGAAATTGCACTGACTGGGGGAGTCGGTAGAATATGGGATCCTGAAGACAGTGGGAAGGGTCTCAATACAGTTTCATCTCTCTCACGCGACTCACCCTCACCAGTCTCCAGATCTGGGCTGCTGAATATGCACAGAAGAAACAGAGGGGATTTTAAAGGAAGTTTCTCTTTAGGCTCTACTCATTAATTGAAAAAAAAAAATAGCTCCAGTACCTAACCTAATCTTGCCTGTAGTTTTCAGAAATCATGAGACCATCAAATGTCTACTTGGTCTGGTAAAAATATCATCCCCCACCCCGGTCTTCCCTGTGGCCACCTGTTCTTCCTTCTACCTATTTTGACATTTCATTGTTTTACCTGGTAGCAGTTCAAAGGAATAAAAGCATTTTCTTGCAATCCACACATTGCAGCATCTAACTCCCCCAGCCCTTGCAACAAAGAGGAAAATCCAGAATGTGAATGTTGTTTACATGTATTCTGGCCTTAGGATGAAGTCCTGGCTGTTAGATTCTATATCTGAGGCTTAATATTCAGTATTTATTTTCCAGGTTACCCTAAATCCAGGCACAGCCTCCCTGCCACCTCCCCTTCCACTGACCCTGTTAACCCTGAAAGAAAGTTAAATCTTATGACTCAAACCCAGCCCTGCAAAACTGAAGCTGTAGCTCTCAATCAAATCGTTTCTTGCCATTTTAAATAAATTGGATTGTGGATTAATCTTGGTAGTATTTGGGCCCCTGATAAAACACTCTCTTTCAGGAAAAATCAAAATTTTCCTATTTGCATACAAAATTTACAAATGCACCTTATAAAGATTATTTAATAAGGCAAGTCTTTAATTATTTGGTTACTTACCTAGATAAACTCTAAGCGTTCTTAAATCTAATGATTTCTTTTGTTTGAGATGCATTTGTTAAGTTCTCACCCTCTCGCCAAATTACTTCAGACAATAGTAATATTTAAAGTTTTTATAGCATTTTATAGAGAGTTTGTAAAGCACTTTCACACACTCATTATCCTATCTGAGCCTTAATGCAACGCTATGAATTATGGTATTTATTATTCCTGTTGCAAAAGAAGAAATGGAAGCTCCAAGAGATTAGAAGACTTAGCCAAGGCCATTCAACAACAACAACAAAAATGGAAGAGCTTGAACGGTCAGGGAAATCTCAGAAGTCAATTCAAGGCTAGACTCTATTACTAAACAGCTGTACGGTCTCGAGTAAATCACTCACCATTCTGAGCCTGTCTATCTGTAAAAGGGGTTAGTTAATAGCTGATCACCTCCACAGTCTTCCAAAACCCTAAAATTCTACTAACCTTTAATACTATATTCTTCCTTTATCTGGGCCTCGTGACTTTGTCCCAAAATAAAAGGATACTACGAACTACACAGGAGGCCTGAGATTAAAAACGATCAGTGTAGGACACTAAGGAACTCTAAAAATACAAAGACATCAACTGGAAAAAACAAACAAACAAACATTTTATGATCCAAAGCTCAACGCATAGTCACATTACGGTGTGACAGTTCCAGAACTCCCACCCTCTACTCACATTCCGTTAATATTTTTGTCCCTCTGTTATGATGAAAACCAAGCTAGAATGTGCTTTAGGCTTAGTTTTTGAGACCATGGCTAGCCCTTACCTTTCTCCTGAATTAGAGCCCTCCATTTGAGACATCTACCTTGGGCAAAGCCCCACTAGCTCTTTTTCTGGGTGATCTAAAAGTGATAGGTACAGCCTCAATTTTCTGGGGCACATTAATGCCATCATTAGTGGCTAATACCCATGAACACAAAGTTATTCTTAAGTCCCTTCCCTTTCTTTTCTTTTCTTTTTTTTAAATTTGAGACAGAGTCTCACTCTGTCACCCAGGTTTGAGTACAGCGGTGTGATCTTGGCTCACTGCAACCTCCACCTGCCAGGTTGAAGTGATTCTCCTGCCTCAGCTGCCTGAGTAGCTGGGACTACAGGTGCCCGCCACCACACCCAGCTAATTTTTATATTTTTAGTAGATATGGGGTTTCACCATGTTCATCAGGCTGGTCTCAAACTCATGACCTCATGATCGGCCCACCTTGGCCTCCCTAAGTACTGGGATTGCAGGCATGAGCTGCTGCACCCGGCCCCTTCCCTTTCTAATAGGCAGGAGACTACCTATCTCATAATGACTTTGTTCCCTCTGTCGTGATGGTCTCTTTTGGCAGTTCAGTGGTTTGCTGCCATTTGGGAGACATGTCCAATTCCCAAGCCTCACTTAGCTGTGACCATCTCAGAACACAACTCTAGTTGAATGTTTCTACGTCTGGAGACTGTGCTGAGCTTTTAATCTGCATTTTATCTTTGCAACAATTCTCTTACTACCACCATTTGTGGATGAGAAAATGGAGGCACAAAGAGATTAAAGAACCTACCCCCAAGATCATATGACTAATGAGTACTCGAGTCTAGAATTCAAACCCAAACAAGCTGACTCTGAAGCTTGTGGTGGTCTTTACTACCACACTGTTACCCACTCATTCACTAACCAGCGCAGTGGAGAGACTGTCAAAGGGCTGTGTTCTCCAGGTACAAATTCCCCATCACTGGAAAGATACAAGCATGGGCTGGGCCTCTACTTGGCTTCAAACACTAAGCTCCCATGGCTGCAAATCTGTCTTCAAAACACTCCCACTTCCCATTGGGGTGTTCTGCCTGCTCCTGACATCCTTCCTCTGTCCTCCCAGCATAATAAATATCTTTTCTTTCTGTGCTCCCATTACACTGCTTGTACTCTTATATTTACCACAGTGTGCTGTAGAAATTTTGTTCTTCCTCCTCCAGAAAGTCTTGCAAACTGGCTGCCTTCATTGACTCTTGATCACAGACATGTTTGTCTGCACACTTATTACATCCTAATAAATAGATGGGGCGGAGCTCTCCAGTCTGCCACAGTCCCCACCACTCCCTATTGCCGCATCCCTACCAGGCACACATCTGTACTAGCTGCTTGCCCTCTGATGGAATTGAAGGCTTAACCCTGTAAGAACTAGCCCTTTTCTATTATAGACTATGTCTTGTTCATCTCAGTATCCTCCTAGCATGGCAGCCTAGCATACTACCAGAATAACAGCTCAATCCATGTTTGATAAATGAGTAAGTGAATGAATGAACAGATGAACACACGAAGACTTCCAGGCAGCCAAAAGATCCATTGGGCACAAAGGTGACAGAAAAGGCAGCGACTCTTTAGGCAAATTCCCAATATGGGAGCAGCCTTAATCTCTTTATGCCTGTTAACTCAATTTATAAAGCAGATATGATAATACTTACCTACTTCTCACTAGGGCACCACACGAAATAATTAGCTAATGTCTATAAGGCATTATCTGCACTAAATGGTAGATATTATTCCTACGGTGAATGCTCAGCTTTGGGCCTCCAATGAATCTACTTTAAATAGAGCTGGAAAACTAACCACCAACATTTATCCAGTCTTTTCTTCTGGTTCTGCAAATATTCAGCTTCCAAACTAGGGATATGTAACACCTTTCTCATAGCAGACGAATCCCTCCCTGTCTCATCCCCACACCAACTCTATCATCTCTCTCTCTCTCTCTCTCTCTCTCTCTCTCTCTCTCTCTCTCTCTCTCTCTCTCTCTCATTCTTTTAAGTGAATGTTTGGGCAGGAAGCAAAATGCTCTAATTAGCGAGCCAGGATTCTCAAATGGGTGAATTCCAATGTCAGAGCAGCATACCAGTTCCCCATAGAGGGCAGTGACCAAGAGTAGGGGCCTTTCTCAATTCTGGGCATGTTTTGTCTCTTGATCTGGGAATTGGTTGCACATGCGAAAATCAACTGAATGGCATTCTTATCCTATGTCTACTTTTCTGTAAGTACATTTCAGTAAAACTGAAAAAAAAGAAAAAAGAAGCGACTCATGCAATTCGAAAACCAGTGGCCATTGTGTATCCCTTCCTTCATTAAACCTAGAGACATTTTCCCACTCATAGCAGGATTTTACCAAACACAAGCTCTTTGAAGCAGACACTCCTCAGCCGTCCATTCAATAGCACTCATCAGACAGCCGTAGCTCTTGCACCAAGTCAGAAATCTGCCTTGCCAGCTGTGCCAATGGTCATTAGCATAACCTCCTTCCTTTTCCTGTACCCCAGATCCAGTAAGTCCTCCAATACTCAAGAACTCCTTCCCAGAGCGGAGACACAGATCACGGCTATCAGATTGGTCCCTTGGCAGCTCAGCTCCAGGCAAGATTTGTTCCCTTGTTTGTCTGGAGCTTTGGTTTTAATTTATAATGTTTGCTTAATCTACAATTAGTTGGGCTGAATTTAATTTAACTCATTGTAGCAATTCATTTCTTTCAATCTCCTGTTATTGGGTATCACTCTTAAGTTGTAAGTGAGTTTGCCTTCCCTAATCATCGTGTAGGAATCTGTTGGCCCAGTTATTTCTCTTTGCGAGTAACATCTGCAATTAAAAATACGTATAATTGCAGAGAGAGCAATGTAATGAGAATGCTGAACGGGATCTGTATCTTCCTTTTTTTTTCATTAGTTTTTATATTGAAATAAAAAGTGAAATCAGGCAAAGTGCGGGTAAGGAGTTACTTCCTCTCCCACCCCTACCACTGTCAACTGCCAAATGGAGAGACAAAAAATGGTAGCCAGGTTATCTTTCTTACTATAAAGCCATAAAGCCAAAACCAAGCACATAGCAACAATTTCTAAAAATTAAAACACAACAAGCCCTCTAGCTTGGCTTATAGCCAATCACAGCATTCAGATGGTGGTGATCATTCTAAATTTAGAGGAAGAAGTAATCCTGGGTCTTTCTTCAAGATTTAATTTTAAAATGCTTCACAGGTACACTATTGGTAAAGACGCCTTTACATACAAATTGTAAAATATGTGATAGTTGTTTTTTAAGGAAGCTTAACACAATCTTTCCTTTTGACCTTACATAGTTCACAACTTCTTTGGTGTTTCTCTCTCTCTCTTTTTTTTTTTTTTTTTTTTTTTTTGATGGAGTTTCGCTCTTATTGCCCAGACCGGAGTGCAGTGGTGTGATCTCAGGTCACTGCAGCCTCTACCTCCTGGGTGCAAGTAATTCTCCTGCCTCAGCCTCCTGAGTAGCTGGGATTATAGGAGCCCACCACCATGCCTGGCTAGTTTTTGTATTTTTAGTAGAGACAGGGTTTCACCATGTTGGCCAGGCTGGTCTCGAACTCCTGACCTCAGGTGATCTGCCCACCTCTGCCTCCCAAAGTGCTGGGATTACAGGCATGAGCCACCATACCCGGCCCAATTCACAACTTCTTAAAAGTACAGCTCTCATCCCACATATACTGATACACTAGGATTTATCATGTTGCAATCAAGTCAACTTACTCCAAAATCTCTGAAGAGATTTTTTTTAAATCACCATGCTTAAAAGTAGGTGATAATCACCAATATTAAGGAACATTTCTCCAAATATAATGGTAAATGCTAGATAGTAACATATGCATATACACATGTACAAAGCACTTAACCTAATGCCTGACTTACAGAAAGCACTCAAAAAGTAGTAGAATAATGAGAACAATACCAATTATAATAGCAACTATTGTTATCATTCAGAATATCTCATCCAGTTTGACTTCTTTGTTTCTACAATGAAACAACTCATCAGGCTGTGTGTTTTCAAAGCTCACATTTCCAAACAGAGTAGGTGTTCCTTCTGATCAAAGTATACTGGACTGTTTTTCACCAAGGTTGGTGACTCCTGTAGCCATAACTACCCTTAGTGTAAACTTGAACTTGACACTAGAAACCCCAAGCAGGATATGGCCCCTAGGAGACCATGAGAAATGACCTTCCAACATTCAAGCTACACAGGAAATCTTTCTCTTAATTCTAACTACATTGCACATTATGTCAATTGTGCAGAATTTATCTGGAAGAACTGGTATGAGCCTAAATCTCATCTACTGTTTACTCATTTTCTGTCTTTTTTGTTTTTTCTTTTTAGAGAGAGAGTCTCACTCTGTCTGCCCAGGCTGGAGTTCAATGGCACGATCTCTCACTGCAATCTTCATCTCCGAGGTTCAAGTGATTCTCCTGCCTCAGCCTCTTGAGTAGCTGGGACTACAGGCACATGTCACCATGCCCAGCTAATTTTTTTTTGTGTGTGGCATTTTTAGTAGAGATGGGGTTTTACCATGTTGGCCAGGCTAGTTTTGAACTCCTAACCTCAGGTGATCTGCTCACCTCAGCCTCCCAAAGTGCTGGGATTACAGGCATGAGCCACCGCACCCCAGCCTGTCCACCCGTTTTCTAATCTCCAGTGAAACCAACTTCATAAAGGCTGTGGCGTTACTTCCAAGACACTTTCATGAAGTTGACGTGACCAGGAGACTTAGAGAAAGCTACGACTCTTCAAGTAACTAAAGTGGGTGACCATGACTATTTTGTGGGCTCAATAGCTATGTCTTCATGTATAAAAATAAAATGCTAGAGACTGTACTGGACAGGAGAGATCTGAGACATAGAACTAGCTAACCAGCTAGCACAAAATACCCCACAAATTATGTTACGTATACATACACATCTACATATGTGCATTGGGGGAACTAGGTTCTCTCTTTCGGCTCTGTTACTTTATACTGAAGTATCTGACTGATACTCATTTGTGCAGGAGATATTTAAAATCTAATTGTGGAGATGACTAAGTCATGAAACATTACATAATCTTAATATATAAGATACCAAAAGGAAGTATGTGAGAAAGGGTTCACTTTGCCATATGTGTTCATAGGAAGGTGAGTGTGACTTGTATCTAAGTTATGGATCAGCAAACTAGACCCCTGAGCCAAGTCCACACTACCACTTATCTTTATAAATAAAGTTTTATTGGAACACAGCCACTCATTCATGTATGTATCATCTGTGGCTGCTTTCACTCTGCAATTGCAGAAATGAGCGCTTATGACAGAGACTTTGTGGCCCACAAAGCTGAAACTATTTACTACCTGGCCTTGTGCAGAAAAAGGTTGTTCATCCAAAAAAGGCTGAACAAAGAAAAATTTAAAAGAGAAGGGGAGAGAGAGAGAGAGAGGGCTGAATCTTAGGCAGGGGGAAGAGACTGAATAGGGAAAGAGGCTTTCCAAACAAAGACAAGGGATTGGGCAATTGACTCGATTCAGAACTGGGCACTAGAGGACCTGACTGGATGATCTGAAGTAACGAAGATGAACTGGATTGAGAGCAGGCACAAGCCGGAGAACTGTGAACGTCCACACCCAGACGACTGGACTTGACTGTGGACAGTTGGCCATTAGTGAGGGTTTCTGAGAAGAGAATTGACAAAACAGATTTAAAGAAACCCAATGAGGTTGCCATTTGGGCACAGTTTGAGCTTCCTAGAATGAGACATCGCAAGTCCCCACATCCCAGGAGCTGTGGGACTAGACGTATTGGTTTGAGTGAAGAAGACAGTAGGAAAGATGGAACTATATGACTTGTGATCATTGGGTTTGGGATGAGGAAGGAGGAGGAGTAATCAGGGCTCACTTAGGGCTCCCACGCTGGGTGACCACGCAGCTGACCACTGTACAGGCAGCCACGTGCATTAGTGCATATGATTTCTTGAGCTGACAGTGAAATGTGTGCCTGAAAGTTTCTTACTGTGACTCCAGTCCAAAGCAATTTTAAAGAACAGGGCCAGTGATTTCAGTGACTTATTTCCCACCCCCATTCTAATCAATGTAATGCATTGACTTACTCACCATATTCCGGAGAGGGCAAAAGCAGCCGTTTGCAACTTCTCAAAGTTGCTCTGACAGGTCAATATCCTGTCATCACTAATCCTGTGAACCTTTTTAAAGACTTCAAGTAAATAGTCAGCTATTACCATCTTTCAGGGAGTTTCTCTACCTGTTCTCCTTTTCATGTTACAGACACCCTAACGGCGAGTCTTAAAATCACGGTTCTGACAGGCAGATTGTGAAGTTAGGTCAATTCCTCATTTTCCTGTTCGGTCTGCAAAGCAGTTCCCACAGCTTTAGGACCATCCATTTGGTTCCCTTGCAAACAAACAGGCCTGGTGCCCAGGACTCCTCTGTGACAAGGCTCCCCTGCTCCCTGGAGACAAGCAGCATTCCTGTTGCAGAGTGCGGGAAATTGTTCTGGGAACCCTCGGCCCAGATACTCATTAGTACTGCATTAGTCTGTAAACTCCAAAAGAAACGCCTAGTTCACCTCACTCTTACTTGATGTACTTGAAAGGTCTGGTGAATTTATGGCAGGATAATGTGGAGCCCAGCACCTATTTATGAGTTGATCATTTGTACCGAACCCCCCTCCAAGTGCCAAGGGTTACCATTCAACCACAGCCTGCACTAATGCCACAGGAAGGCCAACAAAGCCAAGCGCATGAAAGTTAAAAGCATTAATAAAAGTGTGACTTATAAATTACTTCATCTTTGTCACCCTTTTTGAAATGGGGTGAGAGAGGCCAGGGTAAATTTATTTTTTAAGTGCTTTCTGAGACCCGAACGGGTCAGGCTTGAAATGCTGTAGTCTATAAATCATTCTTTGCAGATCTGGGGGATGCTGCAGCGTCACGACATTAACAAATATTGATTTATTTTATCATTTGCAACTGTTTATAGTATCACAGAGATCCTACTGCATGCAAAAAAGCAAATACTTAGAGGCAATGTAGCTAATTAACATCTCTTGTGAGGGGGAAGAAGAGAAAACCTGGCAGTGGGATTTCAGCTTATATGGAAGTTTGTGGCAAGGTGATTTTCATCAGATCAGCTGACATTAACTCAGCCCCCACCCCAATACCATGGAGATGGATGGATTTCACGATAAGCAGTTTGATGTACAAATGGCATATATGAGAGGTCCTGTCACCAACACAGCGTCATTATACATGACATCAGCCAAAGCTCCTGTGAGGCTCAAACCTAGGAAAGGGTCAGTGGGGATTTCAGACCCCTGACCACTCTGCTAAACTTTGTATCAAATAAGCAGACACACCCACACTCACTTCAACCTTGGGTTCTGAAGAGATGCATCTGGGGTCCCTGCTGATATGCAATGAAGGACAATTAACAAAAATGTCTTCAAGGTAAAGGAGATGCAAATCTGCATTGAGCTGGAAAGTGTCCCCAGCGCTGCCGTGCTTTCTCAAATTGCACTTTGGATGTGTTTTCAGACTACACTGCTCACAATTTGGGCCTTCTCCTAACAGGCAACAAAGAGCTGCAGACTGATTATTCAAAGAATTTCAGGGAGCTCTACAGTTTCATTGAGACAAATGATGACAAAAACACAAACGATGACGAAGAAAACCTGATTTAAACTCCTGACAATGATTAACGCATCTGAACTATGCAGGGGTGAACTCAGGGAAATAACCGTAGATCAGTGCTCTTGTCTGGGAAACACGATGAAGTCGATCTCTGTGTCCAAGCACATCTTCAAGTCTGTCATGCAGCTGGGTGCTCCTTACGTGGAGTGCTGATATCGGTGGCACACCATGGAGTCATGGCTATGTAGTCAATTACCAATGGCCCAGCAATAACTGAGATTCCCTTTTTCTTTTTTGAGATGGAGTCTCACTCCGTCACCCAGGCTGGAGTGCAGTGGCGCGATCTTAGCTCACTGCAACCTCCACCTCCCGGGTTCGAGCAATTCTCCTGCCTCAGCCTCCCGAGCAGCTGGGACTACAGGCATGCGCCACCACACGCAGCTAATTTTGGTATTTTTTAGTAGAGACAGGGTTTCACCATATTGGCCAGGCGGGTCTCAACCTCCTAACCTCATGACCCGCCCGCCTCGGCTTCCCAAAATGCTGGGATTACATGCATGAGCCACCACGTCCGGCCATGAGATTGCCTTTTAATAGTGTGACCTGGGAAATTATCTCCCAATGGCAATGCTAGCTGAGGTCAGAACCAGGATTTCTCAGTCTCAGCATGATTGACACTTTGGGCTGGATAGCTCTTTGCTGAGGAGTGGAGCGAGGGGTCTTGTACACTGCAGGGTATTTGGCATCATCTCTAGCTTCTACCTACTAGATGCCGGTAGCAATCACCAACCACCACCACCCAGTGTGACAGAAGTTACAGCAGGCCTTGCCAGTTGTCGCTAGGAGTAAAATCTCCCTTTGTTGAAAACCACTGGGTTAGACAAGATAACTCAAAGACTTTCTATCAGGCCTTTCCCACCAGAAAATCTTCCTTGGCCACAGACTTTAAGTCTAGGGTTCTAACTGTACGACCCTGGGCCTCTTTGTGCTCTAATATTGAACCATGCCACCCACCACTATGAAGGGGAAGATCAAGAAGAGACTTCCAAGAACTACAAATTACTGTGTGTGAGACAAGAGGGAAGGAAGAGAAAAATGAGCCACCATAAGGCAAGCGCAGCACTAGGGAAAGCAGTTCCAGTGATACAGGTTGGCTCCGCGGAGATAAGGGCTTGTAGGTAAGAAGAAAGCACATTCAGAAGGTCACCTAGTATAACTCAGTCCAACAGACTCGTGCCAGAGTTGAATCCTAAGACCTCCTCCATATTTAAACCAAAAACATCCACTGCCTTCTGGCCACGTGTAAAGTCTTACTGCATACCAGCTGTGACAGACCTTATTTTCCAAAGATGGTGGCAATAACATCTCTCATCCCACCAGCTCTTCTGCAGTGTGACCTCGCCATGCCCTTCATAAGGAGGTGAGGTTTGTTTCTCCACCTCCTTGAATCTGGGTGGCCATGTCAGACCAATGAAACATGGCAGAAGTGACACAGGGCCAGTAGTGGGAGTAACTCTTAACTGGCTGGTGGCTTCTGCTCCCTCTTTCTTGGAATGTCTGCTGATGGGACATTCCCTCTCAGAACCCAGCTGCCATAGTATGAGATTCACAGTTTACATGGAGAGGCCATGTGGGTGCCAGGTTCTGGTCAATTGCATATTGAGTTCCCAGCCAGCCCTATGAGTGAGTCATCTTTGTTACCCAGTCCAGTCAAACCTACACATAACTCCAGCCCCAGCCAACATCTGAATGCAACCCATTGAGAGACTCCAAGCAAGAACCACCCTGCTGAGCCCCATCAATTCCAGACTCATGAGAGATATATAATAATAGTTATTTTAAGCCACTAAGCTCTAGGGTAGTTGGTTATACAGCAATATATAAGTGGAACACCAACCACACTGATATTCCTATGAAGCTAAAGACAAATGTGTTCTGCTACCAAAGTTATTGAGATTTCAATCTTTGGAAGTCTCAATAACTTGGTAGTAGAACACATGTGTCTTTAGATTGAGATCGATCAAAAGGAATTAACAGATATCATCATCACCCTATTTACTGGATGCACACCACTTTCCATCTGTTACCACATTTCATTCTTGTAGTCAACTTAGGAGACAATTACTATTATCCCCCCTTGACAAATCATGGTACATTGGTTATCACATTTCATTCTTGTAGTCAACTTAGAGACAATTACTTTTATCCCTCTTGACAGATGAGGGAACTGAGGTCTAGAAAGCCTAAGTCTCCTTGCCAAGGCAACACAGTCAGAAGGTGGAGAAACAGAGATTTAAAAACAGTCTGACACCAAAGCCTTAATTTTATCACTAATCTGTGGACGTTTTAGCTCGAAGACAGAAGGCATGAAAGCAGAGATGAGTATGTAAAATGTTATACTCAGGGATCTCTGTCCTGTGACCTCTGATTTCCAGAGTCATATAATCAACTGTTGTTCCTCCCCACGGACTGGCATAAAGGTCTCTACTGCTTCGAGGAATGTGGTTGGCAGCATACTGAGGAGGGATATGGACTAGATACCATCTCTGATGGAATTTCCAAAGGGGCACAGGAATGACAAAATCCCGGGCTTTCAAAGAATGGATCCTTAACCTTCTCAGTATCTCTGCAACTTAGCTATGCCTATGACCTGTTGGATCACCTTAGGCCAGCCACAAACCCTCTAAGCCTCAGAGTTCTCAGCTGTAAACTGGGAATGACCCCTACCCCTCAGGATTGTTATGACAACTTGAGATAATGTGTGAAAGTGCTCGGTGTGGTACTGGCACATAGGAGCACCTAACGTGGTAGCCTGCCAAGGACATGAGTCGGGCTTGAATAGTCTGAGGTCTGAGGAGGCTAGATTGTGATGTTTACACTTAGCCTCTGTCTAAGTGTAAGTGTGACATTTGCCTGGAAATTTACAGCCATGTTGAGCACATGCATCCCTCCTGCAACCTACAGCAGACATATGACTGCAAGGAGACAGTCGTCAGCGTGCTGGCTCGGTGGGAAAGTCAAAGACACTGTACTGTGAAATGGACACACATGGGCTGACCTTTAAAGGCACTGCTCACATTCTTCTGAGATGCCCATATAGCCTAACAGCATGTCAGAATGGACACAACCCAAAGACTCCATGTCTGATCATTTCTGATGCTTAGAGGCCCATTCCAAAGGCACCTGCCTTCTCTACATTTGCCTTTGAATACAGTTGAGGCACTGCCTTCTCAAAGGACCCCATTCCTGCCCCTTCATGCCATCTTCAGTCACAGAGAAAGACACTCCCCTGGCATCATCAGTGACCAGCACAATAACAAGTCACCAAAATTGTCAAACCGGATCCAGTGCCAACCCAGGTGAGATTTTTTCCTTCCTGTGTATGGCCTTCTGGCATCTGTTTTCTCTCTGAAGCTCTTTTCTCTTCCTGGGATGAAAACCTAGAATCAGGGCTCTGATTTCCATTGACCAAATCATCTCAGGCTAAAGCTTTCTTCTCTAGAGGCCCTGGAAAGGCATGATAGTTCAGTCACATTAGGTTCTTGCCAGCTAAGAAGCCCAAGTTTCAAAGGAAAAGCAGCCATTCATCCCAAATTCACCATGGTCTGACTTTTGTAAAGGCCCTAAAATACAATTAACAACACAATTGCATCTTAACTTAGAATTTTCCACTTGGTGGCTTTTCTCAGGTTGACTGTCACTGAAAAGGTGCTTTTTGCTATCTTTTATTTTTTATTTAAACTCAAAGAACACTATAATGCTTTACTCTCAGTTGCTAATGTCCAGTTGAGTTCTGCTCAGCATAGATACTGAAGGTCCCCCCAGTAGAAAGGAATCATTCTCTGTCATTTATTGTAAAGTGTGTGCCTGGCAGTTGCAACTGAGTTCAATTTGAAAAGAAATCAAATGTTTGGATGAAAGTGACACAATGATGCGGCATGAGGCATCATCCATACATTTCTAACCTGCCAGAGGAAGCCCCAGCTGGAAGTCTTGTCACTTTCAGATACTAAGAGTAACAAGTCATTAATTTGTATTCCTTAAATAACTTATTAAGTCTACATGTGCCAGCTCTTATATAAAACCCAGAGCCAGGGGAGAAGTGAATGAGTGAATGAGTTCGATCATCCAAGCCTTAGTTCATGCATTCATTCTTTCAGCAAATTTTCAGTGAGCAACTTACTGTATGTTAGGCACTGAGCTATAGGCTAAGTACGTAACAGTAAGCACGTGGGAGCCAAATCCTGGCCCTTATGGAGCTTAGAGACCAGTGAAAGGGACAGACATTAATTATCTGATCATAAAAGCAAATAGGAAACTGTATTTGAGCCAAGGTCTACGAGGTATATGAAGCTTTGAGTACTTATAATGAGGAAATCTTACCAAATCCATAAGGTCAGGAAAAGCTTAAGTAGGCTAAGACCTGACACCAAAGTAGAAGTTAATTAGGCAGAGAGAAATGGAGGGAAAGAGTATGGCAGGCAGAGGAACTAAAAGATGGCCAGAGGCCAGAGTGGAGAGAAGAAAGAAAAGCCTGATTAGAGAGACGAGAAAGAGCCACAATGCAGTCCCCGGGCCCATCCCAACCCTCAAGACAGCATCAGTGGCAGATGAAAGGCAACGCAGCCAGACAGAATAAAGCAAGTGCTAAACAAAGGTTCAAACCAATGCGGGGAACAGTGGCTGGAACCCCAAGAAAGGCTGCAAGAAGGAGGTCGGCTCTAACGGAGTCTAGAATAGGGGTTGACAAACTATGGCCCCCAGGCCAGATTCTGCCACTGCCTGTTTTTGTAAATAAAGCTGTACTGAAGCACAGCCACGCCCATTCATTTACGCATTGTCTAGGCCCTCTTTGGCGCTGCAGTGGCAGAATGGAGAGTTGCTACGGAGACCATCGGGCCCAGCAACACTGAAAATATTCACTATCTGGCCCTTGACACAAAAGTTTGCTGACTCCTAAGTCTAAAAGGATAAGCAGGATTTGAAATCAATGGCACAAGAGGAAAAGTGTGCCAGCACCTCCTGCCTCTCACATCTGCAAGAAACAAACTGGAACACGTCTTTCAGAGGATGCTCTGACGTCAAGAGCCGCAGGAGGAAGAGGGTGCATGGTAGATATTTTCAATGGCATCTCAGAAATCACACTAGGCCAGATCTGGTGCATTTAGGCATCGTTTGCTTCACGGAATAATTACACTCCACGAAAGTTGACGGTACCTTGGCATCTCAAGTTGATTCCCTCGGTGAATTATATAGGGATGTGATACAGAAAATAAACAAAACCACTATGCTCAAACCAGTTTGAAAAATACTGAATAAACGAAATTGAACTGGCTTTACTACTGAAGGACTTATCAGAGCCTTTAATATCCTACTGTGCTTTGGAAATCTCCAGGATAAAGAGAAAGGTATGTTGCGTGTCTCAAATTTATTTGATCACAGACGCCTCCTTTTCTAAAGTCATCTTATCAAGACAGAGTTGCTTGAAGCATAGTGTGAAAAACACTGGTCTGAACTTTTTATAAAGCTTTTCTTTTTTTTTTTTTAAAATTATACTTTAAGTTCTGGGGTACATGTGCAGAACATGCAGATTTGTTACATAGGTACACACGGTGGTTGGCTGCATCCATCATCGAAATTAGGTATTTCTCCTAATGCTATCCCTCCCCTAATCCCCACTCCCTGCTATTCCTCCCCTATCCTCCCCCACACCCACCTACAGGTCTCAGTGTGTGATGTTCCCCTCCTTGTGTCCATGTGTTCTTATTGTTAAACACCCACTTAGGACTGACAACATGGGGTGTTTGGTTTTCTGCTCTTGTGTCAGTTTGCTGAGGATGATGTTTTCCAACTTTATCCATGTCCCTGCAAAGGACACGAACTCATCCTTTTTAGGCTGCATAGTATTCCAAGGTGTGTATGTGCCTCATTTTCTTTATCCAGCCTATCATTGATGGGCATTTGGGTTGGTTCCAAGTCTTTGCTATTGTGAACAGTGCCACAATAAACATACGTGTGCATGTGTCTTTATAACAGAATGATTTATAACCCTTTGGGTATATACCCAGTAATGGGATTGCTGGGTCAAATGGTATTTCTATTTCTAGATCCTTGAGAAATCACTACACTGTCTTCCACAATGGCTGAACTAATTTACACTCCCACTAACAGTGTAAAAGTGTTTCTATTTCTCCACATCCTCTCCAGCATCTGTGGTCTCCAGATTTTTTGAGGATTGCCTTCTAACTGGCATGAGACGGTATCTCAATGTGGTTTTGATTTGCATTTCTCTAATGACCAGTGATGATGAGCTTTTTTGAACAGACACTTTTCAAACGAAGACATTTATGTAGCAAATCCCCTTTTCTTAATATTCTCCAAAACAGTGTCAGCAATGTTTTCAAAATAATTTCAAAACGATCAGCAGAAGCATGTGTTAACTGTGGGCAAGCCAGAACCTGTGGGTACATGGGAGGCGGAACCCCACCCCTCTTAACCTCTGATTCTTCCCACACCAATCCATTTGTGTGGATTTTGCGGAGGGTTTTATTCCCATTTCTTGTGAAAACTCCCATATTTGAGATGCCGTGGCTCAGTATTTACAGCGACTGGCATGTGCCTGTCTTCTCTTCTACAAATTGTCAACATTAACAAACTGCACTTGGCTCAAAACTTCTAAATTCAAAGCAGCAGTATATGAGAAATAAATGAATGTTTTTAACTTCTTTGAATAACCTGTCTTGTTACATTCCAAATCCTGGCTCCCAAATTTCTTTTAAATATTGCCAAAGATGCCCTTCCTCCGCTCATTCAATATGTAAATCAATAGTAGCCAGCAAGTTCAAAATCTCAAAGAAATCTGTCACAGAGAAGGCAGCAAACTGTGCTCACTGTTCCCAAGCCCACCACACATCTATGGCACGGAAGAAATGGATTCAGGTACCAGGCAGACCAGTTAACTAGCTCAAAGACTGACATTATCCTCCAGAATGCACATGTTACATATTTCTCTTCTCCTTTAGACATATTCAAAAGAACCAAGAGAAGGCCAATAACCATTTTCAAAAGCAACTATAAAAATCTTCAAACATCCTAGAGCTTCTCCAGACAGGCAACTCCCAGGATATTCACCGCCCTGGAGAAATGGGCCAAATTTGCCATTCTCAAGGCTAAAGGGATTTGAAAAGGGCAACACAAAAATCACACCATTGATGGCGAGCATCCCTGAAGGCAAAGTCCTATTTCAGAGTCTGGTACTAACATCCGGAAGCAGCAGGCTGTGTGTCCATTCTGAAGCTGTCACACTTCGGCAGAGAATCCCTGCAGGATCAGAGCAGCCCTGGGGGCTCTGATGAGAGGTGCTAAATAAGTTAGTGCTATCGTTTATTAGAGCATAAGAAACAGATGGGAATGGGCAGAATGACAGCTGGAAGAGTGAGATTCCAGAAGATGAGTATCTACAGCACTCGGAAATTCATCTACACGACGCCTATTAACAATCACGGGAATGGCTTTCTTAGCACCAGCTCCGGATTCTGCAGCCTCTCGCAAATTCATTCCTCGGCTTTTTCTCCATCACACAGACAGTTAATCTTATATCTAATTATAAGATAAATGACAATCCCACAACTTTCTCTTGTAGAACTCTCCCACCAAGAATGATTCTTTTCAACTCGTTGCGCCTTGCATCCACAGGAGACTGGGAAGACACGAGAAGGAACTAGGGGGAGAGAGGATGGGAAAGGGAAGGGACCGAGGGAAGTTCACCTATGGTGGCCTTCCTTCAGGGACAGGGACAGGAGGTTGGACATCCATGTGTCCCCATCTGGCCAGGGCTGGCCCTCCACCTGACTAGAGTTTCATCTGCTTCTTTTTGCATTTCTTGAAGCCATTGGTCTTTGACCCAGATGGCAGCAATCCACCAGGGCTGTGCTATCTGCTGAGGTTTCCCCAGCCTCCTGACATGTCCTGGAAAGTTCCAGCTCACTGAAGGATTTATGTCCAAACAACCCCATGTTAATTATATAAGGAATGGTAACCTAATAGCTTAAGAAATGGTCCAGGGACCCATTCCTTAACACTAGGGATAGAAGGCTGAAATGAGCACAAGACATACGGTTGATTCAAGAAGCATCCCTTGATAACTAACTTTTAACAAATGAAATTACTGTCAGCAAGATGAGGCCCTTTTTCACCTTTTTTTTTTTTTTTTTTTTTTTAAAGAGACAGGGTCTCACTCTGTTGCCCAGTGCAATAGTGCAGTCATAGCTCATGGCAGCCTGAACTCCTGGGCTCAAGCAATCCTCCCTCCTCAGCCTCCCAAAATGCTGGCATTACAGGCATGAGCCACCACACTCTTTTTAAAAGCCTTTTAAGGCTTTTATCCAGTGATTTTTTTTTTTTTTTTTTTTTTTGCTATTTGCTCACATGCTGGTATGTTAAATATATATCTACACACACATATCTTGAAAATCTGTCATTTCTTTGAGAAATATCACTAGATTTTTTTTCTCACAAATTCTCTTCATCACAGTGGCTGATAAGCGTCAGAAGTTTGGGGAGGATTTTGAAATCATGAGGCAGGCTACATAACAGTATTTTGTTTGCTACATGAAAGTCTATAGCAGCCTTATACACAGAGAATATAATCCTGCCCAAACTAAACTTTCAGAAGTTCTCAAAAATAGTTGTAGATCAGTTTTATACAGGCTTCTAGCAAGTATTTCAAAAACGTATTTAGCCTATAATCCCAGCACTTTGAGAGGCTGAGACAGAAGGATCGCTCAAGGTCGGGAGTTCTAGATTAGCCCAGGCAACAGAGGAAGACCTCATCTCTACAAAAAATTTAAAAGTTAGCTGGGCATGGTGGTATACACCTGTAGTCTTACCTACTTGGGAGGCTGAGGCAAGAGGATTGCTTGAGCTCAGGAGTCTGAGGTTGCAGTGAGCCACGATCGTACCACCACACTCAAGTGTGGGCAACAGAGCTAGACCCCACCTTAAAAAAATTATTTAGAATCAGTTAGATTCCTTGCAAGATGGGAAAAGGAATAAAAGCAGAGTTCTTGTCCTCAAGAAAGTCACAATCTTAATCAAATGACACAGAAAATTTTGCAAAAACACAGGGATGATAATAACTACATCAATACAATAGGGTACCTGACATGTGGTTGGTATTGAGTACCTGCCATGTCGGGTACCATATTGTGTGATGTGTGTGTGATTTTCTGCATTCATGTATATGCGTGTGTATGTGTATACATGTAATCTGTTGCTCTCCTCCAAAATAAACGATGAGGATAGCATGTTTGAAAATGGATTAAAAAAATTAAGACTCAGAAAAATTAAATCGATTACACCGTGAAGTGTCATACAGTCTACTGATGCCCTTGAAAGGAGGAGGGAGAGATGGGTGATGCACTGGAGTCACTCCCGTTTCTCTGAAGACCGGACCAAGGTGAGCAGCTACGGGTTAAAGGAAACTCAAGGTTGATGCTGGAATGCCTGGACTGACAGCTTCTCTCATCTACGTCCCTGTCCCAGGCACTCACTCTCTGGTCTTTTGCCATGAAACACATTTCTTCATTTCGTGGTGTAATGGAGCTCAATAAATAACAAGAGAAACAGTAAGAGGAAGAGATGAAGGTTCATTTCTTTTCTTTTTTTTCTTTGAGATGGAGTCCTGCTCTGTCGCCCAGGCTGGAGTGCAGTGGCACGATATTGGCTCACCTGCAACCTCCGCCTCCCGGGTTCAAGCGATTCTGCTGCCTCAGCCTCCCGAGTAGCTGGGACTACAGGTACCTGCCACCACGCCCAGCTAATTTTTGTATTTTTAGTAGAGGTGGGATTTCACCATATTGGCCAGGCTGGTCTCAAACTCCTGACCTCAGGTGATCCACCCGCGTCATCCTCCCAAAGTGCTGGGATTACAGACGTAAGCCACTGTGCCTGGCCGGTTCATTTCTTTATTAATGAAAAAGGTTAAGTTGTAGGATGTAGAGAAAACTGACTGATAAGTAAAGCCCAGAACAAGGTACAGTTTTTCCTGCAGGGTCACAGCATATGAAGTGTTCTTGGAGGGGATGGCCCAAGAGAAAAAAGCACACAGCCAAGCCAAAACCTCGTTTATTCCTCCCAGATGTTCTGATCAGTTACGCATCTGCTATGTGAGAGTTAGGCCAGGAGTTAAACTGGCAGATACTTCCTCACCTGGAAGGAAGCATTAGTACTGGGAAAGAAGTGTCTCCCCCAGTGGAGTCTGCCACATACACCTCATTTAACAGTGCACAAATGTGACCTAGGCAAGATTTTGCAGACTGTTTGTAGAACAGGGAAGGACTTGAAGGAGGAGAGCCATAGAGGAAGGTGGCCCTCAGAAGTGACTGAGGTTCTGGTAGCAAAGGGAAAAGGGATTCTGGTAGCAAAGGTGCAACTCTGTGTTATGACTGCCCCAGCTACCAAAAACAAAGCAAACAGTAACATCTGAAGCAGCTTCTGCAGGATTGGCAAAGCTGTAAGACAAAGCACTCCCCAAAGAGGTTGCCGGCCAGGCGCAGTGCTCACACCTGTAATCCCAGCACTTTGGGAGGCCAAGGAGGGCAGATCATGAGGACAGGAGATCGAGACCAACCTGGCTAACACAGTGAAACCCCGTCTCTACTAAAAACACAAACAATTAGCCTGACATGGTGGCACACGCCTGTAATCCCAGCTACTCGGGAGGCTGAGGCAGGAGAATTGCTTGAACCCGGGAGGCGGAGATTGCAGTGAGCCAAGATTGTGCCACGGCACTCCAGCCTAGGTGACAGAGCGAGACTCCATCTCAAAAAAAAAAAAAAAAAAAAAAAAGAGGATGCCTGTGAGACAGGGAAGTGAATTGAGCTAGAAGTTCCTCTGTTGAGTTTTTCTAATAGACTTAGAACAGAAAGTGAAAGGACCCAGACATGACGCTCTCTAGCTTTTGGGTAGCTTCTTTCTAAGCTGATACCTCCAGGTAGTCAAGAAAATTATTTTTCTTTCCCCTTTTCCCACCGACTCTCTTCTTTCCCCCTTTTCCGCACGATCCCTCCTCTTCTTCTTTCCCCACCTTTCCCCACCATCCCTCTTCTGCTTTTTTTTTTTTTTTTAGATGGAGTTTCACTCTTGTCATCCAGGCTGAAGTGCAATGGCACGATATCGGCTCACTGTAACCTCCACCTCCCGGGTTCAAGTGATTCTCCTGCCCCAGCCTCCAAAGTAGCTGGGATCACAGACATGTGCCACCACACCCAGCTAATCTTTGTATTTTTAGTGGAAACTGGGTTTCACCATGTTTCCCAGGCTGGTCTCAAACTCCTGACCTCAGGAGATCCACCTGCCTCGGCCTCCCAAAGTGCTAGGATTACAGGGATGAGCCACCACGCATAGCCTTTGCTTTCTTTTTTCCCTACCTATTAAGAGAAAAAAGAAAATTATGCTTAAATGTCCTGTTTTTTCCTTTGAAGTAGTCAAGGGTGTTTTCAACCAGCCTAGTCTTTGAGTAAATGTGCCTTACTCCCTGTTCGCTTACTACTTTTTCTACATCCTGGCTAGGAGCAAGGTGTAATTCAAAAGGGTCACAAAAGAAAATGGGCTCATGGAAATGAAAAGAATTGTACTCACTTTGCATGGAAAGGAAAATGGAGGAAAGTGGAATCGTATGTATTTCAAGTACATGAAAGCTTTCACTCAAAGATGAGAACCATGTTTTAGGACAGACAAGAGCAGGGAGATTTACAGTGTAGCACTAGGAACCTTCTTTCACTCTTAGGAGGTTGTCTTGAGTGTCCCCCAAGGAAACTGAGGGGCACCTTCTCCACTGCTCCCATTCCACATTAAACCCGTCTGCCGAGGACGAGTCATCTTACTTGACTGCCTGTGTCTGTCTGTAAAGTCTGCTACCACCGGGGACGTGAAGCAAGTTGAGGATAGCATTTAACCTAATGCCTACATAGGAAAAAAAACAAATATTTACAAGCTGAATCCATTTCAAGTGAGATTCTTAAATACAGAAATGGGTTATTTAACATGTTCATTTTTTGTGGGGGGTGGAGAGAAGGAAACTAAAAATGGGATAGATTCAGGACTGAGTCATTTCTTAAAGAAGTAGTAATAACGAATGATCCTCAAAGGTACCTATAGTAGTCACTGGAGCTATTGACAAATGTTGAGTACACATTCCAGGCCACGAAGCAGGATCACATTGCCCCATCTACTCTAAAGCGACTGGCTTTAATCAACGAAACATGACCAGCATTGACCGGTCACATCCAAGCATCCACAGCTTACCCATCTCTCTTTTCCTGCCTCTGGCATTGTTGATGCCTACCATGGCTTGCATGTGGTTTGTCTCTGCCAAAACTCATGTTGAAACTTAACTGCCAATGTAATGTGATTGGGAGTGGTACCTTCCTTAGGTGATTAGTTTGTTAAGCTAGATTAATGTCTTTCTTAGGACACTAGGTTAGTTCTCGAGTGAATGGATTTGTTCCCTTGAGAGGGAGTTGTCACAAACCGAGGTTGCTCTCACCTTCTGCCTCCTTGGCAAGCCTGCTTCCCCTTCCACTTCTTTGCTGTGCTATAACATGCGGCGTGAGACCTTCACCGCAAGCCGAGCAGATGCCGACGCCATGGTTCTCGAATTTCCCAGTCTCCAGAATCATGAGCCAAACAAACTTATTTTCTTTAGAAATCACCCAGTCTCTGGCATTCTGCTGCAGCAACACACAACGGACTAAGACAAAGATGGAGTCAAGATGGAGCTTCTGACAGATCAGGTCTAGGAATGACGATGACGAACCTAAGCTCAGTGCACCATGTGATGGGCCCGATGAGTAAATTAACAAGTTAGAACTAAACGTGTGTGAGCATCTTTGGAATGGTTGTTTGATCAAGCCTCACTTGCCTGATACAGTGTCCCCATAAACCTAAATTTCTATTTAATTTCAAATCTATATAGTTTCATCAAAATGTAATTACTGCTCTTTGGCTAACAGGCTGTGATCTTCCACGCCTAAGACCTATTTATCTACTTAGGTAAAACCTTGGAAATCCTGGAGACAAAAAGCGTTGTGGTAAAGAAACAAATCACTTTGAATATGTTAATGGTGTTTTGCTTTTCAAACCTATTCAGCTGTTCTCAAAGAGCTATCCAAGCCCATTCTCCAGAATTACTATGAGCACAAGAATTCTTGGAAGCACATACACACTGGCTGAATTGTATTTCTATTTCCACATGCCTGCTATTTTCAAAGAAAATCTGGTCCTCCTCTCTCAGCCATGGTATAGGGATAGAAGACTGTCCACAAAGCCCCAGTGTCACTGCCACACATGGCTGGACGTGACACGGTTAGCTCATTAGCATTCACGTCTCCATTTCAACATGACCACTTGACACGGAGTGTTTGTCCCACTAGAAACGTCAGAGAGAGTTGTCAGGTTTTGACTGAACTTGTTAAATGACTACTGTATCCCTAGTGCTGCAAAGTGGTCCAGGAAGCCTTTCTTCCGTTAGGACTTAGATTCTGCTTTTCCTGTTTGGGGCTGCTCTGGCCAGAGCTATAGCCAATATATACCTTAACTTTGTTTTGGAGTTTTGTGCATTCTATTGAAGCAAAATGGCAAGTCAAAGATTTTTTAGATGAGCATATTTCTATCATCTTTCATAGATTCTAATAAAGTTAGGTACATGGGTGGACTGACGAGAAAATGGCTCCTCTTGCCAGCTCAAAAAATGTATAATGCCAGTTTAATTTCTGCATGGTGAAATCAGCTACATGAGGTCTGAATAAGGTCCAGCACATGGCGAACCTCAATGAATCCTAATATAGTTTCCAGATAGCTAAAAAAAATTTTTTTTTAAATTTTTTTAATTAAAAAAAAAAGAACTTTGAAAGATCTTTGCAAAGAGTAAAGTGTTATTTGAAAGGGGGAGTTTTCCCATTTGGGAGTCAGGTATCAACAGGTCTTTTCTAGCCCCATTGAAAAAGAATTGTTTCCATACATCAAGCTGTACAGAAAGGAAGCAGAAGCATATGTGATTTAGTGAGGTCTTGCAAGTCAACGGCTACTGTGTGTGTGTGTGTGTGTGTGTGTGTGTCCGTACATGATGCATGTATGGTGTGTAACAGGAGGTCAGGAATGAACTGGAGTTCTCTCATGCCAGAGGTTCACCAAGAAGCTTCCTATGATGTTTGATTGGCCTAAAAGGGCAGTTTGGGTAAAAGTCCACGGGAGGAATCTAAAGCTCAAATACCAAGGCAGGGAGATCAACGAAGATCAGGATGTCAGAGATGGCTAAGGAGGAAACCAGAAAGAAATCTGATCCGGAACAGGCAAAGGGGGAGCATCCCAAGCGGCTGCTACTAATGTCAGTGAGTACTTGCAGCTCCCCCTTACTGAGCTAGCTCGTGTATGTTACATTGGCCTGATTGTACAAAAGCAGAAAAGAGTTAGGTCTACATGGGCAATGAATTGAGATTATGCTTTGGAGTATTTGAGTTACATTTTTAGAACCTTTCAGAAGGGAATATGAGCCTATGAAGAGCCAGCAGGTTGGAAGGTAATCCTTGCATCCCCCTACCTAAGCAATCACTATGACGAAAAAGATCAAATCGTCTTGGAAAAACTTGAGTTCAGTGGAAGACATGTGTACCATGGACCAGAATAAAAGGTTCAAGGAGATTTTAAGTGTCCATCTTTGTGAAGTGATCTTGAGTCCATCATGATAAATTCACAGAAGTAAAGTTCTCTTCACTTCCCTGAGTCAGAGAAAGAAGGAAGTTTCCAAAGCACTGAAATGGCTCCTCAGTACCGATGAATTCAGCTGAGACCTCTCAGCGGGCTAGTTCTAAGGGGACATGCTGCTGCCCTCCCATATGAGAAAGAGCTTTGTGACTCCAGCATCCCCCACCACCCTAACCGTATCCCTGGGGACTATGGTCAGTGTATACCAGGCTCTTCCTGCTGGTCTTGCTAGTAACATTTTCCCTGTGTCTGCTCGTCTCCATTTCCCATTTCTGGACCCATCCTCTGTCTCCTCCCATGTTCAATGACTCTCTCAAATGCCATCTTGCACAGGTCAGTTCTCTTGTCCAAGCACCTGGAGTGAACAGGGACCTCATCTTTGCCTCTGCACACCCAGCTCAGGATCCAGCACACAGCAGGCATCCAATGCATGCCAAACAGATCAGAGAATAAGTGATGTATGACCCTAACGCTAAAGTGAGGCTGCTGGGCTCTGAGGGATGAGGATGAAAGCAGCAGGGAGGTAAGAAGGGGAAAAGGGGAAACACCCAAGAGGAGGAAAAGAAAGAGGGGGCAGGATCCACCCATGTCCTTTTGCTGCTAAAATTCCCCCTTTCCTCAGTCCTAAAAGCCCCCACCACCATCACAGAAAAAGCAGGCAGTGGGACCACCCCTGTAATGGTTCATGCATAATCCTCGGCTGAAAGTCCCATGACTACTTTACCTTTTAAAAAGGTCTGGATGTTTGTTTCAACCTAATTTCACTCAGGTACACAATGTAATTTTTCCTGGTCCAATCCTCAGGAATTAGCTGACATTTTCTCAACAACAATTTCCTTTGATATAGAACCTTCCGGTACCATGGTCTGATACAGCAGGATTTAATGTTCCCTGTGTTCCAGAGTGTCGGGCTCTATCGCATATTCAAGGACAGAAGCACTTTTTGTCTGTAGCACCTAAAGGGCATTGTATGGTTGTGGTTCTTGACAATTCCTTGTCAATTCCCATATACCCTGAGTGGTTCCACACTACGCAACATACCTATAAGCTGCCTTGTACACCACAAATTGAGGTAAGACCACAACAGTATTTCGAAAGTAGTTGACTGATGTGATTTCCATTCCTCCTCCCCATAAAACATGTTCCTTGGCAACTATTTCAATCTTCTAGTTGGGAAGGGGTTGCCGAAGAAGCACCTGGGTAGAAGAAACTGTTTCAAACAACAGGAAGAGGAACGAGATCCCTTCCACCCCAAAGGAACTGGAGGACACCACGAAAAGCAATTGGAAAGCAGGTGGTGAAAATGCACGTGCTGACCACCATTCTCCAGGCTGGAGTCCTGGAAGTGGCAGTATGTGAAATCAGTTAAAGGGGAAAACCCAAGCAGAGAAAAGTCTTCCTTCTCAGGAGGCACTCGGAATCAGCAAAGACTCTATCAGAGATTGACTCCCCTCACCCCATACCAACCTGGGGTGCCCATGGCAGAGTCAAGTTGGAGAACAGACAGAGGTCTTATGAGCCCAAGGTTAGCTTTCCACATCTCCTTCAGCTCCTATATCACAAGGAAAGTATCTGTTGGTTGCTGGGTATCCTGTAGAAGGGCCCAGAAGTAGCTGATGAGATGGGGGTGGGTGGGAGTTGGGTGCACAGCAGGGATTGAGTGAACCTGAGAGCCACGGACTACAGGGGAGATGTGGTAGATACTCAGCCTCTGGGAAGACACCAGGGCTTGGTGCTAAGGAGGGGCTGGGTTGGCTAGGAGGCTGGCATGACCAAGCTGAGAGAGAAGAGACTGTCATGTCAGAACTGTCAACTTCAGCACCAGTGACAGCAGGACACCTAGCAACCAGCAGATACAGGACGACGTTATGGCCACAAGAGGGTCCCCAGTGCACAGGACACTATCTCCCCCACCAAGAGCTGAGATCCCTCCACCACTCACCTGGGAGCTCTCTTGGAGAAGAGCAGAAGCAGCAGAAGAAATCTAACAGAATAAAGTTTTACCCCAGAGTCCTTTGCATAAGAAGTGGCTTCAATTATTGAATCAGACCAAATTTCATTTTTCCCTGATACTCAGCAGAGTGGAGGCTACCAGGGGAAGAGCAGATTTCTCATGAAACATTTAAAAATACATTTTCTTTGCACATGAGCACATAGTATGTACATGTCCAATCCACCATCATGACCTTTCATATTTCATATGAAAAATGACTGTAGCCAGGCACGGTGGCTCACGCCTGTAATCCCAGCACTTTAGGAGTCCAAGGCAGGTGGATCACTTGAGGTCAAGAATTCGAGACCAGCCTGACCAGTATGGTGAAACCCCATCTCTACTTTAAAAAAAAAAACAAAAAACAAAATTAGCTGGGCGTGGTGGTGCACACCTGTAATCCCAGCTACTTGGGAGGCTGAGGCAGGAGAATCACTTGAATCTGGGAGGCAGAGGTCGCAGTGAACCAAGATTTCACCACTGCACTCCAGTCTGGGCAACAAGAGCGAAACTTTGTCTCAAAAAAACAAGGAAGAACGAAAAAGAAAAACAATGATTGCAAGCCACCTCATCATGGCACTACTTGACACGTAGTATCACCGGGGAAATTGTGGCTGAGAAAGGGCAGGTTTTAGGTGAGCTGCAGGTGCCTTCCCAGGACCATGGTGGGAAGGAATTACCCCCCAGCCTTAAGTTCCTGGAGCTGCTGTTTCAACCATCTGACTCAGACAGGTAGACCACGCATGACCAGGAACTACAGACTTGGTCAGCCTTTTTGCTAGGAGTTCAGTGTCCAACCTATGCCCCATACCTATCCCCACATCTGTCCCCTCTGACTCCACCACAGTGCTCCTTCTGGGATGCAGTCAGATGACGGGCATAAGTATGTGTGCTTGTGCATGTGTATATGCAGGACAGTGACAACCAAGGCTCCATACTACTGGTAATAGTTTAAATTTTACAACAGCAAGAATAAAACTTACCCACCCCCCCCCACCTTTTTTTTTTGAGACAGAGTCTTGCTCTGTTGCCAAGCTGGAGTGGTGTGATCTCGGCTCACTGCAACCTCCGTCTCCCAGGTTTAAGTGATTCCCCTGCTTCAGCCTCCCAAATAGCTGGGACTACAGGCTCACGCCACCACGCCCAGCTAACTTTTAGTATTTTAGTAGAGACAGGGTTTCACCATGTTGGCCAGGATGTACTCGATCTCCTGACCTCATGATCTGCCCACCTCAGCCTCCCAAAGGGCTGGGATTACAAGCATGAACCACGGCGCCCGGCCACGTGCCTCTAATTTTATTCTAGTGACCTTACACTTCCTTATGTTCCAGGATAGGGGCTGCCCAACCACCAGCCCCAGTCAGGGTAGATACCTGACTTGGTTTGTCTAAAATGCAGAGGGAGTGGCCCCTTCCCACCCGCTGCCACCTCCCATGCCCCAGCTCTTATGGCCCACAGAAGGCACTGCCTGCCCAAATCAGAATTACGTCTTTTCTAACACTTATTTTTTTAAATTCTCTGCAAATGAAACCCCCATTTCACAATGTGTGAATCCACTCTTCAACTCCCGGAGACGTTTTCAGCAACATATTATGTACAAAATAAAGGACTGTCTGATTTCTGTTTTCCCTCATTTTGTTATTTGGATTTCTTTTTGTTTTTGTAGAATTTCTCCAGAATAGGTGTCAATTTACTTTGTAAACATTGTGCTTAATTGTTTGCAAGACTGCGGAATAACTGGCACGAAGTGAAGTTATTTTAGACAAGAACAAACAATTTGAGTATGGCAGTTAATGGGGAACGGAGAACAAAGACTGGAGTTTTATTTAAAGAACAAGTCAATCACGCCAACGGAAAGACAACACACGGGCTCCTTGCACGTGCAGAGCTGAAAAGCCCGAAGTTGCACCGTTTTAACACAAAAGGCTGGGTTTTGAACATCGATAAAGGAAATTCATGAAAAACTACTGTGGTTCCACACACACACACACACACACACACACACACACACACACACAAAGCCTTTACCACTAAGGAAAGGGATTGTGTCCTGTGAAACCCAGTACTCAAAGATGACAGTGTCTAGTTTTATAGCGGTGTAGAGAATCGAGAAACTGACATGGAAGTTTTATGCGAACTAACTTAATACATATCCCATCAAATACGTTAAATGTGACAGGCGAGGAATAGGAAACACTGAAAACACAAGGCAACAGCTCTGCAAAGACGCCTCTCCTCATGTAATCTGCCTTCAATCCCCACTTCTCACAACAAGATACCCTGTATTTTTTCATCTGTGGGTTTACTTAGAATGAGATTCCACGTCAGCGGTCAGCAAACATTTTCTGTAAAGAGTCAGCCAGTAAATATTTCAGGCTTTGGGGGCCACTAGGTCTCTGTCGCAGCTATTCAACTCTGCCTCTGTCCTGTGACAACAGCGACGCTGTTGGCTGTGTTTCAATAAAACTTTATGGACAGTGAAATCTGAATTTTGTGTGATCTTCACGTGTCATGAAATATTATTTTTTCAACTATTTAAAAATGTAGAAATCATTCTTAGCTGTCAGGCCATACAAAATTAGGCAGCGGGCTGTGGATTGCCCACCCTTCCTGTATAACCCAGAAACCCCTCAGTGACTACCATGAAATATTACCTGCTGCAGTTCTGAGTGACTGTATTTCCAAACACGTGTTTCAGAAGAGCAGATGCGTACAAAGAATACAGAAACGGGAGTGGCAACCACATGAAATAACAATAAGGTAAGAAAAAATGAACAAACCATAAAAAGAAAGAGGTACAAAATGCAGTGAAATGTATGGCCCAGGCCCCAGATATGACGAAGTGATTTGTCCGGGGTGGGGGTTGAACACCACAGCTGTTTTGCTACTGGTACTTGGACTTGGTTGAAGGTAGGGTTTGACGAAAGTCCCAAATAAGAAAGCATGACCCTGTTCTTGTGAACAGAGACAAGGAGACAAGGAGATCATGAAAATAATGAAGACATCGAATGCTAATACTATGGAGACTTTCCTATGACAGAAATTATTCTAAATGCTAAATATACATCACCTATTCCTTATAACAGCCTTCGAGGCATTATTACTAGTCCCATTTTATAGATAAGAAAACTAAGACCCTGAGATGATAAATAACATGCTCAAGGGAGGGATGAAGGGATGGAAGGATGGGTGGAGGCATGGAAGAATAGATGGAAGGTTGGAGGAATGGGTAGAGGGATGGAGGGGATAGATGGAGAGATGGGTGGAGGGATGAGTGAAGGGATGGAGGGATGGGTGGAGGGGATGGAGGAATGAGTGGAGGGATGGAAGGAGGGGTGAAGGGATGGAAGGATGGGGAGAGGGATGGAGGGATGGATGGAGACATGGGTGGAGGGATGGGTGAAGGGATGGAGGGATGGAGGGATGGGTGGAGGGATGGGTGGAGAGATGGGTAGAGGGATGGGTGAAGGGATGGAGGGATGGGTAGAGGGATGGAGGGATGGAGGGATGGAGGGATGGATGGAGGGATGGAAGAATGGGTGGAGGAATGGAGGGATGAAGGATGGGTAGAGGGATGGAGGGATGGAAGGATGGGTGAAGGGATGGAAGAATGGATAGAGGGATGGATAGAAGGATGGAGAAATGGATGGAAGGATGGGTAGAGGGATGGAAGGATGGGTGAAGGGATGTAGGGATGGGTGGAGTGATAGAGGGATGGAAGGCTGGATAGACTGACAGACAGGAAGATAATAGACCTAATTGATTAACAGATGATAGAGACAGAGATCAGGTAAGTTAGGCAGACATGTAGATGATAGGTAGATGGATACGTAAATGACAGTAGATGGTAGAGATAGATAATATAGGGATTAGTAGACAGATGATGGGTAGATCGATGGATAGAGAGATGGTAGATGGGTGGATGGGACTGATAGGTAGGCAGGTAGGTGGATGTTAGGGAAATGATGAGTAGATGATAGATAGCACTCCATCTCAAAAATGGAACACTCAGCCCCACACTCCGGGGCTCTCATGGGCAAGGGAGGATTAATAAAAGGCTGCTGGAAAACAAAATGAGAGCTAAAGAAGCTTCCGGTAGGCGCTTCTCTTTTTTTATAAGCAACCGTGCAATGATACCCTCTATTCTTCCAGGAGGTTAGCTGGAGTGGAGGTTCCTGAAGGAGGTGAGTTTGAAGTCGTTTTGAAATCACTGAAGGAACTAAATATTGAAACATGCATGTGACCATAGGAAGCGTGTTTGTGGAGGACCTGGAACTGGGAAAAACAAAGATTCAGAGGGGATTTGAAAGTGTGAAGATGATTTGAAGAGCCAGACGTTTTTTCTCTCAGATCTAACATAGGAGCAGATTTTCAAAAACACAGGTTCTACAAACTGCCTGTCTTTGATATCCAGGAGGAGCTCGTCGGGAATGCAAAGCAGCTAGTACAAGAAGTACCTTCCTTCCTGGGTGGTGAGGCTGGCCCCGTGCACTTAGGGAGTGGATTTTAAATATAAAGAGGCTTGTGTCCAGTTATCCAGGTGGCTAATGGAATGACAGTAATTCTCACCAAACCACATAAGGAGAAAACATCATCCATCATCCTCATTTTATAGAAAAAAAAAAGCAGCTTTAGAAAACCAAATAACTAGCCCTCAATCACTTCTGAGTCAGCAGATCTATTTATTCCCTGCTGATGCTGCGTCACTAGACTGAGTCTTGGCTGCTCCATCGGGATTTTTCCAACACGCATTGTCGTGGATCAAAACCTTACAGCAACTGTCCTTTCTCTCTGAATAGTGTCTTTTCTCATTCCATGAAGTAAGGCATGTCTAACTCAGATCTGCTCAACTGATTCTGAAAAACATGCCAAAATTCTTTCTTTTTTAATCTTTTTTTTTAGAGACAGAGTCTCATTCTGCCACCCAGGGTGGAGTGCAGTGGCACAGTCTTGGCTCACTGCAGCCTCAAACTCCTGGACTCAAGGGATCACCGTGCCTCAGCCTCCTAAGTCGCTGAACACAGGCATGTGCCAGTCTGCCCAGCTAATGTAGAGACAGAGTCTCATCATGATGCCCAGGCTGGTCTCTAACTTTTGGGCTCAAGCAATCTTCTTGGATAGGCCACCCAAAGTGCTGGGATTACAGGCATGAGCCACCATGCCTGACCTGCAAACACTCTTCACTTTGAAAGCACACTGAAATTGTTCTGTACTTGATAGTAGTGGTTACACCGCTGTGTATGTCCATCAACATTCATAGATCTATACACCCATGAGTGAATTTGACTGTATGCAATTATATCTCAATTTCAGTAAGTTAAAGGGAAAAACAACGAAATATTGAAATTTCTGTCTGGGCCTAGAAGGCTTAAAAAACAGGAGTGTCTAACATCTCTGAGGATCTGCCTGACTTTTAGAGGGAAAATGTGAATGAGCCAATTAAAGATCTCACTCCTGGGTGACTGAAAAATCACATGAGTTACTAAACTAGTTCTGGTTTGGGGACTGGTGAGTTTCACCGTATCAAGCTGTGACTCTGTTTAACCCAAGTATTCCCTCGAGGCCCTTCTTGGCTGTCTCTCTTCAAGCTGCAATTGAGAAGCTTTGCGAGTGGCCCTATAAACACGCTAATGAATGAATGGACAACTAATTACCTTGTAAATATGCATGAATAAGCACAGGCCTCAGATGCCTCCGCAGTAAGCCAAATGTCTGGGCGCCCCCTTGCTACTTAGTTGTGCATGAGACAACATGTGACATTCCTACAGTGGAAGCTCAGGTCCCTCATTCTCAGAGGCAAATCTTCCAACTTGGGGCAGAAGGTCCTGGCATAGGACACTTTAAAAGACACATTAATAAAAATAGACAAATGTAGCCATGAAGGGTAACCCATTACAACTTCCTATACCTCCACAAAAGAGTAAACTAATCTCTTGATTAAAATTTCCAGTGAGGGAGGCCCTTTTTTTATTTTAAACTTGTTTTTAAACAGTCTTTTTTTTCTCTCCTTTGTTTATACATTGTAGGTCACAACGATCGCCTTGGTGCTCAGAGATTGTAGGGCTTTAAAAGCTCTCAAGGGGCCTGGAGCGGTGGCTCATGCCTATAATTCCAGCACTTTGGGAGCCAGAGGTGGGAGGATCACCTGAAGTTAGGAGTTCGAGTCCAGCCTGATGAATGTGGTGAAACCCCGTCTCTACTAAAAATACAAAATTAGCCAGGTGTGATGGCAGGTGCCTGTAATCCCAGCTACTCAGGAGGCTGAGGCAGGAGAATCGCTTGAACACGGAAAGCAGAGATTGCAGTGAGCCGAGATTGCGCCATTACACTCCAGCCTTGCCAACAAGAGCATAACTTCGTCTCAAAAAAACAAAAAATCCCTTGAAGATGACACTGCTTCCTGTCCTAGGAACACGAGCATCAAACTACAAAAGCCACTGTCAAGGGGGGATTTGGTTGGTCCCTGGAAAATGCATTCCTGCCAGAGGCTTGGTGGAGAATGGCACCCTTGGCAGGCATTTGCAGACTTATCCTGGACCAGGAGAGTCATCCAACTTGGGTGTCAAGTCTCTTCAGAGTGGGATTGGAGTCAATCATAATAACTAGCGTGACATCCTGCATCCATCCTTTGGTGACTGAGCAGACTTCAGCAAGTTGTTTAGGCTCCTGGGTCCTCAGTTTACTCATCTGTCTTATGGGACTAATAAAAGCTGACTGACAGAGTTGTTAGGAAGATTAAATTCGACAATGTATAGGAAGGGCCTAGTTCAGTGCCTAGCATGTAGTAAGCTATTCTCTTAATCCACTGACCCAGAATTTATTTATTTATTTGATAAGTAATAATTTATATGACTTAGTATTTGATAAGTAATATTTATTATTAGTATTAATAAGGCCCAGCAGAAGAATAAACTAATTTTGCTTCTACAGAGTTTATACCCAAGCTAGTCTAGACATCGGTTTATTTCAGTGTGAGCAACATTTCCATAAATATCATTTGGAGCTGGTCCTAATCTCAGAACGGAGACAAGGACCAGCAGACGCTAGACTCCCTTAGGAGCACTCAGGAGCTTCCTATTTCCAGTCTCATTTTTTTCCACTGGTCTACGTTCAGGCCTGAACCCAGGCAATAAGCTATTATGAAACTAGGGCAATGCTACTTGATGTCTAATAGATAAAAACAAGAGCTGGTGAGTCCTTTACAACAGTGCTTCCCATGGCCTGGCCCACACAACAGGCACCATGCAAGATACCCCTCAAACAACAGTCCAAAGTCAAGTAGGTTTAAGAAACACTCAGGGCTACACAGTCCGATGGATTTCCTTACTGCAGAATATTTGAGTGCTGGAATTCATTGTGAAGTTCATATTAATTCCACACCCATGAACGTCATATACATTAGGAATATTTTTAAGTCGTAAGTTCATGGATATAAAGCATGTTAGATACCATCTGATCTACTCACCTCCTCAGTGCATTCATTCTGTGATAACATCCTGATAAACAATTACCAATTTCCCTGTTGGTGACAGAACTCAGTACATCACTGCAAAGTAGACTCCAGGTATCATGGTGCTAGAATTATAGGAAAGTTCTTCCTTGTGTTGAAACAGCTTTCTCTCTTCTCAAATTTTAACTCATATGTAGTTTTTGTCATTTGTACGTTTGTCCTTTTGGTGTAACCCAGCATGCAATTCCGAGCCACATTCCTTCCAGGACTTGAAATTCCCAAGTGTTTTCTTTTGAAGCTAAACGTTTTCTTTGACTGTTCAGTTAATTGGTATTGTTCATTTCCAGACACAATATTGCTCTTGCTAATGACTGTTGGATGTACTCTAGTTTTATCCGTGTCCTTCCAACTATTCCTAGATGTAATCTGAATTCATTATCAGTTTATATACGGAAAGACGCAATGACGATCGCCTCGCCTGCTTTGGAGAGCGTACATCTGTAAACATGGTCAAAGGTCACAGTCGCTCCTTAGACAGTCCCGATGGTGTGTGACATCAATTCACACCCGGATGTCGCTTTTACAAGAACTTCTGCTGCGAAGCCACATCTCACAAAACCCGTAGTCATGCATAAATACTGGAATTTGAATGACCTATATGGCATCTCACTTCATCTTAACTCGGCCTTCTCCTCTGTTGTGGTTTTACTTTAGAATACTGGCATTGATAACCTATGTGTTAGTTCTCCCCCATTTTGCATACTGGAAAGTATGATTACTATTTTTTCATCTAAGTCATTGATTTACAATTTTAAAAAAGAATTACAGGCCCTGACTTAAAAATTTAAAAAGATAACAGCACCTCCAGGTTGGGAATGATTATGAAATCAGGGCAATTCTCCCAAGTTACCAAAAGTTGTTGATCACGGTTATTCAACAAACTATATTCCACTAGTCAGTCCACATTTCTTCACTTGTCTTCGAAGATATAGAAGTGAATTTGTCAACATCCTGGATTTGTAAAATCCAAGTTGTTGCCTTAATCCGCTGATATAGCATTCATTCATTCATTCATTCATTTATGAGACAGAGTCTCACTCTGTCTCCCAGGTTAGAGTGCTATGGCACAATCTCAGTTCACTGCAACCTCCATCTCCTGGGTTCAAGTGATTCTCCTATGTCAGCCTCCCGAGTAGCTAGGATTACAGGCGCCTGCCACCACACCCCGCTAATTTTTGTATTTTTAATAGAGATGGGGGTTTCACCATGTTGGTTACGCAGGTCTCAAACTCCTGACCTCAGGTGATCCACTCACCTCGGCCTCCCAAAGTTCTGGGATTACAGGTATGAGCCACTGCGCCCAGCCAGCATTTATTTTTAAAAGGAAGGAAGGGCAGGGAACAAGTAATTTGCCAAGATTTATTTTTTAGTAAACCATGCTGGCTCCTGGAAACCATGGCTTCCTTTGATGAGGACTTACCATCCTGGTGATAAGTAACAAAAGAGGTGAAGCAACGTGCTTTAGACCACGGGTTTTGGACTCAAATGCCGTCTCCATCAGTTACTAATCTACATGCTGTTGAGCAGGTGGGTTAAGTCTTAGTTTCCTCAACTATAAAAGATTTTTAAAGTGAAGATAATATATATAAACTGCTTACAGAGTGCTGGGGACAGAGAAAAAGTTTAATACAATGGTTATTATTTTTAAAGTTAGGTTTGCTGGATTGTAGTGGGAAATCAAGATGGCTTCCTTCTGAAAAGTGAATCTGTCTCATGTCTGGTTTCACAGTAACAACTTTGAGATGGGGGGATTCTTGAGTGAGAACTCTCAGGGAAAAGGGAGTGAGAGCTGCAGGATGGGGCAGAGAAAGGAGCAAGTTAGAATGTGGTTTCAGGTGAAGTCTATTTTCATTACCATGCCATGGGGAGCTCTGGAGCATAAATTGCCTATCCTGTGTCTGTCCAGGCTTGAGGAAAGGCTTCTGTAGACCCCCTCCCACCCCACCCATGTCGGTTACGAGTACCGGACACCCAGAGTTGTGGCGTGAGAAATGTAACTCCCAGCACTTCCTGGCAAAGCAGCTCTCTCCACCCATGCTTTATGGGGAAGGCTGCAGAAATGAGCAGCAGCTCCTTTAGGGTGAAGGGTACCTCACCAGTAAAAGGGACCCCAGGGGGATCTGAGTGGCACATCCTCACCAGCATCTGTCATGGAGACAAGCCAATCATTCCATCAACACCCAGAACCCACCAACAAGGGTGATCTCTGGGACAAAAGACATACAACTGCGTGCCACCTCCATTATCTTATCATTTCTTTTTTTCCCCTCCTTCAAAATTTTCCTCTTATTAAAATATATTGTGATTAAGCACAATTACAAGGGACCACAATATCTTCACTTCCGAGTTATAGTCTGTCTTACTGCTGTCAAAACATGGTTACAAATGATTTTTTTTCTGCAAAGAGCTCAAACATAAAGTACAGAACTCAACACAGAAGGGGGAAATTAATCACTACAACATGGTACATAGCAAAGCCTTCAGCGGGGTCCAGCACATAAGAGAATCAAGAGCCCGCATGTTCTACCAGAGGTGTGGTCACATTTTAGATACTCCTAAAGTGGATTTGGGGACAATTCCACCATGAAGTTATAGAAAGAGGGATCCTGGCCAGGCACGGTGGCTTACACGCCTGCATTTTGGGAGGCTGAGGTGGGCAAATCACAAGGTCAGGAGTTTGAGACCAGCCTGAACAACATGGTAAAACCCCGTTGCTACTAAAAACACCAAAATTAGCCGGGCATGGTGGCACGTGCCTGTGATCCCAGCTACTAGGGAGGCTGAGGCAGGAGAATGGCTTGAATCCAGGAGGTGGAGGTTGTACTGAGCTGAGATTGTGCCACTCGAACTCCAGCCTGGGCGACAGAGCAAGCAAGCAAGCAGGAGGGAGGGGAGGGAGGGAGGAAGGAAGGAAGGAAGGAGGGAGGGAGGGGAGAGAGGGGGAGGGAGGGAGAGGGAGGGGGGGTAGAGAGAGAGAGAGAGAGAGAGAAATTCCAACAACTGTCCTCTCCTGAGGTTGTCTTTGTTGAGATGATTTTTGTTGGAAGGTACTTTTTTTATTTTAAAGGTATACAGACTTGAAGTCAAATTTTATTTTATTGGAAGGTATACAGACTTGAAGTCAAATTTTACTCTGAAAACTAGTAGCTGAGCAACTTTTGTTGAGGTTCTAACCTCTTTAAATCTCTGTTTTCCCATTTGTTAAATGGATAAAATAACTTCAAAAGTTGCAGGTGGGACATTAAGTAAAGTCATGTATAAAAACTGCAATGTGGTATTTGGTACACGTCAAATCTTCAAAGTGTAGAGCACATATTTTAAATTGCTTCAAATGTTTCCTTGGAGGGGACTAAGAAGCTAAAATTTGAGGGACTACTGAAATCTTACAACCATTATCATTGTATCCAAAAGCAACAACAAACATTCTAAACGGATATATCTTGTGTTTAAGTTTGACATCACAGGGCCTTTTTTTAATACTGAGGCATTAGGATGAACAGATCTGTGCAACTCTTGGGTCCCCTCTCACACCACCGTCTTCCATAATCATCCCACCGTTTGGAGCTGCTGGGACAGTTTTGATTGTCACAGTGATAGGGGAGGTAGGGCACTAACAGCATTTAGTGGGCAGGTCCAGGGATGCCAAACACCCAGCATCATCCAAAACCACCTCTTACCGTGAAGAACGGTTCCATCTACCTCCATTTCCCAAGGTTTCACTGGACATTCACAGAGGTAAAAACTGTTAATAATGATCTGAGACTAGAAACTAAATACTTTCACGTATAAACAAACGATTTAACGCTAGGGTGAATATAAACAGATTTTCCAGGAATGCAACTGCCAGGTAAGTCAAGGGTTAACTGCAAGCTGTTTTGTTCTAGACTCTCTTGTTTCCATGTCAGAAAATCACGACAAAGCCACTTAATGGAACCAAGTCATCAACACAACACATCTCCATCAGTCCACATTTGCAGATGACCTATTCATGGTGAGTCTACTCACAGGTGTAGGTATCCGACTTCTTATGTTTTCCAGTGTAGCTGTCCTGAGCATTTTCATGTTAAAATACATATATCAATATAAATTGTTTTCCTTTCATTTTATTTTACAGTTGGGGTATTTTAGTGATTTTTTTTTAATTAAATGAATGGGTAGGTTATATTGTCTATGTATGTCTTTTCAGGATAGTAAAGAAGACATTAACAAAATGTTTGTTATTAAAAAGGGGTATTGTATCTAAAGGTTTATGAGCTGACATGATGTCTTCTTTGACAGGGATGATGACATTGGTCATCATCACCCTCATAACACAATCTCAGGTCCTTTAGCCCTGACTCCTTTTTCAGACTTTTCTCCTAGGAAGACTGAGCCTTCTTACCCAGGCATGAAAGCTTGGCAAGAATGCCTAAGAGTCGAGGTCAAAGTTTCATCTCCGTGTGATCCTGCTGGTTAGGGTTAGATCCTTGCACATTACAAAGTTTGCTGATGAGACTGAAAAAGTTAGGACTTAACTATAAAGCTCTGCACAGCAAAAGAAATAACAAAGCCAACAGACAACAGAATGGGAGAAAATATTTGCAAATCACGCCTCTGACACAGATTGCAGAATCTACAAGGAACTCAAACAGCTCAACAAGAAAAATAAACAAAAACAAACACAAAAAGGTGGGCACAGGACCTGAACAGACATTTCTCGAAACAAGAAATACCAGTGGCCAATGAGAGATCATTTCACTCCAGTTAAAATGGTTATTACTGAAAACTTAAAAACAATAGATGTTGGCATGGTTGGAGAATACATCGTGGGTGGGAATGTAAATTAGTTCAAATTCTATGGACAACCGTATGGAGATTTCTCAAAGAACTAAAAATGGAACTACCATCTGACTCAGCAATCCCACTACTGGGTATCTGCCCAAAGAAAAAGAAATCATTACATTAAAAAGACACCTTTGTGTCACTGCAGCACCGTTCACAATAGTAAAGTCATGGATCTACAGGTCCATCAACCTAAGTATCCATCAACAGTTGACTGGATGAAAAAAATGTGGAATACGCACACCATGGAATACTACAGAGCCATGAAAAAGAACAAAATGATGTCCTTTGTAGCAACATGGATGGAACTAGAGGTCATCATCCTAAGCAAACTAAGCTAGAAACAGAAAACCAAATATTGCATGTTCTCACTTGTAAGTAGGAGCTAAACAATAGGTACAATGAGCATAAAGATGGAAATAATAGACCCCAGAACTCAAAAAGGGAGAAGGGTGGGCAGGAGATAAGGACTAAAAAATAACTATCCAGGTACAATGCTGACTGTTTGGGTCATGGGTACACTAGATGCCCAGTCCCCCACTAGTATGCAATATGCCCACGTATCAAACAAGCACACCTACCCCCTGAATCTAAAATAAATTTTTCAAAAAGACTGAAACATTTCCCAAAGTCTCTGAAGATCTTCTGTTGTCACACATGATCCTATTTTTGTAAGTGACAACAGGGTCTCCTATTATCACTTGGTCATTCATCTCTATTCTCTACCTCCATCAAGATCACCATAAAGCCTCTCTCTTTGATACTGAAGATTATACTCTCGCAGGGCCTTTCAGCTAAGCACAAAACACACAACACAATTAATTTTGCTTATGAGTAGAGTCAAAGTAGATATCTGAGTAGATAAACCAGATATTTGCCTTTATCTCCGTTGACAAACCACAAACACAGGTGGTGTCAGGGCAAACCTAATTATAAATTTGCCAGTATGTTTAGTGTTGCAGGTTCTCTTTGGTTTGGAAAATTAAAGAGCATTATAAATATGACCCATTGGCTAGGTACAGTGGCTCACATCTGTAATCCCAGCACTTTGGAGGCTGAGGCGGGTGGATCACCTGAGGTCAGCAGTTCGAGACCAGCCTGGCCAACATGGAGACACTTCATCTCTACTAAAAAATACAAAAATTAGCCGGGGGTGGTGGTGGGTGCCTGTAGTCCCGGCTATTTGGGAGGCTGAGGCAGGAGAATTGCTTGAACCCAGGAAGCAGTTGCAATGGGTCAAGATTGTGCCACTGCACGCCAACCTGGGCAACAGCAAGACTCTGTCTCATAAGAAAAAATAGTATACATCTGTCTTTTAGATGGAAAATAAGATGGCTACAAGAATGAATATATAGAATTAGACTATGAGTTGACTTTTGCTTCTGTGAATTTTGATATTTTCTCTGATTAAATAGAAAAAAAAAACATGGCAAAATAGTAAGTCTGCTGGAGGTGATGAGATAAAGAAATTTGTCCCCTATCTTACACACACACACACACACACACACACACACACACACACACACACAAGAACCAATTCTTATATTTCTAGAAGGGGACCTAAGACCTTTGGTTGTCTGTCTAGGACATAAAACACTTCCCATGCTGCACTTGCATCTGGGCTTTTCAACTAGGTTGACCACAGAGAAAGAGCCATAAGGATGCTACAGGTAAAGGAAGGGCACCTGAACGCAAACTCAAGAAGACGTGTGTGTTATTACATAAACCAGAATGCAAGGGCTCTTGAAGTTGAATAAGAACTCTAAATCTCCGAGTTTCTACAATCCCAAAACCAGTATTTTTCCAGAGGAGGGACTGGTGTTTCTAATCCAGCATGGAGCAAAATTAAGACCTTACATTTTTCTTAGAAATTAACATGAACAGAAGGAAAAACAGCAATTGCCTCCACTGAAATAACAACCCCTCCTTGCCTGAAGCCATTTGAATCAGAGATTGTTTGCATTAATAAGGCGTTAGCCTTTTTTTTATTATTATTGTCAAATGTCATTCATTCAATGTCCCACATTTACCCGTGAAATTCAGGGCAATGAAGCTGACAAAATGTAATTTACTTGCACTGAAATGGGCCAGGTCCACGATTTACTCTCGCAGCCTCTCAGGCTGGATTTCACATTCACTGGCCTTCCTGAACTACCAGAGAGGAAACCAACTTCCCCCGCGCCACAAACGGCAAGGGCGTGGCAGGTGAACAACCCCAGGAGCAGCTGTCCAGGCCCCCAGTAACACGAGGTTTTTCCAGAGGAGGAGAAGGAACGTTCCTATAAACTTCAAACAAATGCCAGAGCTGTTCCTGAGTTAAGAATGAGTTCACCTTTACTGCATGTACCTTATAATTATTGCAACTTTACAGACAAGACAAGAGTGAAAAACACAGATTTAGTCATCTCTGGAAAATAAAACAAGCTCAGAAAGCATTTACTAGAACATAGGACTGCAAGAACAAAACTAAACTTCCCAAAAAGCTACATGTATAAAACGTTTCATCATCATCATGGAGAATTTTTGAAATGGAAGAGAGAAAGAAGTCAGTCAGGCAACATTTAGCAAAGGTGTCCCAAAGTGTGGATATTTGTGCAAGGTTTTCTGTACAGATAACAGAGCACTGTGCTAAAAATAAAACACATAGTATTGTGTTTTATAAGGTCTATGTTCAATGTTGTCTATCACGGCGTTATTTATAATACCAAGAAATCCAGAAGAAAATAAATGCCCAATAAACAGGGAATCTGTTAAATAAATTATGGTGCATTCATACTGTGGAGCCACTTAAAAAATCAGGTCATAAACATGTACTTAGTACCAAGGAAAAATGTTTCCAATATAACCTTACATTTTAAAAGCAGTTTGCAAAGAATTATGTACATTTTGATCTTAATTTTATAACCTATCCAAAAGCTTATACATGCATAGGGAGGACAGGGAAGGATACGGACTCTTTAATGTTGGCAGCAACTATGTGTAGGTGGTGGGATTACACTTTATTTTTTATTTTGTGTGCTATTCCATAGTTTTAAAAAAAATGTTTCACACTAAACATGTCTCACCTTGATAATAAGAAAAAAGAAACAATAAAAATTTTAAATTGCCTTATTTTTGAAAACCAAGGTTGAATGCCGTAGCAGTTCTATGATATTCAAACTGAATTCCTTTAAATAATATCTGTCCCCCGACTCCCACCCCTTGGCAAGGGGGAAAAAAATTCTTTCTTAGAGGATTAAATCAAGGATGAGATTAATGGATATCCTCTGCTCCAAAAGAAAAAATACATATTTGCCTGTATTTTACACTGATATTTAAAACATACTTTCTCTACCAAAATAAGCCAGCATCTGATTTTTAATGGATTTGGAGAAATCCATTTCCAAATGCCTGTAGCATCTGTGAATACTTCATTTAACAATTAGCAGGCTCTTCCTTTTTAGACGGTATTAGAACTGATTTACAGGGTTATAGCATAATCAGGAATGTTCCCACCCTTTGGAAAGCTCTAATCTTATCTTGATCAGTCTGCCCTCTGCCCCCACTGAATAAAAATAATAATGCCTGCAATAGAGACTAAATGGATAGCCCTCAAAGAAAGCTACAACAAACCCAGAAACTCTATAAGGCAGACAGAAGAAAACGTTTCCATGCTCCACTGTTGTTTCAAGAGAGGTGAGTATAGCTGTGATCAACTGATGAGGAATCAATGTCCAACTTGAAATGAACTCAAAGCCAGGGCTCGTCAGCGGTGACCAGTCAGAGAGCGATGCAGAGAACCCGTGTGCCGAGGTAATTCCTCCAGCAAAAGACAGACAACTCAGCAAGAGCCTTTGCTACCAATTAAAGGTAGTCAATATTGATTATCTGAGGGATTTCCATGCTCAGGAAGCAAATTAGAAACTCAATACCTGAACTATTCCTAACGCAGTTATCAACTTCAGAGTTTTATCGCATAAAACCAATTCAGCTTAGAGTTTAATTCTATTAAATTAGGGCTTAGAAATAAGATTTGCTCTAGAATGAATGCGTCGTTAGTTTTAAAATGCAATATACTGAAACCCAAAATGTGCTGTATTACAGTTTGGAGAATAAATGAGTAAAGATGGCATCTAAATGCACTTTTCCCTAAGTATGTTTATCAGCTGAAAAGTGATTGTTCATAAAGACGCCAAGTCCTTTGGTAGGAGGGACGTGTCCCTCTCTTTAGCAAAAAGTCACCCCACTTGCTCTACTCCTTTGCTACAGCTTCCCCTTTGTTCTTAGACCTCCTTATTACACCACTGATAATTATAAAGCAGGGAGGAGAGGAAAAGCTCATCTTCCTTGGTATGTCCTACACTGAAGTCTCATGAAACCTGGGATATGTTCTCCAAAGTAAAAAGAGGCTAAACCCCAAGGGGAACTGCCCAGTACTGTGTAAGTTATAACATGCTACACCAGGGCTTTTGTTCTGCCCTTTTCAATAGGACAGAGAGTCTGGGAAGATGCTCCTTCTTTGTGATGTCAGTAACAGGGTCCTCTGGATGGTAGAGGCCGATACTCATTTTTGACATCTTGCAGAAATCAAAAATATGTTCCAGGGCCAGGTGCAATGGCTCATGCCTATAATCCCAGCACTTTAGGAGGCCAAGGTGGGTGGATTGCTTCAAGTCAGGAGTTAAAGACCAGCCTGGCCAACATGGCAAAACCCCATCTCTATTAAAAATACAAAAATTAGCCGAGCTGGTGGTGCACGCCTGTAGTCCCAGCTACCGGGAAGGCTGAGGCAGGAAAATTGCTTGAACTCAGGAGGCGGAGATTGCGGTGAGCTGACATCAGGCCACGACACTCCAGCCTGGGCAACAGAGCGAGACTCAAAAAACAAAACAAAGCAAAAGTCCCTAAGGAAACCTAGCAAAGAGGCATTCCCTGCACTGCAATGCCTGCTTCCCCATGAACATGAGGGTTGGGGCATCCAATACAAGAAAAGCCCAGTAGGTACAAATCTAGTAAACAGTGATATTACAAGACTGAGAATCATAAATAAAATACAAACAGGTTGAGACCATGTCAAAGAACCCCTGGGAAGACCTGAATATGAAAGATGCACCATTCTCGGGAGAACAGCTGCTGATCTCGATACAGTCTTAGATGCTCTGATGACAAGAGGTGATTTCCATCCATAACAATGGCACGAGCTGAGTTCTTTAGCACTGAAACCACATTTGCCATTTTGAAAGGAAATGATTATGTTTCCATGAATTGCACTGTGTCACACTATATTCTAAGGCCCTGCATAGTGTGATTATGCCTTCATGAAATATTGCCACACATTGTCTCATCCACTGTAAAAGAAAGCCAGTGTTCACAGTGTCTTGTAAATAGATGACATATGGGTTAATCTAGCATTTGCATTTGCGAGAAATAATTCAACATTAAACTCTTCCGTATATAAAAACACAAAGCTAACACAAAAGATGTCCAGGGAGCTTCAGCAAATGGAAGGTGATCACAGGGCGGTCTGGTTTTAATATGGGATTTTCAGGTAGATCATATCATGATGATGGGATTCTCAGCACTATAATAATCCACAGCTTTCAGTGCATTATGGGACATATAAGACGTGAAGGAGAGGATGATCAGATCTGATTGTGACCAGCTTTTCCTGAATGAACTAACCACACAGCATCTTCCATCCCTCCTTTTTATCTGTCATCCATTTGTCCTTACATGATTTGTGCAAACCTAATTGATCTATTGGAAAATCAAAACAAAACAATACCTAAGGGGCTACAGGGAGATGGTAAATCCCCATCTTTTCCCTGGGGAAAAGTAGCTGTACAGCTAAATATGAGGAAACATTTCCAAATTTCAGTCCAACATGGGGAATGAGGATCAAAGTTTCCCTAAGGAAAATCTGCAGGTCCCAGTTGAGGATTGATGTCCCCAGATGGGTAAATTAAGTTTCTGAAACATCCCCAGTTCCTACTTCATAAAAAATGATCAATATAACCAGGCAAAAATGGTAAAAGAATATGGCTAAATTTAAACCTTGTTATTGTTATGTTTCCTGGGTGGGGGAGTCAGAATTAGCTTAATTTTGTGAATTACAGCCTTGATGACCCATTTCAAACCTCTCATGGGCTCACTTAGGGAAAGAAGGAGCCCTCCCCTGACTCCTATCTCTGCCTATCAGCCGCCTGGTACAGGGGAAAGAGATTCAAATGGAAGTCTGTAGATCATTAACTGGGTGCATGACTTTAAGTAAGTCATTTCATCTCCCCATCATCCAGCTTCCTTCACTTCTAGAAGAATTGGAGCAGAGGATGTCCAGGTCCAGCCTTGCTCTTGAATTTGGAATTTATAATTCTAACAGCTATAAAAATAATAATACCTAGGAATTAAAAAGAGAAGCAACAACAAAAAGCAAAACGACCATCACCGCCACCACCGAAAGCTATAAAAGGAGAAACACGCTCTCTTTGAGCAAGGAGAAAAGGGAGAAGTTGACCAAAATCAAAGATAAAACTGCTTCATATATTAATAAAGCCTAAATATAAAATTCACACCGTGTCAGCAAGATGTACTTGGGTTCAGAGCCCTTTTTACAAGGTAGCACAGTACTGTTTATTCGAGAGTGAAGATAACACCCGACGAAGTAAAAGCATCCCACTGTCTGTCTTTTTCATGCAGCAGGGGCGGCCTGTAGACAAACACCAAGAGACAGGAACAGCTAATTTAAAAAATAAATTGCAAAGTCCTGTGGCCCAGTTCAAATTGAGCCTGACAGTGAAGGTCACAGCAACTTTTCACTTTTGTTTAAAGATACTGCCTTGATCATTGCCGGATGTGAGCAAAGACGGACCATTCTGAAGCAAGAGCATCCTAAAGGGTTCCTCCCCCACCTCCAAAAGCTTTCTTTTCTCATTAAGAAAATAAATGGATCAATTACCAAATTCCTAACAGTTTGAAAAACAACAAATATAATTTTCCCCCAAGTATATCGCCAGCAAAAGTAACCAACCCATCCCAAGCACAACGGGATCACTGGCCTTCCTGAAGATTCTCTGTGCTTCATCATTTCCTGCAACTTTTCCAATTCTTCCATTTTGTTTCTGCTTTCCTTTTTCATTCCCTTACTTTTTTTTTTTTTTTGGCAATTTTTCTAGTCCCACCAGTCACAAGGAGTGGTAAAGCACTTGAGTTTTAAAAAATTGTTCAAACCAGTTGTAAGATTCATTGTCTATAAAGAAAATGACTTTGGTCTCCCACATGTGTTTTCAATACAAATGCATCGCATAAAAAGTAAAAAGACCTCTTGTCTACTATGGTAATTCTCCTGGAGCCATTTTGGTCTTTATAGAAAGATCTCACTTATATCTCAGTAGAAAGGAAAACGTGAAACAAAGCAGACACTTCACCTTCCTCCAGCCTGTTTTGTATTTCTCCCATGCCGTCTCCTAAAGACGCTAGCACTTGATAAAAGTTCAGGCCTTCTCGGTGCACGACTCTGCTTGTCATTCCTTTGGAAGTGATTAAAGACATTAGCACAGCTTCACCATAAAAGCCTGAACAACAAGTGTCAGGGACTACGCCCCCGGCCCCCACTCACCGCCTTCTCCACCTTGCACCTTCCCAGGCAAAAGTTCCATACGGGGAGGGGAGGTAGTGTTCTCTTAGTTCCCTTTGTGTCTGTTGGTTCTCTGATGGAAATAACACTGCTTGAATATTTCTTTGCAAATTTCTTTTTTTCTTTTTTTTTTTTTTTTGAGATGGAGTCTCACTCTTGTTGCTCAGGCTGGAGTGCAATGGCATAATCTCTACTCACTGCAATCTCCACCTCCCAGGTTCAAGTGATTCCCCCTGCCTCAGCCTCCTGAGTAGCTGGGATTACAGGTGACTGCCACCATGCCCAGCTAATTTTTGTACTTTTAGTAGAGATGGGGTTTTGCCATGTTGACCAGGCTGGTCTTGAACTCCTGAACTCAGGTGATCCACCCACCTTGGCCTCTCAAAGTACTGGGATTACAGGTGTGAGCTACCATGCTGGGACTTTTTCATTTATTTTTTTGAGACAGAATCTTGTTCGGTTGCCCAGACAGGAGTGCCACGGTGCAATCTTAGCTCACTGCAGCCTTGGCTTTCTGGGCTCAAGCAATTCGCCCACCTCAGCCTCCTGAGTAGCTGAGACTACATGCACGTGCCACCATATCTGGCTGATTTTGTGTGTGTGTGCGTGTGTATTTTTCTACAGATAGGGTTTTGCCATGTTGCCCGGGCTGGTCTTGAACTCCTGGGCTCAAGCAATCCATTCGCCTCTGTCTCCAAAATGCTGGGATTACAGGCATGAGCAACCATGCCCAGCATGTTTTTTCACAAATATTTCTGAAGAATGTCACTCTCAGAATCAAAATTTTCTGCTTAACCACTGAGTTTCTAGGCGATGATTGCTTTAGGAGACAATCTCTACAGCCAGAGGAGAACCATGCTATTTAATACAACCCAAAAAAGATGCCAAGGAAATATGGGGGAGGTTAGAGTCAGACGACTCTAGGTTTTAAACCTAATTCTATTTCTGTGTACTAATTATTTGGTTTTCTGTGCCTTTTTTCCTAACTTTAAAAGAGAAGGTACTAATACCTGCCTACGACAATTTAGAGGAAATCATTCAGATGGAAGTAAAATATTCAAAATGAATTATTTATCTGTATTTGTTGAGAGGACATTTGCAGTTTTCACATCTCAAAATCTCTGGAAGCTCCTTTCCACATGTTGAAAGTTACCTCTAGTTAACTATCCACCTTCCCAAGGAAGAATCTAAGTTACATTTCCTAGCTACCTCTGTAGTTAAGATTCTTTAGGGAAAGAGACCAAGTGCTGAGCATTCATTTTGTGGGCACAGATCACTAGATACCACATGGTTCTCAAACCAGTAGTCATGGCACCAGCTTTCTGATCACAGTAAAGGCTGCAGGTCCCACGGCTGGTCTCTTCTGGGGTATGTTTCTAGATCTCTGTCCTAGAAGCTCAATTTGGGCTTCTCATTGATTATAGAAGCTACTTATCCCTTAATAAATCCCCTTTGGTTTCAACTACCTAAAGTGAATTCTGTTGTCTGCAACTAAGAACTCCATCAACTACACATTTGAAAGTTCTTGGTTGCATGCTTGACACGTAGTAAAAATCTATGTCTGTTAACTTATTCTGTGTCACCCCCAACGCTTGTCATTCCATCCTCATCAGCCGGACCAGAGAGGTAGAGAAAGATGTTGAGAGGACGGCTGCTGTGACTCACGCCTGTAATCCTAACACCTTGAAAGGCTGAGGAAGGAGGATCCCTTGAGCCCAGGAGTTCAAGACCAGCCTAGGCAACACAGCAAGACCCCCATCTCCACAAAAGCATTTTTTAAAGTAGCCAGGTGTGGTGGCACATGCTTGTTTGTCTCAGCTATTTGGGAGACCGAGGTGGGAGGATCACTTGCGCCCAGGAGGTAGAGACTGTAGAGAGCTGCGATCATGCCACTGTACTCCAGGCTGGGCAAGAGTGAGACCCTGTGCCAAAATAAATAAATAAATAAAAGAGAGAGGGAGAGAAGATGTGAAGGAAGTTACCTATACCAAAATCTCCACCCATTAGCCTGACGTGATACTCACACATCACACAACTTTAGAGTCAGTTCTCATCTCCAGAAGATTCATGGTGACAGAAGTGTAACATATTAATTAGTAGCAGTCCACAGAGGAATGGGGTATTGAAAGTTAAGCTTTAACAGGTAGGCAGTAGGCATAAAGAGGAGGATCATGAACAATGATCCCAGAAGGTAGACCCAGATAGAGGGTGATTCGGAAGGGATCAGGGCTGAAGAGCATGAACAGTAGGCTGCCAAAAGGAAATGCCCCTTCATTTGCTTAAGACTGTGAGATGGCTTATAGAAACCAAAGCCACCACTGTGTCCAAAGGGAGATGGTCTTTACACAGAGCAGAATACATAGAAGGGCAGTTTTCAATCTCAGACAAAAATCAGAAAGGCAATAGAAGATATACAGTGATGGTGACCAGATGCTTAAATTCTGCCAAGCATCCTCCGAATTTCTAGTTATTTTACACCGGGTTTCTTTCCAGCATAAATCATTGCCTATATCATATGATGGTCACATGTACCTATACCTTAGAGTTTCAGTATACCCTAATAATGCATAGAACTTTTCCACATCCTTTGTGTCTCGCAAAGCATCTAGCCAAGTGTATTGTATATTGTATTCAGGAAGAGCTCAATAGATGTTCTGTGAAAGAATAAGTGCTGAGCCGGGCACGGTGGCTCATGCCTGTAATCCCAGCACTTTGGGAGGCTGAAGAAGGTGGATCATGAAGTCAGGAGTTCAAGACCAGCCTGGCTAACATGGTGAAACCTCATCTCTACTAAATATACAAAAATTACCTAGGTGGGTGGCAAGCACCCATAATCCCAGCTACTTAGGAGGCTGAGGCAGGAGAACTGATTGAACCAAGACCCAGGAGGTGGAGGTTGCATTGAGCCGAGATCATGCCACTGCATTCCAGCCTGGGCAACAGAGCAAACCTCCATCTCAAAAAAAAAAAAAAAGAATAAGTGCTGAAATGAAACATGCTCTAATCCATCTTCTTACAGTGATAATTTTTTATTAGTTACTCAACTCTGTTTAATATGCACATAGCCAAATTTTTCTGATGGAAAAATGATCATGTACTTTTCTCCAAGCAATACAAGTGCCCATCACTCCCACCTCTCTTCAAAACTTACAAATAATAATTCCAGCTTCAAGTCACAAAGGCAGGGCTTTTAAAATTATCTCACCTTGTGCATTTGCCTTATCTAAGCTTTCCAAAAAGTTTCCTTTTTCTGGTATGTGTTATATACATGCCTAATAGATTACTGGCATGTTTACAATCCATTGCCAGAACTTGCAACTCTGACTTCATGAATTTACACATAACTAATCTCAGCAAACATGGAGCAAGGGTCTTCTTTCATCTTCCAATTCTGGTTTCTCTTTTTATTCCCCCACCCCAAGATGGAGTCTTGCTCTATCCACCGAGGCTGGAGGGCAGTGACGCAATCTCAGCTCACTGCAACCTCGACCTTCCAGGTTAAGCAATTCTCCAGCCTCAGCCTCCTGAGTAGCTGGGATTACAGTTGACCACCACCACAGTCAGCTAATTTTTGTCTTTTTAGTAGAGACAGGTTTCACCATGTTGGCCAGGCTGCTCTCGAACTCCTGACCTCATGATCCATCTGGTTAGCCTCCCAAAGTGCAGGCATTACAGGCGTGAGCCACTGCGCCCGGCCCAAGTCTGATTTCTATAACCTCCTCCAGAATGGTTTCCCTATTAACGTAGTCAAGATTAATATGCTTGCCCTCAGAGAAATCCCTCATCCGCTCAAGGAACAGTCATTAACGACGTCGTGACAAGCACTGTGCTAAATGCCAAAGATACCATGAGGTCAGAGTGGAACAAACATTCACAAAATACTTGGGGAAAATAAAATAGGTGGGCTGGGCCCAGTGGCTCACGTCTGTAATCCCAGCACTTTGGGAGGCTGAGGGAGGAGAATCACTTGAGGTCAGGAGTTCGAGACCAGCCAGGCCAACATGGTGAAACCCCATCTCTACTAAAAATACAATAATTGGCTGGGCATCATGGCTGGCGCCTGCAGTCCCAGCTATTTGGGAGGTTGAGGCATGAGAATCACTTGAACCTAGGAGGTGGAGGTTGCAGTGAGCCAAGATTGCCCCAGTGCACTCCAGCCTGGACAACAGAGCAAGACTCTGTCTCAAACAATCAATCAAGAAAAAAGAAAATAAGATAGGTAGACTTGACATAGCCTAGCAGGGGAGCCATTAGATATCCTGATAAAGTAACATTTGAATTGGTGTCATAGACTGTAAATGGCCACATGCTCATTGCAGCATCTCTTATTAAGAGGTGGCAACAATTTCCTGACCCCTTCAATCTGGGCTGGCCTCACAGCTTGTTTTGACCAATACAGTCTGGCAGAGGTAAGCTGACGTGAGTTCTGAGCCTCGCTCTTAAGGGACTTTGCAGTTGCTTCTCTCCTGCTGTTGGAACATCTCTGAAATCATGTCAACAAGCCCAGGCTAGCTTCTTTACGCACGAGAGATGACATGAAAGACAGGCCTGGGCATCACAACTGTCACAGCTGAGGTCCCAGAAAAATGAGTCATCACAGTCAACACTGGAGGTGAGCTGTCCTAGATGAACCCCACCAAAACTGTTGACCCACAGATTTGTGAGCAACTTTATGATTGTCGTTCTGGGATGGTTTCTTACGCGGCAAATGCTAACTGATGCAACTGGCAATTGAGATCTGAAAAACAATAAGTTTAAAAAATGAAAGGCCTGGAATCTATGCAAATAGGCCATGTAGAGGAAACATCACAATTAAGGTCCTTGAGGCAGAAACATCAGAGAAACTGGAAGGCAGGTATGGCAAGGGTTTGGGGCATGTAGGGGGTGGGCATGAGGCACCTCCCTGAAGCCTGCGTGCCAGGTGTTCACTGAAGAAGCTCTTCATACCCCAGTCTCCTGGAACCAAGACCCCCTGACCTGCCGTCTCTCTTATATTCTAGGTAGCTTCTTGGCTCTCTTCACAATTATGCAATTGCACCTTGTTTATTTTCTTCCTCCCACTCACCCCCAGTTCTGGGCCACTGGCACCACGTTCCAGGTCCTGATTTGGGGGAAATCTGAATTGCATCCAGTTGTCTCTTAAATCATGCTACTGTCCTAGGAATGCTTTTGGGAATCCTGTTCTCAATCTCAAAATGCACTTTTTTTGAGTCTCAACCTCCTGGGCTCAGGCGATCCTTCCACCACAGCATACCAAGTAGTTGGCACTACGGGTGTGCACCACCAGGTTTTTTGTTTTTTTTTTTTTGAGATAGAGTCTTACTCTCTCACCCAATCTGGAGTGCAGTGGTGCAATCTTGGCTCACTGTAACCTCCACCTCCCAGGTTGAAGTGACTCTCCTTCCTCAGCCTCCCAAGCAGCTGGGATTATAGGCACACGTCACCACATCCAACTAATTTTTGTATTTTTAGTAGAGATGGAGTTTTGCCATGTTGCCCTGGTGAGTCTTGAACTCCTAGGCTCAAGAGATCTGCTTGCCGCAGCCTCCCAAAGTGCTGGGATTACAGGTGTGAGCCACCACGCCTGGAAGAACACACTTTTCTCCAAGCAAGACAACTGCCCTTCACTCCCACCTCCCCCTCAAAACTCATGCAAAGTCCAGTGCCTTCCAAAGAGTTTGGGCCTCAGCGATTTTTGTCTTTCTTCATTCTCTCATTTTTTACTCCAGGCACCAAAAAGAAAAGAAAGAGAGAGAGAGAGAGAGAGAGAAATGCATTCATTTGTCTGGAATATATTTGCTCCTTGGGGTGAATTCTTCCTTTACTAATTATGTTCAAGTTGGGCTTCCCTCAGAAACAGGATTTGATTCAACGGCCTAAGCGCAGGGAGGTTATTTGGGAGGTAAACACAGGAAGGACAGTGAAGGAGCAGGAAAAGGACAGAAAGAAATGGTGCACTGGTGAGCTGCTGACAGCTGTGGGCATCTCACCCTTAATCCTGCTGAGGCATCTCTAAGGAAACCGCATAGAAAAGTCTCAGATTGTCCCACCAAGGGCTGGAGAAGTGCGGTGCTTGTCCCCAAACTCCCTTCATGTCCCTTCTTGCTTTGGGGTTGCCCCCTGAGGGCATTAAATTTCTGTCACCCCATGTTGTCTTGTGCTTGGGCTGGGCTGTGTCCCTGGCCCAGAGATATCTCATAGATAGGAGACAGAGACCTTGGAGAGAGGCTATAGACAGCCTGAAACTGCCCACCTCAACTACAGGTGAGCTGAGAGCGGGGCCATAGGGCTTCAGGATGAGGCATTTACAGCGTCTGCCAACACCCCCTTTGCTGAGGACTCTCTATGAGCCAACTCCAGCGTCAGATGCTTTGCATGAGCTATCTCATGCGATGTTCAAACCAACACTTGGACATTATCATGAGCTCCATCTTATACATGAGAAAACCGGGTTTCTGGCTCAAGCAAACGGGGTACAGCCATATCATGAGCTTGGTTCTGCTTCGCTCACCCATGCACCCAGATATCGCGTAGCTTAGTAAGGTGGATTTCTCACCACTTGCAAAGCCGATGCTACCCAGCATCGTGGGAACTACAAAAGGACCACGGATGTGAACTTCACGCGGACTCAATCACAGTCTCATACAAAGCCAAGTAGGGTTTCTCCCTCCTATTTCAGGCTTGGTGCTTTTAGTTTGACCACTGAGAGTAACGGGCTTAAAGACAAGCATTTTTTTCCCATTTATACTAATCCCCATGGTATTTAACACTTTGCAGTTGTGATAGTTAATAAGTACTTTAATAAGAAGGTATAGTGGACACCTATCATTTTTCTGGGCATCTGATATGCCCATTCCCCCTCCCAAATGCACTCTGATCTCCATATATAATTGCATCCCCTCTGTTAGGTTAGGCTTGCTGAGAAGGTGAGTTCAGGTGCCTCACTGTCATTTGAGAACTGGCAGCAGTCTGGTCCTTCCCAGAAGTTGGCCTGTGGCATAAGCTGGACGAAGCCAATGTCCTCTCAAAGGACTTAGCATCTTGAACACAAGAACAGAGAGAACATGAGGAGTCTTTCATCACAGTGGCAACAGGGGCCATCCAGCCAGGCCATTCTCCCTAGGGTTGGGTGCCAGGCTTTTCTTGTTCACACCTCCAGCCCTCAAAGCTCCCTTCTCCTGCCCCTCCCTAAACCTGGACTCCTTGTCTCTGGTTGATGCTTTTTGTTTTACTTCTTTTCCTCCGAATAAATCCCTTTTTGTTGAATAGCTCAAAGTTTGTTTCAACCATGTGTAACAAAGAGCATCCACATCACCCTCTGAAGTCAAGATTTAAACAATGCAGCCAGGCACGGTGGCTCACGCCTGTAATCCCAGCGCTCTGGGAGGCCAAGGCAGGCAGATCACCTGAGGTCAGAAGTTCGAGACATGGCGAAACCCCATCTCTACTAAAAATACAAAAAAATTAATTGGCGTGGTGGCACGTAATCCCAGCTACTTGGGAGGCTAAAGCAGGAGAATCGCTTGAACCTGGAAGGCAAAGGTTGCAGTGAGCCGAGATTGCACTACTGCATTATTCCAGCCTGGGCAACAGAGACGGATTCCATCTCAAAAAAAAAAAAAAAAAGATTTAAACAATGCAACAGTTGCTGAGAGGCATTCCCACAGCTTCCCCCTGCCTTCCTCTGAAAGTTGTATGCAGTTCTTCATTTTGTCATGTGAATGCAAAACTTACCAGGTCATAAGGGCAACTCATAACAAACATAAGCATATTAACTGAAATGTTTTTTAATTAAATGTAAAGGGTATCCCAGTGCAAATGTTACTAAGTGTACACTGAAGGGAAGGGTTTCTTTCTTTTTTTTTTTTTTTTTTTTTTGTTTGTTTGAGATGGAGTTTCACTCTTGTTGCCCAGGCTAGAGTGCAATGGCATGATCTCGGCTCACCAAAACCTCCGTCTCCCAGGTTCAAGTGATTCTCCTGCCTCAGCCTCCCAAGTGGCTAGCACTACAGGTGCCTGCCACCATACCTGGCTAATTTTTGTATTTTTAGTAGGGATAGGGTTGGTCTCGAACTCTTGACCTTGTGATCCGCTCTCCTCAGCCTCCCAAAGTGTGGAGATAACAGGCGTGAGCCACCGTGCCCAGCCTCTTTTTTTTTTAAATGAGCAGCTTTTCCTTCTTATCCTGCCATATGCCCAAACCCCATATTTTTATTCCAATACTCTGCACGATCAGTTTATCATCTAAACTATTTAAAAACCAGCTATTTATCTGCTTTTAAAATAACATTTTTATTCTTTCGCATGACTTCATAATCTTCTTTGTACCATTTCCTTGCCTTGGAACTTGAACCCTGCAAAAATGGTAAATGTTGTCCTGTTCAATTAAAATTAGGACGAAAGGGTCCAGCGCTCTAACTGGATTCATCCAGGTCACTGTTCTTTAAGAATATGTCACGTTAACCTCCCCCAGTAGCTAGTCATGTTTACAACACTCTTTTAACAACCTTATCCTGGTCAAAGCACATATAAATTGCACAATTTTGGAAACATAGTTGGTAGCGGCGTTGCAAATTCACAGGAGAGCAAACTACAGGGTGTTTCAGAAAAGACAGCATTTTAAATACAACTCATGAATAAGCAAACAGCCCCGACCACCCAAATCAACTTGAAGAGTAAACACAGAGGGAATGTTTAGCTAAATTTTAGATGCCATTTGATGAAGGAAAAGGGCTAAAACTTATCAGCTGAGAATGAATTATGTCAATACCACAAACGCTAAGCAACTGCAGAGAACTGTCTTCAAGCAAAAGTTACATAGGCAAAAGGCTAACTGTTTGTGCACCACAGATAAAATACGCTCTACTACAAAGGGATTGCTCATGCAAAAGATAACTGGAGAAATGCTTTAGAAAACGCAGGATATACATACATAACTTATTTGTGTATTTGCATGACTGTATTTAAGGATTATCATGGGAAAGAAATAGGCACATATACACTGGGACAGAAAAAAAAAAAAAAAAAAAAAAACTAGGCAGCTTTTAACTTGTTTCCATCTATAAGTTTTGGTACGTGACCTGCTGAAGCCCACTACCTCAACATAAAGCAGACATCTGTGGAGGTGACAGTGTTCATGATGCATAAGACTCAGAAGCCACAAGGAAACATGTAGTATTTAACCAGGTTTCCTGTTTGTTTAGAGGGAGGTAGTGGTCTCCTGCTTTGAGAAGTTTCTTGCAGACAGGGATTAAGTCTCTTACATCTGGAATCTTGGGGCCCTAGGATAGTTCCTGGAACAAAGCAGATGCTCAATAAACATTCATTTCATTCAGTCCAATTCTCCTCTATCTTCTCTCAATGTCCAGCTTCCAACTGGGAATAAAGTTAATTCAATAAAGCTGCTTGAAACTCTAGAAAATAAAACATTTGACTCCTAACTGAGCTATTTTTGAATAGGGAGTATACATAGGAAGGTCAAAATTTCATCTTTTCCATCTCCCTCACTATAAACCTATTTCTATATCATCTTTAGGGATAAAGCAAGATAGGTCCCTGATAATCAATGTATATACAATCGAGGTTTGCTATTTGCATTTCGTGCAATTCAGGGACCTTGAGAGAATCTCCCCCATACCACTGGGCATTGGACGAGCCATCCAAGTTATGTATTTCTTCTCAACTAGCAGGCTGAAGGCAACGAGAGTAACAAAGCATTGCCTCCAGCCAATCCTGGGAATCATAAAGCGTCCTCCCCAGTGTCGCGGGCCACGCATCCATTCAGTCCGTCGGAGGAAAGACAAGCCTCAAGGAGAGAGAAACGAGAACGAGGGGCGGAACGAGGAAAAAGCCAAAGCAGCTTCACACTAGTCCACGTCAGTGATTCAAAACAAGCCTTCCTTTTTTTTAAGGAACTGCGAATAGCCAGACAAGTGCCCATTATGCTTTCTGTGTTTCTTGGACAAGACTTGAGGAAAATGGCATTTGGAAAGTGTTTGAAAGCACACTCCTCTTCCTTTGCTCAAAAAGTCACTCAGAGGAAAGTGCATTCTGAAAGTTAGTCCCCAATTCAAATTAGGTTCAAAGTCAGTTCAGGACTGTGCAAGTGTTGAAGTTTGTTATGGTGCCCGGCAGGCAGCACCTGCTCTCCCTGTATTGGCTAGATCTGAGCACAAACATCAGCAGGTATCAGGCAGCAACTCAAGCGTGGGAGGAAGAAAGACACATAAATACCTCCCCGCTTTCTTCTTAAAACCTTTCCTTATATTTAGATCACCATAAAACCAACAATGACTCAACTGGCATTTTTTTTTAAATATGAATCATGTTTTGCATTGACTCAACAATTCATAAGCCGATACCCCTACTAGAGTCTCATGATCGTATTGTATGTACCAGGGGGCTGTGGATTCCAAGGAAGACCTGTAACAGAGACTTTCGTGGGTCGCACGGATGAGAAAAGGTATTCCAAATCAATAGTGTTTACAGGTTGTAACTGTTTACTTATTGACACAAATTTACATCAAGCTACTTAGTGGGTCAAGGTTGGCACAGCACGTGGTGCCCAGTTACGGTGGCTTTTAGCCGTCCTGTCACACCCTGGCTGGAAAGGAAGAAATGCTGGAAACTTGTGTGCCAGGAATGAGCAGCCTATTAAGATCTGAAAGGCTGTCATCCACACTGAAATGACTTGCGTCAGCCGCTGAGGATATATTTTAAACTGCCTGTCCGCAAGAAAACTTTAATAATGCAGTCTTGCTCTAATGTCTTGTGAGAGGAGAGGCAATTTTACTTCTTCTATTAACCCAACGTGATTACAATGGCTTATTTCATGGAATATTAAGTTCAAATTTTGCTCCCTGGGAGGACAATAAAAAAAAAAAGGGAGAGAGAGTGTGTGTGTGCTTATGACTTTGCCCGAAATAGCCACAGGACCACAGCTCCTTGGTGCTTTTAATGCATCCTAGCAGTCATCTCCCATAATTCGCTAATGGCGAAATAAATTAGCGACCAAATAATAACCTGAAAAGATGACATCAAGATGGAAAGCAAATGTTTATCTTTTGCAAAGGACAGCATAACAAAGCTTATGGTAGTGTCTCATCAATCCCTCTTTTTTTAAAAAAAATATCAAGTTCCTATTAGATACCTCTGATGGTAGTTATTTCACAGTGAGACCATAGTTAGACTCACTAACAAAATAAATAATCACCTTGAAAAGCAGCAAGCAATCACAGAGCCACCTGAACTACATAGATGCTTATGGAAATCAAACTGGGCTTCCTCTTAATAATTCCCAGTGAGACCCGCTCCCTGAAAATTATTGTGAAGAGTAATTGTACTGATGAAAAATGGCAGGTTCACCATAATGAAGGTCACCTAGGATTTTCTTATAGGTCCAACTGTAAGATTTTACACCTGGTTTTGTGATCAATATTCACATTTTGAATTGTAAGTGAATGATAGGTTGAAATGTGAACCATAATTAGTTACCCAATAATCTGGATAGCCAATAGGCATTCCTTACTTGGTTCCCAAAAGATGATCAATATTTACTCTTAATGGCTCTCATTCTCTAATGTGGCTGCTGTCTTCCAATCACTCTCCATATGAAAGAGAGGACTTTTTTTTTTTTTTTTTTTTTTTTTTTTTTTTTTTGAGACAGTCTTGCATTGCTGCCCAGGCTGGAGTGCAGTGGTGTGATCTTGGCTCACTGCAACCTCTGCCTCCCAGGCTCTCAGCCTCCCCACTAGCTGGGATTACAGGTGCCTGCCACCACACCCAGTTAATTTTATTTATTTATTTATTTATTTTATTTCCAGTAGAGATGGGGTTTTACCATGTTGGACAGGCTGGTCTCAAACTCCTGGCCTCAAGTGATCAGCCTGCCTCAGCCTCTGCTGGGATTACAGGAATGAACCACTGCCAGGCCAGGAGATCCTTTTTCAGTATCAGGAGACAAAGTTCATTCTCCTTGGATCTGCAAGCCCTCTGAATAGCACATCAATAGTTGGACAGTTATTTTTAAAAAACTTAATTCACACCTTTCAAGGTATGAAACCCTCTCTCCATCCGGGGCCTCCATAAACAAGGTTAATTTCATGGAATGAGAACCGTAACTTGGTTAACTTCTCTGGTGGTAGTAATGGTGGTGGTGGTGGTGACCAAATTAGCCAGGTCTGCAGCAACAAATCTCATTTGAAAAGCAACGAGTTAATCAACTACAAAATAAGATTCTTAGATCCATGGAAAACACAAATAGAGAAAATCCTCCCACTCATGTTATATGGGTTTCTTTATCCTAAGTAGCATATGAAGCTAAAGCGAAGTATACTGAGCTCACACCAGTGGCTCAGAAATGACACATTACCTTATGGATGTGATTTATCACTGTTTTTACTTTTTACAGCAAAAAAAAAAAAAAAAAAAAACCACACACATTTACCTTTAACATTTTTATTTGAGAAATGCAAATGGTAAATGGCATCATAATCATAAGCCAACAAACCTAAGGAATGTTGAAAGTTAAATATACATGGAAATTGTGCTGTGACTCTTTAGAAAGGAAAAAAAAATTGCCTATGGATCAAACAATGCTTATTTTTACTCTCTCTTTAGAGGAGTTCCCCTGTTTGTGGCTCACGTGACAAAATAATCTGATAAGAGAAGCAAGGCTAAATGGCAAACGGCAAACATCCCCCACCTGATGTATTTCCTCAGCCCTGACCTTCAGATAAAAATCGTACAGAAATCTGCAAAAAGCTCCAAATATGCAGCACTGCATGTCTCCACCATTTTCAGACACAACAGTCAGGAGTGGAAAAAAAAGTAAAAAGGAAAAAAAAAAAGAAACAAAGGTATTGCTACTGAAAACAGCCTTTTCTCTTTAATATCTCAGGATTAGGGTCAGACAAATGCAAGAGCTGCCTACGCCATTTCTTTCTCTGTCTGTGAACATTCATATACAGGCACATATGTAATCTACATATGTGTGTGTCTATCACTTTTATGTGTATGTGTACCCAATATCAAGTGTGTGGGGAGTTCACATAAGATATATTATATACATACTGTGTGCATATTTAGCAAGAAAAAAGACTTCAAACGGTAAAAATTTATTGCACTGTGAAATTAGCTAAAATTATGACAACTGTAAGAAAAAAAATTATACGGGCAAAATTTGGGTCTGGTGGAAGAATTCTTTGATGTCTGGATTCCAATTTAACCCCCGACTGAGTTCTAAGAATCAAATGAACAAAGTATATCATACACCCCAAGTCTGCCTGTCAGCACGAGTCATCATTTTTTATTTTATTCTTTCCAGCTGCATGTATTTACAAGACTCTGTTCTGACATTTCCTCCCCCTCAAAATGTACACACTCACTGCTACGGGCAGTTGCCAAATACATTTGTAAAACAGTTCAGCCCCGTGTTTGTTTATTCATTATGCCTCTCTATCAGTCCCAATAAATACGTATCACCCTAATTTTTTACGTTTGCTATTACATCAAACCTTTGTATATCTGACTTACCTGTTTGTGTTTGAATATACACCACCGACGTGTTAAAAATATCTCAAGTACACGCTGAACATCAAACTGAATATTCACAACCAAAAATTCACATATATGCTGCCTTACTGTTTAGGGGTAGATTCAAGGAATTTTTTTAAAGATGAAGACGACAATGACATGGATTTTAAAACATCCCTGGGCATACAAATACTACGGTATTCCTGTTTGCATCTGTAATAGCAATGGCATATAATTCTGAACATATCCACAAATGGGTGTTTCATATACATGAAGTTGGCAACAGAGGCAGTTGTATATTCACCACACTGAAGAACAGTGAAGTCTGAACTGCTAGTATATGCTGCATACACAAATAACTTTTCCCGGGTATATGGCTGTTAAGTGAGCTAAGACTCCGAATATATTAAGGCAGTTATAAATGTTTAAAATGTTAATAATAAATCTAGGTTGTTTAAGGAGTATTTCCAAATAACATAAAATATTTAGTTTCCCCCACCCAACCCATAAAAAGATAAGATTTATCACAAAATGTTTGAGGAATAATCAGCCATTTTTGGCTAATATATTTTATTATTTATACACATGACACATGCTGAATATAAATGATACATCGTGATTTCCCATAGTGTATGGAATTTATACAATTAATTGCAAGATCCAATGGCTTCAAGGCACGTAAGGTGCAAACACAGTTACAAGGTTTTGCTGATTATTGTTATAAATCTTATCAAGCATAAAGGCATTAAAGTATATTCTGTTTACACCATTCATTTTAAAATACAGCATATAAAAATGTTATTTCTTATTAAAAGATTTATATTTTTCTGGCTTTTTTCTTTTATGAGGCAAATTTATTTACCAGTATTCAAAAAATACTTTCTATTTTTCCACTTCCAAATATGTGTTTGAAATATACCCTGAGATTCAATATCAATTTTCTAGTTATTTCTCAAGGGTTATATTTGTTCATAATAATAGCAGCAAACATTCTGGCATTATTCATTTGGTTTCTCCAAAGTGCTTAAATTTAAAAAGAATCAAATAACAAAAGCATGATGAACCGGATTGCTTATTTTACACACATCTGATAGCCAGATACATATGTATGCAGTTATGCATGTATATTTCTGGCACACCATTAATCATCAATGACAAAATCATGTTATCAATCCACCTACACTGAACATTAACTATTTTAATATTCATATAAATGGCATCAAAAATATACACAGGATTTTGCTTTTTAAATTAAGAGATTTTGGTCCTTAATGGAGATATGTTTCACTGAGCCTTTCCATTCCTTCTTAGCCAGAGTAATATTTAAATATACTTATACATAAAAATCTGCAACAAATTCTACAACACCCCCCACCCGCAACCGTCCGGTGTCTGAATTTTTTAAAAGGAGCTAAAGCCACAGCGTAGGACATGTGAAATGGAAACATCCCAACGTCTGCATGCGTGATCCTGGGCTGCCCACCCGTTAGTAAAGAGGCACTGAATTCTGCAGCTGCTTATCAAATCAGCTTTATGTTTCTGGAATGAGTTCCTGCTGCTGAGCCTGAATTTGTAGACAGTCATGAAAAAATATCCTCCAAGACTGATCTAGCTCAAAACAAAACCTCTGGAAAGACACGTAAGTTTTATCTCGCCCATGTACACCTAGGCAGAAAAAGGGTATGTTAACACTATGAACATCTATCTGTATGTATGCAGACACAGGCTAATATATTGAATACATTCACTTGTATTCAGACCATACGCATATTAAATGTCAAGCCTAGGTGTCAGTGATGAGATCCACATACACGGTATATGTTTGTATCGTATCGGTAACATACATTCAATAATTTGTATGTTTACATTAGCTGAAGTACATTATCGCTTTTCTTTTTTGCTTTTTGCTAAAACAAGTCTGGAAATCAAAAGAAAGAAAATACTTAAGTACAGAAATAGATCCTTTTATCAATTCCCCAGTCAGACATGTGTGCTGGGAATTTATTAGCATGGGCTTTTTTCCCTACTCATTTGTTAAACCAGAATGCTGGAAAGAACTAGAAAAGACTGCATTTTTCTTACTTTTCTCAACCCTGTAAAACAAACCCCTAGAAGAGGTCTAGAACGAGCTTTGTTTCTTTTTTCAAATGGGTCTCATGTCCTCTCTCTGCCACCCTCACACAGACACAAAACCCACCGTGTGGATTCACGGTCCACCTCTGGCTCCCTTGCAGAGTTGTACATTTGCAAGCACATCTTAAATATTGTGAAGCCAATTTGGACTTACTAAGAAATCTATGATACAAGTGAGAAATCATGCTAAATACGAGCCCTGGTAACTTTATTTTTAACGATGACTTTCAAAAAAAAAAAAAAGAAAACAGGGTAAGGGAGAGAGATCAGCAGGGTGAATGTAAAAACTGTTAATCTTAAATTTCTACAAACCCAAGTGTCAGAGTAAGCATGTATGGTGCATCAAGCATAACAAAAAGAAACGAGGTGGTTGAGTTGGGGGGGCGGGTCCCAGGCACTTGCTTTCTTCAATCCCTCTGAATACATTTCACAATTCATCAGTTTTTGTCTTTCCTGCCACGAATGAGGACAATCAGACCAGACACCCATTAGATTTTTCATGCAATTTTTTTTCTTGTTCATGACATGTTGGCAGGGAGGATGGCAATTCTGAAATCTTACCAAATGAGAAAAATGTCAGAAGCTGAACTGACAGCTAGTGGTTACTATGGTGATTGGTGATATTGAAAAAATAAAATAAAATAAGACTCAGTTAATTCAAAAGGAATCAAGTTGGGTATTTTTAAGCCAGTTGATACAGATGAAAACTTAATCCTGATATTGGGACATTATCTTTCTGAGCTAACAGCCAAAGACACCATTTAGCTTAAATAATAACTAAATACACAGTTCATAATCTTGTGATTAAAAATAATAGAAAGAAACAGTATTGATAAATGGAAGTCAAATATTATTACCAAATGGCTATCAGGGACATATAGAGTATATTCAGTGGGAAGAGGATTTTGTTCGAGGGAAAAAAAATTTAAAGTTTTAGCAAAATATTTTTTAAGAGAGAACATGGAAGGCTCACAGATTAAAAGGATTCTTTAGGGACAACTCAGATTCTATTAAAACACACACAAAGACACACACAAACGTGGTGTTTTCATCTTCAAAGTTCAGCTCCCCCAAAAAAGGAAAACGCATTTTGATTCTAATTGCTATTATATTCAATCTCTTTATTTTAAAAAAGATATTTAACAGAGAAAGTGTCATCATGAGATTTTCAGAAATACATATACATATATATCTTCTCCTATCATCATTTCTCTTTTTGGTTAAAATCCAGTGTAATATTCTGACTACTTAAAGTGAGGGACCCTCACTTTATACTAAGCAAAATGATAGCAGTAACAATAAAGTACATATTGGCACCTTTTTCTAACACCAGGCAATGACAACTCTTGCTGGTTCAATTGATTCATGCTATTATTTTTAGGTTGAAGGATTTGAAATGAAGGAAACAGAATACCATGAAAATCATATTTATAATTCACCAAAAATTATGCAATTGCTTGTCCCACAGGTAATACACATGAAACTGAGAGGTGATTATTTTTTATAAAGAGAGTTGGAAACAGTTAATAAAGATGATGCAAAGTTTGTTAGGGGTTCAGCCAAGAAGAACTCATCGTATCTGAAAAATCTGTGACACAGAACAAAACTTTTTTAAATCTTCTCTTCACAATGACACTAAAATGCTATAAGCATAATGGATTAATATGAAAAGTAGGCTCAGGAAGATCAGAGACAGCTCTCATTTCGAAACAGTGCAGTCTGAAAACACCCATGCTTGCATATTTTATCCATATGCCATACTTCCAGATCTAGTCTATATTTTTTTCATTTGATATAGGGATATTAAATTATCTACTGTTTCTTTTTTTTTTCCTTAAGTCAAATCTTTTGAGAGTTACAGGTAACTAGCGAAAACAAGATTCTTATTTATAACCTCAAGCTAGTATTTAATGCAAGAGGGAGGGGGGGACATTATCAAGGAAGCTGCTCAGGAGAAAAAAAAATTAAGTCTTATTGGTTCAAGGAAGCTGTTCTCCACTGAACAGACTACAGTGCCATCTACTGGAAAAGCGAAGTTCAACTTCACTAGAAACAGCAAAGCTGCTTTAAAAGGCTGATAGATGTAACTGGAAAGACGTCCAGTCCTACACCCTGCACTGTTCAAAAAAGATAAAAAATATAGATATTGTTGCTGAAACATCAGTTCCTATTATAGATCATTATGCTCTTCCTCTGAGATATCCTCCCAGCATTTTGCTTCTTAATTTCCAGCGAAAGCCTCTCTTTTTCAGCTTCTTCCAACTACTCTTGAGAACCAAGTTAACACCACCCAGAAAAATAATCACCAGCAGCGAGCGACCTTGGGGTCCTTTTCTGCAATCTCTAGCTTGTGATTTTTCACAAGCAGTTTGTGTTAGCATTCGCTCTGCAAAAGGTTTTTTTTTTTTTTTTTAATCCCTAAAATCACAATAGGAAAGACTAACATCGTGGTCAGGGGCAGGTGAGGAAGAAAAAAAAGCAGACACAGATCAAGCCCCTGGCTTCATAAGCACGAAGTCTCTTTTTATATGTTCTTATGCGGTATGGGATGGAGACTCTAAGGTCCCTTTTAAGAATAAGAATTCACCGAGGTTTTGCAAGTCGTTCCCACATTTCCACCGGTGTGCCCTTTGCTCGTCTACACGCTTCCCTTTCATTCTGGTTGGTTCACCCTGTGATTTTCAAAAGTGAGAAACGGGAAGGAGGTAGGGTCACCATTTCCTGCTCTCTAGATGAAGCGATTCCAGTTAAGGCAGGCAATATTTAAGAACCAAGAACGGACTATCACCATAATTAAATAAGAATTTGTGTTCACTAGTACTAGCCAAAAGAGAGCAAGTTCCTGGCTAAAAGCTGCTGCCAATATTTTCCATGTATAGGTATAAGCGTAAGTAAACAGCAGGGACTCTCAGCCTCCACAGTGTTGACATTTGGGGACACATAATTACTGTAGGATGGTGAGCAGTGTCCCTAGCTTCTACTCACCACGTGCCATTGGCGCGCGCGCGCACACACACACACACACACACACACACACACACACACACACACACAGTTATAGCGATCAACAAGGTCTCCAAACATTGCCAGATGTCCCCTGGGGAAGGAGGGGGGCAAAATTACCCCCTACTGATAACAACTGTTATAGGATCCTAATTTCAATTTTATATACATTAGCTCTCACAAGTCTCTATCGGGCTTTGATTCATGGTGATGTGTGAAACAACATTTTTAAAGGAAATAAGAACATGGTGGAATTGGTGTGAATGGGAGAGTAACAATCTCCATTCTATAAATTATTTTACTCCAGGTCTGATCAGGGTTCTTGACCTTTCCAAAGGCCTCCCTTGAAAATTCTCCTGGGGGAACAAAAGGGAGAGTTTGGCTCATGGATGGTCACTGTCAGATATGCCCCCAAAAGCAAGGGAAAAATTTCGCCATCAAAATGAAATCTTCAGGCAAGCGGAGAGGTTTAGATGGGGGATAGGAGAGAGGGCTAGGGAGCTATTTTATTCCAAGTGTATAAATTAAGGGGCTTCAATATGCAAAGGTAAATAATAAACTGAAAAATAGGTCATCTTTAAATAGGAATTCTTTTTTCCCTATAACAGGAAGTCTGAACAGGAAAGTACAACATTTTAATTTCTGAATTTGATGTAATTTGAAACTTCACTGTGGAACTCTAAACAATTATCACTCTAGAAGAAAAGATATGATTGGGAGAAAAGTAAGAAGAGAAGGCAGAGTTTGGGGAGACATAGGCCTTATACTCAAGAGGGCCAGTTAAATTAAAATTGTAGTCAGTTTCAGGCTTAGAGCAGTGTAGCTCTGTATAACCTGAAATGCTTCTGTCTAGGAGTGAAACCTCTCAAGTCCCACCCCAAAAGGTGTGTGCAGTCTCCATTTAAAAGTCTCCAACAGAACACAAAATCATTCTGCAGTAACTCATCCACTGTATTCGATGTGCCGAGTCTATTTCTTTCCGTTGCTTTTTACCATCTACCTAGAATATCAAAGTTTGCTTGTGACAAGTTTTCAGTTGGATAGTAATCTTTCCAAAATACACGGAAAAATGTAAACGACATCTGTCTCCGCATCCCTTGATTACCAACCCTTTGATGATGCAGGCAGGAACAATGGGAACACATTTTTAACAACTGACATTTTCTAATATTCTGAAATCTTACTTTTCCATGTCATAGGCAAAGGGTATGTGGGATTGGGAAGGAATTGAATACAAAGTACAACATCCGCTCTTCAAATATGCAGTCCTTGGTAGCACCTTCTGTGAGACTGGTGGCTTTTGTGGAGTGTTTCTTTCTTTAAATGAGCTGGACCACACATACTCACTCATTCAGAATAAGTCTATAGATGAACTGTCTCTGTATTTTTAAAGAAACTCAGCTTGTGCGGTCTGCTGATATCTCAGAGAAACAAGGAACCATTTTCACATAATGGATGGGGCTGCAGTGCGGAGCAGACAAGCCCCCCCCACACTGGAAAGAATCTGGTCTGTCACGACATGCAAGAGAATTCTCTTAATGTTTATGTAACAAGTTTCCCTAAACTAAGCTGGATTTCCAGGGGCAGCATTCACGGATTATATCATACTGGACCCAGGAAGGTTTCCTGGTAATGAACACACAAGCACACACACACACACACACACACACACACACACACACTTCCCACTCTGCCCATGGTTACTGCTACTCTAAGCAGGCCCTTGGAGTCCAAAGAGAAAGTGTCTATAGCTACATTGTTCCATTTTTATCTGCTTAGGAAACATTGATGTTATTAACCACAATTTTAACTGTCAGCATCTTGATATATTCTGGATATTTACTAGGGCTCCCATTGCTTAGTTGGTGCCTTTTAAAAATATATGTGCGTATGTGTGTACACATATATATTTTTTAGATAGGGGATCAGATATGTGTGCGTGTATATGTATACATATAGTTAAAAAAAGAAGCTGGCTATTATCTGTTTAGATGGTCCGAAGTGTGTACTTAAGGATTTTCTTTCTGTTCTCTGCAGATATTACCTGAGCAGCTTCCCCTAAAATCACCAGCACCTGGCGACCTGTCCCACAGCTCCCCCTCCAGTTTCCACACCTTTGCCTTCATATAGAAGGATTTCTGTGCACAAATTGCTTGTGGAATCTGCCATCTCTTAGTCTCTTAACTTTTATCGTCAGTTGCTAAATTAGCTAATGATTAATTAGTTAATGTTTTCAAAGTACTTTGAAGATGAAAAGCACCGCTAAGTGCTAAGTGTAAAACAGCATTAGTAATTCCACTCGGCAAAGACTAATTAGCTTTTAAAAAAATGTTCCCCCCAAACTGATCAATAATGTTTCTGGTATTACAGTAGGAGTGTTTGTGCCACAGATCAGTAAGACCCACCTCACGTTTTAAGGCTTTTATGCCCCGAGACAGGCAGAAATCCCAACTGAGGTTTATTGCTTGGTAACCCCTTGGCTTTCAATGTGGCTGGAGTTGGACTAGTGATGTCATCTATACAAAACGCAGCATTTTTGCTGTCAAAAAAGCTTTAAAGGATTATTTAACAAAGCTAAAAGTAAAGAACTAAACTCTAGGAAAGTGGTACCGAAACATGATCGGTGAACTTATATTTAAGAAGAATTAAGCTTTTAAAGTTTTTTTTTTTTTTTCCATCTCTAAAAAGCTCTTTAACGGTGGTTCTCCAGGTGGCCTCTGAATTTATTGTGAGATTTCACTTTGATGGCTATGAGTCCTCATGGGGACTATTATGTCAATAATTTCCACAGCAACATTTTATTCCAGGTACAGAAATGACTTAGAAGATAGAGCCAGGGTCTGGAAATTCCAGGATCCTACTTTAAATTGCCCATACCAACTACGATTGAATGAAAAAAAGATAGCTTTCACCTATTTTCCCCTTTCCAGCCAGATTCACACAGATCTTTTTTTTAAGCTTCTTGGGTGCCAAGTGTCCCAAAAAATTACTGAAAAAAGTTCAGCATTTTGTTTATTCCATCCACTTCCAAAGACTTAAACAATGTAAAGTTAATGGGAATCACAAAGCCAAAACAGGCAATTTTGCAAGAGAAAGCTTGGGGGTCGTTTGTTCCCTTGGTACAGACACGCTTGTCCCTGCTGTCTACCAGTGGGCCTTGGTTATAAACACTGGAGATTTGTTTTTTGTTTTGTTTTGTTTTGATTTTTGTTTTAATGCCTGAGATGATTATTTTTCAGCAAGTTTAAAAAAAAATAGTCTTTCCCATCAAAACAAAACAAAACAAAACAAAAACAACAACTACATGATTTCTATTAGCTTAAGGCTGGGATTTTTATTTTATTTTTTATTTTTTATTTTTTTGGTGGTTGTTTTTCTAAGGTGGGCGATTTTAGAATGATATTAAGATGCTGATTTTTGAGAACATCAGGAAAACACTATTAACATGTCACTCAAAATATGCAGTATTAACACAGGAAACTCTACATACATAACAAACTGCAGAGACAACTCAGCTTAGAACATACAAAGTTCGGCTAAATAAAAGGAATTTGACATATGGCAGCGTATGTTCTCTGTGCATTCTGTGACTCCAGGAATGAGTTCAGCTGTAGCACATAAGCCATATGTATACGTGTATATATGAATATATATTTAAAATGTGGACATGATGTATACACACAATCACATATGCGCACAATGCAACCACATCGATCCGATGCCAAAGATGACAACGGCGTACGCACACATTCCCAGAGCTTAACGTTTCTTACCACCCCTCAGTATCAGCCGTTCTTCTGTGTGCAAAAATATATCTACCAGAAAAGCAAGGTAAAAATCACCTGGAAACAAACCAGAAAAAAAAAAAAAAAAAGCGTGTTTTGGAAAAGTGTGGCCAGCTACGAAATGATTCCTTTGCAATTTCCTAAATGAATATTTAAAAAAATAGACACTTGAAATAATTTGCACATAGCTATCACCCAGCTCTTATAAAAACTAAAGATGAGCAGGGTTTAGAAGGACGAGGTGGTCAAGTCAAGGGCAGCTCTTACTGCCGAGGTCTCTATAAGTGACTGGGACACAAAATACAGGAAAAGAGAAGGGGACAAACTTGGGGAAAACTACAATTTTGATTGGAAGGAGAAGTTACTTTGGAAATTTCAAGGATTGTTTGAAATTCTTATCTAAATCAAGTTCCCCTTCTGAATTTCTTTTTCTGATAATTGAACAAGTGTTCAACTGTATCAGGCTGTCACAGCTGTCCCAATACATGAACCACACATACAGTAACAGCTTCGTTACACATTTTTGTGAAGTAGTTTCCAGCACACTGTGATCAGAGCTTGCATATTTTTTTACTCCTCTCATATGGAAAATAAACTCAACATTTTAGATTATTTTTCTCATCATGTATCAGGCCTGTATGGTTTCTGGAAGACAAAGGGGCAATTATGATTTTATACCTCCTTATACAACACGTTGGTTTTATTTTTGTTTATTAGTCTCAGTGTTTTGGTTTAAAAAAATGGTTATGTGGGGTCAATAAAGAAGACTTGAAAAACTGCAGCTTAACCAAATCATTATCCATGGACCAAATGCTAATGCAATTTTTTCCACTTTCAAGACATCTTTATGACAACATATCAAATACCCAAATATTATAGGAGTGTGGAGCCATGCCATATTACTTGATTGGAGCTGTTAGCAAAAGAAACATGGAAAAATCACACAGTTTAGACTTTTAATTAAATTGTTTGTTTCAGATTCAAAAGCACTTGTGCACTCGGCCCTGAGTACCAGAGGCATTTCCAACCACAGGTGACTATTCCCGAAATGACCACGGTTCACAGCTTCCGTGATTGCTTTCAGAAAGAATCTGTATTTGCAAAACACAGAAATTCCAAAATGCCTTTATTTAAACCGGAATAAATAGACTATGCTTCAGAAACACTCTACAAAGAGTAGGAATCTTTCAGCCTAAGTAAAAATGACTGTGTTTATCTGAATCGTTTTTGAATTAAATATCCACATGCTATTGTTTCAGAAACAATAAAAGTAATGATAGTCATCTACTGTTTATTGTCCTCCTCCCAGAATTAGACCTTCATTAGCTGCAAATGCCTTATCTTTTCCAAATCAGCATAAGGCACACGTTACCTAAATTTTCCCCTCCTGTTGTTCAAGCCCTCTAAATTAGTAGATTCAAAATTAGCCAGTTACAGCAATGCTTTTCACTTTAAATTTTAATAATAAACAGAGACATCTCCTTTCTTTCCCCCACCCAGACCCTCCCTCTTTTCTGAAAACTGAAGGCTGCTGCTGAAAGGATTGAAAATCTGGAAAGAGTTTGGGGTGGACTGGCCAACCCCCTTTCATTTCCTTCAGATGTTTACAATCTAGCACCTTCCTGAAGACAAAGATGGGGAAAAAATCTATTTTTCCCTTTGACTGAAGGGTGAGACAGGGGGGTATTAAAAACTGATCAATGTAATTTTTTCTCAGAAGTATTTGCACATCTGTGAAAAAATGCAATTTATTTTTTAAAAAACTTTTTCTATGACATTCATGATTATAGCCTGATCTCAAGAATTATTCAAATATAAAATTAAATGTTCAAAAACTAGCTGCGCTGTGGATGGCTGAGCTTATCCCAGCTGTGCATTATACTTATATAATTCTATTAGAAGTATCAAAATGAGCCTTTCTAGATCTCACTGACTCTCTGAAAAGGGGGAAGTAGTGTTTTCCAAGAAAGTGTGATGCTCGACTTCTTTTTGTTTCATTTTTCCGCGGATAAGCCTCCAGGGGTCTAAAGATGCTCCCACCAAACTGTTCAAAAACAGCAACAAAAAAGGTGATGTGAGAAGGGATCCCAAATAATAAAAACGGTGTGCAAAGTAGATTGTGTTTTATTATCACAGGGTTTGGGAAAATCTGTGACTTAAAAGAAGGTTACAAACCTTAAAAGTAAATTCTGCTGTTGCAGTGAAATTGCTGGAGATACAATATGAGCCATCTGTAATTTCCCTTCACTGGCCTGTTAAACACTGCAAGTCACTTTCACTCCCGGACCCTGATTCACCCACCCCCATCAAAACACAGTAAGTGCCCCACTGATTGAGGGAAATTTGCCCTCCAAATGTACAGTTTATAAAAACAAACTTTCCCTGACCAAATGTTAGAGCAAAGTTTTCCTTTCCATCCATCTGCCTGTATACTGTCACCTCTGAATACATCTGCCTATAGGGAGGAATTCAATGTAATATTCATCAAATTCAAATTCATCCTGAACCTTACACGATCCATTCAAGGCAACAAATCGTCGACGACTTTTAAAATAATTGGAGCCCAGAAAATAAAAGACTATAAGATCTGTTTGAAGTTACAGATTGAAACCCACACCTCAAATTTTGTTACTCTACACATATCCTTTTTTTAATAAAATGCATTTCTAAAGCATTTATTATAAATTAAATATTTAAAAATAAACCAGAATTCGTTAATAGATTAATACTGTCAAATTCTTAAGGAGGAAGAAAAACACAATTCCCATTATTTGAGGGGCGCCAATTAATAGTCAGATGACCTCCAAAAAGCTTACATTCGAAAGAAAGGGATCTGCAGTTACCATTTTTAAAAACGGGAGCAAAATCAGGGCGAAGATATTGTTTCTGCTGCCTAGACAGACGGACTTCAATAACACTTAACAGAATGATACACATAATAATCTCAGAAAGCACTTCTTATGCCTCATCCATCATGCCGAGGAGAAAATGAAGCCTTCGACAGCATTAGGAATTATTCTAGATCTTGTGAGTAATTTGCAGCTCCTCTGTAGTATCACAACACAAATGTGCGTGTGAGCGACACTGACCATTAATCTAGAGAGTTTTTCGCCTCACAATGGCGTGCGGAAAATGTTATCAATTGTTTCGTGGAGAAATGGGACATGCAAAGCCACATTAAACGAAACAAGAAAAATCAGGGAGATGTATGGGGAGATAAACTGTATTAAGAAATCAAAATGTTTTTTATTGTTGTGAAAGAAATGAACACTGTGTCCTTAGCACCTGGAATAGGTGAATGGGGAACTACCAATGTCCTGGCTGAAGGACCAGTCTGTCACTGATTAAAAGTTTCTATGAAGTTGCAACATACTGTCCACATCCTTAAGTAACAAGCCCTTAGGTGATGAGAAAATGAGGGGTTTCCCCCTCCTCTCCGGAAGAGACATGCAAAAGATCCACCTTCTGCCTTTTGCCTTCAGTCAAAAATCAAAATGGTCACCTGCGTTGATTGTTTCACTCACTGTAAAGTTCTCCTAGTTCTCATTTCAAAAAAAATGGGGTTGGGGGGATGCTACAGATTAATAAGATTGGGGGATACTGAGGATTAATAAATGCTAAGGATTCTACAATAAATTAATAAGATCTCAGCTTATTCACAGAGATCTCCAGCTTCGACAGCGTGTCGGCGGCAAAATAAATTTCAACTCCCCAGCCCTTGAGATAAAACAAAAGAGAGATTTTGGCAGCATCTTCCTCAGAATGAACTCTAGTCTTAATCGCATGGTGACCATTCTAAAACGGCCTGTGCACCAAAGAAAAAGGTTTATAAATATTTGCAAAACAAACTCTTAAAACATTCCTCTGCGTCTACTCCAAATCGATTTCTATACATGTTCTATAAAGATGAAAGCTAACTGGATGTCTGGTTTATGATAGATTAAAGTGGTTTAACTTCCAAAACGATATACTCCACACAAATGTGTTTCTATGAAGTTCTGTGAACTACACCGCGGGCAACAACAGAAAAAAGCAGGCTCTTGTCAGATGGAATGAAGTGAACGCTTCTTTAGAGTAGATGAATTGGATGGAGGCCAGGAAGAAAGCAAAGAAAAAATACGCAGGTGAGAAAATGTAAACGCAAACTAATAAATAATAAGAAAGTTTTCTAAAGTCACACACATGCTTTTCTTTGTTAATGAAGTATGCTGGGTAACTTACAACAGGCCAGAATGACTTAGAAATAATTCGTGTTCAGCGTACACAGAGTTCTATCTCATTTTCAACTCTCAAAATAGGAAATATTAAAAAAAAAAAAAAAAAAAAAAAAACTTTTACACCTCTTTGGAACAACAAGCAAATTTCAAGAGAAGATATAAGTGCTAAGTACGCAACTTAGGTTGGGCTATTTGACCCACCCCCAGCTGGGAGGAACAGATTATTATTCACAAGTAACACACTCAGCAGCCAGATAAAAATAGCTCCCAGGAAGTGGATGCTGCTAGGACTCCTCCCTGCCATCTGCACCAGCCCACCTCAGTCTTCCTCTCCCCACCACAAGCTATAAAGCTCAAATGTCACCAGGAGCATCACCGAGGCCTGGCAATGGACAGGTATTTATACCGAAAAATGCTCACGTCAGGAATAAGTAAAATCAGGTTTAAAATGGAGGTTTTTACAAAATAATGAAGAGGAAATGTCATGCTAGCAGCGGTCACGGCATAAATTGTGCTCATTCATTCATTATCCTTTTTCCCTCCCCTCTCCCCCACGGAAACATAATTTTTATTTTTCAAATCTACATGCTTGCGAGAGAATACGGCTTTTGCCATGGTTGTTGCTCTCTCAAAGCCCAAGACAAGAGACAAAGATGATTTGTAAAGGTAAAAAAAAAAAAAAAAAAGAAAAAAGAAAAAAACTTATAATCATAAAGATGGGAGTGGGGAACACATTTCTTCTAGATTTCAATTCGAGGAGAAAAAGGTAAACAGGATTTCCCAAACAAAATTACCTGGAGCTTTAACTTTAACTTTATCTAATTGAACTACAGAGAAAATATCAGCTAAAAATGTCACCTGCTCCACGGTAAATACACTGCTCATAGCACAGGAGCTGGAGGGAGGGAAAGGAAAATGTTTACATTTCAATTGTTCAGATGCTATTCTGAAAAGGATCACAAAAGTATACTCAAGAAGATACTTCTGTGGGCAGCTTTCCGGGTGGATGTCTGGGCTGGAGGCTGTGATATGGGGGCTAATTGTAAGCAGAAACAATTCAGGGAGGCTGGGGTACACCTTGTAGGTCTAGTTGAGGTGCAGACAGATTTCAGGCTGAAAAACAAAACCGGGAAGGATCCCATTCCCCCAACCACCGCCCCAAAAAAATCCTGTAAACCTCTGCTGTCTGGCAGCAAGCCCGCATACTCTCCAGCGCTGAGATAAAGACCCAATCTGCTCATCAAACACCTCCGGGCTCCACCATCTAATAGAAACAAATTGGCAATGACTGCCCAAGCTAGTAACACAGGCCCACTGATTTGTAGATTGATACGGATGCCTAATGATCCCCTTGGGCAGATCAATAGTAACAATCCTCATCCCTGCCTTTCTTCTTTATTGGCATAGAAGACTAAGGCAAGGAGAAAGCGGGTCTCAGAAGAGGCCACAGTGCTACCTGGGGACAGAACAAGAATAAGGATACAGGTGTGACTATGCAGGAAGGAAGCCTCGCCAGACCCACATTCCAGAACTTTCCACCGTCTTGATTCATTCCATGTTTTTAGCAGGCAAAGGGTGTAACAATGGGACACGATATGCTTTTCTAGTAACAGTATCCGTGCACAGCGTTCAGCGAGACCCAGCCTAGAGTCAGCACAGCTGCCTTCATCTGGGAAGGGGAAGAGAAAGATGCAAGTGCCAATGCATCTCCGGAGAAGATGAACTTGGTGGACAGAAAATGCCCACCATGTGATGACAGGGAATGAAAAAAGGCAAACGAACATGGGGTGTTGCATCTTAGGAAAACTTAGGGTGGTGGAACAAATCAGAAGTACCTATGATCAAAGACAGGCAATAATGATCGGCATTGTTTTAAATAGCATAAAAAGGAGGCAGGTGGATTTATGCGCTGTTGCTTGAACGTGCTTAAAAACACCCACTGCCTCCCGGACCCCAGTGGAAGGGTTAATTCTCACACACAGGAGCTATTCTCTGTGCCGCCCTCGCCCTTCTCCTGAGTGCAGGTTTTCCTGAAGTTGACAGCGCTCATGTTTCTACTGACTCTTCTCCTCTCTGTAGGCCAATCCCACCCCCACCCCCCAGAGCCACGGCTTATTTTCCATTTGTGTATTATTCTTGTGAATAAAATTATCCAATTAGGAAATCCATTTAAAGTCCTTAACAATAACAGGGGAAAAACTAATGGAGTTGCTTTGGATTTTCTTTTTCAATAAATTAATGTTAGTGATGTTCTGTGGATTCTTAAGTGCTCATTTATATCATCAGGGTTATTGCACACATAACAATTAGTCCTAAATTTCTATACTGATTTGTCTATACTCTAGGAAGTCCATCCTCCCAAAGAAGCGGTAGACAAGACTCATATCAGAAGACAACTTACTGGCAGACAGCACGAATCTGACTTCAGAAATAAATCTACGACATCTAAAAACCTTGGTACTTTGTTGTTGTATTTTTTTCTTCTTGTAATTCTGAGAGTGTAAAAATCCCCCCCCCCAAAAACCTCTCCCTTCTTCCCCTTTTACAACGACTCTATGCACATTTGCAGGTGTTGCATACAAAATAGCCAAAAGGGGGGGGCGGTGAATGTTCCATTTTTACTCCAGCATTCAGACCTGCAACTAGCCGCCTAGAATTTGCTTTGTTCAGCAATCAGTCTGGTTTGGTTTTGTTATTAAAGCGAGATAACACTGAATGCCAGGGATGAAATTGCGTTTTCTTTATTGTCAACGGTTGAAACCTTTGCCACCCAACCGATCCAGTGAAAGATTCTGTTTTTTAATTTTTTTGTCATAATAAAAATGTTTTTAATCTGGTCCCCCTCTTTTTTCTCTTGCATACTCAAACACAGAACTGAAGCTACAATGGAACGCCTTGGTATCCCAGCCCACTGTGTAATATCACAAATTAGTCATCTTCTCTTTCCTGTACGTTACATCGTCCTATTTAAATAAAAGCAAACGTGGAGCGGTGTTAAATTTTGACAGTAAAGGGTTTGCACTGATGGACCAAATAATCACGTGCGCTAGAGCTCCGGCACTGACCACTTAAAATTCAAATTTCACACTAACGATAAGTGTAATCATCGCAATCAGCATCACCACCACCACCACCATCACCATCATCACAATAAAGAGATGCATTCTGTGAGCTGGTGACATCAATCAACTGTGTGGTGCAGATCAGAAGCGGCGCTCCCCCTCTCCCTCTCTCTCACTCCGTCTGTCTTGCTGGCTTCCCCCCACCCCCACCTCCCGCTCCCCCACCCACCTCACCCCCGCTCAGAGAAGTGATCACATTTAATTCATTGCATCATTATGTCATCTCCATACTAATCTCTGCCCTCACACCTCTGCCACTTTGACATGCAAATGAGCTAGAAAAAAGCCACACATTAATATAAAAAAGTCACAGCAATCATGTCATGATTTCCTGCCTCCCAGCCCCACAACACTCCCTCCAATCCCCACCTCTCCCCCCCAGCTCTCTTTCCAGCACGCTGTGCTGGTGATCACAAGAAACAACAGCAATCTGTTGAAGATCAGACGCTAAGACAGGGAGGTGGGGAGAAAGATACACACATACACGTGTCAGCAACGCGGCCCAGGCAGTCCTATTTGCATATTCACATGAGTTCCGTTCTCAGATTGCTTAAGCAGGGAAGAAGTTAGGTAGCTCCCCTACCCTCCTACCCTCCCAGATCCATAAAGAAACAGCTACTGAGAAGGAAGGAGAGGGAGAGAGAGGGAGAGAGGACATATGAATGTAAAGGGAAAGAGAGAGAATATGAAAAGGGAGGGGACATGGAGAGAGAGAGAGACACACGCAGAAAGAGACAGAAGGAAGAAAAGAAAAGAAAAGCTGTCCACATCTACCTTACCTCAGCTAGCTTGCTTTCTGTCGCTCTTAAAAGGAATTCCCTGTGGTTCCTTTAGAATTTTTGAGAACCATCCTTCAGGGTTTTTAGTTCTCTCTCTCTCTCTCTCTCTCTCACTCTCTCTCTCTTCCTCCTCCTCTTTCTGTGTTGTGACTGGGTTTATAAAAAAAAAAATAAAAAAGACAACTCCATGTTAAGCTAGCAGTCAAGGAAGCATCATGAAGTCCAGGGCTACAGGGGGAGGGAAGAAAGGAGGAGGGTCACAGCTTAATGCTTTACAAAGGAGAACCTGGGAGTCTCTGTTTTAAAACATCCCCCTCACATACAATGACGGACAAAGACAAAAAAATATATGTACTTATATGTATACACAGAGACATATGTATGTTTTCACCAGTAGTCAGATGTCAAAAATGTGAAGATTGTGGTGCGAGCAAATGTAGAAAAATTATGAGTCATTCCGAAAACCCCACTGCGGATCCACTTTGCGGCTCCCTGATTGCAGAGGGGGCCAGGCAGCTAGCGAGGGGCTTTATTTGCTGAATCACATTTGTGGCAATACCTGGGTAATAAGGGACTGACTCGAGATGGGGTTTCAGCTGCTGCGATGCATTTCCCAGCTTTGATCAGTTGTCACCAGTACTTTCGTGGTAATGAAAATGTGTGAACATGCCCACGAATTTTCTGGCTTTCTTTTTCTTGCGACAACTTAAAAAAAAAGGAAAGAAGAAGAAAAATTGCAATTAAATAGATATACGCAAGCGGATGTCACAATAATAGCTCTCTCTATTCCTTATGAAGTGCGCTTGGTATGGATTTAAAACATAGACTGGTGCAAAATGCACCTTATTTTCTAGTGGCCTACTGTATAATATTATCCTAATTGACTTTATTAGCTCCGGTGAAATGTTACTGTCCCTCCAAGGAACCTGCCTTGGAAGACAAGCAAGATGCTGCGGCCCTGATGAACAGCAGCTCATTCGAAGAAATTAAGTGATGGTCTGTTAAGTGAAAGGAATAAAAACATTTTCCAACTACAATGAATGGCATGGAGTTTAATTCCATTTCTCAACCTGTTCATTTCAACTAGCAAAGACACAAAGACGTCTGATGTCCTAAGAAACTTTAATAGGAATATAATTCTAAAACCTGGCCGGAGGGATGCATTTACAAACTGGTTTTGAATTCTAAACTTGAATGATAGGAAGCATGTTTTACTGTTAAAGAGGGAAGAAAAACATTTGTATGGTAAAGTTATAAGCTCCTTAAAATTTTTGAAAGTGGACATTAAATAACTTATGTGGGCTTTCTAAAAAGCACAGTAATTAGAACAATGCAAAAACAGGAATGACAGCATCTCTATGTACCCAGCACAAAGATCTAAACGTGGGTCATTATTTAAATCACAGCACATATCATAGATGAGAGTACACCATCATATACCTACAACTGACCTCGCAGGGGAAGGAAGGAAGGAAGGAGGGAGGGAGGGAGGGAGGGAGGGAGGGAAGGGGTTAAAAAGATGTTCGCCTTTACACTAATAAAGAACTTGGGGGGTAGTTGCTGAGGGTGGGTTAAGGAAATGCCAAAATAAAAATTGTTTCTTTATTTGAAACAGAACTCTTGGCAGACACACATTAGAAAAATTAATTTCTCTGTGTCTCTCAGAGAAACTATGAGAAGAGAGATGTTTTGTATTCATGACCTGAATTCCAAGAGGAGGGAAAAGGGTAATTTTAAGAATCTGACCCTAAGTGCATGAGTTATAGCTCAGTACCCAAAATTGATGAAAAGTATGTATGACGAGACTCATCAATGATTCTCTGAAATAAAGAGAAAGAGAAAATAACCAAAACATTAGACCCAGGAACATTATATTTCAATATTATCATATGAATTAAATGTAATCCTTGAAGCGACTAGTCCCTGGGGTCACATATTAGGCCTTTCCCCCAGCACCCCACCCCCGCCTTTTTTTTTTTAATAGAGGTCATCCAGGCTGAAAAGAAAAACCCAAATGAAAAGCATCTTCAGTGTGCTTATAACATGAGCTGCAAGGGGTGAGCCAGCGTCTTGTATGGCCTCATAAAAAATACATAACCAGACAGCCTAATAGTATTTCTTTGCATTCATTTTTGGATGGAGAATGGGGGTTGGGGGCTGGGGAGGAGAAAGGGTTGATGTTGGTAGCTATGATGGGAAAGGAAAAAAAAAACAAAGACAGCAGAAAAAAAAAATATGTGTTTAAAAAGAGGATAGTTAGATCATCTTTTTCTTTTGTGAAAACATATTAAGCACAATTCTTAAACTGCAATTGATTTATACTATTCTATTGATTTACACAATTCGAAAATGTGATCGATCTCAATTTTTTAAGACAGGAAGAGGTGTATCTATGGGTATCTCTCTGCCCTCCTATCTCCCTCGGCTAATCAAGTGAACTGGAAGCTTAGCCATCCTGGGTCTCTCCCAGTTCATGTTTTTAGGACTGTAAACACTCACTTAAACACAGATGTATAAATGACACTTATTTTGGATGATTTCTAAAACTGAAAAAAAAATAAGAAGAAGTAAAAATATTGCTAGGGTTTCTGACTCCACTCAACACAGAGGATGTAGAGTGACATATCACAGGGGGAGAAGACAGAGCAGCTAGAGAAAGAATGGGGAGAGAGAGGAAGAGAGGAGGAGAGACAGAATAACGCAACTGGACCACAAATAAAAATAAATAGCTCTAAATGCTGGGGAGATGCGAGAAGCACTAAATATATTCCTTCCCCCTCCCCCCTCACTTCTTTGCTCCCAAATATAGCCCAGAGATGAGTGACCCTGCTGGGAAAGATGGAGGCAGAGAGGTGACCCCGCGCTAACCAGCCTGTTAGAACTAATAAGGTGTTCTCCTAAGCCACTCCACTGACATTAGGGCAGTGCCGAGAACACTCTCTTTGTTACTGCCTACCCTCAGCTTGAAATTTACTACCCCGCTGCATTATTAAAGTGACAGCTCACATTCTCCAGATTTGGTGAAGATAAATAACTCCGCATTATTTTTATTTAAATGTTATGTTTGTACTCAGTAGTTCAGATATTAAAAATCTACGATTTTACAACACAGCCACGTGAATAATCTGCCATGGGTGACTCCCACTGAGATAGACGAAAGGCAAGAAAAGAAGCCTGGTTTTACCTTTCTCTATTCTCTTTTCTCTCCCCACCCTCCTCACTCCATCTGTGGGTCAAAGAACAGGAAATATTCTTCAGAGGTGCTCGATTTGGGTAAAAAGTTTGGCATGGCACTGTGTTATTCCAGGATGGGCATCATCTGTACCTTTTCATGAATAAGACTCTGTAACTAACCCAGTTTCCCACTTAAAACTTTATGGCCCTTGGCCAGGCGCAGTGGCTTACACCTGTAATCCCAGCATTTTGGGAGGTCAAGGCAGGCAGATCACAAGGTCAGGAGTTGGAGACCAGCCTGGCCAACATGGCGAAACCCCCCCCCTTTCTACTAAAAACACAAAAATGAGCCAGGTGTGGTGGTGCGCACCCGTAGTCCTTGCTACTCAGAAGACTGAGGCACGAGAATCACTTGAACCCGGGAGTGGAGGCTGCAGTGAGCTGAGATTGTGCCACTGCACTCCAGCCTGGGCAATAGAGCAAGACGCTGTCTCAAAAAAAAAAAAAAAAAGAGAGAACTTTAAAGGGTCTTGATCATGCAAAGGGGCATAAACTTTTAAGGGTTTTACATAACATTTTTTAAGGATATGCTTTAATCTTTCCATGATAATTTAGTTTGCTTGAGGAGCTTGATGTTAGCAGGTCCTAAAGGGATGGAAGACAGGAGATACCCTCCGGCACCCAGTCCCTGAAAATGTAGCCCTGAGATGTCTGCCTCGTGACATAGCCCAAGAGCACATGTGTGTAATTAAGATTTGAGGCAAAAGTCTTACAATAAATGGCTTCAATCAATATCAAAATCAATAAATACAGGCTGAATGAACAGTCAACGATCAATCAATTGAAGATGCCCAAGGATCCTTTCATTACAGTCACAGAAAGCAATCATGACCAAAGCAACTTTAGAAATGGACACATATCTTGAATGAATTCTACCAGACTGACCTACAGAGATCACATCCTATCAAAGACTCTATTTAATCCTGACTAAATGTGCAGTAATGGTTTAAACAAATTATTCCACAGTGTTTTAGAGAAATTGTGTCTATGCTGAATATCCACTTAGGGCACTCTCCAAGTTCTTTCATTATTTTGTAAACTCACTCTGGCAATGACTTCTCTCCAATAAATGGTTAACTAGCTCATGTCCAATACCCTTTGTTACCAAGCGATTTCCATGGAATAGGTATTTGCTGTGGTTGGGCTTATACATAAATAATTATCATTAGAATATTAGTTTATCATAAAGGAAGGCACATTAAGAATCAACATCTTCAAGAGACACCAGGGAAATAAATGGACAGGCTTCCTTCTGCTGAATAATAGCTTTCAAACACAATACATGTTGTTAAGTCAATTAATTTATGAGTTACCAGTTAAAAAGCAGAACCAGGACTACTGTGCTTGCTTTGTGCTGGGCATAGTACCACCATATAATCACATACAGGCAGGGGCCAAGATGCAAGATGGAATATATTGTCAAGATATCCAAATGGTACTCCTAGGAAGGTCCTGAGCTGTGGCCTGGCTCAGCCATTAAGCTTCGATGTGAACTTCTGAATATCATTTAACGTCTCTTGGCTTTATTTTCCTTGGACATAAAATGAATAAAATGTGGAACTCTTGTCAATAACATGGTTCCACTTCTTTGTAAGATAAATAAATGAAATAATAATTGAAATACTCTTTCCTTTTAAAATCGAAGAATTCAAGAGCCTCCCAGCCTACGTGGAATGAGCATGAGGTCAGTGGTGATGAGAGGTGTGTGTCCTGGACCCTCCATCAGCCCCACGGGTCTTCAATCATTAACTGGTTATCAGCTATCTTATTCCTTGTCATGTGGAGTACAGTACATAATCATTACAGACCTTTGGTTAATACCAGAAGCTGAAAAATAAAGTAGGGAGCATATTGAAATGAATGGCCAAGCACAGTGGCTCAGGGAGGTGAAGATGGGAGAATAGCTTGAGCCTAGGAGTTTGAGACCAGCCTGGGCAAATAGCAAGTCTTTGTCTCTATAAAATAAAAATAAAAATAGCCGGGGGTAGTAGCACTTGTGCCTATAGTCCTAGCTACTCAGGAGGCTCAGGCGTGAGGGTCATTTGAGCCCAGGAGTTCGAGGCTGCAGTGAGCAATGATCATGCCGCTGCACTCCAGCCTGAGCAACAGAGCAAGACCTTGCCTATAAAAAAAAAAGAAACAAAAAAAGAAATGAAGCTTCATGGGGAGAGTAAAATAGTAAGAATTTTGCCAAATTGCTTCCAGATGTACATAGGAGACATCTATCTGATCAAAATTCTTATGTATCAACATACAACTCTATTACTTGAAAAACATTAAAACGAATATGTATACATATGTATATACACACATATAACCCACAAAATTGTATTTAATTTGGCTTTCACTAGGACTTTTCATCAATATGATTTCTTTAGAGAAAGGAAATCCCATACTGCCCTGATTACATTGTTTAAGGCACAAATACAAAAATTAAAAAAAAATTTACCACAATATCTGAGAATTCAGACATCACATCATGCAAGCAATTTTTACCTTTTTATACTAATACACATTTCAATTCCAAAATGACATATGAAAATAATGTCACATTCTCTATTTTTTTTTTTAACAATTCACACTTTTTCTCTTTATGATGTCTTTTAGGTAAATTTTTAAAGTATTTTTTACTCATTAACTTTAAAAAGGCAGTATCTGTTTACAAATGCTGTCATTAATGACTGTGCTAAAATCAAATTATAGTACAATTCTTAATAATGTACTAATCCAAGATAAAATACTTTTCACTTAAAATTACCTTTTCATACCACGCAAAAATGATGAACTGATTTTTAAAATTCCTAAGAGGGTTGACAAGATTATAAATTACTATGAAAATGGTCTATGGGTCAAAAAAGGTTGGGAAATGCTGATCTCTAAGGTCTACTTTAGCTCTAAAATTCTATATTTTAAATGAGACACCTCTGACTTTTCTAAATTAGTGGAAAGTAAACTTGCAGAGACTGCTAAATCCCCCATCTCTCACACTAGATACTTCCAGTTCGCCTGAATATAGCATACCAAGCCCAAAAATTTCAACAGATGAAAATTTGGAAATGGGGAAAAATAGATACATGCATTTAAAATGTGAATGTATCTTATATTTCCACCTGACCTATTTGCTGGGTTAGTAATTTACTTTATCCAACATGCCATTTGAGCTTAAAACTTTGGAAGACAGTAGCCTACACATACTGTCATACTCTGGTAACCAACTAGATTTAAAACATGCCTCAACTTCTAACTAAACTTTTCAGTAACATCTTCAAGTCACCAAGAATATACTTTTTTTTTTGAGACGGAGTCTCGCTCTGTCATCCAGGCTGGAGTGCAGTGGCTCGATCTCAGCTCACGCAACCTCCGCCTCCCAGGTTCAAGCGATTCCCCTGCATCAGCCTCCAGAGTAGCTGGTATTACAGGTGTACACCGCCATGCCCCACTAATTTTTTGTATTTTAGTAGAGACAGGGTTTCACCATATTGCCCAGGCTGGTCTCGAACTCCTGAGCTCAGGCAATCTACCCGCCTCGGCCTCCCAAAGTGCTGGGATTACAGGCATGAACCACTTCACCCGGCCTCAAGTCACCAAGAATATACTTTTAAAGAATCGAGCCAGTGACAGAGGCAAGAAAAGAAACAAGATCTCAAGACATCCACATCTCTGGACTTAAGGATCAGAGGAGAAGGGATAAGACTGCTGTCTTACTAACAGGGGTCACTTAGTTCTTTGTGGGATAGTTTGGATCTTAAATTAATATCTATCCAGGAGGTAGGTTCCAAAAAAGTGGATTATAATTGGTCCTGGACTTTAAAGGGGTGGCAACATTTTTCTGTAAAGAGTCAGATAGTAAAGGTTTTGGGGTTTGCAAGCCATACAGTCTTCGTCACAACTATTCAACAATTCTCATAATGAAACAGCAGCCACAGAATATATATAATCCACTGAGCATGGCTATGTTCTAATAAAACTTTCTTTACAAAAACAGGTGGCAGGCAGGACTACGCCTGCAGTTTGCTGATCCAAATCTATAACTTTATAAATAATGCAATTGAAAGAAGAATAATGGGTGGAGATGTCCAGTAGAAATGAAAGAATTAAGGCCAGGCACAGTGGCTCATGCCTGTAATCCCAGCACTTTGGGAGGCCAAGGTGGGCAGATCATGAGGTCAGGAGTTCAAGATCAGCCTGGCCAACATGGTGAAACCCAGAATCTACTAAAAATGCAAAAATTAGCCGGGTGTGGTAGCACATGCCTATAGTCCCGGATACTCAGGAGGCTGAGGCAGGAGAATCACTTGAATCAGGGAGGCGGAGGATGCAGTGAGCTGAGATCATGCCACTGCACTCCAGCCTGGGCGACAGAGCAAGACTCCACCTCAAAAAAAAAAAAAAAAAGAAAGAAAGAATTAGATAATCTTAATAATTCCAAACACATACATTTTAAATTTTCCTTTGACTCAGATCTGTGGCCTGTATGTAGTATGATATCAAAGTATATGCACATCAGTTTCACCCTTTCAAAGTGCAGTAAACTGACAACTAACTCCCTGAAGAGGCAGATCAGGTCATATGTCCCATTTTATAGGTATGGGAATTGAGGCTCAGAGACTCAGACTTCTCAAAGATTTCTGAGAACATAAGTGGCAGAGCTAGCTTTGTCCTACGGTTCTCAGGCACTTTCGTTTGCCCCTTGAAATAAAATTACTATTTAAACACACAAACACGCAGAATTTGTTTTCAAGACAAACCAATGCCATAGAGTAAACATTTACTAACAGAATTAGGGTATTTGTGAGAAGCTTAGAAAACAACTAAATTTGCAATAAAATTACCTAAGTTATGAAATACCAATTCTGACCAGGCACAGTTGCTCACAACTGGAATCCCAGCACTTTGTGAGGCCAAGGTGGGTGGATCACCTGAGGTCAGGAGTTTGAGACCAGCGTGGCCAACAGGGTGAAACCCCATCTCTAGTAAAAATACAAACATTAGCCAGGTGTGGTGGCAGGCACCTGTAATCCCAGCTACTTGGGAGGCTGAGGCAGGACAATCGCTTGAACCCAGAAGGCAGAGGTAGCAGTGAGCCAAGATCGTGCCATTGCACTCCAGCCTGGGTGACAGAGAGAGACTCTGCCCCCCCCCCCAAAAAAAATACCAATTGACATATTTGGTTAGTGTTTCACCACTGAAGTTTCTTTTGCTGAGCTAGATAATTTGCAAAGTTATCTCATTTTTAAAATGTTTGGGAATCACTACCCTTTGTAACAAAGATGTCTAGATATCTACGCTTCAGGCTTTGCTTTCGTTTTTTGTTTTTTTGGAAAATCAACTCTATATATGGTCAGAAATAGTAGATACATCCACTTTGCAGTGAAACGTCCTTACATTTAAGTTCTCTTTATCTCTGCCTTCCAATACATTCCTTCAAAAACACCGTCACATGCTATACTCAAGTTTCACAAACGAAAATCCAAACACAACATAGTCATGCCCTGTTTACCATGATATTCATGTGGAATTCTTCACACTATGAAAACAAAATTTCTTTTGTGGTGTAATACTTATCAATCGAGAGCCATTTTCACAGAATTTGATGTCGCTTCTAAGTCATGTAACAAATCGAGCTTTTGATTTGACATCATGAAAATGACAGTGTAATAGATGAATGTGTTCCTCTAATAGTTTGCAACTAATGAGAAAAAAGCAAAGGCTGACTTGATACATAATGACAGGGCCTTGCCAGATGACTTTTTAGGACATTGTAGGTTTCATAGAAGGTAGAATGGAGGAAAATAATGGGAACACTGAATCCTCACATGGAATGCACTAGTTCAGAGAAGCTGAATTCCAAAGGTACCCTTACCATAGCAGTCCCAATGTAATATTCCCATTTTAAAATAATCCTGAGACTCCCATCTTTATCCATAAGAATTTACCACAATTCATTTTCAATATATGTGCAAGATAATAGTGAGGAAGTTTTCATTAAAGCACATTTTTTAATTTTTTCAATACTGTATTCTGAGTTGCATTATTAAATTGATCAGCTCAAAATGATGGCTCAGTGATTTGCAATGAATTCAGGGTGTAAAAGGAAAAATAACCATGATAATTAAAATCATTAAAGTGGGAATCCCATCAGGCTCAGAATCCAAAGAATCGACTTACATAAAATATCAAATAAGCAAGTGTATTTTTCTACTATTAAATCTACCATCAGTGCTTTATTTCAGCAAAACATCACATAGAACATTAAATTAACGTTGTTAATTTAAACTTTATGGTTTTTATAGTAAATTTATATAGTAATCTGTAAATTTAGTTTAGTTTTATAGGTGTATAAAAGCTATATACATAGAAAATTAATGCCTAACTCTATGTTTGTACAAATTTAAATAATATGCCATGTGAAATGGCTAAAAATAATTTCCATTAAACCAGGAGTCCAACAGAATGTCTTTCTTGAGAATTTTTTTTTTGTAGAAAGACCACCTTAACAAAAATCAAATTTGGTTCTTTAAGAGAAGAACTGGGAATGTTCAGCCCCTTCCAACCTGAACATCTGGTTGGAGAACACATTCTCCAGTGATTTGACATCATTCTCCAATGTGTTCTCCAACCAGAGCTGGAATGGAAGTGGAGACAGCCAGAGCTCATGGAGACTGCTTAATTGAAGGTTATCCTCAGCGTGATGTGAGCTGTTCTGGTACAGGTCTGAGCAACCCCAAACCCTTCCCCTTGTATCCCTCTGCCCCCAAGGATCCCATTTGCGTACTTCAGATTTGAAAAATTATCTAATTGTGATCGTTAATATTAAGTGTGTCAAATTGATTGGACTGAAAGATGCAAAGTGTTGTCATTGGGTGTGTCTGGGTGTCTCTGGGTGCTGCCAGAAGAGATTAACGTTACGGTCGGTGAACTGGGGGAGGAAGACCCACTCTCCTGAAGACCTGCCCACGGTGTGGGTGAGCACCATCCAATCAGCAGCCAGCATGGCTAGAAAAATCATGCAGAGGCCAGGTGGGGTAACTCACATCTGTAATCCTAACACTTTGGGAGGCTGAGGCGGGTGGATTTCCTAAGCTCAGGAGTTGGAGACCTGCCTAGGCAACACGGTGACACCCCATCTCTACTAAAATACAAAAGAAATTAGCTGGGCGTGGTGGCACACGCCTGTAGTCCCAGCTACTCTGGGAGGCTGAGGCAGGAGAATTGCTTGATCCTGGGAGGCAGAGGTTGCAGTGAGTCGAGATCGCACCACTGCACTCCAGCCTGAGCAACAGAGCAAGGCTCTGTCTTTCAAAAAAAAACAGACTCCAGTTTCTTCGGCTTTTGGAATCTTAGACTTACATCAGTGGTTTGCCAGGGGCTCTTGGGCCTTTGGCCATAGGCTGCAAGCTGCATTCTTGGCTTTCCCACTTTTGAGGTTTGGGGACTTGGGCTGAGCCACTACTGGCTTCCTTGCTCTTAACTTGCAGTTGGCCTATGGTAGGACTTCACCTTGTGATCATGAGTCAGTTCTCCTTAATCAACTCCCTTTCACATATACATATATCCTATTAGTTCTGTGCCTCTAGAGACCCCAAACTGATATGCTAATAATAACTTAGACACCATTGTAAGAGATTTTCTTACTATGAACCATCTTTTGCAAGTATCTTGAAACACACTCCTTTGTCTCCAAATTTATTTCTATCTCTTGTAATAAGATTTCCAGAAAAATAAGGTGAAATTAGAAACTGCTCTGTCCCTTAAACTCAGTTCAATGCAATTTAATATATACTGGTACTGACTACGTAAAAGACATTTACTAAGCATTAAGGAGAGAGAGCTGAATTAAGTAATCGTCTCTGCAGCAAAATGCAGAAACTGTTTCAGAGGTCACATTTCAGCCTCCATCCAGCGACTGTTAGGATATTTCAAGTAACCCAAGGGGAAAGAAGTAGTTTTTGAATTTGGTGGTATGAGTAGTCACCCATGAGGCTAAGGGTCCAGGGCACACTCCTCTCATCACCAATGACTTCACACCCATTCCACATAGACATTTTACAGTCAAGGAAAAGCTACCTGAAACCTGATTAAAAAGGCAGGATGTTTGCAGAGAACAAACGAATGAACACCATGCTTACTGAGCAGGGTAACAGCTGAAAACACTGGGCATGAGTTCTGTATTTCGTAAAGCTGCAGGATCCAAACGCTTCTCACTAGCAACCAACCAAAGACGTTTGGGATGAGTCATGAGTATACACCACTCATCCAAGGTTGGGAACTTCTTGTGATTGACTGACACTCCATCCTGCCTCACTAAAAGTATTTCTATTAGACCAGGCATGGTAGACAGAGTAGACAAATACTATGGGTAGTAGTGGTTGTTTCTGAGACAGGCTCTTGCTCTGTTGCCCAAACTGGAGTGCAGTGGTGTGATCATGGCTCACTGTGGCCTCAGTTCACCAGGCTCATGTGATCCTCCCACCTCAGCCTCTTAAGTAGCTGGGACTCCAGGCACATGGCATCACAGCCATCAAACTGTATTTTTTCGTGGAGATGAGATCTTACTAGATTGCTAAGTCTGGTCTTGAACTCCTAAGCTGAAGCAATCCTCCTGCTTCAGCCTCCCAAAGTGTTAGTATTACAGGCATGAGCCACGGCACCCAGCGGCTTTTTTAAAAAAATAAAATCTTAATGATAACATTGGGTGTTTATGATCATTTAACTGTTCTACACCAGTTGCATGTATTATCTCACTTAATCTTCACAGCAACGTTGAGGTAAGCTTAATTGCCTCCATTTAAAAATGCACAAACTGATCACCACATCCACAGCAGCATCTACTGTTTTTTGATTTTTTGACTATGGCCATTCTTGCAGGAGTAAGATGGAATAGCACTGCGGTTTTGATTTGCATTTCCCTGATCGTTAGTGATGCTGAGCATTTTTTCCCATGTTTGTTGGCCATTTGTATATCTTCTTTAGGAATTGTCTATTCATGTCCTTAGCCCACTTTCAGATGGGATTTTTTTTCTTACTGATTTGAGTTCGTCGTAGATTCTGGATATGAGTTCTTTGTTAGATGTATAGATTGTGAAGATTTTCTCCTGCTCTGTGGGTTGTCTGTTTACTCTGCTGACTGTTCCTTTTGCCGTGCAAAAGCTCTTTAGTTTAATTAAGTCCCAACTATTTGTCTTGGTTTATACTGCATTTGCTTTTGGGTTCTTGGTCATGAAATCCTTGACTAAGCCAATGTCTAAAAGGATTTTCCCAAGTTATCTTCTAGAATTTTTAACAGTTTCAGGTTATACTTATAAGTCCTTAATCCATCTTGAGTTGATTACTGCTGGTGGGAAAGTAAATTAGTACAGCCACTACGGAAGACAGTGTGGAGGTTCCTTACAGAACTAAAAGTAGAACTACCATTTGATCCAGCAATCCCACAACTGGGTATCCACCCAGAGGAAAAGAAGTCATTATACGAGAAAGATACTTGCACATGGATGTTTATAGCAGCACAATTTGCAACTGCAAAATCATGGAACCAACCCAAATGCCTGTCAATCAACAAGTGGATAAAGAAACTGTGGTGTGCACGTGTGTGTGTGTGCGCACACACACACACGCACATGCACACACATACAATGGAGTACTACTCAGCCATAAAATGGAATGAATTAACAGCACTGGCAAGCAACAAGGATGAGATTGGAGACTATTATTCCAAGTGATGTAACTCAAGAATGGAAAACCAAACATCATGTGTTCTCACTGATATGCGGGAGCTAAGTTATGAGGAAGCAAAGGCTTAAGAATGAAACACACACAAGAAAATTAAGTGGTAAGACTACATTGTGACCTTTTAGGCCAAAAATAAATGAATTTTGGCAATTATCAACATGCTTGATATTTCATATGCAATGAAAAACATTTTAAAAGCAAGTTCAACCCAAATATCTTCCCTTGCAGTGTAAAACAGCCTGTCCTCAATGTTCCCATATCCAGGACACTACCTCATACATTAACTCAACCTTGTACTGATGGAGATGACAGAGAGTCATCTTCTTTGACATCTTTAGAATTCTCAAGCAGAGAATGAAGATGGTTTCATATGTTCATTAATTAGAAAGTTGGCAAAAGTCTAAACCTGTCACCTTTCTCTCCTCAACACAGTCAGGGAAGTTTTTCTGTTTCTTATCTCATGAGAACTCCTTTGGTCCAATTAATTCTTCGGCATTCTACTCCACATGAGGTGTATACATGTGAGTTTTGAATGGTAAAAAAAAAAATACAATAAAATCTTCATCAGTATTACAAGGACAGTAAAGGATATAAATGACACTTCCATGTAAGGCATGAGCCCCCTTTTTTAAAAAACTTTCCCTCACATACTATGTACAGTGTCTTTTATACATACACAATTTCTTGCAAAAACTCACACACACAAGACAAATACTATGAAACGTGACTTTTTAAATGTACATAGGCAACCCAGAGGTCTATACATGTAACTCAGAGCACTTTAATCCCTTGATCAATTTTCAGGTGTTTTTTTCTGTTGTTATTTTTTGTTTTTTTGAGACAGGGCATCACTCTATTCCCCAGGCTGGAGTACAATGGCACAATCTCAGCTCACTGCAACCTCGACCTCCTGGTTTCAAGTGATCCTCCTATCTCAGACTCCTGAATAGCTGGGACTGCAGGTGTGTGTCACTGTACTCACTAATCTTTTTAATTTTCTGTAGAGATAGGGTCTCACTAGGTTGCCCAGGCTAATCTCAAACTCCTGGGCTAAAGCTATCCTCCCACCTCAGCCCCACAAAGTACTCTGATTACAGGGGTGAACCACCATGCCTGGCCTTCAATACTTTAAAATAGATTATTCTCAGAAAAGTTACTAAAAAAATTCTCTAACGCCTATAATCCCAGAACTTTGGGAGGCCGTGGCGGAGGATCACAAGGTCAGGAGTTCAAGACCAGCCTGACCAACATGGTAAACCCTGTCTCTACTAAAATTATAAAAATTAGCAAGTCGTGGTGGCACGCACCTGTAATCCCAGATACTTAGGAGGGTGAGGCAGGAGAATCATTTGAACCCGGGAGGCAGCGGTTGCAGTGAGCTGAGATTGTGCCACTGCACTCCAGTCTGGGCAACAGAGCAAGACTCTGTCTCAAAAAAAAAAAAAAATTATGGATATTTTGGCAGGGCCACATTTAAGCCATCCCAGACAAGTATAAAAACCCTGGCTGTGGTTTCAAAACTTCCAGAAAAAGTCATTTATGTTAGCCATTTATATGCTAGTGTCATTTTAACAATTATTTCTGATACTTAGCCTAAATCTCTCATATTATAAATCATATAAATGTTCTGTTCTTTCTTTTTTTAGTGGACAAGAATTAGCATTAAATGGGAGGTAGACTCTTAGTCTTCTAAAACGCTATATCTAATGAGAAGCTGTTTAGTGCCTATCATTAACCTAATATTTAAATTGTTTAAAAGAGATGTTATAAGTAGGGCATGGTGGCTAACACCTGTAATCCCAGCACTTTGGGAGGCCGAGGTGGATGGATCGCTTGAGGTCAGGGGTTTGAGACCAGCCTCGCCAACATGGTCTCTACTAAAAATACAAAAATTAGCCAAGAGTGGTGGCAGGCGCCTGTAGTCCCAGCTACTCTGGATGCTGAGGCAGGAGAATCCCTTGATCCCGGGAGGCAAAGTTTGCAGTGAACTGAGATCATGCCATTACACACCAGCCTGGGCAACAGAGCGAGTCTCCATCTCAAAAAATAAAATAAAATAAAATAAAATAGTTATAAAAGCTACCACAATAATTTCTAACATTCAGATGTACTGAGTCATAATCACCTATCATAGTCATTGACCAAAAATCTCAACAGAGAACCTCTACCAAATACTCTTCAGGAAAGGGACCAAGATATAATATCCCCCATTTAGGAAAGTATCACGTATACCTGATGGAGCCTACGTTCCTCAAAGTAAGCTCTGTCCCTACTCCAACCCTAGAGTAGATGGCATCACACAGCAGTTTTACCAGAACATTGGCCTCAAGCTGTTACAAACCAAGAAATCACAAGTAGATTACTCACCTGAGTGAGTCTCTGCAGCCCCAGGACTGCAGGGAAATATACTGATTCTGGCATGAAAAGTTAATTCACTACTTCACGGCTCTCCTGCCAGGTAGTTTCCTTGGCCTTCCTAACGTTCTATTGATTTCCATTTATTTAAGTTGCTTAATTCTAAGGTGTATCTTGAAATGGACACTTCATTGGTTTTTATTTTCATTGGTTTTTATTTTCACTGGTTTCCACAGCACCTCCTCAAATTGTGGCATAGAATTAAGTAACTTAAAGACCTGACTGTGGGTGATCAGACTCTCATTCTAAAACTGAAAGCTCCTGCTAAACACCCCCTGAAAACAAAGTCATTGCTTCTTCATTTTCCTGGATCATAGTTTATGCAGCATGGTGACTTATTAAATATTAAACTTAGGATAAAACATCAAGATGCTCACTTTTACATCAAAACTTCTGTGCCTGTAAAATGTCACCACCACATCTTCCCCACCCCCCATCTCTTTCTTTGCATTTTGATATGGACAAAATGAAACTGGGATCATTCTATTTCTGGTGTAATGACCACTACCAAAATTATCTAACCCATTCTAAATCCTTTTCTTCTAAGTGCTGCCATCTAATTTGTCAAATCCCCTACAGGAACCACAGCATCTGGGAAACAGATGGAATCAAGCATAGTTGAGTAGGAATAGAAAAGATATTTCAGGCCAGGAGCGGTGGCTCACGTCTGTAATCCCAGCACTTTGGGAGGCTGAGGAGGGCAGATCACCTGAGGTCGAGAGTTCGAGACCAGCCTGACCAACATGAAAAAACCCCATCTCTACTAAAAATACAAAATTAGCCGGGCGTGGTGATGTCTGCCTGTAATCCCAGCTACTTGGGAGGCTGAGGCAGGGGAATCGCTTGAACCCAGGAGACGGAGGTTGCCGTGAACCAAGATCATGCCATTGCACACTAACCTGGGCAACAAGAGTGAAACTCCACCTCAAAAAAAAAAAAAAAAAAAAAAGGAAGAAAGAAAAGAACAGATATTTCAATGGCAAGAACTAGAATAAGAAAGAAACCTGGGTGGAAAGTAGAGTCAAATAGCCACAGAGAGGGCAGAGCTGAGAGTTAGAGGAGAACCAGAATCAGAGAATGAATGGGAAAGACACAGAAGCAGGATACGGAAGTGGGTTAAACCAAGAGACACGAGATATCATGGTCATTTATCATGGCCACTCGACTTGATCATTTCCGAAAATAAAATTTTATCTTAATACACAGATCATTCCATGCGTGGGTTCTTTAAATGAAGGTGTCTTAACCTGAACAGTTTTACCTTAATAGGAATACTGATGAGCCTCAGAGACTCTAAGAGTCCTCTGAATTACTTTGCAAAATGTAGGGTGTGTGTAGGGGGGCTATGCACAGCTTTTATCGGATTCTCAAAGGAAACCATGGCCCCCAAAACTCAAGAACCACTCACTGCTCTAGAGGATAAAGCCACCAATACAGCCATCTTCCCCTGGCAAGGGAGAAAGCAACACAGTGACTGCCCTGAGTGATTTTCCCTGCAGCTTTCCTTATGGGTCAGGGGACTGACATGAATTACAGGTCACCAAGTGTGATGGGCACTCATGCCCATTTTCACTAGGATCAAAGCTTCCCCTCAACTACCTGCGGTGAACACAACACAAACAGACGTATGCAGGGATATTTTAATAAAAATGTACTCTATAGGGTTGTGGCAGGGCATTTTACAGTCAAGGAAAAGCTACGTGAAATCTGATACAAAGGCAGAATGTTGACGGAGAAGAACGATGCATGTCCTGCTTACCGAGCAGCGTAACAATTAAAAACACCGGGCATGAGGTCTGTATTTTGTAAAACTGCGGGGATCCAAACACTTCTCACTAGCAGCCAACCAAAGACACTGGGAATGAGTAATGAGTATATGCTACTCATTCTAAGGTTGGGAATTTCTCGTGACTGACCAACATTCCATTACATCTCTCTAGAAGTATTCCTATTAGACCAGGCGTGGCAGACACGGCATTGGTTCACCTGTTTTACCTGCTGTTGCTTCTTTATCTTCCCTGACCATAAACAGAACTTTGCCCGGTGGATCTGTCAGCTAAACAAATGTCCATCATCAACAATTTACCATTATTAACACCCACCATCCACCCACATACACACACACATCTACCTAGAGACAAAAACACACATTCAGTCAAAGGTTTCAAAAACCAGATGCAGATACTGAAAACGGCACATTTTACAAAACCAGTTTGGTTATGATTCAGTTAAACGGTGAGCCCTGGAGTCATACAATTCTTTTGTGTTCTATGGAAAGTACTGAAGTTCTGTTAAAAAAATTCACTTTGTTTTTTTTTGTTTGTTTCTGAAATGGAGTCTCACTCTGTCTCCCAGGCTGGAGTGCAATGGTGCGATCTTGGCTCACTGCAGCATCCACCTTCCAGGTTCAAACGATTTTCCTGCGTGAGCCTCCTGAGTAGCTGAGATTACAGGCATATGTCACCATCCCTGGCTAATTTTTGTATTTTTAGTAGAGACAGGGGTTGCACCATGTTGGCCAGGCTGGTCTAGAACTCCTGAACTCAAGTGATCCACCCACCTCAGCCTCCCAAGTGCCAGGATTACAGGCCTGAGCCACTGCCCCTGGCCAAAACTCACTTTGTATTACTTTACAACATATTTTCTGAGAAAACCCCATTGGACAGTAGGTTATGTACACAGCAATTGTATAGATCCATCAGCTGCTTTGCATGCTGAACTAGACTAGTTTTCAATACCACTGGAGCCCTTTCCAAAGTATGTGCTCATTTTACATGCCTAGACCTTTCGAAATGTTTGACAAACAAGAGATTAAGCCGTGTATTTCACATTCTCACCAGCTTGAAATATTCATATGAAGATAGGGTGGGTATGAGATGTCCAGGAGTTCTCATCAGAAAATATTTGCTGATATCATGAACACTCTGCTAACCTTCAGGTAATTCCTCCCAGGCTTTAAAACCTGAGAAGACTGAAGCTTCACCCACGTAGAAATACAGATGAAAACCAGCAGGCTTCCGGCCAGCAAAACAAATCTGAATCACACATGTAAGTATTTTCATTTGGGCTCTAAAAATCTTTCAATTCTGATTTGCTACATTTGAATTTTACTTGAACAGAAACTCAACTAAGCTAAATTTGGATACAGGTTGCCAGACTCAAAATACAAAGGGCAGGGCTGAATCTAACCGCCTATTTTTATTTTAGCAAAAATTTTGCCTGTGATTTGTTTTCATTTAATTCAGATGTTATTTTTATCTTAATACTTTCATTTATTATTTCAATGCCATGTTTTATCTTTGTAGAGAAAATCTAGTAACAACTGAGAGGACCCTTTTTAGAGGTTTGTGAATTTTCAAACACTGATCATTTTTTTCTACTTTATGTAGCCAATTATTGCCCAGATTCCTTTGAAATTTCATTTTCTGTAAGAAGTTTAGTTTCAAATTATTTTCCAAATGGATCTGGATTTTTTCTTTCATGTTTGTCATCCACAAGATTTATTTACTTATTCATTTGTAAAGCTTCACAACTAGCCTGAGGAATTCTTAATATTGGCTTCAACAGACACATTTTTATTCATTAACAGGATCCAAAAATGCCTTTTCATATTTACTTCTGGAACCTTCAAACGGTTCCTTCCTTTTATTATTTCTTTGTAGCTTCAATTGTTTTCAACTCGTGGAGAAAAAATATTTCTTTTTCCACTTTGAGAATTCAAATGAGAATATTTCAGTGATTTAAAATCGACTCACTCATGCAATATAAAAACTATAAATGTCCTATCTTATGGTCACAAGCAGAACTATCCAAGGACTCATGGCAAGAATCCTCCATAGTTGTTAGTGGGGGGGGCAGAGGTGGGGAGTGGCTTGCTTTTGCTCTGCCTTAATATCCACACTTCTAATGAAATCATGTAGCAGAATGGTTTTTATATTAACAGCAACCAGCAGCATTCATGCTAAGGACTGACCCATCTTCAAGAAGGAAATCCTTTCATACAGCATTTTGCACGTGGCAGATGAGCTCAACTGAGAAGTAGACACAACCATCAAAAAAGTACTAAACCGCTTTTCACATACCAACATAGAAATTAAGAGGTGGGAAGGAGGAGAGAAGAAATGAGAATGGTGTGGAATAGAGGAAAAAACTGGGCAATGTGGCAGAAGACTGAAGTCATCAGAGAAAGGAAGTCAAACATTTCTGGTGTTTACTGACCACAAATCTTCCCAGAATTCATGCACGTCCCACTCATTATTGAGTTGCGTCACTGTAACGTTAAAAAAAAATCATTTCTGAAGTTGCTTACACATGTCTTCGATGAGTGGTTTGGAGGAAAATAGAGGCAAGGCTGACGGAAGTCATTTTCTGAAATGCAGAAAAGAAGAAAGAAAAGGCTAGGTAGAGTGCAGTTAACGTGGGAACCAGGAACTCTCTGGAACACGCTCCTAGAGCTGGAAAGAACCACAAGAACACAAGTCCCAGAATTAACTGCATTTTTGGTGGGGACTTTGGGTTTCCTGGAGGACGTGCTGTTGAGCCACCCATTTAAATCTCAAAGGACAAAATAACTGATCAAATCCGTTGACATCTGGGTAACCTCGCGGTCCTCGTCAGTCAACTTCTCTGCTAGGCTTACCTCAATCAACAACTTCTTCACCACAGCACAGGAACCACGACTGACGTCATGTCAGAAGGTCAGTTTTCAATTGGGTAATTGCCTCCTACACACACACGCACACACACATGAATTTCTTTCTTTCCCCAGATTTTTACAGTTTTTAATTTCTCATTTGACATAGTGGGAAAAAAGAGGGGGGGAAAAAAAGCTTGATTCATGTTGCCTTTGGTAAAGGTAGTCATTGATGGTGTCCTTGAATGGATAAACATTCCAGTTGCCATGACCCAAAGGAAGCTCAGGTTGGCCACAAACCCGGGGCTCCTGCCCTGCTCCCCAGTTACTAAACTGAGATCATGAGGAGGGGAAACAGTGATGGATAGCCAGCTTCGTACCCTAGGATATGCCCACCACTGCCAGAATGTTGCAAAGCCCAGTATTTCTTTTTAATCAATCTCTAGACAGAATTAAACCCTGGCTTATAGCTGAAAATGAGAAATAAATTTATCGTGCTTTCTGTCCCACATATTTCCTAGTACTTCTTGCTTATAATAATATGGAGATAAAGATTCATTGTGTGTGTAAAATTGGTTTTCCAACAAATTCTGTTGCTCTTAAAATAAAAATAAGATTCCCGGGGTAAAGAAAAAAAAACGAATGTGCAAGAGAAAACAACCAAAGCAGGCAGGAAGCAATAGAGGAAAGAAAAACAAGCAGAAAAGGACCATTGAAAAACAACAGGCATTACCTGGCTAGATACCTTTCCCCTTGAACTAAGAGAGTTTGATGCGTTTAAATTGTGCTGTGACTCCCTTCTAGATAAAACCGTAGAGGAGAGGCACGGTTGTGTGCTTGGCCTTCTCTCCAGGCAGCTTACTTGGAAGCTAAGAATGTCAGACAGTCTGAAGTAGGAAATGGGAGAGTGTGTGTGAGAAGCAATCATAAGAAGAGCCACATGGGCTGGCCGCACTTACACGATTCCTGGATGGCAAAGGAGGTCTGTAAAAGATGCCAGACTGTTATGTGGCCGCTGGCAGTCTCTGGTCTAAAAGTGGAACATTTAGAGTTTCAGGGGCAGGCTTGGATACATACCAAGCTTGAACAGAGTAAGAGAGACTATCTTTTACCGATATAGCCAGCTTATGGGAAGCTAGCAAGAGAAAAAAAAGTGTGTGTAAATAGGTAACCAATGGCCATTTGGCAAAGAGGCAGGCCCTAGATTCCTAAAGAGCATATTTGGAGCTCTGCCTATGGCTTCTACTTATTTATTCATCTATATATATATATCCACCCACCTACCTACCTACCTACCTACCTACCTGCCTGCCTGCTTACCTGCCTTAATACCTACCTGCCTGCCTGTCTGCTTTTCTGCCTACCTGCCTATCTACCTACCTGCCTATCCATCTACCTGACTATCTGACTATCTACCTACCGGCCTTAATATGTGCCTACCTGCCTGCCTTTCTGCCTCCGACCTGCCTTAATACCTACCTGCCTGCCTGCCTGCTTCTCTGCCTCCTACCTGCCTATGTACCTACCTGTCTATCTACCTACCTGTCTACCTGCTTATCTACCTACATGCCTATCCATCTACCTGCCTACCTGCCTTAATACCTACCTACCTGCCTGCCTCTCTGCCTCCTACCTGCCTGTCTACCTGCCTACCTATCTGTCTACCTGCCTTAATACCTACCTACATGCCCACCTGCCTGCCTTTCTGCCTATCTATCTACCTACCTGCCTATCTGTCTAACTATCTATCTACTTGCCTTATTACCTACCTACCTGCTTACCTACCTGCCTGCCTGCCTGTGGACTAGAAGAAAAATCCCAAAGCACTGCCAAAGCTTTAATGCCTTTTCCACCTTTACTTGGCTTAGAGCAGAGGTGAATTAAATGGCAAATAGTTGAGACATCAAACTGTATCTACAATGTGTACTCTCTCAGACCCATCTTAATTTGCTTTAGGCTGAAGTACTCTAGTAACAAATACATGACTTTCCTGTGAATCCCAGCAATTACTGAAGGCAGGCAAGGCCATAAATATTTGTGGCTTTGGGAAACCCGTAAGTAGACTCTACTGGTCTTTTCCTTTGCCGGAATGTATCAAGGTAGAAAGTACATAGTACTGGAAAACAGAAAAACTTCCAGGGCGGTAAAGACACAGCATCTCACAGGCTGGCTTCAAGGGTCAATTTTCATTTCCTGTCACTTCCTCCCCCTCTGAATCTCTCTGCTCACATGGACAAAGAGTGTTTCCACCAAGTGAGTGGGGGCTCTGATGTGGGGGGTCTGCAGATTTTAGGAGGGGCAACTGCCCCCAACATCGTTCTCAATCTTTGTGTCCATGTGCCTCTTTCTGGACTCCTAAAGAAGTTTATGTCCCAAGAAATGTTCAGAAACCACATCTGCCAGTCACAGAGGACCTTGTATTGTATGATTCCATTTACAGCACGTGTCCAGAGGAGGCAAATCCACAGATACACAAAGTAGAATGGGTGTAACCGACAGGGGTGGGAAACAGGGGATGGGTGGTTGGGAAGGAATGGGAAGTGACTGCTAATGGGTATGAGATTTCTTTTTGTTGGGTGAAGAAAATGTCTAAAACTGATTGTGATCATGGTTGTACAACTCTGGATATACCAGAAACCACTGACTTGTACACTTTAAATGGGTGAATTATATGGTATGTGAATTATATCTCAATAAAGCTATTATTTTAAAAGAAAAAAGAAATCTGTAAAACCCTCACCCACCAGAACTACACCATTAGCCCTTCCTGAGCAAACAGCAACATCCAGGGGCTCATAAGACCCTGAAATGACAAAGAAAGTGGCAAGGATCGTAAGTGTAAGAGTTCCCTTATTTATCAATGCAAACCTCAGAAAGAAGGAGACTTATTTGGGTCTTTAGAGACTTTGGTTTACATTTTTCTCCATAGCAATTGGGCCAAATATTGCACTAACTGAATACTTCATGCATCAACTTAGTGGACACCTCTGGAAAAGAATGCAGTCGCAAAGTACATTAAGGAAATCCTGTGCGTCAGTAGTTAACTGGACAACTAACATCAGCTTCTCTGATTCTTTTTTCTTCTGGTTACCAAACCCCTCATCAGTTAAAGCCAATGACTTTTTAACATCCGAAGACAGAAACAAGGTTGTAACATTCACATAGAGGTAATTCTTAAAGGGAATATATTAGCCACATTTTTAGTATACAATGCCCTCCTTCCCTCGTCAGAAATAGTGCAACATTATGGTGCAGAATATCACTTTTATTAAGGCTGAGGTACGTGTTACAAGTGGTGCAATACCCTTCATACCATATGTTTTCCCATGTGGACAAAATTTATTTGGAGTTTGCCTGCTGGAGGAAATTTAAATACCAGTAAATTGATGGTGATTTAAAAAAATAAATACTTATAAACGTTTCTTTTTTAACTAAGCATTACTGACAGAAACCTTAAAATCCAGGGATCTAATTCTCTGGAAGTAGCCACGAGGAGAGGAATTTTAGCAAAAACTTCACAATGAAACTCATAGCTCAAGACTCACTTTCCAGCCCAATGAAGAGATGGGGGTGGGGGAGGGGAGGGAGCATGACTTTTAAAAGCTAGCGATCTGGCAGGAAGTTGAATGAATTTTCCCTCCTCCTTTAGGAAGAGAGGCAGGACAAAAGACAGGGTTCTCGCAGCAATTTTCATTTTTCAGTCATTTGCAGGAAAGCCCAACCAGTGTGATTAACATTCAGCCATCTGCCTGAACACAAAACCCTTCAACATGCAACATTTAAGTTCTACAGATAGCTTTAACGTGCTATCAATTAAACAAGTTTTCCTTCCACTGTAGTTTTTGGACTTAAATCTGATATTTATTGGGGTGGGAGAAGATGAGAAGAAAGAGTGGGAAGAGAGAATCTGAATTACGACTTTATCAGACCCAAGTTAAATGTCACCAGGTTACAACTCTGCAGAATTGACTCCCTGGGTCGCTGGGAGACCAAAGGAAGCCAAGATTGACAATGTACAGATTCAAATGTATTTTCTTCATTATCAACCACACAGAAAAAGAGATATAATAAGGGATACATGTAAACTTTATAAACACACATATCTTGCTGGTTGGAGAAAGCTGCCTGCTAAGTAATTTATCCTGAAATAGTTCCTTTTAAATGCAAAAAAAAAAAAAAAAGAGAGAGAGAGAGAAAAAAAAAAGAAGAAAAATGCAACCAGGTTTTACTGTCCCAGCGAGGGTATGACAGCAACAATTTACAATTTTCCTCCATCTCATTCTCTCCTCCTCCCTCCTCTGGCTGTCTACTCACCATCCATTCTCCATTTCCTGACAACTTCTCATCACGTTAGTTCATGCCTAATCTAAAATGGTGGTGTGTGGAGGAATTAAAAAAAATAAATAAATAAGAGAGAGAAAGGAAAAGAGAGACAATATGATTAGGAGGAAGACAGGAGAAAGAGAAAGATTGAGAGAGACAGAGAGAATGTCAACACACAAGTGTGGCATTTGCCTATTTAAATTCAATTCTGCAGCCCTGGCCGAGCTGTGCAATAGATGGGCTGCGTTATGAATTTCTGATCAGACAATGAGAGGTTATGAGAGGGGATGTAATCCCATTGAGAAAGCATTTTCTTCCAAGCACGGGCAAGTGATACCTACCCTGGAGAGACAGCTCCCTGCTTTGCCCTCTATGTGTATGTAAGTTAGTGTGAAAACACACATAAATTTCCACCTTTCTTTAAAAAAAAGTCAAAATAAGCATTTTATGATGATAAATGTGCAGCAATAATTGACAGTCACCCGCATCTGAAACAGAAATGTTCCTTGGCAAATCAGACTCGCTCACCTAATAAACTGCATTTTTTGGTTTTTGTTTGTTTTGAACCTGATTAGAATTCTCTCCTTTGTTCATCTCATTTTTGTACCTATATTTGTGATCTAAAAAAAAAGTGAAAAGATTGAAAACAACCAAAATCACTGGTGTTTAGAGTACATTCTATGGTTTGCTTCCCTTTCAATATTTTGTATTTACCTAAAAAACTCACACACATACAATGGATAATATATTTCATGTACAGTACTCAAAGAAAGAAACCAAGTCAAAGTTCTTTTTTTAAAAATTTCCACACATGTGAAACAATACTTTCAATTGCTTTAGGGAGTAATTATAGGCAGTTAATTCCTCTAGCTGTAATTAAGCTTTACACTAACCGAGAGGTTAATTGAAACTTGTGTAATAGAGACAGGGTATTAAGTATCCAAGTCAGGATTTTGCAATAGCTCTTGGCTACTGTGTGGTGAAAAGTTACGAACCGTCAGTCTAGGATCAGGGGCTGTTGAAGCAAGTATATGAGCCTCCCTGCTCCAGATGCAGACACACAAAAGAGACCAGTACCAATTTACAAGCAGAGAAAGAAGCTACTCCGAGTTATATGAATATCATGGAAAGAATAACACACAAGAGAGGAATTTATCAATAAAAGAAGGAAAAGCTTACTATGTACAAATTGTCATCACATTTAAGGCAGCTGGACTTCATCCCTATCCTGTTTTAAGTGACATCACAAGGAGTGAGCAGCATCTTACTACGGTCTTGTTTTTCTTCTTCGCCAGGAGGCATCCCAGGACCTAACGGAAATTCACAGCCAAAGGAGTGGTAGCGGTCTACGTTTTACATAATGTTCTTACCGCAGGGACTCACTGGAGGCAGAATACAGCATCCTATTTCACCCAGAGTCCTCCAAGCCAGTTTTTTGTTTGTTTGGGGGAAGAAGAGAAGGGGGGTTGTTTAAAACAACATTTCTTTCACAATTTAGGGAGATTATTTTTTTCTTCTCCTTATAAGTGCTCTAATTCTGAATTATGATCTACAAGAGCAAAATTGCAAAAGCCTATCAGTACCATTCTGCCTTTTGAACGCCGTGTTTTCTTACGTTCAACTTCTGTTGCACGTACATGTCAGCGTAACTTCAGTTCTCTTTACCCTCTAAGCTGTAATAGATCCATTAAGCAAGTGTGGATATGGGCATAGGTAGTGGGATGGGGGGAATCATCTGAGAGTGCAAACTATTTACCTGATTTAGATTCATTAAAGTCAGGCATGCCGTCTGCATTTCACCATCATTTTAAAATGGGGAACTTGCCCTGAAAGAATATTATGTAAATCTTTCTGTCACAGATTAGTGCCTCTATACATGACTTCCACAATGTGCATCTGCCTTCTGTGCCAGCTTATTACACACACACACACACACACACACAGTTTCCAATTTTTGACCTCCTGTCCTGCCCATTTTCCTCCTTCCCTCAACACTCATTATGGGAAAATTACCTCAAACAGGACACTACTGGTTGCCTTCCTTTCTATTTACATAATTGCTGTTTCGTTGCTTTTCCTTTCATAAGCGGAAATTTTGTTCCCCCAGAGGAATAGCATCAATGTTGAAGTGACAAAATGGAGTTTCCACTCGGGGTGGCAAACGGAGAGGAGCTTCCAGCAACATGTTCTGGCGGACTCTGTGCTCACCAGCACGCAAGTTGTTTTTGAGGATTACAGGCAGAGGTTTTCATGATGGTGGCAAGCCATTGGAAAAAATTCCTCTGCCAGGGATGGTAAGCTTCCGAGAACCACAAAAATAGCTGTGCTAGGACCGATGCCTCCTTAGTGTTTAATACAGCACTGTGCCAAATTGGAAATGAACTAATTTAACTTTCATTTGTAATTAACATCAACATTTATATATATATATATGAATAAATAGAAAACGACTTCTTTTTGAAAGAAGAAACTTTCATGAGAAAGCAAATTTCGAAAGAAGCAACTTTGTAGCTTCCATGTTCACATTCTGGTTGCTGTAATTTCCATATTAGGTACATATAAGAAAAATAAAGTACGTAAGATACACTCATGCATTTTTTAACCCTGAAATATATTACATATACAGAAAACCATAAAATATGTATGTTCAGAATGGATGTGTGTAATGAGCTCTCTTTCTGGTTTTAATTTGTACTACCCTGATTACCAGTAGGGGTAAGCATTTTTTTTCACAGGTTTATTGGCCAGTTGGGTTTGTCTTTTTGTGAAGGGTCTATTGGATTTTGTCTTTTTCTTATTCATTTGCCACAATTCTTTATATTTTCTGGATACCACTTATTTGTCACTTAAATGTGTTGTAAATATCTTTCCCCATGAGATGGTTTTACTTCTCACTCTCTTTATGGTATCTTATGATGAATGTAAGTTATTAATTTTAAGGTTGTTCTATTTATCGTATTTATCTCTTATGGTTAGTGTTTTTGTGCCTTGTTTAAGAAAATTTCACCTATCCTGAGGTCATGAAGATGTTCTCCTAAATTATCTTCTAAAAGCTTTATTGCTTTGTCTATTACATGTTTAGGGCTTTACTCCACTTGGAATTGATTATTTTGTATACTGTAAGCTAGAGGTCCAATTTCATTTCTTTTTTCATATAGATCACGAATTGTCCTACCGTCATTTACTAAAAGTTCTCTCTTTATTATCAAATGCATACACATCTGTTGGTCTAGTTCTGTTTTCTATTCTGTTCCATTGGCCTGTTTATACCGATCCCATTTCTGCATTTGTATCAATGTAGTCCAGTGGTATGTCTTGATCTGGTAAGGAAGTTCCCAGTCATATTTTCTTTTAAAAGCTTCTTGGCAACACTTCATCCTTTGTATTTCTACTGACATTTCCTTTTTCAATTTGGAATTCTGATTGAGACTGCATTAAACCTGTGGATCAGTTTTGGGAGAATTGTTATCATTCATGAATATGCCATATTTCCCCATATATTCAGATCCTCTTGAAAGTTGTTCAATAAAGTTTAATTTTCAGATGACAGGTTTTATACAACTTTGATTAGACTTATTCCTAGGTTCTTTATATTTTTCATACTCTTAGAAATGGTATATACATATTAAAATTTATTTTCTATTTGTTGCTAATATATAGTGATGCAGTTTATTTTTCTATATTGATTATGTTTTCAACAACCTTGCTAAGTCTTTACTTATTTAATCAATTTTTCAACTGATTCTTTTGGATTTTCCATGTTCACAATAGAATCATTATGAAGAATAGCAGTTTCCTTCTTCCTCTATGATCCTGTACCTTTTATTTCTTTTTTCTGCCTTGTCACACAGGCTAGGACCTCCAGTGCTGTGTTGCATCAAGTCATGATAGATACACATTTAACTTTTTATCTGATCTCAAAGGGAAAGTCTTTTACTGTTTAGCCACTAAGAATGATTTTTTTTGCAGGTTTTTCTTAGATATTAGTTATCAGATAAAAGATGTTTCTTTTATTCCCAGTTTGCTAAAAACTGTTACATTGGCTATAATAAATTTCATCACATTCTTTTTCTGTAACTATTTAAATTATTATATGTTTTTCTCCTTTAAGCAATAATGTATAACGAATTACATATTCATTGATTTTCTAATATTAAATCGACATTGCATGCCAGGAACTAGGCCAGGTCATAAAATAGTGTCCTTTACACAACTTGTGAGCTTTGGCTTGCTAGCATCTTGTTTTTGATTTTGCTCCTGTGTTTCTGAGACAGATGGGCCATCATTTTTCCTTCCTCATACGATCCTTGTGGGGTCTTGCTATCAAGGTTATGCTAGCCTCCTACTCTGAGTTAGATGACATCTTCAACACTTTGCAATTGGAATTAGGCAACTGATGACAGAAAACCACTGGTACCTTGATTCTTTTTTTTTTTTTTTTTTGAGATGGACCCTCGCTTTGTTGCCCAGGCTGGAGTTCAGTGTCACCATCTTGGCTCACTGCAACCTCCGCCTTTCGGGTTCAAGTGATTATACTGCCTCAGCCACCCAGTAGCTGGTACTACAGGCACACACAACACCACCTGACTAATATTTTTCTATTTTTAGTAGAGACGGTTTCATCACATTGCCCAGGCTGGTCTCAAACTCCCAACCTCAGTTATCCTCCCACCTTGGCCTCCTGAAAGTGCAGGGATTACAGGCATGAGCCAACGTGCCCTGACCCCTTGATTATTTCAATCCAATTTCCCCCTCCCTGCTTCTTCTTCCTACCTGAATTAGTTAGGATTCACTCAGAAAACAGAAACTATACCAGTTAACATAACAGAAAATTTCACCTAAAGAACTATTAGCTGAGTGGAAAGAACTGTTAACCAGTTAACTGAAAAGAGAAAGAATCCTAATATTTCATGTAAGTGCCAACCACCCCAGGACTTGGAGAATAAACAGAAGAGGTTGGAATTATTCAAAATAAGGGTTTTGGAGAAGGAGCCCAACCCAGGGCTCTGAGGAGGGAGTGCTGGGTGGCTGGCACTGGTCCACCTGAATGCAACATGATGAAGCTGGTTCTGAAGATGTCGGGGAAGCCTCAAATGGGATTCCACCACCACTGTAGGAAGAAACTTCCACAGACAGGGTGGCAAAATGATGCTGGAATGATGCTCATGGGAAATAAAAAAAAGGAGCTGATGGGAAATCCACAAAAAAGCAGAGCATAAGAGCGTGACATTTTTTTTCTCTCCACCCTTCAGTATCCTTCTAGTGGACCCTGTTGGCAAAGCTTAATAGGGAGCCTGCTGGCCAAGCAAAGATGGAGATTGCAGGACTCTAGCCCCCAGAATCACCAGAGCAGGGTTTGAAAGGTTGGTTTTGGAGCTGAAAGACAATGGCTTAATAAATGACCCAATACTAAAAACGGTGAATCACAAGTGATGCTTGCCAGAGAAGACAAACATTTTCTCACCAATGATGGGATCCACCTCTACCACCTAGAAACTTACAACAGTGCTGAGAATCTGGATGATGAATCCATTGTGTCACATGAGCTCATGCAAACCAATGGATGCTTCAGTCAACAGAAAATTAGCAAACATGATGCATTCAGAGGCTCAAAAAATACTTGCCCTCTCTTGCTGCTGGGCACTGAAACCACCATGTGTGAAATCATGGGTTAGCCTCCTGGAAAATGAGACCATGTGGAAAGAGGTCTCATTAGACTCAGTATTTCCAGGCATTCCACCTGAGGCCACAGACATGTAGAGCCATCCAGCCCCAATCAAGCCAGCAGAGACCACAGGAATTGCCCAGTTAACTTAACTTACAAAAGTATAAGAAACAGTAAGTGTTCATTGTTTTATATTACTAAGTTGTTAGGTCGTTTCTTACACATCACAATCTACCTGATACCATATATTCCATGTATTAACCAAGCGCTGCTCAGTGCTCCACTCAGTGGATGTAAATGAAGTCACATCAACATCAATCAAGCCAGGTTCCTACTCTTACTCTACAAGTTGACAGAGCATCTTATGCTTCCTTCAAAGCCCCTCACTCAGAAGAACATCTGAGAGGATTCAAAGGGAGAGCCTCACATGTGCTTACAAACTATCATATTGTCCTACCATCACCATACAGCACCTGATGTGTTTTGCACTGGCTTGCTAGCTTGCAAAGCTACCTGGGTGAATATCACTGTTGTCACTTGGAGTTCATTACGAGGAAGCAAATACCTGAGACAAGGGGACTTCTCCAGGTACTCCCAAAGTTGCCACCTCTGAGTGTTTAGAGAATACTCTGGGATTTCCCTTTCCCCAACTCTACACTGTACTTTTGCACCTACGTATAAATGAATACGGATTCCTGGAGACACAGAGTCTCAGTATCTCATTGAAACACCACCTTCAACTTCTGTTTTGCAACTCTGAAAAGAGGACACGTCTTCAAATTAACAAGCATCCGTTTTCTAGGACAGTGCTGTTTCAACCAACTTAGAAATAGAGATGTCTCTAGGATGCACTCTACACACACTACAGAATCAACATTAAGTTATCCAACAGGATTTCCCACATGCCAGACCAGTGGAAATTATTAATAGACCATGGTCTTTCTAATAATTAAGGACAAATGGTGAGATTTTATATGGCATATGAAATTTAAAACACTATCTGTTTCTCTAATATCATGTCTTTTTTACTAAGCTGTGTTTTTGGTAATAATATGATTGTGATAACTGATACTACTATTTCTGCCTTTTAACATACCTCTTGGTAAAACTAAGAAGCTGAGCTCTATGTTTATCTCCCCATTTTTTTCCAGGAATATACAATCAAAAACTATCTAGGAAACACCAATACAGAATGATTTAACTAGTGGGAGCCTGTGGACAAATATACCTTTGTTTGTATTTAGTTTGTGCAGGTGGATATTTCTAGAAAAAAATAATAGTATCAGCATCTAAGTGTCCTTCTCTTGCAAAATAGAAAACTGTGTTCCAATGTGACATGACATTCCCACCCCAGGGGACTTAGGGCCAAAGAAAACCTCTAGGAATGATGGCTCAGCTTTGAGATAAAGAAATGGAAAGAATATTGCCTTTTCTCTGTGGAGTGGTTCACGTAACACAGAGCACCTAGATGTGTTTCACTCAATACTGATGCATTAGCCAGGGTCAAGTAAGAAAAGAGCAACACTGTAGGAATTTCAAACAGAAGAACTTAATACAGGGAATTGATTATACAGCTTTCAAAAGGATGGAGTGAGTAAAAAGGTAGTGAGGTAACCCAAAGACTAGCGACTAACTAGACAATGCAACTCTCATGCCTAGAGTTGGAAAGTAGAGGTGGTGGTATTACCAAAGCCCAGAAGTGCAGTAGAGTGCTGAACTTCAGTGCTGGGACTATGAGGAGTATCTGACTAAAGCTGAGACTGTCGGGTATTACTGAGACCAAGGAAAAGGCTCCAGGCAGCATGTTCTAGAAACTGCCCTCCCCTCTAAAAAAACATGCGGCTTTCTATAGCTGCCCACTCTTCCTGGACAAATGTCAATAGAAGCTGGAAATGGAAAAAAAAAAAAAAAGTAGCTCCTACCTATATTCTGTCTTCCAGTCTCTCCCCAGTACCACCAATTGGTAGACCTAACTAGAAACCAGGTGACAGAGAAATTTGGGACAAGTCACTTAGAAGGTCCTGGCCACCCTGACCATACATAATCATAGAACATAGAAGGGTGAGAATGAGAGCTAAGTAGCAAATGACTGACAGAGTTGCAAATTAAGGTATGATTGACATACAAAAAGACGTACATATTTAACATATACAAATCTATGAGTTTGCAGTAAGTATACACCAGTGAAACTATCACCACAATCAATGTTGTAAACATATCCACCACCTTCAAAAGTTTAAACTTCTTTTTTATTGATCTATAATTTTCTTCTTCTTACTATTATTTTTTGGAGTTGGGACACTGTCTTCAGATTTGATGTCAGGTGCTACCAGTTTGATAGAATGAGTTGGCAAGACTGGCAAATGCACCCTCCTTTTCTATTTTCTGTATGATGATGCAGAACTGGAGTTAATTCTTTAAACATTGGGGGAGAATTATATAGTAAAACCATCAGGGCCAGATTTCTTTTTCCAAGGTTTTAAATTATGAATGCAATTTTCTTAAGAGTTAAAAAACTACTCAAATTATCAGTTTCATGGCAAGTTTTAGTAGTTTCTTATTGAATTTATGTATCAAGAGTTATTTGTAATACTTCCTTATTATTCTTTTGATGTCTATGGCATCTAGTTATATCCTGTTTTATTCCTGATATTAGTAATTTGTGTATTCTCTTTTTTCCTTTATCAGTATTTCTAGAGGTTTGCCAATGTTATTGAACTTTTCAATAAACCCACTCTTTACTGATTTTCTCTATTTTACTATTTTTTATTTCAATGATTTCTGTTGATATCTTTATTATTTTCTTCCTTCTATTTACTTGATTTTTATTTTCTAGTTTATTGAGGTGGGAGTTTAAATTATTGATTTGAAATTTTTTCCTCTTTTCAATACAAGCATTTGTGCTATAACTTTTCCTCTCAGCATTGCCTTAGCTATGTGCCACAGTTTTGATATGGTATATTTTTAGTTTCATTTGATTCCATGGGTTTTTGTTTTTTTTTTTTTTTTTTTTTTTACTTTTTTCTTGAGACTTCCTGTTTGACCAATGGATTTACAAATATATTTTTTAGTTTCTATGTGTTTGGAGATTTTCATTACCTTTCTATTATTGATTTCTAGTTTGATTCCATTATATTCAGAGAACACAGTATTATTTCAATTCTTTTAAATTTGTTGAGATTTGTTTTATGGCCTAAGATATGGTCTATCTTGGCATATGTTCCTTGAGTACTTGAATGTGTTTTCTACTATTATTACAGGAGTGTTCTATAACATCAGTCAATTCCTGTTAGTGGTTTTGTTGCTTTCTTTTATTAACATATCCTTGCTCACCTTCTGTATAGTTGTTCTATTAATTGTTGAGAGAGGGGTGAAGTCTCCAACTATAATTGTGGATATGTCTATTTCCCCTTTCAATTCTGTTAGCTTTTGCTTGACAGTTTGCAGCTATGTTGTTTGGTATATGTACATTCAGGACTACTGTATCTTCATGGCAGATTAACCTTTTTATCATTATGTAATGTTCCCCTCTGTCTCTGAATTTTATTTGCCCTACAATCCACTTTACCTAATATTAATTTAGCCACTCTTACTCTCTTCTGATTAATTTTTGCATAGTATATCTTTTTGCATCCTTTTACTTTCAACCTGTCTATATCATATGTGAATGAGTTTCTTTTAGAGAGCATATAATTGGACAATGTGGTTTTTTTTAAATCAACTCTGCCAATCTCTGTCTTTTTACCGGTGTACTCAGACTATTTATACTTAATGTAATTATTGATATGTTAAGACCTAAATCTGCCATTTTATTTTTTGTTTTCTGATTGTTTTATCTGGATTATGTTTTCTTTTACGTGTCTTCCTGTGAGCTACTTGAGTAATTTTCAGACCTTATATTTTATTTCGTTTTAGTTTGTGTTCTTGGTTAGTGTATCTGCTGGGACAGCTCTCAGTATATGCTGTAGGTATTAAACTGTATAAACATAAATTATCACAGTCTACTGATAGTAACATTAGTATGTTTAAAGATGTTTAGAATCTCATGTTGCTTTATATCACCCCTATAGCCTCTCCATTTGTTAAAAAATATCCCTACACACATTGAAACATATTGGACAGGGCTATGATTTTGTTTTTACTTCAAATATCACACTTAGTTTAGAAAACTCAAGACATTAAAATCTGTTGCTATTTACTCTTTCCTGCTATTACAAAATTCCTTCTTTTTCATTTCCTTTCTATTTAAAAAAATTTTTTTTATCCGTCTGTTAGGATAAGTCTGCTGGCAACAAGTTTCATTAGCTTTTCTTTGTCTGAAACTGTCTTGATTTTCTCCTTCACCCTTGAAGGATATTTTCAGTGGAAATAGAATTGGAGCTGACTATTCTTTATTTTCAGGCCTTAAAAAATCTCATGCCACTACATTCCGGGCTCCATAGGTTTTGATGAAAAAAACCTGTAACCTGAATTGTTTTTTCCATAAATAATGTCTTGTTTCTTCTTTGACTTCTAGTTTTCAAAAGTTCAACAGTGATGTGTATTGATGTGGATGTATTTGGGTTTCTACTGCCCAGGGTTCACTCAGCTTCTTGTGTCTGTAGGTTCATGTCTTTTGCCAAATCTGGGGGAATTTTCAGCTATTATATCTTTGAATTCTTCTTCAGCCTCATCTTTATTCTCTTCTCCTTCTGGGACTTCCATGACCTAGATGTTATATCTTTTGTTATAGTAGCATATATCCCTTTATTTTCTTTTCAATCTCTCTCTTCTCTGTTGTTCAGGTTGATTAATTTCTATTGCTCTATTTTCAGAATCACTGATCATTTCCTTTCTTCTCTTCATTCTACGAGTGGCCCATCCATGGAGTTTTAAATTTCCATTACTGTATTTTTCAGTTCTAAAGCTTTTGTTTCTTCTTTATATCTTTTCATTCTGTCCTGAGGTTTTCTTTGCTGAGACTGTCTCCACTTTCATTTGTTTCAAGCATGTTCATAATTGCTTGCTGAAGTATTTTGAGGATGGCTGCTTCAGATAAATCTAACCTCCGTGTCATCTCAGTGGTGGTGTCTGTTGATTGTCTTTTCTCATTTAAATTGAGATCTTCCTGGTTATAATAAGTACTTCGTTATTATAATAAGTACTGTTTTTTTAATACCTGAACATTTTGGATATTGTAAGACTTTGGGTCTTATTGAAATCTGTTTTAACAGGCCTCTTCTGACACCATTCCAGCAGGGTAAGGGGGCAGGCTATCTCATTACTGCCAGATGACGGAGAAGTCCAGCTTCTCTACTCTACCTCCACTGACATTCAGAGAATTTCTTGTTAAGGCTGGGAGTGAATAAAAGTTAAGATTTCCCACTAGGCTTCCAGTGACATCACCCCGCCTGGGAGAGGATGGGACCCTCTCATTTCTTCCTACATGGCCTCCACTGACACCTTGTTACTGCTGAGCACTCATGGAAATCCTGACTCTCCTCTACACCTCCTCTGACACAATCACAGTGAGGAATGAGGAGTCCAAGCTCCCTACATGGTCTTCATTAATGGGAATGGTGAACTGGGGAGGGATTGGGGACACCCCATTAGAGCCTGGCCAAGATGGAAGCATATGTTTTCTACTCGGACTTTGCTGGTGGGGCACGGGATAAGACCAGAGTTCTTCTGTGATATTTGGCTAGAGCAGAGCGGATACTGTCTGTCACAGGTTGAATTGTGTTATCCCCAAACTCACATGTTGAAGTCCTAACCCCTAGTACTTCAGAACATGACTTAATATGGAGATAGAGTCTTTACAGAAGTAATCAGTTAAAATGAGGTCATAAGTGTTGGCCCTAGTCCAACATAACTGACATCCTTAGAAAGAGAGGAAATTTGGACACAGACATGCCTGGAGGAAAGATGGTGTAAAAAGACATAAGTAGAAGATAGCCATCTATAAGGCATGGAGAGATACGGGACAGATCCTTTCCTCACAACCCTGAGAAGTAACAAACCTGCCACCACCATGATGTTGCAAGACATCCAGCCTCCAGAACTGACAACAAACTTCTATAGTTTATCAGTCCACGGGACTTTGTTACAGCAGCTCTAGCAAACTAACACCCTGACTCAAGTCTTCCATCTCGCTAGGCTGTCCCTTCCCTAATCCTCTGGCTGGAGAGCAAAGGCTTTTCCTGGGTCCTTTTTTATGTGTGCTCACTGGAATTTCCAGGTTGCCAGCTTCTCTGATACCCAGTCTGGGATGTATGGAAAGAAGCAAACACCCAGGAGACTCATTACTGTGCCCTTTCTTGGATTCCAAGGTCACTACCTAGTCTACCTTCTTCTTTCCACCTTTATAACAGAAAGAAACAGTTTTCCCATGTTTGTTTTATATGCCTAGGTATTTTAGCTGTACTTAGTGGGATGAATAGTTTAAAATATGACTATTTCATCTTTCCAGAAGTGGAAGTTCACATTGTGCTTATTATTATTATTATTATTATTTGAGATAGTCTCTCGCTCTGTTGCCCAGGCTGGAGTGCAGTGGGATGATCTAGGCTCACTGCAATCTCTGCCTCTCAGATTCAAGTGATTCTTCTGCCTCAGCCTCCCGAGTAGCCAGGATTACAGGCACATGCCACCATGCCTGGCTAATTTTTCATTTTTAGTAGAGGCGGAGTTTCACCATGTTGGCCAGGCTGGTCTTGAACTCCTGACCTCAGGTAATCCACCTGCCTCGGCCTCCCAAAGTGCTGGGATTACAGGCATGAGCCACCATTCCCGGTCGGTAATGTGCTTCTATTGCCTGGTTAATGTGAAGACTATTCCAAAACTGTAAAGACCTGGGAGAAACAAACTCCAGATCAATAAGAAGACCTTTAAGGATACTAAAGCTATTTGAGTTTTTATCTTGGTGAAAATAATGAGGAATATGCACACCCCATGTCACAAGATGAAAACAGCTGAGATTTAGGGGAAGTCATTAATTATATAAACTATTTTTTCTCTTTAATCCTTGAATCCTACTACTAAAAATGTCTCATACTATTTTTCAGATTACAAAACCATTTTATCTCTGTCTCAATTGAGCTCACAGATCCATGAAGTAGATGGAGACGTTATTCCCAATTTACAGGTGAGACTTGGTAAGGTTGCAGAGCTGCCTAAGTCACAAGGCCACTAAGAAAAGGAAACGGGACTCAAACCCATGTCTTCTGACATCAAAGCCAGAACAATTTCCATTCTACCTCATCAAAACCACTCTTGCTTGTAATAGTGGCCAAAAGTTCCCACATCGTCAATTATAACAGGCTTGACCATGATCCCCTAAAGCTTTCTGAAACCTTCATAATCACTCTGGGAAGAGTTATGGTATCTTTCTCCTCTGGTTTCACATTTCTTAAATTCAGTAAAAACCCATGATAGCTATTGGTTGCCCAGACTATTCTAGATAATCCAAAGTAATGGTTTTCAACATGTATTCCATAGAGCCCTAAGGTGCCTTGGTGTCTACCCTAAGAATCTGATATGGGGCTCAGGGCCTCTCTCTCCTGCTTAGCCATAAAGTCTCTACTTATATCTGTTTCATATATTGAATTTCCTTACAGGATTTGATTTGAAAAACTAAGACTGAAATAATATCCAGTCTTTTGTTGCCTATCAGAGGGGCTGAACTGTTCACTTAAGGGCAGTCCTTTCTGGACTAGGAGACAGAGCTTGCACTTGGCTAGCTTGATGAAGATAGCAATAATCAGTAATAAATAAAGTGGTCTACTATTAGCTCTTCTGGTTTGCCTTGACAAGAGATCCCCAAAGTATTTATCCCATCCAATAAGTGTATGGTGAACACAAATACTGGAAAGGTTTCTACAATAGCGTATAGAAAAGCACAGGTTAAACTCCACCCTGTCAGGAAGCTTACAATCTAATGGGAAGACAGAGCACACATCCAAACAGCAGTAACAAAAGGAAGAATAAGATGCATAAGAAATGACTATCAGAGCTAGCTCACTGGGTAAACCATTTTAAAGGTAATAACTGCGATTTATTAAAAATTGGCTGGGCGCAGTGGCTCATGCCTGTAATCCCAGCTTCGGGAGGCCGAGGCGGGCAGATTACCTGAGGTCAGGAGTTTGAGACCAGGTTGGCCAACATGGTGAAACCCCATCTCTACTAAAAATACAAAACTTAGCCAGGCATAGTGGTGGGCACCTGTAGTCCCAGCTACTTGGAAGGCTGAGGCAGAATTACTTGAACCTGGGAAGTGGAAGTTGCAGTGAGCTGAGATCACGCCACTGCACTCCAGCCCAGAAAACAAAGCAAGACTCCATGTCAGAAAGAGGAAGGAAGGAAGGGAGGGAGGGAGGGAGGGAGGGAGGGAGGAACCCAGGAGGCAGAGGTTATAGTGAGTGGAGATCATACCACTGCACTCTAGCCTGGTGACAGAGACTCAATCTCAAAAAAAAAAAATAATAATAATAATCTACATTGGTTTTTAAGTTGCATTGAAAAAATGATTGTGATTCTAATTGGGATTGTACTGAATTCAAAGATCAAGTTAAATATTTTTTTAAAATCTTTAAAATACTGACTTTTTAAATCCAAGAACCACACTTCCATTTGTCAATGTCTTTTTTAGTATGTTTCATTAAACATGATAATTCTCCTACCAAAAAAATATGCCCTTTAAGAGGAAGGAAAATAACCCCAAAAAGGAGGCTTGAGATACAAAAATAAATGGTAAGCAAATAAAAGGAAACATGCATGTAAATGCAAACAAATAATATCTATAAAAATAATCATACTGATGATGATGTATAATTTGTGGTACTAACAACAAAAGGTAGAATTAAACTATTTGAACAATGATAATATACGGCTTTTGAGGAACAAGATAAAAGTTGTAAGAACATTGACTTGGAGAGTAGATTAAGATATTATTTAACTACACAAATAGACAGTAGCAACAACAAAGTGCAATGAGTCAGAAAATAAGGAAGGAAGGAAAAAGGAACAAGGAAGTAGCAAGAGAAATACAAAACATAAGACGACAGAAATAGAACCAAGTATACCATTGTTTTTTAAAAACTGAATCCAAGATGTTAATCATTAACGATGAGTAGATATTTGTGAGGATATGTGGGGAAAAATCAACACCTAGAGGCTTCCAGCCACATAGAATGCTTATTATCAGACTTGTCCTTCCCTCTACGCTATACAACTAGACACTGAGTAGACTATAGGAAGCACTGACATAATGATGGTAAAAAAACATATGATCAGCTCAATGTGAAAAAAATCTGACAAAATGCAACACCCTTTCCAGATAAAAACATTCAACAAATTCTGACTATAAGACAACTATCTCAACATAATAAAGTTCATGTATGAAAAGCTCACAGCTAACATCATACTCAGTGATGAAATACTGAAATTTTTTCCTCTAAGATCAGGACCAAGATGAGGATATTTACTTTTGTCACTTCTCTTCAACATAGTAATAGAAGTGCTTTGTTGAATACTAGAAGTCTTAGCCAGAGCAACTGAGCAAGAAAAAAAAAAGGCATCCAAATTGGAAAGGAAGTAAAATTATCCCTGCTTGCAGACAACACGATCTTATATGTAGAACACCCTAAAGATTACACGTGTGCACATGTGCTTACACACACAAACTGTTAGAACTAGTTAACTTCAAAGTTGCAGGATATAAAATCAACATACAAAAATCAGTTGTGTTTCTATAAACTAACAGTTGAACGATCAGAAAAGGAAACTAAGAAAATAATTTTATTTACAGTAGCATCAAAACGAATAAAATACTTAGGAACGAATATAACCAAGGATGCAGAGGACTTGTACACTGAAAACTCAAAGGCACTGCTGAAAGAAATTAAAGACAACACGAATACATGGGAAGTCATCCCGTGTTCACGGACTGGAAGATTTAATATTGTTAAAACAATCTACAGAGTCAATGTATTTCCTACCAAAATCCCAATGGCATTTTTTTTCAGAAATACGCCACCTAAAATTTATACTCAGGGTCTCAAAGACTCAGAATAGCCAAAACAATCTTAAAAAAGAAGAGCAACATTGGAGATCTCAGACTTCCTGATTTCAAAACTTATTAGAGAGCTACAGTTATCAAAACAGTGTGATATTGGCATAAAGAGACACATAGACCAATGAGATAGAATAGAATGCTCAGAAATAAACTCTTGCATATGCAATCAAGTAATTTTTGGCAAGGGTGCTAAGTCCATTCAATGGTGAAAGAATAGTTTTTTGCAACAAATGGTGTTAGAAAAACTAGAAATCCACATCCAAAAACACTAATTTAGTACATTACCTTACAACATGTATAAAATTCAAAATGAATTAAAGACCTAATCATAAGACCTAAAATCATAAAACTCTTAGAAGAAAACAGAAAGGAAAACCTTCATAAAATTGGAATTGGTAATGATTAAATATAATAACAAAAGCACAAGCAACTAAAATCAAGGTAGATAAATTGGACTATATCAAAATTTAAAACATCTCTACAAAGGACACAACAGAGTGAAAGAAAACCTCCCAAATGGGAGAAAATATTTACAAATCATCAATATGTTAAGGAGTTAATATCCAGAATAAAGAACTCTATAACTCCACAACAACAAAAATAACCACACGACTTGAGTTTTAAATGGGCAAAGGACTTAAATAGACATTTCTCCAAAGAAGATACACACTTATATGAAAAGACGTCCAATATTATTAATCATTAGGGAATGCAAATCAAAACAATAATGAGTTATCACCTTACACTCATCGGAATGGCTACTATCAAAAAGAATATAAAAAATTTACAACTCTTGTGCCCTTAGTGGGAGTGTGAAACAGTGAAGCCACTATGGTAGATGGTATGGCAGTTCCTCAAAAAAATAGAGATAGCATATGATCCAGCAATTCCAGTTCTGGATATATATCTAAAAGAACTGAAAGTACAATCTGAAAGAGACATTTGTCATCCATGTTCACAGCAGCATTATTTATAACAGCTAAAAGTGGAAGCACCCAAGTATCAGAAGAACCAAGTCAATGGATGAATGGATAAATGAAACATGGTCTATACATACAATGGAGTATTAATCAGCCTTAAAAAAGGAAATTCTGACATATGCTATGACATGAATGAAACCTATAAAACTGTCATGAAAAGACAAATACTGTATGATTCTATGTAGATGAGGTATTTCGAGTAATTAAATTAATTGAAGCAAAAAGTAGAATGGCAGTTGCCAGAGGTAGGCAGGAGGAAGAAAGGGAGAGTTAACATCTTATGGGTATGGACTTTCACTTTCACAGGAGAAAGAAGTTCTGGAGACTGAGTCACCGCAATGTGAATATACATAATACTACTCAGCTGCACATTTAAATGGCTAAGACGGTAAATTTTATATTATGTATATTTTTACCAAAACTAATTTTTTAAAATAATATGAAACTCTCCTCTACTGCTAGTATGAATGTTAAACAGTGCAACCATTTTAGGAAGAAAAAAAATGTTCAGCATTATCTAGTAAAGTTGGTGTCCAAACTCTATGATGTAGGAACTTATTTCTGCATATGCCTTAGAGAAACCCTGGTGTATGTAACCAAAAGACATGTATAAGAATATTTTTCTACAAATAACAAAAAAATCCAAATGCCTATTAACAGTAGAAAGGATAAATTGTGGTCTATTAATAAAATGGAATAACATACAGCAATTAACTTGAGTGAATTAATAGCTGCATGCAGCAACATCAATGGATCTCAAAAAATATATTGTTAAACAAAAAGTGAAGCAATTTACAGAAGAATATACGCCACGTAATGCTATTTATACGAAGTACAAAAAAAAATGCAAAAAATGTGTTTAAAAGAACACATTCCCTAATTTTTTTTTTGATATGGAGTTCTGCTCTTGTTTAAATTGTTTATGGATACATATATGTACTGTAAAAATGTATATAAAATCAAAGAAAGAATTAGCAGAGGATACTGGCCACCTCCAGGGGACAGGGCAGAGGGTACACACATAAATAAAATGAATACATGGGTATTTGTTGTATTATTCATATTTAAGTTGCACACATACATAATTTCATATTCTTTAATATGCATAACATGTTTTACAATTTTAAAAATTGCTCCTTTAGTACTTTATAGTGTATGATAGCTCTAGTACAGAAAGTTATATTCCTGATGTTGCCCCAGAATTAAGAACTTTGAGATTAGACAAGTAATTATTTAAGATACAATCCCTTCTCTAAAAGAGTTCATGATGGGTAACCAACAGATGCCCCTTTAACTATAATAAAGCAAAAGAATTAAAATAGACAAAGAAACTAGCATAGTTACTGATCTTTAATAGAAGATACACAATATATATTTGAGTGATTTATTGAGGAAAGCTTCCTGGAGGAGACATGTCTCACGTGGCTTTGAAATGGTGATGGGATTCTCCTGTTGATTTTAATGAACCCATGCATAAATGACACTTTGTAAGTTTCCTAGAGCCTTGCTATTTTAAATGTGGTCATGGACAGGCTATGTTAGCATCATTTGGGAATTTATTAAAAACATAGACTCTGCCCCATACCCCACCATAAAACTTAACAAATCCGATTCTGCATTTTCATAAGATACCCAGGTGATCCACACACACCTTAAATTTGAAAAGTGCTGCTTTATGGTATATTTATGTTATATTTAAACAGAAACAGCCATCTAAATTTTTTTCTCAAGAATGTCTAAAATGTTCATTTTGCTGCCTTGTCTCTGTGATTTGATTACATTTTATTTATATATACATATATGCTTTACTGGATGTATTATGTTATTACACATACATATACATTATGAAAATATACTATACCCAGTTTTGGCTCCCAGATTCAAACCCTTCCTCCCCGCCCTACTTCCATAACCTTTTTATAGTCTGGATGACCACGAATTTCATTCCTTATTGTTTAAAAGAACACATTCTCTAATTCTTTTTTTTTTTTTCTGAGACAGAGTTTCGCTTTTGTTGCCCAGGCTGGAGTACAATGGCGCGACCTCAGCTCACTGCAACCTCCGCCTCCAGGGTTCAAGGCAATTCTCCTGCCTCAGCCTCTCGAGTAGCTAGATTAGAGGCATGTGCCACCATGCCCAGCTAATTTTGTATTTTCAGTAGAGACAGCGTTTCTCCATGTTGGTCAGGCTGGTCTCGAACTCCCGATCTCGGTGATCCACCCGCCTCAGCCTCCCAAAGGGCTGAGATTACAGCAGTGAGCCACTGCACCTGCCAGCACATTCCCTAATTCTACGGAACATAGCCATACACTGCTTACAGAGAGGAATATGTTCTGAGGAATTAGTCATTCGGCAATTTCATCACTGTGTGAACATGTACCTCTACAAACCTAGATGGTAGAGCCTACTACACACCTAGGATATATGGTATAGTCTATTGTTCCTATACTATAAACCTGTTAAGTGTGTCACTATACTGAGGTATAGATACTCTCTAAGCTGCCTTAGAGAGTATCCAATTCAGTATCCTACTGAATTCTGTAGGCAACTGTAAAATAATTGTATTTGTTTATCTAAACATAGCAAAGGTAATGCACTACATTACGACTTCAGGATGGCTAAGATACCACTAGGTGATAGGAATTTTTTAGTTCTAACAAAATCTTACGGAACCACCATCACATATCCAGTCTGTTGCTGAAGGAAATATCATGTGGCACATGACTATATACAAGAAAGTGTTGTCTGAGAACTTATTCAGAAGTGACTGGAATATCTCTTCTCTATAGATCAATCAATTCATTAATTTTTTTCACTTATTAAATGTGACATGTCACAGACCAATTCCAAGCTCTAGGAAAGCAACAGTGAAAAAGACGAACCGTGTCCCTGCCCTCGTAGAGTTGGTGTTTGGATGGAGAATGAAATACAAAAGAAAGTATTATTATATTAATGTTTTATTCAGTATGAAGGCAGTATTTCAAAACTTAACTTGGCTGAATTTTCAAAACAGAAAGTTAATAAGTTTGTAGATTTCTGTCTGACATGAGCTCATAGGATCACAGAACCTTGGAGCCAAAAGGTACCTTAGAGGGTATCCAATTCAACAGCTTATTTACACCTGATACTTAGAGATGTTAAAAAGCTGGACTGGGGTCCAAATTTTGTGAAATTACTATGAAGTTCATTTATTTAGATTATTAACTGTATATATTAAAAGTCACGTTCAGCGGGATTTCAAATCATAGTATTAGGAACATTCCAAGAGAATGTGTTTATTTCTTGTTCTTTCTCTCAAGGAGACCGATTACACCAACTCTGAGTTACTTACATTCACAGCTAGCACTGAACAGATTTAATAAATATAAATTTGGAAACACAACCAAAAGCCAAAGTTTGAAAGAAACATTAAAGAACACAGAAGGCTCTTTTGAACTGTCAAATCATAAAGAGGAAACATGGTTTTGTTAATTTAAAGTATGGTTCTTTGGGTATATACCCAGTAATGGGATTGCTGGTTCAAATGGTGTCTCTGGTTCTAGATCATGGACACAGGGGAGGGGAACATCACACACCGAGGCACGTCGGGGCGTGAAGGAAAGGGGAGGGAGAGCATTAGGACAAATACCTAATGCACTCGGAGCTTAAAACCTAGATGGCGGGTTGACAGGTGTAGCAAACCACCATGGCATATGTATACCTATGTAACAAACCTACACGTTCAGCACATGTATCCCAGAACCTAAAGTAAAATTTTAAAAAATTCCAAAAAAGAATACTGAGAAGAAAGTAAAATAAAGTATGGCTCTTTAAGCTGAGCTGTTTCGACTTCATTTCAGCATCTCCTTGTTTTTATTGAGTGACTACTGACTACTTGCATTAGAAAATCAGACCTTAATAGGGAGAAAAATAGCCTTGAAATACAAACTAAATAAGATTTCGTGGGTCACAGGTTAAATTCATCACATGCAAGTTCAAGTTTTGTGGGTAAGATTCATTCAAAAGACCAGATGGTATTTTGACATCGTAAATATCTGAATTTCCACCTCATAACCCAAGTCATTCCCAGCACCTATTTATCGGTTTCTATATAATGCATCCCGTTCTTTTCCCTAAGGTGAAATTACTTAGGAGGAGCAAAGTATGAAAATTTACACTCACACACAAGTTATGCTCTGGCATTTCTTTTACTCATTCATCACAAAAAAGCCACAGCATTCTGATTTTAAGTTTTCCATTAACAAGAATCTTACATTTTTGCTTTTCACATCACGTGAAACAGAGAAAATGTTGAAATAATAATAAACCTCTAACCTTCAAAACAAAAGGTTTTTCCATCAGTTTGCAGAAATTTTGGCTATTATTAGGTTCCCTAGGAACAGTGAACTATCCTATGAACTTTTCTGTGGTTTCTGAAAATATTTATTCCCCCTGGTTGGGAAGTACTCAACCCTTGCCATTTTTCTTGGGAAGAACTCATTATATAATCAAGTATTTATCTTTTCCTCGGAGCTGGCCTCCCAAGAAATAAAGAAAACATGCAGAACATTTTGAAATGATGGTGAAGCACATTTTAAGAGGAAAAGAAAAACAAAAAAGAACAGATTCTGAGAACACTAGTCTGACCCCAAAAGAGAGAGACACTTGTAATCAATTTTCTTTTCATTAAGGAAATAAATGCCGCTTGCACTTTGTGTGCCTAAAGAGAACCATTCTGAGATAAAGGATGTCTCCCCCAACCTTTTATACTGAACCGGTGGTTTCCCAAATTTAATATGCATGAAGAGTGCACGTGAGCCCTCTTAAATCCAAGAACCAAACCCTGCCTGTGCAATAAATTTCACCACTACTCCACTATTAGACAGGGGATTAAAACTAATCTAGCAATCCCCAAACCAAGCACTGAGTGGATTAAAATGCAAAACGCATGGGAGTAGGAAGATGCTTAACGCTAAATAACAAACATTTCAATCATAGAAATCATTTTTATCTTCTTGTTTATGCTAAGTAGATACTATTAGACTTAATATCTGTATTAACACAAGTGGAGAAAGAAACAGTATTACCAAGACCCAAGTACTTTAATGCCTTAGAATAGCTGGCCCAAAAAAAACAAAAGCAAATGAAAACGAGCTTAATAAAAGGACTACACTGTGATCTTTAGATTAATTGTTTACTCCTTTAAGGTCAACTCAACGATGCTTGACCCTCCTATTTTTCCTTTAAGCCAATGCAATACACACTTTAAAGGTTGAATCAAGACAAAAGAGTTTCCAGGGTTCCAAGCCTGAAACCGGAGCAGGCTCTCTCTGAGTAATGCCTATGTAGTATTTAACTCAGCAAATGCCTTAAGCAATATCCTCTTGGCCAAATTCTCACAGCGCACAATAGGAGAGTCCCTGTTGCAGTGAACCCAGAAGATGCCCTTATGAGGCCTACACCCCGTAAAGCTGTAGCTGACTGCAAATGTAGGGAAGTGAACATGTGCAGGCTCTCATTAGCACTGTCTATCCAAAGAACACAAGACACACACACATCTGGCATCCCCTAACGGCTGTGGAACCCATTATACACAAAACCAATGACTTTGCTCCAACTGCAATCCATATAATGCTGGAAGGAAATCCATAAAGTTTTATCTGAAATACTGTTGTACCTTTCAACTCTGTCATCTTCCTCAATTTTCCACTTCTGGGTTCTGTTATACCCTCTCTCAGACATCTGTGTTTCAACTTGAATCCCTCCCCGGGCCCTTCCCCACTCCAACTTCCCTACAAAATACTCTTCAAGTCTCCCCTCCTGTACCATGCTATGCGATTCCTACCAAGTCAGGCTCAGCCTTTCTTATGTAAAACAATTGCTACAAATGGTTGTAACACTGACATGGAGGTTGGTCCTGGGACACTTACCTCATCCCCCAGCATTTGTTTCCAAACACAAAATCTAGGAGAAAAATTCGACTATTATATGTAAGTGCAGTATAAAACGGAAGGTACGTATACAACTCTTGGACTGGCCTAGGTATTTATAACTCGTTCTCAGTCCTCAGTATTCATATTCATTTCATTTCCTCTCAACCAATTCTTCATGGTTCAGAAAGCTTTACACATTACTCAGTAGTAAGGGGAGTTATGAATTAAAACTGGGAGTTATAAAATAGGAATAGGAAGATCTCTGATTTCAAGCATTATGACACATAAGCTTCTGCAGTGAAATCGCTAAGTCACCTCGTATTTGTAACAATAGAAAACACAGAAGTTGAAATCGATGTAATGTGGCTTCCTCAAAAAAACATGTTTTGCTTTTTCATCTTTCTGTGTGTGTGTGTGTGTGTGTGTGTATATATATATATATATATATATATATACACACACATATCTTTTTTTTTTTTTTTTTGAGACAGAGTTTCACTCTTGTTGCGCAGGCTGGAGTGCAAAGGCGCCATCTCAGCTTACTGCAACCCCCACCTCCCAGGTTCAAGTGATTCTCCTGCCTCAGCCTCCTGATCTTTCTATATTTTAAAGGGCCATAGAATTACTACATCTTAGGAAAATAATAAAACAATAAGCTGGGTACCGGGAAATTCTTCAAGCATGGCTCAGTCAAGACGATGTGAACTTTCATTTATGAGGACAGTTTTGTAAAAACATTCCAGTGTTTCTAGTTTTTGATAGTACACCTGTCTCATCAGCAAAGATCACCAATGAAGTCCAAGGGGTCTTCAGAAATCACCCCAACCCCTCAAGCAAATGGACTATTGAAAAAGCAGCTGATTTTGTGGAAGGAGTTCCCAAATCCCAATCCGTTGGCCAGGGCTGTTCCATGATGAAATTTTCACTAGTCTTCACCAAGTTATCATAAAGCGAAATTTGTTTAATATGCAGACAATAATTGTTTATTCTAAGATTATCTCCTTCCTATACTTTCAGTATTCAAATCTCTTTTATGAAGTGATGATTACAATGAGTGACAGTTAGCTGATTTATTTTCTGTTTGCTTTCTGGGTTTGGCTTTTTCACTGGGACACATCTTTCTTGGAAAAATTTCAATGGGTAACATTTTGAAATTTAATGATCCATGAAGCCCAAGTTGCTAGGACTGTATAGAATAAGAAAAATGTTCTAGGGTCAAAGTTTTCATCTTTCTTTCCAAATATGAATCCATCTCACTGGTCTAGGAATCAGGTGAGAGGTTAAGAATAAATTGTTGTGTTGGCTTAGTCTTAGCCAACTTGGATTTAATAATCAAGAACAATTACCACGACAGAATCCAGTTTTCTCATCGAGATCCTGACTGATTGATTAGTCAGCTCATGAAGGGATTGATTCTGTGATACGAATAGAGAGAACAGAAAAAAGGTATGGAATCCGAGTACATAAATCCCCACACACAACAATCTTGAAAACGTAGCCCTGTCATTGCTGATTATCAAGTTCCCCATCTTCTTGTTTCCACCCTCCTCATTGTTGCTTTGGGAAGCTGGAAGCCTACTTACCTTCCTGAGGTTGGCGATGTCTGGCTTCTGAAGGTTTATAGAATTTCTCCACGTTCCCATCTGCCTGCCGTGAATTTCACTGCACACACACTGCTGCTCACCTCATGTATCACGGATCTAGAAAATATCCGCTAGAAACTCAAATGCCCATTTCTCATCTTTGTGTGATTTTTGCAGGTATGTATACGTGTGTGTGAGCTTACGATGCTGTTTATAAGAAGATATCATTCATCACTTAGAAGGCACGTAGTATTTTATTTTCAGGATCCTCCGAAAAGCTGGGAAAATCTCATCTCCATTATTTTTAGGCACTGTCACCGTCTCTCAAGACATCGGTTTTAATATGGTATCACACCAAAAATGATGGCAGTGTAGCAATTTTGGGCCGATGAATGAGCATCCTTTATCATTGCCTGGTGTACCAAGTCATCTGAAGCAAGGGCAGTCAATGTCTATAGGCATTCCTTGTTGAAATTCCAATTAGAAAGGAAAATAAAGGACAATTGTACAGACTGTTCAAAGTTGGGCGATGCCAAATAACACAGAGAGAAAGAATGTCGGATGGCTTTTTGGATCTCTAGAGTATTCCAGATGATACTCTACTTGCAATATGTTTTGAACCCCTAGGAAAGACGATTTCTATTACCATTGAAGATGTAGGTTAAAAAAAATATCAAAGAAAAAGACATTATACAGAACTGGTCTTAACAAATACTTATTGGTCCCCATCACCATGCCAAAAATGACATCCCAGTATCAATCAGGATGATCAGAAAGGACCGCTGGAATATGTGGCTCTTTGACATGGTTTTTAATCAGATGTCCCCAGAACTCAGTGCTCATGAATCACAGAACTGAAAATGATCCCGAGCCATTACAGAATTCATTCGCCTCCCTCTGAGAGGAGCGGTACAGAAAGCACTGAAATGAAACCACCTGGCCTTTTCTTTCAAATGCCCTGAGAATGTGCCACAACTCTGCTTTCATCCTGTATCCCAATGTTTCACTCCTCTTGCTGGCAGAAGAATTCTCCCCACACATGGATGTCTAACCTAAATCCTTCATGCTGCAATTTACGTCCATTCCCTTTGTTCAAAATGACTGTTTCTTCTCACACCTGCTCCCCATTAGGTGACTATTACATACTTCTGGGTAATCATTCTAGCAGAGACAAAGGCATAAATTACTGCAGCTGAGGGTAGTAGCATATTTTTCCATGCAGATGTGTGAGTCATCATCAAATTGTGAAATCTTTGTGAGTAGCAGCACATGGGAAAGATTGCCTTTTGCCAACTCTTCTCTGATTACATGTTATAAGGAAATAGTCAACAGAAGTGGAGTTAGAAACAGAGTAACACTGGACCTACAAACACACACACACACACACACAATTTATGGGCTTTACTTGGAATGAAACAAAAATTTATAAGCTGGTAAGTGCCTTCTGTTCTAAGCACTACTGAGTTTCTGATGCTTGGATACTATGTATGCCTCTGCTATCTAAGGCAGGCTATAGTTATGGGTGCATGAAACCAGTCTAACTTGCTAATTCTGCTAAAACTCAAGCCTGTCATTCTGGTTGTTTTATGCCATATGGTCAGAACAACCAGTAAGTGGTATGCTTCATAGGTTAACTGTTTTGAAATAATTTAGATACAGCCTTGAGTAGAAAACTATATGGCTCTGCTTCCTGAGACCATAGGGAAGTAGTGCTAATACATTTCTCACTAACGCACTGCGTGCCTAGATGATCCACATCTTAGAAACTCCCAATATGTGTCAGAGATTGACAGCATTAGTACCACTATGAAGCATGTTAGAAATAGAGTCCCTGCCCGGCGTGGTGGCTCACACCTGCAATCCTAGCACTTTGGGAGGCCGAGGCGGCTGGATCACGAGGTCAGGGGATTGAGACCATCCTGGCCAACATGCTGAAACCCGTCTCTACTAAAAATACAAAAATTAGCTGGGTGTGGTGGCATGCACCTGTAGTCCCAGCTACTCAAGACACTGAGGCAGGAGAATTGCTTGAACCCAGGAGGCGGAGACTGCAGTGAGCCGAGATCATGCCACTGCACTCCAGCCTGGTGACAGAGCGAGACTCCATCTCAAAGTTAAAAAAAAGAAATAGAATCCAAGTCTCCCCTCCAGACTGCTGCATCTTAACAAAATCCCTAGGCACCTCACGAACACATTTAAATTTGAGAAGCACTGACCTCCTTCACTCCTCGAAGCCTCTATTTCCTCATCTACAAAATGAGTCTCGGCCAGTTGTGACGGCTCATGCCTGTGAGTGAGGCTGAGGCGGGAGGACCACTTAAGGTCAGGAGTTTGAGACCAGCCTGGCCAACATGGCAAAACCCTGTCTCTACTAAAAATACAAAAATTAGCCAGGCGTGGTAGTAGGCAACTGTAATCCCAGCTACTTGGGAGGCTGAGGCAGGGGAATTGCTTGAAACTGGAAGGTGGAGGTGGCAGTGAGCCAAGATCATGACACTGCACTCCAGCCTGGGCAACAATAGTGAAACTCCATCTCAAAAAAGTAATAATAACACAAAAATTACCTGGGTGTGGTGGTACATGCCTGTAATTCCAGCTACTCAGGAGACTGAGGCATAAGAATCGCTTGAACCTGTGAGGTCAAGGTTGCAGTGAGCCATGACCGCACCCCTGCACCACAGCCTGGGTGACAGAGTGTGACTCTGTCTCAAAAATAAAACAAAATGCGTATCAACGGACACCTGTTACTTGCTTCAGAGCAAAGGAGGATGAATGTCAGGGGTTTTTCTCCCTCTCCCAGGAACAGTCTCTACATAAACACAACATGGGGGCGTCATTTCATTTGCTGGCACAGGCAATGGCTGAACATTTTTTGGAAGAAGAGCCAGGACTCCTTCCTAGATAATACATCTGTCCTTCATCCAAACTTCCCTTCATGGCCTGATGGCTCCAGAAAGCAGCAGAGCCGTTCAAGCAACTGCCTTTGGAGAAACACCCAAGCCTGATCCCAGCGAAAACAGCTCCTCCGCTCCCTGTCTTGGCTGTCAAACACAAACACTCTGTGGGTTAAGTCAGCCCAGCTGGATGTCTGCTGCTGAGCCATCTGCAGAACAACTCACAGACCAGTAGCTGGACTCTGGCTAAGACAAAAGGCAAGGGAGCAGCTGGGGGAGAGAGGCCACAGCCTGACTCCGGGGACTTTCTCTCTCATTCCTTCCTTGTTTAATTCCTTCCCTCGGAAGGGACAAGAATGGAAGAAACAGATGAGGACGTCATGCAGCTAGAATGCTCTCGGGGCAGTCAGGCAAAACCCTAGCCAGATGCTCAAGGAATGCTCCAGAGGATTCACATCACACCTACACCCCAAAAGCCATGTCAGAGGGACAGAAAGGGGCAGCCCCAATAGCATGAAAATTCAGAAATCAAGAGGGCACTGAGGACGGGCACGGTGGCTCACACCTGTAATCCCAGCACTTTGGAAGGCCAAGGCAGGCGGTTCACTTGGGTCAGGAGTCCGAGACCAGCCTGGCCAACATGGTGAAACCCTGGCTCTACTAAAAATACAAAAACTTAGCTGGGCACGGTGTCAGACACATGTAATCCCAGCTACTCGGGAGGCTGAGGCATGAGAATCGCTTGCACCTGGGAGGCAGAGATTGCAGTGAGCCAAGATCACACCACTGCACTCCAGCCTGGGAAACAGAGTGAAACTCAGTCCAAAAAAAAAAAAAAAAAAAAAGAGGTCACTGAATCACTCTCTCCACTCATAATACCAATCTCTCCCCCCAGGTTTGTGCAGATACCTGACAATAAACCTTTTAGACTTACTGAGAAACAAAAACAGATTGAGCCCTTGACCTCCCAGTTACCAGTTCTTCTACATCTAAAGACCTGGGTTAGAGAGGACACATGATTTCTCTGCCAGAGAGACAGTGGGAGACTCAGTCTCTTGAGGTTGAAACGGCCTGAATAGCAATGTCAAAAATGTTAGATCGGTCATACTGACTTTGGAACCACGTAGACAAGATACTGTGAATGTGTCATTTGATTCCACTAGTGGGTAGCAAAGGCAACCCTAAACACGAGTAAGGTAGGAGGAGACAAACATTGAATTCTGAGTGTGTACACACACACACACAAACACAGACCAGGTTTCCAGAGGTGCCACAGTTGTTCAGTTCAAGCCACAGAACGGCCCTTAGCATGCTAACCTGCAGACTAACAGCCACCCAGATTCCCTCTCAGCCTGATCCCACTTCATTTATCCTCTTGACCTCCTTACCTCTTACTCTTTCCTTTTCCCTCCTTCATTTTATCCATCAGATTTCAAGATTTAAGAGGGGGCAGCTTTGAGAAAATGAACTGCTACAATCAACAACCAAAACATCAGCAATAAAAGGCTGGAGATGAAAGGAAAGCACCCTCAAACAAAACGACCTAAAGAACTTCAGTGAAAGGAGCTACTTCCGGTCCAATGGGTTTTTTTAAATAGACAAAATGTTGTGTATTTATTGCATACAACATGTTGTTTTGAAATACATATACATTGCAGAATGACTCAGCTAAGCTAACAAATGTATTACCTCACATACCATTTGTGTGGTGAAAGTACCTAAAATCTCTCAGGATTTTCAAAATATGATACATTATTATTAATATAGTCACTGTGTTGTACAATACACCTCTTGAACTCATTCTTCCTAAAATTTTATATTCTGTGACCATCTCTCCAACCTCCAAGCAGGCACCATTCTACACTCTATTTTAATGAGTTCAATTTTTTTTTTTTTTTTTTTGAGATGGAGTCTCACTCTGTTGCCAGGCTGGAGTGCAGTAGTGTGATCTCAGCTCACTGCAACCTCCACCGCCTGAGTGCAAGACATTCTCCTGCCTCAAATTCCCGAGTAGCTGGGTCTACAGATACCCACCACCATGCCCGGCTAATTTTTTGTATTTTTAGTAGAGACCGGTTTCACCGTGTTAGCCAGGTTGGTCTCAAACTCCTGGCCTCAGGTGATCCATCTGCCTCAGCCTCCTAAAGGGCTGGGATTGCAGGCGTGAACCACCGCACCCGGCCATGAGTTTGATTTTTTTTTTTAGATATGTAAGTGAGGTACTGAGGTATTTGTCTTCCAGGTTCATCCATGTTGTCACAAATCACAGGATGTCTTTTGTTTTTAAACCTGAATAGTATTCCATTGTGTGCATATATATACACCATACTTCCTGGATCGATTCATCCACCCATGGACACTTAGTTTGATTCCAAGTTGTGGCTACTGTGAATAATCCTGCAACGAACATGGGAGTGCACATCTCTCTTCCGTGCACTGACTTCATGCCCTTTGGATATACACCCAGTAGTGGGATTGCTGGATCACACAGGAGTTCTGTTTGAAATGTTTTGAGAAACTTGCATACTGCTTTCCATAGTGACTGTGCTAATTTAGATTACCATCAACCGTTCCAGCACAACATTTCCTTTTTCCCCCCACACCAGGGCAGAAATCAAGACACAAAGGAAGAGAAAGATGGATAGAAGAGATGCTTTCCCCTTTCCTCCCTCATTAAACCATGGCAGCCTCCATACCTGGGAAGAAGATGGGATTGAGTGTTCTATGATGTTTCAGACACACACTGAAAATTACACAGTTAAAATAATGATCAGAGTGGATGCTACCATTTCTGCCTGGAGCTTATCATTAAAGCAGCTCTAGGGAAAGAGTTCTCTCTCAAGGATCCAAAAGTCATTGAGGTAGGTTTGACGGCCTACTATGTCCCATTACTTGTTGCCTCTAGGTTGGGAATTGCCATGTGGTATAGGTGCCTTAAGATTCTTCCAGCATGAGATGTTGGAAACTGCTCCTTGGGACTTGCTCTGTTTTCTTCCTGGTGCCAAATACCTTCCTCAGCCTCCAACCTCCCACTCCAGCAGCACATCCTGTCTTTGGACAGCCCACCGTGTTCGTGTCTGCCATCCAATAGTCACAGGCCATCTTCCCTTCGGCTCCCAGCAACCTGGGAGGCTTGTTCAGGAGACAGAAACAGAGGCTCAGCGAGGTTAGTAACGTTACTCTCAGTCACAGAAACAATTAAGGGGAGAGTCAGGATACCTATACTTCCAAGTTCGGCTGGCTCCAAAGCCTGTCTTCCAAGCCCCCAGTGCTATCTCCTTAAAAGGACAGAAAGTTCTCCCTTCATCAGGAGCTCATTCATTCATTTCTTTCGCCTGAGGGCCTCCACGTGCCAACCTGGAGTTGGGCATGCTGCACAATCTCACCCTGGTCTCCTGGAGATAACGTTTCCTCCTTGCCATCGTAGAGTAGGCAGGAAAATATGATGGTTACAAGAAAACGCTTTGATGGGGGTGAGGGGGAACGCTTGGATTTGAATCTCAAGTCGCCTACCTATTTACTGTAGGATCCTGCACTACACTTCCTTATACCTGTTTCCACACCCTTCAAGTTGGCATAATAATATTCTATTACATGATAAGATACAAAAACATATCATGTAAATAAGTTTTGATTCTAAACATAGAATCTAAAACAGTGCCTGGCACAAAGAATATATATACACTTAACAGATAAAAACTACCCTCCTTCTCCACCAGGATTGTCATGATAGAAATTTATCATCAGGGAACAAGGGAAAAAGACCCCACCACAGTTCAAGGTGCCACTCAAAGCATAACGCTCAGGCCACTGCCTGTTTGGTTTCTACATTGGGTCTGCCCCACCCACCTTCAGCTTTCACTGGACTAAAGACAAAAAGGGTCTAATGCATTCCTGGCTTTTTTTCAAAGCATGGCAGAAGTGAGTCGGGTTTATAAGATTAATTCTTTTCACTCTAGGCAGTGGGTCAAATCAGAACCTTCACTCAACCAACTCAGTGGATAATCTCCTTTTATTACTTTCAATCAAACTAAGTGTCTGCAATCTGTACAATGGCCACCAATTTAGTGGGAAAAAAAATAATTTGTAGAGCATGATTATAAAAAGATGAGACAGAACACAAGGTCTAGACAGGATAAGCATCCTGTGAGTTTGTTCCCATCTCATTGCATAGAAAGCTTCTATGACCCAAACTGCATTAGGGACATACAGCTGTTCTGCTAAGCTAAAAATCAAAGAAAGAAATAGACATTGTTCACAGATCAGTTTCTTATTTAAATAAGAGAAACAGCCTATTGGTTAAACTCATATCCTTTGTCACACTCACATGGAGTGCGATCCATCGCTCGTACAAGTTTAACATGAAAAGGTTTCATTGTGTAAAAACCAGAAGCTTCTTTTAAAAGATAATAAAATTCTAGTTACACAACTGGACAACATCACAAAACCGTCTGGATTGTGGAAACCGCTCTCTTCCCGTGATGGATAATAAGGCATGGGGTTTTGCTTGCTTTGATTAATTTCAGAATATTGCAGAGAACCCACATAATCCCTAAGATAGCAAAGGAGAGAAGGAGAAGCAACGGGCAATGATAAAAGCACAGTAATGGAGCCGGAACTGTGTTTCCTCTGCTGTAGGAAAGCTGCCCCCAGCCCCCACCAAAAAAAGAAACCAATTTCATTTGGGCAAGTACGAACCACAATAAGAGTCGACGTACGAAAATGTCCTTTGGCTCTGGGGCTTAAATTATAGGTACTGAGGCTGAGCAATGCAAAACAAAAACTATGAGATGTCTCCACGACTGTGATCAGATATATAACATAGCTGGAAAATGCACATTTCCCTTTTTTCAAATCACAGCAGCCATTATTTATACAAGTACTGAATATGGAAAAGACTCTGACAAATTTACAGTGGTGTTTGGATGGATGAGGATGGCGGATGATGGATGAGGGAGACAGAGGATTCCCTTATTAAAGCATCAAATTCTTCTCTAAATATCAAATAGACATCTCAGCCACAACTGTGCTGCTTCATGCTCAAAATTACATCAACCAACCATGTTAAATGTTTTTCTTTAATAGGAAAAGGCAGGATTTTCTCCTAATAAATATTGTTAATTTGGACCATGGCATTAAGTACCTTTCCTTTTTTGCATAATGTGGACTTCAAAGTGTATGCCTGTCAAACAAGAATAAATGTGACAATTCACAAATATAAATGAAAGCCAGCAAAAAACTGAGTAGCAATCTCAAGCATGCTATTTTGTTCCAAATTTTTAGTAAATAATTTCAGTAGATATCATCTTCCAAATGTATTTTTGGTGTCTTTTTGACAGGACAGAAGCTCTGAAGGGGAGGAAACTCACCATTCACTGTATAATATTTTTTAATCCTATGCCCAGATTTTAAACTATACAGAATGTTAGAAGCACTGCAGCGCCCACTAGTGGACACATTAAAATCACAGCTGCATCCTGTCCTCATTCAATGAAAACCAGTCCAAGGGCATTCACCACAGTGGAGTGAAAAACAGGAAGAAAGAGTATAAAATAAAAAGCATCTGCTTTAAAATCCATTTACGTGATCATTCACTTCTTATTTTATCTTTGCAATGATAACAGAGGCATGCACAAAGAGAAAAACTTTCTTCTGTGAGGCTCAACTTTTCTATCATTTGATCCTATTGTAACCTCAGTGGTACACAGAGATGTATCTGGCATCGCTGAAGATACTTTTTAAATTAATAAAATGCTCCGTGTCTAATAAATCTTGCCGCAGAAGGAGTTAGGATATAACATTTAAAGGTTCGTCTCAATAAAAAGAAGGCCCTCTTTACAAATTCTAACCAATCCTACTCCAGTCGAGTTATCCCTTGTTACGTGGGGTACCCCGCCCCCCCCCCCCTCGCTCTGTAGTGTCCTTTAATAGTAACAGATCCTGTCTACTCACACCCTGTAATGACATCACTAGAAAAAGATCTTTGAGCATAAGCACAATGTACATGTAATCCAACAGCAATCTGCTTGTAATTTACCAGGCAACAATGCTTACACATTGCAAGTGTTACTAATTCCTTTTTTAAAAAATGAAAAACAAGCCTCATTTTGTATTTTAATATTTCTGCTTAGAAACAACGGTGATTAAGTCCTACAAAAAATATATTTGACAGATAAGCCAAAAGTTACTACTTTAACTTGATTTCTAAGTAATTCATAGATTTTTAAGCAGTTATATGAAGTCTGTTTTAAAAGAAATAGCAGATAAGACATTTATAAAACATCATCCGTAAAACTGCAAAACAACAAAACATTCCTAACTCAAGTTGACCCAAGACATCTTATTTAGCATGAGAGTGTTAAGAACTAACATAAGCCATGGAAACGAAGGCTATAATTGTTTTTAAGATTCTAGAAGTACATAGAACTTAGACTAGATATTTTATTCTGACACATGTGAACTGGAGATATTACAGTTTATCAGCAAAACGTCTGGGCTTCACTGCTCACTTTATCTGATAAAGCACTTTAATGGGCCTAATTTGCATTTTGAAGAAATGAGGAAACATTGTCGAGACCAATGACCCTCCCCAGAATTCATTCCTCAGGTCTAGTGCCTGCCTTGCTACACCTTCTCTCAAAGGTCCCTGCCCCAGCAGCTGTCAAATCCATCAGAAGCCCACAATGAGGTACCATTCTACTATAACAAACAGTGTCATGGGGCAGGGGGGAGAGGAGGGGAAATAAGAAAGCGGTCAAAGGGATTGGGAAACCTTTTAAGAAAATTAGTTGAATGTGGTGGCATGCGCCTGTAGTCCCAGCTATTCGGGAGGCTGAGGCAGGAGAATCACTTCAACCCAGGAGGCTGAGGCTGCAGTGAGCCGAGATTGCACCACTGCTCTCCAGCTTAGACAACAGAGCGAGACTCCAACTCAAAAAAAAAAAAAAAAAAACCTAGCATGATCACTTCTCCCTCAGCTCTGTAAGAGGAGGGGAGAACAGTGATCTTGAGATTCTGGAAAATTCAATAAGGGGCAGGTAGGCGGCATGGAGCCTCCTCCCCCTTTGCCTTGCCTTTGCATTTTGTTCTTGGTTCAAACCAATTAACTAGTCAAACATTTTCATGGGCTGTTTCTGGTAGGGAATAAGGGTATGGAGATAACAACATACATATGAGGGGGAAAGGGGACAGAGGAAAGTCAGTCTCTCTCCTAACAGCATTCCCCAAATTCCCAAAATACCATTGCCAACTACAATTGAAGTTATTTGAAGAAATAAAAACAGGCAGTAAATAAACGATGATAAATACCAAGAAATTAGTCTTCCTACCTCCAGGAAAAAGTCCAAAAGGGCTTCTATGAAATGAATCAAATTTTGCCTTGGCACCAGGCTACAATATCAGCATCAAAAATAGGACACTGTTGCTTTAAAAAAAACTACCTCTCCTTTTTCAACGGCTTAAATTACCTGAATGTGTTTGCAATTGGTGGCAGCTGTTTGGCTAACGTATGGTATAGATTTTTTTATACACTTAAGGGATTTTTTTAAACTAATCAGAGAATTCCCACCAACACCACTGGCTGTGCTTTAGCTAACCTCTGTTTTCAAACCCTCCATTAAGAATGTATCTTCCTGGGATGTCTTCTTGTACTATAATTCTTCCTGTACTACATATAATCTTTACCAAGATTGTTCTTCACATTGTCTTTTATGAAATCTGCACCTACAAATTTCAATAGGTATTCCTCAGAAAATGAGGGAGTTCAATGGACAGGTGAGTTTGGAAGTTATTTGCTTAAACAGCTTGTTTACTATAGGTAAGAGCTTTGAATACAAAAATAGATGCTGTCCGCCTCCAATAGGTTAGACAGGGTATGCCCTGGGACTTTTATTTCAAAAGAAAGCACAGATTGGAAAATATCAACTTGGATCCATACAGTTCAATACCACGGTAAGAGTAACAATAATGGTGGCAATACAGCAGCAAGCAAGCCCCAAAGAGCACAGCACTAGCACTGTTCTCAGCACTTTACTGATTTTACCTCTTTAAATCCTCACAATCGGTGGCTGTGAGGTTCCCTACAAATGAAGAATCTGAGTTCCAAGTAAGTTAAGCTACTTTCCCCAACTACTGTGTGGTAGAGATGGGATTTCAACCCAAGCCCATCTGGAGACTATATTCCGAAACACGTAGAACAGAGAGAAACTGGGCCCAGGAAATAACTGTACACTCACAATGGCTGGAGTTGCCAGGTTTCTTCTTCAGACCTACTGCCTGTGTCTTAGCCTCCAACTTCTAGTCCTCTATTCCACTCTCATGTGAGCAGCTGGACTCCAGCAGCAAAGCCCTAAGTGATGCTGACCAGAAGCAGCATTGAGGACCCCACTTCCACGGTGCCTTCATCCAGGGCAAGCAGAATGGAACATGGATAAGGGAGGATCTTTGCTGGGTTTAAGGAACTGGTGGGAATGGGAGGAACCAGTGTGTACTTCCAGAAAAGCATATTTGACTGATCCCCCACATGCAGTTGCTGGAAGAGAAAGTCTTTAAGGTCCAGTGAAAGACCTGAAGACATGGAGAGCTGTATTTTGCTCATGGATGGCAAGATTCTATTTCAAGATGGAAACGCACCTTCAGACAATCTATTAATTAAACACAATACCAATCAAAGCTCCAATAGGGCATTTCTTAGCAACTGGTTAGCAAATCCTAATATTTATATAGAAGCAAAGCGTAAAGAAGAGTCAGGGTAATTTTTAGAAAGAATTAATAAAGGAGATGGTCTTTTCTTCTTACCTCACTAGATACCAAGACTTATTAGAAAGCTATAATAATTACAGCCACCCAATATTAGCATAAGACTAAATATGCAAAGCTTAAAATAGTTCCATAGACACGTGGGAATCTGTTATATAACAGAACTACACTGTAAATCGATGGGAGAAATTGTGGACTATTCAACTACTGGTACTGGCACAACCAACTACCCATGTATAAGAGTAGAAAATTAGACCACTTTCTTTCAAAATGCAAAAAAATGTGTTATGTGTAGATTAAAATTTAAACATGAAAAAGCAAGATCATCCAACATGAAGAATCATCCAACATGGTAAGACAGGGTTTCACCATGTTGCCCAGGCTGGTCTTGAACTCCTGGGCTCAAGCAACATGCCTACCTCGGCCTCCCAAAGTGCTGGGATTACAGGCATGAGCCACTGCAGCCAGTCTAAGAATTTTTTAAGCTAGACACAGAAAGCACAAACCATCTTGGTTGCACTAAAATGTAAACTTTTGTATGACAAAACACACCATAAACAAAGTGAAAAGACAAGCTACAGATCAGATGAAGACATGTGCCACACATATGGTTAACACAGTATTGTGATCCAGAATGTGTGAAGAATTCCTACACATTTATAAGAAAGAAATACTTGATAGAAAAAAATGGGCAAAGCAAACGAATAGGCAACTCAAAAGTCCACATGAGCAGTTAATTTATGAAAAGAAATTCAAACTCACTAGTAATCACGAATTAAAATTAAAACCAGAATAAAATGCCATTTAAGCCCATCAGGTTGTTTAAAGAAAAGTAAGTATGCCTAATAACATCAAGCGTCTGTAAGGAAGGAGGAAATTTGAACTTTTATATACTAGAACTTTGGCGGGAAAAATTGGGGGAGAAATTTGGCAATACCTAGAAAACTAGTTTCTTTATTCAGTGGAATACTATACAACCAATAAAATAAACTATTTCTAAAAATGTAAGCATGGATAAATCCTCAAAATGCTGAACAAATACACATATTTATGCACATTGAAAACATGAAAAAATAATAAAACATGTATTATTTCTAGATATTTACATTGGTAGCAAGAATCAAAACATACTTGGGAATGAGAGAGACAAAATTAGAATAGTGGGAAGCTCTAGCAGGGAGAGGGGGATTTGGATGTCTGTAATGCACTATATTTTTAAGCAAAGCAATAAAAATTGCAAAGGTCTGTAAAAGCTGGGTGAGGTGTTATTTTCTATTGTACATATTTAAAATATTTCACAATTTAAAACTTCTAAAAGTTTTAAAGACTCAAGGAAATGCGGACAACACAATTATCTCTACGGTAGCCTGACCAGGAAAACAATTTTGACCTTCTAGTCTGAGTGCCCAAAGGAAATCAAGTTTGTTGAGTCAAAAACAGGAAATAGCCTCTCACTAAACTACTTCAAGATTTGATGACATCTGGGGGAGTTTTTATGGTGGTCTTTGTTTCTAAGGGATATCTAGGCCCCTTTGAGAACTGTGCAGTGATGATCCCAGGTGGAGGGAAGGCAATCATCTCGTGAGGGCATGAGAGTCAGCGTGAGAAGGAACTTTGTGAACTTGGCAACCAGATGAAGAACGTGCTTTCTCAACCCAAAACTGCATTGTTTCAGCCACAAACTAGCTATATGTAAATGAGCATGTCACTTAAGCTCTCTGAGCCTCAATTTTATTATATGAAAATGAAGGGTGTGGGAAGGGTGGCTGGGATTCACATAAGATTACTGCAAAAATTAAAAAATACTAATATGGCCGGGCACATTGGCTAACGCCTGTAATCCCAGCACTTTGAGAGGCCAAGGCAGACAGATCACAAGGTCAGGAGTTCAAGACCAGCCTGATCAATATGGTGAAACCCCGTCTCTACTAAAAATGCAAAAATTTGCCAGGCGTGGTGGCGTGGGCCCATAATCCCAGCTACTCAGGAGGCTGAGACAGGAGAATCGCTTGAACCTGGTAGGTGGAGGTCGCAGTGAGCCAAGACCATGCCACTACACTCCAAACTAGGCGACAGAGCAAGACTCCATCTCAAAAAAAAAAAAAAATATATATATATATATATATCTATATATATATATATATACTAATATATGTCATAACACTAACAGCAGACTAATTTTTCCAAAAAATACATTCCATGCCACATGTTATTCTTACAATGTAACATTGACACTGTGCTGGGAGATGGGGTCCGTGTCTCTACCCTCTGTGGCTATGGTGGTAGTGATACTGCAGATATCTAAAGCTAAGCTATACAAGGAAACATAGCTTCTGCTTGGCCTTCCATCTCAGATACTCACCCTTGGGATCCAGCTGCCATGTTGGGAGGAAGCCAAACACCACAAGAAGAGGCCATATGTAGAGGTTCTGGCCACAACCCCAACTGAGGTCCCATTCAACAGCCAGCATCAACCAGTAGACATGTGAATGAGCAAGCCTTCAGAAGATTCCAGCCCCAGCCTTCCAGCCATCCCAACTGATGGATGAGTGTCCCCAGAAAGCCCCGCCCAAACTGTAGCTTCATGAGCAAACTAAATGTTACCATTATCTTACGCCCCTAAATATCAGGATATTTATTTCACAGTCATAGATGGCCAGAACAGTGCTCCTAAACCATTATTATTATTGTCAGCAACGTCATGTGTGAAAACAGGAAGGAAAGACTACCTTAGAATTCTCCAGAATTTAGAAATTTTAATGTTATCATCATGGCTTTGATATAGCCTATACCACTGAAGCGTTACCTAATATTTCTTCTTAGAACAACTCACTTTTTAAAACAAATATTTTTAATAAAATTAATCGTCAGAAAAAAGTTTTCATGTCAGTTATACTTGTCTAACATTTTCTTAAATACTATTAACTATTATAATTTCCAATTTTAGTAACTGCATTTTAATACATCAATATTTAAATAAGTCTTGTCGTGTATTAAACTAAATATTCAATGGTTAAAATTTAAAATAATGTTTGGCTATAAGCGAATCAAAATCATCTTGAATCACCATGGACTAGACGATAGCAAAGGACAAGATTCATTCACCTCCAAAATTCTATGGAACATATCTTTATTAAATCATTCTGTTACAATTTTCCCCAGGTAAATATGTTTTACCTTTTTAAACTGCTTGAATCAAGAAGCATACTTTCTGGGTATAACAAGGCAGTCAGTGGCAGCAAGACTGCAAGGGAGAAAGAAGGTTTTGGAGGTGGCCTCAAGGCAAGAAATGAGTCATAATCCCCTGTCCTCCCAATGTCAAGAACAAGCCCAGCAACTGGAGGACATGGATTTTTCTCCCCCAGGAATCAGGGTTTCTGTACCACAGCACTACTGACATTTTTGGACCAGATAATTCCCCATGCAAGAGTGGATAGGTGCTGTCCCATGCATTGCAGGATGTTCAGCAGCATCCCTGGTCTCTACCTGTTAGATACCAACTGTATTCCCTTTCTCTCAGCTATGAAAACCAAAGTGTCCATAGCCAGGAAGCAAAAACAGTTCCTCCTTGAGAATCAATGACTTAGAACACAGTTGGAGGGGTGTTCCAGAGCTCCACGCCTGTCCCTGCCCTCAGTAGGTACGAGAAAAATTTTGGATGATGATGGTGATAATGACTTTATCTTTCTTTCCTTCTTTAAGGACAAATTCAGTCTTCTTTTCTAAAATAAAGGCCAAAGATAATGTTTAAACTGTATCTTGTGTTGTCAGCTCTATTCTCTTTTTTCACTTAGCCCTTGGTTAATAAACAGAGCAAGAAAATAACCGCTGGATGACAGGCAGATCTTCCCACAATTGCATACAAAATCTGCATGTGCATCCCATCCACCGTCAATGATTCACTGTAGATTGAAGGAAGCATAGCAAGGCATGTGGGCCCTTGCCGTCCTTATCTTAATTTGCCATACATTGGCTCTGTTGTTTGATGGAACTTTTGATGGCGAATGGAGTTTCATGGCTACAATTAAGTAATATTTTTCAAAGGAGATTGGAATAACCACTTCCAAAGGTACAGGCACCTCCTTGAAATTGTGTATTCAAGGGGAAAATTGGAAATGACATTTAATAAGAGAAGATCATGCCTCCAAAAAAAAAAGAAAAGCCTCGTTCACAATTGACAGACACAGGGTCTGGGCTATCCAAAGTGCTGAACACTGCCATCCCAGGAGGTTGAAACAGTCAGGGCAGCAAAAGCTGCTGACCTCAACATCCCCACAGCTTAGTAGCGACACGCTACATGTATGAAGATGTCAGTGATACTGAGAGCCAGCATTCATTGGGTACTTCGCGTGAGCCAGATACAATACCAAACAGTTCACTTGCACTGTCTCTTAGAATCTTCACCACCCCATGAGTAGAAACTGCCATCATCCCTTTTCCACAGATTAGAAACTGAGGCTTAATGAGCTTAAGTAACTTGTCCATGATCACAAGTCTAATAAGTTATAGAGCCAGTTATTATATTTGCATATATATACACACATACATACATGTACATACACATACAAATACATACATAGCCATAGATATAATGTTGACCTGCATCAGCAAGTAAAAAAAAATGTCTCTGTTCCTAGACCAGGGGTCAGCAAGATTTTTCTGTAAAGGGCCATATTAGTAAATATTTTAAGCTTAGTGGGCCACGTGGTCTCTGTTGCAATTATTCAACTATCGTGTATCTGCACGTAGGTACATGCACATACTGCAAACGTAGCCAAGGACAATACAAAAACGAACGAGGACGGCTGTTTCAATAAAACTTTATTTACAAAAATGGGCAAGGGGCTAGATTTGGCCCACAGGTGGTAGTTTCCCCACCCTTGTCCTAGACCAAGTGTGCCACAAATCAGAATCACTTGCACTATATATATACATATACATTGCAGATTCCTGGGCCGTATTCCTGAACCACTGAATCACAACCCACTTCTATTTTAACAAGTCCCCTGAGTAATGTGTGGACAAACAAACCTTTGAGGACCACTGTTCTAGACCCAGTTTTTCCCCCTGTACCCATTAAAGCTGTCCTTCCAGCTATGAAAGATAGAACAGCACCTGATGGACAAGCAAGCCAAGTGATACAAACCAAGAAAGGAAAGTCGGCTGCTGGTCACAGCTCGCCATCTTTATCAAGATGTCAAAATGTTGACCTGTGACCACAATTCTCCTAGCTGGAAGATATCCTTTAGTTTTACGGATAGAAAAATCTCATAAATCAGAAAAAAAGCTTTTCTTCCCAGTGGAATCACACTGATCTTTTAATCAACTTGTTGCACACAAACACACACACAAAAGACAGTTTTGCCCTCTGCATACCTCGCTTTAAATCTGAAAATTCAGTCACGCTAAAATGGCTTTCATGTTATTGAGGGGGAAATGGAACACAGGGTCTTCAGAAATAAGAGGGATGGAACAATATGTGAATTTGTACAGAATTCGCCAGTACACATGCTGCCTGCTTCATGAATACATGAATGCAACTCGTTTTATCTTTTCTTGTTTCAGAACTAAAGGTATTCACATAAATCTGGATCTCCTTTTCTTTGGGGAATTAAGGCCGGCACCATCACTCTGTGCCTTTACCTATATCAGCATGGGAGAGAAAAGGCCAACCCTTCGTTGTCTTGTGACAAAGGACTGAAAAAAGTGAACAGGAGTGGAGAGAAATGAATACTAAGGCACATGCTGTAATAGAGCTGACCAGGTCGCCATCCACCTGGGATAACACCCCTCTCCAGCTGGCAGGCACCAGTGATCTGGTTTCAGTCGCCAGCACCCCAAACTTATTAACTCACTCTGATCTTCTCTCTAATGCCAGGAGCCTCCCCCCACCCCACCTTGTATCATAAGACTTTAGTTTATAGACCCCTTTGCTTCATCTCACTTTTTATACCTTCCCTCTGATCCTACTCCACCAATGACCCAAATGCCTCCAAGGCACAACCCTGCCAGTGGCGATGGCAGTCCCCCTCTGAATGCTGCGCACAGCTGGGATGTCCAGGCCTGGTTGTAAAGCCTGACTCAGTCCCACCACCAGGGTCCCAGGGGACTGAAACGTGTCTACATATCAAACAGCAGTTGGCTTCTACTGCTTCCTTTTTTTCTCCCACTACTTTGTAACCCATGGCCACCACGGTTATTTTGAAAGCATATTTTAGAGCTGGGTGATGACATTTAAATAAAGTAATCTCAATGAGGAGTTAGGGATTAATAAAAATGTAGCAGAGGGCCCACAAGGTAGCACAATTGTAACAATTGGGGTTAAACTAGCACTGAGCTCATGATGCATTTTTATGTAAGTGAATCATGTCTTGCGTCTACACTGGCAAGTAAAGTGGGCCCTTCAGAGTTGAACGGAACCTGATCTTGGCTGTGTGTAATCATGAGTCAGTTAATTAACCTCTGTAGTACCAGACCATTTGACCTCGAAGGTTCCTTTCAACTCTAAAATTCTAAGTGCAGGTCAAGTCTATTTGAGTAGGCACACATCTCTTACAACTGGCTTTTTCTGGTGAGTTTCCAGAACATTTTTTTAAGGAAAGAAATGCTAAAATGGATATGGACCAAGAAATTTGGGGGGAATAGTTTAACAAGAGGAGCTACATTATCACATCTTTTACAAAACCAGATCTTTAAAGTCATCCCAAATTGCAGCCTCTCTTACAAGCTTAATTTTCATTGATAATGATTTCTTTTTAAATAGACCCTGTAATTTTTACAAAATGTTTCAGGACAAAATGGAATCTTTTTCCTCAAATTAAGAGGTGTAGTGATAAAATAAATGAAGACATTTAAAAAATTGTTATAGGCAATGCTGACAACCCAAGCTATCTGATTTTCCTAAAATCAGGGCTGTGAGCCCTTGGGACACAGTAGCAAAGCCACCAGAGATTTTGTGAGTATAAATAAATGCAGAATCATTATTCATTGTCACAGAGGGCCGTACTATATTCACTGTATTCCAACTGTGTAATAAAATACGGTATTATTTTAAAAAGGCAATAGAGAAAAAACAATAATAAGTCAAGAAGTACTTACAGAATACCTACCAACAGCACTGTGTTAGATGTGGAGGTGAGTGTAAGACTTGGTGAGTATAAGACTTTGTCCTCAAGAAGCTTATGATTTAGTTGGAAACTCCTACCGAACAACACAAGAGCATACACTATCAAACATTGTGCAATTTTGTAGACACGGCTCCAAACTAATTTTACAAGTAAGGAAATCAAAAGCAAATCTGCCTGCTTTGCAGATTTGACTAAAACCTTTATTTTAGTCCCATAGAGACTCTCTTCCATTGCACAGCTTCAAGTATTCTGCATTTAAAAAGAGGATTCTATGGCTAAACTATGACTGCTGCAAAACCTATGACTATCCAGAAAAATAAGCGAGAATACTGCCAGATGCAAACATTCAGTACCAAAGAGTAACTCAGCTGACCCAAAGGCCATTGTTAAAATAGCAAATTTAGCCCATATATGAATGGTAACACAACATAGGAGAGGCAAAAAAAAAATGATGATCCTGTCACTAGTCTTCTAAACTTACAGGTTTTAATATTCTTATAATTCAAACTCACTGGAGCATTTAAACATAGCTATATTATTTGATCCTTTATTATTTCATAATACCTTGTGATTCCTATTGGTAACTTTTCTGTTTTCATAAGCCTTAGATTTGCAAGTAAATTTAACACATTGTAACAAGAATATCTTAAGTAGTAACTAATAACTATTCGGTGCTTTTGGGAACATTCCCTTACAGAAACTTCAAACCTGTGATGTATCATTACGCACCTGTTGCAGGTTACCGGAAGAATCCACAGAAGTAAAAGCTAATGTTTATGGAGCAAGCGCCCTGTTTTAAACCTGCACTGTCCAGGACAGTAACCACAGCCTCACATGGATATTTACATTTCTTTTTTTAAAGTTTTTTTAATTTTTATTTTTTGAGACGAGGTCTTACTCTTATCAGCTAGGCTGGAGGGCAGTGATATGATCACAGCTCACCATAGCCTCGACCACCTGGACTCAAGCAATCCTCCCACCTCAACTTCCAGAGTAGCTGGGACCACAGGCCTATGTCACCACAGCTGGTTAATTTATTATTATTATTATTTGTAGAAACAAAGGTCTCACTATGTTGCCCAAGCTGGTCTCAGACTCCTGGCCTTAAGCAGTCTTCCCACTTTCGCCTCCCAAAGTGCTGGAATTACAGGCAGGAGCCACCACACCTGCCCTAAATTTAATTCTCTATTAATTAAAAGTAAACAAAATTAAAACTTCAGTTTCTCAGTCACATCAGCCACATCTTGAGTGCTCAACAGTCACATGTGGCGTGTAGCAACCACATGGAGCAATGGAGATATAAGACATTTCCATCACTGCAGAAAGTCTGACTGGACAGTGGTATTCTAGTTATTCTACAAAGCGCTCTACATGCATTATCTCATTCGACTGTCCCAACAACTGCCTCAAGAAGAAGGTACTATTATTAGTAGTACTATTATTCATATTATTAGTACTACTATAATTATCACTTTACAGATGAATCAAGTTAAGTGCAGTGCCTTGGCCAAAGTGAGAGTGGGGCTGAGATTCCGAGTCTAACTATCCCAGTGCTGCTCAAGAGTCTCCTGCAATGACAGAAAGTGTCCATAATTGCAATGTCTAAGATGGGCACCACCAGCACCATGTGGCTACTGATCACTTGAAATGTAGGAGGCATGACTAAGGGACTAGAAGTTTGATACTTTTTGTTAATTTAAATATCAGTAGGCACATGGGCCTACTGGCAACCACCGTGGGAAGCTTGGATCTAGCCCTTTTCCAATCCTTCACCTGCACTGTATGCAACGCACTGGCCATCTCATCATTCCTACTAGTGACATCAGAGGAAAGAGGAGACAAAAGAAAAAAGAATGAGCCCTGTTCAAACCATAGCTTGGCAAAAGATTCCCTGGAGCTGAGCTTTCTCTTTGGTTTCAGTCCCTAAGGCAATCTTTGCTGGGAGGCGTGGGATTAAATTTAGCATGAGGCCTGGCACAGGGGCTCATGCCTATCATACCAGCACTTTGGGAGGTCAGAGTGGGAGGATCACTTGAGCCCAGGCGTTTGAGACCAACCTGGACCTGGGCAACAGGGCAGGACCCCATCTCTCAACAAAAATGGCTAGGCATGATGGAGTGTGCCTGCAGTCATAGCTACATGGACGACTGAGGCAAGAGAATCACTTGAGCCCAGAAGTTTGAGATTGTAATAAACTACAATTGCACCATGGCACTCCAGCCTGGACGACAGAGCAAGACCTTGTCTCAAAAAAAACAAAATCTAGCATGCAGTTTCTTTTCAGTATTTCCTCAATATTCTGGAATTACCTCTTTGCATGAGAGCTGATAGACGTGCACGTGGCCTATGTTTTCCATGAAATTCAAGTGTTACAGAGCAACCAGATGAATTACAACAGAGTTCAGGCCACGCGTGCTCAGAGGATGAGGCCAGCGGAGCTGCAAGCCAGACACACAACTCCATGGTGGTTTCAGCAAGAAAGGTGAGATGCGCTAGCCTCAGTTCTGCGGATACTGTCCCCTGCAACTTGAAACCTTTGCTTTCTTACGTTTTAAGGTATCTAGAGCCACCTATTTGGGTTCCCGTGGGTCATCTGTTCTGGTATCAGCTTTTTATCTGCTTGACATTTCACACAGATCTTCTAGAAAACCTTTCCATGGAATATTTAACAAGAAGAGGAAGAAAGCTCAAAACTTTCCATTTACAGAATTATTGCACATTGATGGAGGCCTGGAAGTGTTTCTTCCTCCAAGTTTTATGATGGGATTGTGATTTTAACTATCCCTCCTAACAGATATTCTGTCTCTATTCAGCAAAGGCCATTCTAGAAATTCATATCAATCTCTAATAATAGCTTATACTCTTTGAGGCTGAAAAAACAGAGTGGTAGCTGGTAGAATGGAGAGACACAGGAAGCTCTGTAATGCCTTGTATTTTTGAGATGGAGTCTCACTCTGTCGCCCAGGCTGGAAGGCAGTGGCGTGATCTCGGCTCACTGCAATCTCTGCCTCCTGGGTTCAAGCAAGTCTCCTGCCCAGTCTTCCGAGTAGCTGGGATTTGAATAGCTGGGATTACAGGCACCTGCCACCATGCCCAGTTAATTTTTGTAATTTTAGTAGAGATGAGGTTTCACCATCTTGGTCGGGCTAGTATCGAACTCCTGATCTCATGATCTCGGCCTCCTCAGCCTCCCAAAGTGCTGGGATTACAGGCATGAGCCACTGCGCCCAGCTGGCAGCTCTGTAACATCAAAGGGAATCTGCTTCTGTCTCTCTAGCTTCCTCTTGTTTCCCTCCTCAGCCGAATTAGCCACCAACATGAGTGTTAGAAGTGAAAATGACAGCCATCATTTATAATTTCAAGCATAATAACATTGAAATAATCCAAGAGCTCATTCCAGACATTTGGGACACTACCAGCGTCTATGATGGACCCAAGCTTTGGAAGAACAGGTCGGCTTTGCCTCAGAGCCTTGGCATAAACTCCATCCTGATTTAGCCAATTCTGAAGAATAAGTATAGCAACATCTTACAAACCTACCTCACTTCTAAATCAAGAATACCCTCTGAAAGCCAAGATTAGAACAGTTAAATACAGTGACCTAGCTTGTACAATGTATGTCTAAGTTGAACAGATCAGGGAGAAAAAATATAAAAGCTTCTTCTCCAATCCTACCAGCCTATTACTTTTCAATAGATGCATACACACACAAAGGGTTTCTAAATGTAGGAAAACAAGTTTATAATTACATAATTATGCAGACACACCACAATTTTTCTTTTATGTTACCTTTATCTTTAAAAGGCAACAGACAGGGCTGTACTAAAAAGCAATAAAGCATGGGTAATTTAATACCAAATTACATCCATATTGAAAAGTTTACATGCAGTTGAGAGCAGACAGAGGTCAGGTTTTCAACAGGACTGTCTTTAATTGTGGCCATCAGTTTTAGCAATCCCAATCTCCGGATCAAAGACAGATATAATGGGCTTTCTCAATGCTGAATAGTGAAAGCAGACAGCAGGAATGGCGTTATCTGGCACCCAAAGGTCATAAAAAAAAATTACCAGAAAGGGAATGTGTCTCATTGTAAAATTATATATCCAAGATAAAATACATTTTCAAAAAAAATCATTCTCCCTTGCCTAGTTTCCAATGAGCTACTTGTAGTGAAGATTTTTTTCTGGCGGGGTTGGTGGGGGTCACTTCATCACAGGTGCAAGGTTTTCCCTGCTTTTCTTCTAATAAATGTGCAACCTTTGCATAATTTTGTTTTTTTTTTTTTTTTTTGAGACCAAGTCTTGCTCTGTCGCCCAGACTAGAGTGCAGTGACGCGATCTTGGCTTACCGCAACCTCCGCCTCCCTGATTCAAGTGATTCTCCTGCCTCAGCCTCCTGAGTAGTTGGTATTACAGGTGTGTCCCACAACGCCTGGCTAATTTTTGTATTTTTAGTAGATACAAGGTTTTACCATGTTGGTCAGGCTGGTCTTGAACTCCTGACCTCGTGATCTACCTGCCTCATCCTCCCAAACTGCTGGGATTACAGGTGTGAGCCACCGTGCCTAGCCAAATAAATCTTTGTTAATTTTTTGTTTGCAGTTGCTTTCAATCATGGTTTTCTCCAACAAGTAACACAATCCTTCTTTCTTTTAGAAAGGGTAGGTGAGCTCAGACAGGGTTTTTTCTTCCCCCTTTCCTTCCTCACCCCAAATCAAATGAGGAGTAAATTATCAGCAAATCAGACAGAAACAAGTTTCCTGGATCTGTAGATTTATTCTCTAAATGAAGCAATTTCATCTCTGCTGGCTCTGGGGTGGGGGTGCTGGCATGGGAGGGGGGGATTTTAAGTAGCCAGGGGGGGACCAGAACAGGGGAGTCCGGCTGGTGAAGCAACCCCACGCTTACGTGCACAGACCACTCAAATCTGCACCAAGAGACTACTTGAGAGAACCCATCTTTTTTCACTTAACAAGATACAAAATATAAAACACATTTGCCTCTTATTAAACCTCTGCTGTAAGTGGTTCCAGGTCCACCATTTTTAAAGAGAGGAGAGGGGGAGCTGAGACCCCCTTGGGAATTTCAGCAGAGTGACTGGAGATGAGGCACAGGCTGTGAGCCTTTATTACTTTAATTTTATTTTTTTTTTCTAAAAGCACAGAAGGAATAACATTTTAAATCATTAGTGTTTGCTTCAAGTAGTTATTTCTTCCAACTGTAAGAATCTCTGCTCCCAGCCTCCCTCCCCATTAGCACCCCTCCCAGATCCTGCATAGAACTGCCCTGATGAAATTTCCCTCCACCGTGCAAATCTGGAAGGTGTTTTTAAAAAAATTCAGGTTCTGAACTGAGGCAGCCACAGAAGCAACTGTAATCACAGTTTTTCCTTAAAGCACTTGGAGAATAAGGCTCTTGTATTTGTGGCCCCTGAGACTGAAAGCTAACTATGTCATCTCAAAATTACTTCAGTAGCAGCAGTTACTGTTATGATAGAACACGATCTTCTCTGTTAAAAAACAGAGTTCTCAGTAGTTCCCATTCAACTCAAATGCTTTGTGTGAGTGACATGCGGAGCGCTTTTAAGTGGTAAAGTGCAAAACCTAAATTTTTTTAGCAATGGCATGAAATCAGCCACCTTATTTAATTTAAAACGATTTATAGTTTCTATCAAGGGAGCAGCAAAAGGTGAAGAAATTTGCAAAATCAGGAAAAGAATCTCAATGCTGTGCTTCTCAAGTTCAAAATGGCAGGAGGCCATACGCAGGCACAGACTTTTTTATTTTTTTTTAATGTTCAGTGTCCCCTTTCATGATCTGGTTGTTGGTTTGCGGCTCGTGACCCAACGATATAAAATGAATCGCTGATTATTTCTGCATTTCAACTTTGCTCTGCCAAGAGAGAGATCCTACTTGAGGCAAGGTTAGTTTCATCATCTACAAAGAGCATGTACTAAAAGTGGCATGTGACCAGGAAGGCCATTAGTGATGCTGCACAGTGAAGGTGTCCCTTTCAACTACGTTTCCTGTATATATAAAGGACCTACAAACCAAGCCGGGATTCTAGAACAGGTCATCGGGATGGATGTGCTGTGTCCTTTTGGCCAGGAATAATCACATGCAATAACCAAAAGCAGGGTGTAGTGGTATTGCACACTCATTAAGATTTAACCAGTGCAGTCTGTGCTTGCTACACTCCCCCAAACCACCAGGCTGAAGCACAATATGCCTCCTGCACCACTGTCACTCAGCTTCAACGCCATGACAGAGGGAGGTGATGGATGGCTCTCATCAGGATTGGAGCTTACTTGTTGGGCACCAACAGGGCACCCAGCACCATCCAATATGCCCCTGCAGTCATCGGGCCTGAAGCGAGGCATACCTTCCCTCTACCATACAGAGACTGAAGGCCATTCCTGTTGCAAGCAGAGCAGGAGCTAATAAAAAGTGCCAAACATGGGTACAGATACAGACCTTATGCTTGCACAATGTGTGGAAATAAAGAATTGTAATTATTGAGAGTACACAAGGGAAAGGGGAAATAGTTTCTTGTAATAGAAAGAAGAGTAACTCTGTATTACGATTTCACAGAATTGAAGGAAAATGGAATTCAAGAGCAAAGAGCCAAGAAAGCTGCTCGGGACAAAGTGGCCAGTGCCATAAATGTCGTGGACGGGGATCAATAGCCCGCCTTTGCCCCAGAGCCCCCCCCCAGTTCCTAATTGGATAGGATGGGAGGGATGGCCAAACCCTGTCCACTGGAAATGAAAACCTTTTTGTTTGTTTGTTTTAAGTACTCATTTCACATTTAAATGACTTGGGAAATTTAAAAGAAATCCAGTCTTGAGAAGCTTAATAATGTAGAATACAGACTTATAATTTCATGTGATTACTGACTCCATGGGCTCCACGATACCTGCATTTCCTCATGTTCTGAACAGAAAGAGAAAATGAAGAACGAGCGTGCAGTGATATCAACGAACGAGATCTAGTGACTATGGTGAGGACGTGGTTTAAACATAAAATACAATCAAGACAATGAAGCAAAGGCAACTGACTCTGGCAAGCTGGCGGCAGGCTGAGGACTCATTTCAGAGAACTCAGCACCGAGTCTGTGGTTCCTGTCTCGGTAGGAGACCCTGCCAGGTTCATCATGGCCTTCAGTAAGAACGTCCACGCTGGGATCTGCACTATGTCTGAATCATAACAACAATACTAGTAACTTATAACAGCTAACGCTTAGTATGCCCGTCAAATGGTTCATATTATCTCACTGAATTCTCAAATAACCCTGTCAGACCAGTATAATCTTTATGCTTCTCTCACAAAGATATAGCAAAAGCTATGATACCATCTGGAGATTTCAAAGACCTCTGTTAAACCTGAACTGATACAAATGAGGTCAACCCATCTCCGCTATTTAGAGCAAAGAAAAACTCAATCTAAATTTATCCCAAAACCTGGCAGACGTTTGTGACACCACTGACTTCCTTACTCCCCATGTCCAACCCATCACCAAATCCCATTAATTCTACCTCTAAAGCAAGGTTTCTCAACTTCTTTAAAAGACTGCAAAGAGTAGAGGCAAAGAAATAATACAGATAAATGCAGATATTTGGTAATATTTTTAAAAATTTTGGCCAGGTGTGGTGGCTCATGCCTGTAATCCCAGCACTTTGGGAGGCCAAGGCGGATGGATCACTTCACGAGGTCAGAGGATCAAGACCATCTTGGCTACCATGGTGAAATCGCGTCTCTACTAAAAATACAAAAAAAGAAAAAAATAGCCGGACGTGGTGGCATGCACTTGTAGTCCCAGCTACTTGGGAGGCTGATGCAGGAGAATTGCTTGAACCCAGAGACAGAGGTTGTAGTCAGCCAAGATGGCACCACTGCACTCCAGCATAGGTGACAGAGCAAGACTCTGCCTGAAAAAAAATTTTTTTAGATCAATAAAACCAAAAGGTGTTTCATTGGATATTCTATAGGTTAGTCAGGTGATGTAGCTACCTTAGCCCAGCTTGGCTGCGCTTTGGGGTAAGCTGGTGAATCAGCTGAGGCCTAATGGTCTTACTCATATGTCTGATGGTTGCAGCTTAGGGCCCCAGCTGAGACTGCTGGTCTCTGCTCCACATGATCTCTCATCCTCCAGCCTGGGCTTCTTTGCATGGTGGCCTCAGAGTTCCAAAGAGCATCCAGAGAGGGAAAAGCTTAAACATCCAAGCACTTTTCAAGCCTCTCCCTGTGTCACATTTGCTGTTGCATCATTGAATAAAGCAAGTCAACAGTTAAACCCAGAGCCGGTATGGGTCCGATGATGGGAATTGGGAATATTACTGAAACCATCTACCACACCCACACCAAGTAACCATACCACTGGTTCTGCCTCCCCCAATAGCTATTTGTGTGTGTGGCAGGGGAGTAGTTAAGATCTCTGATAGTCAGTTATGATCTTTGCCACCAGATCAAAACTGTTGCTTGAGTCTAGCCACATTAGAATTAACTGTGGTAGGTATTCGACAATGGAGAGTATGGAAAAACAAAACAAAATTAGAAAGAACTAGAATTTTTAACTTGCTACAGCATTTTCAAGGAAAGGATGCTGAGTCCAGTGAACAAGAGAAATTGGACCCATAAGTGAAAAATGCAAAGACTCATGGCTGCAAGCCATAAATAAATCTGATACCTCTTTTTGAGGAAGGCTATACTGGCTCCAATTCTGAAAACCTTAAGGATGAGAAACAGAATTATTTGTCCTGGATGCTATAGGTGTTAGTCTACTTCAGTGTCAAAGGGCTAAGCAAAATACTTTCTCCTTGGCCTTCAATCTGATAGCAAAAGGAAGCCTAACCTTTTCAAGGAGAAATAGGTATGATGGCCAAGTCAACCATGCCAACTGCAATCTCAAAAGGATGCTTTTGTTTACCTTGCATTTAACTGGACTTTCAAACTCAGCTCCGATTGTACGTTAACATGGCGTTGAAAACTGACTATGTGTAGCTAATGTAAAAACTTCTGTATCTGTTCAAAGAGGAGGCTGCTGAGGATCCAATTTCCTTTTACAAATACCAGTGTTTAAGGTCAAGTGCAAGCAGAGAGCTCAGAACTATTGGTATTCACTGAAGATGTTCAATGAAGACAATTTGGAAGGTGAATTTGAGGAATTTTATCAGGAGTTTTCATTGAACCGTAGTAATTCACCCATCTTTACTCACTACATTATCAACTATCTTGAGTCTAGTTTTTTCCCCTCTAGTGCTGTCAAATAGTCTATTAATGGCCTTTATACAGAACAACTGTGACATCAAGTGGCCAGCATATATCTATGTCTCCTGGAAGTCCCATCAAAATGGAATCCAGGTTCAATTTTCTGTAAGTAGAAAACTAGACAGATCCTTGAGTCACCATCAATGGTTTTCTCAACCAAGAAAGAGGGGTAACATGATGTTAGAAATTTTTCCCAAAAATTATTTCAGTGGTCAAAAAAAAAAAAAAAAAAAAAGTCTACTGTGCTCTAAGCAGCAGCTAATTTGGAACATACATTTTTCTGGCAGATTTTACATCAGAAAGCTTTGAATTTAAATATATAAAGCCAGGATTTGTTTTCTAGACAAAATGCAATTCTAAAATGTCATGCAAATTTCTTTTTGAAGGACCGAATGCAAACATTTTGAGAAGAGCTCTCAATATGCATATGGCTTTGGAGAAACCGTGTGTAAAATACTATTTTGCCTGAGGCAAACTATCTCCCACATTTGTTGAGGAAGAAAATAATAGCCAATATTCTGCATGACTGTTGATGGTATGAATGGTTTTTAGCTGCATGGTTCTACAATACGTTGTCAGCTGCTTTTCTGGGAGTTCTGAAAAATCATAGGATCCACAAACCATGCACTAGACCATGCCTATTTTTAATATGTGCCCTCAAGCACCTAGTATAGAACTAAGCATCCTAGGGACACTCAAATACTTACTCACTAACGACCACGTTTACCAATACATCCTCCCCACAACCTCCTTCTGCTGCTTTCCCTACGCTGCGATGAAGAGATCTTTGCTTCGTTTCTTCTTCCCTGATGCACATACACTCAATAATTTGCTACCTCCCCCACATGTTGAAGTAGTGGATTCACTGCTATTGCTTTCTGTTCCACCACCTCATTTTCTTGATTCCTTTCTTTCATTCTTTGGCATATGCACAGGTAACAACGGTATTAAACACTGGACACAGGCTGTCTAGCTGCCCTGTTCAACACAACCTCTGCAGTGATTGAAACACTTCATAGCTCCACTATCCCGAATGGCTGCCACCAGGTACAGGTGGCTACCGAGCCCCTGAAATGTGGCTAGGGTGACTGCTAGAGAAGGTGGTTAGACAGACATGAAAAGCACAGGAGAGAATGTCCCCCGCACCCCAGGAATGTCAGGTAACCATCAGGAGATGGTCAGGCAGTTGCTAAGCTGTCTCTCTAAAATAATAATTGGTCACAGACAGCAACAGGGAAAGGCAGTCTCCCAATAGATAGAAAACACCTGAAGGTAGTGATCAGCAACCTCCAGATACCATCTCAGGAGTTAGGCGAGTGGGCTGAAGCATGCACACCAAGAGGGAAAATGGCAGAGTTTGACTGGTATACGACTTTCCTGTAGGAACACTCAACTGGTAAGGGAAAAATGCCCCAAATGAACAGGTGCACAACGTGGGTAAACACACTGCACATGCTCCCCTCCCAAGCGCCAGCATGCCCCTGTGTGTGCAAATGGTCCACCCCAAGGGAAGAATCAGGGGAGAAGATTTGTAGAACAGTCCACCCCAAAGGAAGAACTGGGGGGAGAAGGGATAAAACTCTGGGAATTCCCAGATCTGTAGAACAGTCCACCCAGATTTGTATGATCTCTTCTCCTCCAAGTCTTCCCTTGGGGTGGACTGTTTGCACATACAGGGGCCTGCTGGCGCTTGGGAGGGGGAGCACGCGCAGTGTGTTTACTCAAGTTGTGCACCTGTTCATTTGGGGCATTTTTCCCTCACCAGTTGAGTGTTCCTAGAGGAAGGTCATATACCAGTCAAACTCTGCCATTGTGTTCATGCCAATGTATAAAACACCGCACGTCAAGGCCTGAACAGCACACTTGGATCTCTCAAGTTAGGCAACTTGAGAGAGTTGCTTGGCCCTCCTCCAAGTGTACGTTACTTCCTTTTGTTCCTGCTCTAAAACTCTTTAATAAACTCTCACTTCTGCTCAACCTTGCCTTGGTCTCTCACTCCTCTTACACCCCTCGGACAAATTCTTTCCATCAAGGAGACAAGATTTGATTGCTACATATGGATTCACCACTACCAACATGACCAAGGAAATGATTTTTGAGTTTCATTTCAACTTAATTAACAAATTCAAACAGTCATACATGGCTAATGGCACACCATACTGGACAGCAATTAATTTATAGTTTCAGATTAAGAATTCCTAGAAGTTAACATTGATGGTAGCAAGAGTATTAGATTGGAGACTCTGCTCTGCTTTTCTCTGTATGCCCCTGGGCCGGCCACTTAGCACCTGCGATACCAGCCTCCTCAGCCATAAAATGGCAATAATAAAATATGCTTACATGGTTATTGTGATGATTCAAGAAATAAATTTTGTAACATGGCCACATATAGCAACTGAGCAATAAAAGTACTGTCCTTACCTTTTTGGTAAATGAGATTCAGAATAAGATGTTTTCCAGAGTAACTGTAATAATGACATGAGATCATGAATATATTTATAAGCCACAAAGCATTAAATATGATATATTGTTAATTTCCTTAGCTGGAAAAAAGTTTAAGGTACATTTTTAATTTTCTTCAATCACCATTACTATCTTAAGTCTTTCTATCCTTTCTAGAATTTTGGCTTCTTCTTTAAACTCAAATGTACTTCCTTCCAACAATTTTAGTGTGTTGCCTCTGCCAGAAACACCATGAACCCTGGTGTCTCCAGCCCTCTGCTGCATTCATTTCACCTCCTCACATTCTGCTACTCTGACCTTCCTGTGAGTTTATGCACCTACAAGTACTAGAACTTTCAAAATCAGCCGTGTAAAGAGACACCATCTCATAGCAATTCATTCAATGCCAAAAATGATGGCAGCAAGATTTCCCAGAACTCGTCTATTAGTGTACAAAAAATTAGCGTAGTGCCGGGCGCGGTGGCTCACGCCTGTAATCCCAGCACTTTGGGAGGCCAAGGCGGGCGGATCACGAGGTCAAGAGATCGAGACCGTCCTGGTCAACATGGTGAAACCCCGTCTCTACTAAAAATACAAAAAAATTAGCTGGGCGTGGTGGCGCGCGCCTGTAGTCCCAGCTACTCGGGAGGCTGAGGCAGGAGAATGCTTGAACCCGGGCAGCGGAGGTTGCAGTGAGCCAAGGTCGTGCCACTGCACTCCAGCCTGGCGCCTGGTGACTGAGTGAGACTCTGTCTCAAAAAAAAAAAAAAAAAAAAAAAAGAAAAAATTAGCGTAACGTCTCCCCATGTATGCCTAGTGTTCCATTACTGGAACGCTAAACATGTGGGGAGTTATTTATATCCTACTGTTCAAGGTCATTGCCAAAGTCTGATTGCAAAAATTCAAAAAATTACAACCTCAGACATAAATGGGTTAATCCTCATCTTTTCCATCTGCTGATATAAATGCTTCCCCTATTCTTTTCCAAACCTCAGTTTTCTTGAGTGAAAAAAATGGAACTTCTGAGGTGGACCTCTTAGAAGAAGATGGTAATAAGGGGTATTCTTAAAGGAACTTGGGAAATGTGGAAAGACTTCTGCAAATGGGTCTGCTCACATATAAAGAAAATCTTCATTCTGAATGTGGAAAATGCCCTGCCTAAGGCAGGGAATAAATAGTCTAATTGTCTCATTCAGCTTAACGACAGGTAACCATCGATGAAATAGAAAGCCCACCAAGGTAAAGAAAACTGTAAAAAAATATGAAACAAATATGGCAAAATGATAAGCTCAGATAAATCTGATTTTAAAACATAAGAGTTTATGATCCCTTAAACATTTTGGCACATTAGAAGTATTTCACAATTAAAAAGTAGACAAATTTATAATGCACAGCTTCTCCCTGTTCTCTCAGAGAATTTGCTCTACATAATAAAGTAAAAAGAATCTTCATTCTTCATTTATCCCTTGGCAGTTTGAAAGGGAAGGGTGATTAAAAGTGGGCTGGATACTTTACACTTATTAGGAGGCATCAAAAGAACGGAAAACAACAAACGTTGGTGACAATGTAAAGAGATAGGAATCCTTGTGTATTGCTGGTGGGAAGGTTAAATGGCACACCCACTGCGGAAAACAGTAGTTCCCTAAAAAGTTAAACATAGAAATGCCATATGATCCAGTAATTCTCCTTCTAGGTATACACCCAAAATAATTGAAAACAGGAACTCAAACAGGTAATTGTATGCTAATGTTCATAGCAACATTATTTACAACAGCCAAAATGTGAAAACAACCTAAATGTCCATCAACAAAATGTGGCATATACATTCAATTATAAAAGGGAATGAAATTCTGACATGTACTACAACATGGATAAACCTTGAAAACATTATGCTACATGAAATAAGCCAGGCACAAAAGGATATACAATTCTAGAATCAGATACCTAGCATAGGCAAATTCATAGAGATAGAAAATATAGTAGTGGTTACCAGGGGCAGAATATGGGAAGAATGAGGAGTTCCTGTTTAATGAGTATGAAATTTTTGCTTGGAATCGTGGAAAAGTTGGATACTGGTTATGGTTGCCTAACACTATGAATGTCTTTATTGTCACAGAATTGTACCCTTAAAAACAATTAACATTGTAAATTTTATGATATCTGTATTTTACCACAGTTTTTTAAAATCAACACTCAGGAAAGAAAAAAAGAACTGAGAGAGAGAGAGGCCTCTCTCCCTCTTGGGAATCCTGGAATGGAGGAAAAAAAATTACAAATGAAGGAACTGATAAAGAGAGAGACAATAAGCAGCAGCAAGCCAGCAACATGGCTGGGCTTACGGTCAAAAGCAGCCGGAGCCAAATCTCAGGCAACCTGTGAACATTTATAAAGAGTGAATATCAGTCTAGAATTCCAACTATTCCCACTGTGCAATATAATCACTCTCCCTGACCCTCAAACCTCAACTAAGTCAGCCGCACACAGCAGCCATGTTTCTCTGGTGATGCAGAATGAAAGGAGAGAAACAATGCCAAGCAAATAAGCAAAGTGGAGGTAGGAAAAGGATAGAAACTAGACTGACATGCCCGGGAAATTCTGAGAATTATGACCTCAGAAATCCTCAGAAAACTAGAATGGACCTGTATTAGTCCATTTTCATACTGCTGATGAAGACATACCTGAGACTGGGAAATTTACATAAGAAAGAGGTGAAATTGGATTTACAGTTCCATGAGGCTGGAGCAGCCTCACAATCAGGCCAGAAGGCAAGGAGGAGCAAGTCATGTCTTATATGGATGGCAGCAGGCAAAGAGAAAGTTTGATCAGGGGAAACTCCCATTTTTAAAACCATCAGATCTCATGAGACTCATTCACTATCACGAGAACAGCGCAGGAAAGATCTGCCCCCATAATTTAATTTCCTCCCACCAGGCCCTTCCTACAACACATGGGAATTCAATATGAGATTTGGGTGGGGACACAGCCAAACCATATCAAGGCATAAGATTTGAAACAGACACAAATTAAGATTTAAGTAAAATTCCAGGCAACAAGACAACGACAGAACAGTAGGACTGAGTGAAGCAGGTGTCTGGCAAGCCCAGGCAATGAATAAACATCAAAACATCCATACAAAATGAGTGAGATAAAGCAGAGAGAGTAGCAGACTCAAGGCACTCAAAATTGAGGGAATTTGCTTGTTCTTATATAAAATGGATTATAAATAATTAATCTCAATCTCAAGGCAAGAGTTATGCCCAAGGTAGAAAACAGACAAACAGGAGACTCTAACTGAGGTTAAAAATACTTTTTTTTTTTAAGATAAAGTTACCCATTTGGCAGAAAGATCTCAGCCACTAGATCCTTGGGCTATGTATGGGCCTTGGAAACAGAGACCTTGGTGAAGAATCATTGAAAGGAAGCTGATAGTTCTACCCTACAAGCAAGCTGCCAGAGCAGCAAAAAGTTTAATAGAACCAGAGAAGAGAAGAGGTCTCTTAGGATCACATCAGCTCTGGAGAATAAGAAGTGTATGTGCATGCCCTAAGCTACATCAGCTCAGGGGCAATCACAGCCAGGCATGAGGCAGTACTTTTGAAAGTACTCTCCAAACTGCATACAGACTCATCAGCTAGGAAAGGAGTCTCACCAGCACATGGGCTTAAACACAACCTCTGACCAAACACTGAATGAACAATCATCTGCCGTAAACCAGGGGCAATCCCTAAGTAGCCAGGCTAAAGAACTTTTTTTTTTAAGGGGTGAGGAAAGGTGAATCTTAGCAAGGCCATCAGAGAATACACACTACAAGAGAAATAGACTTTGCAGATTTATTTCAGCAAAGTCACTAAACAAATACACAAATGGTCAAGTAAACAACAGCAAGAACCTCTAAGAGGAAGGACTCAATACCCAAATTTGCTCCATTATCTGATCTTCTCCTCCCAAAAATTATGAGACATGAAAAGAAACAAGGAGGTGTTATCCGTACACATGGGGGGAGAAAATCAGGAAGTAAAATTTGCTTTCAAATGTCCCAGATGATAGACTATGCAAAGACTTCAAAACAGCTTTTATGAATATGTATGAAAATTACAAGAAACCAATCTTAAAGAATTGTAAGAAAGTAAGACGACAATGACTCATAAAATGGAGAACATCAATAAAGAGATAAAAACCACTACGTCACACTTGTAATCCCAGCACTTTGGGAGGCTGAGGCGGGTGAATCACGAGGTCAAGAGTTCAAGATGAGCCTAGCTAAGATGGTGAAACTTTGTCTCTACTAAAAACAGAAAATAATTAGCCAGGCGTGGTGGCAGGTGCCTGTAATCCCAGCTACTCAAGGGGCTAAGGCAGAGAATTGCTTGATCTCGGGAGGTGGAGGTCACAATGAGCTGAGATCACGCCACTGCACTCCAGCCTGAGTGAAAGAGCAAGACTCCATCTAAAATAATAATAATAATAATGATAATAATGAAATATACTAGAGGGGATGAAGAGGGGCTAGAAGAAGAAAAAATCTGCACACTTTAAGAGATATTAATAGAGATTATGCAATGTGATGACCAGAGGAAATAAATGAATAAAAATAAAAAGAACTTCAGAGAAATGTAGGATACCATTAAGTGCACCAATATACACATCATGGACTAACAGAAGGAGAGGTGTGAAGAGAACAGAAAAAATACTCAAAGAAATAATAGGTGAAAACTTCTCACATTTTGTTCTGATTTTTTTCATTTTTAGGTGACATATAATACTTGTATATACTTATGGGATTCAGAATGATATATCAATACACGTATACAATGTATAATAAGCAAATCCAGGGTAATTAGCATATCACATCAAACATTTATCATTTCTGTTATGAACATTCAAAAGTCTCTCCTCTTTCTGAAAAACATATTAAATTATTGTTAGTCATACTGACCTTACAGTGCCACAGAACCCTTGAACTTATTCCTTCTGTCTACTTGTAACTTGTATCTATCATCCAACCTTTCTTTATTCTCTCCTCCCCCAACCCTTCTAGCCTCTAATAACCACAATTCTATACTATACCTCTATGAGCTAAATTTTCTTTTAGCTCCCACTTATAAGAACATGCAGTATTTATCTTTCTGACTTATTTCACTAAACATGTCTTCCACTTTCATCTATTTTGCCACAGATGACAAGATTTCATGCTTTTTTATGGCTGAATAGTATTCTCTTGTGTATATATGCCAAATTTTTTCATCCATTAATCTGTTGGATATTTAGGTTGATTGCCTATTTTGACTAGTATGAATAGTGCTACAAGAAACACAGGGGTGCAAGTGTCCCTTTGATACACTGATTTCCTTTCTTTTGGACAAAAATACCCAGTAGTGAGATTGCTAAATTTTATGATAGTTCCATTTTTAATTTTTTGAGATACCTCTATACTGTTTTCCACAATAGCGATACTACTTTACATTCCTACCAACAGTATAAAAGACTTTCCTTTTCTCCACATCCTTGCCAGCATTTGTTATTTTTTCATCTTTCAGATGACAGCCATTCTATCTGGGGTGAGATGATTATCTCACTAAGGTTTTGATTTGCATTTCCCTGATGATAAGTAGTGTTAAGTATTTTGGCTGTTTGCATGTCTTCTTTTGAGAAATGTCTATTTTAAATCAAATTATTTAGAAAACTTCTCAAATTAAAAAAAAAAAAATTAATCTATACACAAAGAATCTCAACGAACTCTAAGTAGGATCAACTTAAAGAGGTCCAAGCCAGACATATAATCAGAATATTGAAATCCAATGATTAAAAAAAATCTTGAAAGCACAAGAGAAAAACAACTCCTCATCAACAAAGGAATCTTAATATGATTAAGACCTGACTTCTTGTGAGAAACAGTGGAGGCAGAAGGCAATAAGATGACATTCAAGTTACTAAAAGTACAAAAACTGTCAACCAAGAATCTTATAACCAGCAAAACTATACTTTAAAAATAAAGATGAGAGACATTCCCAGATGAACAAAAACAGAAATAATTTGCCGCCAGTAGGCCTGCCATACAAGGAATACTAAAAGAAGTTCTTCAGGCTGACAGCAAATGACTGACATCAGAAACAAATTCAAAATCAAAAAATAAAAAATAAAAAATTGAATGCCAGTAAAGGTAACTACATAGGTAACTGGAAAAGACAATTTAATTCCATCTTTCTTGTCTTAACTGATTTTAAAAGCAACTGCAAGAAGTAAATACATAATTGTATAGTTGGTCCTGTAACATAAAAATAACAGCACAAAGGAGGCAGGTAGGAAGACTATACTGAAGTAAGAAAATAATATCAGATGGTAATTCAAATCTACGTTACAAAGAAAAGAGAAGCAGGAGTAAATAAAAAATTAACATAACAAGCTCCATAAATATAATCTTGCCCTCCTTCCTTCTCTCAGTTTCTTTAAAGGACATACAATGTAGTGTTGCATTAATAACACGTACAGATTTAATATGTATAATAATGGCACAAAAAGGAGAAAATGTTCCAAATAAAGTTTTTAGAGTTCATTGAAACAAATTCAGAATTAATATGAAGTAGATTTTGATAAGATGTTTGATTGTAAACCATGTAGCATACACAAAGTAACTCAAGAAACAGAATTTGAAAGTCTTTAATAGAATTAAAATGTTGCAGTAGAAAATATCTAATAGTTAAAAAGAACACATGGAAGAATACAGAATAAAACACATGAGGCATACAGAAAAACAAAAAAGCGAATGGTAGATGTAATTTCAATTATCCAAACAGACTGAAGCTAGATAACAGAAAAACATATATCATACAAACAACAACAATAAAAGAGATGCAATATGGAATAGCTACCTTAAGATCAAATCAAACTGACTTTAAAAACAAAAAAATTACTGCAGATAAATAGGGGTATTTTATGGATATAAAAGGGCTAAGCCATCAGGAATGTGCAGCAATCATAAACATGTGTGCCTAACAATAAAGCCCCGAAATACATGAAGCAAAGTCTTCAATTTTACAAAATTAAAGGGAAAAATGGACAGTTCAACAATAAAGAGAATCTTCAATATCTCATTTTCGTTTATGCAAAGAAGATCAATAAGGAAATAGATATTTGAACAACACCATAAACCACCTAACAGACTCCTATGGAACATTCCACCCAATAGCAGTCAAATTCACATTCTTCTCAAGTATATATGAAACGTTCTCCAAGATAAACCATATGCTAGGCTTATAAAATGAATCTCAATACATTTTAAAATATTGAAATAATACAAAGTATGTTCTCTGACCATAATGGAATCACATTAAATCAGTAACAAGGAAATCTGGAAAATTCAAAATATATGGACATTAAACAGCATGCTCCTAAATAGCCGATAGGTTAAAGAAGAAATCACAAGGAAAATTAGGCACTACTTTGAAACAAATGAAAACAAAGACACAACATACCAAAACTTATAGGATGCTGTTAAAGCAGAAAGAAATTTATGATGTTACTACTCATATTATAAAATAAGATAGATCTCAAATCAATAACCTAGGCTGCCAATTAAGAAACTGGAAAAGGAAGAGCAAACTACTTTGGGAGGCCGAGACAGGTGGATCACCTGAGGTCAGAAGTTCGAGACCAGCATGACCAACATGGCAAAACTCTGTCTCTACCTAAAATACAAAAATTAGCCAGGTGTGGCAGTGGGCACCTGTAATCCCAGCTACTCGGAAGGCTGAGGCAGGAGAATCACCTGAACCCGGCAGCGGCATGGGGGAGAGGGGGCAGTTGCAGTGAGAAAATAATGAAGACTAGACTAGAGACAGATAATAAAATAATAGAGAAAATCAAGACAGCCAAAAAGTGTTTATTTGAAAAGATTTTAAAAATTAACTTTTAGCTAGACTGGCCAAGAAAAAAGGAAGATACAAATTATTAAGATCAGAATGACAGAAGGGATATTGCTACCAATCTTAAATAAATAAATTTTTGTTTAAGAGAATACTATGAACAGCTGTATGCCAAAAAATTAGATAATTTAGACAAGATGGACAAAATCATAGAAAGACACCAATTACCAAAAATTATTGGAAAAAAAATAGAATATCTGAATAGACCTATAGAAAGCAGACATCAGGGACTCCTTCTCTGGATCCCCCTCCCACGGCAACGTGGGAGCTGTCTCTCTCTCTCTACTTGTGTAGATATCCCCCTCTGGATTCCCCTCTCATGGCAGCATGGGAGCTCTCTCTACTTCTCTCTCTTTCTCTGCCTAATAAATCACTCTCTGCTAAAAAAAAAAAAAAGAAAAGAAAAAGAAAAAGAAAGTAGACATTGAATTAGCAATTTTACAACTTCCCACAACTAAGGCCCAGGCCCACATGGTTTTATTGATGAATTCTACCAAACACTCAAGAAAGATTTAGTACCTATTCTTTTTTTTTTAAAGAGGTAAGTTCAAATGTGGTCATTACTGTGTGCCCTTACTCTACATGACTGTTTTTTTTTTTTTAGAAAAAGAGAAAAAGAGAAGGAAGAAAAAAAAAGAATGAAATAAAGAGAAAAAGAAGAAGAAAAGAAAAAAAAAGGGAGAGAGAACGGGAATCTTGCTCTATTGCCCAGTCTAGAATGCAGTCTACAAATGGATATTAAAAGTTTTTTTTATACTAATAATTGTGTTATACAATGGAGACAGGAAGGAATAAGGGAGGAAAATAACAAACAGCCAACCAATATTTCATTTAAACCTATGAAATGCTATGCAATTGCTGGGGAGTAATTTACTCCCAACCATGTGGTCACTTTTAGAATAAATGTGACGTGTTACTGAAAAAAAAATGTATAGTTTATGGATTTGGAGTAGAGAGTTCTGTAAATGTTTACTAAGTTTACTTGTTTGAGGTTTAAGTTCAAGTCCCGGGTATCCTTCTTAACCTTCTGTCTCATTAATTTGTCCAATATTGACAATGTAATGTTAAAGTCTCCCACTATTATTGTGTGGGAGTCCAAGTCTCTTTGCAAGTCACCAAGAAGTTGCCCTATGTATCTGGGTGCTCCTATATTGGGTGCACATAGACTTAGGGTCGTTAGCTCTTCCCATTACATTGACCCCCTCTACCATTATACAATGTCCTTCTTTTCTCTTTTGGTTTCTATTACTTTAAAGTCTATTTTATCAGAGATGAGAATTGCAACTACTGCTTTTTTTTTTTGCTCTCCATTTGGTTGGCAAATCTTCCTCCATCCCTTTGTTTTGAGTCTCTGTGTATCCTTGCATGTAAGATGGATCTGGATGCAGCTTACTGATGGGTCCTTTGAAGTGGCTGATACTGGTTGTTCCCCCTCTATACATAGTGCCTCCTTCAGAAGCTCTTGTAAAGCAGGCCTGGTGGTAATGAAATCTCTGAGTACTTGCTTGTTTGCAAAAAATTTTATTTTTCCTTCACTTATGAAATTTAGTTTGGCTGGATATGAAATTCTGGGTTGAAAGTTTTTTTTCTTTAAGGATGTTGAATATTGGCCCCCACTCTCTTCTGGCTTGTAGGGTTTCTGCTGAGAGATCTGCTGTGAGTCTGATAGGCTTCCCCTTGTGGGTAACCTGACCTTTCTCTCTGGCCGCCCGTAGTATTTTCTCCTTCGTTTCAACCCTGATGAATCTAATGATTATGTGCCTTGGGGTTGCTCTTTTTGAGGAATATCTTTGTGGTGTTCTCTGTATTACCTGGAGTTGGGTATTGTCTTGCCTTGCTAGGTTAGGAAAGTTTTCCTGGATAATATCCTGAAAAATATTTTCCAGCTTGGATTCATTCTCTTCGTCACATTCAGGCACACCTATCAAACGTAGATTAGGTCTTTTCACATAGTCCCATATTTCTTGGAGACTTTGCTCATTCCTTTTTACCCTTTTTTCTCTAATCTTGTCTTCTCGTTTTATTTCATTAAGTTGGTCTTCGACCTCTGAAATCCTTTCTTCTGCTTGATCGATTCGACTGTTAAAACTTGTGCATACTTCTCGAAGTTCTCGTATTGTGTTTTTCAGCTCCATTAATTCACTTATATTCCTCTTTAAATTGTCCATTCTCATGAACATTTCGTGAAACCTTTTTTCAAGGTTCTTAGTTTCCTTGCATTGGGCTAGAACATGTTCTTTAGGTCACAGAAGTTTCTCATTATCCACCTTCTGAAGCCTGATTCTGTTGATTCCTCACATTCATTTTCTATCAGGCCTTGTTCAATTGGTGATGAGGCACTGCAATTCTCTGTAGGAGGAGAGGCATTCTGATTTCGGGTGTTTTCAGCCTTTTTGCGCTGGTTTCTTCCCATCTTTGTGGATTTATCCACCTGTCGTCTGTGTAATTGCTGACTTTCAGATTAGGTCTCTGAGTGGACATCCAGCTTGTTGGTGATAAAGTTTTTTCTATTTCTTAATTTTCCTTCAGTGGATGCCCCTCCCCTACAGAGCTGGACCTTCCCGGGTTCAGCTGTACTTGCTGTGAAACTCTCAATCTTCAGCAGTTCCAACTGCTGTTTTTATTTTTTTTGTGTGTGGAGGGGGGTACCAGCCTTCCCCTGCGGCGACCCACTACGCCGGCTGAAACAGCAGCGTTAAGATTCGTGGCACTTTTCTGCCCGGGAATCTCCCAGTCTGGTTCCCCACTTCAGTCCGCTTTTTAATCAGCTGAATGGGAGACTCTGCTTTCCCGGAGCTCCAACGCCAACCAAAGGGCACTCAGTCCCGTATACTCCGGACTGAGAACCGCGGCGTCGGGGCGCCTGCAAAACGGCCACGCCCTCCAAAAGGGTCACGGTGGCGACCCGTGGGGCTCCTCCGCCAAGAATCTCTTGGTCCGTGGGCTATGAAAATTCGTCTGAAAATGTGGCGTCCACTCACTCTCTGCACTTTCAGTGGGAGCTACAATCCTGAGCTGCTGCTAATCGGCCATCTTGGATCTCTCTTCCGATTTAGTACCTATTCTTCACAAACTCTTCAAAAAAGAGGAGGGAACACATTTTCACCAACTGTATGAGGCCAGTATTACCGTGACACCAAAACAAAAGATACAACAAGAAAACAAACCACAGACCAACATCCTCTATGACTGTAGACACAAAAATCTTCAACAAAATGCAGTTGGCCCTCCATAGCCATGGGTTCAGCATCTATGGACTTAACCAATCGCAGATCAAAAATATCCCCCAAAATTAAAATTAACACAACAATAAAAAATAACATAAATTAGGCCAGGTACAGTGGCTCACACCTATAATCCCAGCACTTTGGGAGATCAAAGTGAGTAGACTGCTGGAGCCCAGGAGTTTGAGACCAGCCTGGGCAACATGGTGAAATCCCATTTCTACAAAAAAAAAAAACTCACAAAAATTAGCCAGGCATGGTGGCATATGCTTGTAGTCCCAGCTACTTGGAAGGTTAAGGCAGAACGATCACCTGAGCCCTTTGGGGCGGTCAAAGATGCAGTGAGCCATTATCACAACATTGCACTCCAGCCTGGGTGACAGAGTGAACTATCTGAGGCTGGGTAATTTAAAAGAAAAGAGGTTTAATTAGCTCACAGTTCAGCAGACTGTACAGGTTCTGGGGAGGGCTCAGGAAAGTTACAATCATGGCAGAAGGCAAAGGGGAAGCAGGCAACATCTTAAGTGGCCGGAGCAGGAGGACGAGAACAAAGGAGGAGGCGCTACACACTTTTAAACAACCAGATCTCATGATAACTCACTATCACAAGAACAGCAAGGGGGAAACCTGCCTCCAGGATACAATCACCTCCCCCACCAGGCCTCTTCTCCAACACTGGGGATTGCAATTCAACATGAGATTTGGTCGGGGACACAAATCCAAACTATGTCAGCATCTGACAAAGGTCTAATATCCAGAATCTATAAGAAACTGAAACAACTCAAGAAGCAAAACACAAACGACCCCATAAAAAAGTAGACAAAGGACATGAATAGACACTTCTTAAAAGAAGACATATAAGCAGCCAACAAATATATTAAAAAATGCTCAACATCACTAATTATTAGAGAAATGCAAATCAAAACCAAAATGAGATACCTACTCACACCAGTCAGAATGGCTATTATTAAAAAGTCAAAAAATCACAGATGCTAGTGAGGTTGCAGAGAAAAGGGAACATTTAGATACTGCTGGTAGGAGTTCAGCCATTGTGGAAAGCAGTCTGAAGATTTCTCAAAGAACTTAAAACAGAATTACCATTCAACCTAGCAATCCCATTACTGGGTGTATACCCAAAGGAAAATAAATCCTTCTACAAAAAATACACATGCACTCATATGTTCATCACAGCACTGTTCACAATAGCAAAGACGTGGAATCAACCTAAATGCCCATCAATGGTAGATAAGGTAAAGAAAACATGGTACATATCTACTACAGCCATAAAAAAAAAAAGAATGAAATTATGTCCTTTGCAGCAACATGAATGCAGCTGGAGGCCATTATCCTAAGTGAATTAATGCAGGAACAGAAAACAAAATATTGCATGTTCTCACTTATAAGTGGGAACTGCACATTGGGTACGCAGGGCACGAGGATGGGAAAAATGGACACTGGGGGACTACTGGTGGGGGATAGGGTAAAAGGAGCAAGGGTTGTAAAACCACCTGCTCACTATCTGAATGACAAAATCATTCATACCCAAACCTCAGCATCATGTAATATACCCATATAACAAACCTGCACATGTACTACCTGAATCTAAAAGTTAAAATTACTATTATTATTATTATTATTATTATTATTTGAGACAGAGTCTCGCTCTGTTGCCAGGCTGGAGTGCAGTGGTGCAATCTCAGCTCACTGCAACCTCTGCCTCCCAGGTTCAGGCGATTCTCCTGACTCAGCCTCCCAAGTAGCTGGGACTGCAGGCATGTGCCACCACGCCCAGCTAATTTTTGTATTTTTAGTAGAGACGGGGTTTCACCATGTTGGCCAGGATGATCTCAATCTCTTGACCTCATGATCTGCCCACCTCGGCCTCCCAAAGTGCTGGGATTACCGGCAGGAGCCACTGTACCTGGCCAAAAGTTGAAATTATTAAAAAATTAAATAAAAGTAAAGTATACAGAAGAATGCACATGGGATATATGCCAATAATACAACGTTTTACACAAGGATCTTGAGCACCTGCAGACTTTGGGATCCATGGGGAGTCCTAAAACAAATCCTCCACGGATGCTGACAGACAACTGGACTAGCAAACCTATTAGGTTGGTGCAAAAATAAAATTGTGATTTTTGTCAAAATAATTCAGCAACATATAAAAAGAAATATGTACTATAACCTAATGGAATTTACCCTAGGAATACAAGGTTGTTTTAACATCTAAAAAATCAACGTAATATACCACATTATCAGAATAAAGGGCAAACATAATCATCTCAATAGATGCAGAAAAAGCATTTGACAGAAATCCAACACCCTTTCATGATAAGAACAAACTAGGAGTAGAGGGAGCTTATTCATCCTGATAAAGGTCATCTACAAAAAATCCACAGCTAACATTGTACTTAATGGTAAAAGACCAAATGTTTTTCCTATAAAAGCAGAACAAGACAGCAATATCCACTCTCACCACTTCTATTCAACATTGTACTGGGCACTCTAGCCAGAGCAATTAGGCAAGAAAAGAAATAAAAGGGATTGTAGACTGAAAGGAAGAGGTGAAACTATTTGCAGATGATATAATCTTATATAGAGAAAATCCTAAAAAATACACTGAAAATTATTAGCATTAATAAAGAACTTCAGGGTACAAGGTAAATATTAAAAAACCAATTGTAGTTCCATACATTTGAAATGAAAGTTGCAAAAATGAAATTAAGAAAATAATTCCATTTACAATAGCATCAAAAGAATAAAACACTTAAGAATCAATTTAACGGAAGAAATGTAAAACGCATAGACTGCAAACTAGAAAACATTGCTAAAAGAAATATATTTTTCTTTTTCTTTAACAGACACAGTCTCACTCAGACACTCAGGCTGGAGTGCAGTGGCACCATCATGGCTTACTACAGCCTTGACCTCCCAGGCTCAAGGGATCCTCCCACTTCAGCCTCCCAAGTAGCTGGGACTACAGGCACATGTACCCATGCCCAGCTAATTTTGAAACAGAAAATTTCCCTTGACCCCTCTGTGGGTCCCGTGACAGGGGTGCCTTGCTTACTCAGCCTACAGCTCTCAATCCCTCCCAGGAGGAAGAGCAGTCAGGTGAGTGGGTGCAGGAGCCAGAGTGAGCACTTTTGGGCATGGACAGGAGCAAAATTTCGTGCAGGTCCCATACCAGCATCTAAGGGGGCGTATCCATGACCCTGGAAGCCCCAGAGGACACATGTTAGAGTGCTCTTTTAGTTTTGCTATCCACAGATGGCTTAGGTGTTTAAGAGCTCAGTGGACCGACCCTGTGCCTTTTTGTAAGGGCAGAGGGTCAGTGTGATAGCTTTATGTATCCTGAGCTTTCTGTATCCCAAGCTCTTGTCCAATGTCCAGGAAAAATCAGGTTGCACAAACAAATTGATGCTCATGGATTGAACAATATTGTTAAGATGGCAATGTTAACCAAATTAATGCACATATTCAATATGATCTTTATCGAAATCTGAGCTGGCTTTTCACAGAAATTGATAAGTTGGTCCTAAAAATCCTATGCAAAAGCAAGGGATCCAAAACTGTGAAAACAATCTTGGAAAAGAAAAAGTTCCCATTTTTTATTACCTACTCACTTCCTAAGTTCTTACCTGCTCGCTTCCTAATTTCAAATCTTACAATGTTCTAGTAATCAAGATATCATGATACTGATAAAAAACAGACATGTAGATCAATGGAATAAAATTGAGCATTTAGAAATAAACCGACATTTATGGTCAATTGACTTTGACAAGTGTCAAAACAATTCAGTGGGGAAAAAATGGTCCTCTCAATAAATGCTGCTGGGACAATTGGATAGCCAAACCAAAAACACTCAGAAAGGGGGCTGGGCATGGTGGCTCATGCCTATAATCCAGCACTTTGGGTGGCTGAGGCGGGCGGATCACCTGAGGTCAGGAGTTTGAGACCAGCCTGATGAACATGGAGAAACCCCGTCTCTACTAAAAATGCAAAATCAGACGGATATGGTGGCACACGCCTGTAATTCCAGCTACTCAGGAAGCTGAGGCAGGAGAATCATACAGACCTGCGAGGCAGAGGTTGCAGTGGGCTAAGATCACGCTATTGCACTCCAGCCTGGGCAATGAGAGTGAAATTCCATTAAAAAAAAAAAAAAAAAAGACTCAGAAAGGATCATAGACCTAAATGTAACAGCTAAAACTATTTAAAAATAAAAAATGCTTAGAAGAAAATGTAAGAGCAAATTTTCACGATCTTGGATTGGGCAAAATTTTCTTGGATACAAGAAGAAAAACACAAGTAATGAATTTTTTAAAAATAGACAAATTGGACTACATTAAAATGTAAAATTGTGCTAAAAATGATACCATCAAGAAAGTGAAGAGACAACCCATTCAATGGGAGAAAATATTAGCAAATAACATATCTGATAAGGGCTTGTATCTAGCCTATATAAAGAACTGTTGTAACTCAGTAACCAAAAGGTAGCCCAATTTTTAAAATGGGCAGAGGATCTGAACAGACATTTCTCTAATGAAGATACACAAACGGCCAATAAACACATTAAATAATGCTCACCATCATTAAGGGAAATTCTAATCAAAACCAAATTAGAGACCATTTTACACCCACTAGGACGGCCCTAATCAAAATTACGATAGTAAGTATTGGGGAACATGTGGAAAAAGTGGTACCCTCATCCTTGCTAGGGAGAATATAAAATGGTACACCCACTGTGGGGAACAATTTTGTAGTTCCTCAAAGGTTATAATACAAAGTTATCAAATGATCCTGAAATTCTACTCCTAGGTATATATTCAACAGAAATGAAAACATTTCTATTATTCTCTCCAACTTTGCCTCCCAACGTGTTATCTCATAGTCAAAAGACATGGTCTTGACATCGCTTCCATATTCCAGGATAAAAGAAGGTAAAAGTAAAAGAACAAACTTCAAAACATGCTTACTAGTTAAGTATGCCACTTTTTTTTCCAGGAAAACAAGAGGTTTACCAGAAACTTCTGTGTGTTCACTGAGTAGAATATCTGTCATATGGTCACCCTTGGATAAAGATGACTATGGGAAAGGATGTGGGTTCAGACTGGGGCAACCATCTGACACTGTCTACCACCATAACTCATTTACGCATTGCTTTATTTAGCACTGTCTTATACAGATTTACTTCTCCACTGGACCTTACAAATTTACATATAGTTAGGCTTTGGTGACACCCATGCGTGGGGTAGGGTTTTAGATATCATCTGGTCTAACATGCCCCACCTCATGATGAGCAAGACATCATTCACGTTTCACTTGAACAATTTTACAAATCACCATTTCATCAGGTAGTCCATCCTGGCCATTGACAGCTATAATTATAAAAGTTTCTCTTTGGCCAAGCACGGTGGCTCGTGCCTGTAATACCAACACTTTGGGAGGCCCAGGCGGGTGGATCACGAGATCAAGAGATCGAGACCATCCTGGCCAACATGGTGAAACCCCGTCTCTACTAAAAACATAAAAAGTAACTGGGTGTGGTGGCATGTGCCTGTAATCCCAGCTACCTGGGAGGCTGAGGCAGGAGAATCACTTGAACCCGGCAAGCGGAGGCTGTAGTGGGCCGAGATCGTGCCAATGCACTCCAGCCTGGTGACAGAGCAAGACTCCATCTCAAAAATAAAAATAAAAATAAATTTTAAAAACCCCATACAAACAAAAGTTCCTCTTTATACAAGCTATATCTAACTCCATGTGGGTTCATTTACCAAAAATATTAGTAGTTAAAGGATGTAAGTAATTAAGACACAGTATATCTCATTTAAACCTTGGAACAGCTATTTAAACTGATAAACAGGCATCATTCATCTCATTTACTCAAGTGGGAACCTGAGCCTCAGCAAATTTAAGAGACTTTAATCCAGACTGTGCAATACTGACTCTAGGTCAACTTCTTTCCATGAGATAGCACTTCACATATTTCAAACAGGGGTTCTTACGTAGTTGGGGTTCACAAACAACACATGGATCAGTTTCAGATGGTCCACGAAGTTCTGAAAATTATATTCAATATTACATATGTGAGCCTGTTTTTTTGTTTTGTTTTGTTTTTTTGAGACAGAGTCTCACTCTGTCACCAGCTGCAGTGCAGTGGAACGATCTCGGCTCACTGCAACCTCTGCTTACCCAGTTCAAGTGATTCTCCTGCTTCAGCCTCCTGAGTAGCTGGGATTACAGGCGCGCCCACCATGCCCAGCTAACTTTTGTATTTTTAGTAGAGATGGGGTTTCACCATGTTGGCCAGGATGGTCTCGATCTCTTGACCTCGTGATCTGCTCGCCTTGGCCTCCCAAAGTGCGGGATTACAGACCTGAGCCACCGTGCCCGGCCGAGCCTGTTTTTACAGAGAGGCTCTAAAAGAATCTGTGACTGTCAAGTGAGTTAACAACAACTGATGGAAAGATGATGATGAAGCACTTCTTCCTGGAGTTTTTACGTCCCCAGATGAAACATCTCTAGTTTCTCCAGTCATGCCTCTTGATTTCCCCTCGGCAGTTAGTTATAAGGTGTTAGTAATTAAGACATAGTCCTATCTCATTTAAACCTCGGAAAAGCTATTTAAACAGATAAACCCCACTCAGATGTGTTCTTCCTCATTGTATCAAGTGACAGTAACCTGAAAGTCACAATCAATTCCTTGCAATCTCCCATTCTACCTGCATTTTAACACAAAAGCTGCCCATTTTTCTTTTTGGTGTATACAAATTCATATGCATTTCCTCATCTCAGCTACCATGACCATTTCCAGCCTGGGCTCACGTAGTCTCTTCATTGCCCCCGTCCTGGCCCACCTTTCTTCAGCCATCTTCATGTGGGAGCCAACAGTCTTTCTAAATTATCAAGCAGATCACCTCACTCCCTTACTTGAAAACCCTCAGTGGCTTCCCATGACACTGAGTAAATTTCAGCCCCCCACACATAGCACCTCAAACCTTGAGTGATATGACCCAAGCCTTCCTCTGTGATGCTACCTCACTCTCCCTTCTGCCCTCCTTTATTGCATTAGAGTGACGGCAGTCTGCTTTCAGTCCCTAGGGCATGGCAAATTTCTTCCCATCTCAGGACTCTTACACTCTTCCGGAATGCTCTTCAACCTATTTTTCCCATCCTTTCACCCTCAGTTTAAATATTATTTCCTTCTAGATATTGCCTCTGACACTTTCTAAATTAGGACACATTCCCCCACTACCTATATATCACAGCTCCCTCATAAGTTTTCATTAGCTAGATAGATAGCTTGTGTGTGTGCTTAATGATTTCATTTTCTCCTTTAGACTGTAAGCTTCATGAGGGTAGTTTTCATATTTGTCTCTTTTTTTGAGATGGAGTCTCACTCTATCGCCCAGGCTGGAATACAGTGGTGCCATCTCAGCTCACGGAAATCTCTGCCTCCCAGGTTCAAGCAATTCTTCTGTCTCCGCCTCCTGAGTAGCTGAGATTATAGACACGTGCCACCACGTCTGGCTAATTTTTGTTTTTAGTAGAGAGAGGGTTTCACCATGTTGGCCAGGCTGGTCTCGAACTCCTGACCTCAGGCAATCCACCTGCCTCGGTCTCCCAAACTGTTGGGATTACAGGCATGAGACACTGCACCTGACCTTATATTTGCCTTTAACCACTGTATTTCCAGTGGTTGGTACAGTGTTTGGTGCATGATAAACACTCAAAACTTCACTGAAGGGAAAGTTGATTTCAAGTCCTCTCACCATCCTGGACATATTCTAATTTGAAATATACGCCTTAAAATGTGGTCCACAATACTAAACTCAATTTTCCAGGTTTATTTCAGAGGGGTCTAGGCATGCCACATTTACATAATTCTTTTATCCTCTCCAGTATCAGAATAGTCTACTTCATGGGCCTCAACAAATAGTCTAATAAGGTCTGTAGCTGTGTGTCTCTGCCATTGATAGATGTGACCATTCATATATACAGCTACTACAGTCTCAATATCTGTGTCCCTGTCAAACTCCTATGTTGAAATCCTAACCTCCAAGGGGATGATATCAGGAGGTGGGGTCCCTGGGAGGTGATTAGGTCATGAAGGGAAGCCCTCATGAATGGAATTCGTGCCCTTATAAAGAGGCCTGAGAGAAACTCCTTGCCTTTGCTACAAGGTGAGGACAGAGCAGGATGGCATCACCTACGAGGAAACAGACTCTCACTAGACACTGCATCTGCCTTGATCTTGGACTCCTCAGCCTCAGGAACTCTATGAAACAAGCTTCCATGGTTTCCAAGCTACCAAGTTTATGGCATTTCATTATAACAGCCCCAATGAACTAAGATACCGACAAACCACAAATTAAAGAAGGATTCTGAGTAAAACATCAGCACCAGAATGCAAGCCTCTGGCTCACAATTCAGCACTCTTTGTACTGCCTCCCTGAAGTCAGGTGAAATGTCCCCAATTAAACTTTGATCCCCAAGTAAAAAGTATTTCAATATCTTAGCCATGGGTGTGTACACAACGAAGACCTCTGCTTCTATGATCTGCCTCCAAGACGCGTGGATGGCTCATACCATCCATGTTTCCCCTTCTCGCTTCATGCAGCAAAGCACAAAAGCACCAAAAGTCCCCAGTATCCGGGCTGGACACAACAGATTCAGCTTATTTTCTGAGTGACAGGGGTACATTCAAAAGATGTCCTCTAATTCAAATATGGAAAAAAGCTAGAGCTAGGAGAGGCTGCTGAGAAATCGACTTGCCATCTCAGCTTTGTGAGATAAGCAAAACATAAAATCAAACCAGTCTGCTGAAATTACCACCATCTCCCTATCACCAGCAGTGATGTGGTGGATGGCGGGGGAGCATTAATCACCTGAAAATATCTAATCACAGTAGAGACCTTTATTACCATTAAAGTTCTAAACTGCCCCAGCCTGATTTCTTTTAAGCAAAGGCCCACAGGCCTTATACATTTCATGGTGATTTTCTCTGGTTATGTAGGCTGTATTTTTTTTCTAGTGTCTCATTTTTGTCCTCCTCCTCCTTTCATTCTCTCAGTTCAAATGGACACAACCTGGTTCCTATCACCTAGAGATGAATTAACCTTTCCAAATACCCTGACATTACCTTCCTAGAAAAGTTCCCTGGAGCTCTGTAGCTGTTGGGGAAGAAAGGCAGCTTGGCTTTGACTTTAATATACATTTTGAAATACCTTTTGCAGGACGGCTGGAAATAAGGAACTAATAACAAAGCACTTCTAAAATTACCGGTACATCTGAAGCATTCCGCCTGGTGCACGGCCTTTGAGAGTCTTTAATTCATCAATTAAGTGATCAAAGATCTTGTTCAAGATACGATTACATGTTCTCTTTGCGCAATCGTACGAAAATGGATAGCATTCTGAAAATCAGACGGGTACAGAGCTAAAAATAAAAACAGACAAAATGACACCCAAACATTCATCACTTTCCAAAAGCAAGGCTATGATTAATCCCTAACGATCCTGGAATATGAATGCTAGGACAAACCATTCCACAATGACTATGTCAAAGGAGGAACTTGAAGCTTCCACACTCCTTAAAGCAGCTACTATGCATTTAGGTTGTAGCCAGGTCCTTTCAGAACCCGGATGTGGGTAAGAGGCTAGACAGAGAAGTCCTGGCTACTGGCCAAAGCCAACTCCAAGAGCAAAGAATTTCAGTAATATAGAATAGAGGTCTTTGAGTGACTGCCGATGACCTTTGTCACGTACACAGGATTAGTCTTCCTTATACCACTAAAAACAAAACAATGTTATGGCCCAAGAATCAGAAGGAAATGTTTCTTAAGTTACCACAATTCTTCTTAATCCTTGTTCCCCAGGGGCCGGTTATTATGATCGCGCTTTGTCTAATTGCATTTTATCCTTGATCATCTAAAAGAGGAGTTAGTAAACTATGTCTGTAAAAGTTAGGATAACAAAAGAAACTGTGGGCCCCTTAGTCTCTTTGCAACCACCCCATTCTGTAATCGTTTCATGAAAGCAGCTAGAGACGACATGTCAATGAAGGGGCATGGCTGTGTTCCAATAAAACTTTATTCACAAAAATAGGCACTGGTCCAAATTTGGCCCATAGTCAATAGTTTGCTGGCCCCTGCTCTGTAACATGGCCATGACTATAATCCACACTTGGAAAGTTTAGTCTACGTCACTAAGTTTACGCAATCTGCAACAGCATTCTTGTTTGTAGGCTGTGTAGTTTGAAGGAGGATGCTTGCTGAGTGTGATGATTTTGGGGCAAAAATAGAATTGATCTGATAGGGGGAAAAGTTACTAAGCCACCAGTGTAATTTCGTATGGTTTCCTCTTCAAAAAGTTCATTTCACTCTCCAAATTTTTAGGCAACATTGTTTCTTTTTAAAGAACGTAAGATTTCACATTGCATCCCAGTTATTTAGTACCTGAGTTTGGTCTTAACAAATAGGATTTTGTTATTCTCTGTCATCAATGGAGCAAGCACATGTGGTTTTGATTGACAAAATTGTGATAAAATTCACTGTATCCTTAAAAAAAGTGATTGAAAAATTTTCAGACTGCTGCGGAGAATGTAGGGGGGGAAATGAGGGGATTGAATTTCAACAAAAGACATGCCAGATTTTTTTTTCTTGCTCTCAATATTCAACATTCTCCCACTACTCAGTATCTAATTAGATACTGGAACAATGCAGGGATCATGTGTTTCTCTTTAAGCTTTTGGCACAGTTCATCACACTATAGTTAGCACTGGATACACTTAGGTGCCCCCTCCAGAAACCAGTACTGGGTGACATCACGTGCTATGTCACAAACAATGGAACATAATTTAAGTATGCATGCTCTCAGACATTCAAAACACTTACAGTCATTTTGGTTTTCCCTCTTTTTATTTACTTCAAATCCACATTCATTTTGATGCTTGAAAACTCTCTCTTGTCTCCCAACTTTTTTTCAGAAACAGGTACCCCTTGCTACCCAGAGCATTTTCTGCTTCTCAGAAAAATCACAGTCCAATTTATTTTAAAAATCAAACGGGCCATGTAATAGTTCTATCCACATGGTTTCAGCTCCGTGGAAATGATTGGCTTGATTGACTTATGACTAAGAACAAAACACAGTGAATTTATTGCAAACACCATGGCCAGCCACCATATCACATATATAGGTCCTTACATACAGATAGTCAAAAAGTGAGAATGGCTATCAAAGCTGTCTGCTATGTGATTGATTCCTTCACTAACTGACAATACGAATATCTGAGAACCAACATCCCATCTTCATGCTCTGCCCTTTCTAACACAGAACTAGAGAAGAAAATTATGTAACTCATCCATTTGCACGGGAAATGTTGAGGATGCCAAAAAATACACAGACATAGTCAGACCTTTTTTAATTTAGAAACATGTGTTGTTTGTGAAGAAGCATAAATATCCTAAAACGCTCTTCCATATGTCTGCTTTCCTCCCACTGGGCTACGTTCCAAAGAGGCTCTAGTAGTTCCAAATCTGGCTTCTATGTTTGTATCTAAAATATGAAAAACTAATGCTGAGCAGGCTTTATAAATGCTTTTCATCACAGTGACTAACATTAAAATATTCCATGAAATTGAGTTTTAATTAAAATGATGGCTTAAATTTTTTTTTCTTTTTTCCAAGACAGCATCTCACTCTGTCACCAGGCTGGAATGCAGTGGTACAATCAACGTCTGCCTCCTGGGTTCAAGTGATTCTCCTGCCTCAGCCTCCCAAGCAGCCAGGATTACAAGTGCACAACACCACGCCCAGCTAATTTTTGTACTTTTAGTAGAGACAGGGTTTCACCATGTTGGCCAGGGTGGTCTCCATCTCTTGACCTCATGATCTGCCCACCTCGGCCTCCCAAAGAGCTGGGATTACAGGTATGAGCCACCCGCACCCAGCCGACTTCGAATTTTTTAATACATAATATTTGTACATATTTATGGGATGCATGTGATATTTAATACATGCATAAAAGGTGTATAATGATCAAATCAGAGTATTTAGGATATTCGTCACTGTGAACATTTATCATTTCTGTGTGGTAGGAATATTTCAGAACTCCCCTTGAAGATCTATTTTAAATACATATTGTTATTTTAAGATATATTGTTAACTATAGTGACTCTCCTGTGCTATCGAAAACTAGACTTATTTCTCCTATCTAATCTTATGTTTGTACCCATTAAACGATCTCTGCGCATCTCCCATCCCCCACCCCATGCACACCCTTCCCAGCCCCTGCTATCATTCTACTCTCCACCTTCATGAGTTAACTTTAGCTCCCACATAAATGAGAACATGTGATGTTCATTTTTCTGTGCCTGGCTTATTTTACATAACATAATGACTTCCAATTACAGCCATGTTGCTGCAAATGACAGGATTTCATACTTTTCATGCCTGAATTGTATTTCATTGTGCAGATATACCACATTTCCTTCATCCACTCATCTGTTGATAGACATTTAGGTTGATTTCATATCTTGACTATTGTGAATAGCGCAGGAATAAACATGGAGTGCAAGTATCTGTTTGGTACACTAATATTCTTTCCTTTCGATAAACACCCAGTAGTAGGATTGCTGAAATGCATGGCAGCTCTATTTTTAGTTTTTTGAGACACCTCTATACCGTTTTCCATAATTGACATTCCCACCAACAGTATATAAAAGTTCCCTTTTCTCCATATCCTTGCCAGTTTTTGCTTTCTGATAATAGCTATTCTAACTGGAGTGAGAGGATTATCTCATTGTGATTTTGACTTGCATTTCCCTGATGATTGGTGATGTTGAGTATTTTTCTGTATACTTGGCTATTTGTATGTCTTCTTTTGAGATATGTCTATTTAGACCCTTTGCCCACTTTTTAATCAGATTATTTGGGGTTTTGCTATTGAATTTCTTGTATATTCTAAATATTAATCCCTTTTCAGATGAGTATTTTGCAAATATTTTCTTCCAATAGCTTCTTTCTTCATTCTATTATTTCCTTTGCTGTGCAGAAGCTTTTTAGTATAATATAGTCCCATTTGTCTATTTAAGTTTTTATTGCCTATGCTTTTGGGATCTTAACCATAAAATCTTTGCCTAGACCAATGCCCTGGAGCATTTCCCCTATGTTTTCCTCCAGTAGTTTTATAGTTTTGAGTCTTACATTGAAGTCTTTGATCCATTTGGGGTTCACTTTTGTCTATGGTGAGAAATAGGGACCTAGTTCTTCTGCATATTGATTTCCAGTTTTCCCAGCACCATTTATTAAAGAGCGTGTCCTTCGCCAGTGTATGTTCTTAGCACTTTGTCAAAATTCAACTGCCTATAAATTCAGTTAGATTTGTTTCTGGGTTCTCTGCACTGTTCCATTGGACTTTGTGTCTGTTTCGGTTGCTGTAGCTTTGTAGTCTATTCTGCAGTGAGGTAGTGTGATACCTCTAGCTTTGTTCCTTTTGTTCAATATTGCTTTGCCTGCTTAGGCTCTTTTGGGCTCTTGCGATTTCATATAAATTCCATAATTTTTTTTCTATTTCTGTGAAGAATGTCATTGGTATTTTGCTAAGAATTGCATTTAATCAGTATATTGCTTTGTAGTATGGTCATTTTAATAATATTAATTTTTCTGATCCATGAATATGGGATGTCTTTTCATTTGTCTATGTTCTCTTCCATTTCTTTCATCAGTGTTTTGTAGTTTTCCTTGTAATGGTCTTTCACCTTCCTGGTGACATTTACTACTAGGTTGTTTCCCTTTTTCTGCAGCTATTATAAATCGGACTGCCTTCTTGATATTTGACTGTTAATTATTGGTGTATTGTATACAAATGCTATCAACTTTCATACTTTAATGTTGTATCCTGCAACTTTACTGAAATTATTTGTTCTAACAACATTTTGGTGGAGTCAAGGACTTTCTATATCTAAGATCATATCATCTGTAAAGAGGGACAATTTGACCTACTCTTTTTCAATTTGCATGCTTTTTCTCTTTTGCCTGATTGCTCTGGCTAGAACTTCTAGTACTGTGTTGAATAGAAGTGGTGAAAGTGGGCATCCTTGTCTTTTTCCTCTGTGAATTCATAGAGGAAAGACTTTCAGCTTTTACCAGTTCAGAAGGTTAGCTATGGGTTTGTCATTTATGGTCTTTATTATGCCGAGGTATATTTCTTCCATGCCTAACTTGTTGACAGTTTTTATCATAAAGGGATGTTAAATTTTATCAAATGCTTTTTCCATATAAGTTGAGATCATCTTGTGGTTTTGTCCTTCATGCTGCTGATGTCATGTATCACATTTATTGATTTATATATGTTGAACTATCCTCGCATCCCTGGCATGAATCCCACATGACCATGGTGCACTATCTTTTAGTGTGTTGTTGGATTCAGTTTGCTAGCGTTTTGTTGAGGACTTTTCCATCTATGTTCATCAGGGATATTGGCCTCTAGTTTTTTGTTCCTGTGGTTGTGTTCCCCGTCTGGTTTTTTTTATCAGTGTAACACTGGTCTTGCAGAACAAATTAGGAAGAATTCCCTCCTTTTAAATTTTTTGGACCAGTTTGAGAAGAATTGGTGTTAGTTCTTCATAACTCTGGTAGAATTAGACAGTAAAGCCATCTGATCCTGGGCTTTTATTTATTGGGAGGGTTTTTTTAAATTACTAATTTAATCTCATTATTCATTATTGGTCTGATTAGGTTTTCTATTTCTTTGTGGTTCAGTCTTGGTAGATTTTATGTGTCCAGGAATTTATCCATTTCTTCTAGGTTTTCCAGTTTGTAAGCATATTATGGCTTATAATAGTGTCTGATTTGGTTTATTGAAAGGTCCCAGGAAAGTGACTATCACCCCATAAGGGACTCACTCACAAGCCACACTGAACTGTTTAACAGACCTACCACTAACTAATCAGTTCTCCATTTTCTTACTTGCTTTTCAGTAGTTTGTTTCAATTATTTTCTCTTTTTTTATAACTTTATTTGGTGCTATTTCATACTATCTCCAAGACAGAAATGTGAGCCTTGAGCATCTAAGAAAAACTTAATTTCAAAACTGTATGAAGTGAATTCAACTCAAAGGATGGGGGATAGTTTGGGTGAAAATACGAATACTTTTGATCATTTCTACCTCAAAAGACTATTGCCAAGTCAAGTATTTAGTCAGGGCCTAATTCAAAGCAAAAACACAATGAAAAATGATCTCAGCTCATCTTCATCTCTCTGGTGAAAGGAGCAATAATATCTATATCCAATTTTTACAGGAGTCAAAGAGATACATGTAATGATTATTCTATATATATAAATCACCAGCATTTTAAAAGGGAATTCATTATGTTATAAACAACTTAAAATTTATATAAAGCAGCTTCTTCAGTCCAGAGTTCTGTCCTGTGAGTGGAACTACCAATTTATTATTTTAAAGTTTGCCTTTATATTGAAGTTTCTCAATTGCTTATTTTCATTTTTCTTCCCTGAATCTTTTCTAGGTCCATTACACTTTTACTCAATTACAGCAAATCAAGCAACATGGGATGGTTACTCTGGCGGTAGATGCATTATGGTCTTAAAATAGTATATTGTTATATGCTTAAAAGACGTAACAAGTCCTATACACAAGTGTGTACAAAATCTCAAGTTGTTTTCTGCTACAATTCTCAGCTGCAGGGATAGGTGTAGTTTTCTCCAGCTGGCTCCTATAGTAACTGGCAAGAGTCAAGATGGAAAAGGTTCCTTTCCCCTACTCATTAACCCAGAGAATGCTGCCAACTACTGTTTTGTTTAAGCTATTATTTTGTTCAGTTTTGAATATTTTAAAAAATATACAGTAATAAATGCTTTTGGAAAAAGCATGGTCACCACTTACAGAATTAAAATATATAGAATACATTGTGAAACTCCACCCCCAAAAAAAAAGCTGATGAAAATTAAAATAAGTACACAAGTCATGATACAAAAGATAGCAAATAGTGAAAATATATTCTAAAAAGCTCAGAAAGAAATCAGAGTAATATAGATTAAGCTATCAATCTTAATAATACATAAAATAAGTTAAAAACTCAAAGAAAAACATTCTTAAGTTACATTTAAAGAAAAAATACAATTTACCTAAGCACTTACAAAGTGACACAGGAAGCTGAAAAGCAGGGCCAGGCATGGTGGCTCACATCTGTAATCCCAGCACTTTAGGAGGCCAAGGCGGGCAGATCACAAAGTCAGGAGATCAAGAGCATCCTGCCCAACATGGTAAAACCCATCTCCACTCAAAAATACAAAAAAAATTAGCCAGGCATGGTGGTGTGCACTGTAGTCCCAGCTACTTGGGAGGCTGAGGTAGAATCGCTTGAACCTGGGAGGCAGAGATGGCAGTGAGCAGAGACTGCACCACTGCACTGCAGCCTGGCAACATAGCAAAACTCCATCTCAAAAATAAAAATAAATTTTAAAAAAGAAAGTTGAAAAGTACAAGGATAGAAAAAGATATGGCACACCAACATAGACCAAAAGAGAGTAATAGTTCCTATATCAGTAAAAGCAAAAAACAAGGCCAAAAGTATTTAATAGATAAAGAAGGTATTATGTTCATAAAAGGTAAAATATATATGAAACTATAATAGTCATTAACATTTATACATGGAGAAACATTGCTCTGAAATAGAAAAGTAAGTTTAGAAGAAGGAAAAATCAACAAACACAAGAAACACCAGGGTATAAATCTGACAAATTAAATAGTCAAAATGTAAGTAATAATACCTTCACACAAGTCAAACATTTTAATACCCATGGAATTTAAGATTATTTTGCCATATATTACCTATAAAGAAATACTGACTAACTTCTAAACAGTAAAAATTACACAGGAAGTATTTTCCATTTTTTGTCCACAGTATAATAAACATTTAAGCATAAGCAAAACCAAACAGAACAAAACAAAAATTTCAGCAGCTTGAACACTTTTTTAGACCCCCTAATAGAAATTCTCAGATTATTTAGGAACTAATCACAATGATCATACCACTGTAGTAACACTCAAGATGCATATAAAGTGATGCCCAGAGGCAAATTCATAGCCCAAATTGTTAGCTTATTAGGCACTAAAGACTCAAAATAAATGGTCTAAAATATTCAAATCCAAATACTATTTAAGTGTGTGTGCATGTATTTAATGCATATAGTATAATTTTAAAGAAGCCCATGTACTAGCTCATCATGATCAACCTCTATACTCACAGAGGAAATATTAATACTTGGTGGTCAGCTGCTATCTACCATCTGTGGATGGAGAAAGGAAGACCTGCCAGTAATGCACCACTGATATGCTTGGAGAACACTCTAACAAGAAAAAATGAAAAGAAAAAAATACCACTGAAGCCAACATGAGCCTACACTAGCTACAAATACTAAACAACCTGCACTGGAAGTTCCCAAACACTGGTCTATGCAAATACTATCCAAGTACTGGGTACCTATTGTAAAAAGTAACATTTGCAGCTCTCTCCCTGGAACTTTCAAATTAGAATCTCCAGGGGTAGTACATAGAGGTCTGTATGTATCATAGTTACTTTTGGCAACCCCCTAGATGTAGATCTTAATTTGTTAGTATCAGGCAATAAGGAAAATGTACCTCATGTTAATGCAGGAAACAATAAAGAACATTTAACTTCAAGTCTCACTGAGATGAGAGAGACTATTTCATCACTGAAGAAAGAGTAGAATAGAAAAAAGGAAAAAGGAGAAGGAAGGGAAGGACAGATCGCCACCATCTAAGAACAAAAATGAATTCTTTGAAATAAAAAGATGGGAGTGTTTAGTAATAGCAGTGAAGGGCACAATGAATCTTATGAAAATGAAATGAGTGAATCAGAGGCCAGGAAGAATTCTCTATGCATAAGAGTTCTTAAAAGAGCAACTAGAATAGAAGAGTGTGATGGATTTGCAATGTGTTGGTTTGGCAAGACTGAACTACATTTCCCAGAATTCCATTTGTTGTATATACATACATCCTATTTATGTACCACTGTTCTAGGTAATTACCCATCTAATCGTCACAGCCATCTTACAAGCTTGATGCCATAACTCTATAATTTATAGGTAAGAAAATTGAGGCACAAAAGTTTACATGGTTTGCCCAAGCCCCCACAACTAATAAGTATTGGACCTGCGTTGATATCACCTCTACTGCCTCAAGGGTAGTACATCTTTTTAATTACTATAAATCACAGAGTAATTAAACCAGTAAAACTATTCCTTGTCTAAATACTTGTCGCTAATGTGCTTCTGAAATTTAATGTATTTAGTCATGAGCCACATTATGACCTTTGGTCAAGGACAGACGGCATATATAATGATGGTTCCATAAGATTATAATAGAGGCTGGGCATGATGGCTTATGCCTGTAATCCCAGCACTTTTCAAGGCCAAGGCAGGCAGATCATTTGAGGTCAGGAGTTCAAGACCAACCCCATCTCTACTAAAAATACAAAAATTAGCCAAGAGTGGTGCCGTATGCCTGTAATCCCAACTACTTGGGAGGCTGAGGCAGGAGGACTGCCTGAACCCAAGAGACAGAGATTGCAGTGAGCCAAGATTGCACCACTGCACTCCAGCCTGGGCAACAGAGAGATACCATGTACGAAAAAAAAAAAGTTTAAAAAAAAAGATTATAATGAAGTTGAAGAACTCCTATCACCTAGTGATATTGTAGGTTGGCATGTAACCTTTTCTATGTTTAGCTACGTTTAGATACACTATTATTATCTTTGTGTTACAGTGGTCTACAGCATTCAGTAGAGAAACACACAGTACAGTTTTGTAGCCTGAGAGCAATAGACTAGACCATGTGGCCTAGGATTGTAGTAGGCTATACCATCTGGCTCTGTGTAAGCACACCCTATGATGTTCATAGAACACCACAATCACCTAATGAGGCACTTCTCAGAACACATCCCCATTGTATAACAAGTCTATTGTGTTGTGTTTTCCAATTCATGATTTAATTTCTATTGCTGCAATGTAATTAACACAGTTGGTCTTTTTCATTTCTAAATGTACTGTTTTTCCTGAATGGAAAAAAGTATACTCCCAAAAAATTCAAACTAAGAAGAAATAAAGAAAGTGAAAACACCCCATGATTCCTGCCTCTGCTATCACTTTGTTGTACATAATTCCAGGCATTTTTTACGCGTACTGCTGGACGGAAGGCAGGGAAAGAATTGGGGAGAATTACACAACAGACTTCATTTGAATGATGAGCATATAGGTATTCATTTAATTATTATTTATATCTTCTATATCTAACATTCCTTTGTAAGAATAAAATAATTTGATTGAAAAAATAAATAAGCTGCCTTTCACCATAAATAGCATGCTTATTAATATAGTCACTGGCTTTGTTAAACTTTCTAACAGTAATCAGATACAAAAATACATCTTGCTACTCTGCAATTCCCAGGATTACCCTTAGAAATCTGAACTATATGCTATGAAAGTACTTAAACAACAAGTAAAAACACTTGTTCTCAGAATTGCCAGTTACAACTCCATAACTTTATGTACTCCCAGGAACAAGCAAGGCAACATACTCTTTTCCAGGACATTCTAATAAAAATAATATTAAACAGTCATATGCTAAGATAAAAGCACAGTTACTCTGTGCTCAAACACCGAATATTCCCATTGTGCTGCTTATTTAAAACAAAAACAATAAAAACAGGATGTGACCGGCACAGATCTAAGAACCTTCACACATATTAGCTCACTTAATCTTTATGCTAACCAGTTAAGGTGGGAAATGTTATTCTCATTTTACAGATAAGGAAGCTGCGACTCAGAGGAGTTAAATCGTATGCCCCATGTCACAAGGCCACTAAGTGACAGCTCCTGTTTCCAACCCAGACTCCTGCCTGCAAGTCCAGTGTTCCTTCCATTTTATCATGGAATAGTTTGGTTTTCCTAGTGGGAAACAACAGAAACCAACCATGGCTGATGAAAAATGAACAAGGATAATGGGTAATGCAGAGAACTTGGGGCAATACAGACAAAAGGCCCCAAATCACACCACAGAGCCAGTGGTGAGAGGGCACTATTGTCACTGCTGAGCACTGAAGAATATCAACAGGGAACGTGGGCTCTTCTCACTAAATAAAGCACCAGCACTGCTGTTCCAGGAACACGGTCTTCATGCAGCCACTGCCCCTACCAAGGAAATGTCCTTGAGGATGTCCCTTCCTGTGACTCTGGGGGTCACCCCTGCACTCCAGATGATGCCCACTTATACTCTAGCTGCAAGAGGGCCAAAGGTGATTTGGTAGGAAAACAAGTAACTGGCATTTTCAGCAAGAGGCAGAGAATATCTGCAATGAGACCCACTAAGATGAGAGAGAACCCAAAACATAGGAAGGAGGCCCAGATACTGAGTGGTCAAAAAAGATAACGAGTGCTCACTGAAGGATTACCCTTTGACTGTTCCAAACGTCAACAAACATTTTTCTTCCTCAGACTTTTTCTCCCCCACCTCCCAAAATAAAGCTCTTGCCTAACATAATACAAGCATCCTTATCTAATCTAAAAGCATTCCTGGCCAGGTTTGGTGGCTCACACCTGTAATCCCAGCACTTTGGAAGGCCAAGACGGGAGGATTACCTGAGGTCAGGAGTTCAAAACCAGCCTGGCCAACATGGTGAAACCCCATCTATATCAAAACACAAAAATTAGCTGGGTGTGGTGGTGCACACCTGTAATCTCAGCTACTAAGGAGGCTGAGGCAGGGGAATTACTTGAACTCAGGAGACGGAGGTTGCAGTGAGCCGAGATCACGCCATTGCACTCCAGCCCAGGTGACAGAACGAGACTTCATCTCAAAAAAATAATAAAAGCCAGTCAGCCTTCCTTCCTTCCTGCCGGAAAAACCAAAGGCCTTTCAGTTTACACTTCCAGCTACAAGTTCAAGATCTTCTCTGATACTCTCACTTTTCAATATTCTATAATCTACAGACTTAGCTGTAAAGTTAGTAATCCCTAACATACACACTATTAGATAGCAGAGAAAAGAAAGAGGAAGAGGTAGGAAAATGTGTTAAGATATATAAACATACATGACACACAGTAGGTAGGAAAATATGGGCAGATGCTACCGTCATCCCCAGATGGATGTGATGCTGTGGTGGGGCTTCATCCCTTCCCCTCTTTTCCTTCCATGTTCTCTTCAATTTCATTCTGCGACTCAGCTGACCAGGTTTCTCTACCCAATATGATGACCTGCCCTTCATTCCTGAGGGATTTGAGATACTGATGTGTTCTGCTATTAAATTTTAATCACTGGAGCAGTACGAGGTGGCATCCCAAAACATCCCCTGGGTTCCACACTCCTTGTTACTATTACATAGCAGTTACCTTACTGAGCAGAACAGTCTCCCATGCCAACCCAGGACACCCTTTTTCACAGATTTGGCAAATGGCATGAGAAGTCTGAGATAGCTAGGTGGGTTGGCTCACCCTCTTGATTAACACAATCAATGCTGTTTCTTGATGGAAGCCATCTTCCTTTGGGTATTAAGCCTTTAAAGCAGCAGATCACAGTTTCTGAGATAGGAAGTGTCCCAAATATAGTTGCTAGGTATTCATCATTCCAACCATTTCTTTATTTCAACTACCTGACTCCAGAATTTTATCTACGGGGGGTTTTCTTAAACTTAACTATTCTTGAAATTATTGATTGTTACTTCTCCAGTCTTGTGTTTTTTGAATTTTGTTTTGTCTTTTGTGAGACAGGGTCTTGCTCTGTCACCCGTGCAACAGTGCAGTGGCACGATCATGGCTTACTGCAGCCTTGACCTCCCAGGCTCAAGCAATCTCCCACCTCAGCCTGCTGAATACCTGAGACCACAAGTGCATGCCATCACACCCAGCTTGCTTGCTTATTTATTTATTTATTTTAGAGATGAGTCACCCTATGTTGCCCAGGCTGGTCTCAAACTCTGGACTCAAGTAATCCTCCCACCTCAGCCTCCCAGAGTGCTGGGATTGTACAAATGAGCCAATGTGCCTGGTCTCCGATGGTTTCATAAGCATCTAGTATCCTGCATGAAAGGCTTTTCTGCCTAAAATACCTGAAGTGATTTTTGTCTCCTGCACTGAACCCTGACTAATACAGAAAGTAACTTTTGTGAGTGGGTCATTAGCTGTACTTGTGAGAGATACCACTGCCTTTTTCTCTCTCTCTCGGCTCCCAAACTTATACATTCGTTGTAAGATAGACACAGGATTACATGGTAATCACTAGTTCAAAGCACACATCCCATCCCATAGGACAGCACCTTTATTTCACAAGGTAGTCTCTGATCTGAATCTGTAACAGAGTCATCAATAGGCCATTCTACTATTCTGGGTGATTCCAAAAATTGCAGGAAATGGTTGATCAGTCCTTAGTATCCATTCCTACCATTTTGCATATGCTTTTCCTAAGCTACAGAGGCTAGAAAACTAAAATTTTCTTTCACAAACTCCACTGCAGCTTCTGGGAGACTGCATCACTCTTTTGGGTTATATCCACTGCCTGATTTCTTTCAATGTAGAGAAACTATCTTTAGAAACTATGTGGTGTGGGACACCCCTATGGGAAGTAAACCCTTCAATCACTCTAAGAATGGCAAGCTGGCTAAAGCATGGCAGACAAGGAATGCAAATGCAAATGCAAATTCAAAATCCCTTTTGCTCCTTGGTGATCTCCACTGATGAATAGTTAGGTTATGGATGGTCCCCACTGGGCATGGTAGCATATTGGGTGGCTGCAGCTAGCAGGTTGAGCATTCATTAATGGCAGTTTACAAACTGAGGCCAGGCTACTGCTGAATGTATTTACAATGCTAAAATAGTCCTCTTTGGGTTGGTACTAATTTATCATTGCAAAACCAAAGGTAATTAAGTGTCCATTTTCCACCTTAATCAGTCATAGGAACCTCCCCTTGAAAACCTAAGTGTGAGTTGAGAAAAACCTCCTTGAACTAGGTGCCATATATAGCACTAATCTGATTTGGCTATATCCCCCCCCCAAATGTCATCTTGAATTCCCACATGTTGTAGGAGGGACCCAGTGAAAGGTAACTAAATCATGGGGGCAGGTCTTTCCCATGCTCTTCTCGTTTTACTAAGTCTCACAAGATCTAAAGATTTCCTAAGGGTACATTTCCCTGCACAAGCTCTCTCTTTGCCTGCTGCCATCCATGTAAGACATGACTTGCTCCTCCTTGCCTTCTGCCATGACTGCGAGGCCTCCCCTGCCATGTGGAACTGTAAGTCCATTAAGCCTCTCTTTCTTCTGTAAATTGCCCAGTCTCAGCTATGTCTTTATCAGCAGCATGAAAACAGACCAAGACAATCACTTCTACTTGAAAACTCATTGCAGTTTACTACACCCAAATACATGGCTAGGTGACTCATGTGACATGCATCACAGGCAGCTCACACTGAATAGTTATCTAGTAGGTAATGGTTAAACATTTAGTCTCTCTAAGAGCCTTAAAGCAAGGGGAGAGCTGTTCCTCGACAGACTAACTGCTTGATTAAGAGAACATGGCTTTAATCCCAAACCCCAGGGCTTTTACTATGCTTTTCCTAATGAGACTTAATACAGTCTTCATACAGCATCACAATATGTCAAGACACTTGGAGTAATAAGCAATAAGGTATGTTCTGGCAGTCAGAGAAATCCCTCAGGAAAAAGAATTCCAGTTCTGGAAGTTGCAATTTTGTAGTGAGGGGTTATGGGTGAGGCCCTGACAGCCCTGGCTATACCTAGTAAGTGGCTTCAAGCAGCATAGCCCCATGTGGGATATGCTGCCTTCAAAAGGATAACAGACCCACGAGGTGCTGTTTCATTGTTAGTGGTAGAGGATTCAGACTGCAGCATATATTGTGAAACGTTCCAAACCACTGAACCCTCAGAAACTTCACTAGCAACCAGATCCTTGTCTTTTTAAGAATGTATCTCTCATTCTCTGGCATGCATGTGTCTTGCTAGAGTATCTACAGTGTCTACCACTTCTATTCTCCTGATCGCATCAGCATAGAGTCATTGGTGTCCTGGACTAGTTCAATATCTTTTGGGATAATGAGATGATCAAATTCCCTAGAGATTACATCATGGCTCAAGGTCAGAGAATTTATGTAACTCTGAGGCAAAGTGGCAAAAGTATATTGCTATCCATGCCAAGTGTAAGCAAAGTGCTAGGATGTTCTAAATTTATGTAAAAGGGAAAACAAGATTTGCAAGATCAGTAAAAGCTATGTTGATTTGCTTCAGTAAAGATATCACATTTGGAAAACCTGATTTAACTCAAGTCACCACCTGTTAAGCTCATAATAATCTATCAGCATTCTCCAAGTATAGTGGAGAGTTATGTCAGGAAGCAACAGGAATCAGTATCTCCACCTCTTTCAAGTGGCTTCTTATGACGTTTGTCGCTATAGTTCCCCCAGGGATGTGGTATTGCTTTTCATTTACTCTTGGTATTGAGAGGAATTCCAGAAGTTTTCATTTAGTCCTTTCTAGTATAATACGTGAGAAGCCAGTATGGGGTTCCATCGTTGCTGATGATATGTGTATTTCAGTGGTACATTCATGAATTAAAGAAATAAAGTATGTATTCAGGGTCCCACTGGGCCTAGAATGAGACAGATTTGAGTTAGATCTCCATCACCTGAATTCCATAAAACCCACATTCTAACAGAAGAACCACAGTGTGTTATGGATCACCAGGACTTAGTGTTAGCTTAGAGTTAATGTCTAACACTTTCTGAAAGGCCTCAACATTTCACTTCTCCCCCACCAAGTTCCCATTTACTCAGGTAAATGGCTTAGGTCCCTTTGTAAGGGATAAGATGTACAGCCACTAATTGAGATGTCATTGTAGATTACTCTCTCTCAAGGATATTTGACTTCCCCCTTTGTTTAAAGAAGGCTGGAACTATAACCTTTTATAGATTTGGGACTTTGTTAAGAGGTCATGGGCATTGTGGTAATTCAAGTCAGGCACTGATTTATCGAATATGCAATTTCTGTTACTCTTATTGAATAAAACCTAATTGGGCTGACAATCTATTATAATTCTAGCTACTTCCAAATATGAAAGTTGATGAAACCATTATCCCACCAGCTATGATGCATATTATGGCAACCATAACCACTTTGTCTCTAATGGTTTTGAGTTGCCACTTAGCCTCTGCCACCCTGGGATCTGGTAACCTCCCTGAAATCATGGAACCTTGCCATATGTCTCACCAGCATCATTAGCTTACAGAGAATGGTCACTTTGTCCCTCTTCCAGACCTGGAACACTCTCATTACTGTATTTCTAAATAACTGAAGAGATGATCTTCTGAATCCTCTTAGAGGACATGGTACAGTTAGGCAAACATGATAAATCTATTCCAACATTTCTAACTTCCTGAGGAGCTGAATGCCTAGTGTGGCACCTAGCACACTCACTCACTTGAGGTACCATATGGAATCCAGAATCTGTGGTAAGTAAATCCACATCAACAAATTCAGCCAAATTTAAAATTATGCTTTTCCTTATTAATTTACCCTTAGAATCCATTTATCAGATCTTTGCAAATAAAACTTATCAACATCTTGCAGTTTTGACTTTGCAGTTGGTATTCCAAGGCATGAGATCTGTCTTTAGATAGGGATCTGGGGATGGTGCATGATGTGGAGAAAGGGCCATAAGGAGGATCGAATTCCCTTTGCAAAGGGGGTCATTCTGGTTTTTGACTAAGATAGGCAAGAAGGCTGCTCCAGCCAACAAATGAGACTCATGGGGCTGGGATCTCATCATACTCTGCTCCTTCCCCGTATCTCTACCCCAGTTCTAAGGTTCTCCTCTCTCAACCAATACACTTTCACACCTCGCTGTAAATTCAACTGACGTGGCAGCTCAGCCAACCTTGGGATTCAAGCTTTACGTTTTCTTTGAATCTCTTCAGCGCTGTGCCCTCAAGAGAGAAGATACTCTTTTGGTGCTATAATAGAAAGTCTCTACCTAAGCCAAGAATTTAGGACTTTGAGCTTATTCTTTGGCTTTGAACTGTCCAGCATCTTAGAAGCAACCAGGCCTAGCACTCCTTCTTTAGCCATTTACATCTTAAGTTGCATGTAACAGAAACCTATGTTGGTTTACTGGAGCAAAGAAGATGCTCATTAAAAAATACTGTCTAGCTCACAGAACGGTTGTGGAAACTGAAGATCCAAGTGCAGAGATACAAAGCTAGGTATCACACTAGCATCACAGCAGAGAATTCTTCTAGTGAGGTATCCCTGCTGCCACTGCTAAGGGCCGGTCAGTGTGGTCTTCACAGCAGATATACTCATCCGTAGACACACCCATCAGTAGACACTAGATGCCATGACCAGCACTATTGCTTCTGCTCCCCCAGGAACTCAATCTTTCTACAACTCACTTCAACTCTGAAATGAGGGTGTCCTATGAACAACACCTGGGAAAATACCTGGATTCTCATTGTCAGACAGCTTTGGAAGTGTCATTTCTCTAGTGGGAGGCAAGCAACGCTAAGACTCATAACATTGCAGAATTCCCCCCCAAAACAGAAAAGAGATTCTGATAACAGAGATTTATCAAAATACCAACGATATCCCACAGAACAAAATGAAAACAAAAAAAAATTTTAAAGGAGTTTCTAGAATTGAAGATGATGCATGCAAGTAATACTTTGTCCATAACATTGACAGATTTAAAAAGTTAAAACACCCAGTGCTGGTAAGATGTGGGGAAATGGCATTCTTATACCCTACAGAAGTGGGAACTTTCTGGGCCAGGCACGGTGGGCTCACGCCTGTAATCCTAGCACTTTAGGAGGCTGAGGCAGGTGGATCATGAGGTCAAGAGATCAAGACCATCCTGGTCAACATGGCGAAACCCTGTCTCTACTAAAAATACAAAAATTAGCTGGGCATGGTGGTGCACACCTGTAGTCCCAGGTAGTCGGCAGGCTGAGGCAGGAGAATTGCTTAAACCCAGGAGGCGGAGGGTGCAGTGAGCCAAAATTGTGTCACTGCAATCCACCCTGGTGACAGAACAAGACTCCGTCTCAAAGGAAAAAAAAAGGAAGAAGTGGGAGCCTTCTGGAGTAATAAAGCAGCACAGCGCTCACCCCAAAGCCTTTCCATTTCTTCTTTTGTGCCAATCTGTCACCTCCACAAATTTTCTAACGAGGATTATTTTACTCCCAGAGAAGATAAAGTATTATCATTCAAATATTTAAGAAACATTACCAAGCATTCTGGCAAAACAAAGTTCACATTCAGAAGTTCTCTTTTGGGAAAACCTGCTGAATACTATTTTTTCCTCTTCTTCCCTTATATTCATGTGTGCATTAAGCAACTACTTACTGAGTGCTTGTCCATCTACCTCTTATCAGCACTTGGGGTTTGTGAAGATATTGATACTGTTTTACCAACTGCATTCTTTAAATTGGTGGAGAAACCGGGATGCAAATCTGACAACTTCACATTCTCAGGGTGAACCTGAGTTGGCATCTCAAGTCCTAAACCTTTTTAATATACTCCAGTTGTTCTGCTACAAATTAAAGTGACAATGGGCACTGGATATTTGTATAGCGTAGATCCTCCCAAGTATTAGGAGCTGATGCCCCAGAGATCTGTACATTTCTAAGCCCCAAATTTACTGCCAACAACAGCCAACTCTACACAGGATATATCTGATTACAGATCTAGAGTTCCTGTTGTCCTTAGACTGCACAAAGGGTTGCTTGCAAAGTAAAGGCTGTATTTTAAGAGACTCATTCCACCTCCAGCCCCCGCCCTCCAGGTATTTCGTTCACCGGTGGCTAGGCTGATAGAATAATAGCTCAAGTTAAAGAGCTATGTAAGGAATGTCGAGAGGGCACTCGCCTGGTCTGGAGCTTTAATATGTTTTGTGTGAAACTGTTGAGTTCTTGATCATTGTTTTTGTTATTCGAAGTTCTTTTTGGACAATTTGAAATTTGGTAGTAATTTCAAGGAGGCTTCCTGGCACGTGTTCCAGATCGGTCTGCACAAGAAAATGATAAATCAAGAGATTTATTTCCTCCGTAGGTCAAAATCATCATTACCTTTTGGAAGAAAGGAACTTTATCCTTCTATGTGATTTATTCTTTTCATGGGCATCCATTCAGCACAGAGCTATTGTTTCAGAACAGGGAAAATGTATTCCTTTTACAGGTTTACTCCTCCAACTGGAATTTGTTTAAGTAGGTTCCGCTGCACAAACACAAAAAGCCGTAATGCATGCAGACTGGGTCGGCCTCGTGCCGTCAGATGTCACCACTGACGGGTGATGGCACTTATATAGATTTACACAACAAAAACTACATTAAAAATGTTAAGGTGATGAGACAAAGGCACAAAGGCCTAGAAATTCACAGCTTAGGATTTAAACATACTATATCTAAGAGGAAGGGAGTGCATTAGGGTAATGGGAAGGTGACAGCGGCCCTATTATACCTACAGTACTAGACAACCCCGAACTGCATTTCCTGGTGGTGCTGGCTTTGTCTCATTCTTGGGGGCTTATGTTTTTTAATGACATTATTGTTGTGTAAATGTTCTTGTTTTATAAAGTAATTTCAGGTTGATTATCATCTGTTTATGCAATTAGTGTAATTACCCCTAATTACAGAGTAGAAACAACATATATAATTAGTTTATTAGAGGTATAACTGTGATATGTAACGATTTTTAAATCTTTAGGAAACTTTGTTAACAAATATTCCATGCATGTGAAAGCAAAATATTTAGATGTCAAGCTCTCTTACATTATATATTTTTTTCACATGCTCGGTAATCATTAGATTTATTGCCTGTCAAATTTAGTGTTAAAAATCATAGTGCCATATTAGAGGGAATACAAATATTAAAACTGTGCTTAAGAAAATTAGAAACACTCTCATGTTTTCTTTAAGGTTTGGTTTTGTAAATCTCTCTTCCATTAAGATTTCTTACCTACAGAGCGTCACCCTCAGGTGAATTTTGACAGTAGTAATAAACCTAGTAAAGAGATTTATATATAACATCATGACATATAATACACATGTTCTATTACTTTCCTAACAAACTAAGAATATTTGATCCCTGATCCCTGATCCCCAGATTTGATTTCTTCCTCTGATTCTGAACCAAAGGAAAACTAGAGGATGAACTGAAAATGCTTTGACATTAAAGAAACACTGAAGAAACAGATCATGAAATAAGATGATGCATGCTTCCAAAATCAGCCAAGAGTGTTATGACGGAAAGTTGAATATAGTTACTGAAAAACTAAATTCAAATACAAGAAATGTATATTAATGTAGGTTATCACCATGTATTTCCTTATTTCATGTATTTCTGTTATTGGTCACTTAAGAGAATATTATTTAACCATTCCTCAAAATATTGAAACTAAAAAAACGCATATAAGTAAACTGAATGCAGAGATCTGCCACTTTTCAATTAGGCAGTACATTCTCCCATGTGGATAAAAACCATCAAATATCCTCAATTATTGCTTACTGCTGAGACAAGGATTAGAAGGTCTAATTTACACCACTGGAAATTTCAGCAATAATATCAGAAAAGAAACTCTAAACATTAGCAGCACATTACTGTAAAAATGCTATGCTTCTTTTGGCTACAGAGTAAGCTTTCTGAACAGTAAATTCCATCTTTATCAGAAGGCAAATACTCTCAGCGTTTGGTCTATAAACAAACTTCCATGAAAATGGGGCCTGGGCTTCAATTATTACTGAAGCAAAATACCAACTTAAGATTTTAGTCTTTTAGCTAAGACAACTAACTTTTTGGAATCACTCTAAACATGTTCAACACATAAGTTTACTTAAGAATGGAACAAAATTTCTTAAAAATTCAAAGTCAAAAGGTTTTTAATTTAAGATTAGTGGAAACAGTTGGGTGCAGTGGCTCACACCTGTAGTCCTAGCACTTTGGGAGGCCAAAGCAAAAGAATTGCTTGAGCCCAGGAGTTCTAGACCGGTCTGGGCAAGACAGTGGTCTCATAGTGAGACCCTGTCTCTCCAAAAAAGAAAATTTTAAAACAATTAGGTCAGTCATGGTAGCTAATGCCTGTAATCCCAGCTCTTTGGGAGGCCGAGATGGGCAGATCACCTGACGTCAGGAGTTCAAGACCAGCCTGGTCAACATGGTGAAACTCCATCACTACTAAAAATACAAAAATTAGCTGGGTGTGGTGGTGAGGAGCGGGGCCTGTAATCCCAGCTACTCAGGAGGCTGAGGCAGGAGAATCACTTGAACCCAGGAGGCAGACGTTGCAGTGAGCCTAGATCGAACCATTACACCCCAGCCTGGGCAACAAGAGTGAAACTCTGTCTCAAAAAAAAAAAAAAAAATTAGCTAGGTGTGGTGGCATGCACCTGTAGTCCTAGCTATCTGGGAGGTGGTGGTAGGAGGATCACTTGAGCCCAGGATATAGAGGTAGCAGTGAGCCATGATCACACCATTGCACTCCAGCCTGAGCAAGAAAGCAAGACCCTATCACCAAAAAAATAAATAAATAAATAAGAAGAAAAAGACATACAATAATAATAATAAAGATTAGTGTGAACTCTCATTACTTTGGAAAAGAAAAAAAAAAAGAAGACAAATGTTTTCATTTGTTTCTCGACCTGTCAAAACAAAAAAAAAAAATCTTGATCCAGAAATTTTAGTTGTTAATACATATGAAAATTACAACACATCCCTGGGAATGATGCATATTAGGATATACATTTTATGAGGATAAGGTCCATGACTCACAGTTCCCATGATACTATGTGTGAACATCTTGCATAAACACTGTATAGTTACTGAACAAAAACATGAGTAAAGGAATTAATAGAAGATCAAAAGAACCATTTTTTCACAGAATGAACAAGCTGATGGTAAGCTTTTATTTTCTTCCTACTATTCTTTTTAGAAGGACCAAGTTGGCATTTTAAAAATCAAATATGCAGACTTTCCTCCCCCTCAAATATATTAAATTATACAAAGTAAAGCAAAATTCTAACAACGTATCTGGCACAAAACAATCATCAAGAAAGTTCATGCAAGTTCTATGAAAGTTCAGAAAGAGATACCGATTCCCTGAAAAGTTCTTGAAGTGGTCAACAAAAACCCCTTCAAACAAAGACACCATCACGATGGTTCAAAAAAAAAAAAAGTACCATTTGGTCCTAGCAATGCCTGGCCACTAACAGGTACTTAATAATTATTCATTTCCTCCCATCCTCTTCAGACTTCACAACAGGACGGGGGAGCCCATGTTTTGGGGGAGAGACTACCTAGGTAAAGAAGATAAATTCTTTCTGTAAGGGAGCCCCCATGGCCTCTCCTGAGCCCTCCTTAGCTCAGCGTATCCCTCTATACACAGATGCACTAAGAAAGTGAACCAGGCAAGGAAGGAAACGTGGAGAATCTCTGCCTGCCATTGGAAGGAAGCAGCAAAAGGAAATTAGCTTGGGAAGGAAGGACAAATGTGACTATTGAACAGCTAGACCCAAGCATACTTGTTTTTACTTTCCTGCTATAGCCATAAATGCTTAAAAATGTTAGCAATCAAGCTGCAGTTGGCATAAATCTGTAAAAGTTGGCTTAGAATCAACTAAAAGAAAAATTTCTTTTTCACCTGGGCTCTAATCCTAGGGCAAAGTTAGCAGAATAAAGAGGGGTTATGTAAAACCAGCCCTCATTTTCTTCACCTGGGAAGTGGATGTTCCACAGTCACGCCTGGGCCCACCATATAATGCACTGCCCTCTTCCATCCCGTGGCCCAGACTTGAACCCTGTTGTGCAGATAAAGGAGACGGCAAATGCATGCTTTTCAGACAAAAGTAACACAGCCGAAAGTTTGCTGACTTGTTTCAGCTGTGCCCAGCTTCTGGCGGTGGAGATACCCTAACTTAAAATCTGCATGAGGGCTAAGCCAGATGGGATGAAATTCACAGATAGCACTGACAGCCAAGTGATTAAACAGAAGCTTCCATGATTCCCCACATAAGAACTGCATGTAGAGTGTGTCTGATCAGTTCCGTGATTTAAAAAAAAAAAAAAAAAAAATCTTATGTGATATCCTAACAAGAGATGAGGCAAAAAAGGACTAATACTCACTGGATCACATTAGATCTTTTTGTGCACTTCAGATGAGGAATGTACTGCTTATCTTTGCTCTCTGAATTAGATCCATAAGTGTGAAACTCCTAACAACTTCTGGAAGGTTAGTTTCCACCTGGTTCTGGAAGTACCGCCCCTTGCCGTCTTGTTCCGTCATTACTTTTTGAAAGATGTCCATCGCCCAGGACAGCAAGATATTAAACTTTGAAAAATGCCTTTCCGTATTTTCTCCCATAAAGGATCAGTTTAAAAAACTGGAGATTAAAAATGGAAACATTTTGCCGGCTTTATACTAATGTGGCATTTACACATTCTTCCATACCATTTAAATGCACTCACTAGACTGGCATCCATTCTAAGCACAGTGTAAAGCCCAGAAAGGCATTTTATTCTTTCCAGGTGTGCTTGACTGGTTTATTTATGGTCTGACTTCCTTTCATAGTGTGAGAAACTTTAGCCTTCTGCCAGCTGCAAAGGATTGTTCAGAAGAAGCATTTTTAAGTTAAAAAATATAGAGCAACACTTTTTCTCCCGCCGCCCCCACCTCCCCCAACCCCCCGCCACACTTCATGGGCCTTCTTGCATTGGTTAGTCCGTGACATGTCTAAATAGGCATTTAACTGTACTCGCCATCAAAGAAGGTGCCCCATGCAGGCAACATTATATTAACTTAATGAATACCAGAAAGGATAAGAAGGAGGGTATGGAGCTGTTAACTCCAGTCCAAGTTATCCTTCCTGAGAGCACTCATCACATTCAGTAGAAACACACACACACACACACACACACACAGAGATTGAGAGAGACAGAAAGAGAGAGATGCACTTTTCTCTCCTTCTTCGGTTCTGGAGAAGCTGAGATGATGACCCTGAAGCGCAGCTGAAAGGCACATCTTCGATTTGCAAAGAGGCTGTGTGATGTGGTATGCTTCTGTTCTCTACACACAGCCACACAAACTAAGTCTAAATGTTTTCTCATTCATAACATCAGAAGGTCCCTGGTAGGTGTGGTTTTGAAAAATTATCACATAATTTAGTATCACTTTACCTGATTCCATAAGGAGGTCCAATGAAAGACAATTATTTGCCTCTTTGTGATATACTTCTGTTCTCTGCACACAGCCACACAAACTAAGTCTAAAGTCTTCTCATTCATGACTAACATCAGAAGGTCCCTGGTAGGCATGGTTTTGAAAAATTACCACATAATTTTATACCTACCTCTTTGGAGTGTAATGTGGTAGCCACATTAAGCTCCAAAGAGGTAGGTATAAAAAGGTAAAGTTGGGCTGGGCGCAGTGGCTCTCACCTGTAATCCCAGCACTTTGGGAGGCCAAGGCAGGCAGATCACGAGGTCAGGAGATCGAAATCATCCTGGCTAACACAGTGAAATGCCTCTCTACTAAAGATACAAAAAATTAGCCTGGTATGGTGGTACACGCCTATAGTCCCAGCTACTCAGGAGGCTGAGGGAGGAGAATCTCTTGAACCTGGCAGGTGGAGGCTGCAGTGAGCTGAGATTGCGCCACTGCACTCCAGCCTGGTGACAGAGCAAGACTGTCTCAAAAAAAAAAAAAAAAAAAAAAAGATAAGTAATTCTGAAAGATCATTTTTTTACTATATAAAATAATAATTCCTAATTTAAATAATTTTCCACTTATTTGCAGAGCTAAATAATTTGGGCTGAAAGACCTGACTCCACTCTCAAAAAATTTCCCTCAATACAGACAACTTTCTAAATGTTTCTGAAATGACTAGGGTTTTTTAAAAAATTATTTGAGAGTCCTTTATGACAACTGTGACTTTAAAAAGAAGAAAGCATGTGAATGACAGCAAAGATGAGACATAATTGACTCTTAGCAATAAAAAGGTTGACAGGACTTGAAATTCTTAAATAAAAAATAATTGAATGCAAACAACACAGATCCCAGGAAAATTTGAGTGCTTCGATAATAAGATCACAGAGTAGGTATGTTTCTTGGAAAAGAAAACTCACTTTTATTGGGTAGGCGTGGTTTTGAAAAATTACCACATAATTTAGAGATCCACGGGAATCTTTGGCATTTCAAAACTTGAGTGGAGCCTTTGGAAAAGCTCATCACAGCTCTTTTTAATCTTTGAGGAAGCTGGCACTCTGCGATGGAGTTGTTAAACAGCCTGGCCATGCCAAAATTCATCATAGCACTGCCCCAGGGAGGCTGCTAGCTGCCTGACCCGAGCAGCTCAGAGTGGGACTGGAACAAAAGGCTAGCATCCATTTCAAAAAGAACCCCAGGAAGCATCTGCGGGAGGATGAAGAGTGTTGAGGTGGAAGCCAGGAGACAGTGGGAGTGAGGAAAGCACTAGCTAAGGAAGCAGAGAGGGCTGAGGAAGGAAGGAGGCTGAGCCAGCAGGTTTATTGGCAGAAGTCACACAGGATTGCTAGGCAATGGTCAATTTCCAGACAATAACTACAGAGTAGCGGCAAAGCAGTAGAGGAGAGATCGTGAAGAATGCATCTTCACACAGAGAAATGACAAAGACAGGAAAAGGGAACAGGGGAGAAAGGCGTGGAAGAAGGGAAGAAGAAAAAGAAAGAGGGAGGAAGGAAAGGAGAGATGAGAAAGGGGAGAGGGAAGGAGAGAAAAAGAACAAGGGAAAGAGGGAAAGAAAAGAGGAAGTTGAGTAAGGGAAGAGAGGAAGAAAGGGAAAGAAGAAAGAATATGAAAGTAGCAGGGTAGGCACTCAAAGAAAGTAAAGTTTATGAAAATGAATTAGCAGGAAATCTATGTATTTACAGACTGTAGAGTTACCTAGGTTGGTGAATGGCATGCTATTCCTTTTTTTTTCTTTTCTTTTTTTTTGTGCTGTCAAGAAGTGTTACCAATTGTTACTAGCATTAAAATCTTTATCACTTAATTTATTTTATTAATCCCATTCGGGTTTAACATTACTAGCACACGACTATAAACAGCAATAATAATGCCACCGAGGTTGGTATCAATAATGCTGAAGGTTATTATGTAAAATCCAGGCCGCCAACAGCGAGAAAGGCTTTTGCAAACCTTTACATTATATTAAAGAAAAGCCTGACAAAGATCCACAAAACTGTGATCTTAATATGATATAGCATCCCTTGTCCTCTGATGTCCTCTGATGAATTACTTGTCATTTTCCAATATTTAAAAAACAAATCTCAACATCCAAGAAGCATCTTAAGAAAGCGTTAATGTACATTTAAGTAATGCACAATCTTTAACCCTTTCCTTCTGTTTCTGCTCTTCTTCCAAAGTCAAAGCAAGATTTTTTGCATAAAACTTCATCAAATACATTTTTAAAACAATGGCAGTGTAAAATGGGGTTATTGCTTTAATCATTCTTTTTTTTCTTTCTTTCTTTCTTTTTTTTTTTTTTTTGAGACAGAGTCGCCCTCTGTCACCCAGGCTGGAGTGCAGTGGCATGATCTTGGTTCATTGCAACCTTCACCTCCCAGGTTCAAGTGATCCTCCTGCCTCAGCCTCTAGAGTAGCTTGGACTACCATGTGTGTGCCACCATGCCCAGCTAATCTTTAATCTTTCTATTTTTAGTAGAAACGGGGTTTCACCATGTTGGCCAGGCTGGTCATGAACTCCTGATTCTAGACGATCCATCTGCCTCGGCCTCCCAAAGTGCTGGGATTACAGGCCTGAGCCACTGTGCCTCACCTAAATAATTTTTAAAATTGTTCACTCCAGTATTTTACAGTCACTTAAGTTCATGTGAATAAGGACTGAACTGTCTTTGGGTACCCGGGGCAGGGGCTGGGATCCTTTCAGGCCACCTTCAGTCCCTAGGCTAAACAAATTGGGGGCAGCCATTTCAGCACAACCACCACCGCAAAAAGGCCATTCCACTTTTTTTCTGTCAATCTTGCATAACTTCTCTGAATTTTTATCCATTTTTATTCATAGATGAGACTTGTAAGTAAAAGCCATTCTGATCAGCTCCATGGGCCCTATCTAATATGCATCATAGAACGTGTACAACAGCCCCCACTCTAAAGGTGAAATGGGAGGTGATTTTACCAAGATGAGTGCATTGGATGGTGGGGAATTAAGAAATGTGGCACATATATACCATGGAATACTATGCAGCCATAAAAAAGAATGAGTTCATGTCCTTTGCAGGGACATGGATGAAGCCGGAAACCATCATTCTCAGCAAACGGACACACAGACAGAAAACTAAACACTGCATATTCTCACTCATAAGTGGGAGTTGAAAAATGAGAACACATGGACACAGGGAGGGGAACATCACACACCGGGGACTGTTGGGGGATGGGGGACCAGGGAGAGGGAAAGCATTAGGAGAAATACCTAATATAGGTGATGGGTTGATGGGTGCAGCAAACCACCATGGCACGTGTATACCTATGTAACAAACCTGCATGTTCTGCACATGTACCCCAGAATTGAAAGCAAGCAAGCAAGCAGCACAATTGGAAGCAATTATCTTGACAATTAAAAACTTCAACTGTGGTGAGGTTTTGTTAAAACACAAAGCTTACAGAAATTAAATTTGGGAAAGCTAGGTGATTTCATTTAAGAAAGAATAATCTGTGACGGAGAGTAGCAAATAAATCCCGAAAGGAAAACACTCAAGAGGCGTTCAAAGCCGTCCAATTAAGTTGATCGAGATTTCTGAGAAAGCACTACTAAGGAGTATCAGTTTTTTTAAATGATGAATCTGCTATATAAACATTAAAACTGCACTAGGGACTCATTCATTTAATTATTTTATAGTTTGCCTCAGCACTGAGTTTTGGAACTTAGGTTAAATTCAGATGTGACTTCTAAAGAGAAAGGGAGAAAGCTCTATCTGGCAATTTAAAGCTGTTTCAGGTGACTTTTAAGTCGAGCACTGTCATCTTCCAACATATTTTCTAGTATTTATCCAGAAGTATCTCTATTTTTAGGAGTTTATCCTAAACCATACAACTCCCTTGAGAAAACAGCTGCTTAGGCTAGGCTTGTTGTCATTCAACTGAGGCCTCAATCAACCCATGTTTATGAGTGGAGACTGGAGAAATTACAGCTAACCTTGCTAGTTTACCAAGTGGTATGATAGGCTTTTCTTTTATTACATGTCACCAGACTCCAGGTGGATTTTTGTCCTAAAAATTACAGATAAGTTGAGACTCAGCTTAAGCAAGAGTTATCAATTTCCCTGATGTCACACCACCCAAGAGACAAGACTGGACTCTGAGCTGGGCTCCAGCGCCAAACCTTCAGATCTCATGGGACGATATAAAGTAGTCCAAACCAGAGTTCCAGTCTTTGGTAACAACCAGGCTGTGAAAAGAAATACGGCCAACACTATATAACATGAGATGTAAATCACACTTCAAGTCACAATAGATGTCAAAGCACTTTGCATCCACTTTGAAACCAAACACTACCACTCCACTGGAAACCACAGTCTTCCAGTAAATCTATTTTACTTAAAAGAAAAGGTTGACTAAGCAACAAATGCCAACAAGTGTTGTTTAGCTAATGCAGGGAGGTGGTCTTAGCAATTGCCTAGCCTCTGAAATGCTGCTAATTGTCTTACCAAGAAGAAACTTGTCTCTTTCTAGCCCCATCTCGAGTAAGCATTGCCAATGGGAAAGCCTGAGTACGCCACTTTTTATAGCGGCTGCACAGCTACTGTAGAGTACAGAGAGGAATTTTTGTAAGCAGCTGCCAACCACACCCTAACCCCAGGCAGCTGTCTCACTTTATGAACTACTGGTCATGACAAGAAGTGTGAACACTGGATAAACCATCACCATTCAGACAATGCAAAATAAGTTTTGCCCACGGTGGGCAGAGGTGGATGAAGGGTTCAGGAAATTATATATAGGTCTACTCTTGCCATCTAGGAATAGAAATGACAGGGGTTCACGCGCATATGCTTACGTAAATGCCATTCTTCAACAGACTGGTTGATCAAATGCTCCTGTTTGGCAAATAATGACGAGGCGCACACATTCCAAGTGTAAAGAGGGAACCAGTTATTTACCCTTCATCCTTCGAAACATGTCCTGAGTGCTGAGGCCAGAAAGCAAAGGAGTGAAGCAAGGGTAGACTCCCAGCCACTCTGGTAAAACCTGCCAAATCACCAAAGCAACCTGCATCTCCATTCACCAGCCCCCCAACAAAGGATAACGATGGGTAGGGGACAACCGCTTGCAGGACTCCGACAATGAAGTAAGCAACAAAGCAGAAATCCTCCGTGGAATTCAGGAAGGCACCTGCATAAAGCTGTTTGGGAGCCCAGAATTCCTATCACACCTTAGGGCAGAACAACCAGGGGCCAAAGGGCTATGTCCCTCGTGGTGCACGTGGGCCAGGTGATTTACTGTCCTCACCCCTTGATTTTCAGGCAACTGAGGGAAAAGAGTTCAGGCTGTGAAATATCTTTGTGCTCGTTTTTCTCTGCTACAGCGTCAGAGGTTACCGAAGTCTGTAAGGGCACAGAATGTTAAAAAAAAAAAAAAAAGGTTTCCTGCTGCAGATGTGGAAGGCTGGGCCCTCGAGTCCTGCCTGAGTGGGCCATCATCAGAAGCCCTTCTCCTTTTGTTCCATTTGCTAGGCCTTCCTCGAAAGAACTGAATGAGATAGACAGGAAGGGGAGGGGGTGGGTCGGGGTGGGGGAGGGAAGGCTGGCTGGTGCAAGAATATATTTTCTATGTCTGGATAAGGGAACAGGATTCTAGGTAATTGCCTGGTTTTCTCATTGTTCTCGGCTGCCATGCCGAGATTCATAGAGGGGCTGAAAGGATCTCTCTTTTTTTTTCCCCCCTCTAATTCTTCACTCCCCCCCCAGCACACACACACACCCTCCAAATCACCGCTCCCCCCCCTTAATCCTTTTCCTTCCCCCTCTCAATGTGCTTATTCCATCCTAGGGAAAAAAAAAAAAGTAATTTGTCTGTTTTATTTATGATGCAATGAAGGTATGCCGCTCTCGTCGGGATAGCCTGACACTGGTCAAACCATCTGACAGCCGAGAAGAACTGCCTTCATACTCCAATGAGTGTATATTTTAACCATTTGTCCACCAAACTACACCATGAGGTTTCGTCAGGATTCATGACACGCTCTTTTGTTGTTTAAGTCCATTTTGTTGCATCCCAGTTAAAATCAGAACATGAAGTATGTTCATGGATTATTGGGCCTTACATTTGCACCCCAAAATACAGAGATGCTGTACATCATCTGGCAAAAATGAAGACTGAATATTCTAGGGGAAGACAGACCACTGTGGGGTGTGTTAGAACCACTCTAAATTCACGAACCTAGAACAGTCGTGCTGCAAGTCTTAAATTAAGACACCCCATTTCGTTACCACACCCGTAAAGCGGGATTCGCACAAATGAAATTGAAGTTCCAAGCTCTCGCTCCCAGAATTAAAAGACAGACGCACAGGTCAAAGAGCTAGGATAGTCCTGTTATGAACAAGGTTAGAAACAAAACACATGTCTACGTAAAAAGTCCTCAAGCATATAAAGACTTGCTTCCCAGGTGGGATCTAAGTTGCTCAGTTGTTGATAGTCCATCTTCTAAGTTTTAATTGGAAAGTTGTATCCACCATTTGCAAATTGGGACTTTAAAGAAATTATCTGAGAGCAGCAGACGAAATAGCCAAAGGGACCATGGTTTTGCATGTATCCCTTTTCAATTCTCATCGCACTGTCCTCCCTCCCCAGGTCCCATGGTCTACCTGCCATATGTAACCTCACTTGTATATACTCTGAAGGGTATTCTCCTTTGCTTTCAACAACAAACCCCCAATTCCAGAGGGCCTGCCTCACGTTCTCTCTCTCCCTCCCTCCCATTGCTTTGCCACCCGGCAATTTAATTCTCCTTTTCGGACATAAAAGGACACACCAGGTTTTAACAATTATACTTTTGATTTCCTCATAAAAAAACAATGCTCAGAATTAGGCCCCAGACAATCTGTTCTTGTCCTGCAAAGGCCTGTGGGGCAAGATTGCCAGAAGAACCAATGGGATTTCTGCTGACTGAAAATATTTTTAATAAACTACCAAAGAAAAATGCTAAAAAAAAAAAAAAAGAAAAGAAAAGAAAAAAAGAAAGAAAAGGAAAAAAAAAACCTCACAACAGGTTCAGAAATGTAATGTAATGCACACAGCATGAAACAGAAACAAAACAAAGACCCGGCAGACAGGGAGTGTGATGAATGGTCCTGACCATATCGTACTTATTTATTTTTTTTAAATCTGCATTTGCCTTTCATCTGCAAATGAAAGGAATAGGGAGAAAGTGAGTAGGCATTCCAAGGAATTTCTCTGGTGTAATAAGAGCAAACACAAATATTATAAACTCAGGCAGAATCAGAGTCTAGCAGCAACAAAGATATAGAATAGCTGAAAAAAAATCAGTTCCCACTGTGTTTTTGTGCACCCAGCTGAGGAAGGTAGCAAGAAAACCCTGTACAATGCAGACTCAAGACAGAGCAGTGACCACAGAGCTGGATGCTTCTGCTTTTCCCAGCAAATGTGAAAGTTAGTGAAATTGAATTTTCATCAGATGACAGGAAAAAATATATATTTAAAAATATTTATGAAATGCTTTTTCATAACGTAAAGGTATACTTAAAATTCTCAACAATTCTTTTTAAAAATCAGTGTGGTAGGATCACTCAGTGACACATATATATATATGAGTTGGAATCTTCGGTAAAATTTTCAAGCCATGTAAAACTCACCCACCCCCTTCGCCGTATAGATTGCTCCAAGGTGTCAGGAGGCACCGGGCGGACCCAGCTGTATTATTTCATAGTGTGCATGGTACACTTGATAGACCATAAAAGTTGACATATTTTGGCAAGGGTATTAATTTATAAATAGTTACTTAAGTGTACTCCACTAGCCATGGAAAAGACTAAGCATATTTTTTGGTAAAAAAGGGTGTTACGCATTATACGTGTGCACACACACATCCATTCATACAGATACACAGAGAGTGCGCCATTTTCATCAGTTGTATCAATATTCATGACAAAATGCACATGAATTTCACAGGTTGGAAGCCTTCCATTTTTACTGAAAAATAACCAGTTTAACTTTATAACTCTATTAAATATCTAGAAAACTTAATACTTTACACCTTTGATATTTTATTTTTCATTTTCAAGGAGTTTTAAGCAGCGTTCATTTCAAACAAAAGGACATGCCACAAATAACTTTGGTAAGAGTCCTTTAGATTAAAGGGCAAAAGCAATGCTTAACTGTTAATCCCAGCACAGGAAAACATACCCCTCAAAGATAAGCTAGTTCAGTGTATATAAACATTTTATAATTATTCTATAGTTCTGGAAAAGAGTTATATGTTGGGCTTGGCAATGATGATAGAACAATGTCAACATCAGGATCAAGAATAGGCTAGTTGATCATAATAAACTTGATAAAATGAAATTCTTTCTTAATAGTTGACACTAACAGCCATGATTGTATGTGCAATATCCATATAACATAGAATGGGTCATTTGGTTAAAATAAACTTGCTTATATGAAAATTCATGGCAGCAAAAATAAACATCTGGATGGTAATATATGCAGTTCTGACTTTCCCTATGCTTTAAATTTTGAAAGCTTTATAATTTATATTTTCAAAATAGTTTCAGAACGGGCTAACAAGAGAGATCACATCAATCTATGTAACCTGATTAAATTTCCCGTTGGAAACTGACAGAGACCCCTCTATGATCCTTCCTTGCAGTAATTGTCCTGCCATTTTGCGGCTCCTGCTCCACCTGGCTCAACCGCAGCCGTCATAAATCGCAGACTACAAAGCTGCACGATTTGAGAGCCGGCTCCGAAAATGCAAGTTTCAAAAATTAAACCACTCACGGTTCTTTCTCTTCATTTTGAGACAATAAATTTTGTGCTCACATTATCTTGCTATGTAATAATTGCCTGTTAATAAAAACTAGGTAGTGAGAACCAAATAAATAAATGGCATTTCACAAAATAATCCACACACATGCACACCCACACCCACACCCACTCTCACATTTTCAAACTGCTTTAGAAAAGAAAGGAGAAAATGCTTGCAAGTAAACAGGCAGGCAGACAGCAAAAGAAATTCTCAAAGGTATTTCCAAACTTGGGTTCACAATATGAAAATCGGTGTGAGCTGCAGATTCTTGGAATATTCCCAAGACGTAAGTTTCTGAGCATTACCCCCTTATATCAGTTACTATATTTTTAAGGGGTTATTTTACACATTACTTTTTTGTTACTGTTGATTTTCAATTAACAATGCTTAATTTGGGGGGGAGAGTTATGAATTGTTGCATCAGGAAGGTGATTTATTTTAACCACTGAAGCTGATGCATTGAAATGAGACTGATCACTTTTTTCATGTGCCCTTAAAAGAAGGCTTAACAATATCTCTAAGCACTTTTTCCTGGGTCAGCAGAAAGTGGGATGTCTCCTTTAAAGTCCAGGAAAACCACGATTGAACTGTTTGGGAATTCTGTTGTCGCATATTTATCTGTGCATCAGCTATAAGCATTTCAGCGCCTCTCTTGAAAAGGTCCGATTCTCCTCTGGACTACTTCCCTCTATTTAATTCATTCCTCTCCCAGACAGAGACGTATATCAAACAGGAGAGAAATATTACTGAAAGAAATACCTATTTTCTCACCCTTTTCAGATTAAATATCTCCAGCCACAGAGAAACCTCCTTAAACTGAAATTAATTTCTGCATTTAAGAAAATACATCAGGTGGTATATTTTGCTTTCATTGCATTTGTGCTACAACTGGCAGACCCTCAAATTCTTACTATAAATACATTTTTAATCTACAACCCAGCCTGATGTTTCTCTTATTCTCCCAACTATCACTTCCCCCTGTGTTTGGGACCTTGTTTGTTATCTCTTTTGCTCAATGCTTATTCAAAAATGCCTTCAATCTTAAAAAACTGGTCAGTAAGACAATACATAAAAGGCTGACAGGAAAACACACATAGAGCTATACACAATCTATAATTTTCTAATATTAGAAGATTTTTTCCTCATAGCCTCATCCGAAAGAAAAAGAATTATTTACATTCACAGCTTAAAAAATAATTATACATACTTGTTCTCAACGCTCAAATGCTGCCGGGGAATGGGTGTATTTTATAGAGGCACACTGCCCTCTGCAGGGAAATACAGCTTTTTAACAACTCTTTGGGGCAACCTACAAAAAAAAAAAAAAAAAAATAGTATAGCTGTGGTGCTGAAAATATAAACAAATAGTTTCTTAAATGGGTTTGCTTCTAAGCAATTAAGCTGTATTTATTCATCCTAAAATATACCTGTTCACACTTTTATTTTTCTTAAGTGTGGGCTTATCCCATTTTATTTCTAGTAACACAATAAGAAAAGGGCCACATGTTTTGTCACAAGCTGAGCCACAATACTGAATGGAAAACAGAATTGTTGCAGTCTCATTTCTTCCCCATATGTCAGTACTCTCAAAAAAAATTAATAGTCATTCAAGTGCCTTATGAACGGTGTACAACAGGGCCCTGAATTTTTCAAGGAACCTCTCTACATTTCTGCTCTGGGCTTGAGCTGTGGACGGGAGAATTTCAGGATTCTTACATTCCCACGAAATTGCTTTGTGGTTCTTGTATTTCCACTTTAATACTTTGGAAAATGAGATGAGCTGATATTGATAACGCTTCATTGTATGTATTTTTGAACAATAAATTAAAATGCTAATCAAGAGAAAATTCGATGATCGAGTCATAACTACTGGAAACTTAAACATCGTGGTGGAAATTAGTGAGAGTGAAGAGCTACTGAGTTAAGTTCATCAAGGCTTTCATTCCTTCTTGAATCTACCTGTCTTTGCCAACTATCTGAAAACCTTTTCCAGCAATTAAATGAGAAGGGATATCTTTTTTCTTTATTTTTTTTTTTAAGGAATTTTTTTAAGGTTGTCATGCAGTAGATTCTGTAAATAGAAAGTGGTTGAAAAGATATCACCATTTAGTGGCATTTTCCAATTCCCAATAAAGTCTTAAGGGGTAATTCCTTCCTCTTAAGAAGACAATTGTGACTTCTGCCTTCATTGTTCCGCCTCCTTTCCAAGAAGGAGCTCTCCGTCCCCACAAGAGCCCACTTCCTTCTTCCAGTCTCTAAATGTGACCAGCAGGGGGGCTGATGAAGTGCTCATTTTTTACATCAGTCTTATAAATTGCTTTCCCCATTAATTGTGTCCATGGAAACAATACATTTGGCTGGTAAGGGACTCCTGAATAAAATTTAATGGGATTCTCAAAAAAAAAAAAAAATGCAGGCTAGGGGGATAAGGGGACATGCTATGGCTGGGCATGCTAGCAATCTAAGTTTTAGCCCAGTGCAGGACTAATTTCTTGTCTTCAAAAATGGTATTGAACTGAATCCAAATTAAATTGAAGTCTAAAAATGTTCTTTCACTATCTGGAAAAGAAATGTAAAGAAAAGGGCAGATAGAAATTACAGAGCAATTCTGGAAAAACAACAACAACAACAGCAATTCTAAAAAAAAGAATTACTAGTACCTCCTAGCAAAGAACAATGCTCACCATTCAGGCAATTCTTAGTACCCAAGTCCCGGTAATATAAGCATGGTTTGTTCAGGAAAACAGATCAGATTTTCTAAGCACTGCTCAGGCACTTGCAGTATTCTAAGCCATTCCTGTAGTCTCCTCCCTGTTCTGCCCTAAAAGGACATTCTACAGGGTCACACACATTCTTTCTCTGTGGCTTTTTATTCTTACCTCTTTCTCAGTGCTTGTAGTCCTTGGGGCAGTTTTGGTTTTAATTTTTTTTTTCCTTAGCAGGAAAAGTGTCTGTATTACAGGATCTTAAGCCAGGCCTGCATATACCCACATTTAATTTGGAAAATGTGTGGGTAAGCGCCACTCGTTATGGGATTAGTTAACAGCTGCAAGTCTACCACTGTGAAAAGCCGATTCGTTGTTGTTGTTTTTTAAGTGTCATTTCTTTACATTAAAAGAAAAATCAAACTCCTTGAATGTTTCTCTTAGAATTAGACTGATACGATCTAGATGAAGAAAGATATGACTTTAAATAGAATAATAATGCATGGATTTCAAATTACCTGTCATTTTTTTTCTATGCCTCAGATCATTTCTGCCTCTGGGTAAATAGGCTAAATTTTTTAAATACATACAAATTCTATTTCAACATTTCCTTTTATGCAAATTATCCCTTCCCTGAAACCAAATGATGATCTCACTCCATAAAGCCTTTCTGCACGTGTGATCTGGAAAAAGGTTTGTTACTGCTGTGTTCAATGCTAAAGGCTATTTTTCTCCATCCAGAACCCAACGTCAGCCTGTGAGAAAGGATATGGGTGCTGGTTCCTGACTGTATCCCTGGCCAGCTTCTCTGTCCCTTTCCCTTTACGAAAGGTCACATGCAAATGAAACTCAGGACATGTAAATCTTGCAGAACCAGGGATACAAAAGGCCCTGGATGATAGAATCCCTAAGGAGCTGAGATTCAAGATAAAGTGTTTAAGAGAAAGCCAATTCTCTACAATAGCATGGTGGCCTGGTTCTGTTATCCACCTGATTTGATGAACTTAGCGGGTTTTTTGGTTTTGCTATCATCCAAAATTCTTATTTTTATTTATTATTTTCTTTTAGACAGAGTCTTGCTCTGTCACCCAGGTTGGAGTGCAGTGGTGCAATCTCAGCTTACTGCAGCCTTTGCCTCCCGGGTTCAAGTTATTCTCCTGCCTCAGCTTCCAGAGCAGTTGGGATTACAGGCCCCTGTCACCACATCCAGCTAATTTTCTTTTTTTATTTCTTAATAGAGACAGGGTTTTGCCATGTTGGTCAAGCTGATCTCCAACTCCTGACCTCAAGTGATCCACCAGCCTTGGCCTTCCAAAATGCTGGGATAACAGGCATGAGCCACCACACCCGGCCCAGAATCCTTAATAGAAGGATTCACTTTCTGAGCCATCAACAATTATTCAACTGCAACCAAATAGATACTACTTCTTCTCCATCATTTATCAATTTATCTGAAGCAAAAAAATAGCAAGGGTATTGAAAATGTTTGTACCTTTAACCTAGTACTTCTTACAGAATTTACCCTAAATAAATCTTTGCACATTGGACACATTATATGCAAAAATATCATAGTATTAGTAATACATAGTCTATAAAAGCAAATTAGAAACTACATGGCTAACAATGGGTTAAATAAACCATAGTACTTTCATAAGATGGAATTGTTCACAAAGCAATTAAAATCGGGTTTATTAAAACTTTTTGTGCAGGTGCAGTGACTCACCACTGTGATTCCAGTGACTTGGGAGACTGAGGCAAGAGGATAGATGGAGCCCAGGAGTCGAAGCACAGTGAGCTCTGGTGACACAACTGCACTTCACCATGCACGGCACAGCAAGACCTCATCTCTACAAATAAATTAAATATAAAACTTTGTCGTGGCAAAGCAAAGTGCCCACAATATGTTAGGGAAAAAAGCAGGATTTACATGTCATTTATATAATTAATATACACAGAAAAAAAAGAAAAAGAGGCCAGGTGCAGTGGCTCATGTCTGTAATCTCAGCACTTTGGGAGGCTGAGGCGAGCAGATCACCTGAGGTCAGGAGTTCAAGACCAGCCCGGCCAACATGGTAAAACCCTGTCTCTATTAAAAATACAAAAATTAGCCAGGCATAGTGGTGGACACCTGTAATCCCAGCTACTCTGGAGGCTGAGACAGGAGAATCGCTTAAACCCAGGAGGCAAAAGCTGCAGTGAGCCAAAATGACGCCACTGTACTCCAGCCTGGGCAACAAACAGCAAAACTCTGTCTCAAAAAAAAAAAAGAAAGAAAGACTGAAAGGAAATGCAAACTTTTCAGTGATTATTTTCTTTGTACTTTTCTATACTTTTTAAATTTCCACAATGAGTATCTATTAATCTTCTGCATTAAGAGAATCAAAGTTACCATAAATTGATATGAATATGTACACTATTAGATCATAAGACCAACCATTAGCTTAGTCTTTTATAAACAGAAATGATCAGAATGAGCAGAGAAATATTTCCTGGCATCTAATACAATTCATTTGGTAGATGCGGTGTAGAGGAAGATTGCCTTGGAAAACTCTGTTGTTCTAAAGATGGGGCAGCCATTTAAAAATAAAACTGAGTGCCTGAATCTAAATTTCAGCACCAGAGATACAGACATAAATGAGACACAATCCCTGCAGTTCAAAGGAGACTGAAAGGTTATCAAATAATTGCTATGTGGTATGAGAAGTGCTGTAAAAATGGCTCTCGGGAAGCAGTGGTCTTCAAATTCAAGCTGTGCAGGGGTATTTCTGGAGTTACAAAAACTCTCATTTTAATGTCTTCCTTCAAATAGTGCTTATGTCTGAGATGGATGTTTCAAAACATGCATACTCAAGATTATAGGCAGTCTGAACATTTTTGAAACTTTCAATACATTAAAGTGTACAACCCAGTTAACTTGCTTTTCTGCAGACATCAAATACAGTTTTTTTCACTCTTGTTTATGACAAGAAACTAAAGATTGCAAAGCAAGCTGTGTAAGCAAACAAAATCCTTAAATTTTCAACTACTTATCATGAATCAGAATTCTTTCAATACGGGAATTTTTTTAAAAAAACTAGAGAAAGGAGTCACTTGCCACTGATGACCTCCAGCTGCAAGTGACACTCATCATCTCCAACTATGAATTTAAAGTTATACAATCAGCTTAATCTAATATATTAGGACTTTTGGGCAGGACAAATAGGTGTTATTTGGAAATTTTTTTGGGGGGGAGAACAAAGTCTTGCTCTGTCACCCAGGCTGGAGCGCAGTGGCGCAACCTCAGCTCACTGCAACCTCCGCCTCCCAGGGTCAAGCGATTCTCATGCCTCAGCCTCCCGAGTAGCTAGGGAAATAAATTTTTTAAGTCTGAAACTAAGTGAGGAGCAAGACACAGCAAAGGCACAAAGGGAAAATTTCACAGAAAAGCAGCAAAGGATAAAAGCCAGCACTTCACATTTGAAAACCAAGTTTTTGCTTTTCATGATATTTGGCCCAAAATAATTTTTATTGTGTTTTTCCCCCTAATTTTCATGGCAAAGGAATTGAACAGGAAATGCATGGATTAGTATTGTGTGCTAGCAATAGTCTTGTTGGTTTCAGTCATTCAAAAATCAGCTGGGAACCCTATGTTTAGGCTAAGAAAGGAGGATTGGAAAGAGAGATTGTGACACAAGAACACACACATCCACTTATTCCAGTAGCTGTCCAAAGGCAATAAACAGGAAAGCAGCCCAAGTCACCTAGAATCTTGTTTGCACCCCCTGCATGAGACACTTTAGCAGGCTTCAGCCATTTTCCTGAGGCCACAGTGGAGTCATAGGGTACAACTCTGAAGTCTCCCCAGCTCATCTTCTGCATCAGTTAGAAGATTTTGGCTTTAATTCAAACCATGTGGGCGTTTATTATCGCAGTGTTAGGCAGGGCAGCCTCCAGGTTCCCCCTCTCCCTCTTAAGGCTGCCTTCTCCCATGTGTTGACATTAGCCCAAGACTGACGACAAGATGACTACAGTAGCTTCAAACCCAGCATCCAGACCCAACAATGGCCAGTGAGTAAACGATCTCTCATCTTGCCCCTCCTCTAACAGTGAAGAAACCTTTTCAAGAGACCCCTCAAGAAATTTAACATATCTATTTTTTGGTGGGGGTTCAGCATTCAATTCATAGCATAATTTTCAGCAAAAATTTTCCTCCTGCCTCAATTACATCACGTGTCTCTATCTAGAACAGTCATGAGCAAGAGGAATGCTCTGTGATGGACTTGGGATTCACCAGAACCCCACAGCAGGAGATGGGTGTAGCTTCCTCTGAAGCATAGGGCTGTGCGTAGGAGGATGTTGGAAAACTGGAACAACTGCATTTTCTGCCGGGGAAAAAGAAAGGAGGGGGAACGACTGTTGGGGCGTGGCTGCTGTCAGGAAGCTAGAGAACAACCTCGGCAGTGTTGTTCTGGCTGTTCACGTGGTAACAAACCATTTGGACTGGGAGTGAGCCCTGGTAAGAGGCCATCCACTTATACAATGAGATTCTTGTTGAGATAACTGTACTCACAGAATTATTAACAGAGGTAGTTATTCCTCCTATAACCATTTATGTGTTCATATGTTGTTTAAGCTTTTTGGGTTTTTTTTTTTTTTTTGGTCATTTCAAGTGTCAATCATCATTTGCTAGGTATCATGCCATCTCCAATTTGATTAAGTAGATCCTTCTTTCAGATCTCATACCACTTTCTTGTTACCTTTAGTATATATTTATTTATGTCTGCTTTTTATTAGTTATTTGTAGTTCTATTTATCTTCATGAGAGTTCACCTTTAGTCTTCCAAATAACAGTAAGCATGACTTATTCATGATCCCCCCATCCATTCATTGTAATACTCCACATAATGTCTAATACCTGTATGAATGAACTAAATAGAAAGAGATTTGAAGCTTGCAGTGTATAAAGTTCTAGTTTGTTGCACTTCCACCCTCTTTTTGCCTATCCTTTCTTAGTGTTTGGAATTCACATGACACACCCATTACATACTCACTACTCCTGTTTCAGTCATTCATTCAAGTTATGGAGATCCTATCCAGTTATACAGTAATTTTTTTCACTTCCAAGAAGATAGGCCTAGCAGAGATGCTCACAAAGACATATAAAGATGTTCACAAAAGCATTATTTATAATAGCAGAAAAAGGAAACAACTCAATATGCAACAATCAGATTGCCTAGATAAATGGTACATCCGTTCTGTGGAACATAACTACTAGAAAGTTATGGTTTTGATTAATAATAAAAGACTCATTATAAATTCTTAAAGGGAAAAAATAACATATATAGTAGAAGCCAAATCTAATGGAAAGAAAATAACAATAAAAAAATGGGAGTCTCTTCCAGCCAAGATAGCAGATCGAGGTGAGGTACAAAGTCTCTCTTCCCACTTTAAACACATCTAGAAAACCTAAATAAAATTAAAGAAAAATTTTCAAAGCCCACAGCTGGACTTGAAAATAAGAAAAATACATTTATAGGGGCCACAAAAATAAGCCTTTGTGGCCCTCAGAAGAAGTAGTGGAGGCAGACTTTAGCACAGACACAGAAAATCAAGATGGTAAATCCTGGGCTTCCTTCCTGAAGCAGACAAGGTGGCACACTGTAACTGGAAAGCCTCCTCCCATTATCCTAAAGACAAGACTTGTTTCAAGAAAGCAGAGTCACCTATAACCATTTGAACTCCCTACCCTACAAAGCTTGCACGTACAGCGCAAAGGTTTTTGAGCCACAAGGAAACCCCAAACCCATTAACATAAAAATTGGCCCAAAGACAGGAAACCAAAACATCCATGGCAGAGTAAAGAACAAAACTGCCCCATAAGGCTTCTTCCCATAACTCAGCACATAACCTGTAAATATATAATTACTACTGAACCCAAATGAAAATATTGCAAAGAAATCCAGTACCGTGAGAGTTTGTAAATGCAACAAAAGGTTATATCCAAATAACTTTTGATAATAAAGCAATCTAAAAATAACTTTAAAATAAATGTTTATAACCATCAAGGAGATGAAAAAATAGATTACACATAGTGGACACAAAGTGTTATGAAAAATAGAAAATGTGACAAAGAATTGGGGAATTAAAACCCTATCACTAAAAGATAAAACAATGATATGTTACGTATGCAAGATGTAGAGGAAAAAATTTAATAAACTGGAAGATAAATCTAAGGAAATAACCTGGAATGCATCACAGGAAGTTAAAATACGGAAAATGTAAGAGAAATTTAGATGGAGAGAAGAGAATGAAAGGACCTAACATATGATAGAGTCATCTAAGAAAGAGTCTACAGAGAATGAAGAAAGGGATAAATATTAAAATTCTCCAGAACTAAAGACATAAATCCTCGTATTGCAAGAACTCATCAACTCTCATACTAAATAAGACAAAGCCAAAACAAACACTGTAGTGAAACTATATAAAACCAAGAAAAAGGAGGAAATAATTGTGAAAGCTACAATAGAAAAAAGGCGATCTTCTAAGGAACAAAAATCAGACCAACAGGAGTCTTATCATCAGCAACAATAGGTACACAAAGACAATAGTAACCTCAAAGTACCAGGTAAAAATAGCATAACCTAGAATTCCATACCCAGCTAAACAATATCTAAGAGTTAAAATAAAGACTATCAAAGATATAAAAACTAAAACCTCGCTAAGCACAGACCCCCCTCTGAAAGAACTACTAAAGGATGCAAACAACCAAATGGAAAATGAATACCACAGGAAGGACTAGGGCATAAGAAACATTCAGAAGCAAAGAAATTGATAAAAATGTGTTGGTAAATCTAAGTCAATAACTAATTTTGGAAAAATTCAAACCACAACGGAATTCTCAACAACGTGAGATGTGGAAAGTGAGTGTTAGCTTCTAGGACTCTTGTGTTATTTAAGAGCGGGATAGAATTTTCAACTCTCTACTTTGTTATAAAAATCAAAATTTAAGTGTGCATCTTAAATATTTTAGAGTAAATACTGAAACAATTGAAATAGAATGTAAATTTAAAATTCAGTGAAGGAGAGAAAGTGTGGTAGAAACAATTCAACTAAAGGCAGGGAAGGAGAGGAAAAAAACAAAGAAACAATATAGTAAATAAAAAGCACTTTTCGATTTTCTGTATTTCACTAGTAAGAAATGAAATTTTGTACTACTAAATTAGTAAGATAAAAAAATTAGGTGCAATTATCGCAATAAATGCAAGTGACAAATTGTCTTTTTAAAAGACAGAGACTCAAATTGAATCAAAATTAAAGTACAGTTATATGATGTTTACTTGAGAGATTCCATAGCATAGTCCTAACGATTCCAAATAGGATGATAAGGAAAGATGTGTTAGGTAAATGCTAACAAGAAAGTACAGATGCTAGGAGAAAAATGACTTATAAGTAAATGCTAATAGTGATTATCCCTGTGGTTAGTGCTAAATGATTTCTATTATGTTTTTATATCTTTCTGTATTTTTCAAAATTCTTAAATGAAAATATATTTTAGTAATTGAAAAACTGCATGTACTTTTAATTATTAAGGACTTTACTAACATAGCATAGTTCAGAATAAGTAGGACCATATATCATTTTAATCTCTTTACTAAGTAACATGTATTGTCATTTAATCTTTTAACAACTTAGTGAGGGAAATACTACTTTTGCTTTATTTTGTAGATGAAGTAATTGAGGCAAAGAGAGATTTCAATAATGTATCTAAGTCAAAGAGCTAGTAAAGAGAAGTTGGTAAGGAATATCACCAGTTGTATGTCCTGGAGACATTAGATATCATGGGATCCTAGTTGTAGGACCATCCCAAGTCCTACAACTCAGAGCTTACAAAATTTACTCTTTTATTTGCATAGGCAATTATTTTTCAGTAAAAAATATTTTGATGACAAAATATATTTAACACTTACTACAAATAGGAGACTTCACAGACAAGATAGAGAAAATTCCTTTCTATAATTTTGGTTCATGATTTATATTCTAGGACCTAAAAACAAAAATACCATTATATCTGCCAACATATAAATCATGGCTTTTTCCAGTATTTACCATTTTTATAATAGATATGATGCCTCTTTTGGATCTTGATTGATTCCAGGTAGTATCGGTAAAGTGAAGTTTGAAAAATATTAATCAGTTTTTAATAATGAAGACTTAGAGAGTCTTTCCAATCATGTTTTGAAATTCTCCCTATAAAATGCATGCCTAGAATTATATTCTACTTGGATATAGTTGTCTTTCTCAGATTATACTTCTCTTTTCTTTGAAGCAAATATATAATTTAGAATAAATTTTAAGATAATATGTAGCACATTTTGAAATAATTTCTACAACTACAAAAAGAGGGAAAAAAAACACCCCACATTATTAGAAATTACCTCTTACCTGTATTTATAGTAGCCAAAAAAAGAACCATCATTTGTAAGTAATGGATGCATTTCTAACCAAATGGATTTTGAAAGAAAAAGGGACATTTTGTTAGCTCTATCAAAAAAGACCTTGCAAATAGCATGTAGACAATTACATTTCTGGGAACGTTCAATTGGCCACCTATCTTGGCTAAATTACAATAATGTGCATTTTGGCAAATCATATCATTTTACTGAGTCATTTTAAATGTACACTGAACATTTCTTCTCTTACCTCTCAAAATACTTCTCTAGAATGGTTCAAACTTAAAGGAATACGCAGATACACCCTGGATATCCCATCATAACCAGGCCTGCTTTGCAGGAAGCCACAATACTTCTCTCCAGCTACCTCATATTCCTAGAGGGTACTAACTACCACCAAGACCCGCCTCTATCTACACTATCATTGCTGTGCTAGCATGTTAGAGTGGATGACATTTGTCAGAGGCCCTATTTAATGAAATAAAGACAGTGGTAAATGGTTGATCAACACCTCTCCTTCCATTGTCTTAGGCTGTCAGGAAATTGTCCCTTCCATGTCAAAGAACTAGGTTTATCATTTTCAAAAGCTAAGGCCCTTTTGTACAATTTCATCCACTATATAATACTGCTTCATATTCATTTATGATATCACATTATAATGTATGAAAAAGTGATTTTGAGAAATGGGGATGGAGGCATTCAAATGCATAGCTATAATAGATGTGCACAGGGCCCTGGAATGTAAAACTAATGATTTCATTTGTCTACTCTTGATGTTGTTGAAGAGTGTTATCTTATGCATAATTAACGAGGTTTTGAAAGGTTGAATATAAAACATTACAGCGTTTGTCAGCTTACATTGGGAACTCTGCTGTGACCAATACAAATAACCCATAAGTGTGCTTTCTACCTAATCTGAAAAAATGATAAATACTATTCTTTACTGGTACATCTTTACTTTCATAGGTATATGCTCTCTCTCCATGAGTAACTATAAAGAGTGAAATAAAATCTGTCTGAACACCATTAAAAATTCTGGCTCACTTAGATTTCACAAATGATACTGCCTATTGACCTTAAAATTGTAGAAATTAAATTACTGGCATGACCATAAGAATCTCACGTGCAACTATCCAAAACCATAAGCATCTAACTCACCAGCAAGGGTCTCACCACACATGCCAACGGATCAGTAAAGGAAAAGATGGTAAAAAAACATCATAACCTACGTAAAGCATATTCATAATAAATGAGGCGGCTCATGAAACCTTACCAATAGCTTCCCTTTCATTCATAAATATGGTCACCCAAAAATACTACCTTCTGTTCCTTTCTATTCAAACTAGTCAACGCTTTCAAGTCTTATATTTATCTTGCAATGACTACTCTTAAAACTGCTCATTGTGGGCTAGAGAGTAACAGATTGAATGGTCTGAGTCAAGTTGGAGCAGAAGCACCAAGACTGAAACAAAGGCTCGCAGAGCAAACAGATGGCCAAGGAGAGCGGGAGCTAAAATGCTGATTCTTGAGTCTGGGACTATGGGACACCCAGCATTCAACAAATGTGTGTGCCAGGCACTGTTCTAAATGCTGTTTTCAAACATTAGAATGGGATAATTTAGGAAAATTAGACTTCCTATAATTGTACATAAGCCAGTATTATTATTATTATATTATTTTTGCGATGGAGTTTCGCTCTTGTTGCCCAGGCTGGAGTGTGATGGTGTGATCTCGCCTCACCACAACCTCCGCCTCCTGAGTTCAAGCAATTCTCCTGCCTCAGCTTCCCGAGTAGCTGGGATTACAGGCATGCATTTTGTATTTTTAGTAGAGATGGGGTTTCTCCCTGTTGGTCAGACTGGTCTCGAACTCCCAACCTCAGGTGATCCACCCACCTCAGCCTCCCATAGTGCTAGTACAGGCATGAGCCACCACACCCAGCCTGGCCAGTATTTTAAATTAAAACATTTTCAAAACCTGAAGTCAAGGATGACTCTAAGATGAAATACTACTTACTCAAAACAATTAAGCCTAAGCTTTTAATTGGAAGAGATGAAAAATTTGTAGAAATGGGAACATGTTGATTAGTATCTTGTCCCATTTTAGAAAGTAAGAAATAGGAATATTCTGTAAAAACCATCTTAGTATGGCACATGTTTGCTTTAAGCCTACTTTTTTTTCAAGAACAGGGTTTGACACATACCAGGCATTCAGCAAATAGCTGTCGAATGAATGAGCAAATGTTTCAGCAACTGTTTCATTTATCAAAATAAAAATGCAATGTAATGTTCATTCCCATGGACTTCTGAATAGGTAACTATTGGATGTAGAAAATAAATTAGGAAACAACTTTACCACCAATGTTTAGAGCAAGACAGACAGCATAATATCTTTTAATTTCAAAACACCCCTGTAGCAAGAAGGCTGTTCAATCATGATACTGTGAGGATTTCAGGACAAACTTATCTTGCCCAAATAAAAGCCATAAAAAGGAACGATGTTTCCTATTTCGACGAGAAAACATCCATTTTTGTAACAACGTACAACCTTTTTGTAAACGTGGGTGTGCAGAAGATAAAAAACACTCCCCTAGTTTTGGACATGGCCCTGGAAAGCTTTTTAAAAACAACATGTATGCCCCCATGAGAAGCACTGAGACATTGAGAAGTATAATGACACAGTAAGAATCCATTCATACCATGCATAAATCAGAGAGATGACCAACCCACACCTTTTCTAACCCATTCACTACAATTTTTTTTTTCATTTTATGAAGCCACACAAAGGAAATTCTAGCTACTAACTACATAAAAATATGAGGTATTTGCTTGAGAGCTGATAACATTGAGGGAGAAGAAAAGTTAAACATCCTCGCCTAGTGAAAAATCATGAAAAAAAAAAAGTCTGACTCTTACAGTTACCTTCAAGGTAAAATTAATTATTAATTGGAAAAGCCTGGCTATGGAATGATTGCTATCAATATTTTAATACTTTGAGTGCTAATTTCATTCTCACCATCATAGTTTGTCTACTGAAGAAGCAAGAGAAATCTGTTTACTTTCAGTAAAGCTTGCTATAATGATCACCTTAAGGTGGTTTCCAATATTATGAAATGCTTTGAATCTTCCTCTTCTTTAATTTCTAATATTAAGCAAACTGAAAAAAAAACTCACTTCATTCACACAAATGAACAATTCTACCATTCTAAGCTGGCTCATGAAAGATTAGATTGCTAATTTCTGAACAACATTAATTTTTCAATTCCCACTCACCAGTGCTGCAATTCACATGGAATTCAGATTTCTGTTTTTCTCACAGAAGTCTTGCAATGGTTCATAAAACTTGAACCTTGTGAAATTAGAAGGTGAATGTATCAATTAGCTGAATTCAATCGAACTCATCTCCAGAGTCAAGCTCATAGAAAAGCTTAGCTAAAAATACACCTTTAAATCAAGCAGAAAGATTTAAAAGAAGCCTTCACATATCGAGGATTGGATGTGTCAAAATGGGATGTGGACAAATAGGAAGAATTAAGAGCTCTCCACTTGAGCTCCTCAGGGTCCACTGCTGCAGAAGGAAGAGATGCCGATGAACATCTTTGAAATCTGGAGGTAACAACTCAAGAAAATCTAGATTCAAGGGTGACATCCAGTTTTCCTTGGGGATAGGGCCACTACCCTAAACTGCTAATACCAGATAAAAGGAGCGTCACAGATTTTTTTTTTTTAAGATGGGATCTTGCTCTGTCACTCAGACTGGAGTTCAGAGGCACCATCACAACTCACTGCAGCCTCAATTTCCTGGACTCCAGTGATCATCCTGCCTCAGCCTCCCGAGTAGCTGGGATTACAGGTGCACACCACCATGGCGGCTAATTTATATATATATATATATATTTTTTCATAGAAATGGAGCTTCATCATGTTGCCTAGGCTAATCTCAAATTCCTGGGCTCAAGTGATCCTCCCACTTCAGCCTCCCAAAGTGTTGGTAAAGAGGGAAATTAAACAACAACAATGGTAGTCTGTAACTGCTGCATAATAAAATAAAGTTTACTGTGTTGTGTTCAATATAAAACCTACCCCCTAGCTATGCTTAAAATTAACTAATTCCCTGTAAAACCTACCTTATCTATTCTCCCCACATTCTCAGCAAAGTTCCCAGGCATCTCAAGACTCCTGTTTTCCTTGCTGACCAGGTGCAAGGTCACAGGGAAAGATAATACCCAAAGAATGAACAATGCCTTTCTCAAAATGCTATGTTTCAAATGTAACATACATCACAAACATGTTACAAATTAATTAACTGTTCTTTGTTCTGGCTTCTATAAACCTGTTAGCTACTATGTCATCCAGGGTGTATAAAAAGTACCCCATTTTCTTTCTCCTTTGCTCAGTCTTGGGATGCTAATTCGTTGAGCCGGTGGCCACCTTAATAAAATCCTCCTGTTTCACCCATTGGTCTCTCCAGTCTCCTGAATATTCTGCAACACGGGGGATTACAGGCGTCAGACACTGCGCCTGGCCTCAACAGAAATTTGGCACTGCCCAGGGCATTTAAAGCCTAGAGTAGCTTTTCTGGGGACAACATTACTAGAAAAGTATCATACTAGAGATTTTTAAAATTAGAAGGCTGCCTAGTGCCACACAGAACCCGAGTGTAGGGGCAACGTCCTGTGCTCTCCTGGACACTGGCTCCAGATCTGCCTTCATCTTCTATTTTTGACAGCACACACCTGTTGCTTCTGCACACCCTCCTGTCCTGCAGTCTGTGACTAAGTACCTCAGTCCTACCTGGCGTGTTGTCTTGGTCCAGACAACAGCTTGTCTGATAACATTACTCCCATAAGCCCGTGGTCCACCACAATACCCAGCACCTGTCATGGGAGGTGGCAGTGTCCTGGTCAGCCACTGCCAGGAACCTGGCCATCATGTCCAGCACTCACCTCTCTCGCCCACCACATCTGAAAACCACTAACTGCTACTGATTCTATCTGCTTAGTGGGCTTCAAATCTGTCACTTCCCTCTCCCCCACCACCCTGCTAACCTGGGGCAATCTGCCACCATCACCCTTGACTCTCTTATTATTATTTCAATAGTTTTGGGGGATACAGGTGGTTTTTGGTTAAATGGATGAGTCTTCGTGGTGAATTCTGAAACTTTCATGCACTCATCATCTGAGCAGTGTACACTGTACCTAATGCATCGTCTTTTTCCCTCACCACCCCCCCAACTTCCCTCTTCCAGCCCCTGCCAAGTGCCCAAAGTCCATTATATCTCCCTCTCTGTTTTTGCATCCTCCTAGCTTAGCTCCCACTTGTAAGTGAGAACATGGTGTTTGGTTTTCTATTCCTGAGTCACTTCACTTAGAATAATGGCCTCCAGCTCCATCCAAGTTGCTGCAAAAGACATTTCCTTCTTTTTATGGCTGAGTAGTATTCTGTGGTATATACATTCTGTATTTTCTTTATCTACTTGTCGATCACCCTTCCATCTTTACAGCCTCTTAACTTACTTCCTGTACCTGTCAAGGCCCCTCCAATCCATTTTCTATACTGCACAGTGGTGTTACTAAAAACAAAAATCTCAGCAGATCACTCTCCAACTTAAAATCCTTCAGAGGCCTCCCCTTCTGCACTGAGGACAGGGCCAAACTCTCTATCAAGCACTGAATATTAGCTCCAGCTCACTCACCCAGCCTCACCTCTGCACTCCTCAGCCTAGAGGCCCTCTCTCAACTTCAAGCTTATTATGCTTAGTCTAACCTCCCCTTATGAGGCCAAAGTAAGACTTTTCCAAGACATGAACTGCCAGACACATACAGCTCATGGTTTGTTTTTTGTTTGTTTGTTTTTGTTTTTGCTTTTGAGGCTGTCTCACTCTGTTGCCCAGGCTGGAGTGCAATGGTGCAACCTCGGATCGCTGCAACCTCGGATCACTGCAACCTCCACCTCCCAGGTTCAAGCAATTCTCCTGCCTCAACCTCCCAAGTGGCTGGGATTACAGTGATGTGTCACCACACCCAGCTAATTTTTGTATTTTTAGTAGAGACGGGGTTTCAACATGTTGGCCAGGCTGGTCTCGAACACTTGACCTCAGGTGATCTGCCCGCCTCAGCCTCAGCCTCCCCAAGTGCTGGGATTACAGGCGTGAGCCACTGCCCCCAGCCAGCTCATTAAATTTTGTTCATGCGCTAATTTTGTTTGTTATAGTACTCTAATATTACCATGTCATTGGAGCCAAAAGTTCTCAAGACAAGAATACTCATCTATGCATAGAAAGTCTGATTAAATTTATCGAGCGCCTACTATGTTCTTGTCATGATTCTAAATCGTTATTTGCATTAGCTTATTTAATCCTTCAAACCCCCTGAGTTGATGTAGTTTTTCCCATTTTAGATGAGGAAACTAACACAGAGAATGATTGAGCAAAGATGACACAACTCGTAAGTGCAAAAACCAAGATTCCGGCTGGGCGCGGTGGCTCACGCCTGTAATCCCAGCACTTTGGGAGGCCGAGGTGGGCGGATCATGAGGTCAAGAGATCGAGACCATCCTGGCCAACATGGTGAAACCGTGTCTCTACCAAAAATACAAAAAAATTAGCTGGGCATGGTGGCGCGCACCTGTAGTCCCAGCCACTCGGGAAGCTGAGGCTGTAGAGTTGCTTGAACCCGGGAGGCGGAGGTTGCAGTGAGCCGAGGTCGCACCACTGTACTCCAGCCTGGCACCACTGCACTCCAGCCTGGCACCTGGTGACAGCAAAGAACCAAGATTCCAACAAAGGCCAGAAGTTTCCAGAGTTAACTACGAAACTTGACTATGACTCCAGAGAAAGTCAAGGATTACAAACTATGTTTGAATTCATGATAGCGAATGACAAATGTGTGTCGACTGACATTAATAAAATCTTTGTGTCATGGGTGAGGATGGTTATGATGCCCAGAATGTGTAGGCTGCAAACCTCTCAGAGTTACTTCCACAAAGCAAACATTACATCCTCCTACCTTTGTGCACACCTCACCAGGGTAAATTTTTCATATAATATTAACATTGTAGGCCTATTTTGAAAAACAAAGTAGCAATATCACACTGCAGAATTATGTTGCTGCCCAAACTAAAAACTACATAATTAATGTTACAGAAACATGTGGGCTCCTGATGCTTTGAAAATCTAAACTATATGTCATTTTACCATTTATAGTTTATTAACAAAATTAGATGCAGCTTTTTTATATTAACTGCTATACATTTTTCTGATATTAAATCAATAGAGTTTCCATTATTCATCTAACAGAAATTTAGAAAATTAAATACATCAGACAAATGGTCATAATGTAACCATAAAATGAAATCTGAAAGATTAAAATGACAGTTATTATTCATCATGCACATTTGCATCCTCAAATGCAAAAGTCCTAATTGCTTGCCTTAGGTTTCGATACATATAAAAGTAAAATATGGATTAACAGATTGGCGTTTTCCTTCTTCCAGGAAAAAAAAAATCCTGGGTACAGAATATGTGGTCAATAAATACATGACTGATTGATTCTGGTAACAACTTGTTTAGTTTTTAGACTATCTGATGGTATTTTAAGTAATATGGGGGAAAGGACACAAACTACTTATATCTGGTTATAGTGAACCATAGTTAAAAACATTTGAGTGCTACAGGAAAAAAGAGCATTTTAGAAATTAACTTAAAAAATGGCTGTGGAATACAGAGCAAAACATCTTTACTGCGCACATACTATATGCTGAGCGTGGTACTTGTTGCTTAACAAACACCACTGCATGAACAGACTTTGTCTTTGCAGAGTTTACGGTCTAGTGGGAAGTTTTACCGTCACACAGGGAGACTCTCAACACGGTAAGCCACCACCATGAGGTTAAACTCCCAAACCATGAAGCCACTGGAATATGTCTTCCTACCTTCCCTTTCTGAAATTCCAAATTATACTCTAAGCACAGCCTAATCTCCTTTACAGGGACTTTCTACTCCAAAACCATGCTTCTTTCTTATTCCAGATTTAAATTCCATTCTTTCAAAGCTCAATTCTGGACTGAGAAGGAACCACAGGATGATTTGCATTAGGGCATGAGTGACTGACAGCTACTAGCATTTTTTCTGATGGTGTTTGCTAAGAGGAATGACTCACTAAAAAATGTAAGCAATAGTAGCAAATGTTATGGGCAAAATAGAGTTATTTGGGAAGACTGGTTTTCTGGATCCTGCAACAGTCTAGTTAGGAATTTTTTCAGCCTCTGGCTATGCACAAGTTTACCTTGAAGGGCACCATCTTTATGAAGAGGCAAATAGCCCAGAATGTTTAGGGGGAAAAAAATATCACAGAGTGGGGATAAAGAGTAAAATCCCTAATGAGTAACAGGATAGAAAATTTGGACAAAGCAGACCATAATCACCAGTAACAAAACAAGCCCAGAATAATGTTTCCACTTATTTGAAAATTATCCAGCCAGGGAAGATGGCTCATGCCTATCATTTCAGCACTTTGGGAGGCCAAGGAGTTTGAGACCAGCCTGGGTAACATAGGAAGGCACAATCTCTACAGAGCGTTTAAGAATTAGCAGGTCATGGTGGCATGCACCTGCAGTCCCAGCTACTCGGGAGGCTGAGGCAGGAGGAACACTTGAGCCAGGAAGGTTGAGGCTGCAGTAAGTGATGATTGTGCTACTGCACTCCAGCCTCGGTGACAGTCAGACCTGTCTCAAAAAAGAAAAGAAAATTATCAAAATATGCCTCTTGGTCTTAAAATCCTGCTTTCAAGCATCCCTTAAATCCATTTTATTTTTTCTTTCTTTCTTTCTTTTTTTCAGTCTCACTCTATCAGCAGTGTGGAGTACAGTGGCGCAACCTTGGCTCAATGCAACCTCTGTCTCCCGGGTTCAAGCAATTCTCCTGTCTCAGCCTCCCGAGTAGCTGGGACTACAGGCTTGTGCCATCATGCTCAGCTATTTTTTGTATTTTTAGTAGAGACAAGGTTTACACCATATTGACCAGGATGGTCTTGATGTCCTGACCTCGTGGTCCACCCGCCCTGGCCTCCCAAAGTGCCGGGATTACTGGCGTGAGCCACCGTGCCTGCCCTCTTTAATCCAGTTTAATTTAATGTGAGGGTCTTTTAATCCCAAAGATTTTGAAGTCATTAAGAGACTTTATTTAATGCTCTAAACTGAAAGCTTTCTCTATATAGAGCATAGGTCTTTTTCTTTCTGTTGAAAACTCAACATGTGACTCTGAAATCTTACCAGGCTGACAACGGTATTAAAGCTTCAGGTTGCTCAGGTGCCATGAATTCATGGGATGGATAATAAGTATAACATATGTGAGATGTGTCAGCCACAAAAAGAAAGTCCCTTAACTATCATCCCCTGGTTTCCCTGACTGTTCATAACTTTGCCAACCACCACAACAGCACTACCATTATGTCCAAAATTTTCTTTTGCCTGCAATAAACCAAGTTTTACTGTAGGAAAAAGTTAGGGCAAACTCACCCATGAGGCCCAGGATAACCATGGGATAAGCTACCAGCACTAGATTTTGTAAGATTCAGCCTTTTTCTCTTAAAAATGAGTTCCAGGAACACGTTCTATTTCACAAAGGCAGTTTTCCTCCAACTCACTAACGTTTGTTGATCTGAACAAACTCATGCTTTGTTAATAAATTAAGCAAAAATGCTTTTAAAATGCAACCACAATGAAACATTTCATCCAGACCTCATTATTTGCCATTTCCATGCCTCGCCAGAGTTTCTGAGAACTCCCCTGTGTGCACCAAAGTGACAGCAGAAAAATCTGTTTTCAAGCTACTTTTAGGCAAGTAAATACTTGGAAATTCACTCTGTAGCTAAGAAAGCATATTATTACGGCTTTTCCAAAGACAAATGGTAAACATCCAGCGCCAAGCACAGTAGATAAGCTTTTTTAGAAAGAGGCACGCCCCGCTTTCAAGTGTAGTAAAAGCATGGCCACTGAAAACAGCCTCCTGTATGTTCACCCTGAACTATCTCAGGGGAGTACTCATCTTTATGTATGTTAACTATCCCCTCAATTACTTGTGTAGTGTACTAGATTGAAAGGCATGGACCTTGAGGGCAGGGACCATGTCCTGGTCACTATCGGGAACAATGTACCTAGCATACAGTAGGCACTCAATAGCAACATTTGTTCTGTGAATGAATACCTTCCATAGGGGTGATGGACAAAATTAACAGCAGGTAAGATTTAAAGGAATTCTAGTACCCAAGCTCTCTGGACCTCAGCGTCCTTTCCTATCTCCTAGGGCCAACTTCCTTTTTGGGCATCATTAAATTAGTTGGGGGTGGGGGGCGGTGGTCAGAGGCTGGTGGTGACTCTTGGCAAGCTCAGCCCTGTTGGCAGTCATGATCTTTTTAGCAGATACAAGACATTGGTCTTTTGGCTAAACCAAGGCGTGGGAGTAAAGAGACATAAGTAAGAAACGAATAGGTCCATTATTCAACATCAGAATTCTCATATTTATTTTGAGGCCACATGTGTTGCCTGATTAGTTTTATAATTCTGAAGGGCCAGATAGCCTGTAGGGCTGCCACATCTAACACTTGGGGTTATTATCACGACATCTTCTTCCTTTTGAATTTACCATCAAGAACTGACTCTGTAACTTATGCTTGGTTAGGAAAGGGTCTAGAAAGATTTTAGATAGGAGGAAGAGGAGGAAGAATGAGAAAGGGGAAGGAAATAGAAGGGGCAGGAGGAAGAGGCAGCAGTAGTGGAAGGAAAAGAGGAAAGAGGAGAAAAGGAGATGAAACCTCAGTTGCTTAGAGGGTGATGTTTGCCATAATTACATTTTTTGCAATGTCCTCCAATCTGGTGCTGAACATGAGACTGGCATTTACTTTGCCAAAATCATAAAATCTTAACAAGAGGCCAAACTATGAGCTCAAAGAGTAAGAAGAGGGTAGAAGGCATCAAAGAATATGAACTGTGGTTCTTAGAAGATAACCAAAGACTGAACCTTGCAGAGTAGAGACTGACTGGGTAAAGGAGATAATCATGACAGTGATGGTGGTGGCGGTTACCATGAGCTTACCATGGCCAGGTAATCCCTTTGGTTCTCACAACCACCCCATCAAGTAGGTTTTATTATTGTTATTCCCATTTTACAGATGAGGAACAGAAAGATAAGTTAAACGTACATGGTCATACCAGCAAATGGTAGAGCCAACCTATTCATCCAGGAAGTCTTAACACAATGCTCTCACACATAGTATTTGTTTCTTGTAGTCACTATAACAAATTTCCACAGACGTGGTTGCTTAAAACAACAAAGCTATTCTCTCATAGCTGTGAAGGCTGAAAGTCTGAAATCAGCATCACTGCCAAATTCAAGGTGCTGGCAATGCTGTGCACTCCAGAGGCTCTCTCCAGAGTCTCCGGAGGGTAATCTGGAGCAATTCCTTGCTCCTTCTGGTGGCTGCCAGCATTCTGTGGCTTGCGGTTGCATCACTTCAATCTTTAAGGCCAGCGTCTTCCAACGTCTCCCCCACTCCAAATTTACATGCCCTTCTCTCTTATTGTGTGTCTAAAATCTCCCTCTGTCTCTGTCTCTTCTAAAAAACACTTGTGTTGCATTAAGGGCCTACCCAGATAATCCAGGATAATCTCCCCATCTTAAAATCCTTGACGGAACCACATCTGCAAAGATCCTTTTTCCAAATAAGGTAATAGTCACAGGGTCCAGGATTAGGACGTGCTATCTTTTTAAGAGGAGGGCCTTTTTTAGCCTACCACACTCATTCTGCTCTACTGTAATAGTTTTTAATGGCTTGGACACACTTTTTAAAAAATACATATGGTTATTGCAAATAAATTAATTTAAGGCCTCCATTACGGCAGATAAAAAGGCAAATATGAAGCTGGGTGGTATTAATAGTTTTTAAAATTATGTCAACATTCTAAAGACTATGTACTATATAATGCAACACTCTCCTGTAGATCACTGATTTGTCCTTTAAAACCTCAAACATGGATGACAGTGATAGGTCTTAGGAAAATGTTATCTCGGCTCCATCCTTAGCCACTGTGAGTCAATCAGCAACTGCTATAATAACACCTTGATAGCATTTATCATATAATCCCAGGGCTCAGAACTCTACAGGAGCATCCTAGGATGAACAGTGCAGTAAATGCCTCAGTGTGGGAAACACCCAGTGTGATGAGTGACCTCATCAATAGGCACCACCTACTCCCCCTCTCTACTACCTCATCATCCCCTTTCCTTCAATACTATCACTTTTTCTCCCCCACTGATGTCTTTTTCCCTGTGTTTTTCTCATGGCCTTTTGCTTACTTTGAGATACCTTTTCATTGGTCCAAGTCCATGGTCTTCTATAAGCTTAGCTTAAAACTTATTTCATGTGAAAAGATGTTCAATATCACTAATCATTAGGGAAATGCAAACAAAAACGATAGTGAGATATCACTTCACTCCTATCAGCGTGAAAGCTATGAAAAATATAAAATAAAATAAAACAGAAGCCAGGCACAGTGGCTCACACCTGTAATCCCAACACTCTGGGAGGCTGAGGCAGGAAGATTGCTTGAGATCAGGAGTTTGAAACCAGCATGGTCAACACAGCAAGACCCCATCTCTACAAAAATAAAAACTAAAATGTTAGCCATGCATGGTAGTATGTGCCTATATTCCCAGCTACTTGGGAAGCAGAGGTGGGAGGATCATTTGAGCTCAGGAGTTCAGGGCCACAATAAGCTGTGAAGCACCACTGTACTCCAGTCTAGGTGACAGAGAAAAGTCCCGTCTTGGTGGGGGGGGAAAAGAAAACCCATTGGCAGTCAGGTGCAGTGGCTCACACCTGTAATTCCAACACTTTGGGAGGCCAAGGCAGGGGGATCACCTGAGGTTGGGAGTTCAAGACCAGCCCAACCAACATGGAGAAACCCCATCTCTACTAAAAATACAAAATTAGCACATAGAAAATGGAAATGTTACAAAGTGATCAAGTCGCATAAAAGGTTATAATGCCCAAAGACAACAGGAGACTGAACAACAACACAAGTGGCCAGGAAAGAAAATTCCTGGAGGAATGCAAATGTTAAAAAATGATATGAAAATTAGGAACACTTTTTCTTCCACTGCTTACCAATGATAAGGAGCAAAAAATACTTGATACGTTGTTATGCCTATGGAAGTGCCTAATTTGTATTTACAAAGGAAATGTGATTCAACACTGATATGGTTTAGCTCTTTGTCCCTATCCAAATCTCATCTCAAATGGTAATCTCCACATGTCAGGGAAGGACCCAGTGGGAGGCGATTGGATCATGGGGGTGGTTTCCCCTATGCTGTTCTCATGAGAGTAAGTCCTCATGAGATCTGATGGTTTAAAAGTGTGGCACTTCCTCCCTTGCTCTCTCTCTCTCTCTCTCGCCACCATGTAAGACATGCCTTGCCTCCCCTTTGCCTACCACCAAGATTGTAAGTTTCCTGAGGCCACCTCAGCCACATGGAACTGTCAGTCAATTAAACCTCTTTCCTTCATAAATTACCCAGTCTCAGATATGTCTTTATAGCAGCATGAGGACGGACTAATACAAATACTTAATGATATAGTTGAGATCTGTTCTCAAATTTTGCATGCATCAGATCACCAGGAAGACTTGTTAAGGCACAGATGGCTGAACCTGACTCCTAGAGATTCTGATTCAGTGGGATTGGGGTGAGACCCAAGAATGTGAATTTCTAGTAATTTCAAGTGATACTGATACCATTGGTTCAGGGACCACAGCTTGAGATCACTGGTTTGGATCTGTATTTTCTTGATGAGGACACCAAAAAACATGAAACTGGAAATGTCAGTCCAGACTGGGCTCCATGCAAACTCAGAGGAAGACCCTTTACATCTCACTAGGCTCTTTCCTCCATCTACGTTTTTTCCTTTCACAAAGTTCAGAATTCAAAAGCAGCATAATATATTGAGCAGTTCCAGTTTCAAGTAAATCAGAGATGGTCTTATTCAAATAAGGTACAGTCCTTTACTTTTAAAGGAAACTCAGAACAGGACTTCGGCTAGATTTAACTGCAATGAGATGCATTTAAATGGGAAAGGATTGCAGCATCTCTGCCAGGATTAAAGGGAGTTCAGGACAGCAGCAGTTCTACCAGAGACTTAAACCAGATACCTTGATACCCAACAATTGGTGATTTTCCACTTTGATGGCTCCTAAGGAAGAAATCACGGACTGAATAATACCTTTCTTAAAATTACCATCATGTCTAAAATAAGGCTGGTTGTGATAGCAACAAAATGGATAATACTATATTTAAAAATTAGGAACAAAACTAACTTTGAAAGAGAAACTACTCTCTTCAGCAAGAGAAAATAAGTCAATTCATAGGTTAAGTGGTGCATGAAGTCACAAAAAAATGGTACATACATTTTTATAGAATATATAGTAAGTGCATGGACACCATCATCTATTGAAATCTGTATGGGTACACCTGTACACACACAGCATGACTTAAGAGTACAGTACTGTATACATCAACAAAATTCCAGTTCATATTATCTTAGCCAGAGAGACAAGACTGAGTAGTTTATGGTTACATTAGACTCTTGAGATGCGTCCATCTTTTAGTCACTGTTTTCTATGATTTATTACAATGAATACAAGTATATATACAGGTTCCTACAGAACTGAAATTAAAATGTGTGCCTTTTATTAAAACTCAAATGAGAAGTACTCCTGAAACCAACTACATTAATCTTTTAATGAAAGATTTCATTTTTGAGAAACGCTTTGCCAAAAATATTAAATCTGAAGTTTATTTCCTAGAATGTTTCATATATGTAAAAGCAAACAAAATTTACAATGTGACGTACTGTTGCAAGGATTCAGTTAGAATGAATTAAGTCATGTGCCACCAAGCTTTCTATTTACACACAGCAACTCTCACACCACAACCCAGCAAGTCTATGACAGAACAGGTGTTACTCATCCACCAGTACCAGTATTATAATGAGATTCTACTGAATCCTCATTAATGGAAGGGATACCACTCATGATTTCTACGCTATTTTCTGCATACAGATATTAAAGAACAAAATCCAACAGTTCTAGTAGTCCTGTTTAGGAAACTGAATCACAATTGCAAAACTCACATAAAACTAACAAGGATGTGAAATACCAAGAGACTGGATGGTTGACATAGGAATCTGATTAACAAGAATGACTTATACTTGCTCTAGAGCACACAAAAATTGCCTAATAACAGCTGCCACAAACATAGTAATACAAACAAATAGTTTTCCAACTGTGTCTTTCCTTAATTATACATTAAGGCACTTTTACAAAAGGTGATTTTGCAAGCCACAGTTTTGTTTTTCAAGACCAATTAAATTTTAGTCTTAGAAAACAAGAGAAACCAACAAAGGGAAAGGATGACTAAATAGACCAATGAAGATCAAGAGAATGCCTAGAAACAGATCCCCCACATTTCTAAAAACTTGACAAGAGGGCAAGCTCTACAGGCCAGTAGAGAAAGGATAGAGTATTTAATAAATGGTGTTAGGTTAATTGATTATCCACTTGGGGGGAAAAATGAATTTGGATCCCTACCTTACACCATACACAATCACCACCTCCAAGATGATTAAAGATTTTACCATGTAATATAGTTTGGATCTGTGTCTCTGTCAAAATTCCATGTTGAATTGTAATCCCTGATGCTGGAGGTGGCCTGGTGGGAGATGACTGGATCATGGGGGTGGACCTCTCATTAATGGTTAACATCATCTTCTTGGTGCTGTACTTGTGAGAGTGGGTCAGTTCTTGTGAGAGCTGGGTGTTTAACAGTGTATGGCATCTTCCCACTGTGTCTTTCTCACTCCTGCTTTTGCCATGCAATGTGGATGCTCCCCCCTTCACCTTCCACCATGATTATAAGTTTCCCAAGAAGGGGAGCAAGTGCTAGCATCATGGTTCCTATACAGCCTCCAGAACCATGAGCCAATTAAACCACTTTTCTTTATAAATTATCCAATCTCAGGTATTTCTTTATAGCAATGCAAGAATGGCCTAATATAGCAGGAAAGGCACAACTTTAAAATCTTTAGAATTTAAAAAAATCTCATAAGACAGACTACTTTTATGAGTACAGTGTAGAATGTTTTTTTAACAAGATGCTAAAAATCCAAACCAGAAAGATTGACATGTAAGAATGTATTAAAATTAAAAACTGTTCTTTATCAAAAGATATCATAAAGAACACGAAGGCTCATGCCTATAATCCCAGCACTTTGGGAGGCCGAGGTGGGTGGATCACAAAGTCAAGAGATCAAGACCATCCTGGTCAGCATGGTGAAACCCTGTCTCTACTAAAAATATAAAAATTAGCTGGGCATGGTGGCATGTGCCTATAGTCCCAGCTACTCGGGAGGCTGAGGCAGGAGAATTGCTTGAATCCAGGAGGCAGAGGTTGTGGTGAGCCGAGATCGCGCCATTGCACTCCAGCCTGGGTAACAAGAGCGAAACTCCGTCTCAAAAAAAAAAAAAAATGAAAAGGCAAGCCACAGAATGGAAAGAGACATTTGCACACACATAAGTAACAGAGTTAGTATTCAGAATACGTAAGAAAATTCTACAAAATGTTAAGAAAAAGACAAATGAGTTGGTAGAAAAATGGATAAAAGACATAAACAGGCCCTTTTCAGAAGAGAAAACAAATGGCTAATATTCATATGAAAAGATTCTCAACCTCACTAGTATTCAAGGGAATATAACCACAGGAAGATACAATTTTAGATCACTAGACAGACAAAAATTCAGGATTCTGACGGTTCTAGGGCCGGCAAGGATATGGAATAATGACAACTATTGTGCAGCACTGGTAGTAAACTGGTGCTACCATTGTAGAAAGTAATTTGGTATTATCAAGAAAAGTTGAAAATGTGCATGCCCTACGACCCAGAAAGTCTCACGTGAGACATGTGCCCTGAAGAAACATTTGCAAGAATGTTCCTTACAGCGACGCTGGGAATAGCAAAAAGTAGAAGCAACATCACCATCCATCAGCAGAGGACTGGATAAATAAATTGGGCTACATTCATTCAATGAAATACTTTCTAACAGTGAAAATAAAAGAAGTTACCAGCATGCAACAGTATTGATGAACGTTGGAAGTATAAATTTCCATGAAAAAAGCAAGTTGCAGGAGAGTACCTAAAATAACATGCCATATCAAGTTTCAACATACGCAAAATTAAAGGAGACTTTTAGGAACACATACACATGATCGCTGTATATCACATGGTCGTACAATATGTGTGTGTGTGTGTGTGTGTGTGTGTGTGTGTTTTAAGGGGCAATATTACAAGAAAAAAGAATTCAGGATGCTAGTTACTTCTGGCTAGAAAGAAAAGATAATCAGTCCCAAGGAAACTTTTAATAAGCTTCGCTTCAATTAGATAGAAAAGGGTCTTAAAAAAAAGTCAAGCATGGTTTTTGTAAATCTAATTGCACATATAAAAAACCAGAGGTGGTGGAAGACAACCCTGGGGCCACACAGGGGACTTTTCTTGGCTGAGCTGATACCAGCACGAGAAGTCCAGCCTGTCTTCACACTATCCTGATGAATACAGGCACGAGCCCCAGGAATGCACCCTTCGGCTAAGAGAAGTCGAAGCTCTGGAATATGGTTACACTCTGTAATGGTATCCAAGTAAGAGGGAGCCAGGGTCCCCCACTCCCACCCAAGAGTCTCATCATGCTTATCGCTATTGAAATCAAGCTGTCAGTCACTGCTCACTACTCAGAATGTCAAATGCAGTAGGCATCAATGGTTGGAGGAGTTGGGGAGAGAGAGAGAAATACCAAAATACATACATAGAGATGCTATGATGATTACAAGCAGGCAAAGGGGAGAGAGATTAGGACAGCCAACCATGAGTAAATGTTATGTTTTCATTCTACTATCCAACCCTTGTCTCTGGCCCCAGAGTCATTTTATACCATTCCTGTCCTTTGTTTTTAGCTGGGTCACCTCTCAAACTAGATACCATGTCAAATATATTTTAGCTCCTTTTTCACATTGTTTGATGCCTATTTTCTTTGGAAAATATTTGAACTGCATTTCAATGTCAACTATTTAATAGAAATGGACATTTCTGGGATGATGCAGATGAAGAAATGTATCAGACATGGTTCCTACCCTCAAATTACTTACTAGCTAGCAGAGAATGGCAGACAAGTACCAGCAACCAAAGTATTAAATATGGTACCCCAGAAATACATGTGGGGTTGAGGAGTACTCAGGACAGCACGTCGGGTCTATATATGAAATATGAGTGGAGAAAGAGGGAAACAGCAATTAAAAAGAAAGCAAATTCTGACAGTCAGAAACACAAGCCACTAACATGGAATATCCTGACATTAAGGATCCCCTAAAAACGTCATGTACCTTTGCTAGGAGTCATTCTATGAAAATGTTAGCTACATTATTTACTCTTCTGGATCCTAATGCCAACAAAAATTTGGTGGATTAACCTTGAGTGATCATTTTCTATCACTATTAAATGAATGGCTCTAATGAAATCAACATTTTGTGTCTTTACTCATCAATCACTAGACTAAGTGTATAAAAGTCATGGTCCCTGCCCTTAAAGAGCTCACAGTAACACACTCAGTATTTTAAGAAAACGTATACTGTACAATGGGGTAAAAATCTATTTATAAGAACTACGTCGCCTCTCCTAGACAAAAGAGGGCACACAGATGACTCAATCATTTAAAACAATGCCTTCTAATTCGTGGCTAACTCAAGGGGAAGGAGAAATGTGTACACACACACCACACACACTCTCGTTTCAAATCTGTATGACATGGCAAACCATCTACCAGTTATTACTTATATTTGAACCTGTTTTCAAATGATTAATTTCCAATATATTTCACTGAATATATACTTTTAAATGGTAGGTCCCCAAACATATCTCACTTTGAGCTCTATTTTTAATGTTACAGAAGCAGCAGGGGGCAATCTAACTTAGGAAACCTGCTGTGAAAGTGATGAGGAATAAGCAAGCCTGCATCCTAGAGCCGCTCGGGGGAAGAAAAAAAATCTCCACTTTGCTGAATACGAAATACGGCGTGGAGGGAAAACTGAAATACACATTGGAGAGAACACATCCAAGGCAGTTCAAAAAACAGAAGGTGAAGGGTCCACCCTGGGATAAAATACGATGAAACCAAATGAAATGAATATAAAATAAAAAATTTTTTAAGAAACCTCATACAGGCTAAGAGAAATCTAAGAAGGCACATAGACATACTGGGATTTTTGTTTTAACTTTGCCTGCAGGCGCTTCTAAGCCCAAATAACAGCAGATCTGGGAATAACAGGTGTTTATTGATTTCTTTGTGACTTTTCTCTTTTTTATTTCTTCCCCCCTTTTTTTTCCTGTGGTACTGGAACAAAAAGACATATGTATTCCATATGTAACACTTCAGAAAATGAAAGGCAAGAGAAACATTGAACAGATGTATGGAGTAGGGACCCACTTTCCCCAATGCAGCTTAATGTCAATATACCAACTGCTTTCCCTATATTATCCTTAAAAAAAAAAAGGGCACCCAAAGTTCCCCATAAAAATAATAACTGACAAGAAGCTTGAATGTTAGCGTGGACGTTAGTACTAATTGGAAAGTAGCAACTTTATCTTTCTCAGTTTAATTCTTTTTAAAAGGCTTATATGAAATACCATGGAATCCTTAAAGGGCCATCTCTAGTTTGGTTTTACATGCTTTTGAAGCTTAAGAGAGAAAGGAAGACCAATGAGCTTCCAAAAACATCCATTTTTTAAAATCTTTGATTACGTTGAGCTACAAAATCACACATCAAGGTTGATTCAGTCTGATATGTACCAAAAAACTCAAAAGATAAGAAGCTGTCTCTCTAGATGATAAATTATCAACCATAATCTAGCCTTTTTTAAATTTATCTACAGGCTGCAGTCTTCCATGTATCAAATCAAGATGGGTCCCTCTTATAGTTCAAATATCGAGTAACGTTTAGGGAACAAGGCAACACATCCAGACAAAACACGTCTACTTTTATTTTTCCCCAAAATTTGGGGAAAAGCTTTATAATCTCTCTGGGCACTGGGTTTCATTTTCAGAGCAAGGCAAATTATTTATCTATTTGTATTTTCCCCCATTTTGGGGGAAAAACTCGATAATCTCTCTGGACCCTGGGTTTAGTTTTAACAGCACGGCAAATCACATCCCACGAGAGGACAAAAGCTACTGAAACTGTGAAAAAGAAAGGCAAAATTGGAATTTTAATGCTGATATTTTGCAGAAGACAAAGTGGTTTGAAATAGACGAGGGAAGGGGGCAATGAGGAGGCGATGGTGTTTTCTGAACCCAGTTTGGGAGACAAATGGAAATCAGGGTAGGGGAGCTTGTCACGAAGTGAAGAGGCAGGTGGGGGAAAGCACAGACAAGCGCTCACAGGAAAAAAGGAGGGCAGAGAGCGAGGGGTCCCACGGAGTCAGCAGGAAGCCCCGTACTTCCGAAGATGAAACAAACTTCTCTAGGGGAAAAAAATTTTTTTTGTTTAAATATTCCTACATATGTCAAATGGTGAACTTGGGCAGCAAATAAACCGCAGGGAAGACTCATGACAGACGGTGCTAAGCAGCCATGGAAGAGTACAGCGGCCTGTGAGGAAGAATTCATTGTTTAGGAATTACAGTTTCATATGGACTGTATTTTTTTTTTTTCTCCAAAGGCTATGGCAGCTGCAGTCTGCAGATGTAGTTGGTGGGGGGTTGGGGGTGGGGGGAATGGAGGGGGGAACACACATACACCCTGAGCAGAAGGTACATTCCCTTATAGCATGACCATATTTTCTATAGCAATAATCTTCTGTCCACAAAGGGAACAAGAGAATAAGAGAAGACCACAGGAGACAGATACAATTTCATTCAAGAGGAAAAGCGAGGGCCATACAAGTGGATTACACAAAGATGTGTGCTGGGGCTATTGTTTATTATGATTTTAAATGTTGGTAGAGGGTTTATACCCACGGGTTTGTGTTTTGGAACTGGTGGAAGATGCTAGAATCTTCAAGGAGCAACAGACAAGAAACTGATTTAAACACACGCACTGCATTCACAATCCTAATCTGGCTACAGTTTCTTTAAAAAAATACGAAAAGCCTCCTTCAAATTGTTTGGGACCACTCCAATTTCCTGTGTAGACCTAAACATTTATGTGTTTTTCTGGGTCTCCTAAGTTACCCACGTTACCTAATACATGCACAGTATGAAACATTTTTAAATGAGCTGGTCTTTATTGAATTATGGTTTCCAGCAAACACTAATAACAAAATTCAAATTGCTCTCACAGATGAGACTTTTTAGAGTGCTGGGACATAACCGAGATTTTAAGAGAATCCAAAGAGCCACCCGCCAAGTGTGTATAGTAACTGGGTACCAATTGATGAAATACTTCAAATCATTAATTAGATTTGCCAAGAAAAAAAAATCAATCGTTAAGAGTCAACACTCTAGGAGATACAGATGATAAAGAATTTATTGGCACACCCAGGGTGTAGTCAAAAGCAAAGCTTAACAAAATAAAGTTTTCAGATTTCCATCACACCGTCTGCAGTCGGCACAATGCAATTAGCAACACATCAGAAGGAGGGAAAAGCGACTTTTGCCCCATGATTTCTTTTTTCTCAGGAATTTTTTCAGCCTGCTTAAAAGGCATTTTGCAAGCAAGGAATAACAGAGACACTCAGATTCTATCAGGGGTTGCATCGCCTCTGAACACCTGCAAACTGAATTTGTCCTATTTTGCTAACCATTTATTTTGTCTTTACTGGGTTTTCAAAAGGAAATGTGATAACCCCACTGTTCTTTAGACACTCAACAGGATGTTTAATCTAATAAAGCTATTGCCACAAAATGGATTAAAGCAACATGGCACATTTGTAATTTGGGATCTGTGAAAGAATTTTACACTCGGGCGCTGTGAGCTCAATCTTAAAAATGTTATTGGTAGATGAAAGTCGAGCATCTAAGTAACATCTGCTTTTCTTTTTAAGCATCTTCATATTGCTACCGCTTACGTGAGGCCAGGACAAGAGTGGCTGCTGGGACACTATTCACTGTGTCTTTGCATCATTTAAAAAATAAAAAAACACTTTAAGTCCTAGAACTGTCATCGGGCAAACACATCTAAGAGTAGGAAGAACAGAGAAATGAAATGAGAAACGGGACTTTTGAATGTAAATATATGAGGGTATTTTACCCCTAAGTTAAAAGTTGTCATCCAAAAAAGGTGATAGAATTTACCTGTGAATTTTTAAAAATCAGTATTTCCCAAACATGTCTTAAACTGGATATGCCCCTCTGGCTGTGAAATGTATATTACACATCCCACATGTGACATTAATTATTTATTTTTGTGTTTTTTTTGAGACGGACTTCCACTCTTGTTGCCTAGGATAGAATGCAGTGGCACGTTCTTAGCTCACTGCAAACTCCTCCTCTCAGGTTCAAGCAATTCTCCTGCCTCAGCCTCCCAAGCTGGGAGTACAGGCACTTGCCACCACGCCCAGCTAATTTTTTTTATATTTTTAGCAAAGATAGGTTTCATCATGTCGCCCAGGCTGATCTCGAACTCCTGACCGCAGGTGATCCGGCTGCCTCAGCCTCCCAAAGTGCCAGGATTACAGGCGTGAGCCACCGCGCCAGGCTTGAACTCGATTATTTAATGTGTTGGGATTTTTATATTGTTGAGAAGGAAACAGGGAGCTATCACTCTTCTTTGTACCACTTACTTCAGAAATGACCAGCTAGTATCAAGCAAATCTATCTAGTATAGGATAGAGACCAGCGATAGGCAAAGGAATATAACATGAGTATGATGGTAAATTTTAGGTGTCAGCTTGACTGGATTAAGGAATACCTGTAGAACTAGTAAAGCCTAGGCCCAGTACAGTGGTTCACGCCTGGAATCCCAGCACTTTCAGAGGCCCAAGGTGGGAGGATCACTTGAGGCCAGGAGTTGAAGCCAGAAAGTCATGACCAACCTGGACAACAACAAAAATAGCCAGGAGTGGTGGTGCACATCTGTATTCAGGAGGCTGAGGCGGGTGGATCACTTGAGGCCTGGAGTTCAAGGCTGCAATGAGCTATGATCGCACCACTGCACTCCAGCCTGGGCAACAGAGCAAGACCCTGTCTCAAAAAAGGAATAATAATAATAATAAAAAGAACTAGTAAGGAACTACTTGGAGTACCTGTGAGAGTGTTTCCAGAGGAGACTGCTATGTGAATCTGAGATGACTAAATGATGATCAACTCTCTATGTGGGCGGCACCAGGCAATCTGCTGGGGACCCAGACAGAACAAAAACAGAGGCAAGGCAAATTGTCTGGGAGGCACTCTTCTCCTCTTGCCAGTGGACCTCAGTACTCCTAGCTCTCCACCCTTCAGAGTCCAAGACCTCCTTTAAATGGCCCAAGGGCATGTTCTCAGTAGTACCTATGATGGATCTGACCAAAGAGCTCTTCCCTATTTGTCCTGGATGGCAAAAAGTCATGACCTCCTGATATAATCCAAGGAAAGTTATGTGAAAACTGAACCTCTCACCATCTGCAGCCAGTTAAGAACCTGATTAGAGAGCCAGGCGTGGTGGTTCACGCCTGTAAGCCCAGCACTTTGGGAGGCCAAGGCAGGTAGATCACAAAGTCAAGAGATCGAGACCATCCTGGCCAACATGGTGAAGCCCCGCCTCTACTGAAAATACAAAAATTAGCCGGGCATGGTGGCGCACGCCTGTAGTCCCAGCTACTTGGGAGGCTGTGGCAGGATAATCGCTTGAACCCGGGAGGGGGAGGTTGCAGTGAGCCAAGATTGCACCACTGCACTCCAGCCTGGCGACAGAGCAAGACTCTGTCAAAAAAAAAAGAATCTGATTTAATATGGATGTGAAATAATCGTCCTATTTTTACCACCCTCCAAGAAGCCTCAATGCTCCCAAATTCCGGGGGGTTTCCTCTAATTCCTTTCCCTCTTTGCCCTTGAAATGCCTGGGCATTGCAGAATACTCAGGCTTACTATCTTGTTGGAATAAGAGAATAGGAGAGGAAGAATACTTTATTTATTTTGTGCAGATGACTCAATAGTAGGAGAAAAAGTTAATAGCAGTAGCTTGTTCTATAATTTCTCTGACTCATTAGGCAATCCTACATCAGGTACAAAATAAAAAGTGGCTTTAAAAAAAGCAATACTGGAAATAAAGGATCAGGCTCTAGTAACTAGGAGAGAGAGAACATTCCCACCCCTTGCCTGGGCTTTATGCTCTAAGTACAGCACCGCATACTGATTCTAACTAGACTGAACCATGTAAGAATATTAAACTAAGTGGAGGGACTCTGCATAAAAAGTTCTCGGTTTCAGCATCTATAAAATCAAAAGAAGGGACTGGATAATTTCTAAGCACTTCTATAATTTTGCTCTACTCATTTCAGGCTCCAGACCCCAGAGGACTAACTTTCAGCATTTATAACCTATCCTGTTAATTATTTTTCTTAATTAAGTAACACTTTAAGGATTACTTAACCACTGAGTGTACACCTCGCCTCCATAATTAGAATGTAAAGTCCTCCAGCGTGATTCAACAAAAACATATTAAGTACCTACTGGATCCAAGTCATAATAAAGGGACAGGGATTTCTCCCTAGGTGGCTGGCACATTCCTTCACACTTAATAGCAGTCACTTTCAATATGAAAGATTTCCTGACTCGGCTCCTCTGCAGTATTTTTCTGGCTTTTTTCTTCTCATGAGCAGAATACCTGATATAACAGACAGACGGGGCTTGGAGAGATTCCAAAAAACCAAGGAATGCGTCTGCCATCCCAGGATTTCTCTAGACATTTCCAAAATCCGTGATTCCTTGTGGAAATCACTAGCCTACCCCCTCACAGCTATTCTCCTTATTTTTCTTTTGTAAACAAAAACAATTTTTTTTTTTTTTTTTTTTTGAGACAGAGTCTCATTCTCTGCTACCAGGCTGGAGTGCAATGGTGAGATCTCGGCTCACTGCAGCCTCTGCCTCCGAGGTTGAAGCAATTCTCTTGCCTTAGCCTCCCAAGTAGCTGGGACTACAGGTCATGCACCACCAAGCCAAGCTAATTTTTGTATTTTTAGTAGAGATGGAGTTTCACCGTGCTGGCCAGGATGAACAAAACCAATCTCTAGCATGCTCTAATGTGATGGAATACAGCACTATTTCTTCTACCTTAAGAGTTCTTTGGAACAAAGCCAGGTAGGCACTGTCCTAGCTCGCATTCCCCTGAAATCAAGCCCTGAGCCACCAAAGACTTGAGCATAGGTAGTTTATTCAGGGAATGACCCAGGAAATACAATTGCAGGATTGGGGGAAAAATGAGACACGAAAGAGAGAAAAGCCCAAAGAGATGTGTTCACAGGAGCTACTGCCAGGGGCGACTGCAGCTCAGTTCTACTCGGGACCCTGCGAGCTGCCGCCACAATCAGAAGTGCTCCTGCCAGGGATGGGAAGGAAGGTAGGAACACTCCTCCACTGACTCCTATCTCTCAGTCACTGAGGTCACTCCTGGGAAAGTTAAATCACCGGCTTCCAGGTAGTCCCACATGGAGCTGGAGAAAGCTCGTGAGCAGAAAAACAGAGACACACAGAACTGGATGCTGTCACTGTGCACACGAACCACCCATGGTAGCCACAAATGACTCAGTTGCCAGTCAACGGATGCAAGGCAGGGTGTCAACTACATTTGCCACGTTGTTCATTCATCTTCCCCAACTATCACAGCCAGCCCAAAAGCCCCCGAAACCTGGTTTCCACTAGGGGTCCTATCAGCATCTCCTGCTTGACTTGGGATTGATGTTACTTACATCCCTCTATCTCAGAGATCTGTTCTCCGAATGAGAGATGATGATGACTTTTACCATACAGCACAAGGAGGCAGAGATGTGACTGAGCTCTTAAGTTTGATGGGGCTCAGGTCAGAGGTCACAAATGCAAATGCCTTCAATGGCTTTGCTTTATAAGTATCATAAACAGGGATAAAGGCACAGTGAGAGTGATCCTGATGGCTCCAAGGGCAGGGTGGGAGGACCCGTGGGAGTGGCAAGGTGGGGAGCCTTGAGGGAGGGTGGGTGGGGTTCTTGCTAAAGGCACACAGTTCGGGAGCTGCCACATGACTGCTGATTCCAGTCATTCAACTGACACTGAGTGTCTACCAGCACATCAGAAACCAGGCTAGATACTCATCGTACGAAGAGTCCCGATCCCAACCCTGAGGAATGAGAAGCAAAATTGTATGATAAAGTCTCAGGAAGAAAGTCCTTCAACAAGCCTGAAGTCTATTCCTAAAAATCCATTTTCTAGTGGAACTGACATGTAAAACACCTTATAGAAGTTTATGTATGGAAAAATAGGGTCAGAGAATAAAAGTACCAAGTTAACCTATGAGCATCCTTATAAATACTTCTTATCACTTCCAATTTACTAATAAAGAAACCGAGCCCCCTTAAAAAGTTCGCTAACTTGCAGGGCACAGATGGGTCAAAATTTAAACTCAAATAGTTCAAAGCCTAGACTCCACCTGGCTAATCAATGAAAAATGATTAAAAGCCAACAAAGATAGCACATTAAATGAACAGAGTACGACCTACATATAGTTCATGCAGCAAAAATATATTATAGAGGTTACTATATTGTTAATTTCTGGTAGAGAACAAACCACCTCAGAACTTAGTGACTTACTGCAAACATTATTTCTCATGACTGATCTAGGCTGCGACCTGGCCACAGCTAAATGATATGAGATGGCCTCACTCATGTCTGTAGCCTCAGCTGGATGGCTTAGACGGTTGGCATCTCGTCTTCCAAGAGGCTGGCTGGGCTTGGTCACATGGGGGCAGAAGGGTTCCCAGCAACTAGACGTGTTAATCCTCATCACAAGTACTTTTCCAGCCTCTGAATTATCTGTTATTATCCCAAAAGCAAGTCACATGGCCAAGACTAGAGTCAGCATGAGAGTAGAGCTGGGGAAAGGCAAGAACAAATGGGGAGTAATCTACCACAATTCCCTTTTGAGTTCTATGAAACCCTTGTCAATTCAGTTTGCTTTGCAGCAGATGCATGAACAAAGGAACTATATTCTCTGTCAGTCATTCATCCAAATATTCAATCTCTTCCCAATTTTATAACTCAAAATGAATTCTTTCCAGGTCCAACAAAGTAACCAAGTTACAGAGTAACTGCACTAAGAAGGCAATGAGGAAGTGAAATAGAAAGAAGAAGGGGAAGAAGATGAGGACGCGCGGAAGGAGGCAGGGTTTCACACATTGGCCAGGATGCTCTCTATCTCCTGACCTCATAATCCGCCCGCCTCATCCTCACAAAGTGCTAGGATTACAGGCATGAGCCACTGCGCCCAGCCCAGGTAACATTTATGTAACCTACGCAGCGTGGCATGTATTTCTGAACTTCCCCCACAACCCTCACGAACTGTCCTCCCAGGTTGATTCTGTCACCTTATCCCATAGCACCAGGGATGCGGCTATAAGACCCAGGGTACTCCCTCCTCAGCTTTCCTTATATCTTCTAAGTATTACCATTTACACTTCCTACTCCCAAGCCCGAGTTTCCACTTTTTCAAATATCAGTAACAACAACGACTCACTGTTCATACCCTGGAAATGCTCGTGGTTATCAGGAGTGACACAGAAGTATAACTCTTATACTAGAGCTTTCCAGAGGGGAAACGGGGAGGGATGTGTGCACAGACTGCTTTAAGAGCAACGTGGAAAGGCTGTTCAATGTGCCAGGGGAGGGAGGACAGGACTCTCGGCAGGTTTCCTGACACAGGTGAAATGCGTCGCACTTTGTGACTTTGACCAGTGTATGACTTTGACCAGTGATGCCTTCCTGTGCTCCAGTTTGCTCATCTGAAAAGTAGAGATGATTGGTAATAGGAGGCAATACACAGAAAGCATTTGTCCCAGCCCCTAAAAACAGCAAGGTAGCTGACAAACACCAGGAGTCACTACACTTCACTCTGAACTGCACATGGTTTCATATTTAAGTACCTCCAATTGAAATGCATCTTTTGATACATACCAAAAGAAACACAATGGTCAAACTAAAGGGTGAGCTGCGATCAGTATCTTCCCAGGCTGTTTCTGTGCCATGTTAATACACAGAACGCTCTGACAAGGTCCCTAAGCCTAGGTAGCAACTTCTATTCAGCAGCTTCCCAGGCAAGAAGGACTCTGTCTTCCCCTTCCTTCCGCCTCTCTTCCTGCAGCAAACTCCTCTAGTACATCCATTTTACGAAAGCAAAAGCTAGGAAGAAAAACGTTAACGTACGCATGCATATACATACACACACACACACACACTCTCTCTCTCTCTCTTGTTTTCTGCCCATAACGCCAACCTCCCAAGGCAAAGAAGAACAAAGACTCCTGGTTACTATCCCTGTAATAGTATAGGGAAAATATCTGAACTATGAACTGAGTGCTTATGCCCTTCCAAAATTCATATATTAAAATCCTAATCCCCAATGTGATGGTACTTGGAGATAGGGGTCTTTGAAAGGTGATTAGTTCATGAGTGTGCGGCCCTCATCAATGGGATTAGTGCTCTTATAAGGAGACATAAGAGAGCATGCCTCCTCCTTCTCTTCCCCGCTTCCCTCCATCCATCCCTCCCTCCACCATGTGAGGAACACCAAAAACACATCTGTCTGCAAATAAGGAAGTGAGCCTTCACCGAACACTAGATCTGTAAGCACCTTGATATTGGACTTCCCAGCCTCGAGAACTATTAGAAATATGTGTTTACTGTTTAAGCCACTCACTCTATGAAAATTTGTTACAGCAGCTCAAGCTAAAACAAAAAACAAAACAAATCCAAATTGGACATCATCCCATGAGTGACTAGGGATCACTGCAATGTTTATGCAGGGCATGAACACATGCATGTTTGCTCTGAAAAACTACTATGTGTGGCAGTGGGTTGAGAGAGTCTAGAGCAGTGGTTCTCAAAATGGAATCCCCAGTCTGCGGCATCAGCATCACCTGGGAAACTTGTTAGAAACAATTCTCAGGCTTGACCTCAGACCTGCTGAGTCAGAAACCACGACCAGGACCCAGCGCTGCTCTTTAACCAGCCCTCCAGGTGATTCTGATGTGCTGAAGGTGGAGAACCAAGGGTGTAGAGGCAGGTAGGCCAGATGGAGTTATATGGAGCATCTCTGATTAAGACATCTTATCTCCGCTCCTGAAAGCCCATTAAAGTGATACTAAAGAAGTGTTGAAATATTTTAAGATGCTGATGAGAGCAAAGCAAATGAGTAGGGAGAACACACACAAAAATGAAAGATGTCATAGAAGTTTGAAAGGTGAAAGGAGGATGGAAGAGCAAATAGCACCGCAGGAGCTGAAACAAGGGTCTGCAGAAGCCAAGAGAGGGAATTGACATGAGCCGTCCCTCAGCTCCCTGGAGAGGTACAAGAATTGGTGCTGAAGAGATCCCTAAGAGAAGTGATCTTTTAGTATCCACCCAAGGTGTGGAACTTGGGAAAGGAGAGAGATCTCAAAAGACAAGCTTTAGAAAGCTTTGCTCAGGGTCTGTCTATGCAAAATCCTCTATCCTGACCTCTCCAGGAAACATCTCATTAATAAAGCTACTGCAAAGATGAAATGTGAGATGGGAAACTGTGCAAAGACAAGAACATTCTTCTGGAAATGCTTGTTTCAAAATATATCTGAAACATGTTAATTTGTTTTTAATTCTTTGATCACAGACTGCATAATATTTATTTGAATTCAGTTTTGCTCAGATGAGACATCATGTAGGTTTCCTGTTATGTCCATTCCAATTACCTTGAGTTATGCCTACGATCAGCAGTAAACAGAACTGAGGATCCAGCTGGAGAAGTCTCCAGTTTGCCTTTGGCTTAAGGGTACACAGATGATCATAGAACATAGAAAAGATTTATATGCAGTCTTCTCCAGGGGTGGATTCAAGTTCTGTGAAGCCAAAAGCTTACAGAATTTAAGAAAAAGGAATACAAAATTATGAATAGAAACTGCCCCAGGCCCCTCCATGTCATTTGAATAAAAACATTTAAAGACATGATAGACCTAAAATGATTTATCTCCCATTTACTGATTCTCACGAAGCTATTAGAAGTTATGCTCCAACACAAGAAAGGTAACCTAGATGGAGGGAGACACAGGATCTAGAAAACGGGATGACCCAATGAGATATCACTTTATACCATCCAGAATGGCTAACATTAAAAAGTCAGATAATAACAAGTGCTGGTAAGGATGTGGCAAAATCAGAACCCTCCTACACAGCTGGTGGGGAATGCAAAGTAAAGCATGCTCTTTTGAAAACAGACTTGCAGTTCTCCAAAAGATTCAGCAAACTGCCATATGACCTAGCAATTGCACTCCTTGGTGTATACCCAAGAAAACTGAAAATGTAAGTCTACACAAAAACTTGTACATGGATGTTCATAGCAGCATTATTCATAGGAGCCAAAATGTAGAAACAACCCCACACCCATCACCTGATGAATGGATAAACAAAATGTGGTATAGCTATATAATGGAATATTACTCAACCATAAAAAAGAGTGAAGTACCATACATGCTACAACATGGATGAACCTTGAAAACATGATGCTAAGTGAAAGAAGTCAGACCAAAATAGCACATATGATTATTCCATTTATATGCAATGTACAGAATAGTCAAATCCATGCAGACAGAAAGTAGGTGATACCAGGTAGTGGGGGACTTTGCAGGGAGTGGAACAGGGCAGAGGGGTGATCACTAAAGAGTATAGGGTTTCTTTTTGAGGTGATGAAAATGTTCTCAAATTGACTGTGGTCACGGTTGAACGTGACTGTGAATGAATTTTAAAAATAACTGTGCACTTTAAATGGGTGAATTACCATGGAATACTATGCAGTTATAAAAAGAATGAAATCATGTCCTTTGCAGCAACATGGAGGCAGATGGAGGCCATTATCCTAAGCAAATTAATGCAGGAACAGAAAACCCAATTCCACATCTTCTCACTTATAGGAGGGAGATAAACATTGGGTACTCAGGGACATAAAGGTAAGAACAATAGAAATGGGAGGCCTGTGGGGGAGCCAAGGAGAGGAAGGAGGGTTGCAAAACTAACTACCGCGTACCGTGCTCACTACCTGGGTGATGGGATCCATCATACCCTACACCTTAGCATCATATGATATATCCATGTCATAAACCCACACATGTACCCCTAAAAGTCAAAATTATAAAAAGAAATTTAAAATGAGTGAATTATATGGTATGTGACTATGTCTTGATGAAGCAGGAGGAAGGAATGGAGGATGGGGAGGGGGAGAAAATGGTAGAGAAACAGGGTAGCAGGGGTGAATGACACCAGGACAGGAGAGAATGTAATTGGCACATGCCTCCCTACCTCCTTCCCTCCCCTCCCACTGCTGTTCTAACATTTGCAAAAGCATCTCAACACAGACAGTCTCCCCCAAAACGTGTTACTCTGCACACCACCAAAAACCAAACCCCCCTCTCCCACGGCCCCGAGTTAAAGGAAGTTCCTAAAAAAGATGGTGGACGCAAAGCCCCTGAGCTCCCAGGCTGAGCATCTGGCCTAGAAAACAACTGGCTCAGGTAGGGGCAAGAGAAAGGCCAAGGCCAGGAGAAGCACCTTCCTCCCAGCCTCCCACTCCTTCCCCAGCCATCACCATCACAAAGCCATGAGACCATTTGACGTGTTTGGCCTTGTTCAGAGGAGTTTGGTAGCACTGAAAGAAAGCTGCTGGAAAGATTTAGTGACACATATCCCAGAAAAATCAACAACAAAACAGTTAATATCTCTAGGGAAACCAAAGTGTAGCCCAGAAAGGAAATCCAATTGCCAAACACTGCATGGCTCAGTTGAGAACTGAAAACAGTATTTACATAAATAATATAAGTATTAAGTATTAATGTCACCAAAATTATGGCACCACTATATTTGGAAAAGGAAGAGAAGTGGGTGGGTATCAGATGGGGGGTGAATAGTTCAATAAGGCTAAAAACTCATCTTCCTACTGTAAAGTCAAGGATAATGTCTAAAAGTTGGCCAGAGAAAGAGGGTAGCAGTAGCAATGTATACCAATGATTGAGGAGAAAAATCTAGAACAAAATCGGTAAAAGAGTTGGAAGCGTCTGCCTTCAAGAGGTGGAAATGGGGACGGCAGAATGACTTACAGCTGAACAAATGTATAATCCTAAAAACACAGAGCTAGGCCCTTAAAAAACTGTAGCCATTATACTTTGGGAATCTGACTAGAAGCCATAACTGGCACCGTTATTAACATTTACTTGCAAAAAATAACTACAAGGCATCCCACAATGGTCACACCTGAGAACATGAGGGAGCAAAAAAATTACTCAACTGTTTTTCCATATGTACGTCTCAGGAATTTGTCTTCCAACTGTGTTGCTTATAGTGGCTGCTTTGGAATGTTTAATCCAGAAATCACAGGACTACCAAAATTAACCCATTTTTCAGAAGTTACCTGCACGACTCTGAGTCTAAATAAGAATCCTGGATATGTCTGAAGATTGTGCTAAGATTTCGCCACTACAAATTTTCACTGCTCATCAGAGCATGAATCTCATGAGACTATTCCAATAAGAATAAATTAAAGAACTTGACAACTGTCTAAAAGTCAAATTAAATTTGACTTTAATGCCACTGTTGACACGCTATCCTCGTTGCAAATTTGAGAGAGCAAATATCCTTCATTGTAAGTCGCAGAAATTTCTCAACAAAAACAATGAATTTCTATCACTGTGCAGAACCATAAATCTTCATAACACTATCAACTCTTTAGGGTAATGCAGTATTGAAGAAACTTTTGTCCCGCAAGGATGGAAAAATTATCAAACTCACCCTTCAAAGATCTTTCTTTTTCCCTGGAAGACAAGGAGGTAACGCTCTTTTCCTCTTCCTGGCTTTGAAATAGTCTACTTAAGTTCTCCTAGAGATACGTGCTCACTACCTCTCCTCTAGTTTGCAACAATTACTAAAAGATGTGGAATTAAATACAGGTGTGTTTCATGACAGTAAAGCCAATCTGGAAATGGTACAGATGAAAGTAATAGCTATCAGCAGTTAGTTCGTTTCCCCCTCTGTGGGTGCAGAAAGAGAAATGAAGAAGTTGGTCTTTCCATTCAGATTACCTTTTCTTCTGGTTAACTTGAGTTAGTTGCAGTTTGGAAATCCTAAGACAAATTAGTTACTTTTATCAAAAGTAATGAAAAGACCATTTAAGCATTGAATTGAAAAAAAATGGTTTGAGAAGGCTGTACCCATTTTTTCTAAATAGGTGCAAATCCTAATTAACTTCAACTATTAAATAACAGTTAAAAATCAGATCCACGACACGAGTTTCAGAGGTGCGAGTGAACACGGTGGGTGGGGGAGGGGGGAATTCTGTGAACGCCAGCTTTTCTGACACCTATTTGCAATGAGAGAACCATTCTTTCAGATGACACGAGCTTCCAATTTTGTGTGTATATCAGAATCACTGTGGGCTTTTTAAAATACACAGGGCTTGGCCCCACCCCAGAAATTCTGATTAAGTGGGTCTAAGGCAGGCTGGGTAATTTGCATGTCTAAGAGGAATCCCAGGTGATAGTGATATTACTGATTCGGAGAAAAACACTTGGTGAAACACGGCTTTAAATAAATATCTATTTTAGGTACATAATTTTATTCCAGTTCTAATGAGCTTTCAAAGCTATTAAGTCATAGGAATGATTTACTTTAAAGTCTTTTATAAGACAATTCAGACAAACTTTCATGAGGATAAGGATGAGTATGGCTTAAAATCCTTATTTTCAAATGTCATTTTTTGTGAATGATTTTAAGAAAATGAGTCATTTTTTAGTTATATATTTCTGCAAACACATGTATTCAAATATCAGAGATCAAAACCAGAAAACCATGTCATTTAGTAACTAATATCTAATTATAAATGGCATATTCATTATAATGAATAAGGTGAATTTGGATTATGTCTGAGACTAGAAGGGTAGCTGTTGGTACTTATGGCTTACAGAATGATCATCTTTTCCATAATAAAAAAACTGTTGTGATTATTCAAATATTGTACTTGTAGAATAATCACTGTAACTCTTGCAGCTTGCAAACTGTGACATTTACATCCTGAATTAGTATTCAAGTCAAGCCTTTAAAGAAGTAAATTAACTCTCTCCAACCACTATGTCTGTATTTAAGAAACTGCCTCCAGGCAAATTTTAGTGACTATTTACCATAATGTAGTGAGTAGCTGTGATTCAGCTATGAATAACTGAATGTACCAGAAATACATGAAACACCCCATCAACTCACCAGGCATTATTCAATGAAAACAAGCCATTTTACTAAACTAACTGTGTTTTGAAGTATGTCTATTTTCACTTACAAATAACAATTCCAAATTAAAACAACGATGAAGAGTGAAATCCACTTATAACTAGAAAATGAACTTTCTCATTAGTTTAGAGTTCTGCCCAACTGAACTAAATGTTTCATCCTCTTCCCGTCTTTACTCTTTCTCATTCTTCACCTGTCTCTGGTGTTTTCTAAAACCCCACCTGACTCTGCCAGCCCATTTCATGACCTCTATTCTGACTGAAGCATCATCCCACTAATACTTTGGGATATGGTCTCTTTACATAAATGAATTTGGGAAATTTGGCTATTTGGAGATTGATTATAAAAGAATGGGCCAGGTGCGGTGGCTCATGCCTGTAATCCCTGCACTTTGGGAGGCCAACGCAGGTGGATCACTTGAGGTCAGGAGTCCGAGACCAACACGGTGAAACCTCATCTCTACTAAAAATACAAAATTAGCTGGGTATGATGGAGCATGCCTGTAATTCCAGTTACTCAGGAGGCTGAGGCAGGTGAATCGCTTGAACCTGGGAGGCGAAGGTTGCAGTGAGCTGAGATCGCACCACTGCACTCCAGCCTGGGTGACAAGAGTGAGACCTCGTCTCAAAAAAAAAGAATGATGGTACAACCAAAGAAAAGAGAATGATGAAAGATTCGCAGTTTTCATTTTGCTCTGACTTCGAAGTTAGGAACCTCAGAGACCTGTGTGTCCAAATACCACCTGAAGTAAAACTCACTAAATGAAAGAGGAAACTCAGGAAAGGATGTGGCTCCACATATGATTTTGATAGAATAAATATGCAATCCCATGCCCTCACTTTTATATTAGGTTGGTGCAAAAGTAATTGCCATTGAAAGTAATGGCAAAAACCGCAATTCCTTTTGCACCAAGCCAATAACACTTAACAAGAGGGATGAATTTTTTATGTGTGTGTGTACATGAAACACATCACCACGTGAGACTTCCCCTCTAAGTTTTCTCTTTTGCTTTTCATTTGGTGATGTGCACTTAAACAAACTCACTTGACTACTTATTTACAGTTTCAACTGACTTATGTCCCCTGACCTTTAGCCAGCATTTTAGATTTTTTTTTTTTTTTTTGAGAGAGGATCTCACTCTGTCACCCAGGCTGGAGTGCAGTGGTGTGGTCATATCTCACCGCAGCCTCAAAGTCCTGGGCTCAAGGAATCCTCCTGCCTCATCCTCCCAAAATGCTGGGATGACAGGCCGCCACCATGATTGGCCTGGATATTTTGTAATGAAGACACCATCTTTTTTAAAATTATGCATAGTTTTAACTGCTATGACTCCAGTATTTCTACTTCTGCCCAAAATGGGGTAGCAGTGACTGGATTTACCCTCCTGCCTGAGATGACTGTAACTGGGACGCAATGTATGAACCAACAGTGTTTAATTGGACATAAGACAATGAGGGACGGTGAACCCTTCTGAGAAGTGGGAAACACAGTGAGGGCTCTGATTGCCCCCAGCTTAGTGCCTGGAGAGGTTTCTAGGCCACAGCACAGAAGAGGGATACCCAGGGACGGGCCCAGTGACTCCCTGAGCTGAAGACATAGTGCTAAGAGTCCAGGAAGCCCAGTCATGTAGAATTCTCAGAGCAGAGACTAGAGAAGAGAGAACTGCCCATAGAGAGAATTCTAGAGATCTCCAGAGCCTTTCTGTCAAGCTTTCAGCAGAAAATGGACCAATACGTGTGTGGTCTGAGGAACTACCCAAGGCTGGAGAAAGCAGCACGGGGAAGGATTTGAGGGAACAGAACTTCAGGCTCACACAAGGCCAAGAACTGTGCTTGTTCCCACCACCTGAACTAGGAAACTTCATAATTCAAGAGGCTGTGGGCAGAGTACTCAGAAGAGTCTTGCCTCAGGGGTGTGGAATAATTAGGCCTAGACTAAACACAACTCTGATCTTGCCTAACGAATCTTAAAAGCAAGACCCAAAAGGATGGAGCAATTTTCAAGCAACTTAACTGTGTCCCAAAACAAACCCCAAGAATATTTATAAAATAAATAAATATCCAGCACGCAACCAAGCAAAATCCACAATCTCTGCATCCAATAGAAAATTACAGGGCAAGGAAGGAAGAACAAAAACAGGACCCATAATGAAGATGAAGCCAATCAATTGAAACCAAGTCAGAATTAAAATCAATAATCCTGTCTTTTTTTTTTTCCTTTGGAGACAGGATCTCACTCTGTTGCCCAGGCTGGAGTGCAGTGGCACAATCTCAGCTCACTGCAACCTCTGCCTCCAGATACAAGCGATTCTCGTGCCTTAGCCTCCCAAGTAGCTGAGATTACAGGCGCGCACCACCACACCTGGCTAATTCTTGTATTTTTAGTAGAAACGGAGTTTCGCCATGTTGCCCAGGCTGGTCTTGAACTTCTGGCCTCAGGTGATCTGCCTACCTTGACCTCCCAAAGTGCTGGGATCACAGGCGTGAGCCACCACACCTGGCTAAGAAATCCTTTCATATGGTACCAGAAACAACTGAGGGACTCAGACTCAACCCTCCTGAAAGTGCCTGCAACCAACTCATTTGCATAGCATAATATTTTCTCTTTTTGCAAAAAACTAAAAAACCAACAGGTCAAATCTAACCTTGAGTAACATACACTATCACCACACCATACAAATAAGAAGAAAACAAAAAAAAGTGGCAAAACTTGGAAGATCTGCTTCAAAATGCTGGTGACCAGCATATGCTGAGATCACTCAGAATGGCAAGTGACACCTGCTACTGTCCTCACCTGAGTCAACCACCTGCAATGTGCTGCCAACTCAAGCAAGCAAGAGCAGATTGTTCCTCCTTCTAGAGAAAGGACGTGTCTTTCTAGAGAAAGGGCTGCCAGTTAAGCACAAGGAGTCTAGAGTTATTGCTGCTTAGAAATAAGCAATTTTAAAATCCTTCTCATAGTCACATTACCTTTTCTAATAAACGGAATCACTGGTGACATCCTGTATCCCTTTGCTTCACATTTCCTCCAGATCGGTGGTTTTCTAGCTCTGGTGTGCATCCTAATCCCTGGGAGGGCTCATGAAAGCACAGATGACCAGGTCCCAGTCCCAGAGTTTCTGCTTCAGTCGGACTGTGTGGGGGTCCCAAGAATTTGCATATCTAACAAATTCCCAAGTGATACTGATGCTGCCGGTCTGGCGACCATACTTTGAGAACCATGACTCTTGAGAACATAATCCCTGATCTATGAAACCTGGACTTGCAGGAGGGGACGCAAGCATCGAAATGTTTAGTAAAGCTAGATACTTTGAGGATTATGTTCAGGAAGTCACGAGATGCCAGGAACTCAATGGAAACATGTACAAAACTTCCTGATTGAAAAATAAAGTTTCCAGCAGCAAGTTGATTGTTGTCATGTCTTCTGATAATGTTCTCTCCTCCACTGCCACCCATATTCCCCCAATCATGTTGCAAAGGATAAGCTGGGCGCTGTGTTGGAGAAGCTGAAATTGGTAGAAGACTGTGATGTTGTGCTTGGATAAGAAGTATTTTGTTGCACATATAATTCTTGGTCCACAATATCCACCTTTAGAAAGCTTGGTCCACAATACACACCTTTGGAAAGCTTGAGGATCGCCCAAGGATTTCATGAACAAAATAAAATCTGCCAACTTACTGTGTTCTTTTAAATTAACCCTACAGGACCTCTGACTACCATATTTTATCAGATCTCAGGTTCATTAAATCATTATTGTATGTAGCACCAAAAAAGAAAAGACAAGCTACAATCAAATTATGGATTACACCATCAACTGTGAGATTCATCTGGATTTCCAAAATGTTCACATATGATCTTAGAAGCAATAAAACACAATATCTAAAAATGTGCCCTGGCCTTGGTAACATTTGAGATCATTTTTTTAATGTGCTACTAACCTTCCTTACAGCAGCTAACATACTGCTAGTTTTAATGATTATGTGGACCTATGTGAAATCAAATAGGGTAATTCCAGCAAATCTATAGGTATTTTTTAAGACAGATCATTTTAAAACTTTATACTTTGAAATAACTTCATATTTAAAGTAACAAGACTAAGGACAAATTCTATGACTTTTTTTCTGAACCATTTTTGAGAGTACATTGTGAACTTTGCCATGTAAATACTTCAGGGTGCATTTCCCAAGAACAAAGATATCCTCTTATATAACTATAGTGCAATTAACTAATTCAGGGATGTATTTTTAAGAGTCAAGTTCTCATTCAGTAAACTCCTGGGCTCAAGGGATCGTCCTGCCTCAGCCTCCAAAGTAGCTGGGACTACAGGTGTGTGTTACCACACCTGTTTAACTTTTGATTTTTTATTGTTTTTGTAGAGACAGGGTCTCACTATGTTGCCCAGGCTGGTCTCAAACTCCTGGCCTCAAACAATTCTCCTGTCTTGGCCTCCCAAAGTGCTGGGATTACAAGTATGAGCCACTGGTCCCAGCCCAGGGATTTAATACTAATATAATATCATTATCTGCTAAGCAGCCTGTATTCATATATTTCCAATTGTTCCAGTTCTTGACTGCATAGCATTTAGTATGAGCTGCAACCTGACCTCGCTCAGTACATTTGGTGTTCATGCCCCTTTAGGTAGTTTTAACATGAGCTTCCTTTAACAAAATCATTTGTTGTTGTTGTTGTTGTCTTCTGAGACAGAGTCTCACTTCATCACCCAGGCTGGAGTGCAGTGGTGCAATCTCTGCTCACTTCAACCTCTGCCTCCCTGGTTCAAGCAATTCTCCTGCCTCAGCCTCCTGAGTAGCTGGGACTACAGGTGCCCACCACCACACCTGGCTAATTTTTGTATTTTTAGTAGACACGGAGTTTCACCATGTTGGCCAGGCTGTTCTCAAACTCCTGGCCTCAAATGATCTGCCCACCTTGGCCTCCCAAAATCCTGGGATTATTGACATGAGCCACCACACCCGGACTAATAATGAGTTTAGTATCAGACTCACTCTTTGTTTTTCATGATACAGACGTTTTTAAAGACAACATACAGTTTACAAAATGTTCTTGAGTTTGGGTTTGTCTGGTGTTTCCCCAAGATTAGATTCAGATTACATTGAATACGTTTTTGGCTAAAATACCACCGAGGTGATACTGTGTTCTCAGTGCATCATATCATAATGTTTCCAAAACACCAGGGGTTCAGTCTAGGTCCTGCTAATTACCACACAGAAAGCCAATCTCAGAGACAACAAGTACTGTCAGGGAAGAAGGCATTAAGAAGGTGCTACAGCCAAGGCGATGGAAGATCAGTCTCAAATCCATCTCCCTGACCAACTAAAATCAGGGGTTTCTATAGCAAGAAAGAAATTTAACAACATGCAGGAAAACAGGAAATAGGGAGATGTAAGGAAGAGGAGCTGATCAACAGAAAGCAGGCAGTAGGTTATGCAGTCACGATAGATGAGGAGTCTGATGTCTCATTGTCCAGATGCAGTGATCTGGTCACTGACAGCTACTTGATACTACCTGGGAGGGCGGATGGTTTGTTTCCTCAAAAAGGAATTCAGATTAGGTAATTATAATTTTCTCAAGTTTTAAGACTGAGAGGGACAATTTCTATAATTATTCAAAAGAAACCATAAGCATCAGCTCTAAGGGACAACTGGGCCAGTTTCAATATCAGGAGGCTAATGGTGTCATTATGTACTGTTATTGGTGATATTGCATTAATCTGGATCACTTGGTAAAGGTGGTGTCTGCCAGCTTTCTTCACTCTTACCCTTCCTCCCTTCATAATTTGTAGGAAGAGAGTTTGAGACTATGTAAATATGCCATTCCCCATCAAACTTGCACCCAAGAGTTGTAGTATCTACTGATGATTCTGAATTATTGATTTTACTGAATTATTACTGACATGACTATAAAATATTTTCAAGAAAGGTCTCAGCAGATCCTAATTTACTCTGGTGACCAGGATTGTTTTCCGTATCATATCCATTGAGCTTCCTTTATTTCATGGTGTCATATTACAGTTTGGGGAATTTAAGAAATACAGAGATATAGGATGCTTATATAGAGAAATTCAGGGGAAAGGTTTGATAGTAGAATCCTATCCCTCCACCTCTTTTGTTTTCTATTAGAGTATAATAGTGTATTTAGACCAATAGAATATAAACAGAACTGAAGCAAATGGAAGCAATAATCAATTCTATTTTGAATTTATAAGCCATTTTTATTTTATTTTATTTTATTTTTTTTTTTGAGACAGGGTCTCGGTCTGTCACCCAGGCTGGAGTGTAGTGGTAAGATATCTTGGCTCACTACAGCCTCGACCTCCTGGGCTCAAGTGATCCTCCCAAGTAGCTAGGCCTACAGGTCCACACTATCATGCCTGACTAATTTTTGTAATTTTGGTAGACATGAGGTCTCACTATGTTGCCCAGGCTAGTCTCAAATTCCTGGACTCCAGTGATCCTCCCACCTCAGCCTCCAAAAGTACTGGGATTATAGGCATGAGCCACAGCACCCAGCAGAATTTATAAGTCATTTCTAAAAGACATAATTGCAAAATATTATGTCAAGTTGTTTTTCTTGTATCCAACACTCACAAAAGGTAAAAAGAAAAGAAAAAGACATGTGAAATATCAGAATAATATACCAAAGACAGTGCTTACATCTCTTCTCCTGAACAGTTTTTAGAAAATTCCTGTGTAGCAATGAGACAGATTTTGGCCTATGTTAAGGAAGAACATATTAGGAGAAACCATACGGAATCGCCATTTTATAGGTCAAAAGTGAACACATGCTAGCAATATCATATACCTGCTGGCTTCTTGCAATCTCAAGTCTTCAAGTCAGGTGATCTCTGGCCAAGGAGGATGTGACAGAGTCAAGGAATTCATGCAGTGTTGTGAGGAAAATGGACGAAGTCGCCTCTAATACCACTTCATATCCTAAGGGTTCATGTTTCTGTGGCTGATGATGTTCACTTGCCTTTTAGGCTGGGTCAGAAGAGGGGGCTGCTTCCTTCACATAATGTATTTCCCTCTTTCACCTGTTTTGCAAATGGACTCATTCCTCTCTGTGACTGCAGAATACTTGAGGGGAGGTCATTTGGGTAGAAGGGAGATGGTGATCCTGAAAGTTACACAGTGTGCAGATGTGCAGGTCACAGAATGGAAAACTTAAAACTGGTTGCAGGAGCAAATCATTGTTTTGTCTAAATATTGGCTGAGACTAAATGGCTGAGTTTTACTCTGAATGTCTTTAGTGTAAAGGATTTGAGCAAATGTCTGCCTCTGTCATTTTAATATTTACAAGGTTGTTATTATTATAACCCTGACCCTTACCTTCCTAACAAGTGTGTTATGGGATTAGCTAATTGATCATGATGAAGTACTCTGAGTTCCTTGCAGAAAAAATTCTACATAAAAATAGAGAACCAGTACCCCGCCTAAATGTCTTATCTCCACGTTGAGACTACTAACGTCCAGCTTATGAAACTGATCTCTAAATACACATAAGCTGTAGCTGGTAAATTCAAACACCATAAAATAAATGATTGATTTTTTTAAATTTAAATTGTGCTGTTGGGACTAATTTTGCCAATTTGAAGGTTATTCCTAAATAACAAAATCCTCATTTACACTGCTAACTGGCTCTTTAGTACATTTGCAAATAGAACATATTACATTCCTAACATCTAACAACTTTCCCATTAGCTACAGTAAATACTCTGCACTTTGGTCACCCATCAGTTCCCCATAGAGTTATGGGTTATAAGTTTAATCGTTTTATTTGCATATCCAGCTGAGGTAAATTAGAAAAAGTCGCCACACTCATTACAGTTGATTGCATTGCAAACACAGATGTCTGTTTTTCTAGACCCGCTTAACCTTGACGGAAAGAAAAAGATTAGTGTAATACAGTGGGAAAACAGATACTGTGTGTTCACTTGGCTTCTCACATGTGAACTGCATTGAATTTCCTAGAAAATAAGAGAATTTTAGTTTTTTAATTAACAGGGTAACCTTGAAAAAAATCACAATTATCAGATATTGCTTCCTTTAGTTATGAATTATCTGTTAAAAGATCGTCAGATATAATTTTCCTGGACAAATAAACATAAGCAAACCATCTCGATAAATAATAATTTCATTACATTGAAAAAAAAATCCTTCACTGGAAATGATAACACCCAGCCACCATCTAGCTTTATGCTACCGCTGGTGAATTTGTAATTTATAGGGAAAAGGGCCAAGAACTAGGTGGCCAAGGGCTCTCTGGAATTTGTGGCTTTCACTCGCTGGGTACCACGGTCACTGGAAAGGGGTCCTGAGCCAGACTCCAAGAAAGGGTTCTTGGATCTCACACAAGAAAGAATTCAGGGCGAGTCCATAGAATAAGTGAAAGCAAGTTTATTAAGAAAGTCAAGGAAGAACTGATGGCTACTCCATAGACTGAGTAGGTCATTCCCAAAAGTAACAGGAGGAACACACCCACCCTAGGTACGATGCTTGTTTATATCATGGGCAGATGTGCTCTACTACAAGGGCTTGTGATAAAGGATTAATGTTCTTAGTTACTATATTTTGTAAGAGTCAATATTATTGTCTTTAAAGCAAAGTTAGAAATGCTCTTCTTCTCAAGATACTGGGATAACAGGACATTCCTGAGTCTGGGTCTGTTTAGTAAACATTATCAATCGGTTCCCTGAACAGTTCCTCGTATATTTTGAATATTATTTCTTTTGTTAGGCAGGAGCTTTATAGTTTGATGTAATACCACTTACTCTTTTTTCTTTTGTTGACTGTGGTTTGGGAATCATATTCAAAACGTTATTGCTCAGACTTTTCTTCTTATAGTTTTATAGTTTTGAGCCTTACATTTAAGGCTTTAATCCATCTTTGTTGATCTTTGTATATGGCATGAGAGAAAGGGTCTAACTTCATTTTCCTGCATGTAGATCTCCTGTTTTCCCAATGCTGCTTATTGAAGAGACTGTCATTTGCCCATTGTTTTTCCTTGGCTCCTTTATCAAAAATCAATCGGTTGCAAACATGTGGATTTACTCCTGCATCCTATATTCTATTTCATTGGTCTATGTGTCTGTTTTTATGCCAGTGCCACTACTACTTTAGTTACTGTAACTTTGTAGTATATTTAAAATTAAGGGCCGGGTGCAATGGCTCACACCTGTAATCCCAGTACTTTGGGAGGCCAAGGCGAGTGGATCACCTGAGGTCAGGAGTTCAAGATCTGGCCAACCTGGTGAAACCACGTCTTTACTAAAAATACAAAAATTAGCTGGGCATAGTGGTGGGCACTTGTAATCCCAGCTACTCAGGAGGCTGAGGCAGGAGAATCACTTGAACCCAGTAGGCAGAGGTTGTAGTGACTCGAGATTGCACCACTGCACTCCAGTCTGGGTGACAAAGTGAGACTCCATCTCAAAAAACAAACAAACAAAAAAATAGGTATTGTGATACTTCCAGCTGTATTCTTTTTTGCTCAAAATTGCTTTGGCCATTTGGAGTCTTTTGTGGTTCCGTATCAATTTTAGGACTGTTTTTCTATTTCTGTAAAGAATGTCATTGGTATTTTGATAGGAATTGTAGTATATATGTATATTACTTTGGGTAGTATGGATATTTTAATAATATGAAGTCTTCCAATTCATGAACATGGGATATATTTCCATTTCTTTGTGTTTTCCTCAATTTCTTCCATCAGTGTTCTACATTTTATTGTAGAGATTTTTCACCTCCTTGGTTAAATTTATTTTTAGGTATTTAATTTTTTGTAGCTTTTGTAAATGGAATTGTTTCCTTGATGGCTTTTTCCAGATAGTTCAGTGCTAGTGTATAGAAACGCTACTGATTTTTGTATGTTGATTTTGTATCCTGCAACTATACTGAGTTCCATTATCAATTCTGACAATTGTTTGGTGGATACTGTAAGGTTTCTATATACAAGATTGTATCATCTGCAAACAGGACAATTAAGTTCTTCCTTTCCAATTTGGATGCTTTTTACTTCCTTCTCTTGCCTAATTGCTTTGGCTAGGACCTCTGATACTATATTGAACAGAAGTGGTAAGAATGGACATTCTGATCTTAGACAAAAAGCTTTCAGCTTTTCTCCACTGAGTATGATGTTAGCTATGGATTTGTCACATATGGACTTTATTTTGTTGAGGTATATTTCTGTAAATTGTTAATAGCTATAATCAAAAATTCAATGTAAAATTAAACTTGAAGAAGTGTCTTGAAACCAAACATGAAAATCAGCAAAAGCAGTATGTAGATGATATATGTATACATTGTACATATATAAGGTGAAAGAAGTCCTTTTAGGGATCATCTGAAACTCAATCAAAGCATACAAGCAAATAAACCACTTTCAAGTGCAACTATGAAGGGCATGGAAAACACTTGGCTTCATGCTCAAGTTAGAACTGCGTAAGAAGGTATGCAAGGTACCTTTATGAGGTATACACTTGCACAAAGAGATATGCCTTCAAGATAAACATGAATAAAGGGAATTGCAAAAAGAAAAACCATAAAGAAGAGATTACAAGTAAAGTATGCCAAAGAAAATTTAGATCCAAAAATCAGCTTAGGTAACATATGAGAAGTTTATGTCCCAGAAAAATCTTCTATCGATGACCAGGAGAAGACCTCAATAGAACATACAAAACTGTGTTTTATCTTTACAGCCGAGCATCTTTATTGGAAAGCTAATGAAGTTTAAGTTTCCACGCCCCTCAAGTGCACAGCCCTTTCTAAAGCCCTACAGGAGTCCTAGAAATCTGTTTTTGTAAAATTTCAAAACCAAGATATTGTTAACTATCATGAGTTAAGACGTTGTCTCTCTTCATTCTGACTTCTCTGTCATCCTTTCCTTTGTGTCAGATGGCATTGCAGCAACTGCAGGCATTTTTGATGTTTGGTAAAGGGGAAGTTGAGTTGGGAATACACTGATCTGGAGATGATGGGGGATACTGATGGGTTTTGCCATCCTTCCAAGTGTTGTTAAAGTACGGCTCACCTTCCCAGAGGAATGCCTGGGAAGACTCCTTACATCCCCTTTGCCCATTTATCCAGCTACCTGACACAAAGGAGTAGGGTCAGGAGCAGTAATATCATCGTCTGCCAAAGTTTGAAAAGTATCAAGCCAGAAACGAGCGTGTAAAAAATTATTCCCATCATCAGATATATACAATTGCAAGCAGAGGATTTAGTGCTCATCAAGGCATAGTCAAAATAGATGCTCTCTCCTGTCGGAAATGGTACAATGCGTACAATTTGAAACAAATCATACATTTATTTTGTCTTTTTAAAATAGGAACGTTTAAATATGCCATTTTTACTACAGTTTTGAAAGAAGTCTTGTAAGATTTTAATAAAATAAAAGATAGATTGTAGACTTCTGATTTGGATATATATAGTTTCCTCTTTTGGACTCTTTAAAGTTATTAAAGAACTGGAAGTTCAGATGAAAAAATAATGAAATATGTAACAAAAGAGATAAAAATGAGAGCTGAAACCAGTAGATACTACTCTGACGTCAAGAAAAGAATTGTATCAAAAATGTTCAAATCATGCCAAAAGCAATAATTCATTCAAAGAGGAGATAAACGTTGACTTGTAATAATAAACACACTCTTCAACTGTGTGATCATTAAGTTAATAAAGAGGGGGAACTCAAGCATGCTGAGCAAAGCTTTAATTTCTTCCTGATTTGACAGGAAGTTCTGACATCAATAAAGATAATATGAAACTTACAACATACAAGGACATTGACAATGAGGAGTATTGTCAATTCAAAGACCAGCACTGATCACTGCCTGAGAAAATCTGAAATGCCTTGAAATGTCAAAGCCTATATAAAAAAAAAACTTGATAATTTCCCCCAAATTTGAATCCTAAACAACTTTAAAACTTTACATGACATTTCCAATAACAAATTAGGATGTTAAAATCAACTTTCTTTTTTTTTTTTTTTTTTTTAGACAGAGTCTCACACTTCTTTAATAAAGAATTGCTACTGCAGGCCAGGCACGGTGGCTCACGCCTGTAATCCCAGCACTTTGGGAGGCCAAGGCGGGTGGATCACTTGAGGTCAGGAGTTTGAAACCAGCCTGGTTACCATGGTGAAACCCCGTCTCTACTAAACATACAAAAATTAGCCAGGAGTGGTGGTGCGGGCCTGTAACCCCAGCTACTTGGGAGGGTGAGGCAGGAGAATCGCTTGAACCCCAGAAGCAGAGGTTGCAGTGAGCCAAGATCATGCCACTGTACTCCAGCCTGGGTGACAGAGCAAGACTCCATCTCAAAAAAAGGAAAAAAGAATTATTCCTGCAAGAAAAAAAAAAAAGAAAGAAAGAAAAGAATATACAGGAGAGTCAAGCTATGCAGTTTCATTTCCCTAGTTCTGTATTTTTCTTCAGGTTAATGAAAATATGGAATTTTCACCAGTCTACCCTTCAGTGTTTCTGAAAACATTATTAGGTCCACCATTGTTTACCAGGACTATGAAATTTCCTAAGTTGGCACTCATATTTGCTGTGTTATACCTCCTTCCTTTTGCCTTCCAGAACTTCCTCTCTGGTTTCCTGTATGATAAAACTTAGAGGATACCAACATGTTCTAATAGAAAATTCATTCGGAATTCTTCTGTGAATGTAACATATTTGGGAGATTTAAAAGAAAGAGTTAGAACATAAACTTTACTTTGGGCCAGCTGGTTATCATTTGGCCTGCCTTGAAGCTTTTTAATCCCCAGGAATGAGCCAGTCTTTATCCTCAGAGCAGCAAAAGACTCTCAAACGTGAAACAATGGACACTTATGAGTCCCTTGTTGATCTATTTCTGCAAGAGATTTGGTTAGTTTTTCCAGCAAAGAATCTTAAAACCACACTACTGAAAAGAACACAAAGAGGTCATCTTCTGTGCCAAACTGCCAAAAAGGACTGCACTTAAAATAACGAAAACAGATAGTCGTTGCTCCAGTTCTTAAAATCTTTATGGGACAGATACTTCTCTTAAAGACACTTGGTTTGGTTTTAGGAGCACTGTGGCTGAATGAAGATCTATAAAGCTGGAAAACTGATCAATACTCCCTCAACTGCAACAACACTATAAAGATGTCTACATCCAAAGAAACAAGTAGCTCAAAGAATTAAGGTAATATGTATAACTCCCCAATAGGAAGGTTTCACCTCCAAGAAACATTTAATCAAATTAAGCATCAGAAATCATAGTGTCTTACATGAAGAAGGAATTCTTCACCTAATCCTTTAATGAAAATTCTTTTTTTTATTGCATTTTAGGTTTTGGGGTACATGTGAAGAACATGCAAGATTGTTGCGTAGGTACACACATGGCAGTGTGATTTGCTGCCTTCCTCCCCATCACCTCTATCTGGCATTTCTCCCCATGCTATCTCTCCCCAACTCTCCACCCCCTGCTGTCACTCCCCTATGTCCCCCCAACAGACCCCAGTGTGTGATGCTCCCCTCCCTGTGTCCATGTGTTCTCATTGTTCAACACCCTCCAATGCGTGAGAACATGCGGTGTTTGATTTTCTGTTCTTGTGTCAGTTTGCTGAGAATGATGGTTTCCAGGTTCATCCATGTCCCTACAAAGGACATGAACTCATCGTTTTTTATGGCTGCATAGTATTCCATGGTGTAAATGTGCCACATTTTCCCTGTCCAGTCTATCATCGATGGGCATTTGGGTTGGTTTCAGGTCTTTGCTATTGTAAACAGTGCTGCAATGAACATTCGTGTGCATGTGTCCTTATAGTAGAACGATTTATAATCTTTTGGATATATACTCAGTAATGGCATTGTTGGGTCAAATGGAATTTCTATTTCTAGGTCCTTGAGGAATCACCACACTGTCTTCCACAATCGTTGAACTAATTTACACTCCCATCAACAGTGTAAAAGTGTTCCTATTTCTCCACATCCTCTCCAGCATCTGTTATCTCCAGATTTTTTAATGTAACAAATATTCTTATTGATTATCCATCCAATGGAACTCTGAGTTATATGGATCAAGTTTTACTGGACTAAAGGAAATCCCCAAAGCAAAGATTCCTTTTGATTGATTTGCCTGATATACTGTAAAGTGTTTGTTGTTGTTGTTATTGTTTTTGAGACAGAGTCTTACTCTATTTCCCAGGCTGGAATGAGGTGCACAATCTCAGCTCATTGCAACCTCCGTCTCCCAGGTACAAGCAATTCTCCTGCCTCAGCCTCCCCAGTAGCTGGGACTACAGGCACAAGCCACCACACCCAGATAATTTTTGTATTTTTAGTAGAGATAAGGTTTCACCATGTTGGCCAGGCTGGTCTCGAACTCCTGACCCCAGGTGATCCACCCATCTCAGCCACCCAAAGCGCTGGGATTACAGGCATGAGCCACCACTCCAGACTAGTAAAGATTTTTTAAATTGTTTAAAAACTGCAGAATAAAACATATCATTTAGAGTACACAATGAGAGATTGGCTGCAAATCTTCACCCTTCCTTACACCTGTACCCCTGCCATGGTCTCACAATGGCAAAAAATTTCAATGGCAGTAATGAAGTTGATGTTCACTTCAACGCAAGATTGTAGAACAGTACACTTCTTGCCTTCACAACTCTAATATACTTACATACATTATAACATACTTAGTTAATCGCTATTATTGAGTGTTTCTCAGGGTTTTCCAAAGAAATAGATCCAACAGGAATATATATTTTATATCTATAGATATATAGATAGAGATATACCTATCAATCTATATTGATATCTAGATATATAGATACCAATATATCTACAAGGAACTCAGAGTACTTCATCATGATTGATTAGCTAATCCTATAACACACTTGTCAGAAAGGCAAGGATCAGGGTTATAATGATAATAACCTCGTAAATATTAAAGTGACAGAGGGAGAAATTTGCTCAAATCCCATCACTGAAGACATTCAGAGTAAAACTCAGCCATTTGGTCTCGGCCAATATTTAGACAAAACAATGATTTGCTCCTGCAACCAGTTTTAAGTTTTCCATTCTGTGACCTGCACATCTGCACATTGTGTAGCTTTCAGGCTCACCATCTCCCTTTCTACCCAAATGACCTCCCCCTCAAGTATTCTGCAGTCACAGAGAGGAATGAGTCCATTTGCAAAACAGGTGAAAGAGGGAAATATATTATGCCAAGGAAGCAGTCCCAGCCTAAAAGGCAAGTGAACAGCAACCACAAACACGAACCCTCAGGATGTGAAGGAGCATTAGAGGTGACTTCGTCCACTTTCCTCACAATGCTGCATGAATTCCTTTACTCCGTCACATCGTCCTTGGCCAGAGATCACCTGACTTGAAGACTTGAGATTACGGGAAGCCAGCAGGTATATGATATCGCTAGTAGGCATTCACTTTTGACTTATAAAATGGCAATTCCATATGGTTTCTCCTAATATGTTCTTCCTTAACATAGGCCAAAATATATGGTAAGGAAGAAAATTTAAGGTCAAGAGAGAGAGAGAAAGAGAGAAATATATCTTATGTATATAGTTAGATATATAGATAGAGATATCTCTATCAATATAGATATCTCTATCAACTCTAAGGTCAGAGAGAGAGAGAAAGAGAAATATATGTTATGTATATAGACAGGTAGATGGAGATATCTCTATATACATAAGATCTCTCTCTCTCTCTCTCTCTCAATATATAGATATCTATCTGTAGAAACAGAGAAAGGAGAGAGAGATGTTATGGACTTCGCATGCAGTTATGGAAGCTGACAAATCTAGTCTGCAGGGTAGGCCAACAAGCTAGACACTCAAAGAAGCTGCTATTTTAGCTCCAGTCTGAAGGCAGAATATCCTCTTCTCAGGGGAGTTCAGTGTTTTTTCTGTTAAAGCCCTTCAACTAATTGGATGAGACCCACCCACATTACAGGAGATAATCTGTTTTACTCAGAGGCTGCTGATTTAAATGTTAATCTCAGCTTTAAAATATCTTCAAAGACACATCTAGAATAATGTTTCAAATATATGGGTACCGTGGCCTAACCAAGTTGACACATAAAATTAACCATCCTATATCCGTTTATCCTTCTGTTCATTCAACAAGCTTTCATATGATGCTACCATGTACAAAGCACCGTGCCAAATGCCACTGACACACAAGTGTTAGCTGCTATACTGTTTGTGTGTGTGTGTGTGTGTGTGTGTGTGTGTGTGTGTGTGTGATGGAATCTCGCTCTGTCACCCAGGCTGAAGTGCAGTGGTGCAATCTCAGCTCACTGCAACCTCTGCCTCCCAGGCTCAAACGATTCTTATGCCTCAGCCTCCCGAGTAGCTGGGATTACAGGCATGCACCAACATACCCAGCTAATTTTTATATTTTTGGCAGAGACAGGATTTCACCATGTTGCCCAGGCTAGTCTCGAACTTCTGACCTCAGGTGATCCGCCCGCTTCAGCCTCCCAAACTGCTGGGATTACAGCCATGAGCCACCACCTACAGCCTATACTCAGGTTTTTACTTACAACACATAAAGATAGGTCCTATGCAGGTTTGCATCCTTTTCTGACCAACAGTTTTGTACATTTCTTAGAACTCTTATTGTCTTTACCTAGCTTTCCACAACATCAATTAGTTAATATGCTTAAGGAGCACATCAGCTGACACTACTCTTAAGATACGAATAAGAAAAATATTCTCATGGGTATTTCAAATCACAAACAACTTTAATTTGAATATAGGTCCATGAAATAGAAATACCTTATCTTTTTGTTATTGTGCAAACCAAGGTCTAATTTTAAGGTAATTTATTTATAATTCTTTTGAAAATAATGCCTTGAAGTAATTTTAATGATCAACAGAGCTTTGGAAAGCACTAAATGGTATGAGCAGAAAGGGGAAGAAATAGAATACATTATTTTAAAAACAGCGACAGTGACTTAAATGGTCACCTAAACCATGGGGTGTTCTCTTTGTTATTCCTTTTTTTCCTCAGGTTAGGAGGTTATTAACCTGTATCCTGGAGTGAATGGGTACCAATTACATCAATGCGACAGAGCAAGGAAACGCAAATTAAAAATTAAACCTATTATGACAACATTTGAGTACTAAGAGTATTTGTAATTAAAAAATTTTTTTCCCTATTTTAATTTTTGATACACACTGATGGGGGGAAAGCAGCTGAATACATAATCCAATACCAATAAAAACAAAAGATGCTTGTTTTATATGTTTTTCCCTATTCCTTATTTCACACACAGCATTATAACAAATCCATTTTGATACCATCCAAGTGGACACACTCCTTTAGCCAGTAGTTTTTCTAAATGGGAAATTATTGCCCATTGTTTCAAACTAGAATGGCATATCTGAGGGCCATGTCTGGTTTTTTTATAAACATTTAACCACTAAAAAGCAAAGCAATACTTTGCACTGATCTTCACCAGGGATATAACTTAAGAAACCCTGGCTTTTGAACCATTTCACTATCAAAAACATTTTCCCCTGGATAATCAATTGGTCCTTTGGTCCATGAAAGTCTTGTAGATTCCTGGACCTACTGGTCACTAGCTATGTAAGCTTGGACACAGACTTCAGTCTTTCTCTGCCTCAATTTCCTCATCTGTAAAATTGAGAAATTATGAATTTGTTATAAATAACAAAAGAATTGAGATTTGTAGAGGATTTAGGAGACAGCCTAGCACGTAATAAGCACTACGGAAGTGTTAGCTGTTCAGAGTTTCATCAAACAGATTAAGACCAAAACTAATTGCCCACAGTGGTAACATGCATTGGAAAGGACAATGTATTGACTACCTTGCCTTGCTTTTTTCACTTTCTCAATGCCCTGCCCTGCCCTGCCCTCCCACTCAGGGCTACTGCTCTTGCTGCTGCTTCTGCCTGGATGTCCTTCCAGACCTTCACACAATTGCTACTTTTTATCAAATTAAATAGCGCTTCCCTGCCAGGCACAGTGGCTCAAGCTTGTATTCCTAGCACTGTGGGAGGCCGAGCCAGGTGTATCACCTGAGGTCAGGAGTTCGAGGCCAGCCTGGCCAACATGGAGAACCACCCCCCACCCCCCATCTCTACTAAAAATACAAAAATTAGCCAGGCATGGTGGTGTACACCTGTAATCCCAGCTACTCAGGAGGCTGAGGTAGGAGAATCACTTGAATCTGGAAGGCGGAGGCTGCAGTGAGACAAGATTGTGCCACTGCACTTCAGCCTGGGCAAAAGAGTGAGATTCTGTCCCAAAAAAAAAAAAAAAATTAAATGGCACTTCCTCAAAGACACCTTCCCTAAACATCCTAGAAAAGCAGCTGCAACCTGCCTGTACACACACACACACACACACACACAAACTATAACATTACATTATCTTTTTTTATAGCACTTTTTAGAAATTTCTTAGTTCATTCAGGCTGCTGTAATAACAATTCCATAAAATAATAACAAAATGAGGGCTTGTAAACAACAAAATGTGTTCCTCACGGTAAGGTTCTGGCCAATTCAATGTCTGGTGAGGGTCTATTGCTCATAGATGGTACTTTCTATGTCTTCATGTGGAAGAAGGGCTACAGCAGCTCTCTGGGGCGTCCTTTATAAGTGCACTAATCTTATTCACAAGGGCTCTGCCTTCATGATCTAATAAACCCCCAAAGGTGCCACCTCTTTTCTTTTTGTTTTTTTTTTTTGAGACGGAGTCTCACTGTTGCCAGGCTGGAGTGCAGTGGCACAATCTCGGCTCACTGCAACCTCCGCCTCCCGGGTTCAAGCAATTCTCCTGCCTCAGCCTTCCCGAGTAGCTGGGACTACAGGCGCACACCACCACGCCCAGCTAATTTTTGTATTTTTAGTAGAGACGGGGTTTCACCATGTTGGCCAGGATGGGCTCAATCTCTTAACCTGGTGATCCGCCCGCCTCAGCCTCCCAAAGTGCTGGGATTACAGGCATAAGCCACCACGCCCGCCTCTTTTTTTTTAAATAGAGATAGGGTGCTGCTCCATCACCCAGGCTGGAGTGCAATGGTGTCATCATGGCTCACTGCAGCCTCCAACTCCTGGGCTTAAGCCATCCTCCCACCTCAGCCTCCCTAGGAGCTGGGACTACAGCCACATGCAACTATGCCCAGCTAACTTTTTAAACTTTTGTAGAGACAAGGTCTCACTATGTTGCCTAGGCTGATCTCGAACTCCCAGACTCAAGCAATCCTCCCACCTCAGCCTCTCAAAGTGCTAGAATTACAGGCAGGAGCCACCATGCCCCACCAAGCCTCACCTCTTAATACTACCATATGGGGGGGATTTGGTTTCAATGTACGAATTTTGGGGGAGACACAACCATTCAGAGCACAGCAAGGACCTAAATCATGTTAATTATTTGTTTTATTGCCTCTTGGTAGTTTATAATAGAACGTTGTAAGTTCCAACTTGTTCATCAATATACAGATTGGCACCTAATACTCAATATGTGTTCAAAAAGTATTTGCAAAGGCTGAGTACAGTGGCTCACACCTGTAATCCCAGCACTTTGGGAAGCTGAGGCAGGCAGATCACTTGAGGTCAGGAGTTCGAGACCAGCCTGGCCAACACAGTGAAACCTTGTCTCCACTAAAAATACAAAAATTAGGCAGGCATGGTGACAGGTTCCTGTAATCCCAGCTACTCAGGAGGCTGAGGCAGGAGAATTGCTTGGACCCTGGAGATAGAGGTTGCAGTGAGCCAAGATCATGTCGCTGCACTGCAGCCTGGATGACAGAATGAGACTCCATTTGTATTTCTGAATATGTGCCTGACATTACACAGTTACGACACATGGGATTATAAATTCCCTGAGCTGGTTTGGATAAGTATGTGCCTGTAGCATTAACCATAAGTCTCTTTTTCTTAGAGAGCAAGAGACTAGACATTGTATGCCTAGTTAATTATAATTAACCAAGGAAAAATGCTAACGGGAATATATGAAACATGATCAAATTAATGAACCTGATGTTCCCATGTGGATTGTTACATTAGCCTTGTTATTTTGTGGTCATGCATTATGCTGGGGACTTAACTCTATTAGGTTATCAGTGGTAGAAAGAAAACACAAAATACCAGGCTGGACCCAGGACAGCAAAAGGCAACTCCTCTTACTTTTTCTGCCATATCAGAAAGTCTGTGTTCCCAGTGCAGAAGACCAGAATATGCCACTCCAAAACATGACTGTAGGACACCGGAATAGGTCACTCTAAAATATGCCTCTTTGGAATAAGGATTATTTTGAGAAACAGCAGCCACAGGAGAAGCGCTATGTCTTAGCTACTGTGATTTTCATCATACAAGATTAAAACCAAAACTAATTACCCACAATGGTAACATGCTTGAAAAGGACCATGTGCAAGTTACCCTTTTGTAAGGTAATTTACATCCATAAAAGAAATCTTTATTTGTAAGACTGTATCCCTCTCAGTACCAGGAAGAAAGGGATGACCTTAAATCACCAGAGTCTCTTATGAATGGAGAAGACCTGGACTTAAATCTGCAGAGCAAACCTTACCTGTTCACTGTGTTTTTCCTGGTCACCTCCCCATAACTGGCCTTCCTCATTCTTTCCTTGTTCTTTCTTTGTTTCAGCAGACAATCGTATTTAAGCCTGAATTCAAAGCCAGCACTTGGAGATTTCTCTGTATCTGCCCTGTAGGCATGAGATACACGTTATGAAACTTCTGAGTTTTTTTTCTCATTTGTCTGCCTTTTATGGGGGTCAGTACTTTGGGGGCTTAGAAAATGACACCCCAAAGTATGGCTCTGTGGTGTGCTGGGTACTCTGAACTGAAAGACATTGAATAGCATCAGAATCAGACTCAGAAACAGTCTTCCTCTGACCTCCTCTTGCCCTCCTGTCTCCTAACTCACTTCCTTCTTCAAAGTGGATCTTAGAAACCAGAATTCCTCTTCCCCAAAGCAGATCCTGGAAATTACAAACCTTCTCCTCTAGAGTAAGCCATAAAACCCATAAAGGTCATTCTCTCACTTCCTCCTTCTCCCTTTGAAGACCCTTATTCTGTCAGAGGCATTTGAACCAGAACAACTCCATCTTGAGTAGGGGCTGGGTAGATGAGGCTGGGGCCTACTGGGCTGCATTCCCAGATGGTTAAAGTATTTTAAATTACAGGATAAGGGAAGAGGTCAGCACAAGATACTGGTCATAAAGACCTTGCTGATAAAACAGGCTGTAGTAAAGAAGTTGGCCAAAACCCACCGCAACCAAGATGGCGACGGGAGTGACCTCTGGTCGTCCGCCCACTGTTACATTCCTACTGGCACCATGACTGTTACAGATGCCATGGCAATGTCGGGACGTTACCCTATATGGTCTAAAAGGGGAGGCATGAATAATCCACCCCTTGTTTAGCATGTCATCAGAGAAATAACCATAAAAGTGGGCAAGCGGCAGCCCTGCCTATGGAGTAGCCATTCTTTTATTTCTTTACTTTCTTAATAAACTTGCTTTCACTTTACTCTATGGGCTCACCCTGAATTCTTTCTTATGTGAGATCCAAAAACCCTCTCTTGGGGTCTGGATCAGGACCCCTTCCTGGTAACAATTCCAGAGGGGTCCCACCCCACACCCGAGAGGAAGGAATACTACCCAAAGAGGCCAAGAAGAATCTGAATAGACAGGACTTGCTGGGTTTCCCCAGCATCATCTATCACAATATTAGATCATTCTGTTTTTGTACAATCACATTTCTACATGGCTGTCAATTCTTCAGAGCCTAAGCATAAAAACGGTTTTTCTGCTTGTTTGGATCTCCATTTCTGAAGGCTCCTGTGTCCTGTAAGACTTTGATTAAATAAATGTGTTATGTGTTTCTCTTATTAACCTGTCTTTTGTTATAGGAGTGCTGGCCGTGACCCTTATGATGGATGAGAAAAGGCATCACACCTCTTTGCCCTCCCATTCCCAATTAAGAACTGTAAAGTGTAGGCCGGGCGCGGTGGCTCACGCCTGTAATTCCAACACTTTGGGAGGCTGAGGCGGGTGGATCATGAGGTCAAGAGATTGAGACCATCCTGGCCAACATGGTGAAACCCCGTCTCTACTAAAAAATACAAAATTTAGCTGGGCGTGGTGGCACACACCTGTAGTCCCACCTACTCGGGAGGCTGAGGCAGGAGAATTGCTTGAACCCGGGAGGCAGAGGTTGCAATGAGCCAGGATCACACCACTGCACTCCAGCTTGGCTCCTGGTGACAGAGCGAAACTCTGTCTCAAAAAATATATATATCTATAAAGTGTAAAGAAAAAATTAATTTTCCTTCCCTAATAACATAATGTTAGCTACAATAATTATTCAACAATAGAAAGATATCAGCTATTAAGTAATGAAAAAACATGGAGTACCCCTAATGCATATTGCTAAGTGAAAATGAAGCCATCCTCAGAGGTTAATAAGAATTCTGAATAGAAATACAGTTATAATTAAGCATTAATTAGGCTGCACTTTGCTCCACTCCCTTATAACCAAAAGTCACTATGACATACTGACCACATGCATCCCCCATCGTTGTTCTTACAGATAGGATCTCTGAGGTTAGAATTACATGGTTTTTGTTTAAGAATCGCTTAACATGTTTCCAGATTCTGAATTCCAGTGACCCCTCCCACCCACAGAGAAACTGAATCAGCATGAGAATAGTTCCTTCATCTCCCTGTCCCATGAGATAACGGACTCTTTCCAATCAATGATCACCATATTTCAGTCTACTCCAAAATCCTTAAAAACCTTAGCTCCTCTGGGAAACAAATCTGAGATTTCCTCCTGTCTCCTCATTCGGCGGCCCTATGATGAAACCTCTTTCTCTGCAGCAACCTGGTGTCTTGGCAACTTGACTTGCCATGTACATCACACAACGAATCTATCATGATTGCAAAAGAAGCCAATCTGAAAAGGCGACATACTGTATGATTCCAACTATAGGACATTCTGGAAAAGGCAAAACTATGGTGACAGGATAAGATCAGTGGTTAGAGGGGGAGAAGGGAAAGAACAGACAGAGCGCAGGGTAGTGAAATTATTCTGTATGATACTGTAATGATAGATACATGCCATGCACTTGCTGAAAACCACAGAATATACAACACCAAGAGTGAACCTTAATGTAAACTACAGACCTTAGTTAATTCATGGTATATCAACATTGCCTCATCAGTTGCAATGAATGTATCACACTAATTCAAGACGTTAACAGGGGAAACTAGATGGGGGAAGGAAAAGAGGGGGTATGGAGGCTCTGTACTTTCCCTCAATTTTTTGTAAGCCTAAAACAGCTCCAAAAAATAAAGCCTATTTAATAAAAATAGTACAAGTTGCCTTTCTTTTCATGAAATTTGAGAGGCTATTTCCTCAACTCTAAATGCATTAAGACACCCAGAGTCTTACCCATGTTTTAGTTAATTACAACCTGTTTTCTCTTCATATTTCTAGATTCTATGTAACAGATGGTGAAAATGTCCATTCTGAAGGCCTAAAAAGTATTCCTCCTCAAGAATAGTGGCTATTACCCAGCATCCCCTGCACAGGGGTTGGAATACCCAGGGTTGGGTGCAGAAAGAGGGGGCCACACAAGGGGCACCAGGGTGGAAAACAGAAATCAAATCCTCAGGGTGCTAACAAGAATAGAGGGAACTCCTAGAGGAATTAAAACTAACCCCTACCAGGAACCTAGAGAAATAATCTATACAGAGAAAGAAACGACTTGCTTGAAATTCATTCACACTGGCAAGGTCAATAGAAAAATTTCAATGTAAATAACAGGAGACCTTAAATGCATGTTTGCTGAATGCTGAAGGATCCGGGGCAGAAACAGAGCGGAGGTTTCTGCAGTGGCCAAACGTTGCCTCTTATCACAGCAGAACAGCCATTAAAAGGGAAGTCCCGGGAACGCAGTGAATGTAGATGGAGCCAATCAGATACCCCTGTGAGAGATTTATAAAGATTTTTTTGTTTTTATTCTCCCTGTAGTCCATTTGGATCAGATAAGATTTGGGAAACTGATAATTTGCCATTATCTTAACCTCAAAGTTGAAGCAACATTTAAAGGGATTAATGTGGCTTTTTTCCCTCCCCAGGGGCATCTTCACCTTCACACCACTGACTCTTCATTCGTCATCAGCAAGCTGGGGACAATTACTCAGAAGACAATGGCAGCAGCGCCACAGCACCATGGGTTTAATGCTATTTCTTTCTCTATAAAATCTTCAATAATTTGTTTACGACTTCCAAAATTCAACAATAGTGTGCAAATGCAAGTTTACTTATGTTAATGTGTACCTCCTTTTCTCATATCAGATTCTGAATAAAAATTAGGCAAGCACTCTGTTTGAAAATATATAAGATGTGAACTTGCTGGAGGGGGTGGGGGGACCTCCAAATGCACTATCCTATCAACCACATTTTTTTAAACTTAATAACTTAAGTGAACTGTTAGTGAAATTACAACCTGCTTGTGACACAATAAATTTACAACAAAATTCATTCCATAAATTATTCAATTCCAAGACTGCAGTCAAGGAGAGAAATATTACCAGGAGCAGGTGATTAGCATGTGAAAGGAAAAACCCATCTCCCTACAGAAACAATCACTGTCAAAGCTTCCTATTGGAGTTTTGTAAAAATTACTGTTAAGAACACACATTTAAGGCTTTGTAGTTCCTATAAAAGGGCTAAGTATTTGATTTACATTAGATTCATTTGTTCTTTCTTCAACTGTCTCTTTCTCCTACAAACCATAACTGCCTCAATAAATGCTTGCTCAATCAAGTGTGCATTAAAACAAAAGAATTTAACTTCAATAAAAGTGATGAATCAGGGCCAGAAGTTAACTTTTCCTTCCTCTGCGTTTCTTGCTACAAGGTAGGCAAAGCAGAAATTTCCATCTGATGCTCCACAGGGGATTATCATAGGTTTGTATGGTGTAGTTGGTCATATTTGTAGATTCTTGAAGGAATCATTTGAACCCAAAGTTGCAGGAGGAAAAGGTTTCAACCAAACTACATTTGTGAGCACGTTCTATAGGCAACATATATCTATGTAAATGGGATGTCTGCTTTCTACCAGTTCAGCACACAGTAGACAGTGCTAGTGGACAAGAGTTTCAGGATGTTTTCTGAAATCTGGCACACAAATCTCCAACTGGTGGCATTTTCGGCCAGGTACTAGGAATATTTCTTACCCTCCATGGTAGTTGCTCTTCAATAAAACAAAGTAGATACTGCCGCCTTTTTCTTAATTAAAACAACAATATGGCTGTTCTCACATATTAATACATACACTGTTACATTTCAGCAAATGCCTTACAATCTGCTTTTCCTTAGGGGTTGCTCTTTTTCTTACAGGCATGTGTGATAGGCAGAACAATGGGAAATGTCCATGCCCTATTTCCAAGAACCTGTGAATATGTTACAATACACAGCACAGAGGAATGAAGGTAGCAGATGGAATTAAGGTTGCTAATCAACTGACCTGAAGATAGGGAGATAATCCTGGATTATCTAGGTGGGCGCAATATAATTATAAGGGTCTTTAAATGTGGACAAGGGAGGCAGAAAGCGGGTATCAAAGGGACATGATGTCAGAAAGACTCAACCAGTATAGGAACAGAAAGGTGTGATACTTTTTCATATCTATTATAAAGGTCAGGTTAACAAGAGAAATGTTATCTATAACAAAGGACAGGTTAACAAGAGAAATGTTGTATTTATCTGCTCTCATGCTGCTAATAAAGACATATCCAAGACTGGGTAATTTATAAAGTTAAGAGGTTTAATTCACTCACAGTTCAGCATGGCTGGGGAGGCCTCAGGAAACTTACAATCATGGTGGAAGGGAAAGCAAACACGTTCCTCTTCCCATGGCAGCAGCAAGAAGAAGTGCCAAGCAAAAGGAGGGGAAAGCCCCTTAAAAAATCATCAGATCTTGTGAGAAGTCACTCACTATCACAAGAATAGCATGGAGGTAACCGCCCCTATGATGCAATTACCTCCCACTGGGTGCCCTCTCAGGACACATCAGAATTATGGAAACTATAATTCAAGATGAGATTTGGGTGGGGACACAACAAACCATATCAAATTCATGAAAAATTTAATCAAAGTTGTACAGGACACAGGATCCTTCAGAAATGAAGACCCTAACACCCAGGGAAAACTGATTTTATGTTTAGATTCAATGAAGAATGGCAACCATGTAGAAACATGACTGGAAAAAAAGAGTAGAATCTAATTGTAATAGATTGAGTCGGGAACACACAAGGCCTGTCTATGCAGATTCTTCTTGACCTCTCTGGGTAGCATTCCTTCCTCTTGGGTATGGGGCAGGACCCCTCTGGAATGAGCATCTTCAAAGGAGAAGACAGAGAGTAACCTTTCTAGGTTTAATGGCTTGCTTTTTATGAAAGGGTTTCTAATTTCTAGGATCTACCTTGTGGAAGAAGAATTCTAGTTCCTAAGACTTTGGAGGGGGAAGAAGTGTTGGGTGACAGGAGGACAAGAGAAGGTCAAAGAGAGACTTTGTTTCTGAGTCTCCTTCTGAGGCCTTCCAATACCCTAGAGTTCAAAGTACTCAGTATGCCCATGTGCCATACTTTGGGGTATTGTTTCCTAAGCCCCAACATTGTCTACTCCTGGCTCTGAAGATGGAGGAAGGGCAGTGGCTCACACCTGTAATCCTAGCACTTTGAGAGAAGTGCTAGGATTGGGGAAAGTCCATGCTCTATTTCCCAGAACCTGTGAATATGCACAATACACAGCACAGAGGAATGAAGGGGCTGTGTATCTGCCTGGGCAACATGGCGAAACGCTCTCTCTACTAAAAATACAAAAATCAGCTGGGCATGGTGGCACATACCTGTGGTCCCATCTCCTCGGGCAATTGAAGCGGGAGTAACGCTTTAGCCCAGGAGAACAAGGTTGCAGTGATCCAGGATCACACCACTGCACTCCAGCCTGGGAGACAGAGCAAGAATACATCTCAAAAAAAGAAATGGAGGAAGGTGCTGTGAGCCAAGGAATGCAGGTGGCCTCTAGAAAATGGAAAAGAGACAGAAATCAATTCTCTCCTAGCCCCTAGAGAAAAAACACAGCCATGAGATCCCTTATGGGACTTCTGACCTATCACCAGAGGTATAAGATAATAAATTTGCATTGTTTTAAACTCCTAAGTTTGTGGTAATTTATTAAAGCAGTAATGGTAAAAAAAATAGGGTATTTAAACAATACACCTGTTAAAAATCTTAGCAAATTAAATTTAACAGAGTTTAACTGAGTAAAGAATGATATGCAAATCGGGCAGCCTCCTGAGCAAGAGTAAGCTCAGAGAGACTCTAGCACAGCCACGTGATGGGAGATTTATAGACAGAAAAGGAAAGTGGTGTCCAGAAAATGGAAGTGAGGAACCAACACAGCCAGACTGGTTATAGCTCAGCCTTTGCCTGATTTGAACACAGTCTGAACATGTGGCCCCCTTTGGTCATAACTCAGGCCAAACTTAAAATATATAAGGAGGCAGCTGTAGCCTACACTTGATTTAACACACCCTATTCTGAAAGGTAAAATGATACGGAGAAAGGAAAGGAATTCTGCAAATTGTTATTGTTTGTTAATAAAGGAAATCACAAAAGGAGAGGCTTAAAAGTTGATTTTATATAACTCTCCCTAAAATTACAAAGGCAGGAATACTTGTGGGTTTCTGTTTGTTTTCTAAGACACAGTTTCACTCTATCACCCATGCTGGAGTACAGTGGCATGATCTCAGCTCACTACAACCTCCGCCTCCCAGGTTCAAGCTATTCTCCTGCCTTAGCCACCCAAGAGCCGGGATTACAGGCATGCACCACCACACCCAGCTAATTTTTATATTATTAGTAGAGAAGGGGTTTCACCGTGTTGGCCAGGCTAGTATCCAACTCTTGACCTCAAGTTGCCTGCCTGCCTCAGCCTCCCAAAGGGTTGGGATTACAGACTTGAGCTACCGCACCTGGCCAGTAGGAATAATTTGAATGGATAATTATGTTTTAATTGCAATTAGTCTTCTTCCATTTATCGAAAAGATTCCTTAGTGCTTATAGATAGATATATCTACCCCGGCAGTGGAATACTTATCCCTACCTAAAGTGATTCTGTCTTTCTTAGATAATGCCTCCTTCCCACCTATTGTCTGATTCTCCAGAGCCATCAGCCATTGCCTGGCATGTAGTTTGTGCTTTGACATACAGAAGCCACCTAAAAACCACCTTGACTTATAACAGTAAATTCCTATTAGATTGTTCAGCGTGGAAGAAAACCAACAGAATAAAACGGCAGGATAAAGAGCTGATAGGAACCTTATGATTTTAACCTCTTTATTGTATCAGAAAAGGAAGTAGGTTCCAAAAAGTGGAATTCTCTCTGAAGGTCACACAGTCTGGAGTGAAAGTAGCTTGAAATGCTATCCCAGGTCTCTTCCCATATTGTATGTTGCTGCCCATATGGGTTGTTCAAATTCAAATCTTCATTCATCCAGTGGCAGTTTACTGAGGGCCTGCCTGTGTGGTTGGTGCTGCTTTAGACACTGGTTATACAGTGGGAAACAAGAGAAACGAAGGCCCTATTTTTGTTTTGTTCTATTTGGTTTTGAGATGGAGTCTCACTCTGTCACCCAGGCTGGAGTGCAGCAGTGTGATCTCGGCTCACCGCAGCCTCCACCTCCCAGGTTCAAGTGATTCTCTGCCTCAGCCTCCCAAGTAGCTGGGATTACAGGCACCTAGCACCACACCCAGCTATTTATTTATTTATTCATTCATTCATTTATTTATAGAGACAGGGTTTCACCATGTTGACCAGGCTGGTCTTGAACTCCTGCCCTCAAGTGATCTGCCTGCCTCGGCCTCCCAAAGTGCTGGAATTACAGATGTGAGTCCCAAACCCGGTCCTCTATATTAACTATGTAGTAACCATGTAGCGAATAGTCCAATGAGAGGAAACAGACACTACACAACAAACACACAAACATTTAACAAGCGCTATCAATGAAAATAGAATAGGTTGATGCGATAGAAAAAGACTAAGGACCATCTCAGATTTGGCGGATCAGCAAAAACCTCCCCTAAAAGACGTGAATAACAAGAAGGAGACAGCAGGAGGGAGCAGAGCCTTCCCGGCAAAGGAAACACAGACACAAAGACTACAGCACAGAAACTAATCTGACCTTTAGGAGGAAGGTCACCAAGGCCTGTGTGGCCAGAAACTGGCACAGAAGAGTGATGGGGTGGAGGGGCAGTGTGAAAGGTGGGTGAGGGCTTGGGCGAGCTCTTTATACACCCATATTCACGTGTGTTGACATCTACTTTGGAATGTGAAATGCTTGTGGGGACGGATTTCTTTAATACACAAAGCATCTGATGTTACCAAGTCAGTATGAACTCAGACCTGTCCTGTCTTCATGAGGAAAGATTGGTTTATTTTTTTAAAGAAAAATTTTTTAAGAGATAAGGTCTCTGTTGCCCAGGCTGGAGTGCAGTGGCACAATCGTGGCTCACTATAACCTGAAATCCATGGGCTTCAGCGATCCTCCCATCTCGGCCTCCCAAGTAGCTGAGACTGCAAGTGTGCAACACTACACCTGGCTAATCTTTTTATTTTTTGTAGAAATGAGGTCTCACTATATTGCCCAGCCTGGTCTTGAACTCCTGGCGTCAAGCAATCCTCCCACCTCAGTCTCCCGAAGCGCTGGGATTACAAGTGTGAGCCACTGTGCCTGGCCCAAGAGTTTCAAAAAAATAAAATCAACAAAATGAATGGATTGTTGGCACTGATCAATGGCACTGTGCTGGGTTTTATGAAGTGAAGGTTCACAAGAGCACTTCAAGATGAGAATGAAATAATTTCAACTAAAGGGCAGTCAGATATTCCCAGCATGGGGAAAGCTATCAGAAGTTACTGAGCACAGCCAGGTGCGGTGGCTCACGCCTGTAATCCCAACACTTTGGGAGGCCAAGGCGGGTGGATCATGAGACCAAGAGATCAAGATCATCCTGGCCAACATGGTAAAACCCCATCTCTACTAAAAAAAAAAAATACAAAAATTAGCTGGGCATGGTGGCAGGCGCCTGTAGTCCCAGCTACTTGGGAGGCTGAGGCAGGAGAATCGCTTGGACCTGGGAGGCAGAAGTTTACAGTGAGCCAAGATTGCACCACTGTACTCTGGTGACAGAGCGAGACTGTCTCAAAAAAAAAAAAACAAAACAAGTTACTGAGCACACACACTATGTGCAGGCAATCCAGTAGGTGCTTCCCCCTCCATTATCACAGTTAACGACACACTCTACAATGTCATACAAGAAGCACTTGGATGCTGAGCAACCAGCTCAATCTTGCATGCTTAGTTAGTGTGAACTGGAAACTGCACACTGGTCTCTCTCACTCCAGGAGTCATTCATGCCTTTCCCATTTTGCCATCTACCACTCACATTGACCAAAAACTGTTCTGCGCAAGTCATGTCACCTCTAAACAGTTCACTCTCTTCTTGCATGAGAAGACAGGTTGGACCAGATGGTCTCAGAAACCCCTGTGCCCCTAACATTTTGGGATTATGAGATTCTAATCTATTGGCAGAAATGCCCTCCTTCATTCTTGAAGGCCTCTGCACCTGGCAATTCCCTCCTCCATAAGGAGCAGAGCAGCTGCTACCTAATGATCAGAAATGCTTCCTACCGTGGAGAAGTCAGATTCTTGCCTGCATCGCTGACAACAGCAAGCGCAAACCTACGTCCCCCTGCTGGTCGGGGGAGGATAACAGGGTCAGTCCTAGCTCGCGTTTCCTTTCATTTCTTTCTCCTCAAGTAAAAACCAGCTTCCAAATCCCCGAGTCAATCTCGACACGTTTATGTGCCAAGACGTTATTATGAGGAAATTACATTCCTAAATCAACTTTAAGGACAGCTCTCAGCAGCTTAATTTGCAAATGCCAGTATTTTCCCTCTCCATAATGGGCTCACCTTCTTCCGTTCAAAGTGAAATAGAAGCAAACAGGAAATTTGCTTCTAAGAAACACAGATTATTCCAGGGAACTAAAGTTGTCTGCTTTAAAGACTTTTCTACTTAACAGCAATCTCAACAATTTGGGAGGCCAAGGTGAGAGGTTCAATTGAGCTCAGGTGCTCAAGAGCATCCTGGGTAACAAAGGGAGACCCTGTCTGCACACAAAAAACAAATTTTAATTAGCCAGGTGTGGTGGTGCACACCTGTGATCTCAACTACTTGGGAGGCAGAGGTAGGAGGATCTCTTGAGCCCAGGAGGTTGATGCCACAATGAGCCATAATCGTGCCATTGTAATCCAGCCTATGGGACAGAGCAGGGCCCTGTCTCAAAAAAAAAAAAAGAAAGAAAGAAGAGAAAGAAAGGGAGAGAGTCACCATCATCTAACAAGACAATAAGTCACATTTCCAGATTTGGTGTGTGGCTTATCATTTCTTCTTGAATTGTAAATAAATGAGAATTATTTTCATATTCTGGAGCAAAAATTAGATATTTGAATATAAAGAGTCATTATTTTTAATATATTAAATTACTAAGCATAAAATAGCTCATAATTTGAGTCAGTTCTGACTACTCCTAAGGCAATACTAGGACTAAAAAGACCCAGCCTTCCTTTATACACTGTTTTTCTTTATACAGAGAGCAGGTCTTCCATGCCCTGAAAAAGTCATCTGACTCTTATGAGTTGCCATTTGTTGTAGACAGTTGCTGTTTTTGCCTATCCCACATTCTACATCGAGGTCTTCCTTTGGAAATCACCCCAGCCCAATCCTGTGTATCTATGGTTCAGGAGTAGTCAACTCCACATCCAGATCCAGGGCAGACACATGATCCAGGCCTTGTCAATCAGCCGATCATACCCCCCCAGTAGCAGTGATGACCCATAACACAAGTCTAATCAGAGTTAATCCCTAGTTCATTGCTAGAGTCCAAGATAAAAATATTCTCTTTCTTCTGGGAAAGGCTTATCAACCTGGAGCTGCTGAGAACCACTTTGCCAACACAGGTGGGAACTTGCTTGAGAATAAACAAACACAAAGGGAAGCTAAGCAAAGATGCATATGCAGGTAAGGAATCTGCACTTGTACCCCTTAAATATATTTTTTTTAATTTTTAAAAATTTAAGTTCTATCCCTGCCCTCATGCTATATTTTTATTCTTATTTTTTATTTTATTTATTTATTTATTATTTATTTTGAGACAGAGTCTCACTCTGTTGCCGAGGCTGAAGTGCAGTGGTGAGGTCTCGGCTCACTGCAACCTTTGCCTCTCAGGTTCGAGCAATTCTCCTGCTTCAGCCTCCTGAGTAGCTGGAAATGCAGGCATGCGCCATCATGTCCAACTAATTTTTTGTATTTTTAGTAGAGACAGGGTTACTCCATATTGGCCAGGCTGGTCTCGAACTCCTGACCTCAAGTAATCTGCCCACTTTGGCTTCTCAAAGTGCTGGGATCACAGGCATGAGCCACTGCGCCCAGCCTCAAGCTAACATCAGCAGGTTATCCTTGTGATACAGCATATATGGGATGCCACCAGGGAATAAATATAATGTAGACAAATACCTAAGTGGTGAAATATAGTTTTCCAAAAAGTATACAAATTACGTGTAAATATTATCCATTGTCCCATGCTTGAACCAAAAAAGCCTTCCCTATTAGACCATGTATACTTTGTCTTCAAATTATTATACAATTTGGCAAAAAAAAAAGTTACATTCTTCTAGAGAACAAGAATGCTACATATCAGTAGTCATTAGTAAATCTAACTGTAAAAGCGATCTGAATTTGAAAAGCGCTTCCTGAGCGGTGAGATCACAAGCCATCTGGAGAAAGGTGGACTGATACAGAAATGAAAATCAGTACACAGTGCCATGAAGGCAAATCCCACATATCCCATTCAGGGGAAAGCATAAGGAGATAATGCAGAGAACAGATGAGGAAAGAAATAGACATAGCCTGCCTTGATACTCTGAGTAACATTAAATAGATCAAGAGATGACAGTGATGACACCATGCATTTATTAGGCAGTGCCTGTTCTCCAAAAATCTCAAAGCAGTTTGCCTACTCTTACATCAAACACTGACAGTCGTAAGAGATACTGGAAAGCACGATTCCTATTTTTCCCATAGTACCCAAGGCACACAGATTCTGAGAGGTCCGCCTTCCAGGGACATGCATTATGGAATACCCCTGATGAGGCATTAAAAGACAACCACCAGAATAAATACGGTGAAGGAAAAAAGAAAATACTAATCCACAAAACAGAAGAAACAATTTTGTTCAACAGTTATAATGGTATGACCTAAAACAATTTTTAAAGGTACTGTAGTGACCACAAGGAATTGCAAAAGTTTAAGAAATACTGTTTTTACAGAGTCATATTAGAGGTCTTAAGACATTAACCTAAGAAGAGATTGGGGTTTTCTGACCTAAATGGAAGTACTTAAACTGGGTGGGTGTGATGGTTAATACTGAGTGCCAACTTGATTGGATTGAAGGATAGAAAGTATGGATCCTGGCTGTGTCCGTGAGGGTGTTGCCAAAAGTGAATAACACTTGAGTCAATGGGCTGGGAAAGGCAGACCCACCCTTAATCTGGGTGGGCACCATCTAATCAGCTGCCAGAGTGGCTAGCATATAAGCAGGCAGAAAAATGTGAGAAGAGAGATGGGCCCAGCCTCCCAGCCTACATCTTCCTCCTGTGCTGGATGCTTCCTGCCCTCGAACATCAGGCTCCAAGTTCTTCAGTTTGGGAACTCGGACGGGCTCTCCTTGCTCCTCAGCCTGTGGATGGCCTATTGTGGGACCTTGTGAACATGTAAGTTAATACTTAAAAAACTTCCCTTTCCATATATATATATTGCATTAGTTCTGTCCCTCTGAAGAACCCTGACTAATACAGCAGGGAAGGTATAACATATGGAAATACACAGAAAACCTCATCGTGGGAAAATGTAATTAGCAGAAGGATATACGATCAAGTGTCCTTGAAACAAATGTGGGCTACTGTGTCTATCCCGGGGGTTCAGAGTAGGATAGGAACGCAGGACTCCTGAGCAGGAAATTGTTTCCTTGCAAGCCAATTTTCCAGGACCCATCTTGGAACCGGCTCACAGAAAGCAAAATACAAAGACTGTGTGACAAGACTGAGATGACAAAATCCTGAGATTTCTGCTCTGAGGGAAGACTGGAAGTAATGCTCACTGAAAAGAGATGGCTCAAAATGGACATAAATGAGGTTATTAAGATTCACAAGAGGATGGCAAAGGGAGAGCAGTTTTTGGAGGGGTATTAGAGGAGATTTGTAAGAACAGCCCAAGTTCAAAATAGTGTGAATGTCAAATTCAACGGCCATAGACGGTTTACCAGAGTCCAGATTTTGAAGAGTTTGTTGATGTACTTAGTTTTATAAATATTTTAGAATACTACCTTATGCATTACTCAGCAAAATTCACAGTGATGGTGTTAAGAGTTGGGAGAAACTACACATCAAACACAGTAGCAACTTTTATAAAGCAAAAACTATAAGCGATACTAAGAAATATAAATAGAAAAATACTAACAGTGGGATGTTTAACTGACAGTTCTCATCGCAAGATAGATCAAATGGTCACGTAAAAGTAAGACTGTAGACAACTTAATCTGCAAGGTAAATATATGCACACCAGTCAAACCAGGTACTCTGATGATGGAGACTATACCTTCTCAAACACCCACAAAACATTTATAAAAAGAGATGAAATTGGCATAAAGAAAATAAAACAATGCCTCATAAAATAGAAATGATACAAAAGTTTCTGATTATAATGCAATAAAACCAATTATTTTAGCAACAAATCAATAAGCAAAAAGGCCTTAACATTCTCTCCATCAAAGAACTCACTTTTTCATACTATTTCACAGTCTTTTTTTTTTTTTTTTTTTGAGACAGACTCTTGCCTTGTCTCCCGGTCTGGAGTGCAGCAGTGGTACAATCTTGGCTCACTGCAACATCCACTTCCCAGGTTCAAGCGATTCTCCTGCCTCAGCCTCCCGAGGAGCTGGAATTACAGACATGCGTCACCATACCTGGCTAATTTTTGTATTTTTAGTAGACATGGGGTTTCACCATGTTGCCCAGGCTGGTGTCAAACTCCTGGCCTTAAGTGATCCGCCTGCCTTGGCCTCCCAAAGTGCTGGGATTACAGGCATGATCCAATGTGCCCAGACTGTTTCATAGTCTTAAATACTTATGTCAACAAAAAGGAAAGATTAAAAGTAAATGAATTAAGCTTCCGGTCCACCAAACATAGAAAGAACAGCAAAATTAACTAAAAGAAAGTATTAAGCCACAATTACTTTTGCACCGCCTAATAGAATTAATAAAGATTAAAGCAGAATTACTAGGTCAGAATACATAAAAATAGTCAAAACTAACACATGAACAAACAAATAAGCAAGCAGGTAATTTGAGAAAAGACAGTAAAATAGATAAGTAGTTAACCTACTACTACAAAGAAGAAAGCAAGAAAAAATTCATAAAATAAGAAATGACAGCCTGGGCAAAGTGGCTCACGCCTGTAATCCCAGCACTTTGGGAGGCTGAAGCAAGCGGATCACCTGAGGTCAGGAGTTTGACACCAGACTGATCAACATGAATAAACCCCGTCTCTACTAAAAATACAAAATTAACCAGGCGTGGTGGTGGGTGCCTGTAATTCCAGCTATTTGGGAGGCCGAGGCAGGAGAATCGCTTGAACTCAGGAGGCGGAGGTTGCAGTGAGCTGAGATCACGCCATTGCACTCCAGCCTGGGCAACAAGAGTGAAAATCTGTCCAAAAAAAAAAAAAAAAGAAAGAATGAAAAAGAAATGACAAAAGAGGGAGGGGGTAACCATGACAACAGAAAACTTTTAAAAGTATGAGACTTTTGCATAACTCTGTAAGTAAATATCAAAGCCTAAATTAAAATGTATCCTTTCTACAAAAGTACAATTTTTTAACTAAAGAAATAGAAAGCCTCATAAATACATTTCCATAGAGGAAATACGCAAAGTCGTCAGTGACTCAACTCTCAAAAAGGTTCAGGATTAGCTAGTTCTACAGAGCAATTTCATAGGGAAGTTCTACCAGACTTAAAGATCAGATAATTCTGGTGTTATTTAAACTGTTCCAAATATAAGAAAAGAAGAAAATGTTCCAAATTCTTTTTATGACATTATAAGCACACTGATAACAAAATCTGATAAAGATTGCAATAAAAGAAAATGACAGACAAATCATCTTTAGAAATATCAGTGCAAATATCCTAAGGAAAACATTCACAAGCAGAACCCAATGGCATGTTATAACATGGAAAATAAGAGCTTGAGAAATGGAAGAAATATTTGATATTAGGAAATCCATTAATAAAATTTATTATACCAATCTAAGAGGAAAGTTCCTATAATCAAGTCCACAGATGGAAAAACTTGTGACAAAATTCAATGCCCAATCCAGGTAAAAACATGCAGTACAACAGGAATAACTGGTGATTTCTCAACTACCTAGAGTCAGAAATAGCATTTGACCCAGCAATCCCATTACTGGGTGTATACCTGAAGGAATATAAATCATTTTATCATAAAGATGCATGCATATGTTTGCTGCAGCACTATCTACAATAGCAAAGTCATGGAGTCAACCTAAATGCCCATCGATGATAGAGTGGATAAAGAAAATGTGGTAAATATACACCATGGAATACTATACAGCCATAAAAAGGAAAAAGATCCTGTCCTTTGCAGGGACATGGATGGAGTTGGAACCCATTATCCTCAGCAAACTAACGAAGGAACAGAAAACCAAACACTGCATGTTCTGACTTATAAGTGGGAGCTGAATGATGAGAACACATGGACACATGGAGGGAAACAACACACATGGGAAACCTGTTGTGGGGTGAGGGGAAGGGGAGCATCAGGAAGAACAGCTAATGGATGCTGGACTTAATTCCTGGGTGAGGGGGATGATCTGTGCAGTAAACCACCATGGCACACGTTTACCTATGTAACAAACCTGCATATCCTGCACATGTACCCTGAACTTAAAAGTTGAAAAAAATTAAAAAAAGCAATAGGAATGATTGTATAGTTCTGTTAGTCTGAGTCCCTCAAAACAAGGATGTGTGTACAAGTAGTTGGTTTGGGAGGTGATTTTCAGGAAGCCTCGTGAGAAATTAGGGAATGGAGGCAAGTAAAGCTAATCAGAGATGCATGAGGGGTTAACAGTTTGGGCAACTGAAGTTCAGTCCCCCTTGAGATCTTCTGAGAGCCCATGTGGAACATGCCACTGAGTTTTTCCCTAGAAGGGTGAAAAATGGGAGTACGTATCCATGGACTCCCAGACCTCATTGGTTGGGGGTCACTTCTAGGGGCAGTAGTTTCACTGGATACCCAGTCTGCCCACACAGGGCCACATCCTCCCACAGCTGGAGAATGTGCTCAAGCAGAAAGGGGCAGGAAGTTGGCCATGTGGATAGGAATTATCTACAGGCGATCTCTGGGGTGGCTGCCGGTATCTGGGTGGGCAGGTGCATGTGTGTGCACATATCCCTGTAAAATTGGTGCAGAGGCCAGCTTCTGACATGGGGGAGAAACATTGGAAGCATTCCTGCTGCTGTCAGACACAAAGATGCTCACAATTACCACTCTATTAACACTGTATTAAACCAACACAAGCAGACCAGAGAAGAAAACTAGAGGTATCCCACTGAAAAAAGGCAAAGCTATCTCTAGTTCGAGATGATATGATTTTGTACTCATAAGCCCAACAAAGCAACTGAAATAGCACAGCAAAATATAAGATAATTTAGCAAAACAGCAGTATGTAAAATTAACTAAAAAGAAATCATGGCCAGGTATGGTGGCCCATGACTATAATCCCATCACTTCAGGAGGCAGAGGTGGGAGGACTGCTTGAGCCCAGGAATCCAATACCAGCCTGGGCAACATAGTGAGACCCTGTCTCTAAAAAAAAAAAAAAAAAACAAATTAAAAAATTTGCCAGGCAAGGTGGCATGCAACTGTACTCCCAGCTACTAGGGAGCCTGAGGTAGGAGGATCCCTTGAGCCTGGGAAGTGGAGACTGCAATGAGCTATAATTGTACCACTGTGCTTCAGCCTAGGTGACAGAGTGAAACCAGAACAAGAGAAGAGAGAGAAGAGAAGAGAAGACAGACGGAGGGGAGGGAGGGAGGGAGGGAGGGAAAGAAGGAAGGAAGGAAAAAGGAAGGAACAAAGGAACAAAGGAAGGAAGGGAGGGGACAGGGAGGGAGGGGAGGAAAGAAGGGAAGAAAGAGATAAAGAGAGAAAGAAGGAAGGAAGGGAGAAGGAAAGGAAGGAAAGGAAAGAAAAGGAAAGGAGAAAGGAAAGGAAAGGAAGGAGAGGAAGGGAAAGAAGGAAGGAAGGAAAGAGGAAGGAAGGAAGGAAAGAGGAAGGAAGGAAAGAAAGAGGAAGGAAGGGAGAAATCATTAATCTTTATATAGTAAAATATCGGTGAGAAGATATAATAGAATGGAATACCCCACTTTCAGTTAGGAGCAAACCTAACAAAAAATTTGCAAAACCAAATGATATGAGAAAAATTCTGAAGTATTACTAATGGCTTTAAAAGTATTATGAAAAAGAAACACCATATTCTTGGAAAGGAACACTCAAAGTCAATTCTTCCTAATTTAAAGCAATCCAATAAAAATAACAACAGGATTTTTTCTAGAACTAGACAATTTGATCCTAAAATTAACATGGAAGCATACAATTTTGAACAGCCAGAAAATGAAGAAAAATGATATAACAGACCTGCTAGGTATCAAAATCCACAAATTAAAAATGTACAATTGGTATCTGAAGACACATATAAGCACATGAAAGTCCAGAAATAGACCAAAATGTATGCATACATACATATATATATATATATGTCTCTCCACATACAGGAGTTTATTAACTCACATGAGGTCCCACAATAGGCCATCTGTAAGCTGAGGAGCAAGGAGAAGCAGTCTGATTCTCAAAACCAAAGAACTTGGAGTGTGATGCTCGAAGGCAGGAGCATCCAGCACGAGAGAAAGATGCAGGCTGGGAGGTTAGGCCAGTTTAGTCTTTCTCTGCTGGCTTTATATTCTAGGCACCCTGGCAGCTGATTAGATGGTACCCACCCAGATTAAGGGTGGGCCTGCCTTTCCCAGCCCCACTGACTCAAATGTTAATCTTTGGCAACACCCTCACAGACACACCAAGGATCAATACTTTGCATTCCTCAATCCAATCAAGTTGGCACCCAGTATGTACCATAACACCATCTATGCTGCTATAATAAGATATCTGACACTGGGTAATTTACAAAGAACAGAAACTTATTTTCTCACAGTTCTTGAGACTGAGAAGTCCAAGATCAAGGCACCAGCATGCTCCATTGTCTGGTGAGGGCTATTCTCTGCTTCTAAGGTGGTGCCCTGAGCTCCATCCTGTGCAGTGGACAGGAATGCTGTGTCCTCACATGACAGAGGAGCAAAAGAAAGGGAACTCATTCCCTCCAGCCCTTTTATAAGGGTTCTAATCCCATTCATGAGGGCTGAGACTTCGCAACCAAATACCTCGTAAAGGTTCCACGTCACATTGGCTATTAAGTTTCAACAACTGAATTTTCGAGGGGACACATTCAAAACATAGCCATAGTCTACATGATGGTGGAAAGACTTAAAATCGATATGTGTGTTAAAATTCTAAGTAACCACTAGAAGAATAGGAATGGGAGGTATAGCTTAGAAACCACCTAGAAGAAAAAATGGAATAAAATAAGATGATGGGAGAATCCAGTCAACGAAAAAATAGGCAGAAAGAGGGGGAAACTAAAAAGGCACAATGTAATAGGAAATAAATAAATAAATTCAAATACATTGGTAATAATAATCTGGGGTGAAGGATGAATTATATATTAAAATAGAGTTTTCATCTTGCAATAAAGAAAACCACAGGCTATTTTTTAAAGGCATGTCTAAAATGAGAAAACAGAAAGAGTGAAGACAAGAGTACAAGAAAAAATATATCAAGCAATTCCGAGTATCAGGAAAAAAGGTAGAATTTTAGGCAAATGCAGTAAAAAGATAAAAAGGGATATTTGCCAAGAAGATGTAACACATAAACTTTTCGGTATATTTGACAATTGCAGCTTTCAGGAACTAGTAGATAAAATAAACAAAAAGTAAGAATATAGAATATTTAGCTAATCTAATTAACAAGTTTGATCTAATAGATATAAAATAGAACATTGAACACAATAAAGAACTTCCTTCTCAAACAGTCAGGACACTCACAAAAGAAAATTGATCATATATTAGGTCATGGAGAAAAATCTCATCGACTCCCGTAAAGCAGAAATCATATAAGCCATATTGATTGATCACAGTGAAATAAAATTAGAGTCATCATCAAAAAGACAGACAAAAAAATCCATAGACTTAGAAACTTTAAAAACCCCCTGAGAATAACTCTTATGTTTAGAAGAAAAATCAATATGGAACTTACAAACTACATTTAGAAATGAATGACGATGAGGCCATTGAGATTTAGGTAACATATTCAAGGAAAATTTAAAAGCACTTCTGGCCCTGCTCTTCCACTTCTTGATATCTTCCTCAAAGGAACATTTTCACTGTGCATCAAGACTTGTACAAAGGTTTTTATTGCACTATTGTTTGTCATGGTTAACCATTCCTCTATTGATGAACACAGATTTTTTCCAGATCTTTCTAGCACTATGTTATGGAATACCATACAACAGTTAAACAGAACAAAATAGAGTTATGTGTACTGAAATGGGAATACTTTCAAGGCATAATGTTAAGTAAAATAAGCAAAAAAAGGAGGTATGATACTTACTATATTATGATTTAAAAAAAAAAATTAAGACTAATGTATTTCTACATGTACATATTCTAGTTTACTGAGAAAAATATCAGGAAGGATAGATACTGAACAGTGTACTACTTTTAAAGAAGGGAATAGGATAGACGGAAAGGTCAAGGGGACATTCAATTCATTCTACTGTTTGATGGTTTTTACAACAGGAAGATATTTACTTAATATTTGTGTACTAGCAAAATAAAAGTTCTCTACGTGAATGATTCGGTGATCATACATGAGTCATCTCTTAGAGACAAATTTTGTAGGAACCATTCAGTCAGCTTGTATAATAGTTTTTGCCCAGGCAAGTTTTTATTGATAAAGTTAGCTTCTTTTGATTTAGAACCTGGAGGGAAATAAGGCATTAGATGATTTTCATTATGTTTTGTTAATTATATCATTTCACATTTCTAAATTATCAGACTAGAAAAATACCTAAGACAAAAGGGACAGAACTTAAATGAAGTCCTATTTTTCAAAATCTATTTGTTGTTTAAGAATTGTGATGCTGTCCACACTGGGGTCTGTCAGGGGAAATAGGGGAGGGACAGCGGGAGGTGGGGAGTTGGGGAGAGATAGCATGGGGAGAAATGCCAGATATAGGTGATGGGGGAGGAAGGCAGCAAATCACACTGCCATGTGTGTACCTATGCAACAATCTTGCATGTTCTTCACATGTACCCCAAAACCTAAAATGCAATTAAAAAAAAAAGAAAAAAGAAAATGCACCCAAATGTTAAAGGAAGGGATAGTTTCTCTGGGAGGTAGACTTCTAGGTGGTATTTTTTCTTCTTATATAGTTAGCAGATATTTTATTTTTGTTTGTTTGTTTAGTTAGCAGACATTTTAAAAACAGATTTTTAAGATACCAGCATATGCAATTGCACATATACCATGTAATTGCAACCATGCAGAAATTAATACAGATGTTTCTCAATTTACAATGGGGTTATGTCCCAATAAACTCTTTGTTAAGTTGAAAATATCATAAGGTGAAGATGCATTTAGTGCACCTAACCTCCACAACATCACAGTTTAAACTTGTCTCCCTTAAACATGTCCAGAACACTTACGTCAGCCTACAGGTGGGCAAATCATTTAACACAAAGCCTATTTTATAATAAAGTGTTGAATGTCTCCTGCAATTTATTAAATACTGTGCTGAAATGGTTGTGTGGGTACTTGGAGTATGATTTCTACTAAATGCATATCACTTTTGTGCCAATGTAAAGTCAAAAAATCCTAGGTCAAACCTTCATAAAGTGGCAATTGTTTGTATGTCAAAAGAAGAAAATAAATCACAATGGATATGTAAGTGAAACTATTGAAAAAAAAAGAATTGTGATGCTATCATCTGCAAAATAAATCTTCAAAGCTCTTTCCTTCACCAATATTAACATATTTTAAAGCTCTGCATCTTAGGTTCAGCCTTAAACACAGGGATCTCTTTAAGAGAAAAACTCATCAATGTCATTAGCAGTGCAAGACAGGAAGCAAAATGTAAACTACAAATATAGGAATGAAATAAAATGTTACATGAAGAAAGGACAAGGCAAAAAATGTGTAACCCATTTCACTAGCTGTAAAACAAAATATTAAAATAACTCTTAGATACACTGGTTGTTACATGAGGAGGGGTATGGGTGAATTAAAAAGTTACTCTAATTTAAACAAAATTAATAAAGAAATGTTCTGCATGAGTTTTTTTTCCCCTGTTTCTACTTCTAATCATTTATCATGCAAATGAAAGCAGTAATGGAAAATGTAAAGAAAACAAATTCTGCAATATACTGAAACTCGTATCCAGCAAGAGATAAGATCGAATATCAGAAAGAAGGAGTCTGAAAATTAGCTGTCTGTACAATAACTGGGAGGGAAAACGGTTTTATTTAGCCTGGAGGGATTTTTTTGTAGCAAACTGACTAAATTAAAATCCAGTCTATTAAATCCAGTATCATACTAGAAAATGCCTTTTCCTTGCACTTTTAGATAAATTTTCATTGATCTCATTTTATGCATGATTACATTTTTAATGAGTTATGCAATATTTCCAGGCTAATTTTAAATCCCCCTCTCTCCTCTCCCCCCTTCCACTTACTGCTTGCTGGATTAACATTTCTGATAAATTGTTGGACCAGAAAGAAGGAGCATTACCAAGATGAAATAAATTACTTCCATTTTTTGCAGCTCTAAAGTGATAATAGGAGAATACAAATGCCCACTGTTTAATTATGCCACATCTTCCAATTCATTTCACAAAAACAATTATTTTATTTTTATGTAATAGGCATGTTACCTTGTATTCATTATAAATAACCCTGCAGGGTATATAGTCTATTAGAATTTAAAAATTTCACCCTGACATTGATCAGGTAAACTTGGTGTATGGACATCTTAAAAACGAATGGCCAGGAAGCAACTCATAACATAAAACAGAAGTGGAGATGACTAGAAAGCCTACATGCTGATAGTTACTTCTTAAAAGATTCATACTATTTAAAATTAGCCTTCAAGCAAAACAAAAAATAATACTGTGCCTAAGTGTTTTAAAGAGATCCATTCTTGTATGGCATGGGAGGCTGGGGGAGTTCCTTGAGTACAGTCTCCAATATAAGAAAAGTAAGGTCATTTTTCTCTATCTGCCTCTTCAGATCTACATGGCAAGAACAGAAATGATTTGATGGGAGCCACTGGAATTCCAGCCTCTGTTCAAGAAAGGAAGTCAGAAACCATTAAAGTTGGGACCAGTGACCAAGACATTTGTAAGATTTCCTAAACATCTGTGATTCCCCCCCATTTTAGTTATTTTTATAACTCCTTGTCTGATTTTTCGAGAGGACTAAGAGCAAAACTTTTAAAATAGATTAAACTTTCTAATTCAATGACAGATGATTAAAACAAATAAAATTCGGCACTATGATGCCTTAGAAGTATGGACCTTGAAGGACTGAAATTAAATGTATGAGAAAAAATTTACCAGGCAAATACTAACCAGAAGGAAGTTGGTGGATAGTATAGTAATTTCAGAAATATACACACATGCACATATGCACACACATACATAAATGCAAATGAGCACACACACAGACAAAGCATTAACTTGTATGCTCCTAACACAATATAGCTTCAAAATGTAGAAATTAAAAACTGACAAAAATTTAAAGGAAAAAATGATAGAGGAAATGACAGAGAAAAGATTGAATATATTAAGTGAAGACATGAAAGATATAAAGAAAAAGGACACAAATTGAACTCTAGAGATGTAAACTATAATGTTTGAGATTAACAATATACCAAATGAGATTAACAGGAGATTACACAAAGAAAAGAAAAGATTGGTAAGCTTCCAAGACATAGCAATGTGTCTATAAACTGGAACTATAAAATGGAACACCAATTGAAAAAAATTAAAAGACAGAAAAAAATGAAGAAAGCATTAGTGAACTATGAGACAGCCTCAAATGGCCAAATACAATGTAATTGGCATCCCTAAAAGGATGCACAGGTGATAAATATTTAAAGAAATCATTAATAGCTGAAAATTTTCCAAATTTGATAAAAACTATAAGCCTATGAATCCAAGAAGCTCAATGAACTCCAAGCATAAGAAACAAAACATTAAGCCATGTCATAATCAAACTGCTTAATGCCAGCAATAAGGAGAAAAATGTTAAAAGCAGCCAGAGAGGAGAAAAAAAGATACATTGTATATAGAGAAATAGATAAAGAGGAAGGTAGATTTCTCTCTGGAAATAATATAAGCTAGAAAATGGTGAACCAACATCTTTAAAATACTGGCTGGAATATAGGGGAGGAAATCAGTGAAAACTGCAAAAAAATGAAGATGAAATAAAAACATTTTCCAGACATACAAATATTGAAAGAATTAATCACCAGAAGACTGACACTATAAAAAATAATAGATAAGTGCTTCAAAGAGAATACAAGTGACACCAGATGTACACAAATGAAGTAAGAATTCTATAAACAGAAACCACAAAGTAAATATAAATAATTTTTTTAATTTAAATCTCTTTAGAAGATAATCAACAACTTAAAGCAAAAATAATAGCAATGTATTGTAGAGATTTTAACATGAGTAAAAGTGAAATGTGTGATCACAATAGCACAAACGCCAGGAGGGGGAAGGAGAAATGAAAATACATGATTGTAAGGTTTTTATGCTATAAGTAGTGCAAAGTCACTTGAACATAGACTATAATACGTTAAAAGTATAAAATATAAATTCCAAAGCAACCAATTATTTAAAAACAGAGCTAATAAGCCAATAAAGTAGAAATACAGAATTGTAAAAATATTAATCTAAATTAATACATAAATAGAGGACAAAAGGAACAAAGAACAAAAAAGACACCCAGAAAACAAATAGCAAGACTTTAGATTCAAATCAATCATATTAATTCTTTACATTAAATGTAAATGGTCTACACACCCAAATTAAAAGGCAGAGATTATCAGATTGGAAGGAAAGAAATTAACACCCACTCTATGCTGCTACAATTTGTTTTAAGTAAAAAGGATGGAGAAATATATTCTATACTAATTTAAGTTGAAAGAAAGTGAAAATAGCTATATTAATATCAGCCAAAATAGATTTCAGAGCAAAAACTATTATCAGGGGTGAAAAAGGTCATTATATAATAATACAGAACTTGGTTTATCAAGAAGACATAAAAGTCACAAATATTTGTGTGGTTAATAACAGAGCTTCAAAATGAAGCAAAAACTGAAAGGACTACAAATGAAAATAGAGAAACCTACAATTATACTCTAACATTTTCACTCATTTAAATAATTGATAGAATAAGTAGACAGAAAATTAGTAAAGACATAGAACATATGAAAAATACTATTAACCAAATTTATTTAACTGACACACATAGAATACTCCACCCAATGACAGTAGAATATACATCTGCTTCACATGTCTATGGAATACATAAGATAGACCATATTAGGGATCATAAAAGAAGTCCTAATAAATTAAAAAAGCATTCAAGTCACACAAATGCTTCTCTGGCCACACTGGAATTAAATTAAAAATCAATAATAGAAAGATTTCTAGAAAACCCTCAAATGCTTGAAAATTAAATTATACACTTGAATATAATCCATGGGTAAAGGAAGAAATCAAACAAATTACACTTTATTTGGAATTGAGTGAAAATGAAAGCACAACATATTGAAATTTGTAGCTCTAGTCTGCACTGTATTTCTTGGAATAAAAAATTTCTTCTAAAACAATGATGGTAACTAGGATTACATTTGGGAGGCTCATCCAGTATTTTAGGTCTAAGATGCAGTACCAATTTCAACCTTGATGAAAACTCTTCACCCTGGCATTGAAACAACAGAACAGTGTCATCATAACTGCCCAACTTTTGTACTCATGGTATAAAAAGATGGAAGTTAACCTCCTTATGATGTTTTTATGATCTTTTTTAGTTATACCTCTATTTGTCCTCTCTGGGAAATAAAAGAAAACTATAATAGGATTATAGTATTTAAACAAACACCCAACTCTAACCAATTTCTGGATATATTTGTCATTTCTACAAGAGAAACAGGTTTCAGGGAATTGAAGAGTTATACTAAAAATCCAAGCCTGAGACTGAGCAATTTAACTATTTTTAGTGGTAGTGAACAGTAAATACATGACCCGAAATATAAAATATTAACATCAAAGTGAAATATAGAAAGGCTCAGAAAGTACTGAGAGCCTAAAGGAATGCAGCAGAGGGTTTAACAGACTATAAAGCTCACAAGAGAACTCGACAAGAATCTAATGCTCAAAATAGTAAAAGTCAAACTTGCATTTGTTTAACTCACTGAAAAATTCTCTGTTATCTGGACAGCCACAGTCTAAGACTTCAGCAGTGAAAATGTAATTAAGATATACTAATATTGGACAAAAAACCCATTAAGACCCAAGAATATGGAAATGCCTCCCATACCACTCAAGTGGGCAGTATTTGAACACGGCAAGGTAAAGTTCATTTGGGAGGGTGGAAGAGGATTGTGGAACTGCAGAAGTCCTGAAAAATGTTTTTGTTTTTAGAGAAGTAATACATCACAAAGCTTGGAAGCAGTTTCCATTAATGGAGACATCTCATATACCTTGTCCCTTTCTGCATGCTGAGAACAAGAATAACTATTTCAGGGAAATTCTGTAAGCCAAATTCAGAGAAGTTAACAAATCTTGTACAGATGAATTTGACAACAGTTTGAAATAGAAACTTCATAGGGGGATGCTTAATGGATACAAAAATATAGTTAGGTAAAATGAAAAAGATCTAGTATTTGATAGCACAAGAGGTTGACTATAGTCAATGATAATTTATTGTACATTTAAAAATGACTTAAAAATATAATTAGAATGTTTATAACACAAAGAAAGGATAAATGCTTGGGGTAATGGATACCCCATTTACCCTGAAGTAATTATTCTACATTGTATACCTTTATCAAAATATTTCATGTGCCCCATAAATATATCCACCTACTATGTACCCACAAAAATAAAAAATAAATTAAATAAACTTCATAGCAGACCTTAAAAAAAAAAACCTATCATGTTTCAATGCAAAAAAAACAAAACAAAAAACAGGCCAGGCAGGATGGATCATGCCTGTAATCTCAGTACTGTGGGAGGTCAAGGCGGGTGGATCACTTGAGGACAGGAGTTCAAGACCAGCCAGGCTAACACAGTGAAACTCCGTCTCTTCTGATAATACAAACAAAAATTAGCTGGGTGTGCTGGCATGCACCTGTAATCCCAGCTACTTGAACCTGGGAGGCAGAGATTGCAGTGAGTCAAGATCCGGCCACTGCACTCCAGCATGGGAGACAGAGCAGACTCTGTCTCCAAAAAAGAAAAAGAAAGAAAACAACAACAACTTTAAAGTCAGGAACCTCTGGTTTCCAGTACTGGCTCTGCCAATTATAAGCTGTAAGAATTTGAGCAGGTTTCTGGCTTGCTGAAAGCCCAAGTTTTTTAAATCATGAAAATAAAGCTATCTTCCTCACTCAGTTGTCAAAAGGACTTGCTCATGTACATAAAGAACTAAAATCAGTTCTGAGCACATAGAAGGCCTGACGAAATAGTACAAATTACTAAGAATAATTAGGAACACCTTTTCCAAAGGGCCAGAAAATGATGGCTGGAACTAGAAAGTGAAAAATTGTTTTTATAAGAAGAACTCAAGAAACATGAGAAAATCTAATTTATGAAATTAAATGGTGTTTCTATTCACAATAGCCAAGATATAGAATCAATCTAAATGTGCATCAACAAATGAATGAATAAAGAAAATGTGGTACATAAACAAAGGGAATATTATTCGGCTATTTAAAAAGAATGAAATTCTGTCTTTGCAACATTGATGGAACTGGAGGATATTATGTTAAGTGAAATAGGCCAGAAACAGAAAGACAAGGCTGGGCATGGTGGCTCACACCTGTAACTCCGGCACTTTGGGAGGCTGAGGCGGTGGATCACCTGAAGTCAGAGACCAGCCTGGCCACCATGGTGAAACCTCATCTCTATTAAAAATACGAAAATTAGCAGGGTGTAGTGGTGCACGCCTGCAGTTCCTGCTACTCAGGAGGCTGTGGCACAAGAATCGCTTGAACTTGAAAGGCAGAGGTTGCAATGAGCCAAAATCACATCACTGCACTCCAGCCTAGGTGACAGAGCAAGACTCTGTCAAAAAAAAAAAGAAAGGAAGAGACAGAGAGAGAGAGAGAAGGAGGAGGAGGAGGAGGAAAGAGAAAGAAGGAAAGAGAGAAAGAAGAAAGAAGAAGAAGAAGGAAGAAAGAAAAGAAAGAAAAGAAAAGGGAAAGAAAAGAAAAGGAAAAGAAAAGAAAGAAAAAAATCACATATTCTCATTCATATGTGAACACTATAAAGGTGATCTCATGGAGGTAGAGAAGAGATGATGGTTATCAGAGGCTGAGGCTGGGAAGGGTAGAGGGGAAGGAGGAACTATAAATGGGTTGGTTAAGGGGTACAAAAACACAATTAGATAGAAGAAATTAGATCCAGTGTTCCATAGCACAATACGGTGACTACAGTTAACAATAATTTATTGCATATTTCAAAATAACTAGAAGAGTAGAACTGAAATGTTCCTAACACAAGGGAATGATAAATGTTTAAGGCGATGGATATCCCAGTTAATGTGATTTGATCAGTACGCATTGTATGCTTGTATCAAAATATTACATGAACCCCATAAATATGTACAATTATGATGTATTCACAAATATCAAATTTTTAAAAAATATTAAATGGTGCTAATTTAAAGTGAATAATGAGGCTGTAATAAGTCTTCTCCAAAGATAGCCACCCTCAATTCCTCCTCTCCCTGTATAAGCATGTCACTCTGCCTATCCAGAAGTAGAGTCCACTTTCCTTCTCTTTAATTTGGGTTGGCCACACTGTGCCAGATCCATTCCCAGCCTTTAAGAAGTGCGGTGCTACTGCCTTCCCCATTGAACCCCACTGCAGTGTAAGAGGCCTCCATGTTGTAAGGAAGCCCAATCTAGCCATTGAAAAGCAACACATGGAGAAGCACCAAAGCTGAGACAGTGAGTGAAGTTTTCTTAGAACTTCCAGCCCAGCCAAGATGCCACCTAAATGCAACAACATGAGTAAACTCAGTCAACAGGAAAACCGTCCAGCTAAGTCCAGTCAACCCACAGACCCACAGAATCATGAGAAAGAAAAAAAAATTTAAGTTTGGGACAATAGATACATGAAACAGATTCTAAACCTGCCAACTACGAACTGTAATTATCTGTAGCCTAAGACCATCAGAAGCTGCTAATCAAATCATCTTTCTCTTTCTCTCTCCCCTCCCCCTCTCTCTCTCTTATTTTTTAAGAGACAGCGTCTCACTCTGTTGCCCAGACTGGAGACCAGTGGCATAATCATAGCTCACTGCAACCTCAAATACCTGGGCTTAAGTGATCCCCCACCTCAGCCTCCAAGCACCACCATACTCAGCTATTTTTTTTGTTGTTTTTGTAGAGACAGGGTCTCACTATGTTGCCAAGGCTGGTCTCAAACTCCTGGCCTCAAGCTATCCTCCTTCTCACCCTCTCGAAGTGCTGGGATTACAGGCACCACCCATGCCCAGCCTTGTGTTGCCTCTCTTAACAGATTATTAATGGTGTAGGTGCACTAGAAGCTATGATTCCAAAAACAAATTTCTTTGCAGGGTAACCCCAGATTCACTGGTTAGAGGCTGCAGGAAGGGACCCAGCCAGTGAAAACAGCCAGAATGCTTCTGGTAAAAGGGCAATTCTTTCCTACTACAGATGAAAGAATGTTTTTTAAAAAATCTTTTCTGACAGAGCTCATAGAAAAACAACTTGCAACTTATGTCTCACTTCTTTCAGGAAATCTGAATTTATTACCAAAAGCCACTTGGCTAATATTTTTTCTCTCCCTACATGGAACTGATATTTAAGAAATAACCACAGTCAGCCCTTTCAAATTCATAACTTCACTGGGTTTTGATTTATGATTTCAGAACATGTTGGACTCAGGGTATTCTTCCCTTTTGTGAATAATAAATTAATTAGTCTAACTAGCAGCCAATGCCACAATGGCATAAAATGGTTCAAAAACACAAGATTATTGGATAGACATGAAGGAGTCCTTGAAATACTTGGCCTTCCCTTTTGTAATTCTCTTTCTTTCCTCAGAGTAAAATCATTCTTTGTCTTTAAATGATGGGGCCATCTTATTATCACCTTCAACTAATTACGGAATATAAAAAAGTTTTTCATCTCTTCCCACAAATTTTCTCCCTGACCCATTTCCCACACACTGTGGCAGGAGACGGTATGAAGAGTAATTCTGGGCATAAAAGCTTTTCAGGTCTTTAATAACATGAACTCACCTCAATTAATTAGGTGAAAATATTTCTCTGATTTGCTGTCTGTGACCTTGCTCTTAATAGCCTTCAATGAAGCCACTGTGGCTTTCACTCTCCACAATTTCAAGACAGTTATTTACTGGTTTATTCCTTTTACTCCATCATTTATCTTCATAAAATAAAATCATTCTAAATTAAGCAAATTTTAAATAGCAGTTTCTAATAGCCAGGCCAGGAAGACTTCACTTTCGATCTCGCTATGACCTGTTTTTACATTCAAAGTGGCATTTATTTTTACACACATCTTCCAAAGAGAATGAAAGAAATTGGGTTGATTTTTTTAAATACAGAGATCAAAAATTAAAAAAATAAACTTAAGAGAAACTTTCATTAAATATTTAGTGGGAGCCAATTACGTTCCAGTCATATCCTGAGTTGTGGGAATAAAGATGAAACCATTCCAACCCTTACGATATCATGGGTTAATACAGGAACTGACTCTGAACAACAAGCTACATCAAACACTGTAGGAAAGGAAGAGCTGACAATGGAAAAGACAAAGCTGGGGATGAGAAGGACAAGAACAGAGCCTGGAAGCACCAAGCATCTTCAGGAAATGTTAAGAGTGAGGATGATGATGAGCAGGTCTCAGAAGGTGTGATGGTTAATACTGAGTGTCAACTTGCTTGGACTGAAGGATACAAAGAATTGATCCTGGCTGTGTCTGAGAGGGTTTTGCCAAAGGTGATTAACATTTGAGTCGGTGGGCTGGGAAAGGTAGACCCACCCTTAATCTGGGTAGGCACCATCTAATCAGCTGCCAGAGTGGCTAGCATATAAGCAGGCAGAAAAATGTGAGAAGAGAGACGGGCCCAGCCTCCCAGCCTACATTTTCCTCCTGTGCTGGATGCTTCCTGCCCTCGAACATCAGGCTCCAAGTTCTTCAGTTTGGGAACTCGGACGGGCTCTCCTTGCTCCTCAGCCTGCGGATGGCCTATTGTGGGACCTTGTGATCCTGTGAGTTAATACTTAGTAAACTCCTATATACATATATATATTCCATTAGTTCTGTCCCTTTAGAGAATCCTGACTAATACAGAAGGGAAGCCGGATTCACTTTCTAGAAAGTGGGACAAGAAGTCACCCTGTCCTGGGTGGCTCCAAATAATAGAAACTCATTCTCTAACAGTTCTGGAGGCCATAAATTCAAAATCAAGGTGTCGGCAAGATGGGCTCCTTCTGAAGGTTGTGGGGAGAGTGTGTTTTGACTTTCTCCTACCTTGTGGTGGCTCTGGGCAGTCCTTGGCATGACTTCGAGTGCAGCCACACCACCCCGATCTCTTCTGTGTTCTTACATGTTGTCTCTCTACGTGTGTCTTCATGTGGTCTTCTTACAAGGACATCCATTGTGGGAATCAGGGTGTTAACGCCCACCCTAATCCAGTAGGACCTCATCCTAACTAATGACATCTGCAGCCACATAAGGTGACATCTGGAGGTGCCAGGTGGACAGGAATGAATGTTGGGGGCACACTATTCAACCCAGGACAGGGGCCGTGCTGAGTCTGAATGCAGTGAGGCTCATGTTCCCAAGAGCCAACTGTCACATACCACACTTCACAATTTTTGTCATGTCAAAAAACAACCCACTCTTCTATGCCGCTTCACTGTATTTTACATTTTTATTAGGTCAGCTCTCTCCCTCTTCTATTTTTTTTTTTTTTTTTTTTTTTTACTTACATACATTCAAGAGGAAGCATTATATCACTACTACAAATGGAAAATACTGCTTGTCATTCTATAAAAAGCAGTCCCTTACCTTTTTGGCACTAGGGACTGGTTTCATGGAAGACAATTTTTCCACAGACCATAGGGGGACAGAGATGGTTTCAGAATTAAACTATTCCACCTGTCAGAGGCTGCAGTGAGCCAAGACCCTGCCATTGCACTCCAGCCTGGGCAACAGAGTGAGACTACATCTAAAAAAAAAAAAAAAAAAGATTTCACCTCAGATCATCAGGCACATCAGGCATTACATGCTCATAAGAAGCATGCAACCTAGACCTCTCACATACACAGTTCACAATAGGGTTTGTGCTCCTGTGAGACTCTAACGCCTCTGCTGATCTCATAGGAGGCAGAGCTCAGGTGGTAATGCTCACCTGCCCACCACCCACCTCTGGCTGTGCAGTCTGGTTCCTAACAGGCCACGGACTTGTACCAGTCCATGGCCCAGGAGTTGAGGTTCCTTGCTCTAAGGTATCCATAAAATGTTTATCAAATTTTTAATGAAAATAGAATTTTAATAATGAAATATACAGCATAATAAATCTGACTGATTTATAAAAATGCATACCCAAAAATAGATTCTTCAGTGATGAGACTACAACTATTAATGATCAGTTAATATAATAAGAGATTTAGGCTGAGTGTAGTGGCTAACACCTGTAATCCTAACACTATGGGAGGCCGAGGTGGGAGGATCACTTGAGGCCAGAAGGTCAAGATCAGCCTGGCAACATAGTGAGCCCCCATCTGTACCAAAAAATAAAAATAAAATTTAAAAAAAGACCAGTTGTGGTGGCTAACACATGTAATCCCAGCACTTTGGGAGGCCGAAGCAGGTGGATCACATGAGGCCAGGAGTTCAAGACCAGCCTGGCCAACATGGTGAAACTCCATCCATGCAAAAAATACAAAAGGTTAATCATTTTGTTTTTCTTTTTTGTATTTCTGCATAATCTCACTTATACATGGAATCTAAAAAAAGATGAACTCAGGCCAGGGACAGTGGCTCACACATGGAATCCCAGCACTTTGGGAGGTTGAGGTAGGTTGATTCATTGAGCCCAGGAGTTTGAGTAGAGCCTGGGCAAAGTGGCAAAATTCTGTCTCTACAAAAAAAAAAAAAAAAAATCAGCTTTGTGTGCTGGTGAGTCTCTGTACTCCCAGCTACCCGGGAGGCTGAGGTGGGAGGATCACTGAGCACAGGAGGTTGAGGCTGCAATAAGCCATAATTGGGCCACTGCACTCCTGCCTGGGTAATAGAATGAGACTGCGTCTCAAAAAAAAAAAAATCGAACTCATAGAAACAGAGAGTAAAATGGTGGTTACCAAAGGGAGCTGGAAAGCAGAAACAAGATGTAGGTCAAAGCATACAAAGCTTCAGTTGTGTAGGATGGATAAGTTATAGAACTCTAATGCCTAGTTCTAGAAATCTAGAAATCTAATGTCTACTATCTAATCTATAGTCCCTCCCGTAGCATGGGGACTATAGTGAATAATGCCATACTGAATACTTGAAATTTGCTAAGGCAGTAGATCTTAACTGTTCTCACCACACACACACACACACACACACACACACACAAATAACTGTGTGAAAACATGGATCTGTTAATTAGCTTGACTGCGGTAATCAGTTCACTTATATATTGAAATATCACACTCTATACCTTAAATATATACAATTTCAATTTTAAAATGTTTAGAAAATTTTGACTTATGGTATTCATAAATAAAATGAGCCAAAGAAATTTAACCTCCTTCACTGATAACATTGCATAGTGAAAATTAATTCCTAATTAAAATAACAATCACTTCTGCATAACAATCTTTGTCACCAGAAGCCATCTGATCAAAGCACGAGAAACCTGTTCTACCTACGGGTTTCAAGTATTTGGTAATATGTGAAAAATAATGGAAGAAAGATTCCTTATATACTCACCCCTGGCACATGATTTGAGAAAATCCTTACAAGGAAGGACCTTCTAGCAAGTTCCAGTGTCTCCTCATAATGTTCACAATTGTTGATGAGGTCTTCAGATGGGTTCTTTTTTTCTTTTTGAGCTGAGGCTTGCTCCGTGGTCCAGGCAGGAGTACAGTGGTATGATCTTGGCTCGCTGCAAACTTCACCTCCCGGGTTCAAGTGATTCTTCTGTCTCAGCCTCCTGAGTAGCTGGGACTACAGATGCACACCACAATGCCTGGCTAATTTTTGTATTTTATAGAGATAAGATTTCACCATGTTGGCCAGGCTGGTCTTGAACTCCTGACCTTGGGTGATCTGCCCACCTCGGCATCCCAAAGCACTGGGATTATGAATGTGAGCCACCACACACCAGGCCTCAGATGGATTAATAACCGCCTAAGGTTCTTTAGATGGACTAATAACCAGGTCTTTCAGAAAAGGCTTTCCATATTGTTGAACAGATGAATGAGGTTAAAGTGTCCAGCTTGTAATAATAACTGCTACCATTTACTCAGCACTACTATATCTAGGCATTGCATAAAGCTACTAATAGGAATTTTCTCATTTGACTTTCACAACAACTTCAAAGTAGCTACTATTATCTGCTAGGGGCAGAGGGATGGTGAGATTTGGCTGAAGCTTTATTACCCTTAAAAATAAAAGAAGTAACTTTTTCTCCTTAAGGGTAAGTGAAGAACTCTAACCTAGGTGGGAGCTTCTAGCACCTATGACATCATGGGAACATGAACCAGAACTGGGGGCTACATCTCTGTGGCACTTTTCCTGTCTCCGGATCCCAGAACTGGCCTCGGGCGCCAGGCCAGGATTGTTTCTGCCTGGGGGAATCCATGTGACTGGGCTGCAAAAACATCCATGGTGGGATGAGTAGCCAGTGGAAGCTGAGGGCTGGAAAGCAGAGGGGAAAGGTGGGTCTCTGAGAGTGGAAGAAGTGAATGCCTAAATTAGAGCCATCAGCTGGCATGGTAGCTCACAGCTGTAATCTCAGCACTTTGGAGGCTGAGGCAGGCAGATCACCTGAGGTCAGGAGTTTGAGACAAGCCTGGCCAACATGGTGAAACCCTGTCTCTACTAAAAATACAAAAATAAGCTGGGCCTGGTGGCGTGCAGCACAAGAATTGCTTGAACCCCGGGAGGGGGGAGGTTGCAGTGAGCCAAGATTGTGCCACTGCACTTCAGCCTGGGTGATAGAGCGAGACTCCATCTCATAAACAAATTAAAAAATAATAAAAATAAAAAACACCTATCATTACTCAGGGACTTCTGAAGCATTCTGCTTTGTGCCTGTGAAAAGTCTGGAAGTGAGATGTTATTTTCCCTTCTAAGATTTATCCTCTGCAGCTAAAGACATCTAGAAAATTTAAACTTTGTATTTTTATCAGCAAAGCATGTTGACAGTGCAGCTCATGGTTTAGTTACAAATTGAGGATTTGCAGTACTTTCTAGAAACACATAACTGTGAGATCAACCAATATCTGGAAGAAAAGTTCCAGGGTAGGCCGGGCGCAGTGACTCACACCTGTAATCCCAGCACTTTGGGAGGCTGAGGCGGGTGGATCACGAGGTCAGGAGTTCAAGACCAGCCTGGCCAAGATGGTGAAACCCCATCTCTACTAAAAATTCAAAAATTAGCTGGGTGTGGTGGCAGTTACCTGTAATCCCAGTTACTTGGGAGGCTGAGGCAGAGAATTGCTTGAACCTGGGAGGCTGAGGTTGCAGTGAGCTGAGATCGCACCACTGCACTCCAGCCTGGGCAACAGAGCGAGATTCCATCTCAAAGAAAAAAAAAAAGTTCCAGGGTAAACATAGAGTGATAGTTACCAACTACAATTCAGGAAGCATCTTTTCCTGGGCAGTTTCCTTCATAAATGCATAAAATCAATGCATTTACTTGTAAATCATTATTTATAAGTAAAAGTTACATACAAATGCAAGGTCTCCTCCTCAAGGAGTTTACAGACTCCCCTTATGTAAAAACAGACACACACACACAGCCTCTTTCTGCAAATGCCTGGGACTCTGTCCAAGAGCTTTCTCTGGCCACAAGACCAAACGTGAAGACCTTAGGAAAATAATTCCTTGGGGGAGCAGCCTTTGACCAATGACCAGTGAAATACAGTAGAGAGAAAGCCTAGCTTCCTTGTCCCACTCTGAGACATGTGCTATAGAGTTTCTCCAAGGTCCTCAGCAGACCTGAGTCCCAGTTGCCCTCAATAGCCACCTTCTCATTAATGCACCTTAACTGGCCTTTTTCCTTCCCTTGTCTCACTTCCCCATACCCTTCCTGGAGTCACTTTCCAAATACCTGTGAAACGGGAGAGTTCCCTGACCCCCACCTCACAGGACATACAACAGGAGTGTGGCTCATCTCTTGGCCACTGCTGCTCAAACCTCTTATGGGAGGGGGGAGCATGGAGATGGGCAGGTACAGGAGCCAGGGCACTAGGCTCTGGCTTCACGGCAGCATCTAGGAGTGGGAGCCTGTGACTCCCAAAGCCCAACTAGGTGTGTGTTATGGTGTGCTCTTTAGCCTTGCCATCTGTGGGATGGCTTAAGTGTTAACGAGCTCAGTGGACCCTCTGTATTTTTGTAAGGGCACAGGGCCAGTATGACAGCTTTCTGTATCTCAAGCTCTTGTCCAGCATCCTGGAAGAATCAGCTCACACATGGAAGTGAAAAATGAATGCAGGGATTTTACTGAGTGGTGGAGGTGGCTCTCAGCAGGATGGATGGGGGAGCAAGAAGGGGGAAGGAGTGGGAAGATGATCTTCCCCTGGAGTTTGGTTGTTCAGTAGTGGATCTCCTCTAATCATCCCCAGCCAAATTCCTCTCAACATTCAGACTCCTCTTCTCTTTCTCTGCTGCGCTGTTCTGCTTTTCTGTTTGTCTCCTCGTCTCCTTTTCTGCTTCTGGAGGCTGGGGTTTGGGGTTTATATAGGTACAGCATAGGGAGTGTGGTGGGCCAAAAGGCAGCTTTGGGGCATAAAAAGAGAAATGCCTGTCCTCATTTAGGGCCATGGCTATCCAGGCTTGAGGGTGCAGCCTTTGCCTGGGAAGTGCCCTATTCTACCCAGTATTTCCCTATCTCCTGTCTGTATCAAGTACACTCAAAGTTGGGGACTGCTGAGGAAATAAGACTGGTTCAAAAGAACTGTCACCATGTTAGTGATGGCAGCAAATTACTAAATACCATTGCAAAATCTAATTAACCAGATACTCTGTTGCTGGACGGTACTAGTAACTTTTGGCTTCTTTCACTGTCTTCTATACAAAACAGAAGAAACTTTAGTGGGCTGGAGAAAATAGCCTTCACTTTCATGTATAACATAGAGGAAATTCTCAGTCAAGGCTCAATCCAGAAAACAGAAGTCCATGCCTGGAATTTTAATGCAGAATATTTTATGTAGGGAAATACTTATAAAGGGGCTGGAAAAACAAATGGTCAAAGAAAAGAATGAGACAATGGAGATGTTTGCAACAGAAAGAAACCACTATCCAGTTTCTCAAAAAGTTAGATGCAGAGTTACTGCAGGATCCAGCAATTCTTCCCCTAGATATATATCCAAGAGAATTGAAAACATGTCTATACAAAAACCTGTACATGAATGTTTATAGCAGCATTATTCATCCTAGTGAAAAAAAAAAAGAAAGAAAGAAGAAAGAAACAACTCAAATGTCCATCAACTGATGAATGGCTAGATAAGCAAAATGTGGTAAGTCCATACAATGGAATATTACTCAGCCATAAAAATGAAGTACTGGCTGGGCATAGTGGCCCTTGCCTATAATCCTAGCACTTTGGGAGGCTGAGACAGGTGGATCACCTGAGGTCAGGAGTTCGAGACCAACCTGGCCAACATAGTGAAACGCCATTTCCACTAAAAATACAAAAATTAGCCAGGTATGGTGGCACGTGCCTGTAATCCCAGCTACCTGGGAGGCTAAGACAGGAGAATCGCTTGAACCTAGGAGGCAGAGGTTGCAGTGAGCCGAGATGGTGCCACTACATTCCCACCTGGGAGACAAAGCAAGACTCCGTCTCAAAAAAAAAAAAAAAATGGAAAAAGAAAAGGAAACAGAAAAAAGGAGCCACGATCATTGAACATCTCTTGGGCAAGAGAGACAAAGAAATGCGGAGGTTTTACCAGAGCTTAAGAGCCAGAGCTCCTAGCAGAAACTGGAGCCACTATAGAAGGAGCATGTGGTGGAAGCTGGCCCCAGGGAGGGGGACACAGTCATGGCCAGGCACTCATTCATAAGCAGAAGCCCTGACTTTTCCCTTCCTCTTGCCCACAATTCTCCTGCTATTGGCCAATCCTGGCCAGAAACCAGTTAGCAGGAATCTGAGAAATGTGGTTTGCAGGTGTTGGCTCCACGACACAGAGAAGAGTAGGGAGGAGTGGGGTATTTGTCTGAAAACAAACAGGCAAACACCTTGCAGAGAACCCTGTTACTTCAAACATGAAACTCTTCCCTATTGAGATTATGAATACAACCTAGCCAAAAGGATGGGTAGTATCATTTGTGAAAACTCAACACAAGCCCTCAATGAATGATTTTCTGGAGATAATGGAGGAATAAGAGAAGGAAGGGAATAATTATTTCAGAAGTGGTTACAACATGAAAATGGGAGAACAAGCCTTCCTTTAAGCCAAATGGATATTCTCATTGGATCTTACATTTCACAAATATCATTGAGCACCTTAGGAATACAGCAAAAGTGACACTGTCCTTCCCTCAAGGATATTACTAAGGAAATCTCAGTCTATGGAAGGAAAAAAAATATTAACCAGCCGGACGTGGTGGCTCACGCCTGTAATCCCAACACTTTGGGAGGCTGAGGCAGGTGGATCACCTTAGGTCAGGAGTTCAAGACCAGCCTAGTCAACATGTTGAAACCCTGTCTCTACTAAATATACAAAAATTAGCCAGGCACGGTGGCAGGCACCTGTAATCTCCGCTACTCAGGAGCTGAGGCAGGAGAATCGCATGAACCCAGGAGGGGGGAGGTTGCAATGAGCCGAGGTCGCACCATTGCACTCCAGCCTGGGCAACAGAGCAAAACTCCATCTCAAAAAAAAAAAAAAAAAAAATTAACCAGGCCTGGTTAACTAAATAAAAAAATTCAGGAATCATAACAGAATGGAAAGTGTTTATTTAAATGTGAATTTGAACAGTGCCTCTCTACCAAATAACTCAAAGAGCTTAAAACTGGAAGGACATCCTTCGGAAGTGTGTCGAGGAATCCTCCATTCTCACTGAATTTCAGTCTGTCTAAACATCATTACCTCTGGGCACGCTGCAGTTTTCTTAAACCATACTCCCACACCCCTATCAGCTGCTAACATAACTGCTGCTCACTTCGGTATACTGCGAGGAATAACCTACTTAAACACAGAACAGAACTTGTAGCTTAAACTTCCCAACGAGAACAACTGGGGAGAAAACAAAGTGAGATTGAGACTGATCCAAGTTTCTATAAACCCTTCAGGACATGTAACATTCCCAAGCAGATATGACGCCAAACCAACTCTTGACATTCAAATGGCCAGTTACTATTTTGACATCCTTGAGCTGTTGCACCTTGCTGTTAATTTCATCCCTAGGAATAGTGTTGGAGGAGAATCGACCCTTATAGACATTAATTTGAACTGAGGCTAGATTCCTGCTGACTATACAAACGCCTTGAATCTAGGGTATATGTCCTACCTTGAAGAAATCCTAAAACAGAATTATTAAAGATGTCTTTCTTTAAAAAAAAAATGTCAGAAGGTTCTTTTTCCTTTATACAAGCAAGTGTATCACGAAAGCAAATTTCCTTTGCTTAAGGCCAAAACAATGTCAAATAAAATAAAGCAAAAGATAAACACATACCTCTGAGGCCATTCTTGTCTCATTTCCACCTTTCCTCTTGGATAATTCTCAATATTAACACAGCTTGGGAGGGTGAGGTGACCAGAATTGAGAAGGGCCAAGAGATAGAATTTAACAAAAGAGCAAATGGAACTCCTACTGCATTGCAAGCTTATGCAAATGTTTCCAAAGATAAAATATTTCAAAGCAAATCCATAAATAACAAAGAACCGAGTCACCATTATAGTAAAGTCATACTTTTCAATAGCTTATTAAAATATACCATTTATTTTGGGCTCTAGCCATACATCAAAGCACAGCAAAAAAAAAACTAAACTTTTTGCTTCTCAAAGTGTATTTATGAAAAGTAGAGCCGTATCAAGTAATACACATAGCCAATTTTGTTCTTGGACCTTGCCAGCTGTGTGCACCTAAAGTAGTAGCACATTTGACTATAAGACTTTGAAGCGGTTTTCCTTCTTTCCAGAGCTTTAAAGGAAAACTATCAACAATTGATGATATATGTGTGCGAATCAGCAATGTATATTAACATTATAACATATAATGCAGAAATCAGTAGTAAATATATTAAGCTATGTTAATATATTTAATCAACATCTTAAAACACAGAAAAGCCCTACTAAACATAAAATTTACCCCAAAAATGACTTTAAATGCTTCCTTTAATTCATTTAATGAAGACAGTTCCCAATTACCAGCTTATTTTGTTTTCATGTTTTCACTGAAATAATTAACCAGAAGAAATTAAAAATTATAGAAATTGTGATATTCCTTATCTCTTGATTACTTATACTGTGTACAGCTCATGTGAGAGTTTTAAACTAAAATACTTACTCATCTCATTCACACTGAAGAATATGTAAAACACAAATATAGAAAGAATGGTCCACTCTTCTGAGAGTTTTTTGTGCCTACTTATTAGGGAAAGAAAAACATGGGAATATTCTGGGCAGATGAAGAATCATAAAGTGAAAGATGGGCATGCTGGCTAGAGTGTTTGTGAAATTACTAAAAATTGAAGATACCTGGTATTCACATATTCATACAAATGCACAATAGCAAATCATTTTGCATAATCTTTTCTATTAATGTGATAATAAAAACTAATTATGAAACCACACTCAGGTTACCACTGATTCTAAAATAAAGACGTGGACTATATTTGTGCACTACATCTGAGATTCTCAGACATTACTATTAGCAATTTTTATTGGTGCTACACAATTTAGTGACTAATAATACAATGTCTTGAGTTAATTGTTTGGTATATTGATCCCATCTTGATAACTAGATTAAATATTCCTCCATACTCCCACATTTCCTCACACATGTAACAGGTACTCAAATAAATACTTCCTGACTGATAGACATGTTTGTCTAAATTAGAGGTTTCTACCCTATAAATATACTGGCTGATATCCAATTCTTTGTTTCATTTTGTTATTTTAATAGCCAAAAGTTTATGTCTACATGTCAGGAACACTCATGTCAAAATTATGCATCAATATTCTTTTATTTACATTTCCCAGATATCCAAGCACAACTTAACGTTTTGTCTTACTCTAGAAGAAAACCAACCTGTTGTGTAAATGAATAAACAGTTCAGGCAACTACCGAGAGGACGGTTCTTTCCTTTTTCTTTTCTTATTTTATTTTGATTTTTACATATGAAACATATGTGTAAAATATAGACTTAAAAGTTAAAATACGAATAAAATGCTACTCTTCTTTCTACTAAGATTAAGAAATAGAACATGGCCACTTAGAGACTCCTGTGTCTCCTTCACCATCAAATCACCTACTCTCCCTCAGAAGGTAACACCTATCCTAAGTCTTGTTTTGGTTACTGTTTTACCACCTGTGTGTGTATACCAGACAGCATATTGGTCCATTTGGCTACTCTGGGTCTTTATGTAAACAAACATATGCTGTATGCATTCTACAGTGATGTGCTTCTTGCACTGCAGGTCTGCAAATTATATCATGGGTCCATGCTAAATAAGTATGGAAATTGAGGGTGTTTTGAAATTTGTATACCAATTTGACAGTCATGTTATGTTGCTTGTACACTTTTTCGAATTTCACTTTTCTTGTAAAGGTAGAGCCTCCAACCTCAACCTCCCGAGTAGCTGGGACTACAGGCACGTGCCACCACACCTGGCTAATTTTTTGTAGAGATGGGTTTCCACCTCCACATTGCCCAGGCTGGTCTCAAACTCCTGAGCTCAAGCCATCCACCTGCCTATCCTCCTAAAGTGCTGGGATTACAGACATGAGCTGACACACCCAGCCTTAATTAGATGAGTAAATAAAGTAACTATAGGAAGGAACATTCTTGTCTTTTGCTAATCTCAAATACAAGGTCAAAGTTTTACTAGCAAGTAGGAAAGTGACTTCATTTTTTAGAAACCCTGAACCACTTTAAGAAATTTCCCTTCTCGTCTCAGTCTGCTAAGAGTATTTCCTCATTGTATGGTGAGTTTTATTAAATGCTTTGTATCTATTAAGGTGATCATGATTTTTGTCTTTTAATATACTAATGCGGTAAATAACAATTGATTTTCTAAAGTGTAACCAACCTTATATTCCTGGGACAAAAATAGTTTGCTTATGAATCTTTACCCTTTTATATATATTACTTAGTTGGGTTTTCTAATATTTTGTACAGGATTTTTGCATGTATTTTATTATAATATTGGTCTATAGTTCTTTCTTCCGTTATCTAATTCAGGTTTTGGTATCAAAGACATGCTAATCTTTATTGTATGCTCTGGAATATAGTAAGTTGTGAATTCTTTTTTTCTTGAATGATTGATTTTGCTGGGATTGAAGGGGTTTTGTAGAAATATTTTTGACTATGGAGTAATTATTTTAATGATTTTGTTATTGCTTGGGTTTTTTAATTTGTTCTTGAGTTAGTTTGGGTACACTGTATTTTTTCTAAGATTTTGTCCATTTCTTTACAACTTTCAAAATGATACGGTTTGGCTCTGTGTCCCCACCCAAATCTCACCTTGAACTGTAATCCTCATAATCCCCACATGTCAATAGCATGACCAGTGGAGGTATTTAGATCATGGAGACATTTTCCTCCTGCTGTTCTCATGACAGTGAGTGAGTCTCGTGAAATCTAATGGTTTTATAAGCATCGTCTGGCATTTCCCCTGCTTGCACTCATTCTCCTGCCACCCCATGAAGAGATGCCCACTGCTATGACTGTAAGTTTCCCAAGGCTTCCCCAGCCATGAAGACAGAACTACGAGTCCATTAAACATCTTTTTCTTTATAAATGACCCAGTCTTGGGTATTCCTTCATAGCAGCATAAGAATGGACTAATACATAAAGTTATAGCTTGAAATTTATCATTATGATCTTCTGTCACTGTAATATCCAGAACATCAATAATTAAGATTTTCAATCATGATAATGATTACTATTTCTTGATCAATAACACCAGGGGGTTGTCAATTATATTAGTCTTTTCAAATAAATTACTTAGCTTTGTAGATTCTCTTTTTTTAAAAGCTTAATTTCTATTGTATTGATTTCTATTTTTATGCTTATTACTTTCTTCCTTCTACTTTCTTTGCATTTAATTAAGGTGGAAGCTTATTGCATTAATTTTTATCCTTCCCTCTTTTCTATTATAGCATTTAATGCCATAAAATTCCCTCTAAGTTCTGCTTTAACTGCCTTCTAGCAAATTTGGCATTTAATATTTTCATTATAAATCAGTCCTAAGCATTTTCTAATTCTCATTATATTCAATCTTTAACTGTTAATTTTTCATTTCCTAACATAGGCTTTTTCTATTTTTTCCAGATTCATTTTAGTTGTTGATTTCTAAATTACATTATATATTTAATTACATTACATTTAGTTATTGACTTCTATAATTACATTATAACACCAAGCATATTTTCCTTACTTGTATCTACTTATTTGTATATATTCTTCTGTCCTCCCTTCCCCCTGCCCTTCCCACATCCACCTCCTTTTCCCCATCATTTTATTTCATGTTGATAAGTGGCTAAATTTACAATTTAGTCTCTATGTTACAGAATAGGAGGAACTGTTACTGAATTAGAAGAAAAATTAACATCATTCAGAGATGAATTTAGTAATAGGATCCCATATCTTCCATTTTAGGGAGAAAACAAGTGTATCTTTCTTCGTATAAAAGATATTTTCACACTGTTAGGCAGAAGAATAATGTTATTTTTATTGTTGTTGTGTGGGTGTTTTAAATATAAGAGTGTATATATGGGTGCTGAGTAGCCAAAGGAGTGGATTGTGCTGAACAGTGTCTGCCATCCTGCATTTCCTCTTCAGCTATGTCCTTTCTAATGCCAGCACTGGGAGCTTGCAATTACACTTTCCAGACTCCCTTTCCAGCTCTCTTTCTGTTGGGTCTGCCAGTGAGAGGCACTAATAAGAGACTGGAAGGCAGAGGAATGAAGAAGCCACCTTCTTCTGGCCTCTACCAGTGCTTCTGGCTGTGCCTCTGGCAGTGATGGCAGCAAAGGCATGACAGTGGCATCCCAAAAGCAAACAAATCATCAACTTTGTATAACCATATATTCAATTTTGTTTGTCCAGGCCTTTCGGCACCTTTGCAACACATTTTGTGAATCCTGTTTGAAATACCAAAAATAGTTCTTTTTAAACATTGATAAATTCCAATGAGGTAATTTTAGTTATTTTTTATTATGGATTACACTGAGATCAGAGAATGTAGACTATATAATTTGAACACCTTCCAATATGTTGTAACTTGCTTCAAGATCCAGAATACAGTCAATTTGCATAAATATTCCATATGAACTTGAAAATATACGTATTCTGGCGTGGGTAGGTAGAGTGTTTAACATATGTCTATTAGGAAAAGTTTGACAACTGTGTTGATCAAATTTTCCATACCCTTACAGAATTTTTGTCTACTTGAGCTACCAATGACTGAGAGAGATTATTGTGGTTTTATCTACTTTTCTTTATAGTTCTCCAATTTTTGCTCTATGTGTTTTGAGACCTTGTTACCAGGTGAATAAAAATTGTAATTGTTATATTTTCCTAGTGAATAAGACACTTTATAATTACAAAATAATCCTCTTCATCTTCAGTAATATTCGTTGTCTTAAAATGTTTTTCATCTGATATTAATATATTCACAATCTTCCCTTTGTTTCAAATTTTCCTGGTATACCATTTCCCATGTTTTTATTTTCAATCTTTCTATTCCCTTATGTTTCAGATGCCTTTCTTATCAATAGCATGTTGTTGGATTTTGCTTGTTCTTTTTTAACTCAATTTGATAACTTTTGTCTTCTAATTTAGTAATGTAATTACTGACATACTGTATTTATATCTACCATCTTATTTCAGGTTTTCTATTTATGTTATCTTTTCTCCCATCCCCTCCCCACTTTTTTGTATTCTTTTGGTTTTTGTTTGTTCTCTTTCCATTTTTCTCCTCTACTAATTTAAAAATTATACATTTTGTTTTTATTCCTTAAGAGGTACACGAAAACTTATCAAAGTCAAAAAGATTCACCATATATTTACCTCCTAAAAACACCACAAGGACATTAGAACACTTCACTTTCAGTCATCTACTCCTAATTTATATATACCTAGATTAGATTAAAGTTTCTTCACATTTAGATGGTATGAATTTAGGCTAGAAAACCCTGGAAGTATTGACTTGTGAGCCCACATAGACTACTCTGATTGAAGCACTTGACCTTCTAACCACCTCAGTTATCTTCACTTCTCACAGTGCTCCATCTTCTCTCTCCCTGATTCTTTGTAAATGTTCACCCTTTGCCTGGGACACACTTCCTTATTTGTCATCTGGCTCCTTGTTCTTCAATATCACCTCCTCTAAGATGCCTTCCTTGACCAATTCCCATCCAATTCCATGTTATTTCCTTGCTTAAATATTCTTATCTTGTAATTCTTCCCATTATAGCACCTATCCCAATATTTTACAATTACCTTTTTTCTTATCTATAGAGGTTATTTGACAATAGAAAGTATGTCTGCTGTTTCACTTGTGGATCCCCAGTTCTTAGCACAATGCCTTACACTACTAATATCTGTTGAACAAAGAGTTCCTTACTGGAAATTCTTCACTGGTTTTCCATTGCCTTCTTACAAAACCTCACAGGACCTGGCCAGTTACGACAGTCTCATTTAAGCCTTTATGTTTAGTTGACACGACACTATTATTGTGGAATGTGGCCTGACCACTGACCAATGCAGATACATATATATATCTGCCTGGTAATGCATCTCAAGAAAAAAGGGATTGTGCTTATACTAAGGTAGTCCCATGGCATCCAATGTGAATTATCAGAAGGTGGTCAGAACTGAGAGCAGGCTTAGGCACTGCCACCTGTCACCTCTAAAATCAAATGACAAATCAGTGGACCTAGTATACCATGCATTTAAATGTAGCCAGACTGAGCTAAGCTGTGTAGATGCAAAGGCTAAGAATGATATAATGGACTTTGGGGACTTGGGTGAGGAAAGACTGAGACGAGAGTGAGGGATAAAACACTACATATCGGGTACAGTGTAGGCTGCTTGGGTGACAGGTGCACTAAAATCTCAGAAATCAATACTAAAGAAGTTATCCATGTAACAAAAACCACCTGTGCCCCCAAAAACTACTGAAATAAAAATTAAAATTAAAAATAAATGTAGCCAAACCACCATCATCTTGTATCTGAAATGCAAAGAAAAATCCACTTATCTGCTTAAGTATACCATTCTTACTGCTGAATGAGACATTGTAATTTAAGACTGCTATGACTCAGGATTGTCAGTTCTAGAGCAGGAAGCATTTAATATCTTTACGACTGCTTAAGAGTTCTTTCTATTAAAAACAGCATTCAATATATACTTCCTGAATAAGAAATTGACCTTCTATACTCCAATAACATACTTTAAAAGACAAAAGCATAGAATTCTTGAAGCCAGAAGGAATTTTAATAAGCTATTAACTCAAATTCCCACCTATGAGTAGGACTTCATCTAAAGTCCGTTGTTCAGCAAATGTCTAGGAAGGAGTTGTCTGATCTTCCATTGCCTGGTCCAGTACCTCATCAGAACTATTGACAGAAAAGTCATCCTTGTTATTCTTCAGCTTTGTCTCTGGCCCTTTATAACCCCTAGGTACTTTTCTGGCAATGAACAAACCAATAAAAGACAAGTTAGGCCAGATGAACATATATCTGTGCTAGGATAACCCAAGTGACCCAGGGCCACTTGCCTAGAGTTGGCCTTTTGCCACCTGTTTCCATAGTCTGGTTCTATGCTTTGGAATTTGATATCTGACTCCGATTTCTTCACTCATTCAATGATCTATTTGGCCTCCTGGCTTTGGCCTATGAACCCTGGATTTCTGATGAAATCTTACTATGCACACTCCTGATTTCAGCATCACCTGCTGCTTTAAAGGAAATAGCCAATCCATCAGCCAGCCTCTCCCTATGGCTCTCCCATCAGCCACCTTAGTTTTCTCTAAAACCTTTATTGCTTTCTTTGCCTGCCCACCCTGCAGAGCTGATTCTGCCCCACCAACCAGATACAGGTACTTGGACAATTTGTCAGCTAAGTCTCATTACTTCAGATGAATTTTGCATTCACTGATTACATATTCTATTAAGATATAGAATATTTGGAGATCATCCCTCATATAATCATATTCCTTTAAAAAAAACTTAATAATTTTTTTTCAAAATGAGATAGACAATGTTAGAAACACCACTGACATTAATTATATTTCTGTGAATTATAACCATTCAAGTCAACTTAACTGAACGACAATATTTGGAGTAGCAAACCAAGGACATAATAGAAAGAGAAACATAAACTATAATCTTTCTATTAACATAAAGGGAAATCTAGATAATAGCTTTTATTCCAATTAAGGACAAGTCTACATGCCACAAAATAAAGTAAAAGGCTATGTAACCACCAGGTAAAACATACATGACCAAGAGAGAGAAAGAGAAAAAAAGTGGCAAAGACCTCATTCCCCTGCCCTCCCGCCACACAATTTGATAAATAGGATATCTGGAGAATTAACCTAAAAATGGAAACTGATCAGAAAACAACAATCATATTGGGTAACGGATGAAATTGTCATTTTAGGCAGAGAACATAATTAAAGCCACAGAAATCAGAGAGAAAGTATAATTACTTGAACTCAGTAGGAAATGATTCTAAAAAAATAACCAAGACTTTGCCAAGAACCAAAAATGCTAAGCATAATATAAATGTTTTGTGTTCTTTTCAAGAAATGGCTTTCTGTCCTTTTATTCTTTTAATGGCTTCTATTTTCTATTCACTCAGAATTACTCATTCAAAATCCTCTTCATATGGGGTTGTTAATAGTGTTGTCCATCTACAAGCAAAAAGCATCCACATACGAATGTACATGTTTTGGCTTTTTCTCTAGGTCTTTGTTGGATACATTATAGGTAGATGTCATGATGCTGTGCTGCTGAGATCTAACACCAAGGGATATCTTTGTTCGTGTACATTCTTTTACTTGTTCTTTGAGAAAGACAGTAAAACATGCTGGAGCCACTATAGTTTAAGTTTGTTTGAAATGATACGTAAAAGACGGAAATGGAAAGCTGGAAACAGCAGTGTTAATCAAGAAACTTATCAAGACACTGGCCTTACAACCTACAGAGATACAAAAATAATGCCATTTACCACTTTGTTTTACCCCATATTTTCAATGGGTTGCATTAAAAATATCAGTCAAAGGCTACTACCTGTCCTTTCATATATATATATTTTTTAAACAAACCAACCACAGTCATTTTTATTTTAAATTTTCATAGTTTGTGCAACATCAAATTTTTGGCATTAACTTTGATTTTTAAAAATATTACATTCAAGACAACAGTTGCTGGAGAGGATGTGGAGAAATAGGACTGCTTTTACACTGTTAGTTGGAGTGTAAATTAGTTCAACCATTGTGGAAGACAGTGTGGCATTCCACACTGTGGCACTGTTCACAATAGCAAAGACTTGGAACCAACCCAAATGCCCATCAATGATAGACTGGATAAAGAAAATGTGGCACATATACACCATGGAGTACCATGCAGCCATAAAAAAAGATGAGTTCATGTCTTTTGCAGGAACATGGATGAAGCTGGAAACCATCATTCTCAGCAAACTGACACAGGAACAGAAAACCAAACACCACATGTTCTCACTCATAAGTAGGTGTTGAAGAATGAGAACACATGGGCACAGGGAGGGGAACATCACACACTGGGGCCTGTCAGGGGGTGGGGGAGATAGGAGAGGGATGGCAGGAGGTGGGTGGATAGGGGTGGGATAGTATTAGGACAAATACCTAATGTAGATGACAGGACGATGGATGCAGCAAACCATCATGGCATGCGTATACCTATGTAACAAGCATGCACATTCTGCACATGTACCCCAGAACTTAAAGCATAATTATTAAAAATAAATAAATAAATAAACATAGGAAGATGGAGATCAAGCTTGCTTGGTTCAGTTCAATAGTGAGTTACTGATTATCTACTCTATGCTGTACACTATAGGTATATACAATGTTGAATAGTATATGGGATTTATTTTAAAAGCTAAATCATCATATCAAGTAAAACACTCTTATTCAACTATTAATTCAATTAATTTGAAATTTTAAAAATACTGCATTCAAATATTACTTTTCTATATATATATATTTTTTATTGTGTTTTAGGTTTTAGGGTACATGTGAAGAACATGCAAGATTGTTGTATAGGTACACAAATGGCAATGTGGTTTGCTGCCTTCCTCCCCATTACCTATATCTGGTATTATCAAGGCACTGGCCTTACAACCTACAGTGATACAAAAGTAATGCCATTTACCACTTTGTTTTACCCCATATTTTTAATGGGTTGCATTAAAAATATCAATCAAAGGCTACTACCTGTCCTTTCATATATATATATATATATATATATATATATATATATATATATTTTTTTTTTTTTTTTTTTTTTTTTTTTTTTAAGACGGGGTTTCACCATGTTGGCCAGAATGGTCTCAATCTCTTGACCTCATGATCCGCCCACCTCGGCCTCCCAAAGTGCTGGGATTATAGGCATGAGTCACCGTGGTGGGCTGTCCTTTCATATTTATTGCCTCAACCTTCTACACTGAAAATTATTGTTGAACAGACAGCTTCCTGTACTTACAGGAGTGTAAGACTGAGGTTTACTGATGCATCTGTTAAACTAAACATGCATGTAATCCATAAGACATTTAGCACTTATTGAAACTAATTATGGTTTTCTTCCTGCAAGTGCTATCCTAAGAACCTCTAAGTATCTGAAATTTGTTATAGGTTAGCCTTTTCTCCGCTTTTACTGGCCTTCCTCTTAGGGATATTTCCTGGTCTTCTTTTTGCCTGGGTCCTACAGCAGATTAAGAAAGAGACAGGGATGGGCAGCAGTGGAAGGAGACACACATCACCAACTCAACTTCTCTCCACCTCCACCATTGCCTCCATAATCCAATCTGCCATTATCTCTTGCCTAGAGACTAATCTCTTCTTACTTTCCCTCCTGTATCCATTCAGTGTACTATTATGTAGCCAGAGGGGTCTTTCTAAAGCAGGTGATCTCCCTACTTAAATCCCTTCTACAGTGTCTCTCTGCTACTAGGATAAAGATCAACATCCTCAACAAATCAACAGAGCCCTGTAAGTTCAGTTCCGCCTTTCTTATTCATCTTTTATTGTCCATACTCCTGCCTTACTAGCCCCTTATACTTCCTCATGTGAAACAGGCTCACCTCCATCAAACAGCTTTTGTATATAATGCTCTATCTCCAAGGAAAGTTCAATATAGAGTGAGATATAGAAGAGTCCTACCAGCATTAATATACCTGTTCGGTGTGCCCAAAATTCAATTATTAAATTTATTCCATTCACCTCATTTATTCAGTCATACATGTGAGAACGAAAACAGGGAAGGCGGCACCAGCCTCATAGCTTATATTTCTGTATAACTTAATACAGAAGGAGACACTTTGGGTCCACGAATTCTTCAAGTACTGATGTAATAACTCTATTTCCTTTTTTCTTTTTTTTTTCTAATTCTTTAGGAATCTAAGATATACTTTGAAAAATATAAAAAGTGTTATCTTAAGTAGTCATCAAAATTACACCAGCAACTTATGCTACTATAATTTTTTACAGAGATCAGAAAAAGATCTGGGCCAGGAGCAGTGACTAACGCCTTAATCCTAGCACTTTGGGAGGCTGAGGCCAGTAAATCACCTGAAGTCAGGAGTTCGAGACTAGCCTGGCCAACATGGTGAAATCCCGTCTCTACTAACAATACAAAAATTAGCTGGGCGTGGCAGTGAGTGCCCACAATCCCAGCTACTCAGGAGGCTGAGGAAGGAGAATCACTTGAACACGAAAGGCGAAGGTTGCAGTGAGCTGAGATCGCACCACTGCACTCCAGCCTGGGTAACAAGAGTGAAACTCCATCTCAAAAAAGAAAAGAAAAGAAAAGATCTGAAAGGCATACTGACAGAAGGATAAACATAGCAAAGGGAACTTTGGGAAACAGGTAAAATAAAATAAATAATCCCACTGGGAGAGCTAAAGGTCAATATCAACTGTTTTGCTATTCTGTCAAAAAGTGGTCAATTTACACACATGTCAGGATTAGTGATCTTAAGATAATTTTATAGGATTTCTTATATTATAAAAGTGCTATCAGCAGAACACACATTCTTTCAAGTCCACAAGGAAGTCTCACCAAAATGAGACATGCTGATTCATAAAACTAGTCTCAACAGATATCTTAAGATTGAAATTATGCAGAGTATATTCTCTGACGATAACAGTGTTAAATTAAAAACCAATTATGAGTAGCTATCAAGAATATATCCCCAAATATTTGGAATTTGAACAGTATACTTTTGAATAACAAGTCACCAAAGAAGAAATCACAAGATGAGAAAATAATGGAAACATAGCACTTCTAAACTGTGGGATACAGCCTACCCAGTGCTTAAAGGGAAAATTTTAGCTTTAACTGCTTTTTTACAAAAATTTTTTAAAGAAGAAAGGTATAAAGTCAATAATCTAAGCTCCATCTTGAGAAACTAAAACAAAATAGAGAAAACTGAATGCACAGGAAGAGAAAGGAGAGAATACAAATTAGAATGGAAATCAATGAAATGGAAAACAGACAAATAGTAGAAAAATAAATAAAAGTTGGTTCTTTAAATTACTTAATGAAACTGATAAACTCCTAGCAAAACTAATCAAGAAAAAAAATAGAAATTACCAATATCAGGAATGTGACTATAGATTCTAAAGATATTAAAACAATAAACTGCCAATAAATTTAACAACTTAGATGAAATAAAAATTCCTTGACAAGTACATATTACCAAAATTTACATGAAAAGAAATTGACAATCTAAATAACCCAGTATCTATTTAAAAATTGAATTTAAAATCAAAAACTTCTCCACAATAAAGTCCTCCTGTACTAGACCGCTTCACTGGTGAATTCTACCAAATGTTTAAAGAAGCTATAACACCAATCCTATATAAACTCTTTCAGAAAACAGAGAAGAGAATACTTATCAACTTGTTTTACAAAGAAGCACAGAAGCCTGGAAAAGATATTATAATAAAAAATATATAGATCAGTATCCTTCATGAACACAGGTTTTAAAAAAAATGTTTCACAACACATTAGCAAATTAAATTCAGCAATATATTAAAACAGTAATATACCATGACCAAGTAGGGTCTGTCTCATAAATGCAAGGTTGATTAACTTTTGAAAATCAATCAGTATAATATACCACATTCATAGAATAAGAAAAAAATCATATTATCATCTCGACAGATGTTTAGAAAATCATTTGACAATATTCAACACCACTTTATGATAAAACTTCAGCAAATTACAAGTAAAAAAGAACTCTCTCAGCCAGGCGCGGTGGCTCATGCCTGTAATCCCAGCACTTTGGAAGGCTAAGGCGGGTGGATGACAAGGTCAGGAGTTTGAGACCAGCCTGACCAACATGGTGAAATCACGTCTCTCCTAAAAATACAAAAATTAGCCGGGCGTGGTGGTGTGCACCTGTAATCTCAGCTTCTCAGGAGGCTGAGGCAGGAGAATTGCTTTAACCCAGGAGGCAGAGGTTGCAGTGAGCTGACATTGCACCACTGCACTCCAGCCAGGGTGACAGGAAAAAAAAAAAAAAAACTCTCTTAAACTGATGAAGAACATCTGCCAAACCCATGCCTATCATTATACTTAATTGTGAAACAGTAACACTTTTCCCTGAGATCAGGAACAAGGCAAGGGTATCTACTCTTACCAAGTCTTTTCAATATTGTACTAAAGGTTCTAGCCAGTGCAATAAGTAAAAAATGCATAAAATTGGAGAATAAATTAAAATACTAAAGATGTATTACAAGAAATTTATGAAAATACAGATATGCAAGCATATATTTCCACCACCCAACTCCCAGGGATAACCACTGTTAATATTTTGTTATATAGCCTTCTTTCTTCTATTGTTTCTATAAATATATATACTTTTTCCCCAAAAAAAATCATAGATTTTGTAGTCTGCTCTTTCTACCTAATAAGACATAGTGAACTCTTCCCATGCGCTCAAATAGTCTTAATAGCATCATTTTTCATTGTTAAATAGTATTTCATTGCATGAATATTGAATGTCCAATACACAATTTCATCAAATTCATGCAGTTAGATATTTAAATATTTCCAAATTTTTAGTTACTATAAATGATGCAGCTTTAGTTACATAATAGTCATGTATTTCTGTATTATATATTCATAACTATCTGACATAAATTCCAAAAAATTGAATTTCTGAATAACATTATGAGCACATTTTAAAGTTTTTAATTCCTATTGCCAGTTTCATAACAGGAAGTATATGTCAATTTTTATGTCCAGAAGCAATGCATGGATAGTGGGCGTTCTATGTGCTTCCCTAAAATCTTTTGTCTGTCTCTTGATAGCATCCCCCATTTTTATGCAGGTATTTTCACCTCTTCTATCCAACACATACACTTTGAGGGGAAGATGGTCCCACTCTTAATTCCAGATGGGAGATGTAATTCAAGCCTTAGCTAAGCAAGGTAACCACATGGATCCAGCTGTGGTTTCAGGGATGAGCATATGTCTCAAGCTGGGCCAATAGGATCTAAAAAATAAACTGGGATTTTGTCAAAGGAAACTGCTTCCCTTCTGAGAAAGCTTCCAGAATAACCCTCTCATTTACCCTGCTAGTAGGAAGCAAAGAGTCTCAGGAAATGTTGTTGATCTATCTTATGGTGACAGCAATGAGGAGCCAGTCTCGGGATGAAGCCAACACTACAGAAAGCAAAGAGGAGAAATAAAAAGAAACTCACTTCTAGATAATATTGCTTAGTCCCTGAAGCAAACCCATCCTCTGGAATTCAAATAACAAGAGTCAATAAATCTCATTTGTTAAGTTATTTGAATTGGGTTTTCTATTACTTGTAACCAAGTATATCCTCAAGCCATAGAAGAGTATCTATATTACTCATCATAATGAATGGCAAAATCTTTTAAATATTGTAATTTTATAGAAAGTTATTTTGAATTCACATTTCTTTAACTACTAGTGAGGTTAAAAATGTTTTCAGAAATTTACTGGTTATAGTACTTCTTTATCAATAAATTTTCTGCTAATATCTCTTTTATTTTTAATTGGTATAGTTATCTTCTTGATTTATAAAAGCTTCATATATAGAACATTAACACTGTGGCACCTGTATTACAGTTATTTTATCAATTTATTTCTTACCCTTTTTTTATACAGACAAAGCTACCAGTAATTTTCTTTCTAGTTTTATCTTTTAGTAATAAGCCTAGAAAGTCCTGCAACCCATTAAGACTACATAAATAGTAAATACATTAATGGAAGGGTAAATAGTCACTGTTGAGCCCAGAAATAATGGCATAGCAGTTAAAACAGAATAAATGTTTTAAAATCTAGGGGGGGAAATAGAGATTAAAATAAAAAAGGAAAAGATCCAAGGACTGGGGAAATAGACACTGGAAATCCAGGAGGTGAATAATAGGAGTTACACAAGGAGAAGAGTAAAACTATAGAGGGGGAGGCAATAACTAAATAACGGGAGAAACTGTCCCTGAGCTAAAGCCTACAGAGGGAAAAGGCTCATGCAGTTTCAGGTAAGAGTAAGAAGAAACACACACTCAGGCATCCTGAAAAATTTCTGAACTCCAAGGATAAGAAGAAAATATCACAATTTTCAAAACAGAATGTGCAAGTTACAAATAAAGAAAAAAGAAATGAGGCTGACATCAGATACCTCATCTGCAACACTGAAACCTAGACAATGATGGAATAATATTTTTAAGATTAGTGTGAGGGAGAAAAATGAACATCAAGAATTTGGGGGACCCAGACAAAATATGAAAGAAATACATTTGTAAATATACAATGAGTCAGGGAAAATAGCACCCAAGATACAACAGAAATTCTGATCATAAACTGGGATAAAGTAGTAAATTATCTCAGCAAAATGTAGGAAAATGATAGTGGAAGAGGAATGAGAAGAAATAAAATATCCCTTCTTGTTCCTTGAGAATGAGAAAAAGGAGAAAGTAGAATAGAGAACTGAAAATGTTCTTAAGAGGAGAATAGTGTCTTTTGCAGATAACTTGTTTTAATATGAAATAATAATTATAGCTATCTATATAGTGTGTAATATGTACCACACACTGTTCTATGTGCATTACACATATTGTCACTTAATCCTCATGAAAGCTGTGAGTAAAATTGAAAGAATAAACATAAAGTGAGATGTAGAGAATATAATTAAGCTAATCAAATGTTGTACTAAGAGACAGACACTGTTAAAATGCATTAAGAAACAATAATGAGTTATATGGCATTTAATATTTATATTTTAAAGTTGAAAATAAATTAATACTACAAAGTATATGAACTTGGAAAGCTGTAAGACTAATAGACTCAGCTGATCAGAGAAAGCACAACCCAGGCTAGCCGTAGCTGCACAACTTCAGAAAGGCTCAGGAGAGACACCACATAACTCTGATGTTTGGGGTTCAGGGCACTTGAAAGTTTGTATGAGGAGGAATTAAAATCCCTTCTCCAACTCGGGACTGCCAAGGTTTGAATCCTAGTTCCACTATTTATCACCTGCATAACCTAAGACACACTGACTTCTCTGAGTTTCATTTCTTCATCTGGAAAATGAATATGATAGTGATACCTAATTCAACTTAATACAAGTGAAGCCATTAGAAGAAGGTCTGCCATACATAGTAAATTCTGAATAAAGTTTAGGTATTAATATGAGTTCCAGAAAGAAAAAAAATAGAGGGAAGAAAATTATAAAAGTAATGATATTTTAAAAAATCATAATTAAAGGACATGCGTTTCCAGCTGGTGTCCAATATAATGAATGTAAGGAGACTCCTTCTAGAGCACATAATCTGTTTTTAAAATGAAAAGATCTAAAAACTCTCAAAGTGAAAAAATATGTCTCATACAAAGTGTAAGAATTCAGAATAGTATTTGACCTCTCAACAACAACTCCAAAACCAAGTGTGTCTCACAAAAATTCTCAAAGAAAAATGAAAGGATACTAAAGACATTTTCAAACATGCAAGATCTCAAAAAAAAATTACTTCCAATGAACCATTTCTCAGGAAGCTACGAGATGTGACAAACAAAACTGAAAGCTCAAAGCAAGGAAGAGGAAGAGAGGATATAAAAACTAGGGGATCCAGCACAAAGGACTGGTGACAGGAATTCACAGGATGGTGCTGAAGGAGGTTGACGACTCTGCAACAAGCTTGGAAAGCAAGCAGTCCACAGTGAAGCACAATGATGGCAGGTTCCAGGAGAGATACCTAAAAGAAAATAAATATCATTGAGAAATCATCTGTAGCTTTTAATTATGTTTTGCAACTTGGCAAAGAATGTGAGGCTGAAAACTGGTAATAGGAATTAATATATAGAAAATAAAATGAGAAATACAAAACAATTGCCAAATCCAGGAAAAACAAAAGGTTGAACATGCAAGATAATGTTAACATAGCACACAAAAACAGATTCAGCTGTATATGTTTCTGTTATCATGATAATAAAAATTCTGGTTATGATTTATCCAAACATGACATCTCTATAATGAGAGGACGGAAGGAATAGAAAGAACTGTGTGTGTGGTTGTGAGAGGGGATAGACATAAGAAAATTAAAACTCATCAACACTAGTAGGAAGTCAATTGATGATGTCTAAAAATGAAAAAGAAATCACTTGTTGCAGAAATTTTTTTTCTAAAATATCCAAGAAAATAACAAAGAAAACACCTAAAGTGTTTGAAAGTAATTGCCACCAGGGGAGCAGGATTTAGGACTAAGGAGATCTGCAATATTATGAATCTCAGGCCTTGTAATATTCTGCATTCATTACGTGACAGTATGTACTTTGCTTAAAATAAAATGTAAATTTAAAACAATAAAACCAAATGATGGGATGACTGAAGAAATTCCAGACAGATAGGAAACAAAGTAAAGCAAGAGTAGCAATATTAATTGCAAAAAAAAAAGAAAAATAAATTTAAGTACTAAAAAAAATAAAAAGCAAAGTTGTGTAATAAAAAGTAGAATTTTTTTAAATGATTTAACAATTAATGATTCAACATTTATAGACCTGCTTGCATCAAACATATGGGAAGTAAATATATGAAGAAAAAAAGTTTAATGCAAATTTATTTATAATCCAATTACAGGGACTTCCACTTCTAACAAAGACAGAGTAACAACAACTAGATTTACCCTCCTGCCAGAAACAAATAAACAAGGATCAAAATATATGAAAAACTGGACATTAGGCAGTGGAAAACAGTGATCCCTATGAGATACAAAATGAATAAAATGAGCCCTAAGATTACCTTAGCTTACAGCTTGAGAAAAATTCTACGTCATGGTGTAGGAAGGGGAAACTGAGCCAGCACCCAGAAAATGCCCTGATGAGGAGATATAGAACTCTATATACAGTGAAAACATCTTTGAAAAGCAAAAGTGAATAAAGACTTTTGTATATATGAAAGCTGGAAGAATGCATTACCTGCAAGACCTGCACTATAAGAAATGTTAAAAGGAGGCCTTCAGAAAAAAGGAAAATAACACCAGATGGAAATATGGATCTATTAAAGGAATGAAGCTGACAAGAAATTATAACAACATGGATAAATATGTAGATTTTTTCTTATTATTTAAATCTCTTTAAAAGACACTTGACTATGTAAATAAAAACAACTACAATATAGTATGGATTTGTAACATATATAAAAGTAAAACATATGACAATAGTAGCACAAAGGTCAGAAAGGGAGAAATAGAAATATGCTGTTAAAAATTTTTATACTACACATGAAATCATTTTATGTCACTTGGAAGTAAACTGTGATAAATTAAAGATGTACACTATATATCCTAACACAACCACTAAGAAAGCAAATAAAAAGAGTTATAGCTAATGAACCATAAAGAAGATAAAATAGAATTATTAAATAGTTTCAAATTAATCCAAAAGGAAAAAGAAGAGAAAATAAAGAAAAACAGAACAAACACAAAACAAATAACTGAATGATAGATTTAGGCCTAACCAAATAAATAATTGCATTAAGTATAAATGGTCTAAATACCTAAATTAAAAAGCAAAGGTTGTCAGATTGAAGATAAAAGCAAGTCTTAACTATATTCTGCCTGCAAAAACACACTTTAAATACAGTCACATATAAGTTAAAAATAAAAGGATGAAAAAAGATACATCATGCTAACACTAATCAAAAAAAAAAAAACCTGGAGTAATAATACTATTATTAGACAATGCAGATTACAGAGTAAAGAATATCACAGCTCGTCGGGGTTTCGTACGTAGCAGAGCAGCTCCCTCACTGCGATCTATTGAAAGTCAGCCCTCGACACATAAACAAAAAAAAAAAAAAGAATATCACAGTTCTATGGGGATCAAATTGTCAACACAATAATAATCCTAAACTGTTATACACCTAATAGCACAGCTTTAGAGTATATGAAGCAAAATTCAAAGAAAAATAAACAGAAAAATCAGTAAGGTATAGAAGAGTTGAACGACAAAATCACCAACCAACACATCCTAATTGACTCCATTCAACAATAGCAAAATACATATTACGCATCTGTGGTCCAAAATAGACCATTTTCTGGGTCTATCTTGTTTTATTGAGATAAGACAAGTCTCAATAAAGTTAAAAGGATTTAAGTCACACAAAATATGTTCTCTGATCACAATGAAAAGGCATTAAAAGAAACACACAAAAATAGGATGATTGTGGTCCATTGCAACAGTAAGTTCTACATAACTTAGCTTGACATATGCCCAAGTGTAAATTAGCAGTGAATACTGTGCAGTGCTATACCTGGCATATATAACAGACAAATATTTTCCCCCCCAATGGCCCATTTCTAAATACCACTCTTGCCCTCAACCCCCTGACACTTCAAGCTTACAATTGGGTTTTTCTTAGGGTCTGTTCCTCTTTTGAAGGAAAGGAAGGCATTTCCTTCATGTGCTAGTTGGCTCTCCTCATAGTTCGAGCTTTTCTACAGTATATTTTGCAAAAATCTCTCCAAGTTCCTGAATGTCAGTAGCATTGTAGCCTAGTTTCTAACACTGGCTTGCCTTTTTCTCTAATTTTATATTCCCTTGGTTGTTTCAATTAGCATTTAAAAGGAATTGTTAAATGCATATGTTCAAATAACTTCCTTAAATCATAACCCACATGTCTTTCCTAATAGACAGTTTTTTAAATTTCAAAGCACACAGAAAAACAGAATTTCACAAATGTTTCTTGCCTCTTGAAACTGCATATTTAGTTTTTTCTCTACCTCCAAACATCTAACAAAAGTAAAAAGGCTTCCATGTATATGTATTTCACACATATATGTAAAATAAAATAACAAATCCATAGAATTAATAGGCATATTCTTCCTGCATTGCCTTCATAAAAATGGAACTGAAGGATTTTCAGAATCATAATACTGTCTAGGAAGCTGAAAGGTACAGAAGGAGACTTGGGGAAAGGAGAGAAAAAAAAAGGATAAAATTAATGACAGACCAAATAGCTAAAGTCCTTGTTCAGTCATAGCCATCACACACACACACACACACACACACACACACACACACACACAGAGAGAGAGAGAGAGAGAGAGAAGGCCTACTTCTTTATTAAAATGCATAAAGCAGCCAGAAGCAAGAACACTAATAAATTCTTCTGTATAAGCAGAATTTTTTAATGGCTCCCTGAACACTAATAACCACTGCTCTCTTATGTGTACTTGACTCTGTTTAACCTTTTTCTGGTGCTTTTTAACTTCTCTAAGTCAGGTACTAATATGGAACTAATGTGGGGTTTATTTTCCCTATAGGAATAGCAAAAAGAGCAGTGCACATTATCGTAATCATACGAGTCCTTCTAGCAACAGTAGGACTTTAGATCAAAGCCTATGCATTATAGCCCAGGAAAAGAATTTAATAACAATTGTAAAGCTAAGCAATCTTGTTTTTAACCATCAGATATTTTATTGAATATTAGCCATGGAAAAAAAAATACTCTTGGCGGGCAAGTGACCCAGCAGGAGAGAATACGGACATCCTTTCAGTCCCAGCTAAGTGGCTGTGGGCCTCACCAGCAAGGATACCCATGTAACGACCAACAATCACAGCCTGACATTGATGAAGGATGGCTAGAAATGTGAACCCGTTTTATCTTTCGAAGATGAATTTTTGAGGTGGTTTTCACTGCTGGAAATAATACAATATAAGTGGATGGGGCAGGAACAATGTCACATTTCTAGCCATATCAAGCATGCGCCTCAATATTCCAGGTTCCTTGTGAGTTGCTAATTTGAAATGTATTAAAACATATCCCAGACTCAGCATTTCTGCCTGACCACTTCATCTTCATTTAAGGTTTTTGTGTGTATGTGTGTATATGTGTGTGTGTGTTTATGATTTTTCTCTCACAAGATACTTTGGAGATGCAACAAACACTTTCACAGTGGAAATGAACAAGATGCATCAAGATTTTTTTCCCCCCTAACTTTTAGCTGCTGGATACTTTTCAATTCTTTTATTTTTCAAACACAGAGTTCACCCCAGCATCCTGACACTACAGTAGTTATGTTCCAGCTGCATTAATCCATTTCCAGCTGAGCTTCTGCAGAAGAGGAATTCATTTGACACCAGCAGGGAGAGGACAAGGCACAAATTAAGAGAGAATGAATAAATATATAATTTAACAAAAGAGAATAACAAGAACAAAGTAAAGGAATACATGTGGATATGTATGTATCTAGGTGAGAATGGAGACCCATGAGTGAAATTCTATAGAAAAGGAACCAACATATATTCTTTAAAAAGAAAAAAATAAAAAGAAAGGAGAATGCATTGGTCTTTAGCGAAATGTAGCTACTGCAAGGTTTTTAACTGGGTCCAATTTAAATACCACCTTGAAATAAGAATCGGGTTCACACTTCTCTCAGGTGAATAAAGACATGCCTACTGAGCAGTCCATAGCAATAAAATCAGTTGCTTCCAATACCAACCCAGTATTTTCACCAAAGCTGTAGTTAGACATGGCTGAGTCGATGCAGTTTTAAACCATTGCTCTGACACCCTAAATATGTTCAACATATTTGGAAATGCAGAATGTTTGCACCCATAATCATTTCAGGCACAAGACCACATATACAAATGAACTTGGGGAATGTCTATTTCTTTTATCTAAGGTTAGCTGGGAATACCAAAATATCTTCTCCTAAGACATATATCTGCAGAAGGAAAAGTTGAAACACATTTTCCTTTGATTTGTGAGATAACTAAAATATAATGTAACAAAAATAACTGGAATAAGAAGATATACCTGGTAAATAAATGCTGAAATACTGCTACAGTAATTTTGAAAATATAGCCCTAAAGAGATTATTTACAACATGACATCCAAGAAAGAACCTGTAATGTAGCATTCATAAAGATGCAACAAAAAAAAGATGCAGATATCTGGCTAACTAGCCAATGTGGTTTTAACTGACATTTCTCATTTCCTTAAATCATATTTATATAGTGAAAACTTATATCAAAGCCATATATTTATGAATAACTTCCCTCTCACCTTCAAAACTGGAGAATTAATTTTTTTTTTTTTTTGCAACCTTGAACTCATAGCTCGCTGCAACCTTGAACTCCTGGGATACATGTGCAGAATGTGCAGGTTTGTTACATAGGTATACATGTGCCATGGTGGTTTGCTGCACCTATTAACCCGTCATCTAGGTTTTAAGCCCCGTGTGCATTAAGTATTTGTCCTAATGCTCTCCTTCTCCTTACCCCCGACATCCTGACAGGCCACAGTTTGTGATGTTCCCCCTCCCTGTGTCCATGTGTTCTCACCGTTCAACTGCCACTTATGAATGAGAACACGCAGTGTTTGGTTTTCTGTTCCTATGTTAGTTTGCTGAAAATAACGGTTTCCAGCTTCATCCATGTCCCTGCAAAGGACACAAATTCATTCTTTCTTATGGCTGCATAGTATTCTATGGTGTATATGTGCCACATTTCTTTTATCCAGTCTATCATTGATGGGCATTTGGGTTGGTTCCAAGTCTTTGCTATTCTAAATAGTGCTGCAATAAACATTACGTGTGCATGTGTCTTTATAGTGGAATTATTTATAATCCTTTGGGTATATACTCAGTAATAGGATTGCTGGGTCAAATGGTATTTCTGGTTCTAGACTCTTTAGGAATTGCCATGCTGTCTTCTATAATGGTTGAACTAATTTACACTCCCACCAACAGTGTAAAAGCATTCCTATTTGGAGAATTAATTTCTATGACCTCTCCTTTCTCTCATTCTCTAAAGAGAGCAATGGCAGAATATAAAAGGTAACAATCTGAAGTGTGCAGACATTATATAATTATCTTGGTAACAATTGAGTTAATAGTTATAAGTACAGTTCTAGGTTAATCTTAATTGGAATGATGGTAACATTTAATTGAGACAATGGCCTCCATGTCTCAAAACTCATCAATGTGCAAGGCATTGATTCTGATGTGATTTCATCATACCCAGTTTATAGATGTAGAAACTCAGGCTTGAAGAAGTTAATGACTTTGTTAAGATTACATGACCAGAAGTCAAGATTTGAATGGAGGCAAAACTTCAGAGATAATCTTCTCAGTCACTATACTTATGCCTCCCTAATAATGACACCTCCTCAGCTAAGTATCTGATTCCTATTCACTGTGCCAATATTAACATAAAACTGTAAATTCTTCTGTACATCTGGAAGTCTGTGTTCATCTGAATCCCAAGGGTCCATGTGTTACAAATTCTAATTTAAAGGATCATGTTTTCAGTTTGACCAATAATACGCCTAAGCATTGAGATTTTCACTTACATGGTATACCTGGAAAATAATCACTGACAGTATCAGCTTGGAAAATGAAGAATAACAATAAGAAATCTACATAAACCATTTCCTTAAAGGAAATCTTTTTAAATTTTTTTCTATCAGTTATGTACATTTTTTGAAAATATGAAACTCACAGCTTGTGCTATGGCAATTCTGCATTCCTTCTTAAATGGCTAGCTTTTACAAAGGGCAGAGAGGCTTCCAGCTCCACAGAGCAATAACAGTGATAATAATACCTTGTGTTTCTATAGAGCCTTTTCTCCAAGGAACTCCAAGTTATTGGATTAACTCCACCAGTTTCCCTTGCCAGCACACTTCCAAATATAATGTTACCTTTTATTACTGTGCATTTTAAGGAGAGAAAAAGCATTCGAAGTGCAAATAGTATGGTGAAAAATCAACATAGATTATCCCTAATGAAAACACATTTCAGGAAAAAATATGTGTATTTTAACACATATTTAGGCTCATTATTAAGAGAATTCTTGATTTTTCTTTACCTTTAACTGAATTGTATTTCCATAGCTAATGGTTACCCATAAAGTTTTAACTACTTGAATGTTTGGTTAAAGCACAAGGAGATAACCAATTTGGCATTTTTGTACCTACATTCATTATGAAATGGAATGCTGAGAAATATTTCTGAATGCAGACAAGCACTTTTCTCTTTTAATTCAGTGGTAGCTTACAAAAATATTGGCCAGCACGCCTGTAATTCCAGCACTTTGGGAGGCCAAGGTGGGCAGATTACCTAAGGTCAGGAGTTTGAGACCAGCCTGACCAACATGGAGAAATCCCGTCTCTACTAAAAATAAAAAATTAGCTGGGCATGGTGGCGCATGTATGTAATCCCAGCTACTTGGGAGGCTGAGGCAGAAGAATTGCTTGAACCCGGGAGGTGGAGGTTGCAGTGAGCCAAGGTCACACCATTGCACTACAGCCTGGGCCACAAGAGCAAAACTTGGTCTCAAAAAAAAAAAAAAAAGAAAGAAAATATCATTTAATTAAAAGACAAGAAAAAAAAACAAGGTAACTATACATTCTGGGGCAGCTAACCAACTGTTTTCCTGCAGTAGGCCAAGATTGTAATCTATGAACTTAATAATTATGTGTTTGTTTCTACCACAAGTATCTCCGTATCATACTGAAATACTCCAACTCTTTAATCTGCCTGCATTGTACTCATTCAAACACCACGACTGCCCACATATCGTGAGAGTGAAAGCTATTTAAAGAATCGACCCCCCCAATTTTTTTTTTTTACTTCTTAGAAAATGCTATAATGATGTGGACAACATGATGCTGACTGAGCCACATGGCTTCTTTCTTTCCAGAAATATCCAGGCAAGTAAGAATCCAGACAGCCAGATGTGGAGTATTTACTTTTGTGATCTCATTGTTTATGACAGTTAAGTCAAACAGAAACTTTTCTGCAAATCGACCCCCGTTTCCCGGTTGCTTAGTTTGAATGCTCCTGTGGACATCTGCCCTAAAGAGTTTGACGGCATTTGTCACGTGTCTGGAACTCGCTTCAGAAGCAAAATGGGAATATGCGGCATATGGGCATACAATTCACAGAAAGTTCTCTCGTGAGGGGAAAGATTAGAATTTCATGATCACAGTAGAGGAAGTTGTTAACTCAGCAATTCCAGACGGAGTGTCCTGCCAAGCAGCGGAGAGTGAACTGGGGGAGATGGGATAGGATCAGACATTAAAACATGAGATGAGGGTGTCAAAAATTAAAAATTATCGTGATAAAGTAAAAGTTACAACAATGGCTGGATGGACTATATTTATATAGTTTGCATATGCCTGTAAGAAAGGTGGTGTCTGGTAAGACTACAGTTAGAGTTGTTGATCACATGGTTTCTTCTTTTTTTTTTTTTTTTTTTTTTTTGAGACAAGAGTCTGGCTATGTCACCTAGGCTGGAGTGCAATGTCGCAATCTCGGCTCACTGCAACCTCCGCCTCCCGGGTTCAAGTGATTCTCCTGCCTCAACCTCCAGAGTAGCTGAGATTACAGGTGTGTGCCACCATGCCCAGCTAATTTTTGTATTTTTAGTAGAGACAGGGTTTCATCATGTTGGCCAGGCTGGTCTCTAACTCCTGACCTCAAGTGATCCACCCACCTTGGCCTCCCAAAGTGCTGGTATTATATGGGTGGGGAACTGGGTCCAGCCTAATCACATTATTTCATTTGGTCCCCATAAAAAGAAGTTTCTAGAACAAAACAAGCTGATTTTGGAGATATAATACTCAACAGTTGCAAAAATTTATTCAGTGTTTACCATGTGCCTAGAAATGTGCTAGAAGTATTTCTTCTTTTATTTTTATTTTTTGTATTTTTTAGAGACAGGTTCTTACTCTGTTGCTCAGGCTAGAGTGCAGTGGTGCAATCATAGCTCGCTGCAACCTTGAACTCCTGGGCTCAAGCAATCCTCACACCTTAGCCTCTTAAGTAGCTGGGACTATAGGTGCAAGCCACCATGTCCGGCTAATTTTTTTTTTCCCAGAGGGACAAGGTCTTGCTATGTTGCCCAGGCTGGTCTCAAACCTCTGAGCTCAAGCGATCCTCCCACCTCAGCCTTCCAAAGTGTTGGGATTACAGGCATAAGCCACCATACCCACTGGTAAGAAGTATTTCTAAATGCTAAAGAGAAATAATAAATGTATCTAAGCCCACTGGAAACTAGAAAAATAAATAAGGATTTCCTGAGCTCAGGAGTTCAAAACCAGCCTGGGCAACACGGTGAAACCCCATCTTTACTAAAAATACAAATAATTAGCTGGGTGTGGTGGTGCATGCCTGTAATCCCACTTAGGAGGCTGAGGCAGGAGAGTTGCTTGAACCCGGGAGGTGGAGGTTGCAGTGAGCCAAGATTGCACCATTGCACTCCAGACTGGCAACAGAGTGAGACTCCATTTCAAAAAATAAACAAATAAAAATAAATAAATAAATAAATTTAAAACTATATAGTTATTACTTTTATAATTAGAAAGACCACTATACCCTAACAACAGGTCGACTTCTAGATTTAGCAGCCATGGCAAGATCACGTATTAGTAACACAGACTTTAATATTATCTTGAATTGTTTTCTAATGGAAATGAATGGTAACAATTCCTCTACATACTGTTGTCAAAGCTTCCTTGTGACAAATAGTATAATCCCAGTTTCATCGAATCCTGTTGCAAAGTACAAATATTAGCTACCTATATAAAATATGGAGAATTCAGCTGGATTCCACAATTTAGTTTTCGTTCTTTCTTTCAAAAGTGTTATCAATATTGTCACAATTAAGGGGAACAATAATAGCTTGGACCTACTGGTGTGCCCACTGAGAAGGGTACTATTCAGAGGTGATACCTTTCTTCAAAATCCAGTATACAACCCAGGCCCGTTGGTTCACACTTGTAATTCCAGCACTTTGGGAGGCCAAGGCGGGCAGATCACTTGAGGCCAGGAGTTTGAGACCAGCGTGGCCAACATGGTGAAACCCTGTTTCTATTAAAAACACAAACATTAGCCAGGCATGGTGGTACATGCCTGTAATCCCAGCTACGTGGGAGGCTAAGGCAAGAGAAGTGTATGAACCGGGAGGGGGAGGTTGCAGTGAGCTGAGATAGCACCACTGCACTCTATCCTGGGCAACAGGGTGAGACTCATCTAAACAAAAAAAAAAAGAAAGAAAGAAAAAATCTAGTACACCAAAGAAAAGCCCACAATTTTCAATAGTGTGAGTCTCATAGTCATCTTATAAAGCTCTCTGTTCTCTCCTTGTGATACAGTTATGATGGTTTTTCAGAATGATTTTTGGGGGTAAATTGTGTCTCCAAGGCTGGCCACAACATACTTTTGCAGTGTGACCTCACCACCTCTTTGCCAAAAGGTAGAGTCTACTTCACCTCTCTTTAAGTCTAGCCCTTCCTGGGACTTATTCTGATTACAGGACCAGTCTGTAATGGACGTGACTTTGTACAACAACACAGGCTGGGCCTTAAGAGATCTGCAACTCTCACGTCACCCTCAGAATGCCTCTTCTTAGAACATACCTGCCAAGCTGTCGGCAATCGGGCACAGCCCAGCCTACCCTCAGAATATGCTCTTTCTACCTTTCTTGCTAGCGATGGTTTTAAATAACTAGGACCACTTCAAATCCCAATGGCTATAACCTTTCATGCCTAAAGAAATTCTTCACAAATAAAAAATGTCAACTTCCTTAAAATGCTCCAAAGACTAGCTAGATAAAAAGAGCCCACATATCTTTTTATTTTTATGAAGAAAGGCAGAAGTCCTCTGCACCTAAAAACCTGGGTTCGAATCCCAGCTCTGCCACATTATTTGAGTCTCTATTTTCTCACTTCTAAAATGAGAAAAAATGGCCAGGCGCAGTGGCCCACACCTGTAATCCCAGCACATTGGGAGGCTGAGGCGGGCAGATCACCTGAGGTTAGGAGTTTGAGACCAGCCTGGCCAACAGGGTGAAACTCCATCCCTACTAAAAATACAAAAATAAGCCAGTTGTGGTTGCAGGTGCCTGTAATCTCAACTACTTGGGAGGCTGAGGAGGAGAACTGCTTGAACCCAGGAGACAGAGTTTGCAGTGAGTCGCGATCGTGCCACTGAACTCCAGCCTGGGCAACAGAGCAAGATTCCATCTCAAAAATAAATAAATAAATAAGACAAAATGAGAAAAATAATTGTGAGAATTCATTGCAATCATAAGTGGCATCTTAAGTAGCTCAAGTCAGCTTCAGCTATTGTAACAGAATACCATAGGCTGAGTGGCTTAAACGACATTTATCTCTCACAGTTCTGGAGGCTAGGAAGTGTAAGATCAGACAGCCAGCATGGTCTGGTTCTTGGTGAAGACCCTATTCCTGATTTGCAGACAGCCATCTTCTTGCCGTGCCCTCACATGGCAGAGAGAGCTCTGGTCTCTCATCCTTTTATATGAGTATCAATCCCCTCACGAGGACTCCAAGCCCATGACTCATCCAAATCCAATTACCTGCCAAAGGCTCACCTCCAAACACCACCACAGTGGGGATTAGAACCTCAACATATTAGACGGGATGCATTCAATCCACAGCATGTGGGAAGGGCTTATAAATGCTAGGACATGGAGCAAATGTGAGAAATTATTATTCAATAGGCCATTCTGCACACTGTAAGGTGATAATCCCATATAGAAGTGGCTCTGAGTGGCTCGAGCTGGCTTTTTCGAAGCATGAATGTGGGTTGTGATTTTCTCAGAACTAGGGTACCGAGTCCAAGTGCAGGAGACTCAACAGACGCTGACCTGCATATATGCATTCCACAAACACTGACTGAACATATGTGATGCAGGTGGCACTCTCCTCAACATGGAAATGCAACAGGAACAAACCACAAACTTTTTTTTTTTTTTTTTTTTTTGAGACAGAGTCTTGCCTTGTCAACCAGGCTGGAGTGCAGTGGCACAATCGCAATTCACTGCAACCTCCTCTGCCTCCTAGGCTCAAGCGATTCTCCTGCCTCAGTCTCCCGAGTAGCTGCGAGTACAGGTATGCACCACTTCCCAGGCTAATTTTCATATTTTTAGTAGGGACGGGGGTTTCATCATGTTGGCCAGGCTGGTCTGGAACTCCTGACCTGAGGTGATCCACCCATCTCGGCCTCCCAAAATGCTGGGATTACAGGCATGAGCCACTCATTGCACCTGGCCAATTTATGCTCTCTTAGAATTCTTATCTGCATGACTAGAGATATGCCATTATACTAATAAGAGCTGAGAATAACTGAATCCAGGTAAAGAGACAGACAGTAACCAGGCCATTTTAGGAAAGCCCTCGCTGATAAGCTGAAATCTGTGTGGACACCTGAATGAAGTCAGGAGCAAACCACACATGTATGTGCAGAAAGATATTCCAGGTGGTGAGAACAGCTTGTGCAAAAGCTCTGAGGTAGGATTATGCTCACTGTGCCCAAAGACCAGTAGGGAGGCAGGTGCAGCTGTGGTGGAAGCAGCCAAGGGAAGAGTAGAGAGATGAGAACAGAGATCTAGAGGTATGTAGACAGATTCCAGCCTGACAGACCATGGCAACAACACTAGATTTCATTCTAAGTGAAAGGAGACAACAAAATAGGCTTTGAGCAGAGAAGCACATTGGATTTACCTTTTTTTTTTTTTTTTTTTTTTGAGATGGAATCTTGCTCTGTCACCCAGGCTGGAGGGCAGTGTTGCAATCTCAGCTCACTGCAACCTCCGCCTCCTGGGTTCAAGCGATTCTCCTGCCTCAGCCTCCCGAGTAGGTGGGACTACAGGTGCATTCCACCACACCTGCCTAATTTTTTGTATTTTTAGTAGAAATGGGGTTTCACCATGTTAGCTAGAATGGTTTCTATATCCAGACCTCGTGATCTGCCTGCCTCAGCCTCTCAAAGTGCTGGGATTACAGGTGTGAGCCACCGCGCCTGGCCAGATTTACCTTTTTAAGAGGCTGGCTATAGAACATATCCAGGAAGGGAAGCAGGAGCCTTGATAGAAGGCTATTGCAGCGGTCAGGGCAGGAGATGCTGCAGCTTGGACCTGGCCGTCATAGTCAGGAGGTGAGGAGTGGCTGTATCCTGGATCTATTTCAAAATCAGAATCAGCAGATTTGACAATAATTGGGGTAGTGGGTGGGAAAAAGAGAGGAGTCAAGAAAGAGGTAGAATGACACGGTTTCCAAGAAAACAAAGGGATAATCTGGGGATTTGTTTTGTGAAATGATACCCCCAAAATAGGTCTTTTTTTAGCACCAAGTTTTCAATGTCTTGGCTAAAAATAATAATTATTATTTAATGCCAGTAATGTTTTTAGAAACTATTTAACTGTCATATAAATGTACTGATTTGCAGAAATATTATGAGATGCATAAAAGCAACTCCAATTCTATTTGCTTTAGTTAAAGCTTTATAACGAAGCACAGCTGCAGACTGCCCAGGCATAATTATAGCTCCACCTGGCAGTCAGGCCCCTGGGTTTGAAGCATAGCATTTCATTAATAAAATGAAAGAATGTGTGAAATTGTATTTTTAAACAGTTGAAATGGAAGGGAACCTCATAGGTGGCAGGCTGTCTTTGCTAGGCCACAACCATATGCTGAAATGTCACGTGAACACTGCCTGTCTCACATCTCTTCTTGGCACGAGTGAGGCTGTCCTTACCATGGGTGTTCAGATAATGCACTGGGCCTTCTGAATGCAGGCACTCTTGTGATTTCACAGCATTCCAGGAAAGAAAAAGGCACAGCCCACAAGCATCCTTACTGCACTCGGATTCTGAAAATCTCTTTCTTTTCTTGAGACGACCAGGTTACCAAGGAGTAGCATTCAAAGAAATGTGTACAACCGGTAATAACTATACAGACCACTCTCCAGTAATTTCTCCTTTATTTATTCAGCCAACTATTTGCATTTCACTATACCATGAATTATTGCATACATGAACTAGCAATCCAACTCCCCAAAAATGACACCTTCAATTCCTTCTAGAGCTACCAACAAAATTCAAATCTTTTTTTTTCTTTTTTTTTTCCTTTTTTTTTTCTTTTTTATTTTTTCTGTTACCTCCAGTAATGGGTATAAGCAAAACCTTTTTTTTACAAGAGCGAAAATCTACATTTGTGCTCTGTTGGATCTAATCCTTAATAAAGAGAAGAATATTTAATTTTTTTTTTTTTTTTTTGACACAGAGTCTCGCTCTGTCACCCAGGTTGGAGTGCAATGGCACGATCTCAGCTCACTGCAACCTCGGCCTCCCGGGTTCAAGCGATTCTCCTGAGTAGCTGGGATTACAGGCACCCACCACCACAATCGGCTAATTTTTGTATTTTTAGTAGAAATGGGTTTCACCATGTTGGTCAGGCTTGTCTCCAACTCCTGACCTTGTGATCCACCCGCCTCAACCTCCCCAAGTGCTGGGATTACAGGAGTGAGCCACCAAGCCCAGCAAAAGTTTAATTTTATATTGTTTCAGATTATCCATTTTACAGATGAGAATAATTAGATTTTCTACCTAGACCCTAATGTTATAAACCCAAATAACATTCTTCAAAATAAACAAACAAAAATTATTTTTAGAAATAAAAGAATTGAAACCCACTAGAAGAGCAGTTGTTTTTAACACTGCTCTCTTAAAATTCTACAGAATATATCAACAAAAATGAGTAGTTTATGAATAATAATTAATCATTAATTCAATAACTCTATGGAATTCTTTTCAAATGTTCATAAAACATTTTTAATTAATCTTATGATAATTTACAATGAAAATCATGCAGCCACATTCTTTGATCACAGAGCAATCAAATGAAGAAATTAACAACAAATACAAAGCCAAAAACTAACCACTTAGAAATCTTAAAACAGGCCTGGTGCAGTGGCTCATGCCTGTAATCCCAGCACTTTGGAAGGCTGAGGCAGGTGGATCACTTGAGGTTGGGAGTTTGAGATCAGCCTGGCCAGCATGGTAAAACACCATCTCTACTAAAAATAGAAAAGATTAGCCAGGCATGGTGGCAGGCGCCTGTAATCCCAGGTACTTGGGAAGCTGAGGCAGGAAAATTGCTTGAACCAGGGAGGCAGAGGATGCAGTGAGCTGAGATGGTGCCATTGCCAGCCTGGGCAACAAGAGGAGAGAGAGAGAGAGAGAAGGAAGGGAAGGGAAAGGAAGGGGAGGGGAGGAGAGGGGAGGGGGAGGGGAGGAGGGGAGAGGAGAGAAGGGGAGGGAAGGGGAGGAGGGAGAAGAGAGAAGAGGAGGGGGAAGAAGAAGGGGTGGAGGAAGGGGAGGAAGAAGGGGAGGAGGAAGGGGAGGAGGAAGGGGAGAAAGAAAGGGAAGAAAGAAGGGGAGGAAGAAAGGAAGAAAGAGAAAGAGAAAGAAAATAAAGGAAAGAAAGAATGGAAAGACAGAGGAAAGAGAGAGAGAAAGAGAGAGAGGGAAAGAGAGAGAGAAAGAAAGAAAGAAAAAGAAAAAGAAAGATGGAAGAAGGAAGGAAGGAGAGAGAGAAAGAGAAAGAGGAAGGGAGGGAGGGAAGGAGGAAAGAAGGAAGGAAGGGGAGAAAGAAAGAAGGAAAGAAAAGAAATCTTAAAACATTCTTCTGAGTAACTCAACAACTAAGAATGAAATTATAGACTATTTAGAAATTAATGATGTCTCCCACTAATAAGAACCAGAACATCTTGGGGAAACAATAGATCCAGATCTGGGGCAGGAACTACACAAGATAAGCCTGGAACATCTTCTTTTTTTTTTTTTTTTTTGAGACAGAGTCTCACTCAGTCACCAAGCGCCAGGCTGGAGTGCAGTGGCGCGACCTTGGCTCACTGCAACCTCCGCTGCCCGGGTTCAAGCATTCTCCTGCCTCAGCCTCCCGAGTAGCTGGGACTACAGGCGCGCGCCACCACGCCCAGCTAATTTTTTTGTATTTTTAGTAGAGACGGGGTTTCACCATGTTGACCAGGACGGTCTCGATCTCTTGACCTCGTGATCCGCCCGCCTCGGCCTCCCAAAGTGCTGGGATTACAGGCGTGAGCCACCGCGCCCGGCCCGAACATCTTCTTGTACCAGAAAGCCAGAAAGCTCCGAAAGACCATAAAGGTCACATGGAAAGAACATAAGGCCCCCACTGGTCAAAGATGGGACAACATGAACATCAAAAAAGTACTGACTACAATGGATTGAAACACATCAAACACATTAAAATCTAGGTATTTGTAATAATATTTTTAAAATGGTCTGTTCTAGAGGTTTCTACAGCACCAATTCATTATACTGAAAATGGTTAATAAAATACTCAAAAGTTTATTCTGCCCTTCTGTGTGAAATTTATTCTAGGGTAAATATTTAGTTGTTATAAGGAAATAATAGAATTGGAACTCACCATTTTGCAACCCTCAATGAAATAAACTATCTGGGCAATGATCAAGGATGACTGATAAAACCATCAGATAAGACTGATGGGGAACCTTATAAAGGATGAATCAAGCTCAAAACATCTGAGCCTATTGATCAATGTTAATATAAGAAGAGAAACAGACATTGTGGGTCTCTTGATATGATGTAAGACAAAGTGCACAGCACCACCTATAAGAGATTCTTGCCAAAAATCTTCAACTCAAAGGTCTGAGTCTGATCAAGTCTTTCGTTGCAACCACCAGTTTACAGGAAATACAGGGATAGAGGAACATGTTAAACAACACCATGAGGATACAATTTTAAAAGTCCAGAATTGAGAAATTTTACAGTACAAATGCCTTATTTCTTCACACAAAAAAAGTAAAAACAGAGAATGAGGAGAAAGAAGGACTGCTACAGATGGAAAAGATATGTCAACTAAATGCTACATACAGGCCTTATTTGGGTGCTGATTCAAACAAACCAACTATTAAAAAGACATTCATAAGTTGGAAAACGTGAACACTGACTGGTTATTAAATGATACAAAGAATTTTGTCCCTTTTCCTTTGGAGGTCATGTTTACCTAAAAGTCTGAATCTTCCAGATGCAAAAAGAAGTACCTACAGATAAAATAATATGTATAGCTTTGCTTTAAAATAATCCAGAAGGCTGGGGAAATAGGGCAGGGATAAACAAAATTGACCATATTTGTTGAAACTGGCAGAATAAAACCAAGACTTCGTTATGCTGGTGTTGTGCACTTTCTATTACGTCATTTCAAGAGACCTACAATGTCTGATTGTGTATGTCTACTTTAGTGTATGTTTAAAGTTTTCTGTAATAAAAAGGTTGTTTTTTTTTTAAGAAATGAATGAGCGTGAAAGTACCACATACCAAAATGAATGCCACTTTGACTTTCAGAGGAGGATGCTTTAAATTAATTTTTTAAAAAACAAGACATACCAGAATGGCTATGATTAAAAATTCAAAAAATAACAGATGCTGGTGAGGTTGTACCAATCACATATACTCATGAACAAGCCCAAGGAACAATCTGTATCTTGAATCTGACCACTTTCCTCTACTTGTGTGCTACTGCCTGAATCTAAGCCACTCTCATTGCTCCTCTAGACCACTGTATAGACCACAGTGCAGCTCTCTCTCTGGTCTTCCTGCTTCCACACTTGCTAGCCTATAAATCATTCCTCACACAGAGGCCAGGATGATTTTTTTTGTTTGTTTGTTTTTGTTTTTGAGATGGAGGCTCACTCTGTTGCCCAGGCTGGAGTGCAGTGGCGTGATCTCCACTCATTGCAAATTCCACCTCCTGGGTTCAAGCAATTCTCCTGCCTCAGCCTCCCAAGGGAGGCTAAGATCACAGGCACATGCCACCATGCCTGGCTAATTTTTGTATTTTTAGTAGAGATGGGGTTTTGCCATATTGGTCAGGTTAATCTCAGACTCCTGACCTCAGGTGATCCACCCACTTTGGCCTCCCAAAGTGCAGGGATTACACATGTGAGCCACCATGCCTGGCTGATATTTTTTTTGACTTATTCTGAAACGATTTTAGACAAATAGAGAAGTTCCAATAGTACAAAAATAAAACAAAAAAATCCCTGTATACCTTTCCCCAAACTCCAAGGTAATACCACTTTGCTTATCGTTACTCTACACATACACACACAGACATGCACACAATTTTTTGAGTATTTGAGGCATCTCAGTCTTTTACCCACAAACAACCTCCAGATGCACTTCCTAAAAACAAGAACTTTCTTTTAATAAACAAAGCGCTATTATTAAAATCAGGAAATTAACACTGATACAATTTTACTATCTATAGACCTTAGTCAAACTTCACCAATTGTCCCAATAACAAAGAGATCTCTTAAAAAGTGGATCAATCCGTATCATTTTCCTGCTTAAAACCCCGATGGCAGGCAATTGCATTATAATAACATGCAAATTCCTTACTTTGGTCTGTAAGGCCTGCATGTTCAGGTTTCTGCCTGCTTCTCCACCCTCACCTCTTAACATTCTCCCTATTCCTCACTTTAATCAAGTCTCATACGTGGTTTTTTGTTTTGTTTTGTTTTTTGGTTTTTTTGTTTGTTTGTTTTTGAGACGGAGTCTCTCGCCCTGTTGCCCAGGCTACAGTGCAGTGGTGCAATCTTGGCTCACTTGTCTCCCAGATTCAAGCGATTCACCTGCCTCAGCCTCCCAGAGTAGCTGGGACTGCAGGTGCCTGCCACCATGGCCAGCTAATTTTTGTATTTTTAGTAGAGATGGAGTTTCATCATATTGACCAGGCTGGTCTTGAACTCCCGACCTTATGATCCACCCGGCTCAGCCTCCCAAAGTGCTGGGATTACAGCCTGGCCATAGGTCTTCTTTCTGTTCTTCCAGCACATAATCTCATCTCTACTCTAGAGCCTTTGGAACTACCATGGCTTCCGTCTGGAATAGTCTTCCCACAGATCTTCAATGGTTGGTCCTTTCTCACTGAGTCCATGTTATATTGCTTTCTCTTTGTATAATTTTTAGGAGGGCAGATGGAAATATTTAATTCTAGGTCATTACCATGTTTCTACAAGAACCCTGAAAGATTAAATTCTCTGTCCTTTGGTGAATATTGCATTGTATTCAAATCCTTTATAAATTGTTATTTAGTGTATGGGATATTCAAATTAAATAAAATCCCCTTAAATCTCTCTAGATAATAGCAGTGTGTACTGTCATATTACTGTTATATAATCTTTAGCACAATTGGTACCAATAAATAGTAATTATTTCTTTTTTTTTTTTTTTTTTTGAGACAGAGTCTCACTCTGTCACCCACGCTGGAGTGCAGTGCCATGATATTGGCTCACTGCAACCTCTGCCTCCCGGGTTCAAACAATTCTCCTGCCTCAGCCTCCCGAGTAGCTGGGATTACAGGCATGCGCCACCACACCTGGCTAATTTTTATATTTTTGGTAGAGACAGCGTTTCACCATGTTGGCCAGGCTGGCCTCGAACTCCTGACCTCAAGTGATCTTCCCGCCTTTGCCTCCCAAAGCGCTGGGATTACAGGTATGAGCCACTGTGCCTGGTTATTAAGTATTTCTATCTCCAACAAATTAACAATGTAAAAGAATATGCCTTATAACCCAAATGGGAGATTACCTACAAATAATTCAACAACGAAGTTCTTCTGATTACAAGATGTGATTCTAAGGACATGAATCCGAAATTTTAACCAAATATAATCAATGTTCATGGGTAGTGAATGCATCTGTATAATGAGGTATGCCCTAAACATTGCTCAGAACCACAGTAGCCACCTAGAGTCATGAAGATAGTGCCACAGAAACGCTAACATCATGTGAACTCTAAAAACGAAAATGACAAGAAGTGAAAAATGATCACTGCTATTATTTAGGGCTTTATGTCATTTCTCTGTAGTGCCATCCTGTATTGCCCATACTCCAGGTAGCAATCTCTCTCCTTCCCACACTCAATGACAAGGATTACATGTTTGAATAAAATGTCAGCATCACACATTATGCAGGGTAATGGAAATCCATCATCTAAATATCATTACAATCAAGAACTGTCATGTTCAAATTCTCCCTCACTATTCACAGCTGAAAGAAACAACATCTTTAAAACCTTGCCTGAATTTTCAGCTAACACCCACTTGATTTCAAGGTGACAGAGTATGTTCTTAAGAGCTGTTACCACCCTGGGTAATTATTAGGTTGGTGCAAAAGCCATTGTGGTTTTTGCCATTGAAAGTAATGGCAAAATATAAAGCTAGAGAAAGGCTGCAAGAGAGAACAGAAGATTAACATCTCTGCCCACTGATGTAGCACAACTGAGTCAGGGCCACCGGCCACCAAGAACAAAAACAGCTACTACAGTCTTTGCCAATTGGGAAGAAAATGGAAATAAAGTCGGAGTAAGGAAACCTTTCTCAACAATTAAAAATATGGAGTTTTAAAAATAACTAAAAGAGGCCAGGAGTGGTGTCTCACGCCTGTAATCCCAACACTTTGGGAGGCCGAGGGAGGCAGATTACTTGAGGTCAGGAGTTTGAGACCAGCCTGGTGAACATGGTGAAACCCAGTCTCTACTAAAAATACAAAAATTAGACCAGTATGGTGGTGGGTGCCTGTAGTCCCAGCTACTCGGGAGGCTGAGGCAGGAGGACAGCTTGAAGCTTGGAGGTGGAGGTTGCAGCGAGCCGAGATCATGCCATTACACTCCAGCCTGGGTGATAAGAGCAAAACAATGTCTCAAATAAATAAATAAATAAATAATAAAAATAACTAAAAGAGTACAATTGGTGGCTGGGCATGGTGGCACACACCTGTAATCCCAGCACTTTGGGAGGCCAAGGCAGGTAGATCATGAGGTCAAGAGATCAAGAACATCCTGGCCAAAATGGTGAAACCCTGTCTCTACTAAATATACAAAAATTAGCTGGCCACGGTGGCTTGTGCCTGTAGTACCAGCTACTCAGGAGGCTGAGACAGGAGAATCGCTTGAACCTGGGAGGCAGAGGTTTCAGTCAGCCGAGATTGCACCACTGCACTCCAGCCTGGTGACAGAGCGAGACTCCATCTCAAAAATAAATAAATTAATTAATTAATTAAAAATAAATAAATAAAAGAGTTTAATTGGATTGTTTGTAACACAAAGGATAAACGCTTGAGGGGACGAGCTACCCCATTCTCCACGACGCACTTATTTCACATTGCATGCCTGATCAAAACACCTCAGGTACCCCATAAATACACACGCTTACTACGTACCCCCAAGAATTAAAAATTAAAAAGAAAACAAAATACACAAAGTTTGCTTTATCTTTCTGAAAGCCACAGATATTTCTGCCCAGGAACAGAGAGTCTTGAATACTGTCAAGGTCACAACCGCAAATACTGAGTTGGTTGGCAATATTAAAAATTACAAAGAACAAAGGGCTAAAAGTAAACAAAAAGACTGTTGAAATGCAAAACATAAGGCACTGGGCACGGAATTTCACATCTGGCACTGGCACATGCATGCGGAATGGAGACACTGGCTAGTGAAGTACTGGCACTCTGTGGTTACTGCAGAAGATCTTGGCTAGTGGAATCTGGAACTACTCCTTTAGGTTTAGTTCAACTCAGAAAACACATTCTCAACCAGTGACCTTTGAATCCTGGCCCCCAGGATACAGGAAAAGGACATCTAAACTTTTTATGCTTTTTCTTTTTTTAGTTTTTTTGAGACAGGGTCTCACTCTGCCACCCAGGCTGTAATGCAGTGGCACGATCATGGCTCACTGCAACACTGGACCCCCAGGCAAAAGCAATCCCAGGCTAAAAAGCTGGGACGACAGGCACACGCCGCCATACCACCACACCAGTTACTTTTTTATTTTTTGTAGAGACAGGATCTCACTATGTTGCCCAGGCTGGTCTTGAACTCCTGGGATGAAGTGATCTCCTGCCATGTCAGCCTGTACTTATTTTTTATCTCATTCTTTTTAAGTTCTGGGGTACGTGTGCAGGATGTGTAGGTTTGTTACATAGGTAAATGTGTGCCATGGTGGTTTGCTACACCTGTCAATCCATCACCTAGGTATTAAGCTCAGCATACATTAGCTATTTATCCTAATGCTCTTCCTCTGCTCACCCTCCCCCGACTGGCCCCAGTGTATGTTGTTCCTCTCCCTGTCTCCATGTGTTCTCATTGTTCAGCTCCCACTTATAAGTGAGAACAGGAAGTGTTTGGTTTTCTGTTCCTACATTAGTTTGTTGAGAATAATGGCTTCCAGCTTCATTCATGTCCTTGCAAAAGTCATCATCTTGCTCCTTTTCATGGCTGCATAGTATTCTATGGTGTATACATACCACATTTTCTTTGTCCAGTCTATCATTGATGGGCATTTGGCTGATTCCATGTCTTTGCTATTAGCTCACTCTTTTTAAATGTCTATCTTATGTGTGTTATATGATGTATACACTATATTCAAACAACATATAGATTACTAAATACACAAGCATAGGAAAAGTAAATGATCAGAAACCTTTTCTTTCTGATGAGTAGTACGTGATGAAGAAAGTACAGAGATTTTGATTCAGTAGCTCTAGAGTGAGGCCCTAGAATGTGTATTTTTAATAACTTCCTAGGTAACACTGGTGGACATGTTTTACAGATATTAATTCATTTTCATCTTTACAACAATTCTACTATTAGTTTGTATAATATACTCAGGCAGGCATTATATTAATAACTGTCCCTATTCCACAAATGAGAAAACTAAGGCATAGAAAGATTAGGTGATTCCCCCAAGTTTTCACAGCTAGTAAGTTGGGGAAGGAGAACTCAAATCCAGGCAGTCTGGCCCCAAAACCAGTATTCTTAAGCACTCAATGACATATTCTCAAGAAGTCTGGAAACGGTGATTGACCCAAAATAAAGTTAAGCAGGAAAGATTGGAGAATTTAAAATCTCAGGTAGAAGAGATGGCTGGGCATCCAGCAGGGTGCTTCATCAGTCTGGGTGACCCCTAAGGAAGGTCACTTCACTCATATGGTCCAATGTAGACTCAAAAAAAAAAAATCCCTCACGTACATTAGTCACATTTGTTTAGCTTTGGGAGATGAGACTATTCTCAAAAGAAAAAGATAGGAAATAAGACACAAAGGTTGCTTCAATAAAGTATCACCCAACCAGAGCAGCTCATTGTCATTTTTTTTAATGGAAGCCTTTTACCATATGGAACTAATTATCGCCATCTGCCGTTCCATACTTCTATTTCCTGTCTAGCAGCTCATTCTTCAAAAACTCAGTAGCTTCCTCTCTTTACATTTGTAAATGTTGTTGACTATGGATAAAATCCATGTTTACTTTCTATTCAGAACCCCATAGGAAAGCTTGTTTTAATCACCCACAGATGTTTCATTCAGTTCTGCTTAGTTTGGCACAGAACTTCAGAAGGAAATAAAAGAAAAATCTTTATTTTATATTTCAATTGTAGATTGTTACAGACTAAATAAAATGCCAAATTGTTATTGGAAACAACACAGCCACTGTAATAACGATAGTCGACATCTCATTTTTACAATTATAATTTTTTCTGGCATTTGTTTAAGCCAAGATAGTTTCCATATTTTACAAAGGGCCTTTCCCCCTTCTCTGAATGAAACTCCACTGAAGCCATAGAACTTTGTAATTTATTTTCAACAGATTCTTGTACATTTGAGAAAAATGGAAACTAGTGCATGATTTATAGTGATTAGGCTTTTAAATACTTTTCACCCTTCTGGTGCCATGTTTTGATATGTGTTATCCTTTTGAACTCCTTTAAACCAACCCCAAAGAGCACTTCATACACATCTAATATTGTCTGAGTCAGCTCTTCCTTATTTCCCTTTTATTTCTTATTTCTTAACTAAAAAATATTAATGACATCTAAACATTCACTGCAAATTACGTTTACACTTTGCAATCATTAAATAAGAGAAAAAGACAGTTTTCTGGTTGAGTATTTCTATGGATCTTTGGCAGATTTTCTACCTCTAAAACCTGTAACATGATTGCTAAATATCTCATTTCTTTGTAATTTTACCCCTCCAATCAACCCAAAGCTAGCTCACCAGATCCACTGAAAACCAGAAATTTCTAATGAGGTTCTTTGGAATTTCTTTTCATTCCACTAATGCCAAGAATCAAACCACAAAAAAAAAAAAGAATCGGACTATACTTCACAAGACCTAAGTTCAAAATTTACCAAATGTTTGATTCTTCCTAAGTCCAGTCATTCACACTTCTCCTTCAAAAAGCATTTCACTGAAATTATATTTATATGGCAGAGCTCATTTTCAACTTTCTTCTCATCCAATATGTTAAAATATCATGGGTATTAACTCTGTTTTGTTTTTTATTCAATACATGTGGTTCACATTGAAAGAATAAAAAAATCTTCTCAAAGATAACCCCAGAATAAGACCTACTGGCTTGAAGAGAGATCCTGTTATGGTTCCTGATACAGTTTAGCTGGGTCTCCACTCAAATTTCATATTGAAATGTAATCCCCAATGTTGGAGGTGGGGCCTTGTGGAAGGTGTATTATGCCATTCTGGCACTGTTATAAAGAAATACCTGAGACTGCGTGATTTACAAAGAAAAAAATATTTAATTGGCTCACAGTTCCACAGACTGTACAGGAAGCATAGCAGCATCTGCTTTGGGGGGTGGGAGTGGGAAGGCACGGTGCTCAGGAAACTTACAATTATGATGGAAGGTGAAGGAGAAGCAAGCACTTCTTACATGGCCAGAGCGGGAGCAGAGTAGCGGGTGGTGCCACACACGTTTAAACAACCAGATCTCACCAGAACTCACGCACTATCATGAGAACAGCACCAAGGTGGGAACCTGCCTCCATGATCCACTCACCTCCCACCAGGTCCCACCTCCCGCATTGGGGATTACAATTTGACATGATATTTGGGCGGAGACACAAATCCAAACCATATCAGCATGTGTTTGGAACACAGGATTTCTCATGAATGGTTTAGCACCATCCCCCCTCGGTACAGTCCTCCTGATAGTGAGTAAGTTCTCAAGAGATCTGGTTGTTTAAAAGTGTGTAGCACTTAAATTATATTTACATGGCAGAGCTCATTTTCAACTTTCTTCTCATCTAATGTGTTAAAATATCATAGGTATTAACTCTGTTTTGTTTTTTATTCAATACATGTGGTTCACACTGAAGAATAAAAACATCTTCTAAAATAAAGATAACCCCAGAATGAGACCTACTGGCTTGAAGAGCCCCTCTTCCTTCTGCTCCAGCCATGTGAGGTTCCACCTCTCTCTTCACCTTCACCATGACTGTAAGTTTCCTGGGGCCTCCCCAGAAGCCCAGCAGATGCCAGCACCGTGCTTGTGGTACAGCCTGCAGAACTGTGAGCCAATTAAACCTTTTTTATTTATAAATTACCCAGCCTCAGGTATTCCTTTGTAGTTAAACAAGAACAGACTAATACAGCTCCTTATAATTGTTTCAATACACATGTCAAAACTCTGGTTTGAATGCGCTTATTTTGCTGTATCATAATTTTATCTTGCTGCTATTTTCCATGTGTCTATTCAGGAAACCTCCAGGTCAAAGAACTTGTGTGATACTGGAGAAAAGAGTGCATACATGAAAGGGAAGGACTGAAACTGTGTCTAAGTGAAGCTACCAAATCAGATGTTTTAAGTCCGTGTAGGGAAGGAAAGAGTTTTCTTCGCACGGCTTTATTTTCCTCTGTCCGTGACAGGTCTTCAGGGAACAGCTCTGAACTCTGTGTTGATAGTGAGAAAGAATATTTATTTTCCCAAATTATTTGACCCTACCAGCTGTTTACATTGCTGACCCAACGTCAAAGACAATTAACAATTCTATTAAAGATGCAAGTGTACTTTTTGATGTCAAAGCTGTGCATATATTTTGTGTAACTAAAATCCTCTACCTTTAATTAATTAAAGCTATTGGTGCCTATGAATGAGCTTTTTTAACATTGTTTTACAGGTCTTTCATTTCAGAGAAGGAAATAAAGCTTAGTCAAGCTTAGTCATCCTTTGATACCCAGACACTGTAATCAAGACGAGTGGGTTCCTATGGGTCAAAAACAACAAATTATAATTTACCACACCATAAGAATAAACAAAACTTTAATTTATAATGTAGCTAAAGAGGTTCTTCCTGTTATAGAACTCCGCCACAATTTACATGGTGATGACATCAAAGTCTTGTCCTCCAGGCACACTTGTCCCTTTTACAGAAAGGGGAGAACCACAGGACCAAATGCTCACCATTTCTCTGTGCTTATGTAATAGTGGGGAACCCTTTTACAAACAGCAAATACTGGCACCTAGTTGCTGTGAAAATTATGGAGGGAATAAAAACAGAGCGGTCAACTTTTTAAAGAGATTATAACTAAAATGAAAAGCAGAGGGGAAAATAAAAGCATTATAATATATAGGAAGAGAGGCATTATATTTTATGCTATAATTGAAAGTTGGTGTAATTTAGTTCCTTTTAAAAATCCAAATATGGCTGTGTAAACATCTCAAACACTGGCATGCATCATTCCTTGTGGGTGAGTCAGTCAAGGAAATGTCAAGAAAGGAGGAGGATCCAAGATGGCTGAATAGGAACAGCTCCAGAGTGCACTTCCCAGCCAGAACAGTGCAAAGGGTGAGTGCTCACCCCATTTCCAAACAAGTTTTCACTGCCCACAGACCAGGAGATTCCTGGGCCCAAAACACCACAAGTTGTAAGTGTGGTGGTTTCAGCTGGTGCCAGATCAGCGCACAGAACTCCCAAGTCTGAGCGGCTGTTTCAACTGATGCCTGGAATTCCTGGGAGACGGAATCGCCCATTCAGCTAAAAGGGAGGGGGTTGAGACAGGGAGCCAGGCGATCTGGCTCGGCAGGTACCACTCCCACAAAACAAGCAATCTAAAACGCTTTGGACTGAGAGTTTCACAGCAAGCACAGCTGGACCCAGGACGGTCCAGCTCAGTGGGGGGAGGGTGTCCCCCACTACCAAGGCAGTCTGCCACTACCGAGGCAGTTCACAAAGCAGCTGGGCAGAGCCTGGGGCAGCTCAGCAACGCCTCTGCTGGCAGACTGTGACTAGGCTACTCCGTGCAGGGCACAGCATCTACGAAAAAAGGCAGCAGCACGACAGGAACTTATAAAGCCGATCTTCCTAGGACAGAGCACTTGGGAAAACAGGTGGTTATGAGTTCAGCTGCAGCAGACTTAAAAGTACCTGCCCAGCAGCTCTGCACTGAACAACAGAGCTCCCAGCACAGCACTTGAGCTCCTATAATGGACAGACTGTCTCCTCAAGCAACTCCCCCGACCTCCGTATACCCAAAGAGACACCTCATAAAGGAGACCTCAGGCCAACATCTGGTGGGTACACTTCTGGGACAAGGATAGCAGAGGAAGAAACCAGAGGCAACCCTCACTGTTCTGCACCCCCCCCCCCGCCGCAGGTGATCCCCAGGTAAGCGGGGTCTGGAGTGGCCTCCAGCAGTCCTGCGGCAGAGGGGCCTGACTGTTAGCAGGAAAATTAAGAAGCAGAAAGAAATAGCTTCAACATCAACAAAAAGGACGTCAACTCAGAGACCCCATCCAAAAGTCACCAACTACAATGACCACAGGTAGATAAATCCACAAAGATGGGAAGAAACCAGTGCAAAAAGGATGAAAACACCAAAAACCAGAATGCCTCTCCTCCTCCAAGGGATCATAACTCCTCACCAGCTAGGGATCAAAGACAGATAGAGAATGAATTTGATGAACTGACAGAAACAGGCTTCAAAAGGTGGGTAATAACAAACTTCTCAGAGCTAAAAGAACATGTACAAAATCAATGCAAAGAAACCGAGAACCTAGAAAAAAGGTTAGATGAGATGCTAACTAGAATAAACAGCTTAGAGAAGAAAATAAACAACTTAATGGAGCTGAAAAACACAGCACGAGAACTTCACGAAGCATACACAAGTTTCAATAGCCGAATCAACCAAGCAGTAGAAAAGATACCAGAGATTGAAGATCAGCTCAATGAAGTAAAACGAGAAGGCAAGATTAGAGAAAAAAAGAGTGAAAAGAAATGAACAAAGCCTCCAAGAAATATGGGATTATGTGAAAAGACCTAATCTGCATTTGATAGGTGTACTTGAATGTGACAGAGAGAATGAATCCAAGCTGGAAAACACTCTTCAGGATATTATCCAGGAGAACTTCCCCCAACCTGGCAAGGCAGGCCAACATTCAAGTCCAGGAAATACAGAGAACACCACAAAGATATTCCTCAAGAGAGCAACCCCAAGGCACATAATCCTCAGATTCATCAGGGTTGAAAGGAAGAAAAAAAAGCTAAGGGCAGCAAGAGAGAAAAGTCAGGTTACCCACAAAGGGAAGCCCATCAGACTCACAGCAGATCTCTCGGCAGGAACTCTACAAGCCAGGAGATAGTAGGGACCAATATTCAACATCCTTAAAGAAAAGAACTTTCAACCTAGAATTTCATATCCAGCCAAACTAAGCTTCATAAGCGAAGGAGAAAGAAAATCCTTTACAGACAAGCAATTGCTGATTTCGTCACCACCAGGCCTGCCTTACAAGAGCTCCTGAAAGAAGCAGTAAACATGGAAAGAAACAACCAGTGCCAGCCACTCCAAAAATGTACCAAATGGAAAAGACCATCGACACAATGAAGAAACTGCGTCAACCAACAAGCACAATAACCAACCAGCAACAAAATGGCAGGATCAAATTTACACATAACAATATTAACCTTAAATATAAATGGCCTAAATGCCCCAATCAAAAGACACAGACTGGCAAACTGGATAAAAAGTCAAGACCCATCAGTATGCTGTATTAAGAGACCCACCTCATGTGCAAGGACACACATAGGCTCAAAATAAAGGGATGGAGGAAGATTTACCAAGGAAATAGGGAGCAAAAAAAGCAGGAGTTGCAATCCTAGTCTCTGATAAAATAGACTTTAAACCAACAAAGATCAAAAGAGACAAAGAAGGGCATTACATAATGGTAAAAGGATCAATGCATCAAGAAGAACTATGATCCTAATCCTAAATATACACTCACCCAATACAGGAGCACCCAAGTACATAAAGCAAGTTCTTAACAACCTACAAAGAGACTTAGACTCCCACACAATAATAGTGGGAGACTTTAACACTCCACTGTCAATATTAGATCAAAGAGACAGAAAATTAACAAGGATGTCCATGACTTGAACTCAGATCTGGACCAAGCAAACCTAATAAACATCTACAGAACTTTCCACCCCAAATCCACAGAATATACATTCTTCTCAGCACCACATCACACCTACTCTAAAATTGACCACATAATTGGAAGTCATTTACTCCTCAGCAAATGCAAAAGAATGGAAATCATAACAAACAGTCTCTCAGACCACAGTGCAATCAAATTAGAACTCAGGATTAAGAAACTAACTCAGAACCACATAACTTCATGGAAACTGAACAACTGGCTCTTGAATGTCAACTGGATAAACAGTGAAATGAAGGCAGAAATAAAGATGTTCTTTGAAACTAATGAGAATGAAGACACAACGTACCAGAATCTCTGGGACACATTTAAAGCAGTGTCTAGAGGAAAATTTATAGCAATAAATGCCCACATGAGAAGGAAGGAAAGATCTAAAATCAACACCCTATCATCAGAATTGAAAGAGCTAGAGAGGCAAGATCAAAACAACTCAAAAGCTAGCAGAAGACAAGAAATAACTAAGATCAGAGCAGAAATGAAGGAGATAGAGACATAAAAAACCCTTCAAAAAATCAGTAACTCCAGGAGCTGGTTTTTTGAAAAGATCAACAAAATAGACAGACCACTAGTCAGATTAATAAAAAAGAAAGAGAGAAGAATCAAATAGATTCGCTAAAGGGGATATTACTGTCGATTCCACAGAAATACAAACTACCATCAGAGATTACTACAAACAACTCTATGCACATAAACCAGTAAACCTGAAAGAAATGGATGAATTCCTGGACACTTGCACCCTCCCAAACCTAAACCAGGAAGAAGTTGAAACCCTGAATAGACCAATAATAAGGTCGGAAGTTGAAGCAGCAATTAATAGCCTACCAACCAAAAAAAGCCCAGCTCCAGATGGGTTCACAGCCAAATTCTACCAGATGTACAAACAGAAGCTGGTACCACTCCTTCCGAGTGGTATTCCAAACAAAACAAAAAGAGGGAATCCTTCCCAAATCATTTTATGAGACCAACATCATCCTGATACCAAAATCCAGCAGAGACTCAACAAAAAAAAAGAAAACTTCAGGCCAATATCCATGACGAACATAGATGCAAAAATCTGCAATAAAATGCTGGCAAACTGATTGCAACAGCACATCAAAAAGCTTATCCATCACGATCAGTAGGCTTCATCCCAGGGATGCAAGTCTGGTTTAACATACGCTAGTCTATAAATGTAATCCAACACATAAACAGAACCAAAGACAAAAACCACATGAATACCTCAGTAGATGCAGAAAAGCCTTCAACAAAAGTCAAAAGGCTTTATGCTAAAAACTCTCAATAAACTAAGTATCAATGGAACGTATCTCAAAATAATAAAAGCTGTTTACAACAAACCCACAGCCAATATCATACTGAATGGGCAAAAACTGGAAACATTCCCTTTGAAACCTGGCACTAGACAAAGATGCCCTCTCTCACCACTCCTATTCAGTATAGTATTGGAAATTCTAGCCAGAGCAATCAGGCAAGAAAAAGAAATAAAGGGTATTCAATTAGGAAAGGAGGAAGTCAAATTGTCTCTATTTGCAGGCGACATGATTGTATATTTAGAAGACCCCATCGTCTTCTAAATCCAAATCTCCTTAAACTGATAAGCAACTTCAACAGTCTCAGGATATAAAATCAATGTGTAGAAATTACAAGCATTCCTATACACCAATAACAGACTAAAAGAGAGCCAAATCAAGAGCAAACTCCCACTCACAATTGCTACAAACGGAATAAAATACCTAGGAATACAAATAACAAAGGATATAAAGGACCTCTTCAAGGAGAACTACAAACCACTGCTCAAAGAAATAAAAGAGGACACAAACAGATGGAAAACATTGCATGCTCATGGTTAGGAAGAATCAATATTGTGAAAATGGCCATACTGCCATTTATAGATTCAATGTTATCTCCATCAAGCTACCAATGACCCTCTTCACAGAACTGGAAAAAAACTACCTGAAACTTCATATGGAACCAAAAGAAAGCCCACATAGCCAAGATAATCCTGAGCAAAAAGAGCAAAGCTGGAGGCATCATGCTACCTGACTTCAAACTATACTACAAGGCTACGGTAATCAAAACAGCATGGTACTGGTACCAAACAGAGATACAGACCAATGGAACAGAACAGAGGCCTCGAAGGCAATGCCACATATCTACAACCATCTGATCTTTGACAAACCTGACAAAAACAAGCAATGGGGAAAGGATTCCCTGTTTAATAAATGATGTTGGTATAACAGGCTAGCCATGTGCAGAAAACAGAAACTGGACTCCTTCCTTTCACCTTACACTAAAATTAACTCCAGATGGATTAAAGACTTAAAAATAAGACCTAACACCATAAAAACCCTAGAAGAAAACCTAGGCAAAACCATTCAGGACATAGGCATAGGCGAGGACTTCATGACTAAAACACCAAAGCACTGGAAACAAAAGCCAAAATAGACAAATGGGATCTAATTAAACTCCAGAGCTTCTGTATAGCAAAAGAAACAATCATTAGAGTGAACGGGCAACCAACAGAATGGGATAAAATTTTTGCAATCTACACATATGACAAAGGGCTAATATCCAGAATCTACAAAGAACTAAAACAGATTTACAAGAAAAACAAACAAACCCATTCAAAAGTGGGCGAAGGATACGAACAGACACTTTTCAAAAGAAGACATATATGAGGCCAACAAACATATGAAAAAATGCTCATCATCACTGGTCATTACAGAAATGCAAATCAAAACCACACTGAGATACCATCTCACATGAGTTATAATGGCAATCATTAAAAAATTTGGAGACAACAGATGCTGGAGAGGATGTGGAGAAATAGGAACACTTTTACACTGTTGGTGGGAGTGTAAATTAGTTCAACCATTATTGGAGACAGTGTGGGGATTCCACAAGGATCTAGAAATAGAAATTCCATTTGATCCAGCAATCCCACTACTGGGAATATATCCAGAGGATTATAAATTGTTCTATTATAAAGACACATGCACATGTATGTTCACTGCGGCACTATTTACAATAGCAAAGATGTGGAACCAACCCAAATGCCCACTGATGATAGACTGGACAAGGAAAATGTGGCACATATACACCATGGAATACTATGCAGCCATAAAAACCAATGAGTTCATGTACTTTGTAGGGACATGGATGAATCTGGAAACCATCATTCTCAGCAAACTGACACAAGAACAGAAATTCAAATACCACATGTTCTCACTCATAGGTGGGTGCTGAACAATGAGAACACATGGACACAGGGAGGGGAGTATCACACACTGGGGCTCTGTTGTGGGGGACTAGGGAAGGGACAGCAGGGGTTGAGGAGGGATAACATAGGGAGAAATGCCAAATACAGGTGACGGGGGGAGCAAACTGCTTTGCCATGTATGTACCTATGCAACAATCCTGCATGATCTGCACATGTACCCCAGAACCTAAAGTACAATTAAAAAAACAAAAGTCAAAAAAACACACACAAAAAAATAGGATGCTGATAAAGATCTAACCTGACTTTGATCTGTAATGATGCAGGCACTACTTTTTAAATAGTTCCTCCTCCTTTCTCTTGCTTTGTTCCTTAATTCCAGATAGCCTCTTCCCCCACACACAGCTGCTGCTATAGTTGCTGCTAGAGCCCCCCTTCGACCTCTACAATGCTTATCCAGCTTCTAGAGCCTTTGCACAATTTGCAAGGAGAGACATTCAACCTCAATCCTCCCATTTGGTTCCTTTAGAGGAGGGAGGAAGGAAGAGGGTTGGGGTGAGTTTGAATTTTAAGATATTAGGACTCTGGATTCAGAAATAACTCTAGGGAAGTTAAAAGTTAACACTTCATATTGGTTCAACTATTTCAACTACCTTACAGATACTAAGGAGAAAAGAATGCTTATGTTTCTCCTCCAAGTTTTTTTAATGCTTTCCAGTTGATCCCAAGATTTCATTTTGCTTAGCATGGTAATACACACACACACACATTAACTAAAAAACTCAGAGCTCCATTGCTACATAGGATGATGAATGCCATAAAAAGAATATTGCTCCCACTCTGACAACCACAAAAGAGACGGTTTACAAAACTGTAACTATTCTTGAACCCATCAGAGGACTGAAGTCATAACACAGCCAAATAACCTGAATTCCAAAGAGGTACAAGCTTTCCAAAGGGAGACTGGACACACAGCTAGCTAGCTTTTTGCAGAGCAAGGGAGACAAAGGTGGTCACCATTCAAGTAGGTAAGAAAAAAATCAGTCAAAATTGTAATGAATTCTTAAAGGGCAAGTGTGCACTGGTGTGTAAATCTGGAACAGCTAGGAGCCCCAGACACAGGGGAAGTTTCACTCACAATATCAGTTTCAATCTCAGTTTCATGAGCCTCCCCTGGGTATGCATACTGAGGACAAAGACAGGGACCAGAGCAGGAAATCTGAGAGAGCCATCCTTCAGGGACATGTATGCTGCTGATGGAGACAGGCACTGATGAAGACCCTTTCAAGCAGACACCCTTGTCTCTGGAGTTGTGCAGGAAATCTTGGGCCCAGGACTCTGCAATAATGCCAGACACAGGTCAGCTACTGCTAGGAGAGAGACAAAAAATTCTCTCCCACCTCAGACCAACCACACATACAAGGCAGAATCCAGCTGACATAGAGAGGAGATGCAGGAATGCTGAGAAAACCCCAGTTCCAAGGCCCAGGCAGACCAGGCCTGCCTAAGACTGAGGCTGGACCATTACAAGAGGGAGTCCCCTCGCCCCACCCAAGCCCAATACCAATTAACAAGCAATGGCAGTTTAACACTGGGAAGGGCAAGAATGTGAAGAGAGACGCTCTGTGTTTCAGGCAAGCAGGATAGACTGGAAACACTGAGAAAAGTCATCCAGTCCTCCAGATCCCACTCTAAGCTCAAAGAAATGGCAGCCATCACCAAGGGATTTGAAGCCTGTGAGGAATTGAAGGTAACCATAACAACAACAAAAAAATGCAAACCCAACTCATCCCTTGAGTAGGATTCAGACTCCACACTGTTTACATGAAAGCAGCAAGCCACACCAGGCAAAAATACTATTCAACTCAGACTCTTCGGTTCTTCTCCATACAATGTCCAGCATTCAACAGAAAAGTACAGGACACACGAAAAGCAAAACAAAGCATGCTATTGTAAAATGATTGACCAACAGGAGCAAGCACAGAGATGACTTTGATGCTGGAACTATTGAACAGACTTTAAAATAACCATGATTACTATGTTAAATGACCTAGTGAAAAAGACACATACATGAACAGAAAGAAAATTTAAGCAGAGAGATAGAAACTATAAAAAGAGTCCAGTGGAAATGTTAGAAATGAAAACATTACTAGAGATGAAAAATTCATTTGATAGGCTTATTAGCAGACAGGACACAGTGAATGTAAAGATAGATTAACAGAAAGTTTTAAACTAAAACACATAAAGAAAAAATAATAAAAATAAGAAATCTTTTTTAAAAAGTAGAGTTATGGGGCAAATCAAATGGCCTAACATATGTGTAACTGAAGTTCAAGAAGGAGAGAGAACAACAGAAATATGTAAAGAGACAATGGACAAGAATTTTCCAAAGTTAATGAAAAACAACAAACCACAGATCCAAGAATCCCAGAGAATCATAAGCAAGATTTTTTTAAAAGGAAAACAAAAATTAAAAACACCGATACATTGCATAGTCAAACTGCTGAAAAAAAAATATTAAATACAGGCAGAGAAAAAAGAGACATTGCATTTAGAGGAAGAAAGTCAGAATTTAAAGTAACATCACTTATTTCATTTAAAACCATAAAATTGTAACCCTCATATTGGGCAACTTAAATTTTATGTTTGATGTTTCCTCATAATTTTGTCCCTCTTATTTGAGTGTAGACATTAAGGAAAGAGACCTAGTCTTAATATTATATTAATGTTACCTTTATCCACCTCTACATTACTTGGCAAAGCGTGGGTATTCAATAAGCACTTCTGACTTGGGAGCAGATTTACTTTTTACATGATTTTTTTTGCACAGGATCAGTAAATTTTTTCTTACGGGACATACAAAGTCTTAAGATATAAAGGTATTTGGCCGGGTGCATTGGCTCACGCCTGTAATCCCAACACTTTGGGAGGCCAAGGCAGGCAGATCACCTGAGGTCAGGGGTTTGAGACCAGCCTGACCAACATGGTGAAACCCCAACTCTACTGAAAAAAAATACACAAAGTAGCTGGGCGTGGTGATGGGACGCTGAGGTGGGAGAATCACTTGAACCCAGGAGTCAGAGGTTGTAGTGGGCCAAGATCATACCACTGCACTCTAGCCTGAGCGACAAAGCGAGACTACATCTCAAAAAATAAAAAAAAGAAAAGAAAGTATTTTTAGATTAACTTTATGAAACTTTTAGAGCTTACATTCTCTATCTTTTATTTTTCAGAAATAAAAGATAAACCTTTGTGAAACTGGCTCTACATTTAGCAAGATAAGATTATGGAGTCTCCCCACTTTGATACTTCCTTTCTCCAGCATTTACATATTGAATTTTAGATAATATTGTTACCCACACAGTGGGTGGGTTTTATCACTTGCTGGGTGACACTCCAAAGACCATAGCCAAGGAGGATTTAACAAGGGGATTTTATTACCTGCAACAAGTCAGGAGGACAGCTGGGGTAGTTTCCCAAAGCAGTACCTCCCAAACAATGGGGAAAACAGCTTTCATTAGGCTGGTTAGCTGAGCCATTGTATGCAGAGGTGGAGTAAATGCAGAGAGGGTGAAGTAGCTGATCATGCTTCTCCATATGTCACATGTATAGGAAATTGAATATAAGCTCCTCCCTGCATGGAGTTTTTAGTATGGTAATGAGGAAAGTTCACCAAGGCTCATGTCCAACTCAAGCATCTCTGGACCCAACCAGTTTTTGTTTATCTAGGGCAGAGCTTTACTCTGGAACTTTCTGAAACAACTCAAGATGCAACCATTACAAGTGGGTGCTTTTTCAGGGTGCATACCCAGAAACCTGGGGACCTTGGTTTACAATAGCATATTCATCCACCTATTATTGTGTTATCTACAATTTTCGATGTGTAATTTGTCTTTTCCTCCACAAACAGATTGTCCATCCTTCAAAGTAAGGTCTGTAACGTCTGTATTTTATATCTCATACACAACAGACGCATAATAAAATATTTGGTTACTAATATCGAAATGATAAAAATATCTAGGAAAGTCCAGCTCTGACCTGCTATGTTTAGGTCCCAGGACCAAGAAGAGGGAGCCTACAGTAAAAGATGTTGTTGAGATTCACTCAGGGTGGCTGGCAAAATATTAGGGAAAGTTATAGATTAGTCTCAAACCTTTTGGAAGGCTGAAAGGTTTTAATGGGACAGGCTGAAGGCAGCCAGTCTATCACGTTAGGAAAAAGATAGGGACGATAAAGCCTTTCCCAGTTTAATCTGTTTACCCCACATCCCTTTGTCTCTACTCTGTTTACTCATGTGAACTTTGTGCTGGATGGCCGTCTCCGTGGGAGGTCAAAGGGGAATTACTCATTAATGGTGTTTACTCTGGACCCCGGAACCTACAGCTTTTATCATTTGTAAAACCACTCTTTTAACCATGTTAATTATCCACAAGCATGTTGACTTAGAACCTCTGTTATCAAATTCATACTGAACAAATGTGACAACGGAGAGGGAGTCTTGGTCAACTGCCTGCATTTCACCCTCTGAAAGCAGCCGACGACCATCCCCAGCCCACTTGAATCACTGAAATAGGCGTGAGAGTGCATTTATTCATCCATCCTTGAGTCAAGGTCTGCAGGACAGACCTCTGCAGGTGGTAATCAATGTCTCAACATGTGGAGCCATTGCTAAACTTGATCTTGACCTTCATCCATACTCTCAGCTGCTTGTTCCCCACTGTGCTCAGCTTCACCTTTCAGGCTTCACACACCTGTAGGTGAGGCCAGGTCTGAGGTTCCCTGACATATTTCCCTCTCTGGTTCCACAACTATCATTTATCCCCTTCTCATAAGCTGCATACCCAGTTCTAATTCCAGCCCAGAGAGTCAGGCTCTGGACAAGAAAAATCTTAAAAGGTATGAAAACAAACAAATCTCTAATAAAGCACAGTAAAAAGGTGATATGATTGGATATGCAAACCATTCTTCTACTAGGATTATATTTAAGGGAAATGAAGTACATTTTCACACAAAAAATACCTATGAAATCAAAGAACATAATCCCAAAATTATTAGTTTAGCAGAATGTTTAAATAAATGGAATGTTTAGCTTGCCAACTTCCCATACAAGTAGAATAATTATTGCACAAAAACATCACACTCTAAAGCCTAGGATTTGCTGGTCTGCTCTTGAAAATATGTTTGCACCTAGGAAAATTCCAAGTATTGGAGCTTCAAAGATGAGAAACACTGACGTGTCCAAACAATTGCTTTGACCCACCCATGGTGTACAATCTATTCTTGGTAGTTACGTTCTACTGAACATAACTGAAAGACTGAATTAGGGAACATGGAACCATGGATCCTAGGAGAAATACAGAGTTGGGTTCCTGCAAACCTCAATCACAACACTTCCATCAATCAAGATATAACCTTGTTTTATGTGTTTGTTTAAAAACGCCTTATTTAATATACTGTTGATTCATTAACATTGAAATCACAACTAAAGCACTTTAACTCTGACCTGAACAAAGCTTATCTAACACACATATTTTCTCTGTAAAGCACCTCACAGCCTTCTGCTTAGGAATAATGGACAAAACTTCAACACCAAGCTTTGGAGGAGGGAGGCATTTTAAACAGCAACATCACTAACAAATAGCACAACAATGTGGAAAATATGGCACTAAGCAAACTGCAAATCTAAAAACCCTTATTGACAAGAGCTGAAACAAGAAGACAGAGTGTTACCCTGTTCAACATCATCTGGGAACATGCATGTCAGATAACCCAAATTCTTCATTACTCTACGCTTGGCCACAAACAAGACTGCAAAGGCACCATGAGTACCGATTTGGGAGTTCTCAGGGATGCAGATTCTAGTGGGATGGGAGGAAAAACATTCTAATAGAGCTTTCTAAAAATGAAATTGGCAGACCAAGGACAGGACTCTCCAATCTATGACACGGTTGTATGTAATTCAGATCTGTCACTCCCAAATTGGGTACACATCAGAAAACCTGGGTGGGGAGGCTAGATAAAAATACTCCAGTGTTTCTGACTTAGTAGGTCTGGATGGGGCTCAGAATCTGTATTTTAATCAACAAATTTTTCATCACTCTGCACATGTCCGCAAATGACTGCAAAGGCACCGTGAGTATTGATCTGGGGGATCTCAGGGATGCAGATTCTAGTTGGATGGGAGGAAACAACATTCTAACAGAACTTTCCAAAAATGCAATGAGCCAGCCCAGGAGAGGACTTTCCAATCTTTGACGTGGTTGCAAAAAGGAAATTTTTGCAAATAGGCAATTTCACAAATACAGAATTCATAACAATAAGCATAGACTCTCTCTCCATCTCAAATGTCCTCCTCAATAGCCCAATTTGATTCATACCTTGCATATCCTCTCACCTCTCTCAACTTTCCAGCCATTGATCTTGTTACTTACTCATCAACACGCACCCACCCCCCTTGGCTCCAATGCACATTTTGATCCTTCCTAATCACAGAAATGCTATGCTCAAGTTTGTACATTTCATTGTACATAAACCTCATCTCAATATAAATGTGACAAAACAAGTATAGTACAATGTTAATAAGAGAATCTAGGTGGTAGGTATATGGGTGTTCACTGTAAAAATTTTTAAGCTTTTTGTGTGTTTGAAAACATTCCTAATAAAATGTTTGGGAAGAAAGAGTAGGAATCACACGTTCCAAAAACATTCTAAGAATATACTTAATGAAATGAAATTGAATATTTCCCCAATCTTCTGCCCAATGCCTCCCTTCCCTTCATAATGTTCTTATCAGGTGGTCATATGGACCAGTGATTTCCAAATACTGGTTCATGGACCAGCTGCCTCAGAATAACCCAGAACCCAGGTGCTGATAAAAATACAGACTCTGAGCCACAACCAGACCTGCTAAGTCAGAACCACTGGATTTTTTTTTTTTTTTTTTTAAAGAAGGAGTTTTGCTCTTTGTTCTCCAGGCTGGAGTACAGTGGCACAATGTTGGCTCACTGCAACCTCCGCCTCCTGGGTTCAAGCAATTCTCCTGTCTCAGCCTCCCAAGTAGCTGGGATTACAGGCACCCACCACCATGCCCGGCTAATTTTTGTATTTTTAGTAGAGACAGGGTTTCACCATGTTAGCCAGGCTGGTCTCTCTAACTCCTGACCTCTGGAGATCCGCTCACCTCAGCCTCTCAAAGGGCTGGGATTACAGGCGTGAGCTACCACACCCGGCCCACTGGAGTATTTATAGCAAGCCTCCCACCCAGATTTTCTGATGTGTACCTGATTTGGGAGTGACAGATCTGAATTACATACAACCGTGCCAAAGATTGGAAAGTCCTTTTTCCTGGGTCTGCCCATTTCATTTTTAGAAAGCTCTACTAGAATGCTATTTTTCCTTCCATCCAACAGGAATCTGCATCCCGGAAAACTTCCACTCATCTATTCTTCTTATTTTGGGGGCCATAGACTGAATCCCTCTTCCTCTTTATAATAATTATACCTCTCATTATTATTATGTTTTTATAGAGACGGGATCTCACTACATTCCCCAGGCTGGTCTCAAATTCCTGGACTCAAAAAATCCTCTGGCCTCGGCCTCCCAAAGTGCTGGGATTACAGACATGAGCCCTTGCATCCAGGCCACAGCTGTCATGATCAGTGCTGATTACATCACATGACAGGGTATACTCTGCATCCTCTCACGGTAGCCTTGTAGATGTCATGCCCCACCCCATCTTCCTACCTTTCCCAATACCAAGCAGTCAGGGCACCTTCACCTTCTGTGAAGTCATGACATGACTTTCTAGTGCCTTCACCAACCTCTTCTGAAAACGGTCAAAAAGTAAACCTCAGACATTCTATTCTGCATGAATGAATTTATCTAATCCTCTTTCCTTTTTTCTTTCCTTTTTTGTTTTTGTTTTGTTTTGTTTTGTTTTGAGACAAGAGTCTTACTCTGTTGCCCAGGCTGGAATACAGTGATGTGATGATCTCAGGTGTGATGATCATGCCTGGCTAACTTTTGTAGTTTTAGTAGAGTTTATTTTTAGTAGAGCTGGGTTTCACTATGTTGGCCAGGCTGGTCTCGAACTCCTGACCTCAGATAATCCGCCCACCGCAGCCTCCCAAAGTGATGGAATTACAGGCGTGAGCCACCTCGCCCAGCCTTTAAAAAAAAAAAAAACAGAGTCTCACTCTGTTGCCCAGGCTGGACTGCAGTGGCACGACCTCAATTCACTACAGCCTTGACCTCCGAAGCTCAAGCAATCCTCTCACCTCAGCCTGCCAAGCAGCTGGAACTACAGGCACATGGCAACATGCCTGGCTATTTTTGCATTCTTTGTAGAGACAAGGCTTCACCATGTTTCCCAGGCTGGTCTTGAACATCTGGCCTCAAGTGATTCTCCCATCTCAGTCTTCCAAAGTGCTGGGATTACAGACATAAGCCACCACACCTGGCCTGATCCCCTTCTGAAAGCAGATCTTGACAGAATTAGACACTAAACAATATAAAACGGAGGGCCTGAAACCAGCTAGAAAATAACCATTGCCTACTTCACAGTCCTGCATAACACTGGCCCCATTTAAAGGGATATGTTTCTCTATTCAACTGAATAAAAGATTTCAAGTGATCTAGAAACTAGTTTCTATTATTTACAATTTAGACATGTTTGACCGAAATTTAAAATGAATCCTTTCAGCTGTCATATTCCATGAGCTAAAAAAATATTTGTATAATATCTTAGTGTAAAATAATGTCACCTTGAGGTCTAATTTTGCTTTTTTGAATAATATGTTCAAACATTCCTGCTAAATGCAGAACTTTAAACAAGCTGGACTGAAAGATTTTTTAATAAGATTTAGGGGATGAAATCACCAACTTACCTGTTTTTTTTTTTTTTTTTCAGTAAAATTTAGATTTCTCAAATTTATAATTTTTATTTTTTTATTTTTATTTTTTTTTTTTTGAGACGGAGTCTCGCTCTGTTGCCAGGCTGGAGTGCAGTGGCATGATCTGGGCTCACTGCAACCTCCTCTTCCTGGGTTCAAGCAATTCTCCTGCCTCAGCCTCCCGAGTAGCTGGGACTACAGGCGCACGCCACCACGCCCAGCTAATTTTTGTATTTTTAATAGAGACGGGGTTTCACCATGTTGGCCAGGATGGCCTCGATCTCTTAACCTTGTGATCCACCCGCCTCGGCCTCCCAAAGTATAATTTTTAAATGAAGTATCATTGTACTCAGCTGTGAATCAGACAGACACTAACCGGTTGCCTCTAGTCTAACCTTTACAAATGTTGGTATTCTGGGGTATGACACATTTTTTTATGAATGTGATGTCTGTGTTAATGTATTCATAATGTTTTGTTAATGTAGCCATAATGCTTCTGGGATTATAGACATGAGCCACCACACCCGGTCCCACGGCTAATTTTAAATTGGTGTTTTCTAAATTTCCAGCATATTTAGTCACTGTTAGATTTACCATGAAATTGCCATTTTTCTTGGCCAAAATGATTCAATCTCATACTTACTTAATTTGGATTTTAAACGATAAAGCAGAAGTGCTGTCAGTTAGCAATTTTATTTCTTCTGCCACCCATGGGAATAATTTTCAAATGCTTTCCTCTCTACTGTGAACTCAAGTATAATTTTCTACTTGTATAGTCTTTTTCATAATTTTGAAAACTTTAGACCAGATGAGATGGCTCATGCCTGTAATCCTAACACTCTGGGAGGCTGAGGGGAGAACTGCTTGAGCCCAGAAGTTCAAGACCAGCCGGGGCAACGTGGTGAGACTCATTCTCTGCAAAAGAAAAAACTTAATAGTTGAACATAGTGGCATGAACTCCCAGCTTAGGAGGCTGAAGCAACATCACTTGAGCCCAGGAGGCTGAGGTTACAGTGAGCTGGTTTTGTGCCATTAAGACTATCTTTTCACCTTTTTGACTCAGCTATTCTGGAATAGCCAGCACCCATCCCAACTATCAAAAACCACGTTTACATGCAAAGTCAAGGATGACACTGAAAGGCAAGATAGAAATAAAGATATTTTGAATTCTAAATATTCTTTAAATTCTACTTCAAGTGACATTTATAATTTCTATATAGAAAGTACTTAAAATTATGTGGTGATATTGCATAGAGCCCTAAGGAATCCAGAAAATATCAGCGCCTGTAAAGATCAGAACTTGACAATACAGAAAGAATATTAAAGAATACTGGCTGGGTGCAGTGGCTCACACCTGAAATCCCAGCACTTTGGGAGGCCGAGGTGGGTGGATCACGAGGTCAGGAGATCGAGACCACCCTGGCCAACAGGGTGAAACTCTGTCTCTATTAAAAATACAAAAAAATTAGCTGGGTGTAGTGGCACACGCCTGTAATCCCAGCTGCTCGGGAGGCTGAGGCAAGAGAATTGCGTGAACATGGGAGGCGAGGCTGCAGTGAGCCAAGAGCATGCCACTGCATCCAGCCCAGCCAAAGGGCAAGACTCCGTCGCAAAAAAAAAAAAAAAAAGTAATTAAAATCTTTCCAAAAAGATGTTTACTTTTTGAATAGCATCCAAATATCACAAAGAAGATGTGGACAGAAAAGAGTTATATTTCTTTGTCTATTTAAAAAATAAGAAATAGTCCTTAACATACAAATGATAAATGCTTATGATGATGCCCATCCTAAATGTCCCGACTTGATCATTACTACGCAGGTTAAAAAACAAAAAATCACAGGTACCCCATAAATATGTACAAATATGATATATCAATAAAACAAAAGTTTTAAAGAAATACCTTATCTAGAATAATTTATTACGAAATATTTTTCAACCAAGGCTCATGACTTATATTGTCCAATTTGGATTAAATGTGTATTTTGAATCTCCTATCAGCTAATTCCTGCCAAAAACTTACCAATTAAAATACTTTTCCCCTTTTGTGTTCCCTGCTACTGACATTCACTCAGCCCTCACACTGCCTTATTTCAGTAATTAGTTTTGATATGTACATACCTGTCACCTACCATGTAAACACTATTTAAGAAAAGAGAGTATGTCTTGAATATCTTTGTTTCTCTCGCAGGGTCTTGTATATCGGAAACATTCTTGTACACCAGATCTCTCTTTTTTGTTTAAATTGACTGTTTTTTCCCCTCGACTGATTTGATTACCCAAATCTGCATCTTCCCTCATCCATCTCTACTGCTATTTCTAGAAAGGCAATGGCCCGACAACATACAGTGGTCTAGGTGCAGACACACAATAGTTTTTTTCAACTCTATAACTCAGGTGCTAAACAGATTTATGCACTTGAAGCAGCTGTGCTCCATGTACTGTTCCCAGAATGTAAATAAGGACTGTGTTAAAAATTAATTAGGCATTCGCTCAAATACCTAATGGTCAATTCAGACATTTCAGCCTTCAATTTTAATAATACAAAAATATTTAATAATGTTAATCTTTCAGAACTGTGTCAATGGGATCATGGATGAATTAACTCACTTCACCAAAGAAATTTATTCTCTGTGGAAAAATGTAAGCCTAGCAGATTCAAATTGTTTATACAAGATCTGAAGGAATCTCTCTAGGAGATGTCTTTCAAATGAGCATACAAAATATTTTCTGCCTTAATTCCTGTATATTACTTTTGAGTAGAGTGTGAGCAGACTTCTAAGGCTCAAATATAAGACAATTGTTCAGATACTATTTTTAAGTCACAAGAATCATCTTACTGATTGAAACAGTCTAGTTATTATCTAGATTTGGAAGCAAGGGCATAGGGTTGAATTCCTGGTTCTGTGACTACCTTAGGCTGGGTGGACTTGGGTTAAGGCATTTAATCTCTCCTTGTTTTTTTTCTCATATTTAGAGTAAAGAAACTTCTGCTACCTGTTTATCTACTCAAAAGAGATATTTTGAAATCAAATTAGAGCAGAGTTCCCCAAACTTGGCACTGTTGGTGTTTGGGACCAGGTAATTCTTTGTTGTGATTCTGTGCACTGTACGATGCTTAGTAGCAGGTCCAGCCTCTGACCACAATGCCAGTAGCATGCATGCACACACATGCATGCACACACACACACACACACACACATACATGCATTCTCTCCCCCAGTTCAGTTGTAACAGCCAAAAGTGTCTACAGATGCTGCCAAATGCTAGGGTGGGGAGGAATGACACACAACAGCCATTCCTCTGCCCCACTGAGAATGAATGAATTAAATGATTTATATGGAAACCTTCATTAATACACTGAATATCTACTGACCACATACGATATTCCAGACACTGGCCATCTCAAATCAGATGTGATTCATGCCCTCTAACAGAGCATATGAATAAATCAGTGTTTGCAGTGATAGGAGTTTGGGAGCCCTTGGGGTCAGGAAGGGGGAAGGGAAGTGTAACATTAAGATATCAAAGAGTAGAATCCACAGGAATTGATGACTAAATGGATGCAGGGGAATGAATAAAGGGAGGAGAGAAAAACAATTCTTATAACATCGACAATCGTTCATTATTATTTATTACCTAAGTCATAAGAATTTTTCCACAAAAACAGGGACATTTCCCAAAAGCAAACTCATACCACATAAATGTTCATAAAAATAAATATTGACTTCACTATGATTGCTTTCATTTTAAGCACTGGGGGAGACACACGTAGACAAATGACTCCATTCTTCCATTCCATTTGCGCTTCTATCTCCGAATTCTCAAGACCAACTGAGGTTAGTTAGTTTCCATGCCACAGTTAGACTATCAAGCTCCACAAAGATGGTAAGAAGCAGGTGATGGACAACATGCATCACTGATGGGTTTTTTATTGCATTCACTGAAGAACACATTCTTCTAACATTGTCTAAGAGTTCTGTTAGATATCAACTTTGAAAACCCAAGTCAAATGCATTTGTGCCATCACCAAAAGAAAACGAAACCTAAACCAGGGTGAAAAACAGCTTTTCCTCCATGACCCTGAGATGTATAGCTTTTCAGAAAATTATTTGCATGTGACATCCTCAACAGAGGTGACTCTATTACCTCTAGTCGCTGGGGTACAGCAAGGCAACAGCTATCCCATCATCTCATGGAATTTTCCAGTTCGTGTGAAACCAGTAAAGTGTAATTTCAACACACAGAACATCGCATTCATTAGAGGAGAGCTAGTTGAAGGCTACTAATGGGGCCCTTTGGCTCCTGGTCCTGCCGAGGTATTTGGAGGAGGTCCATGTGCCTAACCACATCAATTTCAGATGAAATTCTCATTGTAAATGCATGTTACCCAACATCCCAAAATATATGAAGGCCTTCCTGGTTTTTAGAGCTTATAAGCCCCTTGACAATGGAATTCTGTGTGGAAATATTAAAATTCAAGTAACAGAGACAATTTTCAAGAGGACCAAAAATAGAAACCATTATTGCAGTATAAAAACATTTTAGTTACTTAAGAATCCACATTTCTAAGAAAAGCAGCCTTATTAACCGACGTGCTCAATAGGCAATTTTCCCCATTTAATTTTCACAAATAGATCACTCTGAAATGTATTTCCCCTAACAAAGACTGCACATTAACAACAAATGATACATCTTCAAATTTTAATTAATGTCAAGAGCTTTATTTTGCTTCCAAGCAACTTATAAGAGACGTGTTATTAATATAATTTAATTTAAGGGGATAGGCATTTGTTTTCTATTTTTAAAAAGGTGGTTTGAGATGCTGGCCCTGTCAACATCATTTAAACATTCCTGTTCCATGCTTCAATATAATAAATTGAATCAGCATTTTAATTGTGCCCATGCTTTGTGGTTCCTGGCAGTACAAAAAGATTCCCCGTGAGCAAAAAACTCCCCCCAAGAAAACCCCACTGAGTGATTAATTACTAGTCTGGAAGATATAAATATGTCTCTCAATAAAGACAGTATGGACTGCTAGAAGCTCTGGCCTTATACATCTCCGTGGGGTGCCTTAACTTAGCAGACATCCTCTTAATTCAAACAAGATCTGGCTCCAGCATTCACAGACGGCTCCCTCATCATACACTGTTCCTTAATTGAACAGCATATTTCTTTTAATTAGCATCATTTTGTACATGTACAAGAATCAGAGGAAATCAGTCTTTATGTATAAATATACCGAATTCTCATGGTGCCTCTGTTCCTTAAGCAATAAAGAATTGAGGATAATAGTAAATAACACTGCATTTTCAAAAAAGTGTCATCTCTGTATAAAAATATTTTAGGTTATACCAAGACTTTACTCATGCTTCATTCTGAGTTAAAGATTTGGCCAAAGACCATAAATTTATAAACGAAAACATAAACCAGCAGGTCTGTAAGTCTATTCCTAAGCCTCACACCTATTGTCTGAACTCAGAAGCCTCATGATTACTAGAAGAAAGAGGAGCTTAGACAAAGGTCTCATTGGCCACCTCCCCTTACCTCCACATAGTAAAAATAAGAATTGATGGGATTCCTAGGACTGTTCCTACAAGACCAGAATTAGGTAAGAGTTTATACTAACCATTTAAACCAGAAATGGCAAGCAAAGTCAGCTAACTTGAAAACAAAGATTAACATAAGAAATCAAGACTAGACATTGGCTTTTTTAAGTTGAAGAATTCTCCATGTATAAATTTTAGTCTAATACTCAGCATTAATGACCATGGCATTTATTACCACAATTGAATAACCACATCCCAATACCCTTTCATTATGTTTAAAATGAGGGGGTGGAGACAGGGGGAACAGGATTATCATAACTCATTCTGACCAGTCTAAAAACCCAGACATCAGTCTGGGCACAGTGGTCTATTCCTGCAATCCCAGCACTCTGGGAGACCAAGGTGGGTGGATCAATTGCATCCAAGAGTTGGAAACCAGCCTGGGTGACATAGCGAAACCCTGTTTCTACTAAAAATACAAAAATTAGCGGGGTGTGGTGGCACGCACCTGTAGTCCCAGCTACTTGGAAGGCTGAAGTGGGATGATTACTTGAGCCTGGGTGGCAGAGGTTGCAGTGAGCTCAGACTGAAAAACAACCACCAAAAAAAAAAAGGAAATCCAGACATCATGTTCCTAACCATCCTATTTGAAACAGGATGAAAGAAAGGTTTTCTAAAAAGACAATATGCATTCTGCCATGGAAAAATGTTATTTGTATATAGACTTCTACTGTCCTACTATTTATCTTTACCTGGCCTTGTTAAAAATATTTTTGAACAGGATCATCAAACATAAATGCAAGCATTAACTCAGTAAGCAAACACGAATCTGAATTTGAGTTCTGCAGTAGACTGCAAAAACAGCCATAATATTTAAGCTCCTCCCATCAAGAAGTAGAATATATTTTCCCATCCCTCTAATCTGGACTTATCTTATGGCTTGCTTTGACCAACAGAATGCACACAAATGGAAGCATATCAACCCTGAGCTGAGGCCTCAGGAGATTCTAACAGCTCCTATTCTCAAATTCTTGGAACTCTGTGCTTACCATGGAAACAAACCCAGAGTAGCCTGAAAGAGATTCAGAGCCAATGTGGAAAAACATCCCAATCATCCCAGCTGTCCCAGATGTGGCTATGATAAACCAGTCAGCCCACACTACAAGTACATCAGTTAACTACCAGTACAGAAGCAACCTCAGCAAGATTAACCAGGCTTGGCCCACACTAGAAAAACCACCCAGCTGAGCCCAGTCAAAATTGTCAACCTGTAACATTATGAGCTAAATTAAATGAGCAGTTTTTTTAAACAATGAGTTTTGGGGTGGTCCATTATACAGAAATAGAAAGCTAATACAGGTTCTATAAACTCATAACTCAATACATTCCAGATTTTAAGCTCCAGTTTCAGTTTCCCGTTACAGCCTTTTTCAGGTACTAGCTATATATTCTTTTGACCTAGTTCCTTTTGAATTATGATGTCACTTTTTTCTGTAACAAAATTCAGCACTTAGCTAACCAATAACCTATATGATTTTCTAAGGTATATGTAACTATTACACTTCACATACAAATGGAGGTAGAGACCATGTTTTATGTTAATTTTTATTATCTAACACATTAGACACATAGTAAGTATTCAATAAATGCTTGGATTGGAAGTAGCTAGAGTTTGCAATAAGACCTGTAAACTTCATGTGCTAAACTTTTCTTATTTGTTACATGTAAATAATATTACCCTGTTTTACCACAGGGGAGATTGAGTAATTTTTTTTTTTTTTTTTTTTTTGAGACAGAGTCTCACTCTGTCACCCAGGCTGGGGTGCAACGGCACGATCTCAGCTCACTGCAACCTCCGCCTCCCAGGTTCAAGCAATTCTCCTGCCTCAGCCTCCTGAGTAGCTGGGGTTACAGATGCTCGCCACTACGCCAGGCTAATTTTTGTATTTTTAGTACAGACAGGTTTCACCATGTTAGTCAGCTGGTCTCAAACTCCTGACCTCAGGTGATCCGCCTGCCTTGGACTTTCAAAGTGCTAAGATTATAGGTGTGAGCCACCACACCCAGCCAAAATTGAGTAATTTTGAAACTTTCACACTCCTTTACAAATATAAAATAAAGTAAATTTTATAATGAGAAAGCATAAAACTAGATAAAATATGACATTTCTGTAAATAGCAAAAGTCACAAAAAAAGCAACTAAAAGACAAAGACTGGAAGAAAGAACAGAGAAAGAACTAAAAATCCATAATATACAAAGAGCTCCTATGAAGCAATAGAAAAAGAAAAACAACTCAATGGAAAACTGAGAAAAAGGTATACACTTATGGTATTCAGAAGAACCAATGAAAAAACTGAAAATATGCTTAATCTCACAGAAAATCAGCAAAATGCAAATTAAAATAAAATGTTTTATCATCAAATTATTAAAGAGTAAAAAGACTAAAGAAAATACAATACTGGTGAGCACAGATGGAAATAGGCCTTCTTGCATACTGTGGATTGGAATATAAACTGGCTTATAGGAGGAGAGCCGGGCATGTTTATTAAAATGTTAATTAGCCACATAACTTGTAACCCAAAAATATTTACTGAAACCTTGTTTTTAGTATTTAAAAACTGGAAAGCTAAGTATCCATCAATAGTCTCATGGTAAACATTGATTCATCTATACACAGAAAACTATGCAAAAATTTAAAAGAATGTGACAAGGTCAGGAGCAGTGGTTCATGCCTGTAATCCCAACACTTTGGGAGGTCAAGGCAGGAGAATCACTTGAGCCCAGGAGTTCAAAACCACCCTGGCCAACATAGCGAGACCTCATCACTAAAAAAAAAAAAAAATTAGCCAGGCGTAATGGTGCATGCCCACAGTCCCAGCTATTTGGAAGGCTCAAGTGAGAGGATTGGTTAAGCCCCGGAGAACTCAAAGCTACAGTGAACTGTGATTGTGCCACTGCACTCCAGCCTGAGCAGCAGAATAAGACCCTGTCTCAAAAATATATCTATATGATGAATTTTATGTACTGACATGAAAGATCAAGCAACATGAAGTTAAAAAGGCAGTATGCCAGCCAACATGGTGAAACTTCATCTCTACTAAAAATACAAAAATTAAAGGCATGATAGTGGGTACCTGTAATCCCAACTACTCAGGAGGCTGAGGCAGGAGAATCGCTCAAACCTGGGAGGTGGAGGTTGAAGTGAGCCAAGACTGCGCCACTGCACTCCAGCCTGGGTGACAGAGTGAGACTTGGTCTCAAAATTTTTTAAAAAGGCAGTTTGCCAAAGAATGTGCATAGTGCAACACCATTTTTAAAAATAAGTATATAAAGGCATAGGAAAAAGTCTAGAATGATACACACCAAAATAAAACTAATTAGGTATTAGTAATATTAATAATGATAAGTAAATGGGATGGGTTGAGCAGCATTGGGAGAGTGAAGGAAGACAATAATTTTTATATGGTTATGGATTATTTGAATTTTCCACAAGCATGGATTTATGTGACATGTGTGTAACTTGTTTATATTCCACATACCTGGGCAGCAGAGGAGAGCAGAGCAAAGATGTATTCAACAAAGGAGCCAAAGAAATAGCTGGGTCTTCACAGAGGAAATCTTCACTTTTATCCTGGTTCACACCGGCGGGATGGTCGACATTGACACAGACATGAACACATATTAGCACTGGGTGCTCCTGCCACATGTCTTCCTCCGTGGCACAGAAGAAAGAAGAGACATCGAGCAGAAAGCTGTGCTGGAGATCCCATGTTCGGCCTCTTGGGAGTGCAGAGGAGCCTCCTCCTAGAATCTGGAATCAAGATAAACAAGATGAGCTCCTGAAAGTTAAACTTGAAAATCAGCACAAACTGGATTGCAAGAGAGAGATAAGAGACTACCTATGTAATAATGAGGCTAGAAGTTACCAATTACCAGGCAACCTCCCTGTGCCAAACACCGAGAGCTTTCACAATGTATATCTCACTTCATCTTCACAACACCCCTAAGGTTGCTTTTTATTATTATTATTGAAAGGAAAAATAAGGTTTGAAGATTTCAAGAAGTTAGCAAGCGTTCCATAACTTCTATGTGGCAGTGCCAGGGATCTGAACTCAGTTCTGTTTAATTCCAGTGCCTATGTTCTTAACTAATATGGTATACTCTCTCTCAACAGACTGTTGGAAGTAAATGCTCATTCTCTGATGTCGCTAAGAATTAGCACTTAGACTATAAGTTTTCTCAGCAAGGCAATTTTACTTTCTGCAGCAAGGGCACTACTCGTCAGCAGTCTTGCTATGAGAGTGCAACGAACAAAGGAAAGGTGGAAATATTTATCTGTTACATAGTTAAGTCTTTATTGCTGTGTCTTATATCTACTGGCTAGAACCAGACTTCACAGTCTAAACTAGACTTGATTAGCTAATACTTTAAAACTTTCTTAAATAAGTAAAAGGCAAGAAAGAACAAAGAAAAGAAGTTACATAGAAAAGACTTGACTTACTTAAGAAAAAGTATGCATTACAAGTTAAGACATGCCTAGACCTGCCTGGGCATGTCTGCTAAGAAGTAAATAGAGTCAGGCTTCTTGATGCTAGAAACCAAGGAGATAAAATATGCTTCATTTGAAGAAGAACTTTGCTATATTTTTCACAGACAGGGAAAGGCTTCTGAGTTGGCAACACTTGACTACTGGTCTCAAACTCCTGACCTCAGGTGATCTGCCTGCCTTGGCCTTTCAAAGTGCTAAGATTACAGGAGTGAGTCACCACACCCAGACAAAATTGAGTAATTTTTAAACTTTCACACTCCTTTACAAATATAAAATAGAGTAAATTTTATATTTGTGTAACAGGATGCAATGAATCAATTAAAAAAAAAAATCATATTGCTTAACCATAGAATCACAGAACCAACCAGAAAAGCACATGGTGATAGTGCCGATTCAAAGGCTTCCTGGGCAACAGGGACCCTGGCTCAAGGAACAGGCCAACTAAGCCACACAATGTATAGACAAAATTCAAGGTTCTCAGCTTGCCAGGATGAAGGCCAGTGCTTAGACTGTGGATTCACTGAGGTAATGTCATCCCAAGAAGCCTCTTAAGAAACAAACAGCTCATCCATGAGCCCCACATGAGCTCTTTTCCTATTTGGAATATCTATGGTCTATCTGGGATATTCCCACTGTCTCTTGCTACTTTAGGCCTGTTTTGAATTCATACAGTCCCCATGATTGACACAGGCATTGTTGAAGAACATGTTTACCACCATCTGTCACAAACCCAGGTCAACTGGGTTTCCCCACAGACCTAGAGTTAATACATAAAGAACCAGGGCAGCCAGGTGCAGTGGCTCACGCCTGTAATCCCAGCACTTTGGGAGGCCAAGGCGGGAGGATTGCTTGAGCTAAGGAGTTCGAGACCAGCCTGAGCAATATGCAAAACCTCACTTCTAAAAAAAAAAAAAACAAAACAAAAAAATTAGTTGGGCATGGTGGCATGCAACTATAATCTCAGCTACTTGGTAAGCTAAGGCAGGAGGATCACCTGAGTCCAGGAAGTCGAGGCTGCAGTGAGCTGTGACTATGCCACTGCACTCCAGCCTGAGCAACAGAGTAAGATCCTGTCTCAAAAAAAAAAAAAAAAAAACTACGGGAGGCAGAGTAGAAAGGAGAGTGCTGTGTCTTTATGATTGAGAAAGAGATTTGGAACAATTCTGGTAAGGCACACTGATGGAAAATTCACATCCATTTTTATCTGTTTCATACATTGAGGGTCCACGTGAAATTTTTTTGAAGAATGAGGACCATAGCTTTAAACAAAAATGTTTGGACACCAGTGGAGTAGAAGCAACGGATGGCTGATGCCTAGCTGTGTAATGACTATTGGAAATAGTCTTGGAATTCTTTAGTAATCAATTCCTCACATTTGTAGCTATGGCTGATGGAGACATGTGGTTGGGAATAGTTTCCAGGGAGTTCCCCACAGTGGCTCCATCCAGCGTTCTCTTAAGGGTCTAATTTATAACCATACAAGAGCCCTTATAATAAAACCCTCACCCCTAACTCCATTCCTACATAGACGGAGGCCTTTTAAGCCTTATGAAAGACACAAAGGGAATGTGGGATTTTCTGGAAATGCTGAGTAATCCCTTTGGAATGGAGACCCAGATAGGAGGCAGAGGAAGCTATCAATACAGCTCCTGACCTAAGCCATCTGAGTTCAAACCCAAGAGCGACTCCTTTCTAACTGTGTGGTCTGGGAGAGGCTATGTGTATCAGTCTGTTTTCATGCTGCTTATAAAGACATACCCAAGACTGGGAAGAAAAAAGGTTTAAATGGACTTACATTTCCACATGGCTGGGGAGGCCTCAGAATCATGACGGGAGGCAAAAGGTATTTATTTCTTACATGGTGGTGGCAAGAGAAAATGAAGCAAAAGCAGAAACCCCTGATAAGCCCATTAGATCTCCTGAGACTTATTCACTATCACAAGAATAGCACAGGAAAGACTGGCCCCCATGATTCCATTACCTCCCCCCTAGGTCTGCAGACAGCAGGGCTAAAAGGGCACACTGTAAGACACACCCGCTTGGGCTTCTGCACCTGTCTGTCTGCATGCTCTCCCTCCCAGAAGGGGTTTGAGCAGCCATGGCAACTGACAGGCAAGCCACACTATAGTCACACGTCCTATGAGGGGGGATCAGTGAACTCCCATTTCAGTAGAAGGATCACTTGAGCCCAGGAGTTCAAGACAAGTCTGGGCAACATGGCAAAACCCATTTCCTACAAAAAAATGTTTAAAAGTTAACTAGGCATGGTGGCATGTGCCCGTAGTCTGGGCTACTAGGGAGGCTGAGGTGGGAGGATGGCTTGAGCCTGAGAGGTCGAAGCTGCAATGAACTGTGACCCTGCCACTACACTCCAGCCTGGGTATCAGAGTGAGACCCTGTCTCAAAGAAAAAAATTTTTTTAGTAATTCATGTGCTAAAAAAATATACAATAAGTGCTTACTCTGCGCCAAGCACTGTGCTAATGAAGGAAATAATAAGTCAAGACTCCTGCCCTCAAGCTTTAGTAAGAGACACAGAAACAAATAATCACAATCCTAAAAGATGGAGATTGCAATAAAAGAATGCACAAAACACTATCGGAACACAGAGGATGGAGTGAGTACGTTGGCAGAGAAGGGAGAGATCTTCCTAAAACCACAGTCAGTTGGTCAGAGAGGGGATCACCTAAACAATGAGGAGAGATCTTTAATAAGTGTAAGATGACGAGAATAAAGATCTCCATCCAGTGAGGAAGTTTAGAATAGCTGGGATTATAACATATGTGTGTCTCCAAGCATCTAGCTGAGCCTGAAGTGATGAATCCTAAAAATCTACTTCCTCAAAACTCCATAATCCTCTGAAAGACACAGAGAAAACAGCCCCAGTTGGTTAGGGAGCCAGAACTGAAAGAAGTTTGCTCCCCTGAAGCTGATCACACTTTTGAGTCTTAGGGGAATCTCTGGAGAGGATGCAAACAAAACTCCTCTCTTGTGTACATTTAAGAAGTTCTGTCAGAGCCTGGCTTAGTGGCTCACAAAAGCCATCTCAGCACTTTGGGAAGTCAAGGCAGGGGGACTGTTTGAGTCCAGGAGTTTGAGACCAGCCTAGACAATATAGTGAGACCCTGTCTCCACAAAAAAATTATTCAGGTGTAGTGGTGCGTGCCAGTAGTCCCAGTTACTCACAATGTCAAGGTAGGAGGATTGCTTGAGCCCACAAGTTCAAGACCAGCCTGGACAACATAGTGAGATCCCAACGCTACAAAAAACATTTTTTTAATTACCTGGGTGTGGTGACATATGCCTGCAGTCCTAGCTACTAGGGAAGCTGAGATGGGAGGATGGCGTCAGCCTGAGAGATCAAGGCTGCAGTGAGCTGTGGGGCACACCACTGCAATCCAGCCTGGACAAAAGAGTGAGGCACTATCTCAAAAAAGAAGAAGAAGAAATTCACTGTCACTGCCATTCGAGAATAGAATGATCTGTGCATCCACAAATGGAGAGAAACAGAATGAAGATTACAAAAATTTTATTTAACATAAAGTTGACCGGAATGGTAAGCCAAATAACATGCCCCCAAGGATGTCCAGTGTTAAATCCTAAAACCTGTGAATATGCTCCCTTACATGGTAAAAGGGACTTTGCATATATGATTAAAGATCTCAAGATGAAGGAAACGGGATACAGAAGCAGAGGCTAGAGCAATGCACTCTGAAGACGGGGGAAAAGGCTATGAGCCAAGGAACACAGTCTCTATAAGCTGGAAACGACAAGGAAACAGATTCTCCCGAGGACCTCCTCCCCACCGACCGAAGGGCCCCATAAGACTGCCAACACCTTAAGCCCCATAAGACTTCTGGCCTCTAAAACTGGAGGAGAATACATTTGTGTTCTTTAAAACCACTAAATCTGTAGTAATCTGTTGCAGCACTGATAAGAAACTAACATAAAGGAGAGGGGTTTCTCCAGTCTCAAAGTCCAAACAAATAGTGATTTATCAATCCTCTCAACATCATACAGAGGAGAAAGAAAATGGAGGAAGAGGGAGGTTAAAGCAAGTAATCCAAAATGAAAGCAAACAGCAGAGCAGGTCCAGGCATTTCATTTTGATGACTTACCAAAATTATTAAAAAAAAAACAAAAAAAAGGCCAGGCATGGTGGCTCACATCTGTAATCCCAGCAGTTTGGGAGACCAAGACAGGTGGATCATTTGAGGTCAGGAGTTGGATACCAGCCTGGCCAACATGGTGAAACCCCATCTCTATTACAAATACAAAAATTAGCCAGGTGTGGCAGTGTGCAACTATAGTCCCTGGTATTCAGGAGGCTGAGGCATGAGAATCTCTTGAACCTAGGAGGCAGAGGTCGCAGTGAGCCGAGATTGCGCCACTGCATATCAGCCTGAGCAACAAAGCAAGACTCCACCTCAAAAAATAATAATAATACAGAGAAAGAAGATGAAGTTCTGTATTTGGTTATCCTCTTTGCCAGTAGGATAACGTCCATCTCACAGAAGTGGTACAAACTGACTCCACAGTCAGGAGGGCCCAGCAACTCCCCAGATCAAGAAAAAAAAAATACAGCATATTAGGATTAGCCACGTAGATGGAAAGAGAAAACTCTCTTGCCTTGCCACAGCAGACAAAGTTTGTGCTAATGTTTGTGGGAGAAAGGGAGAAAACAAAGAGGAAGAAAACATATCCGCATCATTCATATCCCCCAGGCAAACAGACTCAGGACGCTGTGGAGTGCCAAATTTAGTTGTTTGCGACTTTCCCCACTTGCAGATCCCTTGCAAATACATTTCAATGCTATCATCAGTAACACCACCTCCTAAAATAAACATCTTTTCCTTCATGAATTTTCTCCCCCATTTTGACTATGTGAAACCTGCAAATTTAACATACATCAGGAGAGGACGGTAACAAGGTAGACAATCTCCAGCTAAGAAATTTGAAAAAATATATATATAAAGAATGAGGGGGGATCAACCTTTGATGAAATAATTGCTTCTGCTATTATTTTTTGCTATTACTTCAGAAATGTTCTCTCTCTCTCTCTTCCTTTCTTGTCCCTATAGCGAGGTGCCCTGCTGTTGTGCAGATGAAAGGTCTAGTCTCTTTAAAATTTCATGCAGAGCTCTTCACAACATCGAAGCTTTAAAGGCCCATGGCAAATTCAACATATTGTTACACTTGATGGAAGGAGATAAAAATTACATGCAAAATTTACTGTATATTCATTGTCTGGAAATACTATACAGTTACAGCTTCCTCTATTTCACTAACAGATATGGACATGTATTCTGATTTCAGAATTTAGAAACACAAAAGATACACATGGAGTGAGTATTGTAGCAAAACTCAGAATGAAACTGGAATCTTCTGAGGTTAGATTAGGGTCTTAGGATGTGTCAACAGTTTTGTTCATAGTTTTCCTAAATTGCTTCAGATAACATGAGACATATATAAAAGACAACAAAAGATACAAAAGAGAATAAAAAGAGATTTTCTAAAACTTGTATATAGCATGCGGTTCTTTGCCCTAAGTCGTCTTTATTTTTGTATCTCTATGAGAAAAAAACTAAGAATAGCTGGGTTTTTATTTTTATGTATAAAATTATCTCAAAAAATAAATAAATAAAGAGCAAGAACTGCAGATGTTGGAATGAAGAACACGATGACCTCAAAAGCAAGTATGTCAATCACTACTCTTTGAGTTTTAACTCTAATGAGTGAGCCTTATTTTAAAGTTGATTTTAAATTCACAAATTGGACATCACTAATTCTACATCTAAATTTTAGGTTTGTGCTTTTTTTGTAGCTGTTTTTATGTGGATCCATTTAGTCAAACTCATTCATTTGTATTCATTCATCTTCTTCTTTCAAACATTTATCAGACATCTACTACATGCCAGGCACGCTGCTAAGTATTTGGAATGAAAAAACAGGCCAGGTGCGGTGGCTCATAACCTCCCAGCACTTTGGGAGGCCAAGGCAGGCATATCGCTTGAGGTTAGGAGTTCCAAACAGAGCAAAAACTCCATCTCGATCAAAAATACAAAAATTAGCTGGGCATAGTGGCACCTGCCTGTAATCCCAGCTACTCGGGAGGCTGAGACGGGAGGATTGCTTGACCCTTGGAGGTCAAGACTGTAGTGAGCTGAGATGGTGCCACTGCACTCCAGCCTGGGCAACAGAGCAAGACTCTGTCTAAAAAAAAAAAAAAAGAAAGAAAGAAAGAATAAAAGGAAAAAAATAGAAAGATGGGATCCCTGACTCCAGGGGGATTACAATATAATAGGAGGAGATGAACATAGCAAAGGGTATATGCAATAAAGCCGCCGGGTCCTATGGAAGTAGGTCTGGGGACATCACGGTGGCACAAAGAGTGTTTCATTTGTTCTTCTTGGAGGAAGAGGGAAAAAACATATATACAGGGATCAGTCCTTGACTAGAGACTTGGAAACTGTCTAGGTGCTGACAGAATAAACCAAGGCAGTGGTAGTAGATGGGAAGTGGGATAGAGCTCAGAAAGATCAAGAATACAACATCTACAGCACCTGGCTACTGAACAGAAGGCAGGAGCACAGGAGGAGAGCAGGGTGAATCCCAGTTTCTAATATTGGGATCGTCCACCAGCCCATTCACTGTTTCCAGTTATTTACTACCTAATACAGGAGACATTTCTGAATACTAGAGACACAACAGTAAACAAATCGCAAAAGAATCCAACTCCCTAAACGTAGAAAGGACAAATGGAAAACCAGTCAACAAATGAGGAAGCAATATTAAAATAGACAAGTGCTCTGAATAACATAAAATAGCAACATGTGATCAAGAGTAACTCGGGGTGGGCGGCTATTTATATTCAGGTGGTCAAGAGAGATTTCTCTAAAGAAGTGACCTTCGAGTCAAAACCCGAGGGCTGGGGAGGAGAAAGCGGTGCAAACACCTGCGGGAAGAACATTCTGGGAGAAGGGAGAGCATGTGCAAAGCCTCTGAGGAAGGGACAAGGCTGGTGGGTTCAAGGAACTGAGAGAAGGTCAAGTTGGCTGTGGCACAGTGAGTGACGGGAAGTTGCAGAGGCAGGCAAGCAGGGCCAGATCACACGGGCTTTTACAGCCCAGGGAAGGAGCTTGGATTTTAAATATAATGGAGTTGAAGGTTTATTTTATTTTGAGACAGGGTCTTGCTCTGTCACCCAGGCTGGAGCGTGGTGGCGCAATCATGGCTCACTGCAGCCTCAACCTCTTGGGCTCAAGCAATTCTCCCACCTCAGCCTCCCCAGTAGCTGGGACTACAAGGATACACCACCATGTCCAGCTAATATTTTTATTTATTCTAGTGATAGGGTCTTGCTATGTTGCCCAGGTTAGAAATTGTGCAGGTTTTATACAGAGGAGCAACAAAAGATCATTGGAGAAACAGATCAGCAAGTAAAAAGAATCAGTCCAGCTTAGAGGTTTACAGTGACCTAAACTGGAGAGAACAGTGGCTTGGACTATCAGCCAAGAAAGGCAGCAGTGTAGCTGGGAAAACTCAGACACTGTCAGAGTCCCTTTCAGAGGTAGAACGGACAGGTCCTATTAAAGGACTGATAGCGCAGAGTGAGGAAAATAGATGAAATGGATCCCTAAGTTTTGGCTTCAGGGACTGAGTAGATAAAGCAGTGGAAATGGGGAGACTTGAGGGCAGAAGCCAGGTGGGAAAGGGAGATTAAAAATGGTTTGGGACATGTTAGGTTCGAGACACCTCTTACACATCAAAGCGGAGGTACTGTGTAGGCAGCCAGTTATGAGACTGAAACTCAGAGGAGAAGGAAGGGCTAGATAATCCCTTGGGAGTCTGTCGGTATATAGATGAAAACTCATGGGATTGAATGAGATCAGCCAGGGGAAAGTGAACAGGTAAGAGACCCCAGAGGCTCTCCCACACTCAGAGGTCAGGCAGAAAAGACTAAGATCCACAACAGAGCCCAAGAAACCACAGTCACCGAGGCAGGAGGGAAACCAGGAGACAGTGTGATGTCACAAAAGCCAAAGGGGCAAATAGTGTTTTAAGAAGGAGGAAGTGGCCAGCTACGGGACAGCACTTGAAAAGTCCAGGAATGTGAGGCCAAAGAAGCAACCACTGGGGTGGAAGTCACTGAGGTTGTTGGTGACCTTAGAGTTTCAGTGGAGTGGAGAGAACAGAACACGGACAACTGTGTTAAGAGAACAAGAAGTAAGGAAGTAGAAAAAGCTGGCATCAGCAACTTTTACGATTTAAATTTGGTGGTAAGGCCAGGCACCATGGCTCACGCCTATAATCTCAGCACTTTGAGAGGCCAAAGTAGGAGGATCGTATGAGCCCAGGAGTTTGAGACCACCCCTGGCAACATAGACACACCCTATCTTTAAATATATATGTATAAATATATATTTATATTTATATTACATTTATAAATATATCTGCCTATCATCCCAGCTATTTGGGATGCTGAGGTGGGAGGATCGCTTGAGCCTGGGAGATCAAGGCTGCAGTGAGCCATGATTGCGCCATTGCACTCCAGCCTGGGTGACAGAGTGAGACTCTGTCTCAAAATAAAAATAAATAATAAAATTAAAAGTAAAAAAATCTATAAAGGACATTTCCAAGTTTAGGAAATTTGAATTTAGACTATAAATTAAATGATATAATTGAATCCATGTGAATTTTCTTGGTTGTGAGGATAATAATGTAGTCATGTAAGAAAATGTTCTTTTCAGGCTGGGCACAGTGGCTCATGCCTATAATCCCAGCACTCTGGCAGGCCAAGGCAGGCGGATCACGAGGTCAGGAGATCGAGACCATCCTGGTCAACATGGTGAAACTCAGTCTCTACTAAAAATTTAAAAATTTGCTGGGCATGGTTGTGCATGACTGTAATCCCAGTTACTCAGGAGGCTGAGGCAGAAGAATCGCTTAAACCAGGAAGTCGGAGGTTGCAGTGAGCTGAGATCAAGCCACTGCACTCCAGCCTGGTGAGAGAGCGAGACAACATCTCAAAAAAAAGAAAATGTTCTTTTCTTACATGGGGATGTAAGAATCCTTTAAACCCAAGATAAGGGATGAAATGACTTGCCATCTGCAACTTCCTGTCAATGGATTTTACAAAAAGATAGGATAAACAGATTGATTGATTGATACAAATGTGGCAAAATGTTAACCACAGGTTTATCCAGAAGTTTCTTTAGATGTTGGTGCTATTGTTTCAACCTCTGTATAACAGATTTGAATTTGTTTTAAATAAAAATTGCATGGGGGTGAGGGAAGATGTGGATTACAGAGGTCTGAGACAGCCCTTTCCCTGAAGGAATGTGTTCTCTTTCTGGGTCCACAAGGGGGCGTAGTTTTAAGGGCAAGAACTTCCCAGCACCATGCCCCCCAGCCAGAAGAAACAAAAAGTCAATCACTCCAGTGGAAGTTCTAAGGAACTCCTTTCATTGGCCTAGGGTCTTAGAGAAGGTGGGGTTTCCTCCCAGGTTAAAAGTCCCTTCTTCCACACCCCTTTGGAGTCCATGTTTGGGTCCCCTTCCACAAACACTCCCTTCGTGGAAGCCGTCTTTCTCTCTCCTGGATTTCCCTCTGGAGTCCCCTTCCACACTCTCTCATGGAAGCCTGTCTTCTCCTAAACTCCCATCTCTCTACTCCCTTCCACTCAGTGTGGAAGCTGCTTTCCTCTCCTGGATTCTATCTTTCTGGATTCTCTCACTCAGTGTGAGAGTTAGCTGTTTCTATCTCTCTCCTCCGGTTTTCTCTCTCTAAATAAATAAATCACTTTCTACAAACACTTTTGAGTCCAGCATTTACTGTGCACTGCACCATGGTCCCCTCTCTCATTCTTGAGAGGGCAGGAAACCAAGAACCTGGAGAAACGTCCTCTCAGGGGAGCTGACGGCACCCTGAATCCCAATATAACATCCCCACTTGATGTCCCAAATCATAATCTCTGGAGATGAAACTCAGTAATCTGCTTTTTTTTTTTTTTGGCGGGGGGACAGAGTCTCACCATGTTACCTAGGCTGGAGTGCAATGGTACAATCTCAGCTCACTGCCACCTCCAGCTCCCAGGTTCAAGCGATTATCCCACCTCAATCTCCCAAGAAGCTGGGACTACAGGCATGCACCACCAGGCCCAGCTAATTTTTTTATTTTTAGTAGAGACAGGGTTTCGTCATGTTGGCCAGGCTGGTCTCAAACTCTTGGTCTCAAGTGATCTGCCCGCCTCGGTCTCCCAAAGTGCTGGGATTACAGGCATAAGCCACTGCATCCGGCCAAGTAATCTGCTTTTTATAAAAGCTCCTAAGGTGACTCTGAGCAGCAGCTAGAATTGAGACTGTATTAATTAGCTATTGCCACATGCAAACCACACCAAAACTTACTGGTGGCTTAAAACAACCACTATTTTATTTGCTCACAAATCTATGGGTCAATACTTTGAGTAGGACTCAGCAGAGCCGTGGCTCCACTAGGACTGGTGGATTCAAGATCGCCTAACTCAGACCTGTGGCACCTTGGGGCTGGTTGTACTCCACACAGCTTCTCCCTCCAGAACAGCCTGGACCTCTTTACATAACAGGTGGTTCCCTTCTATGGGAACAGATGCTACAAGACCTGGGTGTGGAAGTTGAGAACATCACTTCTATCACTTTGCATTATTCAAACCAAGTTACAAACCAGCCCAGATTCAATTCAAGGGGGATAGAGAGAAAGAGACCATTTCTTTTTTTTTCTTGAAACACAGTCTTGCCCAGGTTGAAGTGCATAGCTCACTGCAACCTCCGCCTCTCAGGTTCAAGCAATTTTCCTGCCTCAGCCTCCTGAGCAGCTGGGACGCATACCACCATGCCTGGCTAATTTTTTGTATTTTTAGTAGAGACCGGGTTTCACCATGTTGGCCAGGCTAGTTTGAACTCCTGACCTCAAGCGATCCACCTACCTCAGCCTCCCATAGTGCTGGGATGACGAGAGCCACTGCGCACTCTCAGCCAACAGACCATTTCATGATGGAAAGAGCAACAATATCATGTTACAAAGGGGTGTGGATGCAGGGAGGCACTGATTCACTGGGGGCTGTGATGATGATGATCTACTACAGATACCCATAAAATTAGACTACCAAAGCCCCACCTTAAATAACACCAGCTTTTGTTATCTCAGAATTATCTTGTCCATATGTAAATGGTTCTTCTAAAACTGCTTGAAAAAAATTCATTTTCTTAATTTTATTATCTCTCCATTTTCAGATGCTATTCATTTGCTCAATAGACCATAAGTATTACATAAAGTTTAGTCTCTCCCACCAATTCCCAGTCTCTGAGACCCAAATTTAGATCCCAGCAGTTCTCTAAACCAAGGGACAACAGAAGAGGTTTTAGAAGAGTCTCAGAAAGTTCTCACCAACCTCACAGACAAATTGAGAGCAAAGACAGGTGCCCTTCCGTCCTCATTCCTGCCCTCTGGGTGACAACAGAGGTGATACCCACAAACTCTCCAGCAATTTCGCAAAGGTTCATTAGCTGCTCACCATGTCAACAGAGGTGGCCAGGTCTTTCACTTTGGATCTGGAATGGGAAGATGAGTGTTGGGTCAGGACACCTCAAAGGAAATGAGAGACAGAGAGAGAGAGAGGATAAACCCATTGCCCCAGCTCCTGCCCCCACAACCACAGCTTTTGTAGTAGCATCTGCATTCACATAATTTTTATTGTGTGCATTTGTGAGATTTACTAAAGCAATAGATACACATATATACATGTCCTTGTCCAGAATGGCTCTTTACACAAGGTCCTCACTATGAAAAAATTCCACTTGTGTCAGCCTTCAAATTCAAAAAGCAGTAGGTGATGCTACTCCCAACAAAATTATTAAGTGCCTCTTGTTAATCTAGGCTCTATTCACATAAACTACCTTGGAGTGGTTCCCCCCTGGAGTTGTGCAATGTGGCAGTCCCGAGTGTCAGCGATAGATTTTACACCCAAGTTCATCTGCCTCTAAAGCCTGAGCTAATTCTACTACACTAAGCAGGAATGAAACCAAAAGGTATGAATCTCTGATCACAGAAACTGAAGAACCAATTAGCTGAGTCAGGAGGCATCTGACTTTCTGAAGGGCTCCTGAAATCACCCACAGAGGAGGAGCAAGGCAGTGAAAATTGCATTAGAGTTCCTAAGGCTCTAGTTGTGCCTGTTCTATCATGAATAAGCTGTGTGGCCTTGAGCAAGTCACTTCACTTCTCTGGGCCTCCATGTCCTCAACTGTCATGGGAAGAGTTATCATAGCTGACAACTCTTAAGACCAAGAGTATTTATATGTGATCATTCATGTTTATATGAAGAACAGTCCATCAAGTGTATGCACACTTTAAGGAAAGACATGTATGATGAAAATATCACCATTAATTTAAATGCACTTTATTAGAAGTAGCAGTAGGTGTTTTGTGCGTTTTTTTTTTTTTTTTTTGCGATTAAAAACACACATCCACACACAGCAAGACTTTGTCTCTACAAAAATAAAAAAATTAGCCAGGCATGGTGGCTTGTGCCTGTAGTCCCAGCTACTCAGGAGGCTGAGTGGAAGGATCACTTGAGCCCAGGAGTTCAAGGCTGTAGGGAGCTATAATCATGCCACTGAACTCCAGCCCAGGCAACTGGGCATGATCCTGACTCTTTAAAAATAAATAAATAAATAAATAAATAAAACTTCACTTAACGTTATCTGAACTATGAGGTGTTTCTGCCATTTTTCTTGACTCTTTTCTACCCCAATTATAGTTACTGGAAGGAATTATAGGAACTAAATGCCAATCAGTAGTTTTATTATACAGTAGTACAAATTATTATATCTCTAACACCATTTATAAATATCAATATCTAAGCAGCAATGTATGTATCTTACACCATCTATAGATGAGTGTAGTGGAGTGTGTGTGTATGTACTTGAATGGCCTTTTCATGAACTTTCCAAATTTGATCATCGATTAAGATGTCCAGAGATAATCAGTTTAGGTAAAATCAAATGTTATCGTTGGTCACAATCAGGAGTGACCATATACTAAAATTATAACATGGTATGGAAAATGTTTTGTGAATTGTACAATATTATATATGCCCCAGTACTATTATGAAATTTAGGTAAGTGCTATATGGCTCCAATGTTTAGCTGATGGATCTGTCTTTGAAATGCTAAAATTCCAGATGAAAGACAATCTAATAGAAGACAAAATAATCTCTAAAAACAATTTAGAGATGATCTGAAAGTGTGATGAATTTTCTAATAAGTAATAATGGATGCTGGCTTCTATCAAATAACAAGGAGGTCCCAAGCACAGACCTAAAAGCTTTATTCATCATATATTTTTAATTCTTACAACTGGTTTTGCCACCTCAACTTTGTCACTACTTAGCACATACAGAAACCGATTAAGTCTGTCTCACTGGTGAAGCCCAAGGGGATTCTCAGAACTTTTTTTATTTTTATTTTTATGTTTTTGAGACAGGGTCTTGCTTTGTCACCCAGGCTGGAATGTAATGGCGAGATCTTGCCTCAATGCAACCTCTGCATCGTTCAAACGATTCTCCTGCATCAGCCTCCCGAGTTGCTGGGATTACAGGCACCTGCCACCACACCTGGCTAATTTTTTTGTATTTTTAGTAGGGACAGGGTTTCACCATGTTGGCCAGGCTAGTCTTGAACTCCTAACCTCAAGTGATCCACCCCCTTCAGGCTCCCAAAGTGCTGGCATTACAGGCGTGAGCCACCACACCTGGCCAACATCTCAGAACATCTGTCTGAGAGGCAGACAAATCAGGGAGGCTCTACCTAGGAAACACATGATCTCCCCATTTTAGAGATGAAGACACTGAGTCTTGAAGCATTAACCAACTTAGCCAAGGTCCCAGAGCAGGTTAGACCTAAAGCCACAAAACCCCCAACGCTAGCTTTTAATCACTATACTCCAGTGGCTGGCTGTAAGGGAAAGTTTATCAAAAATCTTGCCATCAATAAATGAAAAACTCAAGGAACAACAACTCTTAAAATACCCAGACTTCCTTAAAATAGCCTCCTGAGAAAGCAAACACATTTATGTTGTTTTCAATCGCTGAACTTGGAAAACAATGCTATTGCCATTTTTTCTGCTCAGGAATCAGGCAGTTTTAAGCCTTGAGATTTGCTGAAATATCTTACGGGGTCCTTCGCTGCCTGATTTTTCCCAAATGATTCCTTGTTCTTATTAGTAAAATATTAAGATTAATAGCTCTACCCCATATAAAGCTAACAACAGAAAGATATTACATAACAAATATATTCTGCAAAAATAATATTCATGCAAATACTTATACAAAATTGTAATTGAATTGGGGAGGTGAGACTGAATAGGTACTCTTTATTCAAATGTTTCCTTGCAGTTCATCAGATAATAAAGAACACGCACCAAAAGAATCACAGACATAGAACATACCCTCGAGTTACATCACAAGGAGAAAAAAAAATCTCCCTGGATAAGAAATTCAGGTTTATTTTATCTTAAATCAGACCAAAGGGATTTAGGTTGCTTTTTTAATCTACGTGTGCATAACGATCTCTCAGATTAATCATACTGTTTAATAGAATATTATTATTAATTAGACATGTCAGCGCTTCAGGCAGAAAATTATTGGGAAGTAAAAAGGTCTATATTCCAAAGGCTCATAAGAGAAAGACTTCCATTTCTAGCACTGCTCATCTCTTTCAGTTCCAATTCTCAGTGGAAATTCCTCAACAAATTCAGTCCTTGTAACAATAACATTTAGAAGTGTTTCCCATTTAAAAGATAGCTGAACTAGAGTTTGCCTTGTAAGATATTTTCTGTTATTGGTAAACCAATTACATTTTTTAGGGGACGTAGTTTTAGAGGAAAGTCCTTCAGTGTTGCCCAGATTTTTATCATCTCTCATTAGGAGGTCTTAGACAAGACTGAGGCACAGAGGAGAACGAATGTATCGTCAGTTTTATCCCACGGGCTGGCATCCTCTAAAATGTTCTCATTTCCATCCAGTCGGCTCTTAAAGGTCACTGCTGCTTCCTCCTCATCCCCATAAGCCCCATGTAATACACCTGTGCCACTCTAGCCACATGGGAAAATGGTACTGTTCCCCCAGTAGGCCAGGATTCTATGGGGCTCTCTTGGGCACTCACCAACATTTCTTTTGATCCCACCCTGTGCTGCAGGCAAGACACTTCTAAAATCATCTTGCTTTACAGGGCTCCAACATAAGAACAAGGGTACAGGTATCCTTTTGTCCCCATTCCCCAAACTTACAATTTGGTCATATTGTCCATCAACCTTCATCCTCCATCTTCTCCTCCGTCTTTAACCTTCTCAGTGTAAACATTCAAGGAAATGACTGAGCCTCTTAACAGTAAAAAGTAAAGACTAGCAGAGCCAAACTCTCTGAACTTCTGGCATGCCTGCCAATGAGTTTTCCCAGCTGTAAAAAGCTCATCTCTTCTGTATCTCATCTCCACCTCCTTTTCAGAAACCTTCCTCCATCCGCTTTCTTCTCCCTCTGTATTTTCCTCCTATCTCTTAACTCTCTCCCCGCAGCTTATTCAATAGGTATGTGGTCGTCATTATAATACACAGCATCAACAATTATAAGAACTACCGCAAAACGCTCCCTTGACACTTATATTTTTTTGAGAAGGGGGCCTTGCTACATTGCCCAGGCTGGTCATGAACTCCTGGGTTCAAGTGACTCTCCTACCTCAAGCTCCCAAGTAGAGGGGGAATTACAGACACGCACCACCATGCCTGGCCTCCCTTGATCAGTTTAACTCTTACCCTCCCTCCACAGTTAAGCTTCTTTGAAAAACAGTGAGGCAAAGAATTTCCAGACAATGGCCATGGGTGTAGTCCCTGGGATGGGAAACAACACAGCCCTTCAAAAAACATAAAGGTTTGGGTGAGCAAAAAAGTAATGAGCAGCTGGCAAAGAGTAGACCACACTGGTCGTATGAGCCATGGAGGATTTTAACCCACTTCGTGGATTTGAAGATCAAATAAGTGTATGTATATTAAGTGCTTTGTGCTGGTAACAAAAGAAAATATTATTTAAAATATTTTAAAATATTATTTTAAAATATATGACCTTGACCAGGCGTGGTAGGTCACGCCTTAATCCCAGCATTTTGGGCAAGCTAAGGTGGGCAGATCACTTGAGGTCAGGAGTTCGAGACCAGCCTGGCCAACCTGATGAAACCCCATCTCTACTAAAAATACAAAATATTAACTGGGCTTGGTGGTGGGAGCCTGTCATTCCAGCTACTCGGGAGGCTGAGACACGAAATCGCTTGAACCCAGGAGGCAGAAGTTGCAGTGAGACGAGATCATGCCACTGCACTCCAGACTGGGCAACAGAGCGAGAGGCCATCTGAAAAATAAAACAAAATAGGCAGATACTGCCATTGCCGGGAACCCCATACTATCAGCCATGGTCAACCCCACTGTATTCTTCAGCACTGCCGTTGACAGTGAGCCCTTGGGCTGTGTCTCCTTCGAGCTGTTTGCAGACAAGGTTCCAAAGACAGCAGAAAACTTTCATGCTCTGAGCACTGGAGAGAAAGGATTTGGTTGTAAGGGTTCCTACTTTCACAGAATTATTCCAGGATTTATGTGTCAGGGTGGTAGCTTCACCTGCCATGCATGGCAAGTCCATCTACGGGGAGAAATTTGATGATGAGAACTTCATCCTAAAGATACAGGTCCTGGCATCTTGTCCATGGCAAATGCTGGACCCAACACAACGGTTCCCAGTTTTCATCTGCACCGCCAAGGCTGAGCGGTTGGACGGCAAGCATGTGGTCTTTGGCACGTTGAGAGAAGGCATGAGTATTGTGGAGGCCATGGAGCGCTTTGGATCCAGGAATGGCAGGACCAGCACGAAGATCTCCATTGCTGACTGTGGACAAGTTGAATAAGTTTGACTTGTGTTTTATCTTCAGCACCAGACCATTCCTTCTGTAGCTAAGGAGAGCAGCCACCCCGCCGTTTGCTCACAGTATCCTAGAATCTTTGTGCTCTCGCTGCAGTCCCCTTTGGGTTCCATGTTTTCCTTGTTTCCTTCCATGCCTAGCTGGATTGCAGAGTTAAGTTTATGATTATAAAATAAAAACTAAATAACAAAATAAAATAAAATATGACCTTATCTCTCTTCTAACTTCATTAGGGTAGCCTCCAAGGCTGCAGAAGTAAGAAAATCTCTCAGCTACTTGTCTTGAAGTCTAATTAATGATGCAGGATAAAGATGAAATCTCTCATCTCTCCATACAAGGCTCACTTGGAAGTGTCTGGAAACAGTAATGGATACACACTCAACATGCACTACACATAAATAGGCAAAAATAAGAAAAAAGAAAACCTGCTCTGAAACACCTATTCTGGCAGATGGAGGCTGGGTGTGGTGGAGTGAGAAACTGGGCTAGAATTTGTCAATTAATGATGACTCAGTCTCGTAGGGCAATTAATTCAAAAGTAATCCTGGACTGGGGGAGAAAATGCTAAAAACAACACCACTGGGAGAACTGATGATATTTGAATATGCACTGTAGATTATGCAGAAGTAATGTATCAGTGTTAGGCTTCATGAATTTGATATGATTATGAAAGCGAATGTCCTTGTTCTCAAAAAATATACACAGAAAGACTAAGGGGAAAAGAGGCATTATTTATGCAACTTACTCTCAAATGGTTCAAAAATTAGTGATAGGTGTACATATAAAGACGGAGACTAATGTGCATGTGGAAAATTGGTATATCTAAGCAAAGGGCATAGGGGAGTTCTTTGTACTATTTTTGCAACATTTATGTTTAAAGGCTAGACCCTGAGCTGTCCTCCAGACCCTCAGTGCCCCTGTTGCCTCTTGAGAGACGCCTCTTTCTCTCTTGGCCAGCTGCTGAAGTCCTCACCTGGTGGAACTTATGGTCTGTTCTCCTGGGACTGATGGAGTCCCAGGGATTCCCCATATTTGGAGACTTGGCCCCATCTCAGTCCTGGCTTCTTGTGTCTGGATCATACAAAGGGGCTTTGAGAAACGGAAGTCCCTCTTCTCTCTACAAAGTTTGGCTCTCAAAACTACTATCTCACTGTGACTTCCAAAAGCCTCATTTGGTAGCCAAAACTTAGGAGTGACTTGCTTGTTAGGGTCTTTCACCTTTCCCCTGATGCCAAAAACTGTGCTTCAGTGAGGCATAGGGCCCAGGGTATCTATCTTGGTTTACAGGAATAAAATAACACAGTCACTTAATGTTTCATAAAGGTAGCTCTTACATAGATTTTCCATTTAGACAATTTAATTAGTCCCAACCTGTATTTTATACTTCTCCACTTTATTTTCTACTTCTCTAGGTGACAGAATCACTGTTAACATTCTGAGAGTAAAAGCGCTCAAGATTTTGATAGTCATCAGGTACGATCAAAAACGGCTATACTTGGCCAGGCACAGTGGCTCATGTCTGTAATCACAGCACTTCAGGAGGCTGAGGCAAGTGGATCACTTGAGGTTGGGAGTTCGAGACCAGCCTGTCCAACACAGTGAAACACCATCTCTACTAAAAATACAAAAATTACTCGAGCATGGTGGTGGGCACCCGTAATCCCAGCTACTAGGAGGCTGAGGCAGGAGAGTCACTTGAACCCTGGAGATGAGGGTTGCAGTGAGCCAAGAAAACTCCAGCCTGGGCAACAGAGCGAGACTCCGTCTCAACCCCCCACCAAAATGTCTACACTAAATATAAAATGCAAGTTTTAGTAGAAGAAAGGAGTGTGTTTTAGACATGCAGATTTTTACTACTCTGATAAACTAAATGATATGGTGATTCCTTATATAAGGTTTTCCTTTAAAAAAAATTCTACCTTGCATGTACGTATTACTCACTTTCACAATAACTAAAATGTGTAAGCCACAGCTATTGCGCCAAAGCAAAGCATAAAACTGTAACATTGTGTCTGTGGACCTGACTTTCCCCATCTTCCTCTCCCAATAATAGAATCAGGATTCAAATATTAGTTTCTTGCAAAAACTAAATGATCATGACAGTCCTCGATGTGTATGGGAATTGTCTAGTGTTCAACAATTATAAATAGCCTAGGAAGAATATGAGGTGGCAAAATTATTTAAAAGGTATATAAAGAAGTTAAGCTGCCCCAAGGAAGCATCCAGCTCTCCACAGTGAGAGCAGACCTGTGAGGCTTCATTTGTTAGGGTCCTGGTTAGCTATAAAATCACAACAGGTCCCTGGACACTGAGAGAAGGCCGGAACAGGAAGACAACTTCTCTGTAACATGCGTGGGTGTCACCTCTTAGCCCCTCTTCTGATGACCACATAAAGACCAGGATATAAATGAATAAATAAAAAAATAAATATATATATATATATATATATATATTTTTTTTTTTTAGTGTCCTTTTAGGCTTACAAATCCCAGACGCAAAGAGAAAACTAAGAAGAATTTAAAACTTTGTTATTTTGGAGTAATAAATGCTGGGTCTTTGATTTCCTTGAAATACTCTTTGAAAAAAGAAAAGATGACTTTGCTTGACTCGTGTTAGGTGTGCTACTAATGTTGTTAAATAAGCATTTATCCTTTAAGCACTGTAGATGCTTCTAGAAAATTTGACTTACTAAAGATACAGAAGAAATTTGTACTTTTAGGTTAACTTGAAATATTCCATGGCCTCTCTTTTTGTGTCCTACTCATATGTATAATTTTATGTAAGTTTATTGAACATTTTTCTTATGAAATAACATAAGGTCTGAAAAATCTTATATAGCAAATAAAAATTCTCTTCCTCTAAAACCAGTGTCCCCCCCAAAAAGCAGTCCAATATTCTCCAAATGATTATTTTTTTCATAAAGAATAAATTGTAGAAGTTTTTACTGACAAACTTTTATTGTATTTTTGAATGACTTGGAATAAAGAGTTATAATGAAATTTTCTTGGTGCTTTAACATTGTAATTTATAGTGACTTCAAAAATATACCTATGTATATTAAGTCTGTATTTCACGGGATTATGTATTTTAAATTATACACAAAATAGACACATGTGCATACCCTAAGATTATTAAACTTTACAAATCTACTCATATGTATTTTCTTTTATAAAATTTCCTGGTTTTGTATTCGGACTATAGCTGATCATAAGGTAATCTAAAACACATTTACTTTAATAACTTTTACACATTCATAAATATTTTTAAACCCCATAAATGTTTAACATTAGTATAGTATATCAAAGTACCATTCTTTTCTCTGTAAATAAATCATTTCTAATCTAAAGACTTGGAAGGAGGGGGAGGGATGTCAAATGACACAAATCCTTCTGGCCAGGGAATCAAAAGACATTCCCAGACATTAACTTTTCTTTCCAAATATGAAAAACATATTAAATATATATCTCATAATAAGATGTTTTCCTCATGTTTCCTTTGAGTAAAGTCTGTTTAGTGCATTCCTCTTCCCATTGTGCTATGAAATTCTTGCTCGACTTTGTCATTTTTCCCTCTGCCTACTGGAAGAAAGCCAAAACCATGGTGATATCATTCACTCAACCAAGACTAACCACATTAGGTACAGGCAAAAATGAGTTATAATGCAAAAGAAAAATGAAAAAACTATATAAATTATACATAGATAAGTACAGACACACACACACACACACACACACACACACACACACACACAGTCCATTACACTACTTCTAAAGAAAAACAGGTAAGTCCCACTGTCTGTGTTTTGAAAAGAAGACAGGCGGTGAAAACAGACATAAGTCATTCACGGGATTGAAATGAACTTTCAGGATGGCTCAATGTTCTACACTTGAAATTTTTTTTCCAAATTCATGTGGCCATCTGTATCTGTAATTAGGAGTGAAACCATAAGGGATTTTTCAAGTGAGCCTTTCCTAAACCTACAAACTGTCATGGTACTTAAAAGAGTGGGTGCCAAATGACTTGTATGTTTCTGAGCAGCCATATCGCAACAAACAGCATGTGTGGGTGGCCACGTTGCTTATATTTGAGGTATGCAAGTTAGTGATATTAGTTACACTTGCGTCTCACTAGCACAGAAAGTCCTCATATTACTTCTATGATATCTTTCTCACATCTTTTTGCTATGTCTATCACCAACTGATATGCTATGCCAACTGAATATGTCTGGAGCTGTCAATAATTTTTCTGTATAAACATCCTCTTTGAATCAATCTTTTGCCACCTGAATTGTTCCACTTCGCTTCTTTTGAGCAGCACTAACTACTTCAAGAGGACAACCACCACTAAAAACATGATATTGAAGCAATCATTCGATCTGTGCGCACATTTTAATTTCATGCCCTACAGGGGGGAATCACTATCGGCCTTAAGCAAAAATTGAGTCTTTAATGCTTTATTGTTTTACACAATTTATCTTTCACATAGTCTATTAGCTCTTTGTAAAAAAGAAGAAAGAAAGAAAAGAAAAGGAAAATGAGAGAAAGGAGGAGAGGGAGGGAGGGAGACAGGGAGGGAGAACGGATGGACGGAAGGACAGACGGATGGAAGGACAGAAGGAAACAGGTAAGTACTGGGTATTTAAGGAGCATCCAACCCGCAAATGTGAAGCTACAAACATTTTGCCAAATGTATTTTTGTGAAAACAAACTGAATTTACCAAATGTCTCCCACTTTGCCTGCATATTCTATTGTTGTCCTGGCACAGCGAGACCTAACAGATTAAGCCAACCCTGTTGCGATTACCAGGAGAGAAGCATTCCATTTTTCGATAACACAGATTTAAGATGGGTTTTTGCAGTATGGCCTATAATGTAAATCTAAAAAAAAAAAAAAGGACAAAAGACATGTGGGGGGTGACAGGCAGTGGGAAGCAGTGAAGAATAAAAAATATCCTGAGCAGGAGAATGTATGAATGTGTGTATATGATCAGAACTGGTCTCAAGCCTGTGATGTGATTTTTGTTTTCCTTTGACACACGCATTATTTTCTCATTCGCAGGAGCCTCCAGTGAAATGTTGGTCTTTTCCTTTTCCCTGTGTACGTATTGAGGGTCTAAGATCATGAGTCAATGAGGACAAGCCGCCTCAGTCACTGTAACAAGAGCAGAGCCATACTAAGTCCTGCAATTAGAAGCTCTGATTTAGAAGCTGGAGAAGCAGAGATTGCTGAGCAATGCTGAAAAGCCACTGCCCAGAAAAATTTGAGAAACTTTTCAAATCATCCACTCGTAGAACTTTCTTTTTTAAGGGGAAATTTTTATACATTTTTTAAAGTATGCATGTAAAGTACTTCTTCCAATAAAGATTTTTTTGAAAAATTATATTTACAGCCCAGACTTTCCTGCCCTCTTGTGGAGAAAATGCAGAGCTCTCGATTCATATAAATAGGATGATGGCTTTTTAAAACCTGAAGATGGCTTTTTCAATGGTACATGTGATTTACTGTCACGGTCAGATCCCCCTGACGTTCACAGAACTTTACTAGATGTTAAATGTTGCACCAAAATAAAATGTAAAATCTGAATAACAAAGTGGAGCTAAATCAGGTATTATACTATAAGAAACCATCTAATTCCAGACAAGATAAAACTCCATTGACCAAGGTTTGTTTGTTTGCTGGGAGGCAGAGAATGGGAGGGAAAGGGAGGGGGGAGAGAGCAATTCATTTATAATAGTACTTAGATTTCTAAATAAATATATTCAAAATAACTAGCAAAAGAGAGAGGGAGAAAGAGACAGAAGAATTTTCAAAGTAGCCATCAGAAAGCTCTGCTCCTGTTTCCATCTTTCCACCTAGAGAATGGACCAGTGTCTCTCTCTTGTGGGGGCTGCCACAGCATACTGCCACCTGGGCAGGACCAGCCTGGGACAGAGAACACACAAATCCCATTGGCAACCCTTAGGAAATCACAGAATTCCCAAATTGCTGTAGGTTGTCTGTTTTGTTTTGTTTTGTTTTGAGACTGTTGCCCAGGCTGGAGTACAATGGCATGATCATCACTCACTGTGGCCTCAATCTTCTGGCTCAAGCTTATCCTCTTGCCTCAGCCTCCCAAGTAGCTGGGACTACCAGTATGTGTCACCAGGTCTGGCTATTTTTTTTTTTTTTTTTTTTTTTAGAGATGAGGTCTCACTTTGTTACCCAGGATGGTCTCAAACTCCTGGGCTCAGGTGATCCTCAGCCTCCAAAAGTGCTGGGATTACAGGCATGAGCCACTGTGTATGGCCTGCTTTGGTTTTTTAAGAAAGTTGGTTTAAGTGGGTTTAAATTGACCCACAGAGGCAGGGGACGGGGTCCTCAGCTGCACATTCAATACCTAGCTCCCATCAATGGCCAACTTATGCGTAGTTTAGGCACAAATCTGTTTTGGCCATCCAACAGAAGATGCTACATTTCATTCCAATTGTTACATGTTCTGAAGTTATCATATGAAAAGTGCTATAGCAGGCTGGGCACCTATAATCCCAGCACTTTGGGAGACCAAGACAGGTGAATCATGAGGTCAGCAGTTCAAGACCAGCCTGACCAACATGGTGAAACCCTGTCTCTACTAAAAACACAAAAATGAGCCAGGTGTGGTGGTGCATGCCTGTAATCCCAGCTACTCAGGAGGCTGAGGCACGAGAATTGCTTGAACCCTGGAGGCGGAGGTTGCAGTGAGCCGACTGCACCACTGCAGCCTGGGCAACAGAGCAAGACTCTGTCTCAAAGAAAAGGAAAAAAGAGAAGAGAAGGGAAGAGAAGAGAAGAGAAGAGACGAGACGAGACGAGACGGAGGGGAGGGAGGAAGGGGAGAAAGAAAGAAAGAAGGAAAGAAAGAAAAAAAGTGCGACAGTAGAATCCAAAGTGTTTGTTAAGGGTTTTATGGGCAGTGGGTGGGGGGAGAAAAATTCATGATCTTAAGTAAAATTATCATGGAAATGTCTTAAATTTCAGAAAAGCAGCATGATCTGCTGTAGGTAGCGTTTTTCCCCAAGTTGGAGACATTCAGAAGTACACTAAGCATCCCAAGCGTGGTGCAAAGCACCAAGGGCAACATGAAAGAAACAGAAATCAAAGATTCCTGCTTTACATCACAAGGTATCTGCCCAAGGACCAATCACGTGCAAGGGCCCAGTCCATCTGGGGAGACCAGGCCTATGCAACAGCTGAGCAGGAAGGCCCAAATGGGCAAAACAGACCCCATAATAAATGGGCCAGAGAGGGGGAGGCCAGAGCCTCTATGATCTCCTGGGAGGAGATAGAACCTGGAGAGAGAGAAAGAAGAGAGAAGTCTGCTGCATGCAGCACAAACTGGGGATGGCTGATAAAAAGATTGAGCATGTTGGATCTGAAGGACTCCCAAGGCACAGCTCTCTAAATAAAAAGTACCTGGCCCCAAAAAAGGCAAGATATGCCGAACAGGTGGAATGGAACCAGATGAGATGAACACTGCAATCTGGATTTCATCAGCAGGAACCCATGAGTGATGTCTGAGTAGGTTTATTCATGACATTTCTGCAGATGAATCTGAAGAGTGTTTCCAGCACCCTAAGACTGGGGATGCAAGAGGCAGGGAGCCCATCCAGGTGGTTGTTAAAGTGATTCAGGCTGAGCTAGAGGGGAGGCAATGAATCCACAAGCTACTATCTAAAAAGATTATGTATAGCAACTGGTTGACTAAAGGAAAGAGGGGAAGAAAATGTCTGAGGTTCAAATCCTGTGGGGGAAGGGGGGGACATGACATTGATGAAATCAAGAAATTGGGTGAGTGGAAAATTCACATGCTCTATGTTTACTGCCATATGTCAAGTCAGACTTACATGCTGCTGTGTAAGAGTGGTAATTGCACTTTGCAAGGCCAAGGTGAGTGGACTGCTTGAGCCCAGGAGTTCAAGACCAGTCTAAGCAACATAGCAAAGCCCTGTCTCCACAAAAAAATACAAAAATTAGCCCAGCGCAGTGGCATGTAGTCCCAGCTACTCGGGAGGCTGAGGTGGGAGTATCACGAGCCCCGATGGTCGAGGCTGCAGTGAGCCATGATCACACAACTGCACTCCAGCCTGGGTGACAGATCAAGACCCTGTTTCATAAAAATAAAAAACAGAAAAGCGGTAATTTTCCCCAAAAATTGTTTTTTTAAATAAACTTGAAGTCATATTATGGTTTTTAAAAAATAAAGTTTTCAATATGCCATTTTTAAAAAGATTCAGCAAACTCATTGTCTGAATCTCCTCAAAATTCATGCTTTGTCATAAATCAACACCTGTAAAATCACATTAATAATTTCTCAATACTACATCTTTATTTAAACATTTACTGATAACCTAATGTGTGCCTGGTGCTGTGCTAGTACAAGAAATTCAAAAAATAAAATGTAGACCTTCATCCCAAGCAATTTTTAATAAGGAATAAGACAGGTACATAAACTACTATAAATAGGGCAAAACATAGTCAATGCTGTCTTAAGGGAGTATGAATACAGTACATAGAAAACCAGAGGAAAGAAGTCATTTCAACTAGAAATCAGAGACAGGATTATATGTTCTGGATCTTGAAAATCAGAAAGCATGAATGTTGAAAATCTCACCCAAACCTCATAGCCCAAGAATCTGTACAAATGAAGAAAAAGCATATTCCAGGTTGAGGGAGAAGCTTTTTATAAAGGCAAAAAAAAAGCAATGGTTCTATTCAGAGTAAAAACAAACACTGCATATAAACCATGAAAGATGGAACCAGAAAGGTAGGCACTGGCCAGTTTTGCAGAAGGTTTTGACTGGCAGATAAACGATCACTACGTAAGAGAAGCCACTCAAGATTTCAAACAGGATTTGGCAGGACGGAACATGACCTGTATATAATTCAGCAAATGTTCTTTAAGTAATTTTTTTTTAATAGAAATGGGGTCTCACTGTGTTGCCCAGACTGGTTTCAAACTCCTAAGCTCAAACCATCCTCTCGCCTTGGCCTCCCAAAGTGCTAAGATTACAGGTGTGAGCCACTGTGCCCGGCCCCTTTAAGTACATTTAACCTGGCAATAATGTGCTTGAGGCGGAGGAGGAAAAAAATGTTTGCAACAGGTGAGTAGGGGTAACAGAAACAACAATCATCTTAGATAATCAATATCAGTGTCTTAGAACAAAAGCGATAAACAAACTGAATAATCTAGTATCATTTTTTACCAAATACCTATCATAGTCTCAGTAGTAAGTATGAATGATGACAGACAGACTTCCAGGGGCATTTAAAGAAGAAACTAGCAGGATGCCTCCAGGCTACAGTTTTTCATTGGAATCTTATTACTCAGGCTGATTTTCCAACTTAAGTTGCCAAAATAGATGGATATAACCATTTAGCACAGTTCAAAATTGAGCCACAGACATCGATTCATGTACACATTAGTAAACTTTTATTAGTGAACATAGCAGCCCAAACCAACATTTTCATTACTATAATAGCAACTCTTCTAGAAGAATATACATACTGTTTTTGGGTTGGAATATCATCCTTTTCATGCTCTCTGGCATTCTTCTCTCTACCTAGGACTAAACCCAAAAGATGAAAGTAATCTACTTATTCTTAGTGAGTCCATGCCCAAGGCCACCCATTCAATTCTTAATTATAACCCTAGATCGTACTATCAAAGTCATTAGACTCATGGGATAGTATCACTCTACAAACCCACAATTAATTCTTTACATGTAAATTTGCTGGATTATGTACAGGTAAAATCCCATCACAATGAATTTAATTATAATAAAAAGATGTAGGAAAAGATTTGTGTCTCAAGAGAGGGATGCCCTACCAGTGCAATGATTTCCACAACTAGGGAATTATTTCTAATCTTCGATGTGAAATAATCATTTCTTTTGAAGGAATTCTGTCTCCTTCCAGAAGGGAGAAGATTTTCTTTTGCTCTTTTATTCTTCATCAAGAAATAATTACCCTTTTAAAAAATACATCTCATATGAGATAAAGATGGAATTTTAAATCTGTTAAAATTAAAAACAGCAATAAGTTACCAGCAGTTTCCTATAAAATCTGCAAATATCTATTTTGATGATAATAACCAGCTTTAGAGAGAGTGTGAAAGCATGAACTGGAACAATCTTTCTGGAGGGCAATTTGACAATATACATCTACACTGGTGAAATGTACATACTCCAATTAAGTAACTCCATTTCTAGAAATTTGTCCTGAGAACAAGAAATAATAGTAGATATATGCAAAAATTTAGCTTTAAGGGTGTTCACTGAAGTGCCGTTTATAATATAAAATGAGAGCTTCCTAAATACAAAAATGTCTAATTGTTTAAATGAATCATAATACATCCATATAAAATGAATACTATGCAGTTACTTAAAATTATGCCAAGAATATCATTTAAATTACTAAAACACAGATTACAAAATAGCACACTATGAGTCTGCTTTTTTAAAATGTACATACTTGAATTTTTCATATAGAATGAAAGACTGAATAAAGTAAACTAATTTCTTTTTTTTTTTAATTGCATTTTAGGTTTGGGGGTACATGTGAAGAACATGGAAGATTGTTGCATAGGTACACACATGGCAGTGTGATTTGCTGCCTTCCTCCCCATCACCTAAACTAATTTCATAGCTGTATATGACCCTGGTCATCAGTTCAGAAGCATTCTTTATTTTCTTTTTTATTTATCCATTATTTCTCAATTTTCTTCAACAAATATTGATATAATAAGAAAAAGGGGCCAAGCACAGTGGCCCAAAGCTGTAATCTCAGCACTTTGAGAGGCTGAGGTGGCAGATCACAAGGTCAAGAGGTCGAGACCATCCTGGCTAACACTGTGAAACCCTGTCTCTACTAAAAATACAAACAATTAGCTTGGCATGGTGGCATGCACCTGTAGTCCCAGCTACTTGGGAGGCTGAGGCAGGAGAATCGCTTGAACCCGGGAGGTGGAGGCTGCAGTGAGCCAAGATCATGCCACTGCACTCCAGCCTGGGTAACAGAGCGAGACTCGTCTCTTCAAAAAAAAAGAAAGAGAAAAGAAAACAGGAAACAAATATTTTAGAAACTACTCTTCAGCTGTCTTTTTCCTTCCACTCTTCATACATCACTGCCAACCCTGCTTCAGAAAAACCCAGGTGAACTCTCAGATTAACCACCAAAAAACAAAATTCAAATACTGCACAAACAAAAATGCACCAAAACAGAAACATACTCCAGCGGTTTTTGTTTTGTTTTATTTACAGACAAGATCTCATTGTTGCCCAGGTTGGAATGCAGTGGTGCAATCCTGGCTCACTGTAGCCTCAAACTCCTGGGCTCAAGCGATCCTCCTGCCTCAGCCTCCTAAGTAGTTAGGACTACAGGTGTGAGCCACCACGCTCAGCTAAATATTTTTTAATTAAAAAACTTCCATAGAGATGAGTCTTGCTATATTACCCAGGCTGGTCTTGAACCCCTGTCCTCAAGCGATCCTCCCACCTTGCCTCCCAAAGCACTGAGATTACAGTCATGAGCCAGCACACCCAACCTCAATGTTATTTCTTAATTTCTCCTGCTTGATTTAGAGTACTTGATTTCGTTGCTCGTTCATCATAGAGTCTATCTTCCCTGTGGTTTCTATTGATAAACATTGCACCCCTTTGACATGGATTCCTCATTACAAATTCTAATGCAACAAAAATAACTTGGATTATTCATATTTACCACAACAGAAGTCGACTTTTAATATTATTTGCTTGTCAAATCTGGATAGACAGAAGGTCACTGTTTAATAAAAACTATGGTAATACCTTTGTAAATTTTACCTATCGCATAATGGGAAATAGCAAAAAATTATTTAAGACGATGAGTTCTTCTTTGAGAGCTTTAACCCAAAGAGCTCATCCTAATGATGCCCCTGGTGGCAAGTAACATTTAATTTTTCTCTGTGTCATTGAAAAAGAATTAGATGTAAAACTCAGGTAAGAGATTAATATTTCACACCCTGAGGCTAAATACTTCAGCATGAATATTCATAAAGCCTATTCTGAGTGAAATCTCATGTGGGCGTAGATTTAAAATGCTTGAATCTTTTACATAGTTCAGAGACTGGGCATCCCAGAGAGAAAGGCAAGAATTCAGTCAACTAACAGGCTATTAATGGTAGGTCTGAACATGCTACTATGGCAAAAAGCATTTCACACACACACACACACACACACACACACACACACACACACACACACACACACACACACCCCTACAGCCTCCTTCTGAAAGTCCAAACCTTTCTGTCTTCTTGGGCTCCTGTAAGTGATGAAGGTAAGTGCTGAAGGTCACTAGGAACAAAAATCAGGGTTTCTCCTTGATGCTTCAGATGTCTGACTATGAATGTGTCCTCTCCTAGGTTCCAAGGGGAATTTACGGGGGGGGGAAGGGTGTGCTATGGTTTGAATGTGTTCCCTCCAAAATTTATGTGTTACCAATGTGATAGTATTAAGAGGTGAGGCCTCTAGCCAGGCATGGTGGCTCATGCTTGTAATCCTGGCCAGGCGTGAGCACTTTAGGAGGCCGAGGTGTGGATCACTTGAGGTCAGGAGTTCGAGACCAGCCTGGACAACACAGTGAAACCCCGTCTCTACTAAAAATACAAAAATTAGCTGGATGTGTTGGCACACACTTGTAATCCCAGCTACTCTGGAGACTGAGACAGAAAAAATCGCTTGAACCTGGGAGGTGGAGGTTGCAGTGAGTGGAGACTCCACCATTGCACTTCAGCCTGGGTGACAGAACCAGGCTCCATCTGGAAAAAAAAAGAGGGCCTCTAAGAAGTGATCAGGCCACGAGGGCTCCTTCCTCAGGTGTCCTTATAAAGGGGCTTGATGGAGGGAGTTCATTGCTCTTTGCCCACCCACCTTCTGCCATATGAGGATGCAGCATTCAAGGTGCCATCTTGGAGGTAGAAAGCAGCCCTCACCAGATGCTGGCACCTTGATCTTGGACTTTCCAACCTCCAGAACCATGAGAAATAAATTTCTATTCCTTTTAAAATAGCCAGACTCAGGTATCTCTTACAGCAGCACAGAATGAACTAAGATAAGGAGCGGCAGAGAGAAGAAAGGTGGAAAAGAAAATGTAGGCAGGACCATCTTGGTGCTGGTTGGAGTCACTTCATTGTAGATCCACCCACCCATCCCAGGATGACTGTAGGATCCCCCGCTAAGGTAAAAGACTCCAGGCTAATGCCCTGATTTATCCTTCCCAGTGACAACACTGCTCTTGGTCCCTTACAGTAATTTCTACCTTAAGAAAAAGAAAAACAAAAGGGAGTTTCTATGGTCTGAATGTTTGAGTCCCCTCAGAATTCATATGTTGAAACCTAATCATCAAGGGGATGGTGCTAGGAGGCAGGGCCTTTGGGAGATGATTGAGTCTTGAGGGTAGAACTCTCATGAATGGGACTAGTGCCCTTACAGAAGAGACCACAGAAAACTGCCCCAACCCTTGTGCCACATAAGAACACAACAATAAGACACATTTATGAACCAGAAAGCAGGGCATCACCAGACACTGAATCTGCCAGCACCCTGATCAGGAACTTGCCAGCCTCTGGAAGTGTGAGAAGTAAAGGTCTGTTGTTCAAAAGCCACCCAATCTATGGCATTTTGTTATAGCAGCCCAAATGGACTAAGACCATTGCTCAAAGAACTCTCTCAGGCCAGGTGCGGTGGCTCACACCTATAATCCCAGCACTTTGGGCGGCCGAGGCAGATGGATCACCTGAGGTCAGGAGTTCGAGACCAGCCTGGCCAACCTGGTAAAACCCCGTCTCTACTAAAATTACAAAAATTAGCCGGCCGTGGTAGTGGGCACCTGTAATCCTGGCTACTCAGGAGGCTGAGGCAAGAGAATCGCTTGAACCCAGGAGGCAGAGGTTGCAGTGAGCCAAGATCGTGCCACTGCGCTCCAGCCTAGGTGATGAGAGTGAAATTCTATCTCAGAAAAAAAAAAAAAAAAAAAACTCTCTTAAGCCTTATGGAACAAAGCCTGGCATTAGGTAGACATAAGCCAAAGATGGAAAAAATATATAAAATAATAAGGGCAGAACTAAAGAGATAAATATAAAAATAAACATTAAGAATAAACTGCCTGGCCAAACAACAACCAAGGTAGCTAGGGAGCCATGATCATAGCCAGTAAATGCCTTCAAGGTATAAACAAAAGAGGAGAAAAGTTTAGTGTAGTATCCTGAGTGATTAAGTAATAGAACAAAATTTAATCAACGTAAAATGTAGGCCTAGGGTACACTTCCCAACACATCTAGGATTTTATAGCCTATTCTTCCCATGGGGTAAGGTATTTTTCCCTCAGAATAACAAAACATGGCAGGACAAATCAGTAGATAATATTCTTTATGAAAGGATCCTGCCTTGACTCTCACATCCAGACTACATGGCTAAATAAACGCATAAGCCATCTAAAGATTCTTCTCACATCTAAGACCTGAGATGAGTGTTTTCTCAATCCTCACCTCTGCCAAGTTAATACTTAACACATAGCTGCTCCTCCATTAATGCCTGCATCCTTCTACCATCTCCACCTTGTGAACTACTCTGTATCGCCCTACATGTAAATGTCGAGGGAAGTCAACTTAAGCAACTGACAAGGGTCAGAAGGCAGAGCAAATATGCCTCCTCTCAGGAGATCTACTGGAGCCCTGAGTTCCATTCTGCTTCCTGCCAATTCTGACGCCCACCATGGTGCACCTCATGCAGACAGCAGACAGGTTTGTAGATCTGGTAACACCTAAGGATCTAGATCGGGAGGAATGAGGCCACCAAGAAACACAGGGAAGCAAATCAAAGTACAGGGCTGGGGTGATATAGAATAACAGGCCTTACATTCATTCAACAAACATTTGCAGTATAGCTACTACAGGCAGAACTCTGGAGATGCAAAAGTGAGTCTTCAGGCATCATATAGCAAGACAGCCAGGGGACACACAATTAACTACCACATAATGTGATTATTATAGAATAGAGGTAACAGCACAAAGGACTAAAAGGAAGCTATAACAGACACTATAAGTGCTAAGCAAAGAAACTAATAAAACATCATTCAGATGGGTACAGTGGCATAAGCACCTATAGCCCCAGCTACTCAGGGGACAGAGGCAGAAGGATCACTTGAGCCCAGGAGTTCAAAGCCAGCCTGAACAAAACAGCAAGATCCCCCTCTCTTGAAAAATAAAAAAATGTATAGTTCAGTTTAAATAATTATTGACTTTAAAATGTCTAACAATCTAGAACTAAAATCCAAGATAATCTCAACATAGAAACTAATGAGATGGAGAAATGAAGTAAAATATGCTAAGATTATTGTTATGTACATGAATAATAAATATACAATGAATAATTTAAGGCATTGAAGAAAAATATAAATTTGAAGGTGATTACTAAAAGATCACTAAAAAAGTTATACATAATTTCGAAAACATCATGGAAAATAATAGAACAGGAAAGAAAATGGAAGAAAAAAGTTGTAAATTCAATAAAGGGAAAAGGAAAAGGGGAAACAGGCATAGTAAATTGAGAAGATATACAAGATGACAGGCATACAAGTAGATGTGTCTATAACTATAATACACATAAATAACTTAAATGTCTGATGTCAAAAGATAGAAATTCTCAAAGCAAGTTACAAATCTACCTACATATGGCTGGGTGTGGTGGCTCATGTCTGTAATCCCAACACTTTGGGAGACTGAGGCGGGCAGATCGCCTGAGTCAGGATTCGAGACCAGCCTGGCCAACACGGTGAAACTCCCTCTCTATGAAAAATACAAAAATTAGCCAGGTGTGGTGGCATGTGCCTGTAATCCCAGCTACTTGGGAGGCTGAGGCAGGAGAATCATTTGAACCTGGGAGGTGGAGGTTGCAGTGAGCGTGTTTCAGTTTTAACTGAAGAAAAACTGAAGTACCAAGCTTGGATTTGTTTTTAAAGAGCAGGTTCGTGGGAAGGAAAAACACCAGCCGAGTTTTTAAAGTGAGATAGAAAAAGAAGATTTATTTACAAATTTACAATGGTACCATACCCAAGAAGCAATTCAACAAGTAATCAACACCGGCAGAAAGCAGCACGGTCAGTACCGGCAGAAAGCAGCACGGTCAGCACCGGCAAGAAGCAGCACGGGTAGTCGCAAGTCAAACGCAGAATTCCGTCTCTCTCCGTTTTTTTCTGATGTAGCTAGTCTTTTATATGGTTAAGTTCATGTAAAGTTTAAGCAAGGGGTTCATACAAAGTTTATGCAAGGACACTAAAAAAAAAAAAAATAAAACACCAACCTCCTCTTGAGAGCCAAAATTCCATTATATAAGTTCATCCTTGATGTTTTCATTAACTAAGTAGGAAGGGAGATTGGCCAGATCTCCCCCTCCCGTTATTCAACATTAGTCAAGGACACTCTGAGCTCGGAATGCCCTCGACTGTTCTTCAAGGAAAATGAAAATATTTACCTCTCAAGCAGGAGTTCACATAAAGTTCTCACTATTCCTGAACATTTGAGTTCTGGTCATAACTCTATAATAATTCTAACCCCTACACACGGCCCTTAGGTATGGCCGGAACGACTGTAAACAAATTGAGTATGCAATATAGAAGTATGTAATGACCTTATTTGTTTATACAAATATAGATTGCAACAACAACTACATATGCTAAATATAAATCCAACGAAAATAAAAGCAAAAAATGGAATAAAACGATAAAAAGTATTAGGATGTGTAAAAAGCCAGTCCCACCAGTTGTGGTTACTATCTGTAGCAATGGCATGAGAGTAAGCTTGTAATTTATTACTAACAATGGTGGTTTGTAATCTATATTGAGCTAATTGCTTATTGAGAGAGAGTAATGATTTATTTAACTGTGCATTTTGGTATAAAATAAGGGGTAAATTTAAATACACTTCTAAGGGATATTTTGGTAATTGTAAAGGATAAAAGGTAAGATTATACATTTGGTTAATGGGAGTAAGATATATAGTGGTATTATACCAAGGTAATATATGAATATTACGTACACAACCAGAAAAAGGAGCAGTGACTTTTAAAAATTGAGTAGTAACTGATTGTGCAGTAGCCAGACAGACAGTTTGATAAGTGACCTCATAGATTACTGAATAGTTTACTGCGGGTATAATTGTAAAAATGCAATGATTAACAGAAAACTGTAGCAAACATGGTTCCATTTGTCGTTGTAACCCATTGCACACAAGACCTTGATTAGTATTATCACAATTTTGCAAATTATAAGTTACATTTTGATTATCTATATATGTTCCATAATACTCAGGTTGTAGAAAATAATGTGGGTAAGGTATAGGAAGAACATGATAAGGACATAAAACAGTAGTTTGTTTGGGTTTATAATATATTATTGTTCCAATGCAATATGTGAGTTGGCACTGAAATGGATTATGAGTTCGCACCCAGGTAGTATTTGGAATATTAAATATGGTGGGCCATGGAATTGAACCTAAAACTAAATCTTTTTTCATATTTTTTACTTGCATATACGTATATAGATATTGTAAGGAGCATTGTGTCCAATTAAATAATGTTATTATATTTTGAGTAGTAGAAACTACAGTAGTATTAAATATGTGTAACAATGATTTTTGATATTGTAATTGCTGTTTCAAAGGTTTAATAATAGTGGGAATCCACTGTGCATTTAAGCTGGTGGCCAAGGCCGCATCCCTTCCAGTATTTTTTAATTTATATGCTAAAGTATTTAAATCAAAACTATTTGCTAGTCCAATTCCAGTTCCTACCCCCTCCTAATAGGGTGTCATACCATGCCCTGCGTCTTCGTACACATGGAGTTAACAATGGAAAACTAATATTAAGAAGTAGATGGTATGATTGAGCTAATAATGTGGTGTTTACGCAAGCATGGGGAATACGTATTAGAGTGGGTTGAGTTATGTTAAAAGTTTTTTCATTTTCAATAACTATATGCATATAATCGGCCCAGTCAGTACGATTAGTAATTGTGCTCATATTATGACATAAAAGATAAGTAGTAATATTTACTTGTATAAACATCATACTTTGATTGCAATCAGATAATATTAATATTAAGTGTTGTCTATATTGTGACATTGACATATGCATTAGGGGAGTTAAATCTTTAGTACAACAAGAGATACTGACATTGGTTGTAATATTTATGGTAACAGAACTGTCACTGGTTAGTACACGTCTGACTGGAAAAGGTCCTGTCCATGTATTAATATTAGTTCCTTTAACAGAAAAGTTAGTATGAAGACATTCTTGATTAACATTGCAAGTAAAATTATCTTGAGTTTGAATACGTGTTGAGCTCTGCCATCCCCATCGTAGAAGTATTGAGTCTGATTTATTCATGGATTTTGTTGCTTGTAGAATGGTTCCAGGTGTATATGTTAAAACCAAGGGAGTTCCCAGAATTAGAATGCCTATAAAATACTATGGTCGAAAATACAAATGGTTAGATGGTACTAAAATAGGAGTATCTGCAGGAGGAATTAAAACATATAAACAATTATCTTTTCCTTTAGCCACTATTTCACCAGGTTGAAGGGGTTTGTTGGGGGGCAGTTTGCACCCATACACGTCCGTTAGTATTACTAAACCCAATATGCTCAGAGATGGGTGGATATTTTTGCACTTTCCAATTTAAAGTTTGTAATACAGGAATAAATAAAATTTGAGCAATTCGATGTCCTTTTGGTAAAATGATGTCTGTGTCAGAAGAATTATAACTTAATACTTTAATTTCTCCGTAATAATCAGCATCAATAATACCTCCTAAAATCATCATCCCTTTTAAGGCTAAACTTGATCGGGCAGCAAGTTGACCATAATATCCAGGGGGAATTTTTAATCCAATTCCAGTGGGTATAACTTGTTGCATATGTGCTGGAATTGTTATGGTGTTATAAGTAAAAAGATCATATCCGGCTGCAGCATTAGTGGCACTCCAGGGTTGTATAGCATCAGGGTGAAACTTCCACCAATTAATAGTAAAATTGTCAGTCTTTGTGGACTGAAACCGAACCTCTAAAGTAGAAGGAGTATTTAGCATTCGTTGGAGGGGGAGTTTGTCCATCAGTTAAAGGACGGTTATTAAGTTGCATTAAAGCAGTCAATAAAAAATCTTTCCAAGCATGATAAGAGTTGCTCCCTAATTTTCGTAATTTTTCTTTTAGCAAACCATTCATTCTTTCTATAAGGCCTGCAGCCTGAGGATAGTAGGGGATATGATATATCCATTCTATATTATATTGAGCACAATAATCAGTTATTAACTTACCTTTAAAGTGTGACCCATTATCACTTTGAATTTGGAGTGGGGTTCCATAATATAACAATATATAATCTAATGTTCTTAATGTATTAAGTTGAGTGGCTCTTTTATATGGGCATCCTATAAGGACTCCAGAATAAGTATCCACGATAGTACAAATATAGGCACATCCTTTTGACATAGGTAGTGGGCCTATGTAGTCAATTTGCCAAATTTGAGCTGACTGTTTTCCTCGAGCTAATTCACCAGTAACTATACGTGGTACATGTTGGAGTCTATCCTGATTACATACAGGACATTGGTATGTAACAGTTTTGCAAACATCAAGAGGGAGATAAATCCCCCTTTGATTAGCCCACCTGTACATGGTTTTGGCCCCAGTGTGACCAGTATGCTCGTGTATCCATTGTGCACATTTTAAATGATCTTCAGCATGTGTATTAGTATTAATTTTGGTTAATTCATCTGCCTTTTTGTTGTATAATTTCTCAATTGAATCCAAGGATGTATGAGCATCTACATGAAAAACAGAAACATTAGTACATTGCAATACAATCCATATATTTTGCCAAATTTCCGCCCCCCATAGGGTTTTATCTCGGATTTTCCATCCATCATGTTCCCATTGGGCTATCCAAGTTAATAATCCCATATATACGGCCCAGGAATCAGTAAAAATGTGACATTGTCCCCCCATATTCTTTTTCTAAACACAGCCATGCAGCATATAATTCTGCAAATTGACTGCTGCAGTTAGTTCCAGAGTGCTCTAAAGTAACATGTGAGGAAGGATTATAAGCTATAGCCTTCCAATATCGTTTGGCACCTATATATTTTGCAGATCCATCTGTGAACCAAGCATGTTGTTGCTGCTCTTTTGTTAAAGTATCATATCCATTATTGGCCCATACTTTACTGCTAATATGTTTAAGCGGTGTGGTACTATTTAAAGGGATAGGTGCTGGGCATGAGAAGACTTTTTCATGTAATTGTAAGGTCCCTGTAGGACCAGCCCGAGCTCGGTTTTGAATATACCATTTCCATTTGATGACATGGGATTCTTGAGCATGCCCTATCTTATGAGATACTGGATCTGATAGTATCCATTGCATTATGGGAATTTGTGGTCTTAAAATGATTTCTCTGTTAGCTGTTATATGCTCAGTTTCAGTTAGTGCCCAGTATGCTGTTAATAGTTGTTGTTCTAATTGAGTATATGGTTTCTTACACTGGGGCAATTTTCTGGACCAAAAGCCTAAAGGAACACGTTTTCCATCTTGTTTTTGCCATAAGCTCCAATTAGCATGTTGATCAATTACACTAATCATTAATTCTAATGGACCTTCTCGCAAAGGCCATAAATTTAATGCTTGTTGAATAGCCTCCTTGGTTCGCTCAAAAGCTTCTTGTTGCTCTTTTCCCCATTCAAATTGATATTTCTTTCTGGTCACTTTAAACAAAGGTTGTAATAAAACACCTAGATGGGGTATATGGCTTCGCCAATATCCAAATAAACCAATGTATTTTTGAGCTTCCTTTTTATTAGCGGGCGGTGGAAATTCCAAAATACGTTGCTTAGCTTTTGGGGTAATTGACTGCTGCCCATGGTCCCAATAGATTCCTAAAAATTTCACATGTTGATCTGGCCCTTGTATTTTAGCGGGATTAATTTTCCATCCTTTAGTTGATAAATGATCAGTTAAGGAAGATAATGCTTGTTGTAGGGTAATTTGATCATGTCCTTGTATCATTATGTCATCAATATAATGATGGAGCACTACATTAGGGTGAGTCCACTCATCTAAATGTTCAGCCACTATCTTATGACATAAAGTTGGACTATGTTTATATCCTTGTGGCAGTCTGGTAAAAGTATATTGCACGCCCATCCCAGGTAAAAGCAAAATATTGCCACTGGTCTGGGTTAATGGGTATTGTAAAAAAGGCATTAGCCAAATCTAAGACTACATACCATTGACCAGGATGCTTCTGTATATTTTCAATTAAGATAATAGTGTCTGGCACAGCGGCATGTAAAGGAGGAGTAACTGCATTCAAATTTCTGTAATCTACGGTCATTCGCCACGACCCATCAGATTTGCGGACTGGCCATATTGGACTATTCCATTCTGATGTACAAGGAACCATTACCTCAGCTTCCACATAATTTCGTATGGTATCAGTTATTTCAGTATATCCACCTGGTATTTTGTACTGCTTACAGTGTATAACTTTAGTGGGCGTAGGTAGGGTGAGAGGCTCCATTCTTAATTTACCAATAATTAAATTGGGAAAGATCTTATAAGTAAGTTTAGCTATAGCAAAATTATAACGTCCATCCTCCAAATGCAAAGTCATTCCTTTTAAAATATCCATCCCTAGTATATACTCAGGGATTGGGACAATCATGACTATATATTCACGTTTGGGAGTATGTCCAATTTTCATTTCTAATTTAGTTTGTTTAGCGATGATTTCTGATCCTCCCCAATCCTGTGATAGTAGTTCTTAATCCTTTAAATTTTGCAGGGTTACCATAAACAAGTGAAGCCTCTGCCCCAGTGTCCACCAGAGCTTTAACTTTAGTTTGAGATCCGTTTTTCCAAAAAATAGTAATTGGAACATGTGGGCGTATATCAAAATGTTTGCGCGACACCGAGGCTTGGCTAATTTGTCAATTAGAGGGAAAAAGATCATCCCACGGATAAATTTGGGAAGGTGTTAATTCAGTATTATCCTTGGATTTAGTGTCTGAATCTCTTTTCACCTCAGGGGTCCCAAAAAATGGATTCGACTTAGTTTTGTCATCTTCAATTCCAAATTGTACCTTTTTTACTGTCCGAACTTTTTCTTTATATAGGGCCCATAACTCACTAGTAGGTAAACCGTCTAATTTCTCTGGTTTCATTCCTGCTTTCAATAGTGCCTGAAACATTTCTTTCCGGGTAATTCTGTTTTTTACTTCTTTAGAAGAATCCTTGGGGGAATTGGGTGCCCAATCACCCATGTCCCCCAATTCTACCATTTTTTCCAAAATTTTTTCAATAGGACTTCCTGTTTCATTCAATAATAATGTAATTATTAAATGTCTATATGCAGGAGGTGCTGTTTTAACCATAACACTACGATGCGTAGATAGCAAAGCGATAGTCAAGTAAGTATCAGTTTGTCCCAAAGCAATAGCAGTTTTCATAGCCTCTCTTTTTAACCTCCTAATCCCTTCCTGAATAGTATACCATGGCCGATCATCAGAAGGCCAAGCAGACTCAGTGGGGGTACTGCCCCACACATCCTCGGGCTGCCAACTCCAACATACTAGTCATAGCACCGGCTCCATCATTTCCCCCCCACAAATTGATGATCCCTAAAAGCAGTCTGGACTGTGGGGATTAGTAGATACTGTCACAAATTTAGCGGCATCCTGATGATCAATATGAATACCCCCCCGCTCCCATATCAGCGATGCGCACCATCCAATCTAATAAAGGTTCATTAGGTTTTTGAGAAAATTTATATAAGATATCTTGAATTTCCTGCTGTGTAAAATCTTCCTGGATTAGATAAGTTTCAGTCCGTCCCATCGGCCGCCACCTTTTGGTGCCGCCTAGATAATGGCTTTGCTTGTACTGAAACAGGAGGTGGGTTATACTTTTGAGCAGCTTCATCTAACTGATCCCAATCCACTTCATCATCCGTATCATCCCAGATATCACCATCCCATGCATCTGGGTCCCAATCAGCTTTAGCAGTGGCAATTACTGCATGAACCTTTTGAGCATTCACCTTTCCTTTTCTCTTACGATATTTATACTGAGCACATCGCACTGCTGCCTTTTCAGCCACTCCTTGGTATGTTTTCACCTGGTCTCCTAAAATAAAATTTTGACACTGCAACATTGACAACTTACTTTGTAAATCTGTTAACTCCTTTTCTAATTGTAACTTTTCTTGTATAACCTTCTGCTTTTCTAGATACTGCTTTCTATAAGCTGACAATAAAATCCAACCTCGGCGGCTAATAGCCACCAACTCTTTCCCCTTTTCCACTGGTACTAGTTCTAATGTTTCACATACCTGCATGGGGTCGGCCGATCGTAGCCGGCCATCCCAGTTCTCACTTAGTCCTGTTCCACAGGCCCATACACGGGCTACTGCGGAAAAAGTTGAATCATCCCATCCCGGAATATCACACACAACAGCTTTAACATCACGTTTAAAGAAAGGCATGTTGCCCCCTCCTTCTCCCCGAATCCTGCCGACTACGCCAATTTGTTTCAGTTTTAACTGAAGAAAAACTGAAGTACCAAGCTTGGATTTGTTTTTAAAGAGCAGGTTCGTGGGAAGGAAAAACACCAGCCGAGTTTTTAAAGTGAGATAGAAAAAGAAGATTTATTTACAAATTTACAATGGTACCATACCCAAGAAGCAATTCAACAAGTAATCAACACCGGCAGAAAGCAGCACGGTCAGTACCGGCAGAAAGCAGCACGGTCAGCACCGGCAAGAAGCAGCACGGGTAGTCGCAAGTCAAACGCAGAATTCCGTCTCTCTCCGTTTTTTTCTGATGTAGCTAGTCTTTTATATGGTTAAGTTCATGTAAAGTTTAAGCAAGGGGTTCATACAAAGTTTATGCAAGGACACTAAAAAAAAAAAAAAATAAAACACCAACCTCCTCTTGAGAGCCAAAATTCCATTATATAAGTTCATCCTTGATGTTTTCATTAACTAAGTAGGAAGGGAGATTGGCCAGATCTCCCCCTCCCGTTATTCAACATTGGTCAAGGACACTCTGAGCTCGGAATGCCCTCGACTGTTCTTCAAGGAAAATGAAAATATTTACCTCTCAAGCAGGAGTTCACATAAAGTTCTCACTATTCCTGAACATTTGAGTTCTGGTCATAACTCTATAATAATTCTAACCCCTACATGAGCCAAGACCATGCCACTGCACCACTGCACTCCAGCCTAGGCAACAAGAGCAAAACTCCATCTCAAAAAAGAAAACCTATCTAGATGCTATGTAAATGAAACATTCCTATGAAACATATCTAAAATAAATATTCATGGTTAGGTTGGGAACAAAGGGATGAAGATATTCCAAGTAACTGTGGCTTACACAAAACAGTTCATTTCTTCCTCACATTATTCTGCCTACTCCAGGGCCTTTGTACAAGCCCTAAGTTCTGCCTTGAATATTTTTCCCCCAGATCTTAGCTCAACCAGCACCTTCTGGTCATTCAGACCTTGGAAAAAAACAAAGGGAAGAGGTCAGGGCTTGGTATATACAGGTTAGGTATTCCTTATGTGAAATGCTTGAAGTGTTTCAGATTTTGGATTTCTTTTAAATTTTGGAATACTTGCATATACAATAATGAGATATCTTGGGGATGGAACCCAAGTGTAAGCACAAAATTCATTTGTCTCTTATACACATAGCCTGAAGGTAATTTTATACTTAATAATTTTGTGCTTGAAATTGAGTTTCAGGCACAAAATTAAGTGCATGAAACAAAGTTTGTGCACACTGAACTATTGAAGAGCAAAGCTGTCACTATCTTAGCCAACCATGTGGACAAAATCTGTGGTTCTTAAGCATCACCAGCACTCCTGACTCTGAATTTATATGCTACCAATAAGCGATCATTAACTGTAAAAAAATACAACATACCATTAATACAGTGAAAACATAATGTGTTGAGGGTAATGAAATGGCACAGTAGCATCTCCAGAACCTGCCATTAGTGCATCTGGTCTGCACACTTGCCATTTTCTTACCCTTTGTGGGCATGCATGGGAAAGATACATCACAGATGAAGGGGCCTGGGAAGGTCTTATTTCCCTAGGGAGACTGAATAAATGGTGTGTGGCATTTCTGTGTTTTGACTGCAACCTGTCACATGAGGTCAGTTGTGGAATTTTCCACTTGTGACATCAAGTCAGCATTCAAAAAGTTTCTGATGTTGGAGCATTTCAAATTTTAGATTAGGGATGCTCAACCTGTATGACTATTGTCTACATGCTATGTAGTTAAGGGAAAGTGTGTGTGTGTGTGTGTGTGTGTGTGTGTGTGTGTGTGTCTGTCTGCATGCACGCATGCATGCATGTATAGATGTGCACATGTGCACTGTAGGTGTAGGGGTGGGATGGTGAACTAGAGGCAAGAAAGCTTGATAAACTGCAAATAGAAATGTATCTGTAACAGACCAAATGTACTAGAGAGGGCACCACACCCCTGAGATGCATGATCATAGAAATCTACCAGATAAATTGGGTGAAACCAGAGACTAGAATGACTGAAGACGCTCATAAGGGAAACAGAAAGGCAAGATTAATAGACGGGATGGGCTATGGGATACATGACAAGAAGAAAAGAATGAAGCCCACTGTATTCATTCAACAACATTTACCAAGTGCCTACCAACCACCCAGTTCGGTGGACAACTTCCTTAGCACAACAAGAACCAGACATAGTCACAATGGTCTGGGACTGCACTGGGGTGAAAGGGAAGATCTTGGAAACAAAAGGGACGTGGAAGAGTAACACAACATTAGTAAGGGATTTTTACATTGAAGTGACGCTGCACAGGGATGTAGGAAAACAATGATTCACCTTTGCTTGATTTTCTTATCTCATTCTTTTAAGCTCAAAACAATACAGCCATGTGGTTGACTATATTCATTTCATCTCTGTATTTCTGATGAGCAGAAACTTGCTACTCTGATTCAAAGCTAGGGAGACTGAGTGTTAGCTATTAGCACATAATTCTAGCATGGTATATTTCAATATTGCATTTACAAACTAGGAAAAAAACACTTAAACATATATTCCATGTTATGATTCAGATCTTTTGTAAAAGAAAAGCCCACGACACCCATAAACATGCCTACTAAGGTTCATTATGTCATGAGAAAAACACATTAGAAAGTGCACGAGCACTTTATTCATCATCTGAGAAAGGGACTTTTGTGAAAAGTCAGTGACAGAGGTTGTGGTCACTTCTCCTGGTACAGGAGCTGACTTCTGCTGTCTGTTGCACGTATTTGTCAGGTTTCTTAACATTCTTCTAAATACATTGTCTTTATTTAGTTTTCCCAAAGGAATACCAGCAATTTGTGGGAGCAGGAGGAACGTTTTCTGTCAATTCTGCATAATGACCAAAACAGGGTGATTAAATTACTTAACTGAAGCTCTGTAGCTTGTAACGTGATGCATATTAGGCCCTGTTCATTGTGGAGAGATAGCAGTGGGTGGGTGTTTACGTAGATAGTATCAACAGATAGCCAAATAATTTTCATCTTTCTGTTTGCTTTATTTTTCTGAAGCTGATACAATCCACAAGGGATTCCCTCCTCAACTCTGTAATAGCCAAAGGGTGATGGGGTGGGGGGGGCATAGGTAACTGAAACAGGAGCACATAAAAGCTTTGCATGTAGATTAAGAGTTTTATAAACTCATAACAATTTTTATTAGCTAACAAAATTGCCAGCATCCCTGCCCTGACCTATTGGCATCATGGCAAAGCTGGAGATAAGGAACACACAATTGTATTTACGGAGCGTACGGCGCCAATGCATTGGTCAGATTCTCAAACGTGGCTAACTTTGGGGCTCTCCTAAAAGTTTTCAGCTCTAGAGTCTATGGGTATGTGATTGTTTGACTGCTGGTGTAGGAAATGTCCCAAGGCAGTCTAAGGGGTGTGGATCAAGACCACAGGTTCATGTCACCTACACTCCTAAACAGCCACAATTGCTCTTGGCCAGTGACGAAATTACTGTGCCATTTAGATGACATTGGGGCTGAGTCTCCTAACTCTGGATGCCTCTTAACCCCCGCTGAAACAGGATCAATAACACTTGCATATTATTGAATGCATCTTGAGAAGAATCAAGCCAAGAGTGGAACTAGCAAAACTTAGGATATTTAAGAATACAGTAGAAGTCCTATTATCTGATTCAGAGCTGATGTTTGACAGGTTAACTAAACATATATACATATACATTACATATATATATATGTAATGGTGAAATGAAGTAAAATAATCTTAAACAAGTCTTAAACATTTTATTTTACCCTAAAATGTAAATATACATTCATTTAACAAAATCTAACATTAATACGTTAGAAGACAGAATACTATTGTTCACATGTAGTTCCTCCACTGTTTAACCACCACAGTGTTGTTTTGTATTATAGATACAGGCTGTCGTCTACTACACTGCAAAGGGGGCATTTATTTGGCCACGACGTGAGAAATTTTTACTTCTAGATCATCATATCGTCTTCACATTCAGCATTATCTTTTCTTGGGGCATATATGATTTCTGCATCATTCAACTGCATTTACAACAAACTGTCACTCTTGATCCTTTGTTGTACACCATCTTCCTTAAAAAAATAATAATAATAAAAATTAAAAATACTGGAACCAATGCAGGACAGGTGGGCCTCAAAATTGGAAAGGTTCTTGACTTCACCCAGGAAAGAATTCAAGGGCAAGGCGGTGGAGTTAGCAGCAACTGTTATTGATGCGGCAGTGAACAGGAGCAGCAGAGCAGGGCTACCCCACAGGCAGTGTGCCCAGAGGAGCAGCTCAGGGGCAGTTCTGCAGTCGCAGTTATACCCACATTTAATTATATGCAAATTAAGGGCAGGTTGTGCAGAAATTTCTAGAAAAAGGGTGGTAACTTCTGGGTCATGTGGTTGTTGCTATGGAAAGGGGCAGTAACTTCCAGGTGTTGCCACAGCACACTGGTGACACACTGGTGGTCGTTTCTTATAGAAAGCTGTTTCGCCCCATCTCTGTTTTAGCTAGTCCTTAATTTGGTCCACTGTCTGAGCCAAGCCTTCAGAGTTAAGTCTTGCCTCCTACCTCAGAGCCCCTGATTTATTTGAGATTATCTAGCTCAGGGGTGTAATCTTTTGGCCTCCCTGGGCCACACTGGAAGAAGAAGAATTGTCTTGGGCCACACATAAAATTCACTAACACTAACGATAGCTGATGAGCTTAAAAAAAAAAAATCACCAAAAAAAATCTCATGATGTTTTAAGAAAGTTTATGAATTTGCGTTGGGCCACATTCAAAGCCATCCTGGGCTTCATGCAGCCTGCAGGCCGCCAGTTGAACAAGCTTGATGCAGCTGATAAACTATGTCCTTTATTTTCTTCTGGTACATTTGGATTTACTGTAGCAGCTGTCAATTTCAAGCCAGTTTTCTCCAAGATGGAGTATATGCTGAACTGGAAACTTCACTTCAACATGACTTACAAATAATGTCTATTATGTCGGTGACTCTTGAAAATTTGGTTAACTACATTTTTACATTCTACAATTTGGGGTCTAAGAGACAATATCCAGGCAAACCCTGAAATAAAATACTTTTCCTGGAGCTGAGCCAAGAGGAATAGGGTAGGTCAAACATGTGCTGTTACCATACTGAGAATACAACCCCACAGCCAAAGCAATGTTGGAGATAATGCTGGAGTTGAAATTACAGTTTTGAGGGAGAATCCATCCATCTTCAGGACTAGCTGTTTCAAGAGCTAAAATAAACCATGCAACAATATGCTAGTGCACTAAACTGAGAAAGTCTGAAAAGCTCCCATGCAAAGTTAGAAAATTAAGACCCACATTTCTTCAGATATTAAAGTTGTAATTACATGAATAGAAATGGATGAGATCCATCCTGCTCAGATCACTTCAAGGTTTCTGCCTTACAATAAGTTAGGAGGTACCCAACTGTCACCTGCCAGGCACCCTATTTAGAACTTCCTATGGATTACCTCATTTAATCTTCACGACTACCCTGCAAAGTGGGTTTTCCAGATGAGAAAACAGCATCTGCCCAGGTGTACACAGATTAGGGCGAGGACTTGGTTCAAAAGCCATGGTCTTCCACACTGCTCTGCTGTCCCTCCATAAATACATACTCCAACTCACTCAAAACTCCCTTCCAGCATCACCAACAGGGAAATCTCAAACCACCACCACTCACCTATCAAAAAATCAAAGCTATTCACTCACATGATCAGTTGCAATTATTTTCAACTTTGGGAACTTCTGAAAACTCCTGAATGAAAGATGAGTTTGAGTTTGTAATGACAGGCACAAAGAAAAGACTACAAAACTAACACGCAATTGAAAACATTTCTGTGTTCCAAAACAAAAAAGATGAGAAATTAAACAAAAGAAAAAGAAACATATATAGCAGGCAGAAGAATCCTTCCCAACATGAATATGGCCTCCTTTCCTGTTGCACACAGCTTTGGATTAACACTGATTCATACTCATTTTCTCACCCTTTTCAGCCACAGTAATCACTGTGGTATCACTTTGTGCTACCATGTCTGCATCTATGGAAATTTCCAGAAAGATTTATCACTTTACTTTCTGGATCAATTAACAGGATAGCTGGGGACACTTTTAAAACATTTTCAAAGACAAAAATTGAACTGAAATATCAACAAAAACTGACAAAGCAAAAGGTAACTTTACCAGCACTTTTCCTCTTGCATTATTTCAATTAAAATAGACAACAAAAACACCACACTTCACAAATCAGTCCAAAATTATTGGAAGCCAATCCTCTTTTTTTCTTTAAATTCAAAAAGAAGTTGTTTCTGTATTTTAGCAAGGAAAACTCACATGGAAGGATTGATTCCTTGGCTTAAAAATCCATAGAGGCTGATTTTATTATTTAGAGTTTAAGAAAAATTTATGTCTATGTGATGGTGTCTTAGGGTTCCCCCATAAGCAGCTCCTGAGAAAAGGCTGCAGGTCATTTGTTTGAGAAGTGGTCCCAGGCCTGTTTGAGTGGGCATGAATGAGCAAGTTACCTCTTAGACATCTAGGGCATGGTCCTGCTGGAACCCTCCGAGGCACTCAAGGGCACACGCCTCAGAACTGACACGACTGGGGACAGCGAGGTGGGGCACTTTTCTATCAACTCCCATCCCTCCTTGACTGAGGGTTGAGCACAGAATCAACTCCACTTCCAAACTTCTTACAGGATACACCTGTATTCAGCCCAACTCCTAGAGGGAAATGTTAAGGTGAGAAGTTTCAGCCTGCCCGGACTAGCCTCAGCTGCAGGCAAGTGCAGGTGGGCTAAGGGCATAGGGGTCAGGGCCTCAGTGGTGCCTCCCCATAGCTTAGGGGTAGTTTCTCTCGAGCTTCTCGGCTCAAGTATGGAATCTGTTTTTCCACTGTATGTCACAGACCCAGCTGTTCACAAACATTAGCCTATCTAAATTAGACTCTGGGTCAGTAGAAAAGACTAGAGACCCTGAGTAACTCTCCCACTGCAAATGACTAAAAATGCTAAGTATAGTAATCTGAATAAAATCCAAATGCATAACTGAGCTGATAAAAACAAAAGGACTCCCCAGCGGCCAAAAGCAAATTGGAAGCTGGAACCCAGACCTATAAACAAGCACCAAAGTCTGCTTTGTTCACCAAACCCTTGTAACCTTGACCATCTGCTGTGGCTACCATGCAATGGTGTGTGAGCCACAGGAGACCAGACCTAGGACCTTCTCAAATGAAATGAGATACCCACCCCCACCCCATAACATTAAAATACCAAAGGGCCACTCTCTCTAAGAAAGGGTGCTTAGAAATAAATTCACCCTATAGAAGAAAATTTAACTGTATTGATCTTGGAGCTGGGAATATCTATTCAATATTTGAACATAAACAGAACCAACTAAACTCGGGGAGGCCACATAACATTTGTTGAGAACATTTAAACAATCTGTTCTACTTTCATTTTAGACATTTTAATTAGGTCCTTTCAGAGTTGTTCACCATGCAAGACTTACAAGGATATCCAAGAAGTTAAAATATTTTCAAACGCAGTTTTTAGAATGTGTGCTTCAGAATATGAAAGTCTCAGCCGGTCGTCACTCATGCCTGTAATTCCAGTACTTTGAGAGGCCAAGGGCAGATCATCTGAGATCAAGAGTTCAAAAACTCTGTCTCTACTAAAAATACAAAAATTAGCCCGGTGTAGTGGCACACGCCTGTAATCCCAGCTACTCAGGAGGCTGAGGCAAGAGAATCACTTGAACCCAGAAGGCAGAGGTTGCAATGAGCCAAGATTGCACCACAGTATTCTAGCCTGTGCAAGAGAGCAAGACTGTCTCAAAAAAAAAAAAAAAATAGAATATGAAAGTCTCCACTTCCCATATTAGAAAATGATCACTTAGTCTACCACTAAATAACACAAACCCCAGATTCCTGAGCTCCTCTCTGTTGCGATTACATGTTCCTCATCATGTAGGCCTCTCTACAAGACTATTTGAATGCCCTTAACATGCACTTGACATGGCAGCAGATTATACCCAAAGCAACCCAAAAGAATCTCAATGCCTTTTATGACCTAGTCTGAGAAGTCACATACTGTCACATCTGCTTTATTCTACTCATTGGATGAGAGCAGCCCATACTCAAGAAAAGATGAAACTAGCTCACCTCTTGAAGTGAGGTGCATTACAGAATGTGTAGGTATACTTTTGACCAACACACCACCCCAAATTCTAATACCGCAGAGACCAACACTTTTTTTTAGCTGTTTCTTCTAATCTCTACATCTGTATTTCTAACATGACTATCATCTATTCATTTTCTATTATTACCCTTATATCACTATCTTCCCACTCACCCCACACAAATATACACACACACTCCACACACACACTCCATACACACATAACATTCTTGTTACTTCATCTTTCCAATATAATTGTAACATAATTTTTCTTAAATCGATAATCAATATTTAAATTAACATGGTCATGTAACTATTGCTTCCATCTGGGCCTCATGGTAATAATTTATTTCATTTCTATGAATAATTTTTAATTTATTTCAAGTTCTGGTACAACTTGTTTTTTTCTAGAGTTAATAACTATTGGTGGGGGAGTTAATTGCATATTGTTCTACTGGAGCCATTACAAACTTATACTTAAATTTTCTAAAAAAATTCATCTCCTCTCAATACATTACAACAAATATATATAGGATATATATATTCAATTGATAGATGAATATATTATACATGCTATATATATCATATATATTATATATTACATATATAATATACACAATAACATGTATAACATGTTATATATATATAAATTAGAGACATTTCTCCTGGGACTCTTCACCTTTCTGTTCTGATCTGAACTGATTATGCCTTAACTGTCTTCTTGGAACTTCCCTTCACCATTATCCATTTTCCTGGAAATGTCTGTTGCTTATCTCGTGTGGGGCGTCATGTTTGCTGGATCCCATATCTTCCTCTTTTGTGATTTTTCTCCCTTGTTTTGGTGATACATACTCTCATATCTGAGTGTCTTCTTGAGCATGAGACGCCTTGGAGAAATAAATGTTGTATTTTATGTCTGAAAATATCTTCTACCCACATATTTAGTTGATGCCTGCTGGGTACGGAATTCTGGTTTGGACATCATTTTCTCTAAGTCTTTTGCAGGTGTTATTCCATCGTGTTCTAGCTTCTAAGACTGCTCTTCGAAAGTCTAAAGCCATTTGGATTCTCTATTTATTTTCCATAGGTTTTAAGGATCTTCTTTCCATCCCTTGTATTTTGAAATGTTACAATGATGTACTTGGTATGGAATTTTTTTTTGTTTTCTTAACTTTTTTTGTTAGTTATTGTGTGTGATGGTTAATTTTAGGTGCCAGTTTGACTGGGCCATAGGGTTTCCAGATATTTGTTCAAACATTATTCTAGGCGTTTCTGTAAGGCTGTTTGTGGTGAGATCAACACTGAAACTAGTGAATTCTGAGTAGGCAGATTGTCCTCCCTGATGTAGGTGGGCCCCATCCAATCCACTGAAGGCCTGAATAGAAAAACAAAGCCAACGCTCCCCCTCCCCAGAGTAGACAGGATTCCTCCTGCCTGACTGCCTTTGAACTGGAGGACATCAGCTGTTTCCTGCTTTCAGACTCAAACTGCACCACTGGCCCTCCCAGCTCTCCGGTTTTGAACTTGAACTGGAACTTCATCATTGGTTCTCCGGGGTCTCCCACTTCCTGACTCACCCTGCAGATCTTGGGACTCGTCAGCCTCCAATATTGGATGAGCCAATTCCTTATAATAAATCTCTTCATATATATAAATCTTTTCTTACACACACACAAATGCACATGTATGCATCCTATTCATCTGCTTCTATGGAGAACCTGATTCACAGATTGTGCTGGGCACTCAATTAACCCTTTTAGTCTGAAGTCCAATGTGCTTCAGTTTGGGGAATTTTTCTTGTGTCAATTTTCTATAACTTCCTCTCCTGCCGGCTTCTCTGTTCATTCTCTCTGTAACTCCTGTTAAATGTTGAAACTCCTGGATATCCACCCCTAATTCTATTATCTTTACTCTTTTTCTTTTTTGTTTCTCTTTGTTTTGTTTTCCAGGATATTTCTTCAATTTTATCTTCCATTCTTTCTACTAATTGTTTTCTTTGATCTTATGTTTAATTCCCAGTAATTCGTTCTTTTTCTCTATTTGTTTTATTTTAACAGAATCATAGATGCAGCATCATCTCTCTTTGGCCATATTAACAATTCAGTTTTTTGTTTGATTGGTTTTTTATTTCTCTCTCTCTTTCTCTTCTGTTCCTCTCTCTCTCTCTCTCTCTCTCTCTCTCTCTCTCTCTCTCTCTCTCTTTTGTTCCCACTGAGTTCCTTTTCCCAGTAATTTTATTCTCTTTCATTTTGGGGACCTTTCTCAAATGTCTGGTGGTCGTTAGCTGTCCATTCACATTTAAGGGTGAGGCACTGAAACAACAGTTGATAGATGTGCAGGTGGAAAAGACTTCCTGACTTCAAAGATGATCTGATGGAGCCATGGCCATTTCATTAGAAGACTCTGAAGCATCATTACTTGCAGCTCTTTTCTTTGGGGCCAGTTTCCCACAGAAGAAAATCCTCCAGTTTCCAACTAGGAGCATAGACACCTGTCCAGGGCTTTCTAGAAGCTGTGGGGGAGAGGAAATGGAGTGTTTCACCTATTCACCATTTAGATTTCATCTTAATCTCCTCAATTTTTTTTTAGCACCAGCAGCACCATCCTCAGCTGTGCCTGGAATCCTAAAGACCAAAGTTACTCTGGTTCAGAGTAACTTCCACTTTTCTGAGGGTGGAGAAGGAGGTGTTACCTGACTGACACCTTGGAGGAGGAGCATCTAACTGCCCCTTTTAAGGACTTTCAACAAATTCCTTCTCTGCAACCTCACATTCAGAGGTCCTTGCTGGGGTTCTCTGTGAGATTTGACTTTCTGGGGTTCTCTGTGAGATTTGACTCAATTACAGCTTTCTCTGATTTTCTCAATTAATTACCCACTTTTCCATCTGCTTTTTAGCTTCAAGGTTGGGATGGCAACTCCTATCTGCTGTTGTTCTCTTTGTCCTCACTGATTCCTTAATTGTCACTTTAACAGACCTGAGAAAGAACTTTTCTAACATTCCAAAAATTCTGAGTGCCAAACTCATCTGTCCCCAAGGATCGAAGAATATTGCAGTCCTGTGATTTACAAACATGTTTCCTCACAGAGTCACCCCCTTCTCCGTGACAGTGTGAGGCCATGGAGGCAGAACCCTCAGATTCTAGTCTTGTCTTTTCTCTATCATTCACTATGTGATCTCAAACAAGTTCACCAAACTTTTGTCCCTCAGTTTTGTCACTCATCAAATGAAGGCAACGGTCAAAATGCAAAGATTTCATCCAAGAATCAACCTGGGGCCGGGCGCAGTAGCTCATGCCTATAATCCCAACACTTTGGGAGGATCACGAAGTCAGGAGTTTGAGACCAGCCTGGCCAACATGGTAAAAACCCCATCTCTACTAAAAACACAAAATTAGCCAGGTGTGGTGGCGCACGCCTGTAATCCCATCTACTCAGGAGGCTGAGGCAAGAGAATTGCTTGAACCCGAGAGCCACTGGCTCACGCCTGTAATCCCAGCACTTTGGGAGGCCAAGGTGGGTGGATTACCTGAGGTCAGAAGTTCCAGATCAGCCTGGCCAACAGGGTGAAACCCTATCTCTACTAAAAATATAAGAATTACCCAGGCATAGTGATGCATGCCTGTTATCCCAGCTACTTGGGAGGCTGAGGCAGGAGAATCGCTCGAACCCGGGAGGCTTAGGTTGCAGTGAGCTGACTGTACTCCAGACTGGGCAAGAAGAGTGAAACTTCATCTCAAAAAATAATAAAAATAAAAATAAATAAATAAATAAAACAATTGGGCTAAGCATGGTGGCTCACGCCTATAATCTCAGCACTTTGGGAGGCTGAGGTGAGTGGATCACTTGCAGTCAGGAGTTCGAAACCAGCCTGGCCAACATAGTGAAACCCTATGTCTACTAAAAATAGAAAAATTAGCTGGGTGTGGTGGCACATGCCTATAATCCCAGCTATTCAGGGGGCTGAGGCAGGAGAACTGCCTGAACCTGGGAGGTAGAGGTTGCAGTGAGCTAAGATCACATCACTGCACTCAAACCTGGGTGACAGAGCAAGACTCCATCTCTAAATACATACATACATACATACATACATACATACATACTTAAATAAAACAATTGGTCCTATGTTTCCCCCTAGAATTCAGGACAGCTAGAGTTAATGGAAACATGAACGATATCAAGCCAATCAGAGGTTTTGCCCAAGGTAATTCAGAATGAGCTTAAGGGACTTTCTTGACAGTAAAACTCATTAACATTAATAGTGGCTGCTGAGTTCACATCTAAATGGGAAACCTGCCAGGTGGAGTGAAAACACACTAATCCATTGTATAGGCTACTTTGTTATACTCTCTATATTCTAGAGGAAAGGCAAACTTAGCACCAAATATATAAACAGTACATCCTTGTAACTGACCTTTGTTCCCCTTGTCTTAGTCTTAGACAGAGGTGGGAGGAGGAGAATTTGTAATGTAAAATTTCCATTAAACATCTCACTATTTATAGGAGCTTATAAAGTATAAGAGGTGTCTTAGATATTTTTATAATAAAATATTTTCTCTGGAAAACAAATCCCTAAAAAGTAATTTTGTTTTACCCTATGGAAATAAGGCCACTCTAGATTTCTGTAAAATATAATTCATCATTATGAAATTACCAGATTACATGCACAATTAAACGTATTTATTAAACAAGACGTATGCCAACAACTTTGCAATAATCCTTTAAACCATAATCGCAGATTTTCAACTTTAATACAACATCATGCAGCTAAGACTCAAAGGGCCAATTTTTAAAGTCGGGGCACTTGGTAATTGAAACTGAAATTATACAATTAAGCACTTGAGTAATTTAAACATGAACATAAGTGTCCTGACTGTGTTGCTCTTGGCGTTTAGTCAAATTTACTAGTGCCAGTCAGACTTTATCACTCTAATTATTTCTGCTCCGTATCAGATCTGGCTAAACAGAAATTGAGAATTGTTTGAAGTGTTTTTTATGCCTCTGTCTTTTCTGCTTCAAAAACACATGACAATATTTTTATGATTAAAGCTTCACATAAATCATCAAGAATAACCCCATGATTCTTATTAAAGGGCTCCATATAAATCAAAAGAGATATTTTATTTGTATACCTATTCCCAGAAAAAGGTGCAAACATTTTAAAATAGGGAAAAAAGTTATTCGGTGAGTATATTTGCCTCTGAAATGTTTTTGAATAACCACCTCTCCCTTTCTCCCCATCTCCCTTCTTTCCATTTTTTCCATCAAATATAAAACCCTATGTTAGCCTCATCTCCTTAGTCTTAGGAACACTCCAAAATAAAACAGCCGTCCCTTGACAACAAACATGAGAACAACCTCTCACTTGGTAGAAATCATCTCTGTGATTTTTTTACCGGATGATTAAGACTTTTGATACTGTAAAATTATAGTAGGATTTAGAGATTATAGTTCTTAATCATAAAAGTCATCGAATTTTTGAGAAGAGAGATCCAAGATGGCCGATTAGCAGCAGCTCAGGATTGTAGCTCCCGCTGAAAGCGCAGAGAGTGAGTGGACGCCACATTTTCAGACGAATTTTCATTGCCCACGGACCAAGAGATTCTTGGCGGAGGAGCCCCACGGGTCGCCAGCGCGACTCTTTTGGAGGGCGCGGCCGTTTTGCAGGCACCCCGGCGCGGCGGTTCTCGGTCTGGAGTATACGGGACTGAGTGCCCTTTTGGTTGGCGTTGGAGCTCCGGGAAAGCAGAGTCTCCCATTCAGCTGATTGAAAAGCGGACTGAAGTGAGGAACCAGACTGGGAGATTCCCGGGCAGAAAAGCGCCACAAATCGTAACGCTGCTGTTTCAGCTGGCATAGTGGGTCGCCGCAGGGGAAGGCTGGTACCCGCCTCCACAAAAAAATAAAAATAAAAACAGCAGTTGGAACTGCTGAAGATTGAGAGTTTCACAGCAAGTACAGCTGAACCTGGGAAGGTCCAGCTCTGTGGGGGGTGGGGCATCCGCCGAAGGAAAATTAAGAAATAGAAAAAACTTTACCACCAAGCTGGACGTCCACTCAGAGACCTAATCTGAAAGTCAGCAATCACACAGACGACAGGTGGATAAATCCACAAAGATGGGAAGAAACCAGCGCAAAAAGGCTGAAAACACCCGAAATCAGAATGCCTCTCCTCCTACAGAGGATTGCAGTGCCTCATCACCAATTGAACAAGGCCTGATAGAAAATGAATGTGAGGAATCAACAGAATCAGGCTTCAGAAGGTGGATAATGAGAAACTTCTGTGAGCTAAAAGAACATGTTCTAGCCCAATGCAAGGAAACTAAGAACCTTGAAAAAAGGTTTCACGAAATGTTCATGAGAATGGACAATTTAAAGAGGAACATAAGTGAATTAATGGAGCTGAAAAACACAATACGAGAACTTCGAGAAGTATGCACAAGTTTTAACAGTCGAATTGATCAAGCAGAAGAAAGGATTTCAGAGGTCGAAGACCAACTTAACGAAATAAAACGAGAAGACAAGATTAGAGAAAAAAGGGTAAAAAGGAATGAGCAAAGTCTCCAAGAAATATGGGACTATGTGAAAAGACCTAATCTACGTTTGATAGGTGTACCTGAATGTGACGAAGAGAATGAATCCAAGCTGGAAAATATTTTTCAGGATATTATCCAGGAAAACTTTCCTAACCTAGCAAGGCAAGACAATACCCAACTCCAGGTAATACAGAGAACACCACAAAGATATTCCTCAAAAAGAGCAACCCCAAGGCACATAATCATTAGATTTATCAGGGTTGAAACGAAGGAGAAAATACTACGGGCAGCCAGAGAGAAAGGTCAGGTTACCCACAAGGGGAAGCCTATCAGACTCACAGCTGATCTCTCAGCAGAAACCCTACGAGCCAGAAGAGAGTGGGGGCAAATATTCAACATCCTTAAAGAAAAGAACTTTCAACCCAGAATTTCATATCCAGCCAAACTAAGTTTCATAAGTGAAGGAAAAATAAAATTTTTTACAAACAAGCAAGTACTCAGAGATTTCATTACCACCAGGCCTGCTTTACAAGAACTTCTGAAAGAGGCACTATATATAGAAAGGAACAACCAGTATCAGCCACTTCAAAAAACCCATCAGTAAGCTGCATCCAGATCCATCTTACATGCAAGGATATACAGAGACTCAAAACAAAGGGATGGAGGAAGACTTGCCAACCAAATGGAGAGAAAAAAAAAAAAAAAGCAGTAGTTGCAATTCTCATCTCTGATAAAATAGACTTTAAAGTAATAGAAACCGAAAGAGATAAGAAGGACATTGTATAATGGTAGAGGGATCAATGTAACAGGAAGAGCTAACGACCCTAAGTCTATGCGCACCCAATATAGGAGCACCCAGATATATAGGGCAACTTCTTGGTGACTTACAAAGAGACTTGGACTCCCACACAATAATAGTGGGAGACTTTAACATTACATTGTCAATATTGGACAAATTAACGAGACAGAAGGTTAAGAAGGATACCCGGGACTTGAACTTAAACCTCAAACAAGTAAACTTAATAAACATTTACAGAACTCTCTACTCCAAATCCACAAAACATATATTTTTTTTCAGTAACACATCACATTTATTCTAAAAGTGACCACATGGTTGGGAGTAAATCACTCCCTAGCAATTGCATAGCATTTCATAGGTTTAAATGAAATATTGGTTGGCTGTTTGTTATTTTCCTCCCTAATTCCTTCCTGTCTCCATTGTATAACACAATTATTAGTATAAAAAAGCTTTCAATATCCATTTGTGGACTGCATTCTAGCCTGGGCAATAGAGCAAGATTCCCGTTCTCTCTCCCTTTTTTTTTTCCTTCTTCTTTTTCTCTTTATTTCATTCTTTTTTTCTTCCTTCTTTCTCTTTTTCTCTAAAAAAAGAAAAAAAAAAGTCATGGAATTTTTTAAGGTATGGATTAGAAAACAAGAAACATTGTGAATATTTCAAAACAAGTCACAGTCTATGAAAACAGGAAGAGGCAGGCCAGTTGCCTCTGAGCAAGGGAGGGAATAGATACAGTGTAGTCAGGCACCATGCAGAGAGGCACCCACATCAAGACCTCATTGCCACCACCAAGTACAGAGGCACAGAAATGGGAGGAAAGATATTCCAGGCTCAAGGAACTGCACAGATAAAGGTAGCAGAGATAAAGAAAGCAGACCGGGTGCAGTGGCTCACACCTGTAATCCCAGCACCCTGGGAGGCCAAGGTGTGAGGATCACTTGAGCCCAGGAGTTCAAGATCAGCCTGGGCAACATAGCAAAACCCTGTCTCTACAAAAAACTTAAAAATTCAGCCAGACATAGTGGCACACACCTGTAGTCCCAGCTCCTCAGGAGGCTGAGGTGGGAGGATCTCTTGAGCCTGGGAGTTTGAAGCTGCACTGAGCCATGATAACACCACTGCACTCAGACTGGGCAACAGAGTGAAACTATGTCTCAAAAAAGAAAAAAGAAGGAGCAGATGGGCTCCAGAATATACAGCTGGCGTCTAGGTTAAGAGAAGAAGGGCTGTAGTGGGTGAAGCTAAACACGTAAGTATAGGCCAGATCACAAAGAGCCTAAGATTCTAGACTAAGGCACTAGGATTTTATCCAGAAGGTAATGGAGAGTCACTGCAGGGCTTTTTAAAACAGGAAATAGCATGGTCAGACATGCATTTTAGAAAGATCCTTCTGACTGCAGGAACACTCAATTGAGGCAAGTTAGAGTGGAGGAAAGGAAGGACGCTTTGTTAGAATAGTCCTGTGCAGCACTTGGCTGTACTACAGCAGTCCAGGCTGCATTTTGCAGTATTAACGTAACTCAGAATAGCACTTGGCCATATACACACTGCGGCAGCCCAGGCTGCAAAGAGTGACAACTTGAACCAAGAGGGTGGCAGTAGAACAAAGGAAGAGACTAGAGCTCAAAATATTTAAGAAGTAGATACTTTGTCATACGGTCCAGTTGCATATGGCAGACAGGGTCAGGGCAGAATCTAGTTTCTGACTTAGGAGATTGTGGCAAGGGTGTTCTTCCTCTGGCCTTGTGATACTGACCCCATCACCGCCTGCCTCCCCCAGGATCCTATCCCATCCATTACTCTTTTTCACTCCTGTGACTCTTTTACCACAGCCTATAAGATATTCAAGCCTCTCCTATGCCAGGAAGCAAAGATGTGTTTGACACCTACTCTGTGCCAGTCCATCCCTGAGTTAGCCGAAGGAGTTAAGAGCAAGAAGAAATCATTTATCCCAATCCCCAAATCCATCTTCAGGGTTGATCAAATAACATCAGGCCATTTCGGAAATGAAGGCTTTTTGTTTAGAACTAGTGATGCCAACCCCCGTATGAACATTCTGTCTGGCAAGGTATATGGCTAGTGACAGATGACTTGTGAGTGATCCTCCTGGGCTGTGACAGGGTACTGCAGGTCTCTGTCAAAGGTGCTTGCTCTGGAAAAAGCCAAGGGGTCAAGGAAAGACATCTGAGCAGGCTGGATGTGTCATGCAACCGGCAACTTATGGCTCAGGGCTTAGCTCTTCATGTCATTCATTCAGCAAATATTTCTTATGGGCTCATCACACAACAGGTGCTGCACTAGGCTCCGGGGAAAACAACAGTGAGCAAAATAGACCCGATTCCTGCCACCAGGGTACCTAGAGTTTAGTTTCCACATCGATGCTTATAGTTCCACCATCACAAGCAAAAGCACACATCAAAGCAGGAATTTCTCAATAGCTCATCTCCTTCTAAGATCCACGCATTAGAAAAGGGGCTCCACGATAATAACAGGCATCACTATTTTTGTAAAAATGGGTTGATCCGGGCCGGGTGCAGTGGCTCACACCTGTAATCCCAGCACTTTGGGAGGCTGAGGCAGGCGGAACACGAGGTCAGGAGTTCGAGACCAGCCTTGCCAAAATGGTGAAACCCCCCTCTCTACTAAAAATACAAAAATTAGTGGGACGTGGTAGTGGGCACCTATAATCCCAGCTACTCGGGAGGCTGAGGCAAGAGAATCACTTGAACCCAGGAGGCAAAGGTTGTGGTGGGCAGAGATCATGCCATTGCACTCCAGCCTGGGCAACGGTGTGAGACTATGACTCAAAAAAAAAGGGGGGGGGGTTGATCCTCACATGCTGTTTTGTAATCTATTTCTAGTTAGCTATAAAGATATATTAAAGCCTAACATCAGCGTTAAGAAAGAAAGAACAGGTTGATTCTCAAGGGCTCAAAGTTTAGTAACACTGGGAACTCAGTCAAGTCAGCAGAGCCCAGCACACAGCAGAAGACATGGAAAGATAGACAAGCAGAGTTCCGGTTCTAAATGGCACATTAACAGCATTAGGAAATCAAGCTAGGGCCAGGCACAGTGGCCCATGCCTGTAATCCCAGCATTTTGAGAGGCCAAGGCGGGAGGACTGCCTGAGACCAGGAGTTCAAGCCCAGCCTGAGAAACAATGCAAGACTCTATCTCTACAAAATAAAAATAAAAATTAGCTGGACATGCTCATACTCCTCTATAGTCCTGGGAGGCTGAGGTAGAAGGACAGCTTAAGGCCAGGAGTTTGAGGCTACAGTGAGCCAAAATTGTGACACTGTACTCTAGCCTGGGCGACAGGCCAAGACTGTATCTCTAAAAAACAAAATTGTTTTAAATAAAGGAAATCAGGCTAGAGAATGGATAACAGAAGGAAATGAATATTAGGCAGTATGAACTAGAAGAGATTGGATCTAGGCAAAGGATTTGAGAAAGAACCATGAGGAATGAACAGCCAAGAAGAGAATGCGATACCAATAAAAACATCATATGAAACAGCTGCTGCTGCCCCAGATCCGACTCATTCTAAGGGTGGAGGCAGTTAGGGCTTCGGGTAAATAGCGATCCCTTGTTAGAGATACGAAGGGAAAAAGAAAGGAAAAAAAACCTTTGCCAAATTATGTCCTTGGACAGTCATGGGCAACCTTTTATAGGCTGGGATAATTTATGAGACATGAAAAGGTTTACGGGTTGCTTTTTTTTTAAGTACAAAATAAAAATAGCTGTATTTAGCCCTGGGGCGGGAGTTGAACACAAATTCTTGAAGCTTCAATTGCCTACTTTACTGAATAGAAGAATGTCAAGAAAAACAGCTCTACTCCTCAAGCACTACAGTCTAACTTTGTGCATATTTGAGAAGTGGGGACACAGAGGCCGTGCTCCAATCTTTGCATTTCGCAGTGAGAATGAGAGCTTCGTGGCAGAGCCAAGGAGGTCTCCAGCAGCCCTAAGGCTGCGGGTCACCTCACCATGGTCCCAGCTACTGTGCTGGGCAGTTTACAGACATCATCTCATTTAATCCTTGCATGATTCTAAATATCGGTCCAGCATCCTGTCTATGCCACTGGGTAAGTAAGTGAGAAAAAATGGAATACCTAATAGTCTATGTATTTGTAGCCTGTAAACACTTGTTCTTCCACATAAATCATTAGCTTATTTCAGATAGCCATGGTCCACCTTGCCCAGCAAGTGAACATCTGCTAGAATAAATATATAAATATACAGGGTGCCAGGATGTTACCTTTGAAAAAAAAAAAGAAAGAAAGAAAAAGAAAGAAAGAAAGATCGATCCTTTGGCCATAGAAGCATCTTCAAAGATTTCAGTTCTCCAGCCAAGAGGGGCTTCAGACCATTCAAATTTATTATCAAGCAAAATTGTAGAATTATTTTCAGAGGCACATTAAGAAACGAAGTCTTCTATGATTAAATATCCTTTCAAAAAATCCCTTCCAGGATTAACATCCTCCAACATTTTCTGTGTTGTGACACTAAGAAAATTAAGATCTAAACACTTGATCCTAGCTATTTTTAGAGGAGAGACCAGAGAGTTAATTTATTTTAAGAACTCGGATCAAGATCCACACAATTTGACATTCACTTCTTCATTCAAAGGTCACTAAAATGCCTATGTCAGACATCTGCTGCTTTTAGTTTAAAGAATGCTGAATTTTAAACCCAGTAAGTCTAGATAGAGCTCTAATATAATCTACAAATGACCTTACTAAGTCTTTCTACATCCCATAAAAGTATATTAATTGCATCATTTTATTTAAGTTCCCAACTTGCTGTGATGTATTAGCATATTAAAATTAACTCTGCAGTCCCTAATCATCTCACCTTCTGAGCCAACTTACCAGGACAAATTTGATAAAATTATAGTACCCCCTTGTGGTGTTACCTTCCTACCCTACTAGGATGGTTTGCAATATTATATTTTTTAAAAATCTTCTTCCACTAAGATCAGTGGATAACTAATTAACCTTTCCTAAACTCTAATAAAGTCATGGGAAAACTAAAGGAGCTATCACCAGATTGTAAGAACCAATGAGACAATGTATCATTTCATGATAAAGAATATTTGGAGCCATACATATTATTTTTAATGGAAGGCAAACACTTTTTAGAAATATTTTCCATAGACTGATCTATGTAGTCAAATGAAAGTACACAGCTCTGAAATTACTCACTGGATTTTAGTTTGCTTTGACACAAACTCAGATAACTGAAGGGGAGGAAGTGGTATTTTTTGACTGGTAAGCCAATGTTAAATTCTTCTCCAATCAAGAAGGAAAAGCAGGTAAAACTGAAATGCAATGATTTTGTTCCTCATAATTCATCCACATGTCTTCTAGCAAGTCTAATTTGACTACATATCACTATCATTGCTTCCAAATACCCTTTAATATTTTTATTTTGTTAAAGTTTATAATGTCATTTAGCAAAATGAGTAAGACTTTTCGGCATATACTTAGATACAAAGGTTTTACTGGCTTTATTTTTTTTCCCCTATCTTTACCTTGCTATTCTGCACCTGAAAAGATCCCCCCCACTCCTGTCTCCTGATTTCCCCACTGATTGATTTTCATCTTATACTAGAATAGGCTTTTGTCAATAAGGTAAGGAATCATGGAATAGATGAATGAGATAAGACTATCCTCAATATTCTGGAGATCCCTAAAATAATTACACTTAGGTCAGAGGATCTCATAAGAGATCCTGTTTCTGTTTCTCACTGGAAGAAACAGAAAAAGATCTCACCATTGAGTTAATCTATTCACTGTCAACAAAATAGTAATTTCATATTCATAGAATGTCCAAGTACCTAACTAGAGATTCAAAGCAGTTCATTTTTCGGATTAGTACTACTTTGAGTTCAGCAGTACCGTAGTTTATCTCTGGCTCAAGCTAGTAAGCAACCAATTTACAAGGAAAATATCAAGAAGCTTTGTTTCAATTTAGTTCAAGTTCAGGTTTAATAAAATAACATATCAGAAAACAGAGATTGAGGGTTCCAAGGGTGCAAGCAGCTGTGCAAGAGAAAAGACACTACTGGCCCAGGGCCACAGTGCGCAACTCCAAGGGACACCATGTACATCAGGTTCTAGGGAGTGAATGGCACAGTACAACCCAGCAGCCCTGCAAAAGCCAGAGTGACTGGATGTGCCAAGTAGTCAAACTCCAGGGGCCAAGAAAAAATTTAGGGAGAGAGCAGAAATGTCAGGAAGGAATTTCTGTAGTTATTTGCCTTGGAGTATGACATAAACCCTCTTCCACCTCCCCCTCCAAAATCAACTTCTCTTTTAATACTTTTATATAAGTGAACCTGACTTTGTACTATTGGTTTTGTTTCCATTAGCAGGTTCCAATGGTGGCATCATTTGGGGTTTTGTGGTGGTGACCAAGCAGAGCTGGACCTCAAATCCTCATGGGCTCAGGGCATAAACGGAGTGTAATGATGGGGGACCCAGAGGATGGGGGAAAGTTGATTTCTGAGTTACACAAAGTTATAATTTAAAAAGTGATAAAAGCTGATACAGAGAAGCTGTGAGAGAACAGAAAAGGAAGTACCTTTTCTGTTGCCTCAGAAACACAAGCATCATGGGGAAGTGACCTTTAAACTGAGTCTGGAAGGATGAATAACAATTATCCAGGAAGAGACAAATGGAGAAAGGCATTCAGCAGAGACAACAGCATAAGCAAGGAGCGGGCATTTAGAAGTAGCCACGGAGTCCAGTGTGGCTGGAGGGGGAGGGGCAGTCCTGTTCCATTCCATGCCATCGGGAGGTTTATTCTGGGGAACAGTCAGATAAAATCCTTCATTTACACACCATTGACAGGTTGATGGGAATGAGCATCTCTGCATGGCTACTAGCCCATCCTTCTACACTTATAAAACTTCTTGGCCACATGCAGTGGCTCACACCTATAATCCCAGCATTTTGGGAGGCCAAGGTGGGCAGATCGCTTGAGCCCAGGAGTTCAACACCAGCCTGGGCAACATGGCAAAACTCCATCTCGATAAAAAGCACAAAAACTAGCCAGGTGGGTTAGTGTGTGCCAGTAGTCCTAGCTACTCAGGAGGCTGACAGGTGGGAGGATGGTTCGAGATGAGGAGGGTCAAGGCTGCAGTGAGCGATGGATTGCACTGAACACCAGCCTGGGCAACAAAGCAAGATTCTGTTGGGCTTGCTCATGTGATCTGTCTTAAACAGTGGAATGCGGACAGAAGGACAGGGCTAGGTCCAAGCTGAGGCCTCGAGAAGCATCATGTCTTTCTTCCTGCCCCTCTTGGCACATCTGCCCTCTGCCAGGAGAAGAGTAGGCCCCACTTAGCCTTAAGTCCCAGAAAGAGGAGAGACATTGTTATGAGTTGAATTGAGTCTCCCAAAATTCACAAGTTGAAGTCCTATGTCCCAGTACCTCAGAATGTGACTGTATTTGAAGATAAAGCCCTTAAGAGGTGATTAAGTAAAAATGAGGCCCTTAGGATGGGTCCTAATCCAGTCTGACTGGTGTCCTTACAAGAGGGGATCTGGACACCACAGAGACACTAGGGGCGCATGGGCACAGAGGAAACACCATGTGAGGGCACAGAGAGAAGGCACCATCTGCAAGCCAAGTAGAGAGCCCTCCAAAGAAATCAGCCCTGCCAACGCCTTGATATTTGACTTGTAGCCTCCAGAATCATGAGAAAGTTCATTTCTGTTGTTTAAGCCATCTGCTCCGTGGTATTTTGTCATGGCGGCCCTAGAAGCTAACACATGTGTGGAGCAGACCTAAGCCCAATTTAGAGCCTAAAGCAGAGCCTCGTCAGGCAAACCACAGATCCATGAGCAAAAACAAAGTGTTTATGGCTGTAACCTACCAACATCTTGCTTGTTACGCATGTAACAAGCAGTTGCTTGTTATGCAGCTGCTTGTTAAGCAGTATTATGGCAGCAAAACCTGACCAATACACTTTCATGCCTAAATTTCCAGCCGTTTGGCTTCTGAACACCTGCAGAATTGTTCCTGCTTAAAAAAAAAAAAATACCATGTGGTGTTGGTTAAAAGTTTTAACAATAAAAGAAATAGACACAAATAGAGAACATCAATCACCTAAATACCAACTGAGACAACTTCTTCGTCCTTATTTTTTCTGATTTTGCTTTTGTGTGCCCTTGGAGATTGTGAGATCTAGAGTAAAATCATCTAGGTTCAGATTCTTCTGGTTTTATCATTTACCAGCTTTGCCACCTTGAGCAAATTACTTATCTTCTCCGTATGTCAATCTCCCATCTGAAAATTAGAAGTATAACACTACCTCTCTAAGAGTTGTTAAGAAGATTAAATGAATGAATTAATGTTGCAACACATAGTGTATTTTCAATCACGTTCACTATTGGTATCACTCATTTGACTACACTAAGAAGCAGTTGCTGACTCATTTTGCTCTGTCCCTCTCCAGCCCACTCCAAAATCTCAACCACCCTCAAATCCCATGCCAGAAATCTGTGCCAATCCTTTTTTTTCTTTTCATTCTGAACCATCCTTCCAATGGACCCTCCTCCACTCCTCTGGCTTCTGCTATACCTACTCAAATCTATACCTTTACTCTTGACTTCTTCCAAACTCCAAAGCCACACTTTCTGCTGCCTGTTCGGCATCTCCAGGCTTTACTTTGGAGGATCCTGGTGTAGCCCTACACTGGCTGTGGATGACCATCAGAGAGACTATGATCTCCCAAGGAGAAAAGAGACAAAATTTCATCCAAGTAAACATTTTCACATCTTCGATAGCTTCATAAAGATAATATGTCATAATGAGGATCCTAGACATGCCAAAGTCACTAGAGGTAAGAATCATAAGTTGAATTATCTTTTTTTCTCTTTAGAGATGTGTTCTTGCTCTATCCCCCAAGCTGGAGAGCAGTGGTGTGTTCACAGCTGACTGTAGCCTCAACCTCCTGGGCTCAAGTGATCCTCCCGCCTCAGCCTCCTGAGTAGCTGGGATTATAGGTGCACACCACCACACCACCATACCTGACTATTTTATCTATTTACTTACTTGTGTTAGAAACAGGAGCTCACTGTGTTGCCCAGGCTGGTCTCGAATTCCTAGCCTCAAGCAATCCTCCTTACTTGGCCTCTCAAGTCACTGGGTTTACTGGCATGAGCCTTCACACCTGGCTAATAATATTTTTTATTACTCTCCCTTCTATACATGTCCCTTTTCCAAATGACCAGGAACTCTATGCAGTAGGTACTACTACCATTCCTATTTGATAAATGAAGAAACCAAGGCACAAGAAGCTTATATAACTTCATCACAAAGCTACAAATGGTGTGCTTTGAAACTAGACAGGTAGTCAGATGCTAGAGTCCATGGTCTCAACTGCTATATTTTACTTTCTTTCAGAAAGAAGGCCTGCATAATTTCTCAGACATTAAAACAGGCACTTCTGTTGCTATTTTAATAGCTGGGCGTGGTGGATCATACCTATAATCCTAGCACTTTGGGAGGCCAAGGAGGGCAGATCACTAGAACTCAGGAGTTCGAGACCAGCCTGGGCAACACGGTGAAACCCCATCTCTACTAGAAAAAAATACAAAAATCAGCCAGGTATAGCGGTGTGCTCCTGCGATCTCAACTACTCGGGTGGCTGAGACAGGAGAATCACTTGAAGCCGGGAGGTGGAGGTCGTAGTGAGCCAGGATCGCACCACTGCACTCCAGCCTAGGCGACAGAGCAAGACTCCATCTCAAAAAAAATAGGCCAGGCGTGGTGGCTCATGTCTGTAATCCCAGCACTCTGGGAGGCCGAGGCGAGGTCAAGAGATTGAGACCAGCCTGGCCAACATGGTGAAACCCCGTCTTTACTAAAAATACAAAAAAATAGCTGGGCATGGTGGCGGGCGCCTGCAATCCCAGCTACTCAGGAGGCTGAGGCAGGAGAATCCTGAGGCAGGGTTATGCCATGTTGCCCAGGCTGGTCTCCAACTCCTGGACTCAAGCCCAAGCTGATCCACCCACCGTGGCCTCCCAAAGTGCTGGGACTACAGGCATGAGCCATCACACCCAACCCTGAAAAAGAACACTGGATTGGTCACTGGCCAGTGTGTGGAAGAACCGGCATTAATGAGGTGTCCATCTCTGAGCCAATTAATTGTATACAGTGGGGAATTGAATTCTCATAATTGAGGGGAATTAGAAATATCTGGGCTAAAAAAAAGGATACTTAAAATAAAAAATGACTTTGGCTGGGCAGTGGCTCATACCTATAATCCCAGCACTTTGGGAGGCCGAGGCAGATGGACCACTTGAGGCCAGGAGTTCGTGATCACCCTGGCCAACATGGCATAACCCTATCTCTACAAAAATGCAAAAATTAGCTGGGTGGGCCTGTGGTCCCAGCTACTTGGGACGATGAGGTGGAAGGATAGCTTGAAGCTGGGAGGCGGGGATTGCAGTGAGCTGAGATTGCGTCACTGCACTCCAGCCTGGGTGACAGAGCGAGACCCTGTCTCAAAAACAAAAGGAGAAAAGTGACCTAGACTTGGGGAAACTATCACAGGAAGAGACTTCACCTCTCCCAGCTTTCCTTCAATGGTCGGGGCATGATGTCCATGTCACTGGTATGATGAAGTAGACACAATCAGGAAGGTCCATCAAGAGATTTCCTTTTTTCTATAATTTTTTATGTTCACTTTTGTGGGTACATAGTAGCTGTATATAGGTCAAGAGATTTCTACCTAGGTGAGGTGGTAGCTTTAAACAAGCTCTAAGATCCCTATGAATTTGTGGAAAATTACAGATTAGTTGAAAAATGTATGGACCTTAGATAAATATTTTCAATTTTCTCCAAAATACCAGCTTTCAAATTATGGAAGTTTCTTTTTCCCATCACAAAGCACATTCAGACAGCATTGGCAGAAATACCAGAGACAGCCAAGGAGATACTGTACACCAGAAGGAACCTTATCAGCCACCATCTTTGGTGACACTTGTCACCCTAATGGTCATGAGTCCTTCCTAATAAAATAAAATTAAATTCCACCCACCAGAATTAGAATTAAATGACTAATTAACAGTTTCCAGATTCCTTGAATGTCTCATGTTATAAGGTATCCACAATCACCTAGCATTTATTTTTAATTGCTGATTTTTTTTATTTTTATATTAAGAGACGGGTCGCGCTTTGCCACCCAGACTGGAGCACCGTGGTACAATCATAGCTCATTGCAGCTTTGAGCTCCTGGTGTAAAGCAAGAGGTGCTGCGATTATAGGTATGAGCCATTGCGCATGGCCAACCACTGAAATTTATCTGCTGTATAACCACGTTAGGTGCTACACTAGGTCAGAGGCAGGATACAAAGGTAAGACTCACACTGCCTGGCCAGTGCGGTGGCTCACTTTGGGAGGCTGAGGCAGGCAGATCATCTGAGGTCAGGAGTTTGAGACCACCCTGGCCAACATGGTGAATCTCCATCTCTACTAAAAATACAAAAATTAGCTGGGCGTGGTGGCAGGCGCCTGTAATCCCAGCTACTCAGGAGAATTGCTTGAACCCAGGAGGCGGAGGCTGCAGTGAGCTGAGATCACGCCACTGCACTCCAGTCTGGGCCACAGAGTTGAGACTCCATCTCAGAAAAAAATAATAATAATAAAGAATCACACTGCCTCTAGCTTGCAGGGCCCACTATCCCTAGAAAGACAGAAGGCACGTTCATAACTAAGTTAATGAAGAATATATGGGAACAAACGAAGCATGCACAGTGGCTCACACCTGTAATCCCAGCACTATGGGAGGCCCAGGAGGGAGGATCTCTGTTTTATTCCTTGAAATGTGTGCAGGGATTTGGGAAACATTATCCAAAGCAATATAGTATGATCTGGACCTTGTAGAATGGTAGGAGTTGGCATATTCCCTAAGACAGCCCAAGCAACAGCACAGAGGCAGGATGCTAGAAGGCACATTTGGAGAAGAGCCAACAGTCCATCATGGTCAGAAGATGCAGTGGGGAAAGAAGGAGAGGGGAGGAAAGATTACTGGATATAAATTTGGCAATGTAAGCAGAGGAAACCTTAAAGGTAATTCCAAATGAAAAAGGCATCTATAATCATAATAATGAACTTCAAAGCAAGTTTACTAATCATCGACCTTAAAAAGGACAATGATATGTGCCAAATATTTGACTTTAATAATAGATTTTAAAGTCAACAAGGAAGAGTCTTGAAAGATCATATCCCTGCCTTCAAAAATACCACACATATGGGCTGGGTGCAGTGGCTCACACCTATAATTCCAGCACTTTGGGAGGCCGAGGCGAGTGGATCACTTGAGGTCAAGAGTTCAAGACCAGCCTGGCCAACATGGTGAAACCCTGTCTCTACTAAAAATACAAAAATTAGCCAGATGTAGTGGCAGGCACCTGTAATTCCAGCTACTTGAAGGCTGAGGCAGGAGAATCACTTGAACACAGGATGCAGAGGTTGCAGTGAGCCAAGATCACACCACTGCATTTTAACCTGGGCAACAGAATGCTATTCCATCTCAAAAAGAAAAAAAATAATACCACACATAACCCTCGGGAGAAGGATGGAAATGGTGCACCCAAAGTAAAGGCAAGAGGTTAAACAAACCTCTTCCCAGCCAGGAACAATGGCTTTATTCACCAAACATGTCTCTCCAACAACTTCACCAGTCCCATATGTGACCTGACCCCAAATAACAGCCTCTTTCTGCACTCTCTTGCACAAGCAGTGATAACGCTGGGCCCATCAATGAGCACACTCACTGCAGCAGCGGTACTGAAATCTGCCTCTCATTTTCTTAGCACTTTTCTGAAATTCCAGAGGAAGGGGTTATTGTTAAACAGCAGCACACGTTATTCTCACAGCAGTGCACATTAATAACAATTCAGTGCAGTGTCATGGAAGCCTGTAGGCTCTTAGCAGAATTTATTTGAAAAATAAAGTTTTTTTTTCTTTCCCCTGAAGATCTTTACTTAAGTCAGCATGGTTCTCTTGTAAAGATAACCACCAATAAGTCACAACTACCCAAGGAGCAGTCTTGTTATTTTTTTAATTCACTGCTCACCATGACAACATAATAAACACACCTTTAGAGGCTCATACATGCCCAACTACTGAAAATGTCATAGTTCCACCTCCATGGCGCTCCCAGGCATAAACTTCAACTCTTTTTTTACCCTCTGAAATTCTAGTAAATAAAACATCAATTTTCAACTGCAAGTTACTACTAACAATTTTGTGGTAAGTTAGCAAAACAAGCCTTATTTCATAATCCACTAATAATTACTAACCTTTTTTACTTCAAAAAAAATAGCAAACCATCAAGTCAATATGGTTTCAACATCTGTTTTTTCAATGTTTGTTTGGAGTTCTGTTAGATGTTCCTGTATCCTTTCATAAATGACTAATAGGAAAGATACAACACTAATAGGAAACACAACTTTATGCAACTTCATTGACAGTTGGTTTCAGTTAACAGCTGGTCTTTAAACTACCCAACATAAAAGCATACATTTTAGGGGAAAAAAATTGACCCCAAAACTCCTTCATAAAATAAAGTATTTCATTTTTCAAAGCTTTAGGATTATTTGAGAGGCTATAGTACTAAAAAGCCCCTAGAGTTCTGTTGTTTTTTTTTAAAGAGAGAAAGTTAAAAGTTTCCACCTTTAAATATCAGAGACTAGAGATTTTACAATACAATAAGTGTCAGAAATAAAATGCAATTCCCTTCAAAGCCATATAAAAAGTAAGCCTCTGTAAAAAGTTTTCCTTCCTTCCAACAGTGAAGTATGAACCTAAAATCATACCAAATGGTTATGATGGTCTTTCTGCAGTGGTGCCCAGACATCCAAATTAGCCAAAAGGTTAGGCTTGCATGTGCTGAGGTTAGTAACAATGCTTCCCTCTGAAACCCCACAGTGGTTCCCTTTAGTTAAGGAAGAACTATAAGAAGTGCACCACAGGATGCGTGCAGTGGCTCATATCTGTAATCCCAGCAATTTGGGAGGCCGAGGCGAGTGCATCACTTGAGGCCAGGAGTTCGAGACTAGCCTGGCCAACAAAGTGAAACCCTGTCCCCTACTAAGAATATAAACATTAGCCAGGCATGGTGGCACATGCCTGTAATCCCAGCTACTGGAGAGGCTGAGGCAGGAGAATCACTTGAACACAGGAGACGGAGGTTTCAGTGAGCCAAGATTGCACCACTGCACTCCAGCCTGGGTGACACAGTAAGACCCCACCTCAAAAAAAAAAAAAAAAAAGAAGTGCACCATGAAACAAAGGATGCATTTCTCCCATCCTTTAGGCAAATGCAGTCCCTTCCCAATGTGCAGAGTCCACAAGACAAAAATCCATAAAATATGACTTCTTTATTCAAATGATTGGGCTTTTTTTCCTTCTCCATTCTGTCTTCTATAGCAACACCAGTTTGTTTTAAAGGCAGGGGCAGAGGTGGAGAACAACTGTGCTCTGAGAAAATGTTAGCAGGTAGAAGAAAAATGCCTAGGCTCACACCTGTAATCTCAGCACTTTGGGAGGCCAAGGTGGGCAGATCACGAGGTCAGGAGTTCAAGACCAGCCTGACCAACATGGTGAAACCCAGTCTTTACTAAAAATACAAAAAAATGAGCTGGGTGTGGAGGTGTGCACCTGTAATCCCAGCTAATCGAGAGGCTGAGGTAGGAGAATTGCTTGAACCTGGGAGGCAGAGGTTGCAGTGAGCCGAGATCATACCACTGCACTCTAGCCTGGGCGACAGAGTGAGACTCTGTCTCAAATTTAAAAAAAAAAAAAAAGAAGAAGAATGTCTAGGTCAGTCATAGGGGCTCATGCATATAATCCCAGTGCTTTGAGAGATCAAGATGGGAGGATCGCTTGAGCCCAGGAGTTCAAGACCAGCCTGGGCAACACAGTGAGATCCCATCTCTACAAAATAAATAAATAAATAAATAAATATTAGCCAGGCATGGTGGTGTGTGCCTGCAGTCCTAGCTACTCAAGAAGCTTCAGTGGGAGGATCACTTGGGCCCAGAAGTTGAAGGCTACTGTGAGCTCTGATGGCACTGCTGCACTCCAGCCTGGGCGATAAGAGTGAGACCTCCGTCTCTAAAAAAAGAAGAAGACTGTCTGATGATCAGTGTGTCATGGAGAATAAAAACCCATCTCTCACTCTAAGCTGCTTGCTTGGACTCATCTCTCTCTATGAAACCTGCCAGGTCCTCACATACCAGGGGTGGTTTGCTTCTCTCCAACAGGGATAATGGGCTTTTCAGCACTTTTGCCAAATTACTGACAGAAGGACCCATTTCCCTTCCTGTGAAAAGAAACTGATAGTGACAGAAGAAAGAGAATAAGATTAACCACTAAATTATACATTGCAAAGAATGGATGGATAAGTGAAACTCCCACATAATACTGTTCCAAATTCCTTCCCAGCCAAAAGTTTATAAGAATGACCAAGAAGTCACAAAGTATCCAACCTGAATTTTTTTTCCTGGATTGTTTATAGCTTCTGCGTTACTACTCTCTTTGGAACACATTATTTTTCATTAAGACACCAAGAAGGAGCAGAGTTAATTATTGTATAATTGGAAAGTGTCAAGAGATTTTACTTGACCATGCTTGTCTCTTTCAGAGACTAAATTAACTACATAATTTGCCCCATTAGGAATAACATTCACAATTTAACATTTGTGTTCATTTTCACGTAAGTATAAACACTACCATTGTCTCTGGTTCCAAATAATTGGCATTTTTTTCCAGTAATCTTTGTGCCCAACACTTTGTCATGCACAGGTGAGTACTTAATAAATACAATTGGATGATGGATGTACTCAATTATAGAATATTCAAAAATGCTCCATTTTTTAAGTCTCCCCAAACAGCAAAACTGTTGCAGCTTTTATGTCCAGCTTAGCTCAAAACCGGTCTAATTCATTTCAAAAACCCACAAATGTGTAATCAAAGCTGAGAGACAGCTTATAAGCGCTTGTGTGCATCACACCTGCCTGCCTAAAACACAAAACACAACCTCAGAATCAAATACAAAGTAAATTGAAAAAACATGTACTGGAACTGGTTTTGCTTTCCCACATCAAAATTCAGATGAGGCATTCTTTGCAGCCACAAGAAAATCAGGATTCAAAATTTAAATGTTATAATCTTTACTAAACAAAACCAAACCCTTCACATTATTTGACATTCCCATGCCTTCTCTTCCAGTATGAAAGAAAGCCCATACACAACGTGTTATTCAAAGTAAACTGGGAATTCATAGTACAAATATATTGGTGGCTATCGTGTGTTGAAGGTAAACACATCGCGCTGTTCACAGCCAGGTGTGCCAGGTGTTTCATCAACGTTTTCATGCTAACAATTTATCATTCAGTGTGGATGGGGCAGTGCCAGGCTGCCACTAGAGCATGCTGGTGTGTCCAAGTTTAGAGAACAGGGAACAGGGGAATGTGTCTTGGTTATAGAACAAAAGAATTCGTTTTATCACTGGCCTTTACCGCTGGAGAAAATGGCTCCTGGTGTGCAGAACTCCATGATAAATGTGCCCCCCTCTAGTTCTTTATTGCCTCTGTAAATCACAGGACTGACAGCAGTTAATAAGAAAAGCTTTTGAGTGGTTTTGAAGTTTTGCTTTGTACAAATAAAGTCTCATATTAAAGATTTTGCTAGTCCTCAAGGTGTAGAAAAGCAGCAAGGGTAGACCTTCCATACTTTTAACTGTTTGTTTCCTTTCTTTAATTTTTCAAAACAAAAAGAAAGAAAAACCTTTCAGACATGCACATTGGAAGAATATAAACAGATCACAGCTTAAATGGCTGTGTATACTACAGAGTTGCTGGTGCTGTTGAAATGACAATCCCTTCTTGTTTTTATAAGCTGGATATTCAGATAAATATCAGCAAAGATATGTGGTGGAAAGAAGGTTGCTACAGTAGATTTATTATTATGTTTCTGACCATAATTGTATGCTTTCCCCTCCTTTGCCAAAGAAAATTCTGGTTCAGTGCCGAGAACAAGAACTCTAAATTCCACAGAATTGATCAGCTGCCGGTTCAATCACAGGTCCCAGGATCCTGAAATTCTGAAATCATATTTCAGAATATAATTGACGTTAACAGAACTAACAATACTATCTTACTGAATAGCCTTTTTCTCCAAGGAGCTCAAAATACTTTGCCATAACAGCCTTGCAAAATCCTAAAGGACAGGTTTTACTATTTGTACTTTCTTGGGGGGATGAAACTGAGACACAAAAGCAAGGAATGTCTTTTTCTGATTATTGCTAAATCCTCCATAGAGTCAAAAACAGGACTAGAGTCCATATTCTTCTCACAAGACCCCACTTATTTTACAGTTCACAAAATAAGAATTTCAAATGCATTTTCCTGACAATATCACCACAGCAGAGTAAAGAAGGGTTAGTAATCCACATAAATTGGCTGAATAACTGTCTGTACACCAGAAATTGGCTAGTTTACAATCTGGGGTTCAACTTCATTTTGCCCCAAGCAACAAGAGCAAATAAAAGTCAGACTTTCAAATTATCTACTTGTGGCAGTTTGCTGCTTGGCAGGCATCAAGTTAAAGGGGCAAGACGCTAGCTGATTTTAAATGTAGATTTTTACAGCATTCTGATTAAGTCTAGGTATACTAGCAGTGTATGTAGGGCCAAGCTTGAACATTAGGATTTCATTAAACAACACTTTACTGAAACAAATTAAGACTAATGTTCCAGTGGTTTTGTTTCCTTTCCATGGTTTGCCTTATCCTAGTCTATTTCTGGCCAATTCTTTCCAAAGCAGATTTTCTTAACCCACCATTCCACGTAAATAAGAATGAACAGAATCTCTATTCTTACAGGCCCCTCCACTGAGACTGCCAATCTGAACAGGTTGCCCCAGGAGTCTTTTGTGACACCTGGCATCACAGAACTTTAGTGGGTAAAACTTGGTGCCTTTTGTTGAACCAATGGAGGCAAAAGACAGACGTGTGATTATCTCCCCCACTGTCATCTCTCTCCATCCAGAGATTGTTCTCTGAGTCGTAGGATTTCATGTGTCCCATGAACTCCTATGAAATACTGAGGCATAATACTGGCAGGAAAACCCAGAATCTATCTGGATTCTCAGGATAAATTTCCTTGAATCTAATTGAATTCACCAGTAGAAATCTGGCCAAGGTCCTTGGAGGTGAAGGACTCATGTGGAGGAAGTCAAGTCTGTCCAGATGTCATGTAGGTATGGTCAACTCAAAGGGCCCAAAGAGCTTCCCCACAGACTGATAGCACATTTGACACTCAAGAGACTGACAAGGCTGGGCACGGTGACTCACGCCTGTAATGCCAGCACTTTGGGAGGCCGAGGCTGGCAGATCACCTGAGATCAGGAGTTCGAGACCAGCCTGGCCAACATGGTGAAACCCCATCTCTACTAAAAATACAAAAATGAGATGGGTGTGGTAGTGCATACCTGTAGTCCCAGCTACTCAGGAGGCTGAGGCAGGAGAATCGCTTGAACCTGGGAGGTACAGGTTGCAGTGAGCCAAGATCACACCACTGCACTCCAGCCTGGGCAACACAGTGAGACTCCATCTCAAAAAAAAAAAGAGAGAGAGACTGACAAGATAGAACAGACACTACAATCTATGTGTATTCACCAGGGTTTAGAACAATAAGCCCCACATCTAAAGGACCAGAGACTCTGTCATTGGATAGAGCTGGATGTAAATCTAAGCTTAACCACTGTCTAGCTTTGTGACTTTACAAATAACTTCATGTATCTGAGTTCCTTTAATCCACAGGATTGGTATATGAGGTTTATAAAGCACTTCCAAACTGCCTCAAAAAGAAGGCACCCAATAAACCACTCATTAATTAATTCAACAAATATGTGTCAGAAAGAGTGCTTTACATGTATTATTTTATTTCATCCTCACAACAACTGTATGATTCGCCCTTATGTAGCAGGAGGACAATCAGGAGGACATTTTAAAAGAGATCTCTGTAATAAATAAATAAAAGAGATCACAATCCAGAAGGGTCAGGGCACCTCCACAGCAAGAGGAGATGGACCCTGGAATGCAGCCAGAGTGGAAATATGTGGCCTGCAGTCAGCCGTTTGGAACCCAAAAGTGCCTCTAGAGAGTCAGGACTGAGCATGTACCAAGCCCAGAGAACACAGCCAGCCAATCAGGATAAGATCTGCCAAGGAAGCCTTTCCTATCCCTCTCCCCTTCTCTCTTCCCCCTTGAAGCTCCAAACCTGTGGTGGGATGGTAGAGAGGGGAAGCACCAGGAGAGGAAATGGAGAAGTCAATCCCTCTCCATCCCCTACTGTAAGTTTATCAGCCTGAAGTATTATCCAGCTTGGGAGAAGAATGAATGTGGCTTAAACATTGAATGAAGGTCAGAATATGAAGGCCTTGGACAGGTCATTTTTTATTACACAAATTAGATCATTCTATGGCCACAAACACCCAGGGTATATTTTCTTAAGTCTAAGAGAGGCTATAAAAGCTAAGGGATGTGCCTGAGATTTCACCTAGAGACAGGGGGGAAAAAATGGCCCACAGAGTGGATTTAACAGGAAGGGAGAGAACAGCTTGTTGGTATACTGTAGAGTTCCACTGTTTCAACAAACCATTACCTGTAATATAAAAGATATTCACCTGTAGTCCCACCTACTCAAGAGGCTGAGGCGGGAGGATTGCTTGAGCCCAGGAGGTTGAGGCTGTAGTGAGCTATGATCACACGACTGCGTTCCAGCCTGGGTGACAGAGCAAGACCCTGTTTCAAAAACAAAAAGATATTCACCTATCAATCCTCTGAAACCTAGAAAATGAAAATAGGGGGTGGATGGAGGAGAGCTAGCCATCAGCCAAATTAAAAAGTAAGTCTGAAAATACTTGTTGGCAAACTTTAAGATGAATATTCCATGCTGATATGGAAGTCGATATGCATGAAAATCATCACTGAATCTCCATAGCAAAGTATGTGGCCCTACCACAACACACCGGGATTAGTTATTAGTTTAGTTTAGTCATTCAATCTGGATATACTGGACAAGACAAAAAGAGCCATAAAGCTCAAAGTGGGCCAAGTTCAGTGGTTCATGCCTGTAACTCCAACAAGTTGGGAAGACAAGGCAGGAGGATTGCTTCAGGCCAAGAGTTCAAGACTAGCCTGGGCAACACAGTGATGCTGTCTCTACCAAAAATTTAAAAACGTAGCCAGGCATGGTAGTGTGCGCCTGTAGTCCTAGCTACTTAGGGGGCTGAAGCAGGAGGATTGCTTGAGGCTGCAGTGACCCATTATTGCACACTGCACTCCAGCCTGGGCAACAGAGGGAGACCCTGTCTCAACAATAACAACAACAACAAAGCTCAAAGTGAAGCAGAAGCTATAATTTGAATAAGTCAGACTACTTCCTGGTTTATTCGAATTAGATTGACAGTCACTTAGGTTATCTGGGACTCCTCTTTCCTCCCCACCAAAAAAAATAGCTTTCCACACAGTCTGAATTCACCAGACAAACATCCACCCATTCCTTTACTTCATCTTGCATGGATCTAACCAAAGAATAAAAGGGTTGTGGGTCTTAAGAGATTCAGATGTTCATGTGCTTTGCAACTGGGTATAAGAATATTAAATAATTTCAGCCTGGCACAGTGGTTCATGCCTGTAATCCCAGCACTTTGAGAGGCCAAGGAGGGCAGATCACGAGGTCAAGAGATTGAGATCATCCTGGCCAACATGGTGAAACCCCGTCTCTACTAAAAATACAAAAATTCGCTGGGCATGGTGGCGCACGCCTGTAGTCTCAGCTACTCGGGAGGCTGAGGAGGAGAATCACTTGAACCCAGGAGGTGGAGGTTGCAGTGAGCTGAGATCACACCACTGCACTCCAGCCTGGCAACAGGGTGAGACTCCATCTAAAAAAAAAAAAAAAAAAACTTTTGGCTGGACACGGTGGCTCACACTTGTAATCCCAGCACTTTGGGAGGCCGAGGTGGGCATATCACCTAAGGTCAGCAGTTCAAGACCAACCTGGCCAACATGGTGAAACCCCATCTCTAATTTAAAAAAAATAAAAAATAATAAAATAATAAAAACTTTAATAATTTCAAGTATTAGCAGGGTCGAAGGCCACAGTTAGCCAAGAGCCCACCAGGGCTTCAAGATATTGGTAATATTCTGTATCTCAGTTGGGAAGCAAATGCATTGTATTTATTTTATTGTTTTTATACACATGTATAATGGTATATTAAAATTTCATAATTGACATGAAAAAAAGGAAACAACAAATAAGATCTTTTTTTTTTTGTGACAGAGTCTCGCTCTGTTGACCAGGCTGAAGTGTAGTGCATAATCTCAATGCAACATAATCTCAGTTCACTGCAACCTCTGCCTCCCAAGCTCAAACAATTCTCCTACCTCAGCCTCCTGAGTAGCTGGGACCACAGGTGCATGCCACCACGCCTGGCTAATTTTTTGTATTTTAGTAGAGACCGGGTTTTGCCATGTTGGCCAGGCTGGTCTCAAACTCCTGACTTCAAGCGATCTACCCACCTCGGCCTCCCAAAGTGCTGAGATTACAGGCGTGAGCCACTGTGCCCCACCAAGATCTTTATTTTTCAAAAGCTCACTCACAATTTTTCAAAAGCAGATTATGCTTTAGTATTGCCAGTCTACTTCTGCGTGCCCATCTCTATCTGTTCAAGATCTACTTCAAATGACACCCCTATGAGGCCTTCCCTGACATGTCCGCTTCCTATAGAGGAGCCCACTGTTCCTGTCTACTCGGTCACAGCTCCTGATCACCATCCCATGGGATGCGCATTGCATGTGTCCCTCTTTCTATAAGGGAAAGGAAGATATCATCTTGGTGTTCTTTATATTTGAAACACCTACAATGGTGCCTTGCATATATAATAGATGCTCAGTACAGCTTAAATTATTTCATAAGATATTTATTGAAATTATAAAATAACATAAACATTAATGTTAATGTTACAACTGAATCTGGTTTTCAACCTTAAATATATTAATGCTATCCATGTGCTTCCAACACCGCCAATATATTTGAAACGACGCCTATCAGCATTTTAGCTGGTTTTCTTTCTTTGGCGGTGAGTAATTGTCACAACTGTAGATATGAGCTCATTTGAAGGAATGAAAAGAGCTCTCCCTAAGATCATTTAATAGACCTATGCATAATTATCAATTTCCTCTTGAAGCTAACATTTGCTAAAGAAAAGGAAAGATTCTATTAATGATCAAAATACTTGACTTCTAGACCTATTCCATTTAATAGGGAAAACTCAGTTCTCCAGTCTTGGGTTACTGCCAGGCACTCTTTTACCGGGAATTATTCTAAACTTCTAATCACAGTTCAACAACCATCTGCCAAATCATATACAGGTATTGATATTTGCCACTCTACAGTTAAATTACATCAAATGTCAATGCAATCAACTCATTAGAGGGCTCGTATCGAGCTTCATTGCTCACCACCCACTTCTGCACCTCTTTGATTAAACAGTGTATAGACGATAGTCCCTTTCTGTCTAACCAGCTCATCAGCTCAGTTACACTGCTAATATAAAATCAAATGAGCGGGAGAAGGAAGCGGTAAAAGACCCCTGTGAGCACTTTGGTTCCCCTCTTAGGCCGAATATCAATATACTATAGTCTAGCAAGAAAAGCAAATGAAATTACAAAATTGCTTAGAGAATCATTTTAACAGAAAGTCACAAGAGGTCATTTAAAAAGCACTGTATAATTGTCCCAAGATCACATTTTGCTAGCATTCTTCCACCTTCTCTGCTACCTGAGATTTTAAATCTTTCTTGCTGATGTAAAAACCATAAGCAAACCTGGAGTGTGACTGACATGTGCAGATTCTGAATGCTGGAGGTCATCATGGCTTACTGGTAAGCTGCCCACTGCTCCAAATTTTATATCTCTTCTGTCCCTCAGTTATTGCCTGACATGATTTAACAACTGTAATTCCTTATTTAACGATGTCAAAGGTTTTTAGGAAATTGACTGTATTTCACCAACGATATATTTCTTCTTGATTACGGAGTGGTTAAAATGATTTTAAACCAAGACAGCAAAATAAAGCAGTAATAAAATCAATAAAAGGTGCTTAAAACATTCCTTCTATTAGGTAATGGCATTTAAAATATCCGTAGCTTGTAATGGCACTTAGGATATGCCCAAAAATCAATGAGCTAAATTACTTATTGAACTAGTTAATTTGAACATTGAGTTTTTTATGTATATTGATAAAATGGGCTTACAGAATACTGGCAAGTAGCAATACTGTGTCCATGGTCAGATGTCTCCCTCTGCTGGAAAAAAAAAAAATTAAACCATTTCTTCCAGTTACAGAACAAAAAGACAAAAAATTACAAGCTGTAACCTCAAAAAGTCCACCAGAGACTTCTTAATCTTAAAAATCTCCAGAAATTCATGACAGTAATATGAAATCATTAAGGGTTAAAAAACACACACAGTTTTCAAAAACTTTGTCATTAACCTGGAATGCGGTATTTCTATCCAGTATCAAATAGCAGACGAGAACCACCATTTAATTATTTCAAAATTCTTTTCCTAATTTTCTAAACATTATCATAGGGATTTGGGGAGATATATTATTAGAAATAAGATTCTAAAAGCCTTGAGTCCTCTCTCTTTGATGTCAGAAAAAAAGGGGGTTTGAATTTTAAAGGAGAAAGTATAAAACTATGCTCAAGGAAAAGTCTGCTTTCTTAGATGTTTAATTTGATCAAAATCAAACTGGAACTATCTCTGTAAATGAAGGTTTCTGATAACTCAATGTATGAATTCACGAAAACAGCTTCACACGCCTCTCCCTGCGTGGGGTGGTATAAGAGTTTCCAGCACTATTGTTACCATTTTTTTTTCAAACATCTATTTAAAATGCTAAGTACTTTGCTGAAAAGACTCTTCACCACTTTTCAATTTCTCCCCCCTGCCAGTTGAGCCCTAAGCAGGTGTTAAGAGCTCTGAAGAGCTTGCCTCAGGACTTTTAACTCTTAACTACGAAAGGGAGCTTCAGAAATTATGACAAAAGGTATTAAGAGAGAAATGAAGGTGAAGAGGTTATCTAACACACACCTGAAATTGTACCTTTTGAAAAATTCCAGCTACCCAGAACAAATCATTTTCGTTGTAAATGGTTTCATCAACAGTAACCCACATATTTTTTCAGTCATATTTCCATACACTTCATTGATATTCAAAACAATGGGCACATGTAAAGTTACATGCTCTGACAGGAGAATTTTTTTTTTTTTTGAGACAGAGTCTCGCTCTGTTGCCCAGGCTAGAGTGCAGTGTTGTAATCTTGGCTCATCACAACCTCCGTCTCCCAGATTCAAGCGAGTCTCCTGCCTCAGCCTCCCGAGTAGCTGGAACTACAGGCACGTGCCACCATGCCCAGCTAATTGTTGTTGTTGTTGTATTTTTAGTAGAGACAGGGTTTCATTGTGTTAGCCAGGATGGTCTTGATCTCCTGACCCCATGATCCACCCGCCTCGGCCTCCCAAAGTGCTGGAATTACAGGTATGAGCCACCGTGCCCGGCCAAGAATTTTTTAATCAAAGAACTTTGCTTATTCTACATGAGTTTGGCTTTGTTTTCGGTTGTTTTGTCTTTATGTGGGATGAAATAGGAATCTACACAGAATAATATGTCTTTTCTTTTTGCATACTGAAACATCACTGGCCAAGGCATTATGGATATACTGTGTAACGCAGTGCCCAAGTTACACAATACAGTTGACCAATGTCTGACTCTAGCTAGGTGCGGATGCTAAAAAGATGACTAAGCTGCGGTTCTGGCCTTCACACATACCCCAATACAGAAGAGATACGCATCAAATAAACCGTTACAATCAAACATGATGAGTACTATAATAGAAATATGCACACCTGTAATCCCAGCCTCTCAGGAGGCTGAGGCAGGAGGACTGTTTGAGTCCAGGAGTTCAAGACCAGCCTGGACAACATAGCAAGACGCCGTCTCAATTTTTTTTAAAAAAAGAAAGATGCACAAAGTGTTGTGAGGACCCAGAGCACAGAAGAACCAACTCTGCCTGGAGAAGGCAAGGAGAAAGCTTCTACAGAAAAGATGACCTCCTGAGTGAGTCCTTGAGAAAGACCTAGGAATTCTCCTGGTGTATAAGGAGTTCCAACTAAATTAGCACAGAGAAAAGCAAATTGTTGGAAATAGCTGAACTGGTTGTAATTTCAGGTGGGTCTGGCAGGGACTGAGACCAGTAGGAAATAAGTTTCACAAAGGCTGGTTGAAGTCAAGTTGGGAAGTCTTAAATGCCTTCTTAAAGTTAAGATTTTATCCTGTGGTACTAGAAAGGTTTTGAAGGACTTTAAGGAAGTAGTATCAGTGTTATCCAAAAGACCGGGAGGAGGGCTAAATGGTAGAAAGGGGAGCTTTATTGGTGATATCAGTTTGCAAACTGGGAAAGGATGGACAGTATCCAGCATGTACCAGAGGTGCTCCCTCTTCAAAAAGGGGAAGAAGTAGTTGGGTTTTATGCCCAATGGGGCCTGCATCACACAATAGAGTCATACATATTCAGCAGGTTTGGGGGAAAGCTATATATATTTATGAGGGGGAGCTGAGTGCATGCACAATGGGCAAACATACGTAACATACGTCCCGTGTTCACTTTAGGGAGAGGTTTTAGCATTAAAATAAGGTAGAATTTGGCTGTTTACATCAAAAAGTGAACTACGGGACACAAAGGTGCATAGCCTCTATAAGTGGGCTGAAACTGGCTTGAGGTCGGCAATTGCTATCAGAAAAGAATGTTCGTAAGTAAGGCCAGTTTGCTGTCCAATCAGAGTTGTGGGGGTCTGGGTGGTAAATCAGACTTAGGAAGGGTCTGATAGCTCCTATTGTTAGAAAGTTTAGCAAGTGTGGTTTTATTGTAACCTAACAATTTAGAAATGTGCCATGTAAGCTGGGACTGGAACTCTCAACCCATAGGTTTGGTTTGATTTGGTTTGGTTTGGTTTGGTTTGAGACAGGGTCTCACTCAGTCTCCCAGGCTGGAGTGCAGTGGTGTAATCACAGCTCACTGCAGCCTCAACATCCTCGGTTCAGGTGGTCCTCCCATCTCAGCCTCCCAAGTAGCTGGAACTATAGGTGCATGCCACTAGGCCTGGCTAACTTTTGTATTTTTGGTAGAAACAGGGTTTCACCATGTTACCCAGGCTGGTCTCGAAATCCTGGACTCTAGCAATCTGCCCACCTCAGCCTCCCAAAGTACTGAGATAACAGATGTGAGCCCGGCAGGTAACTTTTTGTTTCCTTAACCTTAGGGTCCATCTTAATTGATAAAGGGACGTCTGTTTTGATCTCTCAGATCACATCAGCACTACACTTTGTGGGAGGAAAGAACACCAGCAATGTGGAAAACCGCTTGAAGGTTCTAGCTGGAAGCAGCCAAGAGGTACTTGAAATAATCTTGCTGAGAGCCAATAGAAGGCATAGCAGATGACTATTGAGATAAGGAACAAACTGCAGATATTTAGACTACTTGAGAGGATAGGATGTCAGTGGTAACAAGGCATTACCACAAATCCAAGTTAACTCCTACTTCTCATCTGACTTCCATGTCAAAAAGAAGAAATATTCATAAATTATAGGAGCAAGGAACTGATTTTTTTCAAGACTTCTGCCTTTTCCTGTTCTTGCATAGAGAAAAAAAATGTAGTCTATTGGTGACAAGCATTGTTCTATTCTTTTTTGCTTTATTGAGGTATAAATGACAAATAAAAATTGTATATATTTAAGGTGTACGACGTAATGTATTTTTGGTTTTTATTTTTTGGTTTTCTTTTTGAGACAGAGTCTCGCTCTGTCACCCAGGCAAGAGTGCAGTGGCACAATCTTGGCTCACTGCAACTCCCACCTCCCGGGTTCAAGAGATTCTCCTGCCTCAGCCCCCCGAGTAGCTGGGATTACAAGCATGTGCCAACACATCCAGCTAATTCTGCATTTTTAGTAAAAGTGGGGTTTCACCATGTTGGCCAGGCTGGTTTCGAACTACTGACCCCAAGTGATCCACCAACCTCAGCCCCCCAAAGTCCTCAGATTACAGGCGTGAGCCACCACCACACCAGCCCAGCGTAATGTTTTGATATATGTATATATTGTGAGATGAGTAGCATGATCAAGCTAATTAACATATCCATTACCTCACCCCTACCTTTTTGTGTGTATGGTAAGAACACCTAAGATCTACTTTATTAGTAAATTGCAAATATACAACAGAGCTATATTAGTTATAAGTTACTTATTAGTTGTATTAGCTATATTCTTTTTTTTTTTTTTGAGATGGGGTTTCACTACGTTGGCCAGGCTGGTCTGGAACTCCTGACCTCAAGTGATCCACCCACCTCGGCCTCCCAAATTGCTGGGATTATAGGTATGAGCCACCACGCCCGGCCTAAGCCACCGCGCCCGGCCTTAGCTATACACCAACTTCAAATTGATTCAACTGGCTTTAGATTCCTTCTTGACAGTTTTTCTAAAAATGCTTATTAAGTTTATACTCAACTTCAACCAGATCAAGTATGTGTGCATGTGCCCTGATATGGAAGGGACATACAAAAGTGAAACTAGCAGCCACATTTGAGATAGGATTGTGGCTGATTTTATTTTCTTCCAACTATTATTTAATACTGATGCTTCAGCTTTTTAAATTAAAAAGAAATGCTTCTTTGGTTTTGCGTTTGAAGAAAACAAGGAAAGGAAAAAAATCTCTGTTTTTAGAAAGATAAAAAGTTTTGATTGGGTGCAGTGGTTCACACCTGTAATCCCAACACTTTAGGAAGCCAAAGCAGGCAGATTATTTGAGCTCAGAGGTTTGAGACTAGCCTGGGCAACATGATGAAATCCAATCTCTACCAAAAAACAAAAAATTAGCTGGACATGGTGGTGCACACCTGTAGTCCCAGTTACTCCGGAGGTTGGGAGATGGGAGGATCACTTGATCCCAGGAGGCAGATGTAGCAGTGAGCTGAGATTGCACCACTGAACTCACGCCTGGATTACAGAGTGAGACCCCCATCTCAAAAAAATAAATAAAATAAAATAAAGAGCTTCAGCCAGTGCAATGGCTCATACCTGTAATCTCCAGAATTTGGGAGGCTGAAGCGGGTGGATTGCTTGAGCCCAAGAGTTCAAGACTAGCCCAAAAAACATGGTGAAAACCTGTCTCTACAAAAAATGCAAAATATTAGTCAGGCATGGTGGTACACATGTAGTCCCAGCCATTCAGGAGGCTGAGGTGGGAGGAGCACCTGAGCCTGGGAGATCAAGGCTACAGAGCCATGACCATGCCACTGCCCTCCAGCTGGGAACAAAGTGAGACCCCGTTAAAAAAAAAAAAAAAGGAAAGAGCTTCAACTGTTTTCAAACCTTGTTCCTGTTTTGATGCTATATCCATCAGTCTACATCTAAATGTCAATTAAAAGGGAGAAGAAAGAAAATAACATGTTTAATTTTTACATGGCCATGAAGCATGGCTCTGAAAAGAATCAGAATGTCAAGGCAAAAGTGAAGGGAATATTCCTTCCACCCTCTGGAGTTGCAATAACTTGAGTCTCCAGAATAAACTGGCCATAGACAGATTAATTAGCAGGAGAAAAGGCTTACAAATTTATTACATGCACATGCATGGGGGTCCCACAGAGTATGAGACTTGGAGAACATCTATAACCAACTGACGAGCTCTTCCTGCCTGCTACACAAATAAAGACCACGGCATTGCAGTAAAGAAAGAGTCTGGGCCGGGCGTGGTGGCTCACGCCTGTAATCCAAGCACTTTGGAGGCCAAGACGGGCGGATCACCTGAGGTCAGGAGTTCAAGACCAGCCTGACCAACATGGTGAAACCTCGTCTTGAAAAAAAAAAAGAAAGAAAGAGTCTAACTGACACAAGGCTGGCCACACTATGAGGGAGACAGAGCTGTTACTCAAATCAATCTCAAAGGCTTGTAGGTTAGGAGTTTTTCAAAGGCAGTTTTGGGGAAGGGATGGAGGTGGGTAGGAAATGGGTGCTTGCTGCTGATTGGTTGGGGCAGAGATAAAATCATAGTGGGTAGAAGCTGTCCTCTTGAGCTGAGTTGCTCCTGTGTGGGGCCACAGGAGCGGTTTGGTGGTCCAGGTGGAGTTGTCAGAGGTATTCAAACCAGAGCAACTCCATTCTGAGGAGGCTGGGAAAATGAGGCTGAGACCTGCTGGGCTACATTCCCAGGAAGTTAGGCATTCCTAACCTCTAGACATTTATGGTTAAAGGAACAAATTAGTAATGTTTACTAAACAGACATTCCTAAGTAAAGATAATAATATCAATTCTTGGAAAATATAGTAATTGAAACCAATGCAAAGAAACTAAGAATCTTGAAAAAAGGTTTGACAAAATGCTAATGAGAATAGACAATTTCGAGAGGAATATAAGTGAATTAATGGTGCTGAAAAACACAATACGAGAACTTCGTGAAGTATGCACAAGTTTTAACAGTCGAACTGATCAAGCAGAAGAAAGGATTTCAGAGGTCGAAGACCAACTAAATGAAATAAAACGAGAAGACAAGATCAGAGAAAAAAGGGTAAAAAGGAATGAGCAAAGTCTCCAAGAAATATGGGACTATGTGAAAAGACCTAATCTACGTTTGATAGGTGTACCTGAATGTGACGAGAGAATGAATCCAAGCTGGAAAATATTCTTCAGGATATCATGCAGGAAAACTTTCCCAACCTAGCAAGGCAGGACAATACTCAACTCTATGTAATACAGAGAACACCACAAAGATACTCCTCAAAAAGAGCAACTCCAAGGCACATAATCGTTAGATTCACCAGGGTTGAAATGAAGGAGAAAATACTAAGGGCAGCCAGAAAGGACAGGTTACCCACAAGAGAAAGCCTGTCAGACTCACAGCAGATCTCTCAGCAGAAACCCTACAAGCCAGAAGAGAGTGGGGGCCAATATTCAATATCCTCAAAGAAAAGAACTTTCAACCCAGAATTTCATATCCAGCCAAACTAAGCTTCATAAGTGAAGGAAAAATAAAATTTTTTACCAACAGTCAAGTACTCAGAGATTTCATTACCACCAGGCCTGCTTTACAAGAGCTTCTGAAGGAAGCACTACATATAGAAAGGAACAACCAGTATCAGCCATTCCAAAAGCATACCAAAAGGTAAAGAGCATCACCATAATGAAGAATCTACATTAACTAACGGGCAAAACAGCCAGCTAGTATTAAATGGCAGTATTAAACTCACATATATCAATATTAATCCTAAATTTAAATGGACTAAATGCCCCAATCAAAAGACATAGACAGACAAATTGGATTAAAAGCTAAAACCCATCAGTATACTGCATCCAGACCCATCTCACATGCAAGGATACACAAAGACTCAAAACAAAGGGATGGAGGAAGATTTACCAACCAAATGGAGAGCAAAAAAAAAAAGTAGGAGTTGGAATTCTCGTCTCTGATAAAATAGACCTTAAAGCAACAAAGACCAAAAGAGACAAAGAAGGACATTACATAAGCGTAAAAGGATCAATCTAACAAGAAGATCTAACGATCCTAAATATATACGCACCCAATACAGGAGCACCCAGAAACATAAGGCAAGTTTTTAATGACTTACAAAGAGACTTAGATCCCCCACATAATAATAGTGGGAGACTTTAACACTACACTGTCAATATTAGACAGATCAATGAGACAGAAAATTAACAAGGATACCCAGGACTTGAATTCAGACCCAGAACAAGTAATCTTAACAAACATTTACAGAACTCTCCACCCCAAATCCACAAAACATACATTTTTCTCAGTATCATATCACACCTATTTTAAAAGTGACCACATAATTGGAAGTAAATCCCTCCTCAGCAATTGCATAGCATTTCACAGCTTTAAATGAAATATTGGTTGGCTGCTTGTTTGTTATTTTCCTCCCTTATTCCTTCCTGTCTCCATTGTTAAGCACAATTATTGGCATAAAGAGGTTTTTAATACCCATCTTTAAACTGCATTCTAGCCTGGGCAATAGAGCAAGATTCCTGTTCTCTCTCCCTCTTTCTCTTCTTTCTCTTTCATTCTCTTTTTTCTTTCTTTCTCTCCTTCCCCTCTTTTCTTTCTTAAAAAAAAGAAAAATAAAAATAAAAGAAAAATATAGTAATTAAGAAAATTTATCTTTTATCACAAACTCTTGTAGCAGAGCACATCTCCCCATATATACGAGTATTGTGCCTAGGGTGAACGTGTTCCTCCTCTTACTTTTGGGAACGTCCTACTCTGCCTATGGAGTAGCTGTTCTTTCACCACTTTACTTTCTTAATAAACTTGCTTTTACTTCGCACTGCAGACTCATCCTGAATTCTTTCTTGCACAAGATCCAAGAACCCTCTCTTGGGGTCTGGATTAGGATCCCTTTCCTGTAACAGAGCCATCAGGTCCTTTTGGAGCCATCGGTGTCAGACATGCAAAAAAACCTGAAAAGATATCTCAAAAAGCCAATCCACCACAGTGATGTTATCTGCAGGCGTAATTGGGGGAAGTTGCTTATCTTGTAACCAGTCTACACCTTAGCAGAATTCAGGCTCCTCTCCACCCACTACCCTGGTAGTCTCTTATTAGCAGTGGTTGAGTTTTAGAGAAGCGCTACTGTCATTTAAACTATAACCTAAATGTCTTCCAAAGTTAGCTCGGCCTAAGCCAAGGAATAATTAAGGCAGCCTAAAAGCTAATGGCAAGAGGGGGGCATTGGCCAGATCACATCTCCTCATTGACATAATTTTCTCACTGACATAATTTTTGCAAAGGTAGATTCAAGTCCTGATGGTTGAAGTTTATGTAGTATCCTGAGCTACAGAAAAAAACAGTGGGTTGAGGCTGGGCACGGTGGCTCACATCTGTAATTCTAGCACTTTGGGAGGCCAAGGCAGACGGATTGCCTGAGCTTAGGAGTTTGAGACCAGCCTGGGCAACATGGTGAAACCCCATCTTTACTAAAATACAAAAAGTGAGCTGGGCATAGTGGTGTGCGCCTGTAGTTCCAGCTACTTGGGAGGCTGAGGCACAAGAATCACTTGAACCTGGGAGGCAGAGGTTGCAGTGAGCTGAGATCAGGCCACTGCACTCCAGCCTGGCGACACAGTGATACTCTCTCTCCAAGAAAAAGAAACGGAGGTTGGGATTTCTAGGGGGTAATGATGGCGATAGGTTACAAGAGGTTCAGGAGAGGAAACACAATGAACAAAGGCTGTCTTGTTATGCAGATAAAGTCTGTCAAGTAGTGTCCTCAGAAGAATGGGGGATGCAGACCTTTTTAGTCTCCTTTCCTGTGAGTTTGTCTTTGCTGTTTGATGAGATTATAAGCAGAGGGCTCGTGACAATTACATTCCTCTTGGAGGAACTTTCCTTAGTGAGATAAGGAAACATCAGAGAAAGCCACTCCCACAGCTTGGAGAGGGAAAGAGGGGCAAGAGACAGGGGGGTGGGAGAAGGTCAGAGAGACCCTGGTTCTCCTTTAGTTCAAAGCACTCAGCAGGCCAAAAGCATCGTACTTTTTCTGATCCCCCAGCAGCCACAAAAACAAAAGCAGCCTCAAGACATCTTAAAATATTCAAGAGACTAAACTAGTTGTTTGCTTATTTATGTTAATTTAATGAATTTTTTTTATTAAAGCAGAAAGCATGCATAATCAAAGAGGAGGAAAATTCAAAATAAAGGTCTTATGAGGCTTAAACCAAAGTAACTCCCAAGGTGGAATCTGACCTCCTGGGTTTTTTCTTTTATAGTCAACAGTTTTGAGTGTTCCTAGACCAATCTTAAAGTGTCTTGTTTTAATCTCAGCAGCCTCTAACACAGATTCTGAAAGAAAATTAACTCTTCAGATGGGAGGTTTCCTGCAGTCTACACACCATGATCTCTCTGGGCTTCATCCAAGATAGGTGAACTGTGCTCCATTGTGACGGCCTCACAGGCTCTCAAAGCACAATGGAAAGTGATTTTCTACCATATTTGTACCATGCAAAGGTTCCTGTGGAGAGTTCCATTTCCTGGATATGAACTAGAAATTGCTGTAATTTTTTTAGTTCTTTTTAATTTGCAGCTAAATGAAATATGACAACAAGAGGAATAACAAGCAGTTAGGTATCCAAGGCCAACACATAGGGTCATCGCTTGTGCAAAGCATAAAACAAGGAAACCCTCTTTAAACAAACCAGGTCTTTCTGTAACAATTAGCCATGGGAAAAATGAAAATGATCAAATGATCATAAATACATTTGAGAAACAGGAATTTTTAAAACACACAATTTTCTTTTTTTTCTTTTTTTTTTTTTTCTTTTTTTTGAGATGGAGTCTCACTCTGTTGCCCAGGCTGGAGTGCAGGGGCACAATCTCAGCTCGCTGCAACTTCTGCCTCCCAGGTTCAAGCAATTCTTCTGCCTCAGCCTCCCAAGGAGCTGGGATTGATTATAGGCACGCACCACCACACTCTGCTAATTTTGTATTTTTAGTAGAGACAGGGTTCCACCATTTTGGCCAGGCTGGTCTCAAACCCCCGACCTCAGCCACCCTCCTCAGCCTCCCAAAGTGCTAGGATTACAGGCATGAGCCACTGCACCCAGCCAAAAAACACAATTTTCATAAACCAAAAACACTCAAGGTAAAAGACAAGGATGAAGAAATAGTACACACAAAAGTGAATTTCAACTCTTATTCTGCTGGGTTACTAAAAAATACAAAAATTAACTGGCCATGGTGGCAGGTGCCTGTAATCCCAGCTACCCAGGAGGCTGAGGCAAGAGAATCGCTTGAACACAGGAGGTGAAGGTTGCAGTGAACCAAGATCACACCATTGCGCTCCAGCCTGGCGGACAAGAGTGAGACTGAGTCTTAAAATAAATCAAATTAAATTAAATTAAATACCAGGAAATAAAAGTACAATTTTTTTTTTTAATAGAGATGAGGTCTCCTCTATTTCCCAGGCTGGTCTTGAACTCCTGTGGTCAAGTGATTCTCCCAGCTCAGCCTCCCAAAGTGCTAGGATTACAGGCATGAGCCACCATACCCAGAGAAAGTCCTATTATAACCTATTATAAAATATAATGATGACGATAACCCTACACTATAAAGACAAACTATGTCTAACATCTGTTAGGTTCTTACTATGTTCCAGCAATTGTACTAAGGTCTTCATATCACAGGATAGATTTGTTTTGGCCTGCCCAGCACTCATTCCCCCCTTTGGTGACAGCACCCCCTTTGTCCTTCCCTATCTTAGGTGATCCTGGTGAGCTAATCCATGACAGTTTCCCCATTCCCAAGCTGATCCCAAACTAGACAGAGAATTCCATTCTCCTAGGCACAGTGGTTAGTTCAGGGATGGCCACTGGGAAATAAAAATAAAATCCTAAGCCTCTGAACTAACTGAAAGAACCCCTTCTTAGCCAAGGGGACCCCAGAGAGAAACCTTAAAAACTGAGCCACTCATGATGGGACAGGAGCTTAGACACCTCTCATTAGACCCACTACCTCGTTAACTGCCACTAGACTGTCTTTCCTAAGGTTAACAGAAACCAGTCATTTCAAATGACTTGCTCCATGGATTTCACTGAACTCCCCTCCTTTTTGCAGTTCCAACACAATTAACCTGCATCCCCCCTTCCTGATAAGAAGCCACCAACCATGGACTGGTTCTGGCTGGACACGGGATGGCTCTGGGTCCCCCATTTCACCTTTTGACACAGAGAGCCTAATTTTAATGCATTTAGATGTTAAGTCTCAGTTGCGGACAGTGGCTCATGCCTGTAAGTGCTGCACTCTGGGAAGCTGAGGCAGGAGGAGTGCTTCAGCCCAGAAGTTTGAGGCCAGCCTGAGTAACACAGTGAGACCCCATCTCAAAACATAAAATAAAATAAATAAAGTCTCCACCCAAAGTGTACATGGGACATATGTAACACACGTTTGCTTACTATACATGCATGCATCCTCCCCTTCGTGAATATTCATAGCTCCTCCTAGAACCTGTTGAATATATATATTTAGTCAACCCATTTGGCATAAATTCGTTCCACCCTTCCCTCCCTCAAAGTGTCTGCTTTTGGTTTCTGCCAGAGGCTATGCTTCCCAGCCTGCAGGATAGCCAGCTGCAGGCTGCAACCCTTTATAAGAAATCAAGTTCTCCTTTCCAAATTTATAGATCTTGTGATTTTTAAGTTGATAACCAGGGTCCTGCAAAGCCAATCAAGTTTCTTAAATAAAGATTTAGAGTTCAAGGTATAGTTTCCTTTAAAGATGTAAACCTGGGACTGTCTAGCCATCTGTTTCCCAGTCACTAGCAGAAAATTGGTCTGAAAATGGAGCCAAAACACCAACGGATGCTGAAAGGTGGAGACAGAAACTTCATTTGAAATCCTGGAACCATCAGGACCCTCTGAATTGCCTGTAATATGAGATAATAAATTTCCCTTTGTGCTTCAGCTGGTTAAAGTAGGATTTCACCTCTAGCAATCAAGAGTGATCCAGAATACAGGTATATTAGTACACTTACCATTTGTATTATTGTCCCTTTTTATAGATGAGGAAACTAAGGATGTTAAAATGTACAATTCTGTCTGCTTGTAGAAGCTGCACAATGTTCTACTGCCCTGCTAATAGGATAACCTAACTTCAGTGATTTCCACTAAAAACCAATACTGGTAATAACAAACTACAGTAAAAACTGAAAAACACAGAACAGCAAAAAAGTGAAATATACTCTACTCATTGTCACCACTCAAAGACAACCACTGCTAACAATTTGGTGTATTTCCTTCCAGGCTTTTTTCTGAAGCATAACTTTAGTAATACATTATATTAACAGTTGAGTATTCACAGCGTACTTTTAAAAAACTCTGTATTAGGCCATTCTTATCTTGCTATAAAGAAATACCTGAGAGGGTAATTTATATTAAAAGAGTTTTAATTGGCTCACAGTTCTGCAGGCTGTACAGAAGGCATGGTGCCAGCATCTGATCCAGGGAGGCCTCAGAAAGCTTTTACTCACAACAAAAGCCAAAGCAGGAGTAGGCACTCATAAGGCAAAAGCAAGAGCAAGATGAGAGTGAGGCCAGGGAGGTGCCACACACTTTTAAATGACCATCTCATGAGAACTCACTCACTATCACAAAGACTGCACCAGCCATGAGGACTCCGCCCCCATTTATAAAGAAAAGAGGTTTAATTGGCTCGTGGTTTTGCAGACTATACAGGAAGCATGATGGTGGCATCTGCTCAACTTCTTGGGAGGCCTCAGGAAGCTTACAATCATGGCGGAAAGCAAAGGGAGAGCTGGCACCTCATGTGACCAGGAGCAAGAGGAAGACAGAGGGTAGGGAGGTGCCACACACTTCTAAACAATCGGATCCCACGGGGGGAATTCTGCCCCCATGTCCCAGTCACCTCCCCACCAGGCCCCACTTCCAACACTGAGGACTACAATATGAGATGAGAACTGGGCGGGGACACAGAGCCAAACCACATCACAGTTCAACATGAGATTCTGGTGGGGACAAATATCCAAACTATATTAAACCAGTACTTTACATTTCTTACATGTATTAGGATTCCCATATCACTATACAATATGTAGCAAAAATCAAGCCACACCTTTAAGGAGGTTAAACTGAAGAAGACAAATTGAGGGGCACGTGTGCAGTCACTGAGGCTTGCTGAGAAGTATGAAAACATTTAGAACATTCAGAACCAACTGAAAGGTCAGCACCATGTACACAAGACCTCTTGTGTATACAAATGTTCACTTACCTACATTCCTGGAAAGAATCCAAAGTAAATTATAATAATCATAAAATTATTAGAAGTTTTTAAAAACATGCCTTTGAGGGTTTCATTCATTCAACAAGCATTTATGCCTGAGAGCTTTTAGGTGCCTAGCACTGGCCTGCCTGGAGATACAAAATGAGTAGCACAAAATCCCCACCCTCCAGGGCCCCTCATTGTACCATGGGAGCCTGAGAACAAACAGGGACTAGATGATACAGTAAGTACAAGAAGAACCCATGTACAAAATGCTTGAGTCTAACTGTCCCGGGGGCCAAGGTCTTCACAAATGCTCCTGAGCTGAGACTAAAGGATGACTGATGGGTTCTTCAAGCAGACAACGGAAGGACACTGCAGGCTGAGAAAACGTGCAAAAGGACCAGAGCAGGAGCAAGTGAACACAGCAGGGGGACTGTCACCGTGGCTTGCATTTAGGTGGCAGGTAACAAAGCTAGAACACTTTGGGGCCAGAAAGTGACAAGCTTCTTAAGCCATTTGCCGGAATAGATGCTCACTGACCAATTATATTTCTGTGGAAAAGGAGTGGAATCTCTAAAATGACATCCACATGCCTGACTAGGTCCCTTCAATGGTGGGGGTATCTGCTAAGCTCAGGAATACAGAAGAAGGAACAAGTCTGGAAGGGAAAATGGCAAGTTCAACTCTGTACTGGTCAACTTGAGGTGCTTATGGAACATAGAAATCTGGATGGGGGAGATCCTGTAGGCAGAAGCCTATCCAGATTGGAATTCAGAAAAGCATTTTAGGCTTAAGACATTTTAATAGAGGCCAAGGTAGGAGGATCGCTTGAGCCCAGGAGTTCAAGATCAGCTTGGGCAACGTAGTGAGACTCCGTCTCTAAAAAAATAAAAAAATAGGATTTCCAGCTCTCTGGAATACCCTCCCAGATAGTGGGAGCAAAAAATAAATAAATAAATAAATAAAAAATAAAAAAAATTAGCCAGGCATGGTGGCACATGCCTGTCATCTCAGCTACTGAGAAGGCTAAGGTGGGAGGATTGCTTGAGCCCAAGAGGTTAAGGGTGCAGTGAACTATGATCACACCACTGCACTCCGGTGATCACTGCGGGTGAAACAGCAAGACTCTGTATCAAAACAACAACAACAACAACAACAAAGATAATGAACTATTATCATCCAAATTGGGCACGACCACAGAAAATGCATAAAAGATTCTTAGCAACTCAGGGTGGCTTGCCTAAGTTTTCCATAGAAATTAGAGTTCTCTCCCCCGGTGTGGTGGCTCATGCCTATAATCCCAGCTTTTTGGGAGGCCAAGTCAGGCGAATCACCTGAGGTCAGGAGTTCAAGACCAGCCTGGCCAACATGGTGAAACCTATCTCTACAAAAATACAAAAATTAGCTGGGCATGATGGTGGGTGCCTGTAATCCCAGCTACTCGGGAGGCTGAGGCAGGAGAATCACTTGAACCCAGGAGGTAGAGGCTGCAGTGAGCCAAGACTGAGTCATTGCATTCCAGCCTAGGTGACAGGGCGAGACCGTGTCTCAAAAAAAAAAGAAAAGAAAAGAAGAGAAATTAGAGTTCTCTTCCTCTGACCCAAGGTATACTACACTTAGTTTCCACATACGGCATACAGTATTTATGTATTTATGAGTGAGGAAAGAAAGTGTAGCGGCCAGGCACAGTGACTCATGCCTGTAATCTCAGCACTTTGGGAGGCCAAGGCAGGTGGATCACCTGAGGTCAGGAGTTCAAGACCAGCCTGGCCAACCTGGTGAAACCACAAATACAAAAATTAGCCAGGTGTAGTACCACGCACTTGTAATCCCAGCTATTTGGGAGGCTGAGGCAGAAGAATCGCTTGAACCTGGGAGGTGGAGGTTGCAGGAGCCAAGATCATGCCACTGCACTCCAGCCTGAGTGACAGAGCAAGATGCTATCTCAAAAAAAAAAAGTGCAGAGTTTGGGATTACAGTATCTACCAACATAGGACACAAACTGAACTCACAGTTAACCTGACATTCAAATGCAAATGTCAGCATGTGGAGGCTTCATAAGCCTCATGGGAAAAAAATAACTTTTTAAAAATTAGGCAGAAAGACTGCTTGAGGCTGGAGTTTGAGACCAGACTGGGCAACAGAGCAAGATCCCCATCTCTACAAAAACAAAATCAAATTAAATGTCCAAATTGGTTTAAAGCAAGAAATCTCTTTAGAAAAGCTTCCATCTTGGCCAGGCATGGTGGCTCATGCCTGTAATCCCAGCATTTTGAGAGGCCAAGGCAGGAGGATAACTTAAGGTCAGGAGTTCAAAACCACGCTGGCCAACATAGCAAAACCCCATCTCTACTAAAAATACAAAAATTAGGGCCAGGCACGGTGGCTCATGCCTGTAAACCCAGAACTTTTGGAGGCTGGGGAGACGGGTGGATCACGAGGTCAAGCAATCAATACCAACCTGGCCAACATGACGAAACCCCTGTCTTTACTAAAAATGCAAAAATTAGCTGGGTGTGGTGGCACGTGCCTGAAGTCCCAGTCACTTGGGAGGCTGAGGCAGGAGAATTACTTGAACCCAGGAGGCTCGAGATCATGCTGAGATCACACCACTGTACTCCAGCCTGGACAAAAAAGTGAGACTCCATCTTTAAAAAAAAAAAAAAAGGCCAGGTGCGGTGGCACGTGCCTGTAGTCCCAACTACTTGGGAGGCTGAGGCTGGAGAATCACTTGAATCCAGGAATTCTGGGCTGTAGTGCGCTATGCCGATCAGGTGTCCCCCGCTAAGTTCGGTATCAATATGGTAACCTACCAGGAGCAGGGACCACCAGTTTGCCTACGGAGGGGTGAACTGGCCCAGGTTGGAAACAGAGTAGGTCAAAACTCCCGTGCTGATCAGTAGTGGGTTCGCGCCTGTGAACAGCCACCGCACTCCAGCCTGGGCAACATAGCAAGACCCCATCTCTAAAAAAAGAAATAATTTAAGAAGTTTTTTAGGCCAGGCGTGGTGGCTCACACCTGTAATCCCAGCACTCTGGGAGGTCGAGGCGGGCAGATCACGACGTCAAGAGATCAAGACTATCCTGGCCACGGTGAAACCCCGTCTCTACTAAAAATATAAAAATTAGCCGGGTGTAGTGGCACATGCCTGTGGTCCCAGCCACCGGGGAGGCTGGGCAGAAGAATCACTTGAACCCAGGAGGCGGAGGTTGCAGTGAGCCAAGATTGCGCCACTGCACTCCAGCCTGGCAACAGAGCAAGACTCTGTCTCAAAAAAAAAAAAAATTTTTTTTTTTAAAGTTTCCATTTCTTAGCTGGCATCCTCCTTTCCCTCTCTTTCTCCCTAAGGAGCACAGGCACATGGGGGATAGAGGGATGAGGTTTACGTGACTCAGCCATGAAAGAAAGGGGCCTGTCCCCACACTGGTCCTTGGGTGTGCCTTGGCCAGTGCCTGCTGGTCTCTGATGCAGTGTCTCCTATGGCCTGGTCACTGGGGGCCTTGCTGGCCTCCAAAGTCTATTCCATGGCTGGTGCACTCAGGACCCTTTCCTAGGGCTAGGCTGTTCTGGGGATGCTCTCAGGACAACTGGTCCCACCTCAGTACCTCTGAGGTATACCTGTGACTCCAGTTAGGGCCGACTCAGGCTTCCTATACTATAGAATTCATGCCTATCTCAGTAACTACTATAATCCCAAACTCTGCACTTTGATTTTTTATTATTATTTTTATTTTGAGACGGAGTCTTGCTCTGTCACCCAGGCTGGAATGCAGTGGCGTGATCTCAGCTCACTGCAACCTCTGCCATACACAGAGCAGAGGTCTCCCTCGTCATTACGACCTCCTCCTCCAGCCACTTGTGGTCCTGTCCGTGTCACAGAAGAACCAATGGTGGCTCAGGCAACCAAACCTGAAAGGCCCCATCCCATGGCCTTCATTGGGCTATCAATGCAATGGAATTGGCCCCAGGTAGACACAGGGCAATCTGAGATCCTCAGTCCCAAACAAAGCATAAGACAGGAACTCCTCCCTGCCTTCTGGAACTCTCATTCACCCAACACACCTCCTACTCTCTGAAACAACACCCAAAGGAAGAACTAAAACACTCACATTTAACCACCTTGCTCTTCTTTCTTCACTTGCCTTGGGAAGAAAGGGAGTAGGGTTTTCTTTTACCTCCCTTACATCCTGTCGCCATTCTTCATGATTCTAGCTAAGACTCAGTGGTAAGCAGGGCAGTACTTAAACTATAGGAGGATCCTATGAACTGGGACCTTCAACCTAGGTTTGAAACAAGGAGAATAAAAAAATTTAGCAAACTACCTCTCAAGACAATGCCCTGGCTTGCAGAGCTATTAACTTCAATAATCCTATCTTGCACATCAGAAGCTAAATATTTTCTCTTTCTCTCTGGCTTACTTCTTCTTAACTTACAGACATCCCACCCACAGATGGACGCCTCCCATAAACTAGAGCAAATATTCTATATAGGAAAGGCACAAGACAGGAAGCATATTAATAATTTTCCAAAGATTACCTTCATTCTACGTATACAATAGCCTTCATTAGGACAACTGGATTATAACATAATCACAATCCAATGCACATAGACACATATATGTACCTTTAAAATGCTTTTTGCCTTCATATATATTACTAATAAAAATCTTACTCTTATTCTGTGATGTTTTCTTGTAGGTTGTCAACCTTGATTAATAAAGCACTAGGATCTTTTATTTTCTTACTTTTATTATGAGATGATAGAAAAATCTAAAGGAATACTTTAGATATTTTTAAATGACCAACAGAGGTCTTGGGATGTGTATCTAATTTGTACAAGCAGGGAGCCATTTCTAGGCAGTCTTTGCTGAATACCTAATACCGTTCTATTTAAAGCAAGGATGATAACAGCCCCTTCCCAAAACTATCCCCTCCTTGTTCCAGGACCAAAACTGCCTTTGTAAAACTAATGAAAAGCCAAAGATTAGAATTAGGGAGGTCCTGAATTCTACTAAGACCTATGCATAGTTAGATAACATTATAACTAGTTGTAGTTTACTGCTCAGGAGTTACCCATGGGTGGTTACAAGATTTGTAACTTACCTAATTGTCCCTATAGATAACATCACAATTCTAAAACCTAAGACTGGTATTTAAGACATTTTTATACCTTTGCATTCTAGCCACCAACTGATTCCACATAGACCAGTGACTCATACCAAGGAACTAATTCAAACAATCCTATGACCTCCACCCAGGAATGGACTCATTGTAAGAAGACAGTTTCAACTTCCTATGATTGTATCCCAAATCAATCAGTATTCCCCCATTCCCTAGCCCTCTCCTGACAAACTATCCTTAGAAAACCCTATCCTCTGAGCTTTCAGCCTGGCTGATTTTAGTAATAACTCTCCCATCCTCCCACTTGGCTGGCCCCATGATTATTAAACTCTTTCTCTACTGCAATATTGCTGTCTCAGTGATTTGGCTTTATCTGTACAGAAGGCAAGAAGAAGCTGTCAGGCAATTACATCAGCCCTTGCCATGTTTCTCCCACCCCAAATACTTTAAAAACTCCAGAGATATGGCACACGCTGACATACAAGTTCAGACAGTGATCCTCTGGTATGCTTGGTTTTAGTTTTTCCCTGCTCTGGTCCCTACCTGTCACATGTCTCCACATCCCCCAGGCCTCCTGATACTGCTAGACACCACTAACTTCTATGAACTTGTCACCTGCTGTCATCATTGCTGAAGTACTGGTGCCACAAGGGACCAAAATTGTTAAGTGGCTAAGAAGGCTTTTCTCCACATTTTTTGGGTTTTTTTGTTTGATCTTTTTTTTTTTTTTTTTGGTACAGTCTTGTTCTGGCCCAGGCCACAGTGCAGTGGCATGATCTCGGCTCACTGCAACCTCCGCCTCCCAGGTTCAAGCAATTCTCCTGCCACAGTCTCCTGAGTAGCTAGAGATTACAGGCATGTGCCACCACGCCCACCTAATTTTTGTATTTTTAGTAGAGACAAGGTTTCACCATGTTGGCCAGGCTGGTCTCGAACTCCTGAGGTCAGGTGATCCACCCACCTCTGCCTCCCAGAGTGCTGGAATTACAGGCATGAGGCACCACGCCTGGCCACTCTCCATGTTTTAGATTACAATCTGTTAGAGAAATAATATAAGCAGTGCTACTACTTGTGCCCAAATGTCTCACAGAGCTTTTAGGCAACAGCTCTTTCAGTTTTCTCATAAAGCTTACCCAGCATGGCTTTCTGGACTCAGATACAAGGGGCTAAACTGAGAGCCAACTCTGAGTGGCAGACTCATATTATCCCAAGGATCACTATTTTCTCTCCAAAAACTGAGGGTGTGTTTCTGGGCCAAACCAGTGTATCTGACTCTTCTTTTAAGATGAGTGCCACTGCAGGTCTCTCAGTGACTCATACAAATAGTGGGCCTACCTTAGTTTGCCAGACATTCCCAAGGATGTCTGAACCCAACAACACATACAGCCTGGGCTAAAGGTGGTATCTCTGTTATGTATTCTTTTTTCTTCAAAATCTCTTAAGATGATAAACAAAGGCTACAAAGTTCAAGGTACCGCTGAAATGCTTATAAGACTGTTATTCCTTGTTCTGGACTTAGCAAAAATAAGAACTCTTTTAAGATGCTGTAGTCTGTGCGGGGATAACTCCCTAAACTGAAAGATAAAAATGATCAAAGAAGAAAATGTATTATCCTTAAACTCTCATCAGATTCTCTCCGAGTTCAGTCCAGAATTCAATGAACAAAAGAAAATGGATTTCTTATACTGCCCTTCTCCATTCCTCTGAATAAATTCAGCCCCCATTAGTGACTATTATATCAGAGATGATTTTAAGTCAGTTTCATTTTGAAATGAGGGGTGACAATGTGGAAAATGCCTTCTTTATGATTTTCCAGTGGTCTTCTTTATACTCTTCATGTATTTTAGTCAAAATGATGTTTCCTTCGGACTCCAATTCTTAAACCTTATTTGACACATAAGAAAAATCAAAATCAATCTTTGATCATCTGATAGCCATTAAAGCCTTAATTACAAATTAGAAGGGAAAATCCTTCATGCTCTTTTCATAATAGACACGTCTACCCTGCGTTGAAAAGCATCATGTAAGAGATGAAACAACAATGTCCACTTTGAATCAGACACTAAGCACCAGCAAGCATGCTTTATTTACATGTCACACAATGAAAGCTGACTTAAATCTTCTTCACCTAAAAGTTTTGTTTTTTAGGACGTAGGAGCAATCAGCTGATAGTCAAATCAAAAATATTTTAAGAAATGAAGAAAACCCAAAGCATTGTTGCCAAAAGTAAAAAGAGTACATGTAATGAAAGGGACAGGACACAGAAAGAGTATCAACGGCTCCCTGATTACACTGGAAGAAAGCTAAGACTCAGAGCCAAGGTCTCCCGGTCATTCTTCAAAGATGCAGAGCTAAGGGCTCTTGAGCAATTGTGGGACTCAACCACAAAATGTATAACTAATTATGCCTATAGTTAGTTATAAGATTGGGGAATTAAAATTTTTAAACGAGAAGTGTTATCAAGTCGAGTAACCCCAAAACAAAGAGGCACAATGACTAGTACTACACTCTGAAATCAGGTTCTTTCCAACAAATATTTCATCTAGAAGAACACACACTGAGCTGTTACAGGTGATTATATCTGGGTGGTGGGATTATGGGAGATTTTTACTTTATAAGTTTAATATTTCTGTACTACTTGAAGTTCTAACAATGACTGTGCATTACTCTTATAATCAGAAACAGAAAATATACTTTTCTTTTTGGTAAGTATATTAACATCTTCAAAAAATTTTTTAAATTATGAACCAGTAAAATTTTTCCTTTTTATTTATTTAACAGACAGTCTCACTCTGTCACCCAGGCTGGAGTGCAGTGGCACAATCATAGCTCAATGTAACCTCATACTCCTGGGCTCAAGCAATCCTCCCACCTCAGCCTCCCAAGCAGGAGCTGGGACTACAGGTGCATGCCACCATGATCAGCTAATTTTTTTTTTTTTTGAGAGACAAGGTCTTGATATGTTGTCCAGGCTCATCTCAAACTCCCAGCCTTAAGCAATCCTTCCACCTTGGCCTCAAGTGATGCCACTTAGCCGGGAAACTTTGAAGTAATTTTTTATTCATCCATTCCTTCATCTTTCACAGGTAATCAATCACCCATTTTCTGTCCAGTTTTTCTCTGAAATGCATCTCCCTGTTTCTTTTTCTGTTCCCTCTGCCACTCCAGGTATTTGTCACCTCATACTGAATTACTTAAAATTCCTCCTAACAGGGTTTCCCTAGTTGTCGTTATTAAAAAAAAAAAATTATTCTTTCTTTTTTTAGAGACAGAGTCTCACTATGTTGCTCAGGCTAGTCTTGAACTCCAGGGCTCAAGTGATTCACCCACCTCAACCTCCCTAGTAGCTGGGACTACAGGTGCATACCACCATGTCCAGCACTAGCTCTCTTCCTGTGAATCTATTTTGTATACTACTATCAGATTAACCTTCTAAAAATGTCATTTCTATCATATCATATCACTTTCTGACTTATAATAAAAATCCTGTGTCCTTTATAACCTGGTCCTACCCAACCAAGATAAACTTATTTCTCACTACTCTCTTAAATATGTCTCTGCTTAGGACAGCCCAGTCATCTCCCATCCCTGGCTCCCCTCACCTGAGTCAGGCACTATTACTATCCTTATTTTACAAAGAGGAAATTGAGGCTTAGAGAGATTAAGTGACCCATTTAAAATATCCTAGCCAGTAAACAGGAAAAGCAAAATTCAAATCTAGATCTGACTCACAGCCCATGCTCTTCTCTATTACTTTCACAGCAGGCGATGAAAGGGAGAAAGCTTACAGGGAAGGGTTTCAGAGGCATCAAGAATTTCTTCTTTACCATACTCCAGTTTTCCACACTCTCAAACTCAGTCCTGCTGGGATGAGTTTCCAAAATGCTGCCTAGCTTTAGAAACGTCTTCAGACTCTGACTATATTTTGAGCTGAGAGATATTCCATGACAGGCCTAAATAACCCTCAAATGAAAGAGTAAAAACAGCAAATGACACTGAGAAAGTAAGTGACAGAGCTACCACTTAGGGAGCAGCTCATCTCATAACATAACATGATGAGCTCAGCTCACCAACATAACAAGCATTGACTGGCAAACACTGTATTTACCAAGAACCTTAGGTTCACAAAGAATTCACAAATTGCTTAGTGTTTCTGTTATCTATTGCTGCACAACAAACCACCCAAAACTTAGTGACTTAAAACAGCAATGATGACTTATTATTTCACAGAATTTTATAACCTGGGCTGGGTTCAGCTGGGCAATTCTTCTGCTCTATATGCTATTTACTAGGGCTGAAATATTCACAATGGTTTTTTCACTCACATTTCTTGGCACCTCATCTGGAATGGCTGGAATAGCTGGGGAATGGCCAGGCATTCCTCCTCTATTCCATATGGTCTCTCCTGTAAAGTAGCCAGATTTCTCTACCTGACTCAGGGTTCCAAGAGTGGGCATTCCAAGAGAACACGCTGCAACATGAGAGTGTTACTCAAGCCTCTGTTTGTATCACACTTGCTAATATCTCATGTGGCAAAGCAAGTCACATCCCCAAGCTTATAGTCAATTTTGGAAGAGACAACACCAGGGCATGAACACCGAGATGCATAATTCATTGGGGCCTGCCACATTTGATCACGGCGAGCAGGTGTGACAGGCTGAGCACACCTTCTGATACCACATGGGATATTACATGGGATTTATATTTATTATTTGCTTATAGTCTATCTCCCCTAACAAGACGGTAAGTTCAAAGAGGGCAAGAGCTTTGTTTTGTTTATTTCTATACAGTACTTAAAACAGTGGCACAGAGTTAGTGCCCAACATATTGTTAAATGAATATTGAGAAAAACATCAGAGACACTGGTTATAGAAGACTGCCAAAGTTTACAGTGCAAAAGAGTCCTATCTCAGTGGAAGAATTAAAGATTCTAGAAACATCTTTGGTACAGTTTTTGCCCTTTGCAGGCCTATAGAGGCTGATAAGAGTAATGTAGCTGGGCCCTTGAGTAGATGAAGGAGTCTATTATGAAGAAATCAAATCCATTCTGTGCAGCTATTAATGATGATGGCGATCTAGATTTGCTATAAGGAAGTGTGTTAATGATACATTATTAACTCAAAAAAGCAAATTTTAGAACTTTATGTAGAATTAAATTCCATTTGCTTATTTTTAAAGCTATGCATATAGATGGCAAAAGGTACATCTTAAAACAACTTTCTGAAAGATTCACCAGAAACTAGTAACCAGTGACTACCTTTAAGGAGAGGAACTAGGGTTCAAACAGGAAAAGTGAGGGAGTCTTTAAGCTCAATGGGCTTTATTATACTATTCCCCCTACTCTTGCACAGGCTAGGGATTTTCCATTAAGAAAGTTGTTTTAAAAATATGTCTGGGGCTGGGCACTGTGCCTCATACTTGTAATCCTAACACTTTGGGAGGCTAAAGCAGGAGGATCGTTGAAGCCCAGGAGTTCAAGGCTTTAGTGAGCTAATGATTGCACCACTGCACTCCAAACTCAGTGACAGAGTGAGACCCTGTCTCTTGAAAAAAATAATAAATTAAAAATTTTTAAATAAGGGCAGGGCGGTGGCTCACGCCTGTAATCTAAGCACTTTGGGAGGCCAAGGTGGGTGGATCACCTGAGGTCAGGAGTTCAAGACCACCCGGCCAACATGATGAAACCCCATCTCTACTAAAAATACAAAAATTAGCCAGGCATGGTGGCAGGTGGCTGTAATCTCAGCTACTCAGGAGGCTAAGGTGGGATAATTGCTTGAACCTGGGAGGTGGAGGGTGCAGCAAGTTGAGATGGCGCCACTGCACTCCAGCCTGAGCAACAAGAGTGAAACTCAGTCTCAATAAACAAACAAACAAATAAGTAAATAAATACAAATAAATCTGGCTGCAGAGTGGAGGATGGCAATGGGAGAAGGTCACACTGGAAGGCAAAAGAGAAACTAGGAAGCTAATGCTGAAGTCTCTTAAGAAATATAGCCCTTTGGGCCAGGGTTAATATTAGTTTTCTATATGTGATAAGATTTCAAGTGATTGTAATTTATTTCAATAGATTAATTTATTTATTTGTGAGAAGGTCCTACTGTTCAGGCGGGTCATGAACTCCTGGGCTCCAGCAATCCTCCAACCTCAGCTTCTGAGTATTTGGGATTACAGGCACAGGCCACCACACCCAGCTCTATATTCATTTTTATTTATCTGAATAATCTCATTTTTCCACAATGATCATGTGTAACTTGAATAATTTTTTAAGTTCACAGTCAATTTCACACTGCTTCAGTGAGTTAGGATTGGAGACACCCAATAAGCTTCAAAACAGCTTGCTTAGTCTGTACAACTGCAAAGTAAACCTAGTGTGAAATAAAACACATCACTTTCTAAAGTTTGAAATTTAGCATCTTAATAAAATTAATGCCTTTTTGAGATGGGGTCTTGCTCTGTCACCAGGCTGGAGTACAGTGGCGCGATCTTGGCTGACTGCAATCTCCACCTCCCAGGTTCAAGCAATTCTCCTGCCTCAGCCTCCTGAATAGCTGGAATTACAAGTAAGCAACACCACACCCAGCCAATTTTTGTATTTTTTTTAGTAGAGATGGGGTTTTACCATGTTGGCCAGGATGGTCTCAATCTCATGACCTTGTGATAACGCCTGTCTCGGCCTCCCAAAGGGCTGGGATTACAGGTGTGAGCCACTGAGCCCAGTCAAATTAACACAATTCTTTTGCCTCAGAGTGCTGCAAGCAGGCAGACCACCCAATTAGGAACTGGGGACACAGAAACCTGGCTTGATCCTGACCAGCAATGTGATCTTGGAAAGATCCTTCCCAATGTCTGAGCCTTGTTGTCATCTTTCATTTCACTACCATAACTAATTATTCATTTATATAGTAATTACTGAGTGTCTCCTATGGTCCACGCACTTTTCAAGACACTGATAATATAAAAGTAAACTAGCAGCCAGGTGTGCTGGCTCACACCTGTAATCCCAGCACTTCGAGAGGCCGAGGCGGGCAGATCACAAGGTCAGGAGTTCCAGACCAGCCTGGCCAACATGGTGAAACTCCGTCTCTCCTAAAAATACAAAAATAAGCCGGGCATAGTGGCACACACCTGTAATCCCAGCTACTCAGGAGCCTAAGGCAGAAGAATCGCTTGAACCCAGTAGGCAGAGGTTGCAGTGAGCCAAGATCGTCCCACTGCACTCCAGCCTGGGAGACACAGCGAGACTCTGTCTCAATCAAAAAATTTAAAATTTTTTAAAAAAGTAACCTAGGCTGGGTACAGTAGTTCATACCTGTAATCACAGCACTTTCGGAGGTTGAGGCGGGCGGATCGCTCTGAGGTCAGGAATTCAAGACCAGCCTGGCCAACATGATGAAACCCCATCTCTACTAAAAAAAAAATTTGCCAAGCGCTGTGGTGCATTCCCAGCTACTCGAGAGGCTGAGGCATGAGAATCGCTTGAACCTGGGAGACAGAGGTTGCAGTGAGCCAAGACTGTGCCACTGCATTCCAGCCTGGGTGACAAAGGAAGACTGTCTCATTTAAAAAAAAAAAAAGTAAACTAAACAGGACTTATGAACTAAACAAGAGCTTACATTCTAATGAGAGACAAAGCCAATGAACAGAATAGGTAAATTCTACAAACCATTCACAAGTGGTAAAAGCTATAGAGAAAACTAAAGCAGAAACATATAGGTAGGGGAAGAAAGATGAAATTTTTTCTAAGTGTCAGAAAAAGCCCACCTCGAGAGCAACATTTGAGCAACAAATTTCATTTGTAAATGAGAAAATACCGGCTTCCTAAGGTTGTTACAAGCCTTGTTAAAACAGAATGGGCCTCACCCGAAAGCTTGTTAGAAGCGCGGAATCTCAGATCCGATCTCAGACCTACAGAATCAGAATCTGTATTTTAACAAGGTCCCCAGGTGATTTGTAAGTATAGCAAAGTTTGAGAAGCATTCATTAAAAGGATTAAATATTTGTGTCTGAACCAGGGCTGGCATATAATTGGCACTCAACAGATTCAACAATTCTTAGTTTTCTTTCTCGTTAACATAACCCTTATATCTTTCTAGTTTTAAGAATAAGTGGCCAAGCACGGTAGCTCATGCCTGTAATCCCAACACTTTGGGAGGCTGAGGAGGAAGAATTGCTTGAGGCTGGGAGTTTTAGACCAGCTTGGACAACATAGTGAGACACCATCTGTACAAAAAAAAAAAAAAAAAACCCTTAAAAATAAAGATAGCATTGAGAGTCTCTTCAATTAATTATGAATAATAAGCATATTCTGCCATTTACTTCCTTGTGGATCTAGCAGAAAATCTGAAAATAAAGCCAAGCTGCAGACAGACAAATTCACATGCAGACACATTAAAAATCCTGCCTACCTGACATTAAAGTCTCTCATTGGTGGCTAAATTTCAGTCTAATCTTTGGTAATGTTTTCCACTACTCACATATAAGAGAGACTGAGTGTGTTCCTTGACATTTGGAGATCAGGAAGTCCACCTTAAAAAGACGAGAAGACAAAATGTTGGGAAAATCTGGTGATTTTGGTGAGATATCACCAATATCTCTGGTGATAAAGGGAAAGCAAAAATTGTTTAAAGAAAGAAGAAAACATAGGTAAATAATTCAAGTTGAAGTATTGTTTTCGTTTACAAAAACAGCAACTTAAAATGAGACAATATAAACCTGTATGACTTTTCTTATACTTTGCCTCCTTATATTATACATATGAAAAGTCTGCCTTGTTGCCCTTAGTCGTCTTCTCTTTTCTAGGTAAATATCACAACATACTTCCTTACTGCCTTCCATCTTTTCTTCAACGCTTATGTAAATTTTAATTTCAAAAGCAATGGCACAACTGCGTTCTTCTTGCCCTAGTTACAGAGTATTAAATATAAGGACAAGTGGAAACCCGGAGGTTGCCACATTGATTGCAGTGTCCACGGTAAAGATAAAGGAGAAATTCCTCAATGAAAATGGGAATGACATAAACTACCAAACTACATTCAAAGCGTGCTCTAATGTTAGAGATTTAAGGTTCCTCTAAGAAATCCCGGAGGATTTTGACTTGAAGCAAAAGTGAACTTCTTCTCGGTGGTGGAAAAGTAAATTGTTAACTATTTACTTTGGGGGGTACGGCAGTGCTGGGAAAAATCTGAGGCAAAAAGCCTCTGCACGTGACAGTGCGGGCCAATACCAGGAGGTCAAGTCGCCAACGTCCCTTCGACCTTTAAATCCAAAGAAACGCAAGGCAAGGGATCCAGGGCGACCCCTGCCTTTTTCTAGCCTTTTCCCCGCCCCGGAATGGCGGCTGTGGCGAAGATCCGGGCGCACCGCGCGAGGCACTCTGGGAGCGGAAGAAGGAGGCCGCGCGTGGGGTGGTGAACCGGAAGAAGAGGAACTGGGCCTGAAGGCGCCGGGTAATCGCTAGTGCTGCAGGTGTTTGCGGGCAACAGGGAGCCAGGCCTGGCGGGCGTGTGTCGCGATGCCGGAGCTGGCGGTGCAGAAGGTGGTGGTCCACCCCCTGGTGCTGCTTAGTGTGGTGGATCATTTCAACCGGTGAGCGAACGGCCTAGCGGGCCCAGCGGCGCAGCCGCTGCTGAGTCACTGGCACTCTGGGGATGGCGCGGCGGCCGCGGGCGACCCGGGGACGCAGAACGGGTGGCTGGTGGCCCTTACTTGTCCGCGAGCCCAGACCAGCCTCGGCTCAGGATGCCGGAGTCATCCAGCCTTCCGCGCCTGCCCCAGCTGCCGCTATTTCTGGGCCTGAGCTTCCTATTCGGTTTACCGATCTCGTTTTGCCGAAGTTCGTTTTACCGAAATCTGGATGATGCCGGGGATCGTGGGGTGCGGCTAGCTTTAGTTGGCCCTGACCCCGCCCCCAAGCTCCTGTCACTTCGTTTTACCGAAGTTCGTTTTGCCGAAATCTGGATGAAGCCAGGGTGGGGCGGAGGCGGGCTAGCTCTTATTTGACCCTGCCCCCTGCCCCCAGGGTCATATCTGTGTTTATGGTCGTTTGACCAAGTTGGTTTCACCGAAATGTGGATGATGCCGGAGTCAGGCGCAGGGGGTCTAGCTTCATTTGGCCCTGAATCACGCCCCAGGCTCGTATTTATGTTTATTCTCGTTTAAACAAGTTGATTTCACCGAAAATGTGAATGATGCAAAATGAATGATGTCTGGATGATGCCGAGTGGGGCGGAGGGGGCTAGCTTCATGTGGCCCTGATCCCTGCCCCTAGGCTCGTGTGTATGACCGAGTTCCTGTTATCTAAATCTGGATGATGCTCAGCACCCCAAAGCGCTTCCTGGATCAGCTGTGGTTTTAACCTATTAACATTGCTAAATGGGAATGTGATTAGACTCCATCTCAAAAATATATATATATGTATGTGTGTGCATATGTATATATAGATGAGGTTTCCGTTTTTATTTAAAACACGAGGCCGGGCATGGTGGCTCACGCCTGTAATCCCAGCACTTTGGGAGGCCGAGACAGGAGGATCGCTTGAGCCCATGAGTTCGAAAAACCGCCGTGAGCCGAGATGGCGCCACTGCACTCCAGCTTGGGTGAGAGTGAGACCCTGTCTCCAAAAAACAGAGAGACCAATTGGAGATTTGGACCTTAATGAAAAAGGTAAGGAAATATCTCAAACGTCATCTCCTGAGCTCATTGTTTGAGGGTGTACATCCACCACCCCTTGCTTTGGAGCTGTTAATCCTGCTAGACCTGTTGCACGTGTTTCTAAGTTTTACAAGATTGTTAGTTGAACTGGCAAATGGAAAGACCCAGTTCAGAGCATCTACTGTAAAGCCATTATTGCAAAGTGTCCTTTCTCCTGCAATTTGCTCTGTGCAACTAATTCAGTGGGAGCCAAAAAAGGACTCTCAGCCTAGAATATGTTGGCTTTTCTACAGTAGAGTAATTACTGTCTTTCCCCCCACGGCATACTAGGGGCAGGGACCATTTCAGTTCTATTCAAGCACTGGTTAAGAGCACTAGCTTTCAGGCTGGCCTGGTAGCACATACCTGTAATCCTAGCACTTTTGAAGGCCGAGGTGGGTGGATTGCTTGAGCTCAGGAGTTCAAGACCAGCCTGGGCCACATGGTGAAACCCCTTCTCTACAAAAAAAAAAAAAAAAAAAAAATACAAAAATTAGCCAGGTGTGTTGGTATGTGCCTATAGTCTCAGCTATACAGGAGGCTGAGGTGGGAGGATCACTTGAATCAGAGAAGTAGAGGCTGCAGTGAGCCAAGATCATGCCTGCCACTGGACTCCAGCCCGGACAGTAGAGTGAGACCCTGTCTCAAAAAAAAAAGAAGAGCACTAGCTTCTCTGCCAAGTAAGTACAGGGTTTTAAAAAACACAAATGGATTTTTGTAGACCAAAACACAAGCCCATGAGTATGGAGGTTTCCCTTGGAGTTGGAAACTCAATTTCCCACACCCCCACAAAAAAATTAGAGGCACCAGAAATACACAATCATTAACTTTGTTTGATTCAAACCCAAAACCTAATAAGCATTTATAGATTTGCCAAGTATATGTTAAGAAAAGTATTAGTTAAACCAGTGTGAAACTAGCAGCTGTTAAGAAAGTGTAGTTAACAGTGGCTTTTGTCTTTCCTTAGCATAGAGTTGTGTTTCTGAGTCACATTTGCTAGTGGTTAAAGAATACTTCTTGAAGACAAATGAAATGAGAGTGTATAAGTGAAGCAGTTGTAACTCCTTAGGAGAAAATGACTGAGGAGGTTTGAAATGGAGATAAAAATTCTAAAGTAAAATCTTTATCATTCAGCCCTCCTCTATTTATTTATTCATTTATTTTGAGACAGGGTCTCCCTCTTGCCCAGGCTGGAGTACATGGCATGATCTCCACTCACTGTTTCTAGTCTCGAAGTCGACCTTCTGGGCTCAAAAAACCTCCCCACATCAGCCCCACAACCCCAAGTAGCTGAAACTACAGGCACACCCCCCACTATGCTCAGCTGTTTTCTATTTTTTGTTGATGGGGTTTCACCGTGTTGCCCATGCTGCCCATGCTACCCATGCTGGTCTCAAACTCCTGAGCTCAAGTAATCCACCCACCTCAGCCTCCCAAGGTGCTAGGATTACAGTCCTGAGCCACTGCGCCTGGCCTACTCTAGCATCTTGATTCCAAAAAAGACTAAAGGATGGGAAAAGTTTAAAGGAGAAAGGAAAGCTGCAAAGAAAAAATAAAGTTAAATGTGGTAGCATAGCTTAAATGTGCTTTCAAACACCAAACATTTTTAGATCCTAAGACCTGAGAAGTTTTCATTTTCTTCATTTTAAATTTCTGTGAAGTTTGAAATTTTCCCAAGCATGTATTGCTTAGCAGTCAGTGTTAAGTAAAACCTGCCATTGTGTGTCAGTACCAAGTTTATGAATTACCCCTTACAGTTAATATCAACTTTTACATTGCTTTAGGGAGATGAGTTCCCAGGTAAACTAAATTGTATCTGTGCCATTGATATTTCCCATTGAGTATCTTATTGTTGGGTCCATGTTCCTGTGTGAGCCTATTCACTCTGACCATCTGTTTTTTCTTTCAGAATTGGCAAGGTTGGAAACCAGAAGCGTGTTGTTGGTGTGCTTTTGGGGTCATGGCAGAAGAAAGTACTGGATGTATCGAACAGTTTTGCAGGTAAAAGACAAATTTTGTGTTTCTCTGAGCATGATTAAAATGGCAATTTACATTTAAAAAAAATAAACCTTTGTTACCACTTTTGACTACAACTCAGATTGTCTCAGAATTGCTGAAGTATAGAAAAGAGAACCTAAAGACTGCACCCTACACCAGACAGTAAATATATTAAATTGCAGGCCATGTGGTCTCCACTGCACCTGCTGGTCTCTGCTGTGGTAATGCAAGAGCTGCTATAGACAACATGTAAACAAATGAGAGTAGCAGTATTCCAGCAAACCTCTATAAAAACAGGCAGCTGGCACAGTTTGTCAATCCCTGCACTGAACTGTTTAAACATGATTCTTATAGGTGGAGTAGGGAGAGGGATTGGGAACTTTACCCTTTTATGTGAATCCTTACAAGAACTATCCATGTATTACTTTGTGATTAAAGCAACAACAATAAAGGAGAACTTGCTGGATGACTTCTGGACTAGAGGTCACTAACTACAGTGTCTAAAACGACCAGCTAGTAATGTCATTTGTCAAATGAAAAATTTCAGGAACTTACTGGGCTTTTAGAAAACTGAAAAGCATGTGTCTTTTATAAAGGGGGCAGCCCCGACCTGGCTATAGCTGGTAGTTGCCGGGTATTCCAGTTTTTGTTTGTTTGTTTGTTTGTTTTTTGAGATAGAGTCTCACTCTGTCGCCCAGGCTGGAGTGCAGTGGTGCAATCTTGGCTCACTGCAACCTGCGCCTCCCGGGTTCAAGCAATTCTTCTGCCTCAGCCTCCCAAATAGCTGGGACTACAGGCGCTCGCCACCACACCCAACTAATTTTTGTATTTTTAGTAGAGACGGAGTTTCACCATATTGGCCAGGCTGGTCTCAAACTCCTGACCTTGTGATCCGCCCACCTCAGCCTCCCAAAGTGCTGGGATTACAGGCATGAGCCACCATGCCCAACTGGTATTCTAGTTTTTTAAGAGAAGATAGGAGTCTGAATTTTTATATGAATTCTCTAGTTTTTGAGGGCCGCTCAAAAAAAAATTTAATACTGTTTTGGGCAAGTGAAACATGTAAGTGAATCAGATCTGGCCTAGGGGTCTTTACTTGTGACCTGTGTTCTACGTTTCTATCTAGCACCCTAAACTAACTTTGTTTTCCTCTATAGTTCCTTTTGATGAAGATGACAAAGACGATTCTGTGTGGTTTTTAGACCATGATTATTTGGAAAACATGTATGGAATGTTTAAGAAAGTCAATGGTATGTCTTGATGTTCTAAGGTGTTCTAGCATAGAGTTGATTTGTATGTATGGGGGTCTTCTCTTCTCTTTCTGTAACATCAAGTGCCCTTTTACTTAGCTAGACTTAAGTGAGACTAGAGATAGTAGAGGAATAAGGTAGAATAAATGAAAAACTAGAGTAGCAATTTAAGGCCAGATGGACCACCTGGGTTTGGGTAAGAGGGGAAATAACCCTCTCATTGCAGCAGAAAAATCAAGAACTATCTAGTAAAATCAGTCTTCCATTAGAGCTTTAGTACCACCAGGGTAAATATGACTGGAATTTTCAAAGAGGTAAAGGACATAAACTCCTGATGTTCTCATCCTTTTTGAGGAAGTTGTATAAATCTTCATGAAATAGTTAAAGCCCACTAATTTTTTTCCTTCCTAGCCAGAGAAAGAATAGTTGGCTGGTACCACACAGGCCCAAAACTACACAAGAATGACATTGCCATTAATGAACTCATGAAAAGATACTGTCCTAATTCCGTAAGTGCTTTTTTTGAAATTCTTGAATGATGTTTTTGCCAGTCAGCTCAAGTAAGCATCCTGGGAAGAATTTCAGTAGCAAACCTGCTTACTGCTTTTTCTCCATAAACTTCTGTTAATTTGCAGTGCTCTGTGAAGTATACTATAACCTAATATATTTGATAAATAACAGTTTATACCTTCTAAGTACCAGGTGTAGGAGTTATTTCATGTAATCCTCTCATCTGTACAAATGAGAAAACTGAGGTTCAGCATGGTTGGCAAGGTCTGGTAGTGGTGGGACCAGGATTGACATTTTGCCTGTATTGACACTAATGCCCTTGTGCGAGGCACTATACTGCCCTTCAGCTTGTTAATAAAGGGGATCAAAAAGCAGAAAAAATGGTGAGATCATTTGAGCTATAAATGCATTTTCACTGAAAATTCTGATTCGTTTATAATTGAATACAAGCAATAACTTTAGTAATTATGAGAAGAATGACTGAAATGATCCCTTTTGTGCTAGGCATGAGATGATTTGCTAAGATGTGTTTCTCTGCCAGGTACTGGTCATTATTGATGTGAAACCAAAGGACCTGGGGCTGCCCACAGAAGCGTACATTTCAGTGGAAGAAGTCCATGATGTAAGCCATCTTTCTAGGAACCTGGGAAGTTAGGCTTGCTCCTTATTGGGTGAATGGCTTTTTTTCCATTTTCAGGTCAACAAATCCTTTGTCTCTATAACAAAAGAAGGTAGTTAAGTTTTTTCCCTTTGAATTTTTTAATCACCATATTTTGGAAACAGAGAGGAACATAGAAATCTAAATTCTCAGCCAGGCACAGTGGCTCACCCAGTGCTTTGAGAGGCCAAGGTGGGAGGATTGCTTGAGTATAGGAGTTCAAGACCAGCCTGGGCAACATCCCAAGACCTCTACAAAAATAAAAACATTAGCCAGGCATGATGGTCCATGCTTGTACTCCTAGCTACTCAGGAGGCTGAGACGGGCGCCCAGGAGTTCAAGGTTACAGTGAGCTATGCTCATTGCCACTGCATTCCAATCTGTGCGACAGAGTGAGACCCTGTCCCCCCCCCAAAAAAACAAAAATCCAAATTTCTCTTTTACAAATGAAAAGTTTAAGGGATAAATTACAGTCTGCTTGTGAATTTCATATGCAGTATTTTTCCTTACATTCAGTTTTAAGATTTGGAAAAGGGTATTTTAGGATAGCTCTCTGCAAATGTTCCTTGCATCAAGTTCTGTCTTCCTGAAGCTTTTCTCTTTACCTGGCTACCAGAGAGCTTAGATCCAAATGTGTCGCCTAGTTGCAATAGGGCTTTCATCCCTGGTTTTGACCCAGTTGTTTTAGTTTTTTCTCCTGCCTCTTTAGAAAAGGAATTATGGGGCCAGGCACGGTGGCTCACGCCTGTAATCCCAGCACTTTGGGAGGCCAAGCGGGTGGATCATGAGGTCAAGAGATCAAGACCATCCTGGTCAACATAGTGAAACCCGGTCTCTACTAAAAAATACAAAAATTAGCTGGGCGTGGTGGCGTGCGCCTGTAGTCCCAGCTACTCGGGAGGCTGAGGCAGGAGAATTGCTGGAACCTGGGAGGCAGAGGTTGCAGTGAGCCAAGATCGTGCCACTGCACTCCAGCCTGGCACCTGGCGACAGAGCGAGACTTTGTCTCAAAAAAAAAAAAAAAAAAGGGAGAAAAGGCAGGTCACACCTGAATCCCAGCACTTCGGGAGGCTGAGGTGGGTGGATCCCTTAAGGTCAGGAGACCAGCCTGGCCAACATGGTAAAACCACGTCTCTACAAAAAAAAAGAAAAGGAATTGTGGTTACTCATACACACAAACCAATGAAGCCAGATATTTTTTTTAGTAGAGGATAAAGCAACATACGGATCATGTTACAAGATGAAACTCAAGAGGAATTCATGCCTGTTGTAAAGGTTACCAAGAAATTCCACAAGCCTGTTAAAGGTTCTGACCATCCTGGCATCCAAAGCAAGGATGAGAATGCCCCTTGCAGGATTAACACTATCTTAAGTAAAATAATCACAGCTAACTTTTACAGCACTTTGTGTGAGTTGAGTGACTCACTCAAGGTCTTGCAGCTCCCTTATTACATACATCGGGGAGCCAAACTTTGAACCCAGTTAGCCTGGCTGGGGAGCCTGTGCTCTTACTACTACGTCCTGCCTTGCAGACATTTTACAGCCTTTTTACGGGAGATGTACAGTCTCTTCTGGCACAAGGTCTGAGAAAAGTATCTTCTGAGTCCCATCAGGAAGTCACTGAGTGACCACCATGAACTGTGTCCCCAGTGGATCCTTTGATTAATTCATACCTCCAGAAAGCCAGCTATTCTGATTGCATTGTTTTTGGCACTCTGGAATCACTTGATCCAAGAGACATAAAAGGGCTAAAAGTTATATTTTTCTGGCATGAGCTTATGTTGTCCATTCTAGAAATAACTATATACTTTTTTTTTGGAGACAGAGTCTCACTCTGTTGCTCAGGCTGGAGTACAGTGGCATGGTCTCGGCTCACTGCAACCTCTACCTCCTAGGGTCAAGTGATTCTCATTCCTCAGCCTCCAGAGTAGCTGGGATTACAGGCACCCACCACCACACCTGGCTAGTTTTTGTATTTTTAGTAGAGATGGGGTTTCACCATGTTGCCAAGGCTGGTCTCAAACTCTCAGCATTCCAAAGTCCTGAGATTACAGGCATGAGCCACCACAGCCAGCCAGAACTATACACCTTTTTTTTTTTTTTGAGATGGAGTCTTGCTCTGTCACCCAGGCTGGAGTGCAGTGGCACGATCTCGGCTCACTGCAACCTCTGCTTCCTGGGTTCAGTCAGTTCTCCTGTCTCAGCTTCCTGAGTAGCTGGGATTACAGGCACCCACCAACACGTCTGGCTAATTTTTGTATTTTTAGTAGAGATGGGGTTTCACCGTATTGGTCAGGCTGGTCTTGAACTCCTGACCTCAGGTGATCCACCTGCCTCAGCCTCCCAAAGTACTGGGATTACAGGTGTGAGCCACTGTGCCCAGCCGAGAACTATATGCTTTTAAGAACCAACCTGAGACTTCCCTGTGTGTTCATCCCAAGTATGGGCTTGAGGGAGGATCCGGATTTTTCTCAACACACAGTCCCCCAGCAGACTGCATCACTGAGCAGCACCACAGTGATGGTAGCTTTGAAGGCTAAACTTTCAAAGCAAGCCTTACCCACCCTTGCCATAGAAAATTCTCAGTCATGCACTCATTAAATGAGCTGAGTTAAAGCAAAAGACTTAGAGTGCGAAAAGGAACACATGTCTGCTTGTGGAAAATAAATAATTATAGTTAAGCTTCCTCTCCCAGGATGGAACTCCAACTTCAAAAACATTTGAACACGTGACCAGTGAAATTGGAGCAGAGGAAGCTGAGGAAGTTGGAGTTGAACACTTGTTACGGTGAGACCTTAGCACAGCATCAAAATCATTCACTGCCCAAGAGGTCACACGGGGTAAGGAAGAGGTCTGTGTCGGGAGTGTGGAGACCTGGGTTCTGGTCCTGGCCATCCACTAACAATTCTGCCATTCTGAGCAAATCACAGCCCCTTTCCAGGCCTTTGTTTTCTTGTGTGTAAATCATCGACTGTGAGATGTCTTGAGTTACAATATACGACTGTAGAGAGCACACCTTACCTGGAAACTGTAATGTTGACTGTGGCAGGAACAGAGGTGTGAAATACATGAAGGCCTGCACTCTCCACTAGATGTTCTTCTCAACAAGTGTAGCCCATTTTCTAGAGAGAATCTTCCTCTTCAGATAGCTTTTGTTTTAAAATCATGTATCTATATAATCCTTATTTTAAAAAGGTCATAGTTTTAATCAGTGAGGTTCCTTCCAGGTCTAAAAATTACCGTCTCATTTAGTATCTTCTGGAAATTCTGGAGATGCAGGTAGAAAAAGTGCCATCTTTTTAGGAATAAGAACGGTGAGCTAGAGAGCTGCTGCCAGAGTTATTGGCAGATCTGAACTGTTGACCTAAAAACGATCTTTTTTTTCCTTAAGTGAAAATGGTTTTATTTTAGCTCTCTTTTATAATTATTTTTTGAAAAATGTCCTGTGATGAGAAAGATAAAATATGTGCCCCAAATGATAATGAAATTAAGGGAATTGATAAATCTTTACCAAATGGAGAAGCGATATTCTTTTAAAAACTTGCCACACCCAACGAAGCTAGGTATTAGAATGTGAGAACTTGCGCAATAACATGGTACCCTAATGCTTTTTCCTGCCCTTTCTAACTGTGGGTCGTTACAGAGACATCAAAGACACAACGGTGGGCACTCTGTCCCAGCGGATCACAAACCAGGTCCATGGTTTGAAGGGACTGAACTCCAAGCTTCTGGATATCAGGAGCTACCTGGAAAAAGTAGCCACAGGGAAGCTGCCCATCAATCACCAGATCATCTACCAGCTGCAGGACGTCTTCAACCTGCTGCCAGACGTCAGCCTGCAGGAGTTTGTCAAAGCCTTTTACCTGAAGACCAACGACCAGATGGTGGTGGTGTACCTGGCCTCGCTGATCCGTTCTGTGGTTGCCCTGCACAACCTCATCAACAACAAGATTGCCAACCGGGACGCAGAGAAGAAAGAAGGGCAGGAGAAAGAAGAAAGCAAAAAGGATAGGAAAGAGGACAAGGAGAAAGATAAGGAAAAGAGTGATGGAAAGAAAGAGGAGAAAAAGGAGAAAAAGTAAAACATGTATTAAATAACTTTTTTAATTTGTAAATTAAAATCTTACCAACTAAATCAGTGTGCCGCTGGAGGGTTCTTTTTCACTTCTTTAAAAAGACTTGCTTGTTAGAAAGCTGTCCCAACAAGAGCTCCTGCCTCCAGTCACTCTGGCTGTGGCACTCCATGGAAGTGAACAGAGACTGATCTCAAACCTGAACTGCAGCTTCAGCGCTGTGACTTGGGGATACGATAGTCAGCTCAGGCTTCAGATCGTGTGAGAAACATGAAGAGAAGTCAACAAACCAGTTCTGGTTCTCTTCATTGTTTTATCTCTAAAACCAGGAGTTGAATTTTCTCCGTCTTGAAAGACTCTTGGGGTCTGTTTCTGGTATTTTACAAAATTAATTATTAAATGGAATGCATGAATTCCATATGCTCTCTGCCTGGTCACACCTAGAGTGCTGGCCCTTCTGAACTCTGTTGACAATACCACACCGTTTTGGACCCGTAGCTCTGGCATTCTCAGGGGTTGGGATTCAGCTCCTTATATTGTTTACCTTCAAAGACACAATTAAATGGCTTGATTTTTAAGTCTGTGTTCTAGTCGTTTTTGACTTTGGGAATAGTGATCCATTGTTTCCAGAAGCAGCCAAGACAGTCTTCAATTGGAGCTGCCTTAAGGAGTTCTCTTGGATTCTATCATTTATGAAAGAGAGCGTCTCATTCCCCTAAATGGAAACAGGCAGTCTGCTGTAGTGAGAAAAGTTATCTGAGCCCAGAAGACCCGGGTTCTCATTTGTGCCTCAGAGCCCTCATTCTTGAGGTGGTAGGTTGCAATCAGTTGTCTCTGAAGTCCCCAAAACAGTGTTTCAAAAGGGACACATTCATTTGCCACTGCAGCCGTTGTAAGTGCCTCAGACCACAGGTCAGTGGGCGTGTTATTAAGAATGGAACGTTTCCCCCAAGGTAAGTGCACAGGACTCCTAGAGGAACAAATTCAATAAGGCACTAAATCATTTGGCATACAGTAGTCACAGATACTAAATTTCCTTTCTTGAACAGGTAGAACCTCTCAAATGCACTACATGGATTATTCATGTGGAGAGATTTCAGAATATAATAAAATAGTGCAAAAACCCTCAGTTGCATCTCATAAACCACTTCATGAGGTTATAATTCCTTAAGTAATCAGAACCATCAGGTTTTGTTTTTTGTTGAGACGGAGTTTTGCTCTTGTTGCCCAGGCTGGAGTGCAATGGTGGCACAATCTTGGCTCACTGCAACCTCCGCCTCCCGGGTTCAAGGGATTCTTCTGCCTCAGCCTCCCGACTAGCTGGGATTACAGGCATGCACCACCACACCCGGCTAATTTTTCGTATTTTTAGTAGAGACAGTTTCTCCAAGCTGGTCTCGAACTCCCAACTTCAGGTGATCCACCTGCCTCAGCCTCCCAAAATAGAAGCATCAACTTTACACAGACCTGCCAAAGAGCGAGTTAGTGGAAATTTGGGAATGGATACAGCTTGAGTATCCCTCATCTGACATGCTTGGAGCCAGAAGTGTTAAGGATTTGGGAAATTTTTGAATTTTATATTTGCATTATACTTAGCATATCCGATCTGAAATGGTTTAATGAACATTTCCTTTGAATACCATGTAAGTGCTCAAAAAGTTTCAGATTTTGGAGCATTTCAAATTTTTGGATTAGGAGCACTTAACCTGTAGCAAAATGTAAAATGGCTCTTATTTAGCATAAATAGAGGTATTTATGATCAGGGTCATTTCAGAGTTCAAGATTCTGAGATAAAAAGGCATGGCAAAGTGAAAACAGAACAAAACAGACATTCCTGTTTCAGAAGCCAAAAGTCAGATGGTTGTATCTAATTGAATAAAAGAAACTTGAGGTGTATCGCAAACCACGGGAGCACTGAAGAAGCTTTTCAGATTTGGGTGCCGTGTTTGGAACACACTGATACGACAGGTACCCTGGACCACAAATCCTCTAGAAAATGGGCAAAAGCAAGACCCAAGCATGGGGGAAGAGCCAGGTGTCATGGTGCTGAAGCTTTAAGGAGGGGAACGTGGTGTCATCCTAAGGAACAGGCCCTGTATTTGAGGCTGAGGGGCAAGTGCATACCTGAATTGACACCACACAAGATTTAGGTTGACCTTTGAAAGTATAATGCAGGGTTGGGCGCAGTGGCTCGTGCCTGTAATCCCAACACTGGGAGGCTGAGGCAGGAAGATCACATGAGCCCAGGAATAGAGACCAGCCTGGACAACATAGTAAGATCCATCTCTACAAAAAAATTTAAAATTGCCTGGTTGTGGTGGGATGTACCTTAGTTCTAGCTACTCAAGAGGCTGAGGTAGAAGGATCACTGGAGCCAGGAGCTCCAGGCTGCAATGAGCTGTGATCGCACGCCACTGCCCTCCAGCCTGGGCAACAGAGCAAAATCCTGTCTCTTTAAAAAAAAAAAAGTATCATTTGGATTTAAAAGACTTTCCCAGAGTCCAGTGAACTAGCACAATGCCACAGGCTTTTAAGTTGGACAGTCTGATGAATTGAAATGTTTACTGAGCATCTAAGAACATGGGAATCCCCAGGCCTTCTTGTTTTTAATAGTTTGGCCCACACACAGACAAAACTGCCTTCTACCTTCCTAACGGGAATCTTCCATTCCTACTTATGAATAAAACAGCCTGTAGCCTGTGGAGTCACTAGGCGCACTTTCTAAGGCCAAATTGCTGCCATCATATAGAAGAGGGGGGAGCCCAGTAGTCTACCAATAGCAGCGCTTTGAGCAGCCTTGCTCATACAAATAGCAGCTGACTTGAATGCAAAACCCAGGGCCCAGCCTTAAAATAAAGCCTTACATTTGTATAGTCTGGCAGTCTGGAGATGAGACTTTTAAACAGCTTTTGCTGGTTTTAGAAACACCGAAAAAGTATTCTGGAAAAAGGGTGATCCCGAGCCTGGATCTCATCTCCATAGCTGCAACATCAGCTTCCCTTCCATTTCACCACAGTTTCAGAATGACAAACAGATTTGAGGCTGCTCCTGTGATGCACATTACAGAGGATGGTGTTTATTTCTGAATTATGGTTTTCTGTTTGAAAACATAATGTGGGTTATAGACAGGGGATAAATGTGGAGAGGGTCCTGATGTCAAGGGGAAGATTCTACCAAAACTAGAGCACTTTAATGCCAGAAGCGGGCAGGGCGCGGTGGTGCACGCCTATAATCCCAGCAATCTGGGAGGTCGAGGTGGGTGGATTACTTGAGGTCAGGAGTTTGAGACCAGCCTCTCCAAACCCCTGGTGAAACTCCATCTCTACTAAAAATACAAAAATTAGCTGGGCGTGGTGGTGGGCGCCTGTAATCCCAGGCTACTCGGGAGGCTGAGGCAGGAGAATTGCTTGAACCGGGGGATGCAGAGACTGCAGTGAGCCAAGATGGTGCCATTGCCAGCCTGGGTGACAGAGTGAGACTCTGTCTCAAAAAAAAAAGAAAAAAAAAATGCCAGAGGCAAATGAGGGACAACCACAGGTTAAAATTAAGACAAGCCAAAACAATGCAAACTTTTTTATATTAGATATTTGACTTAAAAATATCTCAATAAAGTGTTAGTTTTCTCAAAAAAAAATAAAAATAGAAAAGAAAGCAGGAAATAGCCCTCAACTTACAGAAAAGAATGAAATCTCCCATTCACTGGGAAGTTATGAAAAGGCTTTTTCTTCTATGATTTACCTACCAAAATATCTATAAAGCAGAATAAAACTTGAGAATGAGTTAGGATTATTAGACTATAACCAAACGACTTTCATCTGCCCTGTCAGGGAAAATGGGGTGGCTACAGGACACGTGGGAAGGCAGAGAAACATTTGATTTATATGACATACAAGAGAAAATATTTACAACTTCCCAGACCAAATGTATTGCAAATTATTACACATAATACAGACAAATACCTGGCCACATTCCTATGCCTTTCAACTTTTGGCATTACGATTTTGCCTGGGAGCAATGCAAAATTGAGATCTTTTTTAAAAAAGTAAAGCCTGTTTTTTGCTGGACACAGTGGCTCATGCCTGCAATCTCAGCACATTGGGAGGCCGAGATGGGCAGATCGCGAGGTCAGGAGTTCGAGACCAGCCTGGCCAACATGGTGAAACCCCGTCTCTACTGAAAATACAAAAATTATCCTGGTGTGATGGTGCATGCCTGTAATCCCAGCCACTCAGAAGGCTGAGGCAAGAGAATCGCTTGAACCCAGGAGGTGGAGGATGCAGTGAGCCAAGATCACGGCACTCCAGCCTGGATGACAGAGCAAGACTACGCCTCAGAAAAAAAAAAAAAAAAAGCCTGTTTTTATTCGGGGGGTATAGAATTGACTCAGTATGGACATGGAGGTGAGGAAAGAAAACATAAAAAGAAAGGAAGAAGAAACTGGAAGTCGTGTATCTTGGGCACAAATCAAGAGGAATCTTTTGCTAATCGTTGCTCTTTGGAGCCAATCTGTCCTTCAACACTAGATGGAGTCATTGACTCATCTCATCTCCTGGCAAGAGGAAAACTTGATTCCCAGTTCGGCATAGATTTGGGAATCTCCCCCAGTTACTTCCTGCCATTTCTGCTTTTGGCTGAAGCCATCCAGGCAGAATTTTGAAGGAATTTGAAGAGCATATGGATGCAAAAAGACTGGGTCAAGCCTCCACCTCCTCCCTTACCGAACTCTTGCACACTGCGGCTGGGGAATGAATATACAAGCAGATGGTTCATGCTTTGATTTTCCTCACTGCTGGTATTACTCATCTCATGAGGCTGAGTCTCACTCTGTAACTCACGCTGGAGTGCAGTGATGCGATCACAGCTCACTGCAGCCTCAGTCTCCTGGGCTCAAGCGATCCTCCTGCCTCTGTCTCCTGAGTAGCTCAAATTGCAGGCATGAGCCACCACACCCAGCTAATGTTTCAACTTTTTTAAGAGACGCGGTCTTGCCATGTTGCCAAGGCTGGTCTTGAACTGTTGGGCTCAAGCAATCCTGCTGCCTCAGCCTTCCAAAGTGCTGGGATTACAGGCATAAGCTACCACGTCCAGCCTCCTAATTAAGGACCACAGTCAGTGGTGTACTGGTAAACATGTAATAATCAGTTCTCAAAAAAAGGGAGAGGGGCACTGATTTGTAAGCCTTTGCCAATTTTCCCAGTATAAATATTCCCACAGTGGCTGATTTCAAGCCAACAGCCTGAGTTGGGAGGCGAGGCGCAGGAGCACAGTGCTACATGGTATTTCCATCTTACAGATAAGATAGACAAAAATAACCTTAGGAGCACACCTGATAGTAAAATGTAGTAAAGAAATTAGCGCGGGGCACGGTGGCTCACATCTGTAATCCCAACACTTTGGAAGACTGAGGCAGGCAGATCACCTGAGGTCAGGAGTTTGAGACCAGGGTGGCCAACATGGTGAAACCTCATCTCTACTAAAAATACAAAAATTAGCTGGGCATGGTGGCATCGGCCTGTAATCCCAGCTACTCAGGAAGCTAAGGCAGGGGAATTGCTTGAACCCAGGAGGCAGAAGTTGCAGTGAGTTGAGATCGTGCCACTGCACTGCAGCCTGGACAACAGAGCGAGACTTCGTATCAAAAAAAAATTAGGATTCGATGTGTTGAGAGTTTTAACAATCTTTTCTTAATATAATCTATTTAATTGTAAGTTTATACAATTTTTTTTATCAATGGTTGTGTTTAGCCTCCAGCTCACAAAATTTCTGAAAATTTAACAACTGGCTCTTGCAAATCCGGCAAACTGGCTCCAAGGCCACCAGCGAGGACCCCAGCGGCCCCACCCTTTCCAGTGCTATTTAAATGACCACTGCCTTCATGACTGTTATATAATCTCCAGTTGTTTTCATTTGGTACCTGTTTCTGGACTTGGGTTCATCAAAAGTAGCCCTCCTCACACAGTGGCAAATAGTTGTAGGTGACAAATCTTTGTCAAATGCCTGAGACTTTTCCAGAAGGAAGTGGTGCTGGTTGGTTGATTGATTCATTTGCACTTAATAGGACCTCAGCTGGCCATTCAAAGTGCAGAAACAATGACAGCAAAATTCACTATAATGCTTGTTACAAATTCAGGTTTCTGGCTGGGCACAGTGGCTCATGCCTATAATCCCAGCACTTTGGGAGGCCGAGGCGGGCAGATCACTTGAGGCCAGGAGTTCGCAACCAGCCTGGCCAACACAGTGAAAGCCAGTATCTGCCAAAAAAATACAAAATTTTGCTGGGCGTGGTGGCACGAGCCTGTAGTCCCAGCTACTCGGGATGCTAAGGCCAGGAGAATCTATTGAACCCGGGAGGCAGAGATTGCAGTGAGCTGGTATCTTGCCACTGACTCCAGCCTGGGCAAGAGAGTAAGACCCTATCTCAAAAAAATAATAAAAATTCAAGTTTCTGGGCCCAACCCCAGACTTACTGTGTTAGAATCTCTGGGAATCTGTGTTTTTAAGATGGTCTCCATATGGCTGCTGCCCACGTGAAAGTTAGAGAACATTTATTTTGATGTGGAACAATCTTACCAATTTTTTTTTTTTTACCAGTCCAGTGGTCTGATTTGTTTTTGTGTGCTGTTTTAAAATCTTTTCATAGAGATGAGTCTCCCTATGTTGCCTAGGCTGGTCTTAAACTCCTGGGCTCAAGCAGTCCTCCTGCTTTGCCCTCCCAAAATGAGGAGATTACGTGTGTGAGCCACTGTGCTCAGCTTTTTTTTTTTTACACCTACGAAGCCATGAATTCAAGAGGATTAGGTTTCAGCAGTCTGGGTTCCCTTTCCCTGTTCTCACAAATTGTGCTTCTCTGGCTGGAGCAGGCTGGCGCTTCAGTTGAACCCAGGAACCCAGGTACTCTCTGGCTTTTTTTTTTTTTTTTTTTTTTTTTTTGAGACAGAGTCTCTGTCTCGGTCTGTTGCCAAGGCTAGAGTGGTGCAATGGTGCAATCTTGGCTCACTGCTACCTCTGCCTCCTAGGCTCAAGCAATTCTTTCAGCTCAGCCTCCTGAGTAGCTGGAACTACAGGTGCCTACCACCACACCTGGCTAATTGTTGCATTTTCAGTAGAGACAGGGTTTCACCATATTGATCAGGCTAGTCTCAAACCCCTGAACTCAGGTGATCCACCCACCTCGGCCTCCCAAAGTGCTGGGATTACAGGCATGAGCCACTGCGCCCGACCCTCTTCCTGACTCCATCCCCACCTCTTACCCCTCGGCATAAAAACACTTAGCTCCCTCCCATGTTACACACGCACACCTGCACTCTGCAGCTTCTGCTGTAGCCTTTCTCCATCCTTCTATTCCCAGTTAACCTTCAACAAATGGCTAATAGATGCCTGTTGCCTTCTCTTCTTTGTTTTCCAGGTATTTCTTTAATCATCTGCAGTCTGGCTTTTGCCCTCCACCATTCCACTAAAGTAGATCTCACTAAAGTCACCAGTGGCTTCTACTTTGCCCATCCGGTTGCCCCTTCTCAGCCCTTATGTATTAGTCTGTTTTCACACTGCTGATAAAGACATATGCAAGACTGGGTAATTTATAAGGAAAAAGAAGATGAATGGACTCACAGTTCCACATGCCTCGGGAGGCCTCACAATCAAGGCAGAAAGCAGAAGGCACGCCTTACGTGGCGGAAGACAAGAGAGAACCTGTGCATGGGAACTCTTCTTTATAAACCATCAGATCTCGTGAGACTTATTCACTATCATGAGAACAGCATACAAAAGACCCGCCCCCATGATTCATTCGCCTCCCACTGGGTCCCTCCCATGACATGGAGGAACTGTGGGAACTACAATTCAAGATGAGCTTTGGGTAGGGACACAGCCAAACCGTATCACCTTACCCCCCTGATGTGATCTCTGACGCTTCGATCATGGTACTCTTCCCTGCTTCTGGGACCCTCCTGAGTCCCTTTGGCTCCGTTTCCTCTAGACCCTCATTTGACTCAACCTATATCTTATATTTTAAAGAATCCCACATCATTTTCTGATGCCTCTAATTCCAATGCTCATTCCTCCTCTTCTTCCAGATCCTGGCTGGTCATGCCACCACCCGCCACCAGAACACAGGAGCCATACTGGCCACTCTGCTCAGCCTCAGCCTCTGCATTCAGCCACCTGGTCCAGTGGGTCCTACCACGTGGACCCTCTCTGACACCCACCCCTCTGCCTTCCTGCTGCTCCTGCCTATTCATCTCTCTTTTCTGTTCTATTGCTACAGTTGCCCAACGGCTTTTCTGCCTTCTTTCTCGCCTTCCCTCGCCTCTTTACTCTACTCCAATGCCAGAGTTACGTGCTGGAGGAAGAACCTCAAATGTAGAGAGTGGCGAGAATCTTACTACTCCGTTCATGACTGCCATCATCATCATCACCATCATCAAACGTTTCCTTTGATTTTTTTTTTACCTGATTTCCTCTATCATTCTAACCAGCCATCCCCCCCACACACATAAGCTATAGCCACTTCAATGTGTTTAATAAATGTCCTTAGATGTGGATGGACCCACAAAGAACATACAGCATAACGTTCTCAAACACCTGATCTCGTGATCTGCCCACCTCGGCCTCCCACAGTGCTGGGATTACAGACGTGAGCCACCACGTCTGGCCCATGCAGCGTCATGTTCTATGGCATGTGTTTTAATTTCTATAAATTTCCCTTTCATCTCATTCTTTCCTACCTTTTTTTCAAACTCAAAACTATGTTTTAAAGATCTATCTTCATTGCTGTGTGTATAGATTCATCCAGTTCATAGCTTGTAACTGCTTGTGGCAGTTACAATGTGTCCCCAAATCCTGTTCCACATTCCTTTTTCCAGGACAGACTACTCTTCCCGCCCCTTTGCACCAGGGGAAGGCCACAACATGAGTCCTAGACAACGAAAAACATAAGCAGACTGGGACAGTGAAAAGCCCCTCCTGTGTCTCTCAACCCCTGCCTGGACAATTGAGGAGGGACAGGTTGAGACGGCAAGTCACGCAGGGTGCAGCCAACTGCTGAGTCCCTTATGGAGAAGAGACATCCTAGAAAAATACGTGCCTTGCATTCGATTTGATACAAGCTGGAAGTAAAACTTACGTTCAGCCATTGAGATTTCAGGGCTGTGTGTCATCACGACGTAACCTCACTTACCTGGCTAGTCCACTAAGGAGGGGGATCCACTGTAATCATCCACCATGATTGACTTATCTGCCTTCTACTGATGGACACCTGGGTTACTTCCAGCTCTCTGACACCCAAACAAAGCCACCACATGTCCTCACAAGGACGTGAGCAAGAGTTTCTATGGAGTCCATGTCCAGCAGTTTGCAGGAACATAGAATATACGCATAGTTCATGTCTCTAAGTACAGCCAGATTGCACGCTAGGGTGGCCGCGGTCCTTTATGCTCCTACTCACAGTTCATAAGGGTCACCGTTTCTGAAACCATAGTATGTTTTAGCAGCTTAAAGCATGGACTGAAGTCAGACTGCTTGACTTGGAATCCAAGATGTATAAACTACTAGCTGTTAAGGCTCCATGGCCGGGAACAGTGGCTCATGCCTATAATCCCACCACTTTGGGAGGCCGAGGCAGGCAGATCACTTGAGGTCAGGAGTTCGAGACCACCCTGGCCAACACGGTGAAACCCCATCTCTACTAAAAATACAAAAAGTTAGCCAGGCGTGCTGGTGCATGCCTGTAATCCCAGTTACTCCGGAGGCTGAGACAGGAGAATCACTTGAACCTGGGTGGCGGAGGTTGCAGTGAGCCGAGATCGTGCCACTGCACTCCAGCCTGGAAGACAGAAAGACTCTGTTCCCCCACCAAAAAAAAGACAACTCCCTATCTCCATTTTCTCATCTGCAAAACAGGAACAATCAAACTACCTGCTTCATAGATTTGTCAAGAAACTTACATGAAATATTACACATAAGGGGCTTGGAGCAGAGCCTGCACATAGTCTATCCTCTGAAAGTATGATTTTTAATGGTCCGTAGTAATATGCTTGCCAATCTAATACTGCGTATTATCCAGCGTCCCAATTTTTACAGCTTTTAGGAGTGCAATAGTATTCTGAAGTTATTTTGATACAGCTTTCTCCCCCATGGCCATGTTTACTTTCCCTTCTGCGAATTGCTACTTCTATCTTTTGCCCATCTTTTTTTCTATTGAGTTTCTTTTCTTTTTCTTGTTGATTTGCAACTATCCCTTGAATATTCAGGAAACAACTCCTGTTTCGGTTTTGTGTGGCAACTCTCTTCATTCAGTCCCATCTGTCTGTTACTTTATCTGTGGGGGAGCTTTGTGGAACAGAAATCCTTTATTTTGCTGTAGACAGATCTATCCATTCTCCCCAATGGTTAGCGCTTTGTGAATCATATTTAAGAAGTCCTTCCCTGGCTTAAAGTCCCAAATCTATTCTCATACTTACACATCCATTAGCTTTATGTTTTCACCTTTACACTAGATCTTTTCATCCACTTCAAGTTTCTGTTTTATTATTTTTTTTGAGAGACAGGGTCTCACTCTGTCACCCAGGCTGAAGGGTGCAGTGGGACGATCATAGCTCCCTGCAGCTTGATCTCCTGGGCTCAAGCAATCCTCCCACCTCAGCGTCCTGAGTAGATGGAACTACAGGTGCACGCCACCATGCCCGGCTAATTTTTTGTAGACACAAGTGTCTTGCTATGTTGCCCAGGCTGGTCTCCCAACCTTAGACTCCCAAGGACAAGGATTACAGGTTGTGAGCACCCAGCCTCCACTTCAAGTTTCATGACTTTTTCTATCTGCCGATTTTCAGCCCTGCACCTCCCCAGCCTTCTGTTGTCCCACGAGTCCCCAAGCCTTGGGCCTGAATACATTTCTGGTCTGCAGCAGGCGGGGACGGGCAGTAGCTGAGTTGCGTGGGGTCTGGGAGGACAGGTGGAGGTGGGTGTCCAACTCCTGTGTATATGGATGCTTAACAACTCCACTTGGTTGGTTTTTATTTATTTATTTATTTATTTATTTATTTATTTTTAAGACACAGTCTTGCTCTGTCAACAGGCTGGAGTGCAGTGGCATGATCTCGGCTTACTGTAACCTCCACCTCCTGGGTTCAAGCGATTCTCCTGCCTCAGTCTCCCGAGTAGCTGGGACTACAGGTGTGCACCACCACACCCAGCTAATTTTTCTATTTTCAGTAGAGACAGGGTTTCACCATGTTGGCCAGGATGGTCTCGATCTCCTGACCCCGTGATCCACCCGCCTCAGCCTCCCAAGATGCTGGGATTACAGGTGTGAGTCACCATGCCCGGCCTGTTTCTTTGTTTGTTTGTTTGAGAGGGAGTCTCGCTCTGTTGCCCAGGCTGGAGTACAATGGTACGATCTCAACTCATTGCAACCTCCCCATCCTGGGTTCAAGTGATTCTCCTGTCTCAGCCTCCCGAGTAGCCAGGACTACAGGCGTGTACCACCATGCCCAGCTAATTATTTTTAGCAGAGATGGGGTTTCACCATGTTGGCGAGGCTGGACTCGAACTCCTCACCTCATGATCTGCCTACCTTGCACTCCCAAAGTGCTAGGGTTACCGGTGTGAGCCACCATGCCCACCCTACTCCACTTGATTTTAGGCCCTGTTATCACCCTTGCCTTCTTGCTGCCCCAAACCCTGAGTCTCTCAAGGGTTGTACAGACGAAGTGGCTCATTTCTCATCAGCCTCCCCTGCAGTGCAACTTCCTGCTCTGCTTGATCAGTTATAGTCCTCCACCTGCTGTCTGCCTTGTAAAACTATGTTGGCCATCCTCGTCTGCCACTGAGTCCTCTTATGTTCTCTTTGCCCTTGGAGGTTAAGACCTTTATAAAACTTTCACCTTGTTTGTGGTAAGAAATGGAATTCAACTTCCTTTCCTCCAGAGAGTATTCATCCCTGGCCCCTGCAGCCCCCCAGCCCCAGTCTTTTACATCAGAGTAAATAGTACCATCCTCTTCCCAGTTTCTCAAGCCAAAAATCAAGACGTCATCCTTCACTTTGCCCTTTCTCTCACGCACCATTTCCAATCCACTGGCAAAATCATGTCAGCTGCATCCCAAAGACAGCACGGGTCTTTCATTTTCCATTCCATATAAAGTCAACACCTAACCCAAAGCCATCGCCTCTCCTGGAAGACTATGGTGCCTCCTAACTACCCTACCCACGTCCCTCCCAGTTCCAGGGGACCCACGCTCCATGATGCCTTTGGGGTGATCTTTCTCAGGTGTACATCGGGTCACACTTCTCGTATGCCTGCGCCTCTGGTGGCTTCCCAGTGCTCTAAGAATGAAAACCCAAGCTCTTCATCAGGGTTCATGGCTTCCTGGGGCAGGTCCCATGCGTGACCTGGACCTGCCCCAAACTACGAGTCTCATCTCATGCTGCCCCTGCTCAGCCACCCCAGCCTCAGCTCACTCTTAGGACAGGCCACCTCTTTCTCACTCAGGGTTCAAGCGATTCTCCTGCCTCAGCCTCCCAAGTAGCTGCGATTACAGGTGTCCGCCACTCCACCTGGCTCATTTTTTTATTTTTAGTAGAGATGGGGTTTCACTATATTGGCCAGGCTGGTCTCGAACTCCTGACTTCTACAAAAATATTTTTTAATTAGCTGGATGCACTCCAGCCTGGGTGACAGAGTGAGACCCTGTCTCAAAACAAATTAAGACAAGGCCAGGTGCAGTGGCTCACACCTGTAATCCCAGCACTTTGGGAGGCCAAGGTGGGAAGATCACCTGAGGTCAGGAGTTTGAGACCAGCCTGACCAACATGGAGAAACCCCGTCTCTACTAAAAATACAAAATTAGCCAGGTGTGGTGGTGGCACATGCCTGTAATCCCAGCTGCTTAGGAGGCTGAGGCAGGAGAATCGCTTGCACCGGGGAGGTGGAGGTTGCGGTGAGCCGAGATCATGCCATTGTACTCTAGCCTGAGCACCGAGAGCAAAACTCCATCTAAAAAATAAAAAACAAGACGAATTTCACCAGGCATGGTGGCATGTGCCTACAGTCCCAGCTACTTGGGAGGCTGAGGTGGGAGGATTTGGAGAGTTTGAGGAGTTTGAGCCACTAGAAGTTCAGGCACAGGAGAGGTATGGCCCCAGGCACACCTGAGAAAGAGCACCCCAAAGGCAGGAGTTTGAGGCTGCAGTGAGCTTAGATTGCACCACTGCACTCCAGCCTGGGCAACAGAGCAAGACCCTGGCTCAAAAATGAATGAATGAATGAATGAATGATGAAATGAATGAATGAATAAATGACATGAAATAAAATCCAAAGTTTAAAGGTAAAATGGATACCCTCCCAGAAGACACAATGCTTCTCTGCACCTGCAGCCCACCAGGCCCCAGATGCTCTTGGGGAGGCCGTCATGGAGCGAGAGCTGTGCCCTCAGCCAGCCTCAGCGGGAGTCCTGGAGCTGCAGAGGCTGCCCTTCAGGCTAATCTGTTGCTGTCACAGCACCATCTACCCTGCTGCTCACCCTATAATTTCACAGGAAACGGCCCCAAAATTGTCCCTGAGAGACTGGATGTGACTTGCCAACTATGTCTGGCTGGAGGCCCAGACAAGAACTAGTGATATCTCAAGGCCGAGAGCCGCTGTCGCAGGCTGGGCCAGACCTGAGGACCCCAGGACCACTGGCACTGCCGGGCAAATGATGTCAGGCTGGAAACTGGGCTCCAGGGGAGGGACTAAAATGACTCCCACGTCCCAGTATTCTCTTGCCCGGAGAAGAGGAAGAGGGCAAGCCTGCTCTCTCTCGGCCTGTGTTCCTGGTTAGAATGATTTTATTGATCTACAGATAATCTCCCTGCCATGGCGCTTTATCAAAAATCACGGCCACATTCAGGAACCAGGAAATAAATGGAAGGGACGCTAATCCAAGGACATTTAATCTGACGGAGGATGGTGTACTGGTTATCTATAGCTATCTAGAAAATTATCATCCAATTTAGCTGCTTCCAACACGCATCTGTTATCTCACACTTTTTGTGGCTCAGGGGCCTAGGCACGGCTCACCTGGGTCTCTGCTCCAAGTTGCTCACCAGCTGCAGTCGGCGTGTCCGCTGGGCTGTGGTCACCGCCAGCTCAGCAAAGGAAGGATCTGGGCTCCAGGCACACATGGCTGTTGGCAGGATTCAGTTCCTCGTGGGCTGTGGGCCTGGGGCATTCCTTGCTGGCTGTTGACATAGGGCTGCCTTCAGTCCCTTGCCACATGGGCCTTTTTTTTTTTTTTTTTTTTTTGAGATGGAGTCTCGCTCTGTCGCCCAGGCTGGAGTGTAGCAGTGCGATCTTGGCTCACTGCAACCTCTACCTCCCAGGTTCAAGCGATTCTCCTGCTTCAGCCTCCCGAGTAGCTGCAATTACAGGCGCCCGCCACTGTACCCGGCTAATTTTTTGTATTTTTAATACAGAAGGGGTTTCACCATGTTGGCCAGGCTGGTGTCGAACTCCTGACCTCATGATCCACCTGCCTCGGCCTCCCAAAGTGCTGGGATTGCAGGCGTGAGCCACTGTGCCCGGCTGCCATGTGGGCCTAACACAGCAAGCAGCTTGCTCCATCAGAGCACACAGGCCAGCAGTCGAGGGGGAGAGTCAGTGAGACAGGTCCCAATTCTTTGCAACTGAATCACAGAAGTGACATCCCATCACCTTGGCCATGTTCCATTGGGTAGAAGCAAGTCACTAGGGCAGCCCACTCTCAAGGCAGGAGCACCAGGTGGGGGAGCACTGCAGGCCACCTAAGAAGTCCACTTACCAGAGAGAGATCCAAGATGGCCGATTAGCAGCAGCTCAGGATCGTAGCTCCCACTAAAAGCGCAGAGAGTGAGTGGACGCCACATTTTCAGACGAATTTTTATTGCCCACGGACCAAAAGATTCTTGGCGGAGGAGCCCTACGGGTCACCAGCGCAACTCTTTTGGCAGGCGGCCGTTTTGCAGGCGCCCCAGCGCAGCGGTTCTCAATCCGGAGTATACGGGACTGAGTGCCCTTTTAGTTGGCGTTGGAGCTCCGGGAAGGCAGAGTCTCCCATTTAGCTGATTGAAAAGCGGACTGAAGCGGGGGAACCAGACCGGGAGATTCCCAGGCAGAAAAGCTCCACGAATCTTAACGCCACTGTTTCAGCCGGCATAGTGGGTCGCCGCAGGGGAAGGCTGGTCCCCCACCACAAAAAAAATTAAAAAACCAGCAATTGGAACTGCTGAGGATTGAGAGTTTCATAGCAGGTACAGCTGAGCCCGGGAAGGTCCAGCTCTGTGGGGGGAGGGGCATCTGCCGAAGGAAAACTAAGAAACAGAAAAAATTTTACCACCAACAAGCTGGACGTCCACTCAGAGACCTAATCTGAAAGTCAGCAATTACACAGACAACAGGTGGATAAATCCACAAAGATGGGAAGAAACCAGCACAAAAAGGCTGAAAACACCCGAAATCAGAATGCCTCTCCTCCTACAGAGGATTGTAGTTCCTCATCACCAAGGGAACAAAGCCTGATGGAGAATGAATGTGGGGGAATCAACAGAATTAGGCTTCAGAAGGTGGATAATGAGAAACTTCTGTGAGCTAAAAGAACATGTTCTAGCCCAATGCAAGGAAACTAAGAACCTTGAAAAAATGTTTGACGAAATGTTAACAAGAACGGACAATTTAGAGAAGAATATAAGTGAATTAATGGAGCTGAAAAACACAATACGAGAACTTCGAGAAGTATGCACAAGTTTTAACAGTCGAATTGATCAAGCAGAAGAAAGGATTCAGAGGTCGAAGACCAACTTAACGAAATAAAACGAGAAGACAAGATTAGAGAAAAAAGGGTAAAAGGAATGAGCAAAGTCTCCAAGAAATATGGGACTACGTGAAAAGACCTAATCTACGTTTGATAGGTGTACCTGAATGTGACGAAGAGAATGAATCCAAGATGGAAAATATTCTTCAGGATATTATCCAGGAAAACTTTCCCAACCTAGCAAGGCATGACAATACTCAACTCTACGTAATACAGAGAACACCACAAAGATATTCCTTAAAAGAGAAACCCCAAGGCACATAATCATTAGATTCACCAGGGTTGAAATGAAGGAGAAAATATTAAGGGCAGCCAGAGAGAAAGGTCAGGTTACCCACAAGGGGAAGCCTATCAGACTCACAGCAGATCTCTCAGCAGAAACCCTACAAGCCAGAAGAGAGTGGGGGCCAATATTCAACATCCTTAAAGAAAAGAACTTTCAACCCAGAATTTCATATCCAGCCAAACTAAGTTTCATAAGTGAAGGAAAAATAAAATTTTTTACGAACAAGCAAGTACTGAGAGACTTCATTACCACCAGGCCTGCTTTACAAGAGCTTCTGAAAGAAGCACTATATACAGAAAGGAACAACCAGTATCAGCCATTCCAAAAAACCCACTGGTAAGCTGCATCCAGACCCATCTCACATGCAAGGATATACAGAGACTCAAAACAAAGGGATGGAGGAAGATTTGCCAACCAAATGGAGAGCAAAAAAAAAAAAAAAAAAAAGCAGGAGTTGTAATTCTCGTCTCTGATAAAATAGACTTTAAAGTAATAGAAACCAAAAGAGATAAGAAGGACATTGTATAATGGTAGAGGGATCAATGTAATGGGAAGAGCTAACGATCCTAAGTCTACGTGCACCCAATATAGGAGCACCCAGATACATAGGGCAACTTCTTGGTGACTTACAAAGAGACTTGGACTCCCACACAATAATAGTGGGAGACTTTAACACTACATTGTCAATATTGGACAGATCAATGAGACAGAAGGTTAACAAGGATACCCGGGATTTGAACTTAGACCTCGAACAAGCAAACTTCATAAACATTTACAGAACTCTCTACTCCAAATCCACAAAACATACATTTTCTTCAGTAACACATCACATCTATTCTAAAAGTGACCACATGGTTGGGAGTAAATTACTCCCCCAGCAATTGCATAGCATTTCATAGGTTTAAATGAAATATTGGTTGGCTGTTTGTTATTTTCCGCCCTTATTCCTTCCTGTCTCCATTGTACAACACAATTATTAGTATAAAAGAGGTTTTCAATACCCATTTTTAGACTGCATTCTAGCCTGGGCAATAGAGCAAGATTCCCATTCTCTCTCTCTTTTTCTTCTTCTTTTTCCCTTTCTTTCATTCTCTTTTTTCCTTCTTTCTCTCTTTCTTTTTTCTTTTCTTTCTTAAAAAAAAAAGATACAGAAACAGACCTTTTCACCAGAGTGTGGCTGTTGTGTGAATCACAGCCAGATCGGCATACGGCCCGTGAGGAGAGACAGTAGGATTGGGGTAGAGTGTGTGAAGTGTGTGTCTACATGTGGTGGGATCTGATATTATGCATCTGATATTATGCATCTCTTAATGCTCACAGCAGCTCTAGAAGGTGGGTGGGTGTCATTAGAGATTTAATTTAAAAACAGCAACTGATGGAGAGTCAGGTAATGGGCACCAAGAATATACCAGGTAATTTGTTCAGCAGGTAGCAGAGTTCGGTCAGCCTCTGAGATGGGCCCTGAAGATATACTAACAAGAAAAGGGCAGGGTCCTTATCCTAAATAAACAGAACTGTCAAAGCAGATTATAAAAATGGGATCTGGGCACAGGAATACTAAAATATCCATTATTAGAGCTAAAGTATGATGTAGAGAGTAAAATGAATTGAGCTTATGATCTACAGGTGGCCATGTAAATTTAAATTACAAATTAAAAATGAAGGTATTAATAATTATGTTGGAACACCAGGTATAAACCAGGAATTTGGGGGGCAAAATGGGACACGTGATTATCCCAATTATAAAAAAAAAAGAGTCCACTTACTAGGTCAGACACTGTGGCTCATGCCTGTAACCTCAGCACTTTGGGAGGCCGAGGTGCGTAGATCACCGGAGGTCAGGAGTTGGAGACCAGCCTGGCCAACATGGTAAAACCCTGTCTTTACTAAAAATACAAAAATAAGCTGGCCATGGTGGCGGGAGCCTGCAATCCCAGCTACTTGGGATGCTGAGGCAGGAGAACCACTTGAACCCAGGAGGCAGATGCTGCAGTGAGCCAAGATCACGCCATTGCACTCCAGCCTAGGCAACAGGAGCAAAACTCCGTCTCAAAAAAAAAAAAAAAAAAAAATCCACCTACTGTCAGAGGCGTATGAACCAGAGTGACTCCATCTTGACAAGGGGCTAGATAAAATGAGGATGATAGCTGCCGAGCTGCATTCCTAGGAGGTTCAGCATTCTCAGCCACAGGATGGAGGTTGGCAAGACTAACATCACAAAATACAGGTCATAAAGACCCTGCTGATAAAACACTGTGGGCCGGGCGCGGTTGTGCGTGCCTGTAGTCCCAGTTACTCGGGAGGCTGAGGTGGGAGGATCGCTTGAGCCCAGGAGTTCTGGGCTGTAGTGCGCTATGCCAATTGAGTGTCTGCACTAAGCTCGGCAACAATATGGTGACCTCCCGGGAGTGAGGGACCACCAGGTTGCCTAAGGAGGGGTGAACCGGCCCAGGTCGGAAACGGAGCAGGTCAAAACTCCCGTGCTGATCAGTAGTGGGATTGTGCCTGTGAATAGCCACTGCACTCCAGCCTAGGCAACATAGCGAGACCCTGTCTCTATTTAAAAAAAAAAAAAAAAACACTTTGTGGTAAAGAAGCCAGCTAAAGCCCACCAAAACCAAGATGGTGACCAACACGACCTCTGGTCCTCCATGCTGCTCATTATACTCTAATTGTAATACATTTGCATACCAAAAGATACCTCCACCAGCATGTGACAGTTTACAAATGCCATAACAACATCCAGAAGTTATTTTACATGATATAAAAGAAGGGAAATACCCACCTCTTTCCTGGAAAACTCATGAGGAATCTACCCCATATTTAGCATGTAATCAAGAAATAACCCTAAAAATAGCCAAGCAGCCATGCTCAGTGCTGCCATCTATGGAATAGCCATTCTTTTCTTTCTTTACTTCACTCATAAACTTGCTTTCACTTTACTCTGTGGACTCGCCCTGAATTCTTTCTTGCATGAGATCCAAGAACCCTCTCTTGGAGTCTGGATCAGGACGCCCTTTCTGGTAACACGAACACAGAGAGAACAAGAATTCCTCCTTCATTTGGTGCCTTAGAATGAGGATACTGTTAGTGGAAATTGCAGAAGTAAAATACCCTCTTGGTTTTTTTTTTTTTTTTTTTTTTGTCTTTTGAGACAGAGTCTTGCTCTCTTGCCCAGGCTGGAGTGTAATGAGGGGGAATCTCGGCTCATGGCAACCTCCACCTCCCGGATTCAAGCGATTCTCTTGCCTCAGCCTCCTGAGTAGCTGGGACCACAGGTATGTGCCACCACTCCTGGCTAATTTTTTTTATTTTTAGTAGAGACAGGGTTTCACCATGTTGGCCAGGCTGGTCACAAACTCCTGACATTCCGATCCACCTGTCTCAACCTCCCAAAGTGCTGCGATTACAGGCGTGAGCCACTGTGCCCGACCATTTTTTTTTTTTTTTGACAGGGTCTCACTCTGCCTCCTAAGCTGGAGTGCAGTGGCACCATCTCAGTTCACTGCAACCTCCACCTCCCTGGTTCAAGCAATTCTCCTGCCTCCACCTTCTGAGTAGCTGGGATTACAGGTGACCGCCACCATGCCCAGCTAATTTTTGTATTTTTAGTAGAGAGGGGGTTTCACTATGTTGGCCAGGCTGGTCCTGAACTCCTGACCTCAGGTGATCCACCTGCCTGGGCCTCCCAAAGTGCTGAGATTACAGGTGTGAGCCACCACACCTGGCCACTCTCTTGTTTATAAACAGGACTACCTATTGCCACCATTGTCCGGGAGATAAGAAAGCAAAGCAAATCCATCCCACCCCACCCCCCTACTTCCCTCTCCCCCGCCTCGCTTCATCCCCCTACCCCCTAACCCATGCCCCTCACCTTCTACCCTCTCCCAGCATAAGGAAACCAGTCAGTGCTATTAGGGAAGTGGGCGGAATGGGGTTCAGTTTGGCTAATGAGCCGGGCACTGTGGTTCACACCTGTAACCCCAGCACTTTGGGAGAGCAAGGGAGGTGGATCACCTGAGGTCAGGAGTTCAAGACCAGCCTGGCCAATGTGATAAAACCCCGTCTCCACTAAAACTACAAAAATTAGCTGGGCATGGTGGCATGTGCCTATAGTCCCTCCTATTCAGGAGGCTGAGGCAGGAGGATCGCTTGAACCCGGGAGGCAGAGGTTGCAGTGAGCTGAGATCCCACCACTGTACTCCAGCCTGGGAGACAGAGTGAGACCCTGTCTCAAAAAAACAAAAACAAAAACAAAAACATCTCGGCTAATGAGCAAGAACTCCATTCTGAAATGTGTTTCTCTTTTCTTCTCCCAAGACCCCATCAGAATGGCAGTGAAGGAATATTACGTTTCAATTTTGCTCAGCCAGCTGGCCCAATCTGAGGGGTAGAATCCGAGAGGTGGACCAGAGCGTTCAACACATTTCTAGGAGGTGTCAGGAAGGAGGAGTGGCCAGGCAGAGGGAGCCCTGGCCAAGAATTCAGGCCGAAGGAGGTTAGCCAAGGAGGGGTCTGGTGAGCCCTGCAGAACCCAGACAGAGGCAGCCGCAGGCAGGTTCATTGAAAGTCAGTGTAATAAAAACAGTCAAGATGGGGAGGACCCAAGATGGCGGATTAGACACAACTCCAGCACACAACACCCAGCAAAAGAGACACAGAAACCCAGAGATCTCCTAGCTCCAACCGAGCAGCACCTACAGGTCAGCAGAAGAGGCGGGCCTAATCTCCCAGCATAAACAAAAAAGACACTGGAGGCTTCCCTAGTAATCTGAAGGAGTCCCTAGAAACCCAGTAGTGCCCCCACAGGCAGACAAGCGACCTCATCAAGCAGCTCTCTGACACCACAGCCAGGTAAATCCACAAAGATGGGAAAAAAACCAGCGCAAAAAAGGTGAAACCATCAAAGACCAGAACACCTCCTCTCCTTCAAGGGATCACAACTCCTCAACAACACAGGATCACAACTTGACTGAGAAGGAGTGCGAAGAATTGACGGAAACAGGATTCAGAAGGTGGATAATAATAAACTTCTCAGAGCTAAGGAACACGTTCTAACTCAATGCAAAGAAACCAAAAACCTTGAAAAAAGGTTAGATGAAATGCTAACTAGAATAACCAGCTTAGAGAAGAACATAAACGACTTGATGGAGTTGAAGAACACAGCACAAGAATTACGTGAAGCAAACACAAGTTTTAATAGCTGAATCGATCAAGCAGAAGAAAGGATATCAGAGATTAAAGATCAACTCAATGAAGTAAAAAGAGAAGGCAATACAAGAGAAAAAAAAGTGAAAAGAAACGAACAAAGCCTCCAAGAAATATGAGATTATGTGAAAAAACCTAATCTACGCTTGATCGGTGTACCTGAATATGACTGGGAGAATGAATCCAAGCTGGAAAACACACTCCAGGATATTATCCAGGAGAACTTCCCAAGCCTAGCAAGGCAGTCCAAATTTCAAATTCAAGAAATACAGAGAACTCCACAAAGATATTCCTCAAGAAGAGCAACCCCAAGGCACATAATTGTCAGATTCACCAGGGTCGAAATGAAGGAAAAAATGCTAAGAGCAGCCAGAGAGAAAGGTCAGGTCACCCACAGAGGGAAGCCAATCAGACTCACAGCAGATCTCTCAGCAGAAACTCTACAAGCCAGAAGAGAGTGGGGGCCAATATTCAACATCCTTAAAGAAAAGAACTTTCAACCCAGAATCTCATATCCAGCCAAACTAAGCTTCATAAGTGAAGGAGAAATGAAATCCTTTACAGACAAGCAATTGTTGAGAGATTTTGTCACCACCAGACCTGCCCTACAAGAGCTCCTGAAAGAAACACTAAGCATGGAAAGGAACAAGTACCAGTCACTGCAAAAGCAAACCAGTTGGCAAAGACCAAAAATGCAATGAAGAAAATGAGTCAACTAATGAGAAAGAAAACCAGCCAGTAACAAAATGGCAGGATCAAATTCACACGTAACAATATTAACATTGAATGTAAATGGCCTAAATGCCCCAATCAAAAGACACAGACTGGCAAAAAAATTTTTGCAATCTACCCATCTAACAAAGGGCTGATATCCAGAATCTACAAAGAACTAAAACAGATATACAAGAAAAAAACAAACAACCCCATTCAAAAGTGGGCAAAGGATATGAACAGATACTTTTCAAAAGAAGACATATATGAGGCCAACAAACATATGAAAAAATGCTCATCATCACTGGTTATTAGAGAAATGCAAATCAAAACCATACTGAGATACCATCTCACGCCAGTTAGAATGGCGATCATTAAAAAATCAGGAGACAACAGATGCTGGAGAGGATGTGGAGAAATAGGAACACTCTTATACAGTTGGTGGGAGTGTAAATTAGTTCAACCATTGTGGAAGACAGTGTGGCGATTCTCAAGGATCTAGAAATAGAAATTCCATTTGACCCAGCAATCCCACTATTGGGTATATACCCAAAGAACTATAAATCGTTCTACTATAAAGACACATGCACACGTATGTTCATTGTAGCCCTGTGTACAATAGCAAAGACCTGGAACCAACACAAATGCCCATCAATGATAGACTGGATAAAGAAAATGTGGTACATATACACCATGGAATACTATGCAGCCATAAAAAACGATGAGTTCGTGTCCTTTGTAGGGACTTGGATGAATCTGGAAACCATCATTCTCAGCAAACTGACCCAAGAACAGAAAGCCAAACACTGCATGTTCTCACTCACAAGTGGGTGTTGAACAACAAGAACATGTGGACTCAGGGAGAGGAGCATGACACACAGGGGACAGTTGGGTGGGGTAGGGGAGAGACAATGGGGGGTGGGGAGGGATAACATGGGGAGAAATGCCAGATATAGTATGCACCTAAAGTAAAATAAATAAATCATTTAAAAAATAAAAACAGTCAAGCCCCTTCAGGGCCTCTATGCACAGGCTGCCATCTGTGAGTTGTCTCTCTTCTGCCCCCAGGCGAGTCTATCAAAGAGGGGAAGTTAGCAGAGCGCAGATCAACCATTTCTTACCAGAGCCCCAAAATTATTTTTAAAAAAACAACCAAACAGGCCAGGTGCGTTGGCTCACACCTGTAATCTCAGCACTTTGGGAGGTCTAGGTGGGTGGATCACCTGAGGTCAGGAGTTTCACACCAGCCTGACCAACATGGTGAAACCCTGTCTCTACTAAAAATACAAACAATTAGCCAGGTATGGTAGCGCACGCCTGTAATCCCAGCTACCTGAGAGGCTGAGACAGGAGGATCGCTTGAACCCGGGACGTGAAAGTTGCACTGGGCCGAGATTGCGTCACTGCACTCCAGTCTGGGTGACAGAGTGAAACTGTCTCAAAAAACAAACAAACAAAAACAAAAAACAGAAACATCTCTTCTTCCACTCCAGCCCAGCTAAAATGACAGCAAAGAAAGCTTTATACAAGTCTTAATCCAAAAAGGGAAGGAAAGGAGGAGGACTCAGTGATGGACAGGAAGTTTAACAAGGTCTGAAAAGGTGGTGACCAGGTGGAGGAATATGTAAATGCCAAGAAGTTTTAACCCCAGATACTGCAGAAGGAGAAGCAGACAAGAAATGAGCTGAGACCAGGCACAGTGGTTCACGCCTGCAGTCCCAGCACTTTGGGAGGCTGAGGCAGGAGGATCACTTGAGACCAGGAGTTTGAGAGCAGCCTAGGCAACATAGTGAGACCCCGCCTCTGCAAAAAAATAGCCAGGCATGGTGGGGTGTGCCCGTGGTCCTAGGTACTCAGGAGGCTGAGGCAGGAAGGTCACTTGAGTCTGGTGACAAAGTGAGACTCTGTCTCCAAAAAAAAAAAAAAAAATTAGCTGGGTATGGTGGCATGTACCTGTAGTCCCAGCTACTTGGGAGGTTGAGATGGGAGGATCACCTAAGCCTGGGAGGTCGAGGCTTCAGTGAGCCATGATTGTGCCACTGCACTCCAGCCTAGATGACAGAGTGAGACCCTGTCTCAAAAACAAACAAACAAAAAAAACAAACTTAAGTGAGCCCCGCAGAGCCCACAGGAGACTTAGTACTTGGGGGCAGCAGGAAGCAGGAGTGAGGCAGAAAGCTGAAAACTGGGGTAGCTACAAATTTCTCTACAGAAAGGTGGAACACCCAGGTCCTCCCCAGTCCCCACACAGCCTGGCTACCTGCCCACTCCCACCTGCAGGAGAACAGAGATGGCATCAAGCTCCAGGACTCAGGAGCTGAGTCAAAGCTGCAGGCTGGGAGAAGGAGCAGGGCAGGAAAGCAGGAGAAAAGGTAAGGCTGGGGGTCTGGGCTCTGAGAGCTCACTCCTTTCTGCTGTCTGTTCCAGGAAATCTACATGCAGGCGTACCCAGGTTCAGGCATGACCTCCTCCCGACGCGGGAGACTGGAGAAGTCATCTCTAGAGAAACCAGCCACCCTGGAGAAGACAGCCCCAACAATAACATCTGGGGCCTCAGTGAAATGGCTCACTTGCCACCCCATCCCCTTACAGCAAAGGCCAGCAGGTAGAGACCCACCCCTGTGGTGTCTTCCACTGAAAAAGGAGGAGCCACAGATGTTGCTTAAGGAGCTGCTCCTTCACCGGCTCTCTCCTGCCTAATGCTCCTGCAGCTACCTGCTCCTGTCCGTCTGGGCATCCACACTTCTAGGGGCTGATCTAGATCTCAAATGGCAGTTTGGGACCCTGGCCTGGGTGACCTAAGAAGATCACCCAGACAATGTTGAGAACCCATGAAGTGGGTTTGGCTTGGTTTCTACCTCCTTAGTCTTTTGTTCTCAAAGCCATAGCCCAGGTGCACGGCAGTGGTGGTTTGCCTTTGTCTCTGTTTGCTGGTTTGCATGAAACGGGGGGAAGCAGTGAGCTGGCCCCTCCGGTCTACACTGGAGTTTATTCAGACCCCCTCAGCCCACAGCAGCTGCACTCTCAGCCCCCGTTGCCAGGCCGCGCGTGCAGCAGGCCCACCACTTCATTCTCGCCCTGTGTTTTGCGCTTCTGCTCTGTTTCTGGCCCGTGGAATTCTTTCTCTTGTTTTTGAACCAGTCCTTTTGTTTATTCTCTTCTTGCAGCTTGTTTCTTTTTTTGGAGCAGAGGCGTGATCAAATCATGAATTCACTGCTATTTTGACAGAACCCCATGTTTTGATTTTGAGTAATTTTTTTACACCAAAAGAACAAACGTTGCTAGCAAAGTAGTTAATTCTATGCTGGGGCAAGAGAACCCAAGTTGGGAATGGAGTATCTTGTAGGCCAGTAGTCCCCAACCTTTTTGGCCCCAGGGACCGGTTTCATGGAAGACAATCTTTCCATGGACTGGGATGGGGGTATGGTTTCAGGATGAAACTGTTCCACCTCAGATCATCAGGCATTAGATTTCTTTTTTTTTTTTTTAGACGGAGTTTCACTCCTGTTGCCCAGGCTGGAGTGCAGTGGTGCGATCTCAGCTCACTGTAACCTCTGCCTCCTGGATTCAAGCGATTCTCCTGCCTCAGCCCCCTGAACAGTTGGTATTACAGGCACCCACCACCATGCCCAACTAATTTTTGTATTTTTAGTAAAGACGGGGTTTCACCATGTTGGCCAGGCTGGTCTCAAACTCCTAACCTCAGGTGATCCACCTGCCTCGGCCTCCCAAAGTGCTGGGATTACAGGCATGAACCATCGCGCCTGGTAGGCATTAGATTCTTATAAGGAGCACACAACCTAGATCCCACGCATGCACAATTCACAGGTGGGTTCATGCTCCCTTGTGAGAATCTAACCAGGCTGCTAATCTGACTGGAGGCAGAGTTCAGGCATAACGTGAGCAATGGGAGCTGCTGTGAACACGGACGGAGTGCCCTTCACTCAATTGCTGCTCACGCCTGCTTGCAGCCCAGTTCCTAACAGGCCAAGGACCTACACTGCTCTGTGCCTCAGGGGTTGGGGGCCCCTGTGCAGACCATCAAATCTATTGAGAAAGATGGCACCAGAGTCCAATTAAAGAGACCAAAATGATAGCAGGCATCAAAAAGAAAACCATGATCGCAAAGGACTTGAATATACAATGCTCCAGAGAAGATACACATTTGGCCAATGAGCACATGAAAAGATGCCCAACGTCGCTATTGAAATGCAAGTTAAAACCACAATGAGCTTTCACCTCACACCCTGGGATGGCTACTATTAAAAATGTCAACAAGAAAACAGCAAATGTTGGTGAGGATGTGGAGAAATTGAGACCCTTGTGTGTCGTTGGTGGGAATGTAAAAGGGTACCACTACTGTAGAAAACACTATGGAGGTTCTGGCTGGGCGCGGTGGCTCACGCCTGTAATCCCAGCACTCTGGGAGGCTGAGCCGGGTGGATCACGAGGTCAGGAGTTCCAGACCAGCCTGGCCAATATGGCGAAACCCCATCTCTACTAAAAAAAATACAAAAATTAGCTGGGTGTGGGGGCGCACGCTGTAGCCCCAGCTACTCAGGAAGGTGAGGCAGAAGAATTGCCTTACCAACATGGCGCAACTCATCTCTACTAAAAATCTCCAAAGTGCTGGGATTACAGACGTGAGCCACCACGCCTGGCCCTGTTGGGATTTTTGAAGTATATCTGGAAAGATCCAAAATAAGCCAGCAGCAATGGTTGCCTCCAGGAGGGGATCAGGGTGGCCGAGGGACAGAAGAGTAAGGGAGGCCTTTCACAGCAGCCCCTCTGCATCTTTCCACTGAATCTTTACCAAATTTTTAAATAAAAATAAAGGTGCATAATCAACAACCCAACTTCTAGGCGCGCCCTCTAGTGGAAGAGCAGCACCAACACACAGACCAGCCCAAGGGCGTTTCCCAGAGCTCCGCAGCCACCAGCAAACTGTGGGACAAGACTGCCACCCCCTTTAGGAAGGAGATGAGCATATTACAGAACTGCAGTAACACAGAATGTCACACAGTGGCTAAAGAATTAAGTAGTATCTACATCAACGAACATGGAAAGGGGTCCAATAACATCTCATTTAATGAAACAAGTGAGTTGCGCAAGATGTACAATACTCCATTTTTGGTGTATTTAAAAATCGTATGTGTAAATGATTTGCCCATGCATACAGAAGAGTCTGGACAGACCACCGCCAACTGTGAACTGTAGGTCCCTCTGGGGACAAGGTTTTGGGGGGAATGATTTCTACTTAAGCATGTCTTATTTGAATTTATCATGAAACATCTGGACCTTTTCTAATAGTTTTGTCAAAGTACAGCTGTTGCCCTGTTGCCTGAAAATAAGGTTTTGGAGCTGGAGGCAGTGACGAACACCTCTGCTCCCCCTGAGCACCGGAGGCACAGTCGGGGCCCTGCTTGGTCCATAACAAAGTAACTTCTGTGTCAAATGCATCAAGACCCATCAGCATGGTGACATGTCAAAAACAAAAAAAGTCGGTGGCATCAAGCCCTTACATGACCCTGGGGTCAAGATCACAAGAGTCCCTCGACCATCATGGGACGTGTGAAACCTGAGTATTTCTTGGACGAATGACTGCCTAGAACACTCTCCCTGCAAGTCAGTTTCGGAAGCCCACTCACCCTGCAGCTGTTCCTGTTCTGCACCCCATGGCAACTGCCTGGAGACACCCAGGCCGGGCACCGAGAGGCTGAGGGTGCCGAAGGGGTGTGGTGAGGCGGCCAACCAAGGGCTGAAGCCGGTGACCCCTGGGCCAGGACTCAATTTCCCAGCCCAGAAGTGGGGGAGATGCCTCCATCCAGGACACACATGCTTCTCAAAACCAGAGAGGTCAGGGAATTTCCACCTCTGTCCAGGCCTGGAGGGTCTGTGGGGCCCAGAGGCCTCCTGACTGGAGGACAGTGGGTTTGTAAACATCCACGCCAACACCACCCACAGCTGCTGATTGTTTATTGCACAAGAAACTGGCAATATTGAGGCAGGGGGTGGGCATTACAAAACAATCTGGTGACCAACCCATGGCTAGCAAAGGGCATTCGGTACAGACACTTCAGTTATACACACGTACGTATGCACACCCACAAACACACATGACTGCCCGTGAGCCTGATGCTTCCAAACCTCGCCTGGCAGCTTGCACCCTGACCCACCCGACGGAGTGGCCTCCGTGGTGATGTGCTGCAGGGAAGTACAGCAAATGACTGAAAGGGACAGAAGAGGCTGCACTGCGGCAAGCTGAGCCACTCAAATCAGCACACACGACAGAGGCAGACGTGGGCTGCCCCTCCCAGGCTGGGGGAAGGCCGAGAATCTGTGCGCATGAGACTGTGCTTGGAAGGCATCCAGGACCAGTCCAAGGGGCTGCCTGGGGTCCTAGAATGCTGGGAGCCCGGGCTGGGGAGTCTGCCATGATGACTGCCCAAGCATCCCGGTGGGGCATAGTCACCTTGAAGATTTCAATATAACCTATGAAGATTCCAATTATGGCAGAGTCCCCCGTGTTGGAGGCTGGCGGGAAATGCAGAAATCAGATCGGGCTATGCAGCAGCTCAGGGCCTTTCTGCTGGTTTTCATGTCCTGTGCGCTGATAAAGCCTCGCACCTATGCAGAATGAACACTTTCTGCTGGCCGGGCCACACTCCATTCTGAACAGAGGACGAACAAGCCCACGTGGAGCTCCAGGGGCTGGCAGGGGAGCTCCACAGCCAGACCCGTATCCCAACACTGGGGGCTGCCCAGGGGACCCTATCTAGCAAAGGGATTTCTTCTCTATCGAAGGCGGCAAGGCTGAGAATGGCGCTTGGGACCCCAACCCCTCCCACTCTGCCAGTCTCAGGGGCGAGGTCCCTGTGAGGCTGCGCTGGAACCGCCATGCAGGTTCCTGAGAGGAGCGGCTGTTTGGGAAACTCCTGGACCCCTGGGGTGCCAGCTCCTGGACAGAAAGTGACAGCAGCAAAAAAAAACAAAAAGCAACCCTACAACGCAAACGCTTCAAGTTTATAAATGGACAAAGAAAGTCTGGGGGAGTTTGCTGTTTCTGTCCCACGGATACCCAGGCAGTTTAGACAAACCTTCATTTGCTGAGAGTGAATGAACTGGCCGGCATGCGTCCTGCAACTCAGCCTCTACGGCTGGCGCCTGCTAGGGAGGGAGGCGGAGACAGCCTTGCCCCAGGATCCTCTCCTTTGGACCCTTACTTCATCTCGATCATCACAGAGGCTCAATTACAGGCAGAACCTCCTTTGCTGGCAAAGACCCCCGGCTCTCTCATTCCAGAACAGCCACCCCAATAGCCAGTCTCCTCGCCAAACTAGCCCACGAGGTCTCGGGCCTCTGCCACAGCCCCTGGGGATGCAACACCTTCCCTTCCACACTCACACACACCCAGGGTGGGGCCCAGGGGAGAGGGGGGAGTTTCGTAAAGAGGGTTAGCCCTCTGGAACTTTGCAAGGGTGGGGCAAAGGCAACTAGGGGGCTTTATTCCAGACTGCCCTCCGCGGGTGGGGGAACCAAAAGGCCTCCTGAATCAGGCTTTTCTGCCAGCAGTGAGATGACGGTGTGGTCCCACACAGGGCCACATCCACGGGGGTCTCCCGAGGGCTGCAGGGCCAGTGGCCTCTCAGGCAGGGAGGACTCAGGACTACATGTGCGCTGGGGGACATGGGAGGGGCAGCCTTGGTTACTCCTGTCCAAAGCCCTCGGTCTCCTCAATGGCATACAGCAGCTTCTCTCTCAGCTGTTCATAGCTCTTGTAGGGTGGGAGATCCAGACGGTTGAAGCTAAAGAGAGGAGGAAAGCAGGATAGTCAGCCCCAGGAGGCCAGGGACAGCTGGAAAATTGGTGTGGGAGACACTGAGGGCAGAAACTCCTGACTACCAGAACAGAAGTGTTGCATTTGTAAAACGTGGTAGATCAGATGCCCATCACAGTCCCATCTCTCCAACCCAATACCCCAGGGCCATGCAAACACTGCCAGACTCGAGGCTATGCAGCTGCTACACCCACTGGGCTGCCCCAGGAGCTCATCAAGTCTGAGGCTCTCTGACCTCCCAGTAACATCAGCAGGCTCACCAGGTATGGCTTCTGGGCAGCCAGGTTTCCTTGCCAACCTTGTCAATGCAAAACTTCTGTGGTCCATTGCTACCTGTGATCCAAGGCAAAACACATCGGATGTCAACAGAGACATCCCGTCCCAAAGCAGGACCCTCCAGCTCCACCCACAGACAGGCCTGGCTCCAGGACACAGAGGCAACAGCTCTTCCCCATCCCACTGACCTGCTTCCAGGAAGACACTAGGTCTCCCCTCCCTCTGAGCTGTCCTCACTGCCAGCCGGGGCACCAGAGGGCAAGGGAACACGTACCGATGAGTTCAGCAAATCCCCCAACGGGCAGGCGGCAGGTTCCCGTAACAAACTGCAGCAGCCGAATCCTCTTCTCGTTGTCCATCTCCTTCACCACCTGCAACTCCACAAGTCAAGGCACAGTCAGGCGGCCCCCGTGCCCAGCACTTCACCCTAATGAGGGGCTCTCCAGGTCAGCGGGGCCCCTCTTGGGGCTGAGAACACAAAGCCAGGTTGGGCAGCGGGTGACAGCCTCCAACATGAGAAATCCCGGAAGGGCTTTTGCTTAGAGGATGTGTTTGCAGAAGATTCCCACCAGTCCATGGGACATCTCTGGGTCTCAGGGACACCTCAGGCCAGGTATTCTCTTCCCACCCAAGTTCTGCTTTTTAGGAATAGACTCAAGATGGGAGTGGCTGCTTAATGGGTGGAAGGCTGCTTTTTGGGGAGAGGAAATGTTCTGGAATTAGACAGTGGTGACAGGTGCATAACACTGTGAATGTACGAGAAGCCACTACTCTGTTGCACAGGCTGGAGTGCAGTGGCGCAATCTCAGTTCACTGCAGCCTCCACCTCCCAGGTTTAAGCGATTCTCATGCATCAGCCTACCGAGGAGCTGGGATTACGCGTACCTGCCACCATGCCCGGCTAATTTTTTTGTATTTTTAGTAGAAAGGGGGTTTTATTATGTTGGCCAAGCTGGTCTTAAATTCCTGATCTCAACTGATCCACCCACCTCAGCCTGGGTGGGAAGCCAAGGAATCCCAAGTGGAAAGCCACTGAATTGTGTATCTTGTTTTTTTTTCCAAAGTCACTTGCACATTTTTGGGTATATGTATAGCAGTACCCCCTTCCTGGTACCAAATTTACTGTATTATGAATTGTGTATCTTAAAAAACCTAAATGGGTTGGGCACAGTGGCTCACGCCTGTAATCCCAGCACTTTGGGAGGCTGAGATGGGAGGACAGCTTGAGCCCGGGAGTTCAGCACCAGGCTGGGCAACATAGCAAGACCCTGTCTCTATTGAAAACAAAAATGTAATAGTTAATTGTAAGTTATACAAATTTCACTTCTACAAAAAGTTTGCATACATACATATGCATACAGACATATACTAAGCATATCTGTAATAGTTATGGGTTTTTGTATGCTGTACTTCATAACAACAACAACAAAACCCATACATATTAAGGAATCAACGCATTAATTATACAGAGGATGACAGCTCCATCTGTTTTCTGGAGCCAAACCCCTGCCTTCCTGTCCCATCTGGCTGGCAGGGGACCTCTCAGCCAGTGGCAGGTGCTGTCTGCCTGCAGGTCTGTCCCTGCACACCAGGTGGTCCAAGGCTGACAACCTCCCGTCACATGTGCTGGTCCACCACTGACGACCTCCCGTCACATGCACTGGCCACCACTCCACTGGAACTGCCCCCGTTCATCCCAAGGCTGGTATATCGTCTCCTTTTGCAAGTTATGGGAGGTGAGGACCGGGTCAAAGCTGAAGGTCCTTGCGCATGAGGTCTCCTCAGGACCCGTTTCCTTTGGCTGGTGGCCCAAATGTCCCTGCCAAAGCCTGGGCCCCGGGACCCACCTGCCAGAACCACTGGATCTGCTTGCTGTTCTTGGTGTAGTGCCGATAGATGGTGTTCTTCTGCCAGTCGCTCATGTCTATCTCTTGCATGCCGCACAGCATCAGCTGGGGAGAGGAGGAGTCAGCACCCCTGACGGGCCCTCCCCACCCATCGGCCACTCGCCAGCATGTGACACTGCCCCGAACGTCTTCAACTAGCTATTTTTGGTGTCAGCGTTAATCATATGGGTAGTGTAAGTCCCTGCTTTTTCTTTTTTTTTTTGAGATAGAGTCTCCTCTGTCACCAGGCTGGAGTGCAGTGGCGTGATCTCGGCTCGCTGCAACCTCCGCCTCCCAAGTTCAAGTGATTATCCTGCCTCAACCTCCCGAAGTCCCTGCTTTCTTGAAACAAGTGTCTGGAAAAGGATGGGCACTGAGATCCCAAATCAAACCCATCTGCCCTGCCGAAGTGGGAGTTTTATTGGTGAGTGTCTGTGGGAACACAGTGAGCATATCACAGAGCAGGACTGCCCCAGAAGCAGGGGCTCAGGGTCCCAGCAACCTCAGACACTTACCTCCAGCTCTTTCTCATCAAAGTAGCGCAGCCACTCCAGCGGGGCCACCTCATTGAAGCCATCCAGGAAGGCTTTGGTCTGCTCTTCCACGCCTCGGGTGAAACGCCAGTCAGTCAGCAGCCTGAGACCAAAGACCAGCCATGAGTGGAGCCTGAGACTCACGGCTCAGGGGCGGTTCCCAGCCAGGCCGTGTGGCCTGGACCTACAGAGGACCACCGGATCAGCAGAACTGACTTCGTACACCCAGACCGAGCCTGCTGGAGGCCCCAGAGTGGGGCCCTGAGGACCTCACAGTGACCTGCAGACACCTGAGTCTTTGAAACCATCCTCACCACCACCTCCTCCTGCTCCTGCCCGCAGCACCGACTGAACCTCAGACGTATGGAAGTGTGGAGATAAAAAGCCTAAAGCAAGAGGCCTGAGGAACAGGCATGGAGAACGGGCACACAGGAGACGGTGGGTCTAGGCACGCAGGCCATGGAGATCCTTTCTGCCCAGAGAAAGGTGCAGACATCTCAGCTTGATGTGACTTCAAAGAAATTCTGCCCAGCAGGTTTGAAGTCTCCCACGTGGAGAAAAAGTGCAGCTTGGAGCCGGTAACTAGGACCTCAGCTCTGGCTCCCTAAGCTCATGCCATCATGTGACTGGCCGCCAGCAGCCACCATCGAGGCAGATGCAAATGGCAGGGTCCTGGATCCACAGTGACCCATGGGCCACAAGTGGCGGCCCATCTTTCTCTGCAACCCGCTAGGTCTCCTGCCACCCCCTGGAGCAGAGTCCCCCGGCACCTGAGACGCACATGATGTACTCTTCCTTGTTCTCCTCCGTAACCCGGATGCTCTCGCCACCCTCCTTCAGCTCGTGGGTTGTCACCTTGCCCAGGATCTCCATGTCCTGGATGAAGTACAGCTCCAGGCCACACTCTTCCAGGTTGTTCTCTCTGGGGGCACAGGAGACCAAGCGGGGGAGATGTCTATCATGGCGGGGTCTTTCCTGGGTCCTGCTTTGTTGCCCGTGGGACACCAAGGGCTCACAGGTGGCCTAGAATCTGGAACAGTGACAAGGGACAGCTCCCTGACTCAAGGAGAGGATTGTAGAACTGTCCACAGGGGACCCAGAGGGCATTTCTCTCCACAACCTCTTATAAAAGCTGCATGAGAGTTCAGGGGCCACTCTGGCAGAAAAATTCCAGGCCATCGCATCTACTCCCTGCCCAGAGACGTCCCTCCTATCAGTGCAGTGGGGTGAGGCGGGGGCGATGGGCAGGGAGCTCACTTGATCCAGACAATGGAGTTGTAGAACTCGGGGTCGATGGACTCCAGGTCTTTCAGGGTTGGTCTCTTGTTGAGCATCCGCTTGTAGAAAGGGAGGGTGAAGCCCGTGTCAATGAACTTTCCATGGTACAGTGCCTGGGAAGGAAGAGGCACAGCACACAGCTTTGGCTTCCCTGGGCACCACCAGACCAGCTCTCGGATGCTCCATATCAAACCCCACTACAGCCACCCGCCTTCCTTCCCTGACAGACTCGCAGCAGCAGCTGCCTCAGGGGCACAGCGTGAGGGCCTGAGGAGTAAACGACACCTTCGTCCTGACTTGTACCTGCAGATGGCCCCCACTCTGCCCTGCAGAGGTCAGGGACTGGGCGGAGCCAGCCCGCGCGGGTACCCATGTCCGGGCCTGCATCTGCCCCATGCACTGGCCGGCTGGCCCCAGGCTAGCGAAGATCTGTCCCGCGCTCACAGAAAAGGCTTGCTCCAAACAGCTCCAGGTGGCAGCAGCCCTGACTCACTGGCGCTCAGGGTTGGCGGCAATGACAGCCAAAAATAATGCAGACACCGCTGACGGTGAGAGCTGGCGGCCAACGGTGAGTAATAGTCTAGGGTTTTACCGGTCTGTCCTGTTGGCTGCTGGGCCAGGCAGGTCTCTGGACCTGGGAAGAATGTGCCCACTTCCACAGCCCAGCACCTTGGCCAAGAAATCCCAGACGATGGGAAGGGCCATATTTAGTCACAGGCTCCTGGGGAGCTTGGGTCCTCGTAACAGGGGAGCCGGGCGGGACACTCAGGAAGGCAGGGGAAGAGGCGAAGGAAAGTGAGAAGTGAAACACCTCAAGCTATGAATGTGGCTCCCAGGCTGTGGCTCCCACAGGCCCCACTTCTCAATCCAGGTTCTCACACTCCCAAGACCCTCAAAGAGGGCACGTGGCATGACCTCCCTTTCCATATTCACACCATGTCCCTCTTTCCAGTTAAACACAGATGCAATGCTGTGACGCCCCCTCCTCAGAAATGGCCCACATGCCAACAAATGTCCCTACACCCTGCACCAGCCGGTCTGCCAGGGTTTCTTTCTAAGCTAGCGTTGATTCCAAATGCCCTTCCAGAAGGCTTAGTGTCTCAGTGGGACGTTCCCAAATGCCGGGGGAGTGTCACCTCCCAGAGACAGGCAGCAGGTGGGCAGACATGGTTTCACTCAGCCCTGTCATCCCAAGGCCCTCAACAGAGCACACATTTAATGTTCAGTGAAGTCTGGCCCCGAGACCCTGGCTTCCTCTTGACAAATCCTGTACAAAGCAACATGGAAACTTCACTACCTACATGGCAGCCACTGAGAACGCTCTGATTTCTCCAGAGCTCTCTTCAGCTTTTTGCATTTTTTTAGAGATGGGGTCTCACTGTGTTGCCCAGGCTGGAATGCAGTGGCTATTCACAGGCGCGATCCCACTACTGATCAGCACAGGAGTTTTGATCTGCTCCGTTTCCGACCTGGGCCGGTTCACCCCTCCTTATGCAACCTGGTGGTCCCCCGCTCCCGGGGAGGTCACCATATTGATGCCAAACTTAGTGCAGACACCCAATTGGCATAGCGCACTACAGCCCAGAACACCTGGGCTCAAGCGATCCTCCCACCTCAGCCTCCTGAGTAGCTGGGACTACACGCACGTGCCATCGCGCCTGGAGCTTTTTGCATTTTTAGGTTACAAGTTCTATGGGGGTGAAGGGTGGGGATGAGAGAGGGCGCGCGAGTCCACAGGGGCTGCTATTCATGCCACGTTGCCTGCTAGTGAACAGGCCCAGGGCCTCCTCCAATGCTGCCCCTTCCTGGAGGTCTCAGAGTTAGAGCAGATTCCTCTGGGGCCCCCTTACCATGGCGATGAATCTGCCGATAAAGCGGAAGTAGGTGAGGTGGTCCGGGTTGATGGAGGAGGCAGGGTTGATCTGCAGGCAGTAATTGTTCTTCCCGGCGTATTCAAATAAACAATACATAGGGTTGAGCACCTCGTGAGACAGGAGGAAAAACCACTCTCTGTGAGGGAAGAGAAAGAAAAGACAAGAATAACGGGTCCCTTCGTGCACATCTGCACAGGAGCTGTGACTCTCCACCATTGCGTCTCAGGTAGTCTGGGGACACGTGTCCCAGGGAGTCCAGCCCCGTGACAAGCGCCCAGGCTAACCTATATGAATGGCTGGTCAGTGAACAGGGCAGGCTGAGACCTACAGTGAACCAGGGTGGCAAGTGCATTTGAGGATGAGGTTCGGGAAAACGTGTGCCTGTCGGCTCCCAGGTGATGTGTTCCAAGACTTTACATCACAACATCCAGAGCGTCTAATGGTAACGGGGGTCCTTGTACCCTGGGTCACCATGCTCAGCTGCACAGGCTGTGCACTGCACAAGGACACAATGCATGTTTATTACAATAATCTTTCTGCAAAGGTTCTGTTTGAATAGCAACGACCCTGTTTCCACTCTACCTGGACGGGCAACATAACATAAATACACAGCACCACATTCCCAATCCCGATCCATGAAAATGTCATACCGTACTGTCTTCCGATTAGAAACCTCACTCCCACCAGCTGTGCCACAGGCATCTCACTTCTCTTGCACTCTGCCCTCCCTTCACCTCCAGACCCCCCACACCACACCTGTGCCCACACTTCCACACATACATCTGAACCAATACCCACGCCCTGGGTGCGAGCCTCAAGCATGAATTCAGAGTCCTTTCGGGCTTGAGCTAAACCAGCCAGGGGAGATCCCAAGGGGGCCAGTCCCCGGCCGCTGGGCTGTTTGTGGCTGGGCAGATGAGGAGTCCTTCGACGCAGAGGGTGCCCGGTATCCTGTCCGTGGTTCTACCCTGTGGTAGAACAGCATGACGTAACCTACCATAGGGTAAAACCACTGGCAGGACACAGAGAGAGACACACACAGGGCGCGGCCACACCAGAAGCCCACCAAAGCAGAGCCTGGAGAGGAGGTCACCACGGAAAAAGGAACAATCCTTCCACGGGGCCAGCGCAGAAGGCAACGCCACCACCGAGCAGAGGACCAGGGGCAAGTTAACCCGACACCAAGCGAGAAGACATGGCCACACAGGGAGAGCTCACCGCAGGCCAAGGCGCTCCCTCTCTGCCGGGGCCCTTCTGCCCTGTTGTCCAAGGCAGCACTTCCCAGAGGGCTGTTAACTTTTGTGGGTAGACCAGGGTGTAGGCAAGACAATGCTTTGGACTCTTTTTTTGCTTTTTCCCAAGGCAGAGTCTCCCTCTGTGGCCCAGGCTGGAGTGGAATGGCGTGGTCTCGGCTCACTGCAACCTCCACCTCCCAGGTTCAAGCAATTCTCCTGCCTCAGCCTTCCGAGTAGCTGGGATTACAAGCATCCGCCAGCACGCCCAGCTAATTTTTAGTAGAGACGGGGTTTCACCAAGTTGGCCAGGCTGGTCTTGAACTCCTGACCTCGTGATCCGCTCGCCTTAACCTCCCAAAGTGCTGGGATTACAGGCGTGAGCCACCATGCCCAGCTGCTGTGGTCTCTTTATTTTTTTTATATTTTTAAATTTTTATTATTATTATTATTTTGACTAAAATGAGCTTTGGATGTGGTCTCTTTTTAGGGTGACATAAGCCGTTCCAGTTTTACTGACCCCAGGCACATGCCATGCAGCAGAGCCCTGCTCAAGGCTCTGTGGATCGTGACAGCTTATCCACACGGGGCACGTCTGACTTCACCTGCCCTGGCTGCCTCAAGAAGAGGGGAGCAAGGTCAACTCTAATGGATGACCACACAGCCCCGGTATTCAACCACTGCCCAGATGCTGCTGGCCTGGTTCTCGAAGTACTGAAACATGACACACTGGTAGATAACAGGGCCATTGTACTGAGCTCTCACCCCTCCCAGGAGTCCTCTGTCTTCTCATGATCCACTAACTAAAGGCTTAATACCCAGTCCAGCGGGGGACCCCCAGACCCTGCTCCAGGCCCATTGGGACTGGCCACATGGATTCACGGAGTTTGAATGCCACACTATGCCCACTCCTGAAGACGCAGGAGAGCTTTGGGAGGGAATGTAAGCAGGGGGCAGGCAGCTTTCCAGTCATCGACACCGTAGCCTAGGGAAGCGCAGTACAGGTCAGCCTTCTGGGGCACTCGAGCTCACCTGGCGATGCCCCCATAGTCCAGGCCCTCCTCGCCACGCATGATGATGTAGAGCCGGCGGCGCAGGTCATAGGGTTTCATGTTCATGATCTGGGAAGACAGAGCATGGGGCCAGCCTGCCACTCTCCCTTCCATAGCAGGCAGGGACGGGAGGGACAGGGGACTCTAAGGCCTACTCTCCAGCAGACACAGTCACCAAGACCCGTGCCCTGGAAAGTCTACAGTGTGGGTTTAATGGGCCACGCGATAGGAGACAGGGTGCTGGGAGGAGAGCGTCAGCCTGCCCCTGAGGGTGTCGGGCACCATGACCATTCTCTAACCTGTTGGAAGGAATCTTCGAAAAGTGTCTGCCTGGAAACGCTAATCTTCACGTGGCTGGGTAGGGCATTTGACTGAAAAGAAAAGAAAATCACTTCAAATGGAGCCTCAAGTGATCATATCTGCTCTCTTGTCTGTATGAACAGGCATCCCCCAGCCTTCTGAAGCAGGAGGGGACAACGTGTCCCTTAGGAATGAAAACTGGCTTCCTAGAGACAGCCAGCTTGGAGTTAGACAACTGTCTTGCCCCCACCTAAGACACAAACGTTCCAATACCTGCAGCTGTGCCAGGAACTCAGACTGAAATAACTCAATAACCCCAACTGCCACGGGAGCCCCAGTCCCAGAACTCACATGGCAGAGGAAACGGAACTGGTGATACTTCCACCGAAAACTTCGGTCATAAGCACCAGGGGAACCTTGCTTCGTCCTGGAAAGAGCAAAGGCATTCAGAGGTTCATGCGATTTCTCAGAAAATGAACAACTTGTCTTGGTCAGCCCTGAGGAAGGTTGGTGCTATGTTAATTTAAAGATGAGTAATGTAAGGCGAGGAAGTAACTGTCATTAAGATCCTTGAAGAATAAAAAAGAAAATCTAGAAATAAAGCCAGACCTCTTGCTTTTAGAGAAACAACACTGTTGTTACTCTGTATAAACAGGATAGTCCCTTCCTCCCCATCCCATCTTATTTGTTTATTTATTTATTTATTTTCTAGAGACAGGGTCTTGCTCAGTCACCCACGCAGCAGTGCAGCCATGTGATCATGGCTCACTGCAGGCTGAAATTCCTGATCTTAAGCGATCCTCCTGCCTCAGCCTTCCAAGTAGCTAGGACTACAGGAGTGCTATCATACTGAGCCAATTTTAATTTTATTATTATTTTTTAATTTTTCTGGAGACCGAGTCTCACTCTGTCGCCAGGCGGGAGTGTAGTGGTGTGATCTCAGCTCACTGCAACCTCCACCTCCTGAGTTCAAGCGATTCTCCTGCCTCAGCCTCCTGCGTAGCTGGGACTACAGGTGCACACCACCACACCCAGCTAATTTTTGTATTTTTAGTAGAGACGGGTTTTACCATGTTGGCCAAGATTATCTCAGTCTCTTGACCTTGTAATCTGCCTACCTCAGCATCCCAAAGTGCTGGGATTACAGGCATGAGTCATCGCACCCAGCCAATTTATTATTTTTTAGAAATAGGGTCTCACTCTGTCACCTGAGCTGGAGTGCAGTGGTGCCATCATAGCTCACTGCCGCCTCAAACTCCTGAGCTCAAGAGACCCTCCTGCCTCAGCCTCCCAGGTAGCTGAGACTACAGGCATGCACCACCATATCCAGCTAATTTTTTAATTTTTTTGTAGAGATGGGGTCTGGCCATCTTGCTCAGCCTGGTTAATCCTTTTTATTCTTGTAAACGCAGGAATGTTGTCCAGGCTGGTCTCAAACTCCCCGGCTCAAGCTATCCTCCCATCCTCTTTAACAGGACATCAACATTGGCCACTAGAGGGCAGTAAGGGCAACAGAATGCATCACAGGGGCCACCCAAAGTGGGCCTCCCGGAGCCGGAGCCAGGGCAAGGATAGCCCGGGGCTCTGTTCCTGGACGCTGCTGCTACCTGCAAAAAGTCCTTACCCCGACTCAAACCCCGGGCGAGGATCCTTAAAGGTGGTGGTGCGGGTATTGTGGTCCACAAAGTATCGCACCCCCTCGCTGGTGTATTTCATCTCCCATCCTGGGGGCAGAGCTGGTTCCTGGATCATCCTGGAAACATGGGAAGAAAGGAGTAAAGGGCTGGCCCCACCTTCGGGGCCTTGGTGGTTGGAGGCTGGGTCCTCAAAGTGTGGCTTTGTCTCTGCAGAGCCCATGAGGGACCTCGAGGATATGCATGACCCAAGTTGTGAAGACAGTCCTGCAGCACAGAGAGGTCATTTATTATCCCATGGCCAAAAACCCAGCCCTGCAGGGACAGCATCAGACTGAATGGTCACCAGGAATCCTGAGATACCTCGTGCCCCAGCCCCGCTTCACTTGGGGTATTGGGAGACCAGGGTGCCCTCAGTCATTTTGCAATCCAATTATCAGCAGCCTGCACAATCAGTACAGAGACCAGCAACACCTGCCAGCCGGCCGCCCCCCCATCCACCAGGAAGGTCTATTTAAGAAACCACTGTTAAGCTCTCATCAGGCCAACAGCGTATCTGTACAGTGAGAGTCTCAAGACACTTGTGTGTGGCTAAAGGTCCCTGACACCAGCCCTCTGGGACAATGCAGTCCAAAGCCACCTACCCAATGCTGGAGCTGCACAGAGACCCAGCCCAGCCCAGCCCCCCTCCCAGCCCATGTCCTCACCCCTGGGTCCGGGGGTCCTCCCACTGGGTCGTGCGAGTGTTATGGTTCACGTAATACACCCGTCCATTGTCCTGTCTCTTCTCTGCGACATGAGAAGAAAGAGAACTATCAGATTCAAAGACCGTGAGCCGCTGTCCTTTCCCTGCGGCTCCCACCTCCTGGGTGCTGGGTCTGAGTTTCTCTCCCTGTTGCCAGCCTGTTAGAGAATTTGAACCAGCCAAAGCCGGGCTCACTCACACTTGGCACTGGGAAAGGGACACAGAGGGTCCTTCCTTGTTGGGGGGGATGGAGAAGGGCGACACATTTCCAAGTTGAGATGAAGGACTTCTTTGGTTCGTCGGTTTGTTGGAGGGGAGGGGGTGGTGTGGCCACCCACAGGGAGCAGCACAGCTCAAACCAGAGGGATAATTGCTTCCAGCTGTGTTCAGCACAGAAGCTGGGCAGTCCCCACCAAGCCAGGCCCCCACCCAAGTCCCTCATGGCTGATCCCTGGTCCTGGGACCCTCTGCACTGCATGCAGCTGACCCAGGCACCTCTGTCCCACAGGGCATGGTCCTTATGGGGTGGCTGCATTTCCCTCACACCTCTCTGATCAGTGCTCTGCACCCTGCAGCCCTGTAGCCTCCAAGTTCTCCCTCTTCTCCCGCTTACAGGCTAAGTCTTGTTCTAAAACTCTCACACCCCAGCATGCCTCTTTCTTGCTCATGAGCAAATAAATAATACCTGGGGCTGTGGACACTTATACTGCACAGCCTGTTCTTAGATATGTATCTTTTTTTTTTTTTTAAGAGATGGGGTTTCACCATCTTGGCCAGGCTGGTCTCAAATTCCTGACCTCAAGTGATCCACCTGCCTCGGCCTCCCACAGTGCTAGGATTACAGGCGTGAGACACCGTGCCCGGCCTTTCTTCTTTATATAAAGACAGGGTCTCTCGATGTTGTCCTGGCTGGTCTCGAACTCCTAGCCCCAAGTGATCCTCCCACCTCAGCCTCCCAAAGTACTGAGATTATAGGCAATAAGTCAGCATGCCTGGCCTGCCCATCCTGTTCTTACACCTAAGTCTGTGCTTTGAGACAGGGGAGTGTTCATGGAGTGGGGCTGGGGCACAAATATACTTTTCCTCTGCTCTGAACAATTTCTTGCCCTTTACTGATACACTGATGAGGGCTCTGGGGTCCCCAAGGTGGGAGTCTGGGCTCCAGGGGCCGACCCAACCCTAGCTGGTGATTCTGGACCTTAAGAGGGATTGAAAGGCATAAACTCCCAACTCCAGGTAGACGGGGGGGAAAAAAAACAGGGGGCAAAGCTCTTGGCCCAAAAGAGGTGACCTTTCCCAGGAAGTTCCTGAGCCTTCAAATCTGTTTCTCTCCTGAAAATAAATGATGCTAATGGTTCTCCTTTTACAATGACAGGACAACATTAAAGAAATGAAAATCATCAGTTCCAGAAGCTACAGGGAAGCCGAAAGGTGAAAAAGGAGCAGAACAGGGAAGAGCATCATCCCCCTCCCCACGCCGTACCAAGACTCGGGGTGCAATGCTCCCAACACCAGCCCAAGGTCTCAGTCTCCCTCCAACTCGCTGCCCTACCTGGTGTCTATGACTCGACTGAAATTTTACAGACAGACATTATTTGTCAATCACACCTCAGTAAAGCTGGGAAAAACAAATAAATAAAATAAAAATAAAGACAGGCTGAGCACGGTGGCTCACACCTGTCATCCCAGCACTTCGAGAGGCCGAGGCAGGAGGATTGCTTGAGCCCAGGAGTTGGAGACCAGCCTGGGCAACGTGGTGAGACTTCACCTCTATTTCATAAATAAAAAATAAACTTAAAAAAGGCAAAAGGGAAGAAAGAACAGGAGGTGCCCAGAACTGTTACGGAGCTACGACCACCTCAGAACACACAGAAGGAAGGGTTCCCAGCAGGTTTCCAGGGGAGGGGGCTGCTCCCAGCCCAGAAGCTACTGCTTTGAACTAGATCCTCCACGTACGCCCTGTTAAGGGTCAAGGCCAAGGCTAACCACAGGGCCGGGGGGACCTGTCCAGTGGGCCTGAGGCCTGTGTCGTCATTGCTGGCACTGCTGCTGCATGGAGGCCTCCCAAGGCCGGCTGACTGCCTCCCTGCATTCAGTTTCAGTCGGGGGCCTGGAAAATATCTTAAAGGAGCACCTGGCTCAACCTCATTATAGAAGCAAATGGACTCAGACGTATTCAGCCACAGGGTCAGGGTCAGGGTCAGGGCTGCTGAGGGCAGATGCGGATCTAAACCCAAGGTGTCCTGAGTCCCAGAGCAGAGTGTGGGGAAGATGTGGGGTCTCTTATGGGATAGTAGAGAGGGACATCAGCAGGCTCGGACAGCAAGCTGCCGATCAATGCAACTCTCTCTTGGTCTGGCTGTTCTTTCTGTTCATTCTCAGCGAGCCCTGGAGAGGTGGCTCCTGCCACAGCCCTGGGGCAGGCAACACAGGTCCCCAAGGATCTATGATTCGGAAGGTGCCCTGGCCTTTAGCCAGAATGTTCTTCCTCTTAATTGTGGACTATGACAGTTTTGTGGGTTTTATTCTGATCGCTCATTAACAGCATTGACTCTCACCACGGCTCCTCTGTTCCTATCTCAAATATTTCCACACTCAGCAATCCACAGCTGTTTTCAAGTCTCCATCAGCCGTGCTTACCTGGTGACCATCACTCAGCAGAACTGGCATGAAAACTCGCTTGGCTGGGCTATACCACCTATCTCTACAGAGCCTGAAACACACTCCAGGTCCCTGCTTCTAGGCCGCTGGCTACAAAACACCATTACAGATTCTTGTCTAATCTGACGCACTTTCCCCTGCCTACTGACGAGGCGGGGTCTTCAGAGTTTTACCCTCTCACGTTGGACTTGCTGCCAATCTCTGAGATACCAATGACCTTTCCTTGGTTCAAGGAGCCATGTGGGGTAGCTATGTGTGTAAGGGAATCCCCAGATGAAAGGTAACAAATGTGTGGAAGCTTCATTAAATTGTATCTCCCACCAGAAGGACGAGAAGGTCCTTCTTGCACTCTGGACTGTAGTGCTCTTTCACTAACTGGTACTCTATAGGTACAAGACGGTTGACACAACCTCTTAAATGACTACCTGAGAACAGAAGAGTCTACACCGAGAAGATCCAGCTCCAAAGCTGCACGTTTCCAGCCAGCAGATGCCCATCCGCTCAGTGTCCGCTTCCCAGGATGCACCCCTCCAACCGTGCTGTCAAGCGCACCCCCTCCCAGCTTCGTACCATCTGCGAACACCACCAAACCAACACTGACCACCTTCTGCTGGTCTAGCCAATAAATTAAACTCAACACTTGCTGGTTCCCGCAGAAACTGCCTTCTTCCGCTCCCAGTAACTCTTACAAGATTAAATAAAACGCTGCTCCGCTCTCTCTATAAAATGCACTAAGCTTCATCATCTCTAATGACCCTTTTTGCATGGGTACTCCTTCCTAGAACAGCCATGAAGCCTAATCTCTCCTAACTCATGAATGTCCATCCCTTAACTCACTGTTACCAAATCACATCAAGGGCTTGGGAGAGCTAAGAGGCGGCTCCCAAGGGCGAGGTAAAATCTACACGGCGTTACCAACTAGCAGCGATGTGTTTCCAGAGTCACTACCTGGCATTCAACTCGTATCTGCTTCCCTCTGGCCTCTTTCACAGCTATGTCAGAACTTAAAAGGTGGCTTCTATTAGTCAAAATTAGACCGAAGTCCTCCAACATCTCAGCTGCAAAGAAAGATTTGTTAAGGTGGATCGTTCCAACCATATGGCCACAGACCTGAAACAAATCCATTTTGGAGTTAGACAGTGTCAAAATAGCTTAGTGGTAGCATGGACTCAGGAGTAGACACCTTGAAACTCGAGACCAAAACACAACAGTCCCCCAGCTGCTCGGGGACGTCTTTCTCAGGGTCACACTCCTTTAGCGATGGTGGGTGGACGCTACAGTGCTTCCGTGGAGCTTGGTTCCTTTCCCAGCCTCCCAGCTCCATCACCTGTAATTGCTCTGGCAGGGCATGCCCAGACAGTGTGCTGGAGAGGGGGAGAGATGGAAAACAGGGACAGGAACAGGAAAGGAAGGCACGCGGGAGGAGAGGGGCAGAGCACCGTGGCTAATGGAAGGCCGAGGGCCGGGAAGAGAACTCAGTACTTACCCCAGCCAGGCGGGAGGGGGCCCAGGGGATCATGGTCAGTCGAAGCACTCGAAGACTAAACATAAGAAACACAGCAGAATACAGAGGTTACAAAAAGCCACAGGTGAAAAAATAAATCAACTGATAAAAAATAAAAAAGCCAACGACTGGCTTCCACATTTGAGTGCTTTGCAGGGAATGCAGTGGCACCTGAGATGGCATCTGCACCTCTCAAAACTCTTTGTTTTTCCTTTTTTTTTTACAGAAAAACCAAAAAAGAACCCTGCGCATGGAGAGCCCAAGTGAGTTTTGAAAAAGGAAGAGCGCTGGGGAGGAGGGAGGTGCGCCAGGGAAGGTGTGCCAGGGTGGCGGCGGCCGGGAGTGGCCCGGCAGGGCAGGAAGGCCCGGGAAGCAGGCTCGGCCCAGGGCCTCTGCTCAGCTCTGACTCGAGGCAGCCAAGGCGACTGAAATCACCACCACCTCCAACTTGCTCCAAGAACCACACACGGGAGGGGAAAAAATATCGCAGGCCTTTCCAATGAAATCATTCCCACAAGCCCTGCCCACGCCCAGAGCTTCCTGGCTGGGGCCCGGCCCTCCTCCTTCCACCTCGGCGTCCCCCGCCACCTCCCTCCTGGGTGTGCAGCGTCCACCCAGACTGAGGGCACATTCATGCCCCAAGCCCTCACCTCCCCCAGGAAATGTTTTCCTTCCTTTCACAAAGCACCTTTATTCCTCCCCTGCCTGAACCTGAAGTTGCCCAGTGTTCTGTGTTTGTCTGAGGGTGGGGGTCTGGGGGCAGGGCAGCAAGACAGAAGGGGAGGCAGGGGAAAGAAGGGGGAACCGGCTCCAGGACTTCAGGGTCACTGTTTACATTAGAATCCCCCTTCCCCCCACGCCCCCTCCAGCCGAATTCTGCCTCGAGGTCCCTGGGGATGGGCTGCAGTGGACCAGGCATTCTCATATCCTGCGAGGAAGGGGGGGGTGCTGTCAAAAAGTTCTGGTCGTTAAATAAAACAAGTATTGTTCCGCTCTTTCTTCCTTTTTTCCTGAAGCATTTTTATTTTACTTACTAAAATGTAATCGTTATAAGAGGGGGATCAAGTTCTAAATGCGGACTTCAGGCTGCTGGGCTGGCCCCATCTGGGGTGCCGGAGCCACACACGGGCAGGAGGATGAATGGGGCTCAGTCTCAGCTTGAGAAAACATTGGTGGAACTCAACTGCCAGCAAGCCCCCTTCCACAGCCCTCCCTCCACCCCCAGCTGAAAGGACAGAGAAACTTTCTTTCCAAGGTGGCAACACGGGCCCCTCTTCCAAGCAAGTTCCAACAAAGACGTTTAAGTCTTGAAACCATAGGCTCCTTGACAGGACAGAGGACCCTTTCAGGGCAGGCCCTCCTGCCCACACAGAATGCAAGTGCATGGAGGTGGGGGGATGCTCACCTTGATTTAGGGCCCCTATCATCCATCTCAAGCTATGCCTAACAATCTCCATTGCAAGTCGTATTTACTGGAAAAAATATCCCAAATTCACACAAGTCATATAGGTGTGTGTCTATGTGTTGGGAGGTTGGGGGAGACAGGGTACAGCATCTCATAAAATCCAAGTTCCTCCAACTCTGTTTTGTGGTTAATACATTTAAAACAGTCGGCGACAGAAGCAAAGGAACAAATGCGAAAACACACATATTGCACATCATGGAGCCAAAGACAGCTGGTAAGCAGTGAGCTACAGCAATGACCTTGTAAAACGGAATGACTATAGAAAAGGTTATTTTAAGAAATTAGAAGAGGACTCATTTGGTGTAAAACTGTTTGCTGCTTCAGGACTTGTTTCAGAGTGAGCAGATAATCAGTAAAGTGTTCACGGCTCTCATGGGAAATCAACTATCAGCTGGTCCCATCCCGACTTCCACAGAAGCATGGTCATCTTTTGCTTAACGCTACAAATCAACAGACCAACACTTTACTGACAGCCTCCCTGACTAGCATTAAACTAAGAACAGAAAATACTGATTAGCCCTTTCCTTAATGTTTGTTTTTAAAAAAAATCTCAACCTTCATGCAATGTTGGCTCTCTTTCATTAAAGTGTTTTTAAAAAAATTTCCTTGGTATCCTCGGATTTGTATTCAATCAGAACGCCGCCCCTGCCCCCCCCCCACACACACACCCGTAAGAAGCGAGGAGAAGAGGAGGCAGATAGGAAAGGTAAGACAGGGAGAGATACCAGAGACCGATAAACACAAACAACACGTATTAGGTTGGTGCAAAAGTAATTGTGGTTTTTACCATTAAGGGTCACGGTGGCTGGGTGCGGTGGCTCAGGCCTGTAATCCCAGCATTTTGGGACCCTGAGGCAGGTGGATCACTTGAGGTCAAGAGTTCAAGACCAGTCTGGCCAACATGGGGAAACCCCGTCTCTACTGAAAATACAAAAATTAGCCAGGCATGGTGGCAAGCACTTGTAATCCAGCTACTTGGGAGGCTGAGGCAGGAGAACTGATTGAACCCGGGAGGCGAGGTTGCAGTGAGCTGAGATCGTGCCACTATGTTCTAACCTGGGTGACAGAGTGAGACTCTGTCTCAAAAAAAAAAAAGAGTCATTGCACCAACCTAGTAAAATCAGAAGCAGTGGGAGCTAGTCCTCACAACAATTTTACTTCTTATTGTTAAATAGAAGCCCTTGACTATTTTGGATACTTCTTCCCTAAGGTACACAGTACAACTTGAAAAATAAAAAAAGAAAGCCAGAAGGAAAGAGGTGAACAAGGAGAAATGGAAAATAAAAACTATGCATTGCTGGGCACAGTGGCTCATGCCTGTAATCCCAGCACTTTGGGAAGCCGAGGCAGGTGGATCACCAGAGGTCAGGATTTCAAGACCAGCCTGGCCAACATGGTGAAACCCCATCTCTACTAGAAATACAAAAATTAGCTGGAGGTGTTGGTACTCGTCTGTAATCCCTGTTACTTGGGAGGCTGAGGGAGGAGAATCTCGTGAACCCAGGGGCGGAGGATGCAGTGAGCCTAGATCATGCCATTGCACTTCAGCCTGGACAACAAGAGTGAAACTCCATCTCAAAACAAAACAAAACAAAAAACAACTATGCATCATGGTCAGAAAACCAAAAGCCAAAAACCCCACATCTCCAATGAGCCAACCAACTGCCCTTTCTCTTCTACCACATTCCCCTAAAATGAGAGATTTCAAGGTGTTACGGGGGAGCACAGCAGAAAAGGATATAGATGGGGGAAAGTAGGACTCTGCAGCCAGAGTGGAGATCCTGGGTGTTCTCTATCACTAGGAACAGAAAAGAGCACTGTGGAATCCTCTTCCTGGGTAACGTCCCCTGGGTTGGGATGTGGGGGGCAGGCCAAGAGCCAGAAAGCGCACGAGAGTTCAAGTCCCTTGGGAACTAAGCACAAAGTTCCAGTAATATTTTAAGATACAAACTCAGAAATAAAGAATGTCTAGCAAATACAGCCGAGGGCAAGAAAGGTTCTGGGAAGGGCATAAAGGGTGCAGTGTGGAAGGCGGGGCATGTTGTTTTTTTTAAGGATGCACCAGACAGATGCAGAACAAAACCCAGGTGCTTGAGAATTCAATGCAAGGGGCTCCCTGCAGAGTAAGAAACAAGTTGTCTGTTTCTAGATGATGCAATTTGGAGTCCACACCCTAAGAGCCACAAAAAACAATCTGTTTCTGTTTCTTTTTTTTTTTTTTTTTGAGATGGGAGTCTCACTCTGTTGCCTTGGCTGGAGTGCAGTGGCGTGATCTCAGCTCACCGCAACCTCCGCCTCCCAGGTTCAAGCTATTCTCCTGCCTCAGCCTCCCAAGTAGCTGGGACTATAGGTACCTGCCACCATGCCCAACTAGGTTTTGTAATTTTAGTAGAGATGGGGTTTCACTATGTTGGCCAGGCTGGTCTCGAACTCCCAACCTCAAGTGATCCACCTGCCTCAGCCTCCCAAAGTGTTGGGATTACAAGTGTGAGCCACCACACCCAGTGGAAATAATCTGTTTCCATCCTGTAGGCAGAGATGCCCCAGAAATTGCTGGTCATGTGATGGTCCCGTCACAACAGCACAGTGTGCAGGGCTGTGGCGGGCATCTTCAGTGGGTCCCAGCAGGAACACGACACAAGAGGGCAAAAGGAAACTGCAAGGGTGAAACAAGCAAACAAAAAGATACATGATGATCACAGGCAACATTACACATTAGGGAGCTGGGAAAGGGAAACATGGCAGAAAAACTAAGAACGATAATTTAGAGGAACTGGAAAAGGGGTGTGTTGAGGCCGACAGCAGGAAGGAATTACAGGAGACTGCAATTTGGGATTCCCTTGATTTCCATTTTGAACTGTATTTCAGGTTCTCTGCAGTGCAGCAAAGAAGAACAAGGTCTCAGCTGAAGCCCAGCAAGAGGAGGAGGGGGAGGCCACCAGTCGAGAACTGGATCTTAAGTCTTCCGAGTCAAACTCTGGGTCTAAGCCAAACCCCGAAATAACTATATGAAAGCAACCCTTCTTACTTGTAACCAGGACATGGCACCATAGCAAACAAGAGGAGAAAACCAATGCCAACAGGGGAGGAAAATCAACAGAGAGACATTGAAAGCAGACCAAAGAAAGATTCCTGACACATTTTTCAATATGAGTCTTGTTTGATGGAGAAAAGGTAACCATCACCTCCATGCAGAACCCTCCCACGTCTCCAGCGAGACAGAGAAAACCATTTTAGAGGACTCAGAAAGAAAGATTTTTTAATGTTTAATTTTTACTTCTAGGGAACCCTCTAAGTCAAAGTTCTATCTCTATAAACCCAGAATAATGTTGCCAAGAGAGGCAGGCAAAAGGAATGAAGGCTCCAAAGAGACCAGGCAGATGTGAGCTCCAGAATCTGGGAATCTTCCCTTTCACACACCGACATCTTGGTCAACCTACAGAACCTAATTGATGGCTGTTAAGGGGGGAAAAAACTGCTTTACGCATTTTATTTTATTTATTTATTTTTTGAGACAGGTTCTTATTGTCATCTATGCTGGAGTACAGAGGCACGATCATAGGTCACTGCAGCCTCGAACTCCTGGGCTCAAGTGATCCTCCCACCCGCCAGCCTTCCGAATTGCTAGGATTACAAGCATGCACCACAACACTTGGTTCAATTATTATTTTTTTTAATGAGAAAAACTGGATAATCAGGTAGATGAAACCATGTGACACTCCTAAATATGTCCTTGTCTCTACGTCAAAGGACAGATAGGACAAAGAAGAAAGCTGCCCCAGACCTTCCCAGTTTTGCAGTCACAACTACCCAAGAAAATGGCAGGCAAAGTCTTTGGGACTCAGCTCAAAAGGAGAAATCTCTGAAATGTGGTGAAAGACCAGATTCCATCCAATTCTGAAACGTGCCAGAAGTGGATGCCAGGCATGTGTGGCAGGCATGGGTGGGAAGCCTGGTCCAAGAATGTCTTCAGTGTTGCACTGGGCTAGACAGCGGGGCCCTGGCTGTAAAGGGGCATGACCATCGACCCTGGAGGCAACTTACTAAGACAAACACCACACTCCCTGCTCACCCCTGCTAAGGAAACTGAGGTCCTCTGTGGTTTCCTTCCTGTACGATGACCAATCCATCCTCACAGACAGAACTAACCAAGGGACATGCTACGGTGACATGGCTGAAAAGTCAGGGGTCCATGGGCTGAGTGCAGTGACTCACACCTGTAATCTCAGCTCTTTGGGAGGCCAAGGCAGGTGGATCACTTGAGGTCAGGAGTTTGAGACCAGCCTGGCCAATATGGTGAAACCCCATCTCTACTAAAAATACAAAAATCAGCCGGGGTGGGGTGGCGGGCACCTGTAATCCCAGCAATTCGGGAGGCTGAGGCAGGAGAATCGCTTGAACCTGGGAGGCAGAGGCTGCAGTGAGCCGAGACTGTGCCACTGCGCTCCAGCCTGGGGAAGAGAGCAAGATTCCATCTTAAAAAAAAAAGAAAAAAAAGAAAACAAAATTTAAATGTTGCTCTTTAGGTAATGACCACAGAAGATTTTGAGCCAGAAAACTGATGCAATGACAGTAACATCTGAAGACTGCTATTCGGCCAGATGGATTGGAAGAGAGAGAAGGCCAATGGAGAGAACAACGTAGAGGCTGCGCTAGCAATTCAGATGGGAAGGGGCAGAAGATGATCAAGTATCAGACAGCAGGAGGCTCAGCTAGACCAAAGGTCAACAAATGTTTTCTGCAAAGAGCCAGACAGTAAGCTTAGGTTACGTTAGGATTTTTGAGCTATACAGTCTTTATTGTGATACTTCATTCTACCGCTGTACCACGAAAGCAGCCAATATGTAAACTGCTGGAGATGCTTATGTTTCAATGAATCTTCATTAAGAAAATTAAGTGGCAGGCCAATTTGGCCCATGGGGTATTATTTGTCAATCCCTCATCCAGATGAGCGGTAAGGATCCTTCATCCCTGAGCAGCTGTCAGATAATAAAGTTCTAACAAAAAACAGTAGCAGTTTTTGTTTCTGTTTCTGTTTTTAAGAGACGGAGTCTCACTATGTTGCCTGGTGACTGGTTTTGGTCTGGAAAGGTGAGGGATGGGAGAAGTCAAAGCTGACCTTCAGGGTCCAAGTTAGGGAAAACGGACTTGAATGGAGGGGGCAGAAAGGAAAGCTGGTCTTGGAAGAAGGATGGGGAATTCGGTTTAGACATGTTGATTCCTTAAACACAGAGGCTAGACACGGAGTTGCTGAGAGGAACACTGGAATTTGAGGAATTTCGCTGTGATGAGTAAAATCTCCAGGGGCAGAGCACTGACGTTGCCAGACGCTGTTTTCCTGCTCACCAGGCAGGTCAACAGAGAACGCCTGAGGCTGCGCATCCGAAGGCGCAGGGAGGCGCCCCCCACCGCGTGGCACGCGCCTACCCTCTCACCTGGTAGAGGAATCTTTGGCTGAAGTGCTGCATGGCCCCCTGGAGCTGGTTCCGCTGTGACTGCCACTGCTCGTAGTTGCGCACATACTCTGCGGTCGGGCGCTGCCAGGTGGTGGTCCGAGTATTGTGATCCACATAGTAAAACCTGCCTCGGGGATCTGTTCGTTTTTCCCAGCTGGAAACAGGAACCTCAGAATGAATATAATGACCACCCCCACTTCCATCCCCCGATTCTAGAAAAGTCTCAGGATGCCTAGCACAGCCGGGCAGACCGCGTCACAGGCTGCTGGGGCTCAGCTGATTATAGCAGACATCTGCGGTTGCCTCCGCTGCACTCAATCCCTCCTTGCCATTAGCTCTCCATTTCTAATTTGGAGATCCATGTGGTTCTGGGGAAGCTGACTCTGTTTCCAACCCCAAAGTTGTGTGGTTGCCTGGACCAGAAGTGCACATGTGATCTATGCTGAGCCAGCCACAGCCAACCTCAGGACTTGTGCTAGCAAATCTAGAAAACATAAAAGTCCCTCATCCTTTCTGCATACAACTGAGGAAGCATGCGGTCCTGGGGGCCACTGGCTATTATTTTGGATCCAAAGACAACAGGAAGTTGACCCAGTAGATGGCAGAGCAGAAAAATGGGAGAACAGTCAATTCCTTGGTGATATCGTTGGGGTAGCCCAAGCTCCACTTGGAATCAGGATTGATATCTAGAATTTTCAGTTACATGAACCAATACATTCCTTTCATTATTTAAGCCAATTTTGATCACAACTTTTGTTACTTGCAACTGAAACTCTCCTGCTATAAGGTGCCAGTGAAAACATGTTGCACGGTCTTTGGTTTTGTTCTGTTTTGAGTCAGTCTCACTGTTTACATTTTTAGTAGAGACGGAGTTTCACCACATTGCCCAGACTGGTCTCAAACTCACGGACTCAAACGATCCTCTACCTCGGCCTCCCAAAGTACTGGGATTACAGGTGTGAGCCACTGCACTTGGCCTCAGTGATTTTTTTTAAACTCAAGGCCTCCCTAAAAATGATTTCCCCCTCAAGCGGTTCCTAGATCCCACGGTTGGTTCCCAGATTTTGTCTGGATTCTGGCTGCTGGAGTGCCTCACCTTCACGACCACTGTCACTCTTCATTCAGCTGAATGCCATAGCTCTCTCCCACGCCCAAGCCTTTCCTCAGTTTCCTTGTGTCTGTTCTCCTCCCAGGGATGAAACCAGTCGACATCATTTCCACTGATAGCAGTAAATCACTCGGCCTGACTGCTTCTTTTCACTGTCTCCCTGCTCTTGACTTTCCATCTTCCAATCCTATGTCCAGATTGTACCATCTCACTGTGGACTACTGCACCTATCCTGGAACTAACCTCCGCACACCACCCAGCCTATAAACAGCCATCAGAGTAACCCGCTAGACTGAGCCCTTGGGTCACACTCCTGCTCAAAACCTTCAGTTGAGCAGCCTAGGCAACAGAGGGTGACCCCACCTCTACAAAAATATTTTTAAAAACTAGCTGGGGGTGGTGGCATGTGCGTTCTTGGTCCCAGCTACTTGAGAGGCTGAGGTGGGAGGACTGCTTGAGCCTGGGAGGTCAAGGCTACAGTGAACTATGATTATGCTGCTGCATTCCAGCATGGGTGACAGAGTGAGATCCTGTCTCAAAAAAACAACAGCACTTCAATTGACTCCCCCACTGCCCTTGAGTCAAAATCCTCCGGGTAAGTATGCAAGGCTCACAAAAGTCTGCAACCTTCCTAAATTTCTCATAATTTGTCTAAACTAGTAATTTTCATTTTTACTTGTTACCAAAGAATTTTTTTTTTTTTTGAGACAGGGTCTCACTCTGTTAGTCCAGGCTCGAGTAGAGTAGCAGGATCATGGCTCACTGCAGCCTCACCTCCTGGGCTCAAGTGATCCTCCCACCTCAGCCTCCTGAGTGGCTGGGACCACAGGCATGCACCACCACACTCAACTAATTTTTTAAAAAAATTTTTGTAGAGATGGGCGTCTCCCCTTATAGCTCAGGCTAGTCTCAAAGCAATTTTGGACTCAAGCAATCCTCTCGCCTCAGCCTCCCAATGTGCTCAGATTACAGGTGTGAGCCCCTACAAGTGTGAGCCCCTGCACCCGGCCCAAAGTTGTATATATATAGTTTTGAAACACAAATAGGACTGCAGGGAAGAGAATGAAAAACCGTGGTCTCTTGCCCCATTGCTGACTCCTGTTCCCCAAAGGCAACCACTTTCAACTCTCAATTGCTTCTACTAGTATGTGTACAACTATGTCTCTAAATAACATGTCTATTTCATTGCTTTTTGTCTTTTCTTTCACCAGAGGCAGGGTCTCACTATGTTATTTAAACTGGATTTGTACTCCTGGGTTCAAGCTGTCCTCCAGCCTCAGCCTCCTGAGAAGCTGAGACTACAGATGTGCACCACCAAGCTTGGCTCATTATTTCTTGATTTTTGCCATATTTGCTATGGGCTTACGGACTTTCTACTACCAAAGATGAGGAATGAGGATGTCAGCATTGTAGTCCATCCCTCAACACACGCTCTATTATCTCCTCCCCTTGTCCTCTTCATATGCAAAATCACCATTAAATCAATATTCAGGCTTTGGATCATGACGATGTAGAATACTGTAAGTACATTTCCTTACTTGTAACAACTTTTTTCTTTTTTCTGGAGGTAGGAACCCCCTTGTTTCCTTCTGTGTGGTTTTCAAGAACCTATCAATGATGTCTCCCCAGGTTCTCGGATGCGACAGGTGGCCTGGCAGTGGCCTCACTCTTTTGGCCACATCTCTCCTTCATCTGTCGTGGATGGTTGTGTGTCCATATCACACCTGCTCTGTGTCATTGACCTGAGTTGTCCTCCCTCCTCCTCCTCTGGCAGCTTCCATGGCCTCGGGGTTAAGTTTCCTGTGTCTTGAATCCCATTCATTCTTTTTTCTTGGCTTCCTGGTGGCATTTGGTGGAATAAATCATGGAGGAGCTCTGAGAAAGGATGTACCAAGGTTAATGTTTTTTGAAGCCCAGAATGTCTGAAGATGCCTTTATTTCTACTCTCATATTCAAATGTTAAAATAACTCAAAGTTGATTTCTAGACAGATAATCATTTTCTTTTTTGTTTGTTTGAGAAAGGGTCTTGCTTTGTTGCCCAAGCTGAAGTGCAGTGGCATGATCACGGCTTGCTGCAGCCTTGACTTCCCAGCTCAAGCGATCCTCCCACCTCAGCCTCCCATGTAGTTAGAACTACAGGCACGCACCACCATGCTGGGCTAATTTTTTGGTTTTTGAAGAGACAGTGTCTCACTATGTTGCCCAGGCTGGACTCGGACTCCTGGACTCAAACGATCCTCCTGCCTTGGCCTCCCGAAATGCTGGGATGAGATGTTTGAGCCACCGCGCCCGGCAGGAAATCATTTTCCACGGGAATTGTGAAGGTCTTGCTCCACAGCTGTTGAGAAGGAGGATAGCACTCTCGGTTCCTGACCCTTTCTAGGTACTCTGCTTTTTCCCTCTGGAAGTTTCCGAGGTTGTGTCTTGGCACTCGGAAATTCAGTCAGATGAGCCTTGGGGGGAGTCTTCTTTTAATCATCTGGGCTAGGCATGTGGTGAGCTGTTTGAATCTGGATGCTTCAGTTCTGGCAATTTTCTTTTCTAATCATTTCCTATTGATTGTTTCTCTGTTCTTTCTTGGTGAAGAACTATTCTTCAGATATAGAATGTCTTGATCACATCTACATCTTCTCATCTTCTTATCTCCAAATTTATCTTTTTTTTGAGATGGAGTCTCACTCTGCTGCCCAGGCTGGAGCGTAATGGCGCGATCTTGGCTCACTGTAACCTTCACCTCCCGCGGTCAAGGGATTCTCCTGCCTCAACCTCCTGAGTAGTTGGGATTATAGGCGCCCGCCACCATGCCCGGCTAATTTTTTGTATTTTTAGTAGAGATGGGGTTTTACCATGTTGGCCAAGCTGGTCTCGAATTTCTGACCTCAGGTGATTCGCCTGCCTTGGCAGCCCGAAGTGCTGGCATTACAAGTGTGAGCCACCGTGCCCGGCCCAAATTTATCTTTCAACAATTCTACTGAATTTTTCATTTCTGTCACCATACATATTAATTTCTAAAAGCTCTTGTTTTCTGCATGGTCAATTTCATGGCTTCCTGTTCTTGTTGCTCAGATGCCATACTTTCTCCCGTCTTTGAGGATCTCAATTGTCATGCGGTTTTCCTTCCCAAAGCTGTTTTTTAGCTTCCTATTTGTTTTCAACAAGTCTCTTTCTCCGTCTGCTAATCTTTGGCTATTTGTTCACATTTATTTTTATTTATTATTTTTGAGACAGGGTCTTGCTCTGTTGCCCAGGCTGGAATGTAGTGGCACAATCACAGCTCACTGCAGCCTCAACCTTCCAGGCCCAAGTGATCCTCCCACCTCAGCCTCCTGAGTCGGTAGGACCACAGGCGCGTACCACCAAACTCAGCTCATTTAAAAAAAAAGGTTTTTTTGGCCAGGCACGGTGGCTCACACCAATAATCCCAGCACTTTGGGAGGCCGAGGCAGGTGGATCACCTAAGGTCAAGAGTTCAAGACCAGCCTGGCCAACATGGTAAAACTCAGTCTCTACTAAAAAATAAAAATAAAAAATTAGCTGGGCATGGTGGTATGTGCCTGTAATCCCATACTTGGGAGGCTGAGGCAGGACAGCTTGAATCCAGGAGGTGGAGGATGTAGTGAGCCAATATCACGCCATTGCACTCTGGCCTGGGCGACAAGAGTGAAAATCCCACCTCAAAAAAAAAAAACTGTTTTTTTTAGAGACTGGTTCTCCCTATGTTGCCCAGGCTAGTCTCGAACTCCTGGACTTCAGTGATCCTGCCTTGGCCTCTGGAAATTCTACAATCACAAGTGTGAGCCACTGTATCCAGCTGTGTTCATTCACATTTAACAGTGAGACACTGAAACACTGTCTAAGTTGTGTATCCTCAGGTGGGGGCTGCAGACTGTGGCTTCACAGTAGAGTGACCAGGAAGAGACTCAGCTATTTCACTGGAAGGTTCCCAAAGATCACAATCTATGTTTCTTTCTCTTAGACTGGTGACCTTCTCCAGCAAAAACAAACAAACAAACAAAACCACCCTCCAATTTGCAGCCTGGGGAATGGAGATAGCAGCTGCACTTAATCTCCTGTTTCTGAGTTCATCCTTGTCTTCAGCTACAGTTTGTGTCCCCAGATCTGGTCCTCCTGATCTCTCTGCAGCTTCTCAAGGTCAGAGGCAGTCATGAGGGTGTGTCTGTGTGTGTGCAAGCACACACGTGCACGTGTGGCGGAGGAATGGAAGTGATGGTTGACAACCTGGGACAGATGTCCAACTCATCTTCCAACTGATCTAAAACCAATGAAGTTTTCATCTCATTTCACACCCATCCTTGGGCCTCTAATCGCTGAGGCTTTCCAGGGCTCCACGGTGCAAATCGGCCAGCTTTCTAGTGGATTCCTCATCCTACAGGCGTGGGTTTCAGTTCTCTCAGCTCTGCCATTTATCTATCAGCAACTAAACTTTGATTAACATCTCCCATATGCTGTTTCTCTTCTTCCATTCCTTTACCGTTGAAGGTTTATGCTTTTTTGATACCTTTATTACTATTTTAGTGGGTTTTCAGGAAGAACAGAAATAAACACATGCTCAGGCCACATGTTTAACTAGAAGTGCTCTGCTGTGGTGAATTTCTGACTTCTAAGAAGCATGATCGTGCTCTTTATTTTAGCCAAAACCTTGCACAGAACAGTGACTGGAGGTCCAGTCAGCCCTTCCTCCACCAAACCCAAGAGCCCCGCTGGGCACACCCTGAGCATCTTTACTTCACACAACCCCTCCACTCCAGCATAACTGCCCATGCATCCTTCCCCAGACACATGCTTTCCATTCCCGTATGCAGGCGGGCAGCTCCACTGTCCCCGCAGCCTGGATCATCTTCCTACAAGAGTTGGAGCCACTTCCCTCTGTGAGGTCTCCTCAATCCTGCTGTTTCACAGTGATCACTCTTTGCTTACCTCTGATCTGAGCATTGCTTAAGAGTGACTGAAGAGCAAATGGATGCATTCACCCTGAGCTACCAGGTCCAATACTTATTGCTCCTGGGTAAAAGGACCCGTTCTCATACAAGTTTCTGTGGGTTTCCTATACAGGGACGGCCATGATAAAGTGAACTGTTGGTTCAATCTTGCTCTCTAGGGACTAGGTCTGTTGAGATCATGGCTCCATCTGTAGTTTCAAAATTATTTTCACCATGGCTAATAATTCCCTGGAAGCAGGACTCTGCCATTAATGAGCAATGAAAGCTTAAGCATTCATTCTGTTCTCTCTGGATCCCCTGTGATTACAGAGCAGAAATGAGCGCTAGAAGCTCAAAGCTCTTGGCCTAGAACTCAGGAAGGGCTAATAAGCTATACAGGCTGTAAAGATGGCCATCTCCCAGGAAAACATGAAAACTCTCCTGGAAACAAGATGGCTTGATTAGTAGCGCCCCACCTCAACACCTGGAGGACAGTAAGTCCCCAGTCACCCTTAGAAGACATCACTGAATATCTTTACTTAAATTCTATGCAAATGCTCATTAGGTCAAGGCCTACTATTTCCTAGACCACAGAGATTAAGAAGGAGCCACGAGACACATACAGCTCCTGCTGTTTTAAAGTGCACCTGTTATAAAGTACACAAAGTACTTTATAATACATAAATATTTATGTATAAATACATAACAGTATGTAACACATACTGTTAAGATCAATGTTTAATCTGTGACAATTATAAAAAATCAAATACTGACCGGGTATTCGATAATATAAACAAAATACTGTTATTGATACTGGAGATTTATTTATTTTTATTTATTTATTTTTTCTTACTCTATTTTCTTCTTTTTTCTTCTTTCTTTTTCTTTTTTTTTTCTTTTTTTTTTTTTTTTAAGACGGGGTTTCACCATGTTGGTCAGGCTGGTCTTGAACTCCCAACCTCAGGTGATCTACCCGCCTTGGCCTCCCAAAGTGCTTGGATTACAGGCGTGACCCACCACGCCTGGCCTGGAGATTTATTTTTAATAAAAGAATATGGTTTAGAAATACATACTGAAACATGAATAAACGATGTGATGTCTGGGATTTGCTTCAAAACTACCTAGATCAGGGTGTGGGGGATGGGTGAGCGGAGGGTTACAGATCAGGAGCTAGCAAAGCTTTTCTATAAAGGGCCACACAAAGTAATCATTATTAATATTATTATTTGAGACAGAGTTTTTACTCTTGTTGCCCAAGCTGGAGTGCAATGGTGTGATCTCAGCTCACTGCAACCTCTGCCTCCTGGGTGCAAGTGATTCTCCTGCCTCAGCCTCCTGAATAACTGGGATTACAGGCACCTGCCACCATATCCAGCTAATTTATTGTATTTTTAGTAGAGACAGGATTTCACCATGTTGGCCAGGCTGGTCTCAAACTCCTGACCTCAGATGATCTACCAACTTCAGCCTTCCAAAGTGCTGGGATAACAGGTGTCAGCCACTGCACCGGGCCACAAAGTAATTATTTTAGGCTTTGCAGGCCACAGAGTCTGCTGCAATTACTCAAACTCTGCCACTGAAGTACAAAAGCAGCCATAAACAGTAAGTCAACAAACATGTGTGGCTGTGTTCCAATAAAACTTTTTTTACAGAAACAGTCAGAGGGCTGGATTCTGTCCACAGGCCATCATCGTGTGCCGACACCTGGTACAGATGAAACAAAACCCATCATGAGTTGATAATTTTTTAAGCTAAATGTTGAGTATGTGGGAGTTTGTATTACTATTCTCTACATCTATTTGAAATTTTCCATAATAAGAACATTTTCATAACAAAATGCTACCTTGTTTTTTTTTAATTTGAGAAGTCCATGTTTAACTTTGGTAACTTCGTAAGTGGAAGAGTGAGTACTGATGATGACAGGTTGTGAGTTTCATCCTCCAGGAGGTAAGGAAAACAGGAAAACTCGAGCATTCTACTAGAAAGCTGAAGCTAAAAGCAGCCCAGCCATGGAGAATGATAGGACCAGAAGATGAGGTGGGATGTGTGTGGCACACACCTGACTGCTGAACCAAACAAGGCACAGGGGCTCTCCTGAGAGTCACCACTTCCAACAGCCTTTCCCCTCCGCAAACTCAGGGCGCGGAAGTGTGATACAGGAGCCCTTCATGGCTACTTTACTGGGAGGTGATTCTTTCTTGAGAGCAGAACACATTCCCTTTTGAAAGCTCTCGGGACCAGAGGATACATGTGGAAAGAACTTCTGTCCCGGGCAGACAGGGAACCAAACCGCTTCTCCTCGAACTTGGACAGTCTTCCCTCTCGTGGAAGCCTCTTTCGTCCTTTGATTTTGGATAACTCAGTGGCTTTCTCACAAAGCCCTGCCCAATGAGAAGCACTCTGCCTTTAGGGACAGGCCGGGCACAGGGTACAGCTGTATCGTGGCCTCCCATACGCCTTTTGTTTCCCAGATATCCTCTAATAATTCTAACATGTCCTAAGACATGGAAGCAGTATTAAGGTAAGTGGACGGGAAAAGCAATCAAGCGACCTGGGATAAATGTCACTGTGCTATGCTACCTCTGCAGAAATGGACCGTTTCGAGAAGCCGTTGGGTGACTCACAGTGTCAGTTCGAGTCTCAGGTCTTCTCAGTCGATGACTTACCCTGGAGGAAGGGGCCGTTCCCAGGTGGTGGTCTTGGTATTGTGGTCAACATAATAGACACGTCCGTTGGGCAGCTCTCGCTGTTCCCATCTGAAAACGAAAGTCCAGGGTGGCATGAGACACACAATGGAAAGGCATAGGCCCCTGTTAGAAAGTAAGACCTTCACCACCTGTGTGGCTAATTTGAGAGGAAGCATCCAAGATGGTATGTACGATCAACCCAATGGTGAAGCCAGTTCCTGCTGTGGCTGAGGGTGCCAGCCAGCGGTGCTTCTTGAAGAAACAACAATAGCTCCCCTGGATGGAATCAGTGGACCAAGCATTTACTATGGATCACTCTAAATTTCCCTAAATGACCAGTAGAAAGATATAGTCCATGGATTTTTTGTTTTAATTCAGCATTTCTCCCCCATTTCACAATCCAAGGTCCCTTTAGGACGGTGATAAAAGCTGAGGACCCTTTCCTTTCAAAACGTACTTGTGACAAAAATTTGTGTTGCGATTTCTGGGTTTTACAGACCCCACCTAAAGATCATCTATAGACCCTCCAGCTTTTTTCATCTCCCCCAACCTGTTAAAGTCACAGATTTTTTTTTTTTTTTTTTTTTTAAATGAGATAGGCTCTCACTCTGTTGTCCAGGCTGAAGTGCAGTGGCACTATCTCAGCTCACTGCAACCTCCGCCTCCCAGGCTCAAGTAATCCTCCAACCTCAGCCTCCCGAGTAGCTGGGACTACAGGCACACACCACCATGCTCAGCTATTTTTTTCCTTTTTTTTTTTTTCTTTGTATTTTTGGTAGATACAGGGTTTCGCCCTGTTGCCCACGCTGGTCTGGAACTCCTAGCTCAAGCGATCTGCCCACCTTGGCCTTCCAAAGTGCTGGGATTACAGGAGTGAACCACCGCACCCGGCTTAAAGTCACAGATTCTATGACACCCTCTGTCGCCTGGCATCATATATATTCATGCTCACATTTATTTTTGTACTACAGGATTTATTTACAGAGTATCTTAAAAGAGATCTGGGTGAATACAGAAACACAACATGGTGGTATTTTATACTGCTCTACTATGACGTCAAGTTTGTTTGTAAGTTAATCAAGGTACTGAGGGTGGCTTATCTGCACTACTGAAAGAATGACAAGGTAGCAGGTGACTCAGAGATAATACACACACCTGCTCACTACAAAATACAGCCAAGGAACACTCATCCCCACACTCCTGTTATTTGCACGCAGTCTGACAATAACTCTACTTATCCAGAATATAGTAACCTATATATAAAGGATGCAAGATGTATTTATATAATCCTTACCACTTTGTCAAGGATATTAGTGGTGCTGAGAACCTTTATGTTTTACACTGAATTTATTTATTTCTACTTTTGGGTACTGTCTAGGAGAAACTGACCTTTTCTGGGAAGCTACTACAGTCAGTTCTGCTGTCATGCTTGTTTTGAAAATGCAAATGTGTTCCAGTGCTATTGATACAGAAGAGGACGATGTGAGCATAACGAGAATTCTGTTTGCTTATGCATGACTTTGTGAGAAACACTAGATGAACACAGAAGACCTCCCCCAGCTAAACCTGGTTATACAAGAATACACAAAACCCACAGGCAGCTAGCAGCCTCCTCAGTTTGCAATGTGTTAATGGGCCACACCGTCCACATCTGGAGTTACAACTCCCATCTGATTTCAGATAGTCCTCGGTGCACCAGTTCACAGTAATACAAGCTCCAACTTCTGGCACCTGCTTCCACAAGCAAATTTCAGGTCTTCTCAAGAGAAAATGCTATATTTACTGTAGTGTTATCTATTTTGTAATCATTTAACATGTATAAAACTGTGCTATCATTATTAGGTTCCTATTTTTTTTTAATGTGTCACTGACAAATTTTTTTAGCATTACGTTCCTACTCATTGTTCCCCATAAGCCCTGTGGTTTTTATCCTTTTAACATATTTTTCTTTTCTTTTTATTATTATTATTTTTTTGAGACAAGTCTTGCTCTGTTGCCAGGCTGGAGTGCAGTGGCTCAATCTTGGCTCACTGCAATCTCCGCTTCCTGGGTTCAAGCGATTCCCCTGCCTCAGCCTGCCGAGTAGCTGGGACTACAGGCATATGCCACCATACCTGGCTAATTTTTTGTATTTTAGGGGTTTCACCATGTTGACCAGGATGGTCTCAATCTCCTGACCTCATGATCCACCTGCCTCGGCCTCCCAAAGTGCTGGGATTACAGGCGTGAGCCACCACACCTGGCCTTCTTATTTTTTTAAAGACAGAGTCTTGCTTTGTTGCCCGAGCTGGAGCATGGAGTGTGTGATCATAGCTCACTGCAGCCTCTGATTCTTGGGTTCAAGTGATCCCCCTGCCTCAGCCTCCCAAGTAGCTAGGAAAACGAGTGCGCGCCACCAGGCCCAGCTAATCTTTTTATTTTGTATAGACGGGGTCTTGCTTTGCCCGAGCTGGTCTTAAACTCTTGGGGATCAAACAATCCTCCCCCTTGGCCTTTCAAACCAACGTGCCTAGCCCCTCTGGTTTTTAACTGCATAATTTTGCATCACGTGGTGATTTTTAGAAGCACATATATTATAGCAGAGCTAACTGTGTTTGAAAAAAATGCCCTAACTTCTATTATTAAGTCTGGTGTGTCTATGCTGATAGATATTACCTGTATTCAATGCCATTTTTTATTTAAACTGGGATGTCTGGTTAGTGGACTGCATTGGTCAGTCCTTAGAAGCTAGCCCAGAAACAGAGATACATAAGGTTTTTAAGGTAAGGAAGAAACAGAGGCGGCACCATTACCCGCTGAGAATCTCACCTACTATGAGCTACAGGCTAATGCTTTACTGTATGCAATCCTTGCCTCCATCCTTCAAGGCAAATCACCATCAGACACTGAGGAAACTGAGGCTCAGAGGAACTAAGTAACGCTTCAATTGGATTCAAACCCAGCTCTGCCCACCAAGCCCATGAGTTTCACTGTGCTTTGCTGAAAGGAAGAATGGGAGGAAAAGGAAGGTGACCTGAAATTTACAGGGACTCCACTACATGGCAATGTGCCAGGTGCCTTCCCAATCCTGTTCTCAAAGTGAGCAGTTTTCCCTAGCATTGGCATCGAGGTAGGGTCAAGATGACTAGGGAGGAAGAATTATACAGGTTGAGTAGCCCCATCCCTAGATGCTTGGGACCAGAAGTGTTTCAGATTTTGGATTTCTTTCCCCCAGATTTAGGAGTATCTGCAGATACATACCAGCTGAACATCCCTAATCTAAAAATCTGAAATCCAAAATTCTCCAATGAGTATTTCCTTTAAGGGTCATGTCAGAACTCAAAAAGTTCTAGATTTGGGGGCATTTCAGATCAGGAATGCTCAACCTGTAATGCGTCCACAATCTTCATTTCTAGGCTCTGTTTTAATCACCATCCTCTGTTCAGATCTGATCTCCTGGAAGAAGATGCACATTGTGTACCACTAGGAGGGCTGCCCCAGGAACAGTGAGATCTGGAGGTTCCACACATGCCCTAAAGTGGACAACTATTGGTTGAGGACCAGAGTGCTACTGTTTAAAGAAAAACATTAGACAAAATAAATTTAACCACATTTATTTAAGAACCATCCATGAACTGGGCAGCACTCAAAACCAGGAGAGATTCAGAGCGCGCCACCAAACAGTGTGAGCAGCAAGTCTTTAGAGGCTGAACATGGAAGCAAGGCAGAGAAATCATCTAAAGGGCTACAGCTGGGCGTCTGTCTTCTTTGGGCATGGTCTGATCAGTTGTCTGCCTGTGATTGGCTGAAACCCAGATATTTGTTACAGAAAAATACATATTCCTAATTTGGGTTTTGGTTTGTTTATGTACTAAGTTAGGTTGTAGTTTCCTATATAAGAACTTGAAGTATGGAGAGAGCCTCAGGCTAATGTCATGTTACTTATTTAACATGACAAACACCATTAAAATGCATGTAGGGTTGTTTTTCTCTCCTGGGCATTCTTGCTCAAGGCTCTGACTGATGAGAATCCTGGGGATTTGACCCAGATGCCCTGGTTCTCCAACTGCAAAAGGGAGATCTTCATATTTCATTTAGTATTTTACAAAAAGGGCAGGATCTCGCAAAAGTAGCCAGATGAAAATGCACACTAGGGCCAGGTACAGTGGCTCATGCCTGTAGTCCCAGAACTTTGGGAGGCTGAAGCAGGAGGATCACCTGAAGCCAGGAGTTTGAGGCCAGCTTGGGCAACATAGCAAGACTCTATCTCTACAAAAAAAAAAATTTTTTTTTAAATGCCAGATGTGCTGGCACATACCTGTAATCCTACCTACTCAGGAGACTGAGGCAGGAGGATCACTTGAGCCCAAGAGTTGGAGGCTGAAGTGAGCTGTGATCATACCACTGCACTCCAGCCTAGACAACAAACCCTAACTCAAAAAAAAAAAAAAAAAAAAAACTAGCCAGGTGTGGTGGCTCCCACCTGTAATCCCAGAACTCTGGGAGTCTGAGGTGGATGGATCAGCTGAGGTCAGAGTTCGAGACCAGCCTGGCCAACATGGTGAAACCTCATCTCTACTAAAAATAATAAATTAGCCGGGTGTGGTAGTATGTGCCTGTAGTCCCAGCTACACAAGAGACTGAGGGAGGAGAACTGCTTGAACCTGGGGGACAGAGGTTGTGGTGAGCTGAGATCACACTACCGCACTCCACCCTGGGCAACAGAGTGAGAATCTGTCTCAAAAAAAAAAAAAAGAAAAGAAAAGAAAGAAAGAAAATGCATACTGGGCATAGTTAAATATCTTCTCCCTCTGGATGCCCTTCTGATTTAAAGGCAAAGGAGTAACAACATTGCCAGCTCAAGAGGCTGGTGTTCCATCTGTGGGGATTTGGCAGGGCCTTCTAGAACAGAAGGCAACTGACATACTATAGCTGCGCAGCAATTCTCCAAATGCTGTCTGCTCGGTAACAGAGGAACAAACTTGATACCCTCTTTATTCATCTGAATTTGGAAATGGAGAAAGTCCTGAGAAAGATATTTGGCTTAAGGATAAGAAAAAATGGAAGTGCTGAGAGCCAATGGCAGCAAACCTCTCTTTTATAACATTTGCTGCGAACTCGATGTAAGCAGCTGAGAACTCTCCAGCACTCCCTAAGAATTTATCTGTATCTTTCCCTTCCTTGAAGACAGTTCTTTGGGCAGTTTTGTGACACAAAAACCCTAAAACTAGTATGCTCATCTTTCCGTCACTATTTGGAAAACTCTAATTTGGGTGGGCTGACCCTTTTATAAAGACAAAGTATCTGTTGTAGCAATTGGAGCGTAAAAACAAAACCTAAACACCTTTTTCTTTTATTCCCAAAATTCTTTTAACTTTCAACTTATCAGCAGTCTCTACTTTTCATATCTTCTATAGAGTTCATTTGAGACATGGAGAAAGACACTGATTTTATTTCACTTTGGCTAATATTTTAATTTGAAGATAGGCTAATGCTTCAATTCCGTGAAATAAATGTCTGTAATTGACACAGTGGTATTCCCACACACTGCCAGAAATGAAATCAGTGCTGAGTCCTCATCCCTTATATTCAACAGCTTCACCGGGTCTTCAGAAGACACAGACAAGGCCTGCCCTTCCATCTTTGATCGCAGCTGATCCTGGAAATGAAAGTCTCTCTTTCAGGGACTATTACTGTCCTGCAAAGCTCAATGTCCTTCTATGAACCCCCTCAATTGGCTTAGCAAGAAGAATAGTTGCCAGAAGAACAAGACCTTTCTTCCATTAACTTTTTTGATATCTACATTTTTACCTTTTACAATAGGACCCCTGCTCAGATTAAATGTTCCTGTGGGTTCTCCCTGATCCACGACCTGGACTGCCTCCCTTTCTCACAGAACTCTCACTCCTCCCTCACCTGCACGGCTATTCATAATTCACACAAATCTCTCCCCTTCATTCACGCAGCACAGTCAGTCGATTCTGTCACCAACCAGAGGAGCTCCCGATTCCCATTCCTCCTCCGTGGCCACTGACCCACAGAGATGGAGCCTCTGACTATTCTGGTTTGGCCCCCCCCATGCCAAGAAAGTGACACTGACATCAACTTTTCATCAGCACATCCCTGTCAGGGGTTATATTTCTGTTCCTCATAAGCAACTCTTTCACACTGAGATTAAAGGGCTTTTCAATCAACCTACCCATGGGTCTCCACACTGCATCTTGGTCACGTGGGTCATCTCCTTTCCCCATCCATAGCTTCCGCTGATGCTCTCAGGAACAGTGTTCAAAGCACCAAGCTTGTTTTAGGTCCCTACCCAACATATTGCTCCTTGGCCTTCAAGGAGTAACATTCGGTTGGGATCACGGACTACACAAGGTCTCTGTATTTCAAAGTACTTTAAAAGCAGTCTCCGATTGCAATTAATCTTAGGTACCTTTTCTTTTCCCTAAATTACCTTTGCTCTGATGGATTTTAGCTGCCCTTTCTTTGTTCAATTGGGTATCTTCCACCCCCATGCCCCCAATCCATTCACAACTGCCATCTTAAAAGGTTAAAGGCTAAACATCTCCATCTCATTATCAAAACAACATCAACCATCTCTCTCTTATGTTATCAGAAAAGAAATTGAATGGTCTCCTCAACCACATTTTCTTGTCAAAAGTTTCCTAACGATCTTCAGGAAATTAATGCTACAGTATCTGTTCAATCATTCTGATCGGCATATTTCTTGGTCAGATTCACCTGTTTGAACAGAATCACCATTTCACCAAGAATAGGATTAAGCTAAAAGAGATTATTAAAGCTGGGCAAAGAGTTCAAGTGAATATTAGATAAATTCTCTTTATTTACTTATTTATTTATTTTGAGATGGAGTCTCACTCTGTCACCCAGCCTGGAACAGTGATGTGATCTCAGCTCACTGCAACCTCTGCCTCCCAGGTTCAAGTGATTCTCCTGCCTCAGCCTCTTGAGTAGCTGGGATTACAGGCACACACCATCACACTTGGCTAACAGAAATTCTCTTTAAATGGCCCTTATAAATTGATATACCAAAGTGCTCAAAATTTCTATCTTGGTAAGAGCATTATCAAGTTGTATTATTCATTAATTTGCTTACTTTTCATTGACACAGGCCCTGGGTATTATTAGTAAAGCTAATATCCACTGTCAATCAAAATCCACTCTCTCCATTAGAAAATAAGACCACACCGGAACCCTTACACACCCTAAAGAAAAGATGTCTTGCTGGTTACTTAGACAAAAATTAAACTTAGGAAGAATCTGCTAGAGGTATTCAAGTACTCTTAAAGCTACCTCCACAGAAGTTCAATGCCCCACAGGGAAAAACTACATAAAATCACATGTTCTTACTCTATGCTCCTATAATCAATGTTTCTGAGACAAGTCCTATTCTTCCTGCAAGCTTGGCCACTTTCGGGGAAAACCGTAAGATTTATTTCTTCTATGGGGACGTTTTCAGGCTGTTTTATGAGTCAGAAATCTGTCTGTAACAGAACATATCTCCTGTGCACTGTGTTTACTGCTTCAGTAGGTCCTTTGTAAACTGGGTAGGAAATGTGTTAAACTCAGCCCTTCCCCCAAGGACCCTTTCTGAAATAAGGAACCAGCCTTTAAATCTAAGCACACCTAACCTTTTAATAACTCAACAACCAGCACTTTATGCCCTCCAAACACAGGATGGCATGGGAGCAACTACCAAGACTCCTGAATTAAGTTTTTCTTCTTATCTTTTTCATCTTTGCCAAAGCTCCTCAATAAAAGTTGGCAACACTGGCCAGGCACGGTGACTCACTCCTGCAATCCCAGTACTTTGGGAGGCCGAGGAGGGCAGATCACCTGAGGTCAGGAGCTCGAGACCAGCCTGGCCAACATGGTGAAACCCTGTCTCTACTAAAAATACAAAAATTAGCCAGACATGGTGGTGCGCACCTGTAGTCCCAGCTACTCAGGAGGCTGAGGCAGGAGAATCGCTTGAGCCCAGGAGGTGGAGGTTGTAGTAAGCCAAGATTGCGCCACGACACTCCAGTTTGGGTGACAGAGCAAGACATCATTTTAAAAAAAAAAGTTGGCAACGTTAAAATATATGCATTTATAAAAAATTCTTCCCTCCCTCCTTCCCTTTCTTCCTTTCTTTCTTTTTTAAATAGAGACAGGGTCTCGGCATATTACCCAGGGTGGTTTCAAACTCCTGGGCTCAAGCAATCCTCCTACTTCGGCCTCCCGAAAGTGCTGGGATTACAGGTGTGAGCCACCACATCCAGCCTCTAAAAAATTCTTTTTAACATTTTTGTAGATAAAAGGTTGGCAGTGTAGGGATAGTCACTCTCAACAATAATCAATAGGAGCAAAAACGGGTACACTCTTTTCAAAGGGCAATTTGGCCAAAAAACCTTTACTATGTGAATATCCTGTATTTATTTTTCTTGTGACGCCCCGTAACTCAGCAACTTCTAGGACATATCATAAGGAAATAAGTAGGTGTCAAAGATTTAGTTATAAGTGCATCTGTTAGAGCATGTTACAACAGTTACAGGAAAACTGGAAGCAAACTAAATGTGCCCAAATGGTGGATTAATCAAATAAATTAAATTATGTTATTCCTATAATGGGTATTCATTTTTGGAAAATAACACTGTAGATAAATATTGACTTGTTCAGGTATTTACAATATATTGGGTAGAAAGGCAAGTTTAATGTAACATGCCGAAGACAATCAAAATTTTGTTTAGAAATTATATATTGTTTTTCATCAAATCTAAAATGCCATTGATTGTAAGATTACTAAATATAGCACTAAGAAAAAAACACTGCCAGTTAAACCATGCTACCGCAATGCCTATAAATCACATATGGATTTTTTTCTAAAGAAGTTAAAATGTGAAATAACATGCATATCAGAATGAATAAAATGTGGAATGTCTGTAAAATTTCTGTTGCTGTTGTTGCTGTTGTTGTTGAGATGGGGATCTCACATGCTGTCCAGGCTGGTCTTGAACTCCTGGGCTCAAGCAATCTGCCTGCCTAAGCCTCCCAAAGTGCTGGAGTTACAGGCATGAACCACCAAGTGTGGCCTATAACATTTTTATAACTTTGGAATAGGGAAGAATTTTAGACAAAACACAAAAGACACATGAAAAAGATTACAGATTTGGCTATTTAAAATTATTAATGCTTGTACAACAAAAGGCACCATAACCAAAGTGAAAAGACAAGCCACAGACTGTGAGCAAGTATTTGCAATCTGTATAACGGATAAGCAATTTGTATCTAGCATTATTAAGAATTCTCCAGATTGGCTGGGCATGGTGGCTCATCCATGTAATCCCAGCACTTTGGAAGGCTGAGGCGGGTGGACCACCTGAGGTCAGGAGTTCAAGACCAGTCTGACCAACATGGTGAAACCCCGTCTCTACTAAATACAAAAAAATTAGCTGGGCGTGGTGGCATTTCTCTAATCCCAGCTACTTTGGAGGCTGAGGCAAGAGAATCGCTTGAACCCAGGAGGCAGAAGTTGCAGCGAGGCAAGATCACACCACTGCACTCCAGCCTGGGCAACAAGAGTGAAACTCTGTCTCAAAAAAAAAAAAAAAAAAAAAAACGCCAGAAACAACAACAACAACAAAATCCTGCAGATTAAAAATAAATATATACACAGCCACATAGAAAAATGGACAAAAACATAGAAAACGAGTTTTTGAAGATAAAAAAAATGGACAAAAATAAATAGGCAATTTACAAAACAAGAAACCAAACATGTAATAAATAAAAACATATAAAAAGAGGTTCAAACTCAATAGTACATAGGGAACTTCAAACTGAATCCTCAAAGAGGTGCCATTCACCCCCATCAGGTGGCCAACATGAATCGAATCTGACAACACTTAAGTTTTAGCAGGAATGCTTACGCATGTTCACAGGAGTGTGAATTGGTTAGGTGACCCAGACAATTTGATAATATCTACTAACATTGAAAATCTTCATTTCCTATAATGCAGAAATTCCAGATACTGCACAAACCTTTAAGAAAAAACTGACCAGGTGCGGTGACTCACGCTTGTAATCTAAGCACTTTGGTAGGCCAAGGCGGGTGGATCACTTGAGGTTGGGAGTTTGAGACCACCCTGGCTAACATGGTAAAACCCCGTCTCTATTAAAAATACAAAAATCAGCCAGGCATGGTAGCGGGTGCCTGTAATCCCAGCTACTTGGGAGGCTGAGGCAGGAGAATTGCTTGAACTCGGGAGGCAGAGGTTGCAGCAAGCTGAGATTGTGCCACTGGACTCCAGCCTGGGCGACAGAGCAAGACTTCATCTCAAAAAAAAAAAAAAAGAAAAGAAAAAAACATGTACACAAAAAGGCACACACAGGAAAACTTTACTGCAGCCACTATTTATACCTATAAAAAAACAAGTAAATGGATAAATAAATTTTTATCTACTCATATAACAGAATGCTGTATAGCAGTTTAAATGCATGTTCCAAGTTTCATGTATCACTGTATACAGGGAATGAGATCAGAGAGTTCACGGAACTTTCAGCTGTATTGGTAACATTCATCAAGGGGTTAAAAGAGACAGTTTAAAAAGACCTCTTCGGGGGGCTGGGCATGGTGACTCACACCTGTTATCCCAGCACTTTGGGAGGTTTGGGGAGCAGATCGCTTGAGCCCAGGAGTTTGAAACCAGCCTGAGCAACATGGTGAAACCCCATCTCTACAAAAAATACAAAAATTAGCCTGGCATGGTAGTATGTGCCTGTGGTCTCAGGTACTCGGAAGGCTGAAGTGGGAGGATCACCTGAGCCCGGGAGGTCAAGGCTGCAGTGATCTGAGACCATGCCACTACATGCCAGCCTGGGTGACAGAGTGAGATTCTGTCTCAAAAACAAAACGAAACAAACAACAAAAAGACAGAGGGGTGACCCATAGCAAATGCAGCACAGAGCTAAAGATGAGGCACTCACAGGTATTTCTTATATTCTTCCCCATTTGTATCTGCATGCTTACAATATGTTACAATAAAAATGAATGAATTTTAAAAGCATACGCTGGAAGATTATGAAATTTCGGTAGATGCATGTTATATGTGTATCTGTGTATATGTGTATGTGGTGCCAGGCAAATTGCTTAAAGTCTTCTCACGTGCCAGATGAGGATAAAATTAGCTATCTCACAGAGTGAAGACTGCGTGAAATAATCCATGTAGGAAACTGAGTAGTCCCCTGCACCTTAGAAACACTTACAACACATGGTAGCTGCAATTAGTGGTCGGAAAAACACACACACAAGGTGCAGAAGAAACACCATGGTCAGATCTGGGTGGGTGCTTGTTATTGTTGTTATTATGTATTCTTCTCCCACTTCCTATTTTTTTCCAATTTCCATCAATGGGTTTTTTTTTTTTTTTGAGACAGAGTCTCGCTCTGTCATCTGGGCTGGAGTGCAGTGATGTGATCTCGGCTTACTACAATCTCCGCCTCCCAGGTTCAAGTTACTCTCCTGCCTCAGCCTCCCAAGTAGCTGCAACTACAGGTGCACGCCACCACGCCCGCCTAATTTTTGTATTTTTAGTACAGACGGTGTTTCACCATATTGGCCAGCTGGTCTCAAACTCCTGACCTTGTGAACTGCCCACCTTGGCCTCCCAAAGTGCTGGGATTACAGGCATGAATCACGGTGCCCAACCCATCAATGGGCCTTTATAATAAGATCAAAAAAGAATCTTTAAAAAATTTTAAGGGCCACTGAGAATGTGTTATCACTTTCCACTCACGTATCACTCCCTCTCCTTGGAAGCCAAGTTGTGTGCTGGGTACGGGGAACACAAAGACAGAACATTCCTTGCTCTTGAGGACCTCTCAAAAAAGTACAGTAAGGACGGGCATGGTGGTTCACACCTGTAATCCCAGCACTTTGGGAGGCCAAGATAGGAGGCTCCCTTGAGCCTCCAGGAGTTCAAGACCAGCCTGGGTAACAAAACAAGACCTTGTCTCTACAAAAAATACAAAAATTAGCTGGGCAAGGTGGTGTTCACCTGTAGTCCCAGCTACATGGGAGACTGTGGCAGGAGGATTGCTTGAGCTAGGGAGGTTGAGGCTGCAGTGAGCTATGATCACGCTACTGTACTCCAGCCTGGGTGACAAAATGAGACCCTGTCTCCAAAAAAAGGAAAGAAAGAAAGTGTAGTAGAAATGAAAATTAATAATTATGCATGAATACACACATATAAGGCAAAAACGTCTCATGGCCCAGCCTCTGACAACAGCAGAATCTTTGGATATGAGAGCTTAAATTCTGAGATGGTGATAAGGAAGCCAGAAACATGCATTATTTCAGGTGACCTAAGCATGTAATAAGCCCTGCAGAGTCACTGACTAAACCATACTAAGCAAAGAACAAACTGGAAGAAAGTCACAGACGCCCCAGTGTAATCCTTTAATCTGATGCTACTCAAAGAATGGTCCACAGCCCAAACTGTTACCGTTCTGCAACCAGAAAAGAACGAAAGTTTCTGAGCACTTAAAAACTTTTTTTTCTTTTAACTGAGACAGGCTCTCACTCATCTGTCCAGGCTGAATTGCAGTGGCTTGAACACAGCTCACTACAGCCTCGACCTCCACAACTTTTGCAATCTTCCTGCCTCAGCCTCCAGAGTAGCTAGGACCACAGGTGCATACACTTGATGGTGTTGTTTGTATTTTTTGTACAGACAAAGTCTTGCTATGTTGCCCAGGCTGGTCTTGAACTCCTGGACTCAAGCAATCCTCATGACTCAGCCTCCCAAAGTGCTGAGATTATAGGCATGAGCCACTGCACTTGGCCCACTTTAGGAATTTTTGTACCTATCTGACGTTGCTGCAATATCCACATATATGCTCAACAGATTCATCTCATTGAACAGAGTATAGAATAAAAGGATTCACAATGGATAGAATATTTTAAAATAAAACAACACAACCACCAAAAAGGACCATTTTCTCACAAATAGTTTTGAGAAACGCAGTTTAAAACTCCTTGGGTAAGGCTCTTTGGCTAGTGCTGAAGTTGAGTTTGGAATGAAATTCAACAGCAGCGGCTGGTTTATAACTTAGCAGAGAAGCTCCAAATTCCAACATCTCTTAGAGTGTCCCCCACAAACAACCATTAAAGAACTCTCACACGGCTGTCATCCTTGATAGTGACTTAAGGGCCATCTCCAGAGAGTGCCTCTGGATAGCCCTAAGTGGGCAGGGGGGTAGAGGAGATGGCAAATCCAAAAGATCCAGCAAACATCCCTCCCCAATTCCACTCAGAGGTAGGAACAGACGGGGCAGCCAATGGCTGCGGGGAGAAAAAGCATGGTGTGAAATGGCAGAGCTGAGGTAAGTCGGCAGTCCAAACACAACGCCCTCTGTTATGTAAGAAACCACAGCGGCGTGCCGGCTGCCAGGGCAAAATAATGTGCCTCTGTGTGTGTGGGAGCGAGGGAGCTGCAGAGACTGCAAGGGACACACTTGGAGTTTATCTAAGCCATGTACACACAGTTGGCTCATTGATAATGAGCATTCGGTCCCCAAAGTGGGCTGAGCTTTGAGGAAAAAAACAGATACAGGGGCCACTGACCAAAGTGGCCTCGCTTCCCGTTGCCCACGGCCTGGACCACTATCTTGCCAGGCCCCTCAAACCTTCCTGGCAGCCTCCTTTCATAGACATTTGCAACCTGAAAACTTCATACCCCTCCAGTTGGCTTCTTTCATGCTAGTGAATTTAAAAGCTATGGAAAGCAGGAGGGTTTACAGATGGGGGACAGAGAAAAGGGATGGGGGAGTGCTGTATTTGGGCCTCTGCAGCCCAGGTTTCAGCAGCCTTCAGTTCTTAAAACATGCAGACGTGTGTAACCACTTATGGCCAAAGTCTCATCTGCTGCATATTTCAAAAAGACAATGCAGCCAGGCATGGTGGCTCATGCCTGTAATCCCAGCAATTTGGGAGGCCAAGGCGGGAAGATCACTTGGGCCCAGGAGTTTGAGATCCACATGGGGAACAGAGTGAGACCCTCATCTCTACTAAAAAAAGAAAAAATAGCTGGGCGGAGTGGCATGAACCTGTAGTCTCAGCTACTCAGGAGGCCGAGGCAGGAAGATCACTTGAGCCTGGGAATTTGAGGCTGCAGTGAGCCATGATTGTGCCACTACACTCCAGCCTGGGTGACAGAGTGAGATCCTGTCTCAATTCAAAAAAAAAAAAGCAGCAACCTGAAAAACAGACCCAATGAGATCCCCAAGAGAACCTTGTTCCTGTGTCTCAGTAAGGGAGACTGAATGAGTCGAAAAGATAAACCTGGAAAGACAGAGTCCCCTGGAGGCCCCAGAAAGCAATCAAGCTTAGTTCAAGTGCCTCAGTGAAGAGGAGCCATGCTGTACAGTATCCGCCAGTGCAGGAAGAGTGTTCTGAGGGCCGGGTGCGGTGTGGCTCACTCCTGTAATCCCAGCACTTTCGGAGGCCAAGGTGGATGGATCACTTGAGGTCAGGAGTTCGAGAACAGCCTGGCCAACCAGGCAAAACTCTGGCTTTACAAAAAAATACAAAAAATTAGCCAGGCGTGGTGGTGTGTGCCTGTACTCCCAGCTACTCGGGAAGCTGAGGCAGGAGAATTGCTTGAACCTGGGAGGCGGAGCCTGGACAACAGAGTGAGACACTGTCTCAAAAAAGGAAAAAAAAAAACCTGCATTCTGAATTACGAGAGTTGCATATTTGAACCCCAAAACCAGTCCACCCAGTGAATGACAGCATTAGGCTCAACGTTCCTGCCCTTGGGGAAGAAAATGCAAAATTGCTGTCATAGCTGTTCTTCTCTGAAGAAACAAAGAAGCAAAAAACATTCATGAAGGAGAAGGAAAGGAAAAAACAAGATGACATTTAAATGTATTCATGCATTCATTGCAAACGTCGTGGAGGCCTACTCTGTGCCAGACTCCTGGCCATCTTGGTGTGTAGAGCCAAGAATAGCAGAGAGGCAGAAAACAAGCAATGATAGGTGTCAGAAGAGTTACAGAGGAAGGGCACTCTTCCTCTTGTCTGCCAGGGATCAAGGAGGGAGTCCCGGAGGATTTACTGATTAAGTTGACGCCTGAAGATGTATAGGAACTAACAGACAAGATGGTAAGGAAGGTTTCAGAAAAGAGCGACCAGCACGGGGGAGGGCCCTAAGTCTGGAGGGAGGGTGATGCATTTGTCAGATTAAAGTTATCATGGCTTAGGGAGAGATGTGGAGGGTAGATCCCATGGAAGGCTTGAGGGGGTAGGTTTGGTCGTATTACACAGGCCTTTTTAGACCTTATTAAGGATTTGGAAATTTATCCCCGAAGACAATATGAAGCCTCTGGAACATTCTAAGTGGTGAAAAGTCATGTTTCAGAGTCCTATTTTAAAAAGTTAAAATAGGGCCAGGCACATTGGCTCATGCCTATAATCCCAGCACTTTGGAAGGCCAATGCAGGAGGATTGCTTGAGCCGAGGAGTTTGAGACCAGCCTTGGCAACATAGAGACACCCTGTCTCTATGAAAATAAACAAAATTAGCTGGGTGTGGTGGCAGGCGCCTGTAGTCTCAGCTACTCAGGAGGCTGAGGTGGGAGAATCATTTGAGCCCATGAGGCTGAGGTTGCAGTGAGCCAAGATTGCACAACTGCACTCCAGCCTGGGTGACAGAGTGAGACCATGTCTCAAAAAAAGAAAAGTTAAAATAGATTGGGAAAGGGTAAGAACAGTCACTTGAGTGACAGATCATGGTAATTTGGTCTGGAACACTGCAAAAGCACATAGCCAAAGCGGGCAGATTTGAGAGCTGTTTAAGAGACGGAATCACTGTTTCATTTAACTATTTCCTGGATTCCCACTGTGTGCCAGGCTAGGCACATACGTGTTAGGTGTGGGCACACAGGGGCAAATAAGAAAGACATGATCCCTACCCAAATGGCACTTACAGTATGATGGGGGAGACAGCCACTCAATAAAAGCAGTATGCAAATTACACCTGTGACAAATGCGAAGCCGGATCAGTATGGGAAGCTGAGACAGCACAGTTTGGAGGCCCAGAGGCAGGGCTTGATGACTGAATGGTTGTCAGCGACAGGGGAAAGGTGCATGGCTTGAAGGTCGCCTGGGCAGATGGTGGCACCATTCCCAAGAGGGGGACTAGATTCTAGCCCAGATGGGATGGGTAAGATGATGAGTTCTGCTGGGTTGATAGCCATGTGGAACTGTCCAGGCAGTGAGTCAGGAGAGGAATGGGCTCAAGAGGCGGATACGGGACTTAGCATCAGATCCCAGAGGCAGCCAAGGGAGAGAATTAAGTGACCAGAGCAGGCATCGAGAAACAGTCTGGGCGCAAGAACTATTTCTTGTTTAGCACTATATCTGCCATGCCCAGCCCCGGACCTGACATCTCTTAAATAGTAACATATATTTTGTCTAAGGAAAGAATGAACAGTGTAAAACCTCTACTATAGAACTTGGGCACTAGTAGGTACTCAATTCAGATGCTGCATTTATATATCCTCATAAAAGATACAGGCATTCTGCAAACTCAAGAAGATGCAGTTCTTATGAGATGGCACTCCATTCCCTCTGCCACAACAGACGCTTTCTCGGTATTGGAATTAGAAATGACACATTTCATTCTCTCATTGATCCCCTGACTCTGGAAACCTGAATACCAGGGGGTAAATTAATAACCCACCTTGCCTGGATCTCCTAAACTTTCAAATAAGCTGGGGTGGGGCTGGCAGGGCTGAGCTGGAAGGATCGCTGGCAGAAATCGTACTCTATCTGGCTTCCGTGAGTCAACCAAAAGCCTGTTGTGCTCCCTCTTAGACACTTGGCAGTGCTAGTCAGTCTCCAGGTAGGTCTGACGATCTCCAGGCCCTGGGTCAGCCCACAACACACTCCCAGTCGTCTTATTAAAGAAGAGCACGTGGAAGCCCGTCTGGGCTGGAAACCCTTCTCTGGGCCATCACACATGTTCAAGCAGGGAGCAGCCTCCCCCGGGCCCACACGTGGGCCTCGTCACGTTCTAAATGCCCCAAGGAAAAGATGCTGTTCAGGCTCTACCTCAGAAACGTGTTTCAGCCTCTGGCAGGATGAGGCAGAGGAACCGGCTTCCCTGGGCTGCTCGATCTGCCAGACTTAGAATAAAGAGCTTTTCAGAGCCTGGAGTTTTCCAGCTGCCTGGAAACAGGAAGTGCCCAATCCCCGAGAACAGTAACCCTCACACACGCCCTACATAAAGACATGTTGAGCCATTAGCCCTAATTGCCTGTGACTGACACAGGAGTGAAGCCGGTCTTCCAGGCATTCGCTCAGCGGAAAGAAAACAAACAGCTCACTGGGGACCCAGGTGGCCATTTTCTCTCCTTTCTGCCAAAATGATCCTGCTCTGTTCCCCCCAGATTATAACATACAGTCTTGAAATTATAAACAAAACGAAGGTCTTTCGAGTATTCCTTACCACATACGAAAGAGAAATAGCTCCGTAGGGAGTAGTTGGACACAAACCAATGGGTTAGTGAGCTTTTCGCTTTAACCTTCACTAAAATCAAAAACCTCGCAAAGAAACATCTCAGAGCTGCCTCTCAATACTGCCAGTTCTCGCCAGGTTGGAGGTACGAAGGTATGTTGAACAGGACTTTCTGAAGGGAGGGGGAGTTAGGTAGCGGGTGTATGCTAGGAAAACGATACCTATGTGGTAAAGGTCACATAGGCCTTCAGATAAAGGACTTTTGTTTTGACAATTACGCTTTTGAAAATGTCTTAAGCCAGGCTAGGCAACATGGCGAACCCCTGTCTCTACAAACAAAACAAAAAAAAAAAAATTATTTGGGCATGGTGGTGTGTGTCTATAGTCCCAACTGAGGTGGGAGAATCGTTTGAGCCCAGGAGGTCGAGGCTGCAGTGAGTCAAGATCACACACACTACTGGACTCCAGCCTGGGCAACAGAGTGAGACTCTCTCTCAAACAACAACAATAACAAAGAGAGTAGCTTAACAATAATACAACAAGGAGATGCGATAACAGAGGGAATAAAAAGAATAATATAGCACCTTGTAGTCAAATAAGAAGCCTCATACCCTTCCTTTTCCTTTATGAATTACAAGCGCTCATAGGACACACGCCACCAAGCCATCGTCAGCCAGATCACCAGCAACTAGAGTGACACAGATGTGGGTTTCCTCCACACCAAACTGATAACCAGGATAGGCAGTGGGACTGGCCCCAACCATGATGGGAGCTGCTGAGAAAGGACTTCACCTCCCAGTTCAAAAGCATTCTCTTCCTTTATGGCCCCTTCACAACCACTTGAAAAATATCACTTAGCAGGTGTAACACCCACCATTCAGTGAGGGCTTCATGTTCACCATCTTATTTGAGTCCCTTAACTTCCTGGGGAGATATGTATGATGATTATCTCCACCTTACTCAGAGGCTAAGTCATTGAGCCAAGGTCACATGGCGAGGGGGATTCAAACCCAGAGCTGTTTCATTCCCAGGTCCATGCTTGTAATCTCCACTCATGATATAACCAAACTTGAACTTCTCTTTGGCTTACAAGGGCTGTCTTCTTATCATCCAAGGTCTTTGCTGTCAGATTTATTTTTTAATTTTTATTTTTGAGACAGGGGTCTCGCTCTGTAGTCCAGGCTGGCGCAAGTGGCATGATCATAGCTCACCGCTGCCTCTAAGTCCTGGCTCAAGCGATCTTCCCACTTCAGCCTCTCCAGTAGCTAGAACTACAGGCACAGGTCACCATGCCCGTGTGTGTGTGTGTGTGTGTGTGTGTGTGTGTGTGTGTCACCGTGCCCGTGTGTGTGTGTGTGTGCGCGCGTGTGTGTGTAAAGACAGGATCTCACTATATTGCCCAGGCTGGTCTCAAACTCCTGGCCTCAAGTGATACTCCCACCACAGCCTCCCAAAGCACTAGGATTGATGTCGGAGTCACCACCTCATGTGACTGAACTAAAAGATGGCAAGAGGACCAGGTGTGGTGGCTCATGCCTGTAATTCCATCACTTTGGAAAGTTGAGGCGGGTGGACTCACCTCGACTTCCCAAAGTGATGGAATTACTTTGGTCAGGAGTTTGAGACCAGCCCGGCCAACATGGTAAAATCCTGTCTCTACTAAAAATACAAAAAAATTAGCCGAGCGTGGTGGCATGTGCTGTAGCCCCAGTTATTCAGGAGGCTGAGGCAGGAGAATCACTTGAACCTGGGAGGTGAAAGTTACAGTGAGCCGAGATCGTGCCACTGCATTCCTGGGCAACACAGCGAGATTCCATCTCAAAAAAAAAAGATGGCAAGAAAACTGGTAGCTTATGCTAACTTAAGTCCCAGTTATGAGAATAACATACAGCTATATTCACAGCCTGAAGCCCAACTCCTTCATGGGCTGATAAGATAACATTCAAGAAAGAAAAGCTGTTTTCTGGGCAGGATCTAGGCGAAAACCCTCCAATGATTCAGGAAAGCAAAATGAGCTCCTTGTTCTGTAAAAGCCACACTCTTTGAGTCAAGCTGTTCATTTCAAGTCACGGTACAAGGTAGCATTGATTCTGCCCTAGGCAACTGAGATTCTTTTAAGATTTCTGTAGAACAAGCAGTTCTTCCACACTTCCCTTGCTTCAATGCACAGCAGCCTCCCCCAGAGGCTACTAGCCACTAGGTAATAAATAACCATGTTGTTTCCGCCCAGATGAAGGAGCCTCAGTCTTTGGGGGAGGAGAGATCTGTTATGGGACAGAAGGCTACTCACCCGGCCGGCAGAGCATCGGGGGCCTGGGCAGCCGCTGGGAGCTGCTGTGTACCCGAAGTGCTGGGTTCTTCTCCTTCAGCTGGTGTGGCTGGGGCAGGGAGAGAAGTCGTGTTGGGATTCAGGGTCACACTTGCGGGTGCAGCAGGTGGGGACGTCACACCGACCACGGAAGGTTCTTCGGGATCGGTGGCCGTTGTGGGTTCATCATTCACTGAAGATGCACAAATCATACTTTAAAGATCAACTAAGAATGAGAATTTTATTTACACTTGCTAGGTTTTTCACTTAATAGGCTAACATGGTATTTACAATGTTACACTACATGTATTGAGTGACAACAAAAAGTTTTACAGACTAACTTTGCAAATTACAGCAAGTCAGTAATGCCTGTACAAAGGAAATCACGATGAATCTGAAATAAATATATTAACACTATCTCTTTTACATAACTTTATCAAGTTATTCTAACATACAACGTTTTAACATACATTTAACTATGTTCTAACATACAAGTTTTCTAACATACTATGCAATAAAAGAGTAGCAGGAAAGATGAACATAACAGGATTATGTTGGGGCCAGGTGCAGTGGCTCATGCCTGTAATCCCATCACTTTGGGAGTTCCAAGGTGGGCAGATCACTTGAGGTCAGGAGTTCAAGACCCACCGGCCAAGATGAGGAAACACCGTCTCCGCTAAAAATATAAAAATTAGCTGGTCATGGTGGCACATGTCTATAATCCCAGCTCCTTGGGAGGCTGAGGCAGGAGAATCACTTGAAGCCAGGAAGCAGTGGTTGCAATGAGCCCAGACTGCGCCACTGCACTCCAGCCTCGGTGACAGCAAAATTCTGTCTCAAAAAAAAAGTGCTGGGGCTAAACGCAGCAAGGTCAAGGCCAAGTTTATACCGTCACATCCTTTTCTTTAAATTTGCCATTCGTTTGCTAGACATGACTAGCACCTTCCAAAAAGCTCATACACACACAAGAGGCAGAGAACTTTCAATAATGTGCTAATTCTAGGACTCACGCTTAAAGTAGGAAGCGAGAAGGGCTCACATCTAAGGTTCTTCTCTTTGAGATAACAGACGTGAAACTTAAGTGAAATACACTAGTCCCCAGGTCTCCCTGTTTCACCATCTCTTCACTTCTTTGGTGATCACTTAGGTTCACAAGGATCCCAAGGCATTGCAGTATCTTCTAACTCAAAAAAGGATCAAATAAGGTTTCACAGAATTGTGGTTCCTTAGAAGCAATAAGCTATATGCAGATAATTTTCCATATATGTGCTTGCATATGTGTACATTTATACTAGAATTTCATAGGAAAACGCCTTAGTCATCATTTAGCCTCATCTTCCTAATGCAGAAATTCTTTTTGTCATTTCTCTAACAAATGGCTATCCAGATTCTTCTTGAACATTTCTTACAGGAAGCTCACTACAGGACCACCCCATTGTTGAAGAGATGTGTTTGCCAGAAAGTTGACGGCCGAGGGGGCTGGGGGTGGGGCAGTTGTTTTGTTTTGAGACAGAGTCTCGCTCTGTCACCCAGGCTGAAGTGGAATAGCGCCATCTTGGCTCCCTGCAACCTCTGCCTTCCAGATTCAAGTAATTCTCATGCCTCAGCCTCCTAAGTAGCTAGGATTACAGGTGTGTGCCACCACACCTGGCTAATTTTTGTATTTTTAGTAGAGATGAGGTTTCGCCATGTTGGCCAGGCTGGTCTTGAACTCCTGGCCTCAAGTGATATGCCCACTTTGGCCTCCCAAAGTGCTGGGATTATAGGCATGAGCCAGGGCACCTGACCCAGAAAGGTTTTTTTTTTTCATGTGAGGCTGATTCTACTAGCTGGTCTGAGTCTCCCATCTCTATCACCAAAGCAATTCAAAATATCTAGGCTGGGTGCTGTGACTCACGCCTCTAATTCCAGCTCTTTGGGAGCCTGAAGCAGGAGAATTGTTTGAGCCCAGGAATTCCAAACCAGCCTGGGCAACCTAGTGAGGACTCATCTCTACAAATAATTTAAAAGAGTAGCTGGGTGTGGTGGTGCCCACCTGTGGTCCCAGCTACTCAGGAGGCTGAGGGAGAATCACTGGAGCTGAGGAGGTGGAGGCTGAAGTGAACCATGATTGCACCGCTGCAGCCCTGCCTAGGTGACAAAGTGGAACCCATTCATCCATCCATCCATCCATCCATCCATCAATCCATCAATCAGTCAATGGCCACTGTTTCTTGTTAGTCTTCTCTTTTCTAGTAAGAGGCCTACCATTTCTTCAGTGTTTCTAGGCACCCCCCTTTCCCGATCATCTGGCCACCCTCTTCTAGATATCATCTACTGCTTCTTCTAGAGAATCGTATCAGGAACTGAACATAATAAATCAGATGTCAGGAGGCCAGCAGAATCAGATTACCAACTTAAATAGCAGTTAACATTTCCAGAACACCAGCATGTGCAGTCAAGGTGCAAAGCACTTTCGATTATCTTATTTAGGCCTTAGACGCAACCTCACAGGTTAGGCACAACTGATACCCCATTTAACACTTGAAGAAGCTAAGGCTCAAAGAGGCTATATCAACTCCCAAGGTCATAATTCCCAAGCACCTAATTCACACCCTGCTGTCGGCCTCCAGAGCCTAAACCACTTGTCACTGAGCTCCACTTCTCCCTCTCTGCACATCCTCTAATTCAACCCAAGATTATATATAACAACTCTTAGCAGCCACGTGATCCTATTGGCACACATGCAACTGGTGGTCAGCTGAAAGTCAAATTTCTTCATGTGATGTAATGGATGCCAAGCTAGATCTTAACAAATGGGTAGGAGCCTGAGGCTAGAAATTGCCTACGTTTTATTCACTGGTTTTCTCCAAAGTATACAAAATATTGCCACAGGCTAAATTAGTTGTTTAATAAATGGCTAAATCTTGTGCAATTAATGTTTCCCTAACAGAAATGCAAGACATGATATCTATATTTCTATTTATCTCAGGCAAGTCAGTAAAACACAACAAACAGCAATTCACTTTATGCACATCTATACATTTTACTCAATTAAAAAAAAAAACCATGACTTTTTTGAGAGCTAGATGAATTTATTCTAAAATTTATTAGGAAAACTAAATACACAAGAATAGCCATGAACATTCTATAAAGAAAAAAGAGTGATGTGTGTGTGTGTGTGTGTGTGTGTGTATGTGTGTGTGTAGCGGGAGCTACAAAAGAGTGGTGTGTGTGTGTAGGGGGAGTTTCTAAAGTATTAAAACATACTGCAAAGCTACAACAATTAAAACAATGTGGTACTGATGCATGAATAGGCAAGTGTCTAATAAGAAAGTTCAAAAATAGGGTAAATAATTAAATAATTCACTGAAGATTTCGAAATAGTAATATTCTACTTCTACCACACCTTCTTCATTTATTAGCCACAATACTTCTGTAAAGAGAAACTTCCGCTTATCAACTATCGGCTACCTGGAGGTTCAGTTTGTAAAGAAAAGGCAGGAGAAATGTTTACTACTTTCCCTTTGTTTATCAGTTTTCAGAATGAGTTGATTTCCTTGCATCCTCTAAAAACGAACAAAGAGGTTTCATTTTGTTTAAGAATCTTTATGAGGCACTAGATACAAGTATGTTTTAAAATATTTCAATCTATTGTGTGTGGGTTTTTTGTTTTTTGTTTTTTGTTTTTTTTAAAGACAGGGCCTTGCCCTATCACCCAGGCTGGAATCCAGTGGCACAATTATGGCTCACTGCAGCCTTGAACTCCCAGGCTCAAGCAATCCTCTCGCCTCAGCCTCTCAAGCAGCTGGGACAACAGGCTTATGCCACCATGTCTGGCTAATGTTTTGTTTTTATTTTTTGTAGAGATAGTGTCTCACTATGTTGCCCAGGCTGGTCGCGAACTCCTGAGCTCAACCGATCCTCCCACTTCCACCTCCCAAAGTGCTGAGATCACAGGCATGAGCCACTGCACCCAGCCTAATATTCTTTTTGATCCTAAAATTGTCCCCATCCTTGGCTGGACTTAGTAGGGAAAGGGGAAGTGAACAAAGCTCTTCAAGTTAGCTTCAAATACCATAGGAAAATTCTAAGATAATTACTAAATGAGAAAGTGCAGAACAATGTATAATTCTGCTATCATTCGTGAGTCTGTGTGCATACATGTGTGTTTTTTCAAGGCATATATACACATACACTTGTATATTTCAAGAATATCTTTGAAAGAACTGCAAGAAACACAACTGTGGGCCTTGAGGGAGGAAACTGAAGGTTAGGAGAATAGGAAAAAGATATTCTTTATACTGTTTTAAGCTTTTATTTTTATTTATTTGAGACAGAGTCTCACTCTGTTGCCCAGACTGGAGTGCAGTGGCACAATCTTGGCTCACTGCGACCTCTGCCTCAAGTGATTCAACCTCCAGGTTCAAGTGATTCTCCTGCCCCAGCCTCCTGAGTAGCTGGGACTACAGGTGCCCGCCACCATGCTCAGCTAATTTTTTTATTTTTTAGTAGAGACAGGGTTACACCATATTGACCAGGCTGGTCTCGAACTCCTGACCTTGTGATCCGCCTGCCTCAGCTTCCCAAAATGCTGGGATTACAGGCGTGAGCCATTGCACCACGACACTTTTATTTTTTTAAAGTTTTATTAACATACATGTACTATTATTAAAAATAATTATGAAATAGCTGACAATGAAAAGAACAAAAGCAGTGCCGGGAAAAAGACCCTCCAATCAACACTACTTGGATCTGACTATCCATGCAGCTGCAAATCTAGTTAGAAGGGTTCCCTCCAGAGCTGTAAATGTCCACAGGCCTATCCAAGAGCCTCTGAGTCACTCTGGTTCACTCACAGCAGCTCTTCTGTTTAAGAGTTTGTGCGGGGTGGGGATGCAGGGAGGGGAAAGCATCAGGAAAATAGCTAACCAACGCTGGGCTTAATACCTAGGTGATGGGTTGATCTGTGCAGCAAACCACCATGGCACATGTTTACCGATGTAACAAACCTGCACATCCTGCACGTGTACCCCAAACTTAAAATAAAAGTTGGAAAAAAAGAAGTTTGTGCTACACTTTGAGTTCAGATTTGGAAATAGAGAAATAGAAAGGCTAGATATCCTAGCATGGACAAGCCTTCTGTGCCCATGAGTATTCATGAGTACCCCTCTTCTGCTCTCAAAGAGTATGAATGCATGTGTGTATGTGTGTGTGTATGTGTGTGTGCATGCGTGCATGCGCATTCTTAGAACAGGAGAACTTGAAAGAGCCTCAGGAGTCAATCCACCCCATCACAGCTCATAGTCAGGAGAAATGCAGTTGTAACAATACATTACTGGCCCTCGGTCACCCTGGGTAACCAGTGACGGGGCACCATACTCAAGCCTAATGAGGCTTCAAATAGAAAGACTGGATTGTCAAACACAAGGAGTTACAAGTCCATCATGGCTTACAGAATTGCTGTATTATTATTATTATTTGAGATTGATTCTCGCTCTGCCACCTAGGCTGGAGTGCAGTGACGTGATCTTGGCTCACTGCAACTTCTACCTCTTGGGTTCAGTGATCCACTCACCTCAGCCTCTGGAATAGCTGGGATTACAAGTGTGTGCCACCATGCCTGGCTAATTTTTGTATTTTCAGTAAAGAAGAGGTTTTACTATGTTGGCCAGGCTGGTCTTGAACTCCTGACCTCCAGTGATCTGTCTGCCTCAGTATCCCAAAGTTCTGGGAGTACAGGTGTGAGCCACCGCAACCCGTGTGCTATACTACCTTTTAACTCTATTCAATATAGCCAATGGTGTCTAACTTTTAATCCTAATTATTTGACATATGCCCGTATCTCCCAAAAAGGACTGTACCCATCTTGAGAGTGAGGGCAGGTTTGTTTTCCACAGTTTTCCCTACTTCCACTCTCTGTCTCCTGTGTTCTTGCTTCATCTCTTTGCCCACATTAGCCCTCTTTCCTGCAGCCCTCCCCACTCCTACAGCCCAGGGAGAGCATTCCACACTGTGAAGCCCACAGCACCTGTGGTCTCAGCTACTCAGCCACACAGCCCCTATGATGTGTCAAAAGCCCCTCTTTTGACTTTGCTGAGGTATGGTTTCAACTTCTTTTCTGGAATGAGATCATAGGGCAGAGATCTTCTCTTATATTGCTTTACATTGTCCATAGTGCTTAACATTCGATAAATATTTGTTCAAGAAATACTTGCTCAATAAGCCCAATAATCTAGCAAAAGAAAGATATTTGATTGGATAGGAGAGTTTTTAAGGGAAAAGAAAAAGAAAAGAAATACACAAAGAAAAATAAAAAATAAAAGAACGATATTTGAAATAAAATCACCTGACATTTGTATAACACTGTCATTTACAAAACAGGTTCCTTTGGCTGGGCACAGTGGTTTACGCCTATAATCCCAGCACTTTGGGAGGCCGAGGCAGGGGGGATCACCTGAGGTCAGGAGTTTGAGACCAGAGTGGCCAACATGGTGAAACCCTGTCCCTACTAAAAATAAAAAAATTAGGCCGGGTGCAGTGGCTCACGCCTGTAATGCTAGCACTTTGGCAGGCCAAAGTGGATCCCGTGAGGTCAGGAGTTCAAGACCAGCCTGGCCAACGTGGCAAAACCCTGTCTCTACTAAAAATACAAAAAATTAGCTGGGCATGGTGGCGCACGCCTGTAGTCCCAGCTACTTGGGAGGCTGAGGCAGGAAAATCGCTTAAGCCCGGGAGGGGGGAGATAGCAGTGAGCTGAGAGCATGACATTGCATTCCAGTCTAGGTGACAGAACAAGACTCCATCTAAAAAGTAAAAAACAAAAAATAAAGGTTCTTTTTGTTTTATTTTGGAATAATTTTAGATATTATTTTCAGAAAATCTGAAAAGATAGTATGCCATTCACCCAGTTTCCCTTAGTAATACTATCTTATATAATCATGGTACATTTGCCAACACTAAAATAATAAGTAGTATACTACTATTAACAAAACTCTAGACTTTACTTAGATTTCACCAGCTTTTGCACTGTTTTGTTTCTGTTCCAAGATCCAATCCAGGATCCTGCATTGCCTTTAGCAAGTTCACTTTTATTAGCTCACTGATTCTCCCAATGCCCTTAGGGGAAAGATATTATTATTCCCATTTCACTGTAGACAAAACTGAGGTTCACAGAGGGACCAGTCAGAGAGACGTTGTGTAGTCAGCAAGTAGCAGAACCAGTACTCACACCAGAATACCATGAAGTAAAAACAGTGGGCATGGGGAGCAAAGACAGCTTCGATGTTTCCCAAATGGGAGTGAAAGTGGGGTACCGAGGGAAAGTGGGGTACCAAATGGTAAGTGGTAAGATGGCAGTTGCACAGCCTCTGCTTTCTATAACCGTGTGTATTTCATAAGGTTCCCTCTATGATGTTGCTTAAACGTTCTAACTTTATGAATCACATATTCATTCAGAACTTGAGACACAACTGTAGTCCCAGTTAGCCAAAAAAAAGATCAGGAATTGGAAATTTTTTGCTTAATCCTAGAGACACTGCCAGCCCACTGTGAGTTCCAAGACGTTTAGGTGTGCATGGTGTATCACAGGCTCACGGTGGACACTCGGGACTTTTCAGCCCTGCACTGAGGCACGTTGAAAGCCAGCACCAGTAACAGCAGAAGCTCCTTCTACTGAAGATCAGCTCATCACATGTGAGCCATGGTAAAGCAGTCGGTGTCTTTCACCCATGAAACACAAGCAACTGCACTGACAAGGCAGCTGATCAGTCAGCTCTTCACGAGAGCAACCAAAACTGGACAAAGATTTCATAATTAGCGCAGCATGGGATGAGGGAAGCTCATATAACGAAAAACAGTTACATTACGAGGGGGAAAAAAGGAACAAAACTTAAGAATGCACAGAGCCGTACCACGTTATCTGATTGTTGGGAAGGTAAAAATCCTTCCCCCGGTTTATATACAGATGAACACAATTCCTACTTACATCCACAGTGGTTCAAAGAATTCAAAGTCTGAAATTTGTTTTGAAAATGTATGAACGATTAAAGAATATCATGGGGGACAAAAAGGCAAAACCAGCTCTTCCAGACATTAAAGAAAATATGGCAACACACCAGCAATAAAAATCAAACGGGACTCACTCAAAACAAGAAACAAATTCTCACTGTATGTAAGAATGTGATAAGTGACCAACACTAAATAAAATCACAGTGAAAAATGAAACTACTTACTTAACGTCTCTGTGCTAATAGGATCCCACTATAGAAAATAATTTAGACCCAGTCCTCATTTGATATAAGTACATGTCTATATAATATATATTACATATAAATATATATTTATAGTTATATATTATAGTGATACATATATCACTATAAATTCCAGTGGGATATTTGTTTTGATAAGATAACATGATGGAAGAAGAAAGAAAGCGAAAACAGATGAAAGTATTTATCTCTGCAGACCCAATGTGGCCATAAAGAAAAAAAGTATCTCATTTTATAGACAATAACTTACATTGACACAAAAAGGGAAATTATACCCATTTTTTAAATGGTCAGGCCTAATTATTTTTAAAATTCTTAATTCCTTTTCTACAATACTACTCAAAAAAATAAGATAAAATGCAAAACAGTGATATGAGAAAATTTATAATCATAAATATAAAAGATAAAACTGATAGCTACGCATGTCATGCCCACTAGGATGAGCATGACATGTTACATATAGAGTTACCATAGTAATTCCACTCCTAGGTATACAGCCAAAAGAACTGAAAGCTTGGGCTCAGATACTTGTACAGCCAAGTTCCCAGTTGCATTATTCCAATAGCCCAAAGGTGGAAACAACCCAAACGTTCATCTACAGATGAATGGATAAACAAAATGTGATATGTATATACAATGGAATATTATTCGGCCTTAAAAAGGAAGGAAATTCTGATACATGCTACAACGTAGATAAATCTTGAAAACACTATGCTAAGTGAAATAAGCCAGACACAAAAGGACACATTAGTCCACTTATATGAGGTATCTAGAATAAGAAAATGCAGAGACAGACAGTAGAATAGGGGTTACCACAGGCTGCAGGTCGGGGGTGGACAGGTTAGGGGGAAATGTTATGGTTTAAGGATACAGAGAATCCATTTGGGATGATGAAAAGGTTCTGGAAATGTACACTGGTGGTGACAGTTGCTCAACATTGTGACTGTAATTAATGCCACCAAGTTACACATGGTTTAAATGGTAAATTTCATGTTATGTGTTTTCTACTACAATTTTTAAAAATTGTACCTAAAATATATTAAGAGCTTATATAAACCTCTAAAATAAACTTCTAAATCTCTAAAGGACAAATCAAATACTATGAAGGGAGACACAAGAAAAAAGAAACAGTTAAGCAACTAGTAAATTAGAAAATGCAACGAGGTTAAACTTTTTTTTTTTTTTTTTTTTTTTTTTGAGACAGAGTCTCACTCAGTCACCAGGCGCCAGGCTGGAGTGCAGTGGCGCGACCTTGGCTCACTGCAACCTCCGCTGCCCGGGTTCAAGCATTCTCCTGCCTCAGCCTCCCGAGTAGCTGGGACTACAGGCGCGCGCCACCACGCCCAGCTAATTTTTTTGTATTTTTAGTAGAGACGGGGTTTCACCATGTTGACCAGGACGGTCTCGATCTCTTGACCTCGTGATCCGCCCGCCTCGGCCTCCCAAAGTGCTGGGATTACAGGCGTGAGCCACCGCGCCCGGCCCGAGGTTAAACTTTTTAACCAATGAGGTGGCACTTAAATACTATTAGCAAAAAATTATAAACCGATATTTACAAGGTTGCAGAAAAAATAAGCCTCATATACCACTTTATGAACATTTTATACTACCTTTGGATATATGATTGATCCTCTTAGAAAGACAGTCTGCTAATATACACTAGAGCTCATTTTTAAAAATTCACATCCTTTGACTTAAGAATTTCACTCAAGAAGAAACAAAGCTATATGCAGATATTTACAGCAGAAGTTTGCTTTGCAACAGGGAAATACACAAGAATTAAGGAAGGGTTAGATGAATTATGGAATACTAACTGCTAAATAGTATGAGGTCACTTTTTAAAAAGCAAAGAAGAAGAGCACACAGATACATGAAACAATGTATAAAAATAGGCTCGGCACAGTGGCTCATGCCTGTAATCCCAACACTTTGGAAGGCCGAGACAAGAGGATCAATTCAAGCCAGGAGTTTGAGACTGGCCTGGGCAACAAAGTGAGATCCGCCCCCATCTCCATAGGAAAATTTTAGAAAAGAAAAACGCAGTGAAAAAAAGTATATATTCATGCCACATAATTAAAACTCCATGAAATTATTTATAAAGATAAAAGCTATGTGCCAGGCACCCTGTCAAGCACTCTGCATGTTTATATACAGCCATACCTTATTCTTCTGAGTTCCACTAGGTGATTTTTACAAATTGAAGGCTTGTGGCAACCTGACATCCAGCAAGTCTATGTCTCAGCATCATTTTTCCAACAGCATGAACTCCCTTCACATCTCTGTGTCACATTTTGATAATTTTCACATGTCAAACTTTTCCAACTCAAAATATATCCTTCTTATTTATATCTGTCACGGAGATCTGTGACCAGTGATCTTTGAGGATATTACTGCTGCCATTGTTTTGCAGTGCCACAAGCTGCATCCATATAGAATAGCAAATTTGGGCCGGGCACAGTGGTTCATGCCTATAATCCCAACACTTTGGGAGGCTGAGGCAGGTGGATCATGTGAGGTCAGGAGTTCGATTATCAGCCTGGCCAACATGGTAAAACCCTGACTCTACTAAAAATACAAAAATTAGCTGGGCATGGTGGCATGTGCCTATAATCCCAGATACTCATGGGATGAGGGAGTGCTGAGGCAGGAGAATCACTTGAACCTGGGAGGTGGAGGTTGCAGTGAGCTGAGATCACGCCACTGCATTCCAGCCTGGGCAAGAAGAGCAAAACTCCATATTGAAAAAATAAAGAAAATTTTAAAAAAACTAAAAAGGACTCACCATTCTAGATGCCATTAAGAACATTTGCCAGATATAGGTGATGGGGAAGAAGGCAGCAAATCACACTGCCATGTGTGTACCTATGCAACAATCTTGCATGTTCATCACATGTACCCCAAAACCTAAAATGCAATAAAAAATAAAAAAATAAAAAATAAAAGAACATTTGTGATTCGTAGGAGATCAATATATCAACACAACAGGAGTTGGGAATAAGTGCATTCAAACCTTCACAGATGCTCTGAGAGGTTCAAGACGCCGGTGGAGGAAGGAAATGCAGATGTGGCGGAAAGAGCAAGCGAACTAGAATTAGAAGTAGGCCTGAAGATGGGACTAACCTGCTTCAATCTCATGGTAACATTGGAACGGATTAGGAGTTGTGTCTTACGGATGAGCAACAAAAGCAGTTTCTTGAGACGGAATCTACTTCTGGGGAAGATGCTGTGAACATTGTTGAAACGACAACAAGGATTTAGAATATTCCATATACTTAGTTGATAAAGCAGGGGCAAAGTTTGAGGGAATTGACTCCAATTTTGAAAAATGTTCTACTGTGGGTAAAATGCTGCCAAACAGCAGCACATGCTACAGAGAAATCTTTGATGAAAGGAAGTGCTGACTGATGCAGCACACTTCACGTTGGTTTTTTTTTTTTTTTTTTTGAGATGGAGTTTCACTCTTGTTGCCCAGGCTTCAGTGCAGTGGCACGATCTCAGTTCACTGTGACCTCTGCCTCCTGGGTTCAAGTGATTCCCCCTGCCTCAGCCTCCCAAGCAACTGGGACTACAGGCGCCTGCCACCATGCCGGCTAATTTTTTGTATTTTAGTAGAAATGGGGTTTCACCATGTTGGTCTTGATCTCCTGACCTCGTGATTCGCCTGCCTCAGCCTCCCAAAGTGCGGGGATTACAGGCGTGAGCCACCGCGCCCGGCCAAACCCATAATATCTTTAAGGTATACCTGTAATTTATTCCTTATAACAACTTATGACATATATACTTTGCTGTAATTTTTTTTTTTTTTGAACCAGGGTCTCACTCTGTCACCCAGGCTCGAGTACAGTGGCGCAATCTCAGCTCACTGCAACATCTGCCTCCTGGGCTCAAACGATCCTCCTGGCTCAGCCTCCTGAGAAGCTGGAACTACAGATGTGCGTCACCACGCCCAACTTTTGCCCTAATTTTGCAAATGAGAAAACTAAGACCCAGCGAGCCACTGGGCCTTCAACACCTATTATAGATGAGGAGTCGGAATCTGACCACAGCTGATGCAACTTCTGACTGATGCGTATGGAAATTACATTTAGGGAAGAAGTAAAATATGTAAAGTTTTTTGGTAAAGTCTTCAATAAAGAATTAGCAAGTAAATAATTCCATACAAGTCTCAATGAAGAGCTGTGCCATTAGTCTATTTCTTGATTCCACCAGTTCTAAAACTTAGAAATATAATATTTATACACACAGGCTGCCATTCAGTCTTATTTTATAAAAATGGATACTTTATGGTTGCGACAACATAAAAAAAACACCTGGAGCCCAGGCTCTGGTTTGGCCCCAAATTTCTTTTTCATGCATAACTGCAGCGCGCAGCCAAAAAGGCTGCTAAATAAATCTCGCAAGTCTGTGGAAACTCTTCCAGGAGGCAGAGCTCCCCAGCACCACCATCTTGGAACTGGTCCTCAGAGTTCTCACAGCAGCAGACTGAGGGAGGAAGATGTCCTCATTCACACCCCCAACCCCCGTCTGGTCCTGTGCTGCCAAAGAGGGGGGGCTTCTGCCTGCTCCCCCACCGTAAACGTGATACGGTTCTGTCCCCTTGGGGCAGACGTTAAAGACTCTCTAAAGCACAGGCTGCCTGTGAGGTACAGGTGAACCACCATCACAGCAGAAAGGGGAGAGATGAACACCAAGACCTCAGCACTGGAGTGGACAGAAACCCCTAAAACACAACTATCCTTCAGAGATGGATCTTTAGGCACTGAGAGACCCCACCATGAAACATTTCCAAGGCAGTCTAAGGTTAGACACACTTGGCTTTTGAAGATGCGGCTGGCACCTGCCTCAGCTGCTAGAATATAATGTTCCTAGAGATAAGGACAAATAAGTAATGGTACCTAAAAATAAACGTAGGGGAAATACAACTACTGAAATGTCCAAGGGCTGGGCACGACAGCTCATGCCTATAATCCCAGCACTTTGGGAGGCTGAGGCAGGCAGATTGCCTGGGCTCAGGAGCTTGAGACCAGCCTGGGCAACACGGTGAAACCCCATCTCTACTAAAACAGCAAAAAATTGGCTAGGTGTGGTGGCGCATGCCTGTAGTCCCAGCTGCTCAGGAGGCTGAGGCAGGAGAATCGCTTGAACCCGGGGAGGCAGAGGTTGCAGTGAGCCAAGATTGGGTCACTGCACTCCAGCCTGGCAACAGAGCGAGACTCCTTCTCAAAAAAAAAAAAAAAAAAAAAAAAGGTTGCCATAGGAAGGTATGCAAAAACAAAACAAAAGAAAAAAAAAATGAAATGTCCAAAAAGAGTGACTCAAGGATCTTCACCATAGAAAGTCAATTCACCAGTAGTTTTTATAGGTAAAGTAGAGGTGGCTGAGGGGAAACCACGATCCCAGTAACACAGGCCCTGGCAGAACAAATCTGCTGGTCACTCTGCCACGGCACCTGGGAGTCAGCTGGTTGCTAAAAGCCAGTTCCCTATCCCCATTTGTAAACAGTTTTCTAAGAGAAAAATGCTTGCAGAGCTGCCTGTGGTTCTCCATACCACGGCTCACGGCCATCACCTCGCTGTCTCCTTCACACAGACAGGAAGGCCAGGCTCAGCTACCACTGGATATTCCAAGCACAAGGATATGGTGGTGGCACAGGGGCGCCAGGCGGCTGAGATGGCAACCCGAGGACACCCTACCTGCAGCTCCTCCTTTCCCCAAGGCTCAGGGTGAGCTAGTCAGTTCACTCAAGTCCTTCAGGCAGGTCCTAAACTCCACGGAGGTCAGGCCCCTGACTCACAGTGCACTTTATGAGACACAGACCACTCCCACCCTGTGGTCCATTGCAGATGACAGGGTACCCAGGCAACATGAGCAGCCACAGGGACTCTGAAGCCCCATATGGTGCTGCCAGAGAACTGAAAGGTATTACAGAGGAACCCAAATCAATTTCTTCCACTCAGGAAGTTTGTCACACAGAGGTCACTTAACAATGCCACAACAACACTTCCGTGAACAGCCATGCTGCTCTGGGTCTCCTGGCTTTCACGCCACACCTCTGCTGTCAGTCATGAGCATTAGAAAACTATCTCAGCGTCACTTACCAATTTCAACGCCAGCATTTCCCTACCTACAGTTCATCAAAGCAAAACATCTACGTCCCTGCCCAACTGCCTCAAATGAAGACAAAATTATCACACGACCAGCAGTCACTGAAGATTTGACAATCTTTGAGAAGTTTAGAGAAATGAACGGATTTGTCTGTTCTTTGTTCTTTTTGACTCTGTCCTGATGAGAGAGAGGGAGAGCAGGACAGAAAATGTTGTTTTGAAATAGGTCCTTCCCATCCCACTTACAGGGAAGCAGAGCCAAGTCGGGGGAAATTCTGTGTGCACGTGGATGGGGCCATCTCCTCTCAAATGGAGCCCCCGCTGGGATGGCCACAGCACACTCCCAAGTAGTCACCTGGCTTTGCCCTGGTGAGCATCCCAACCCATTCACTGGTGGTGCCATCATCTGACTCAGCACTTAGCAACAATACTTAGTCCTATTTTTCCCTAGTCTGATAATTCCCTTACATGAAGGAAATCAAAAATATGCCATGTATAAATGAAATATGCCATGTATAAATGAATATCTTATCAGCAATGAAATCCAATGCTGATAAGAAATGAAAAGAGGCTGGGTGCAGTGGCTCATGCCTGTAATCCTAGCACTTTGGGAGGCTGTGATGGGCAGGTTGCCTGAGGTCAGAAGTTCGAGACCAGTCTGACCAACATGGAGAAGCCCCATCTCTACTAAAAATACAAAATTAGCCAGGCATGGCGGCGCATGCCTCTAATCCCAGCTACTTGGGAGGCTGAGGCAGGAGAATCGCTTGAACCCAGGGGGCAGAGGTTGCAGTGAGCCGAGATGGCGCATCATTGCACTCCAGCCTACACAACAAGAGCGAAACTCCATCTCAAAAAAATGTGAAGAAGAAATGAAGAGAAAGACAAGACTTTTTATTTCTGTGCAAATGAGTACTTTAGAAAAGTGCAGTTATATGGAGAATAACCTTGGCTGTACAGAACATGCCACAGACAGAAGAAGATGGGTCCGTAGGAAGACTGATGGATTCACATCCAGTTTGGTCCTAGAGCCTTCTGACACCCACCCTCTATTCTGACACAGTGGGCAGGCTCCCATGTCTACGTTAGAACAGCTGAGAGCTCACGGCTTCAGGGCAGGCTGGTGTCGGTGCCATCACTCACCTGTGCCATTGGCCAAGCCACTGTGGCCTGAGTTCTTGACGGGCTGGCGGTGCCGGCTCCGAGCACCAGGGCTTTGCTCGCCGGTTGCTGGGGTTGTTCTAGCTGAAGCACCTGAATGTCTGTGAGTCCTGGGGGTTCAAAGTAGAAAGCAGACAGACATAAGTCACTGTGAAAAGGACAGAAGGGTTTCCTTGCCTAAGTCATCATATTCCCTTCTCCTGCCATTTATTGGAAACAAGACCTTTAACTGCCCCTCCAGTTTTGGACTCAACAGAAGCTGGTTCCCAGCAGAGTGGCCCCGGGAAGTTTCCTTTTTGGTAAAAAGCTCAGAAGGTAACTTTGCGTAAACTTTTCCACTTGAAATAAACAAATCCAGGGTGAATTGCCCCTACATCTTAACTAACTGGCAAAATATCCTATGACCATCACATTATTTTTATTGGGCTCAAATGTTACAAATAAACAAGAATCACTGGACAGGCACAGATGAAATATTTCTCCCATTAGGCAAAAAGAGCTCAAAACTTATCCCAAGCAATTTTCTCTATAGCTAGAAAGATGATTCCCCCTGTCAATAAAAGTTAAGGGCATTAAACAACTTTTAGTCAATGCATATGTTGAAACGTTTCTTTTGTTGTTGTTTGCTTGTTAGTTTGTTTAGAGACAGGGTCACACTCTGTTGCCCAGGCTGGAGTGGTACGATCACAGCTCACTGCAGCCTCAAACTCCTGGGCATAAGTGTTCCTCCCATCTGAGCCTCTCCAGTAGCTGGACTATAGGTGCACAGCACCATGCCTGGCTCATGCTTTTATTTTTGTAGAGATGGGGTCTCACTATGTTGCCACGGCTGGTGCCACGGCTGGTCTCAAACTCCTGGGCTCAAGTGATCCTCCCACCTCAGCCTCCCAAAGTGCTGGGATTACAGCTATGAGCCACTGCACCTGGCCTAGACACGTTTTATCTAGAAAAGATGACTCAACAATCCATCCAAGTAAATGAGAAACAATGCAGAAATGGACATAAATCACAAAGAAAACAGTGGGACTTAGCAGCAGAAAACCTATGAGGCATCTTCAGAGAACACAGGCAACAGGCAGCATTGCACTCCCAAGTTCTTTCTGCAGTGTGACTTTGTTCACCCTGAAAATGTCTAAGCCTCCCTGCCGTTCAGTTCATCTCTTTCAACCAAAGGAGGCTCTTCTACTACTTAGTAAGCATCTACTACTTTGCAACTGTGAGATGCTTCCAGTACCAGGCAGTGAAGAAAAGAGCACCCCTCTCCAGGCAGAGAAACAGAGCCCCAGAGACAATTTGTAGCACGCAACATGGGGCGATAAGACTACTCTCAACAATAAAGGTGGCTGGGCGCAGCGGCTCATGTCTGTAATCCCAACACTTTGGGAGGCCAAGGCGGGAGGATGAGAGTTCAAGACCAGCCTGGGCAACATAATAAGACTTTGCCTCTACGAAAAATAAACGAAATTAGCTGCACTACTGGTGCATGCCCGTATTCTCAGCTACTTGGGAGGTTGAAGTAGGAAGATCATTTGAGCCCAGAAGGTAGAGGTTTCAAGGAGCCAAGATCACACCATTGCACTCCAGCCTGGGTGACAGAGTGAGAGTCTCAAAAAAAAAAAGGGAAATAAATTAATAAAGGTAATATATTCACTGAGCTATAACATTATGTGCCAGGCACTGTGTGTGCTATGCACATTATATATATTTTCTCATTTAACATGGGAACCCTAAAGGTAGCTTACTATTATTATCTGCATTTTACAGATAAGCAAACAGACACAGAGAAGTTCTATAGAAAGTAAGCCACAGCATGCGAAGATTCACATCCAGGCAGTTTAATGGCAAGAGCCTACGCTCTTAGGTCAGAGGCTGGGACAGGAAGCCCGAACTCAAGCTGAATTCCTCTGGGACTATTGTTTCACTGGTCATTTGGCCAATGGTGAAATTGAGAGCTGTAATAGAAAATTCCCTGCTGGGAATATCACCCCCAGCAGAACATCCCTGCTGGGAGTCTCTGGTCCAGTGTTTTGAGACAGTCAACAGGAGGCTCCTGGGAGAATATGAACTACCCTCACCAGCTATCTTCTCCAGAGTAAGAAACAGACTTTGACAAGATGAACATAAACCAAAATCTTAACGGTCATTATCTTTGGATGTTGGGAATAAAATGCACTGTCAACCCTCAGATAGACCTGTCCATGGTCACCTCCTGACCCCGGGGTTCCTTGTCCCTCTGCAGAGCAGCTGGGCAAGACAACAGGGCAGGTCCCATTACTCTCTGGCCCCGCCCTCCCTTTTGTGCTCTTCTAGATTTTTCCAGCTTCCTTCATTGAGTTTGTATACCTGTGAGTAAGGGAAAAAACATAAATTTTTGGGTGGGTGCAGTGGCTCATGCCTGCAATTCCAACACTTTGGGAGGCTGAACTGGGATGATCACTTGAGCCCAAGATTTCGACACCAGCCTGGGCAACATAAGGAGACCCTATTTCTACTAAAAACTTTTTAAAATTAGCCAGGCGTGGTGGCATGTCCCTGTGGTCCCAGGGAGGATGAGGTGGGAGGACAAGGTGAGAGGACCACTTCAGCCTGACAGTGTGGCGAAAGAGTGAGACGTTGTTTCAAAAACAAAAAAAAGTTTTTTAAAGTTGTTCTTGCTCCCAACCCCAGACAAAAAAAAGGAGAAAAACAGAGAAACCTAGCAAACTCTGGAGTCCCTCATACCTAAACATTGTGTGGCAATGGAGACAGGGTACGACTCAGCTGTGGAAATAAAGACTCAATGTGGACTCTCTTTTTCCATCTTCTTTTTCCCTGAGCTAATTTCATAAATCAAACGCTGTAGGCTGGACGTGGTGGCTCATGCCTGTAATCCCAGCACTTTAGGAGGCCAAGGCAGGAGGATCACCTGAGGTCCGGAGTTCGAGACCAGCCTGGCCAACATGGCGAAACCTCATCTCTACTAAAAATACAAACTTAGCCAGGCATGGTGGTGCACACCTGTAATCCCAGCTACTCCAGAGGCTGAGGCAGGAGAATTGCTTAGAACCTGGGAGGTAGAAGTTACAGTGAGCCAAGATTGCACCACTGCACTCCAGCCTGGGCAACAGAGTGAGACTCTGTCTCAAAAAAGCTGTCAACCACACCTCAGTCAAAGACAAATATTTCAAAGTCCCCCACTTCATGGGAAGAAATGTTTGTCTTAAGCATTTTACCACAGCTCCTCCTTGAAAGTAGAATGAGCACAAATGAGTTAAAAAGGGAAAGGCAGGCAGCCCTGAGCAAGCTGGTGTGTGCACGTGTGTGCACATGTGTATGTCTGTGTATGTCTGTGTGTAGCTCTGTCTGCATGTGTGTCTGCGTGTGAGCCTTTATGTGTATGTCTGTCTGCGTATGCATGTGTCTGTGTGTGTGTGTGCATGTGTGTGGGTGAAGGTGTCCACCTCTGTATGTGTTGAGGGCAGAGAGCTTGAGAGAGAAAATTGGTTAATAGAAGGTTTGCTTCAGCCAAGGATCCCCTTACTAGGACAAACGCCTCTCTGATTTGGAACTTGCAGCCCACAGGAGCGAGCTGGACCCTCAGGGAGCTGCAGAAAGTGCACTGTCAACCCCTCAGATAGACCTGTCCGTGATCACCTCCAGACGCCAGGCTCCTTGTCCCTCTGCAGAGCAGCTGGGCATGACAACAGGGCGGGTCCCATTACTCCCTGGCCCCGCCCTCCCTTCCCAGAAAGGGCATGTGGTCAGAGTGGAGAGAGAATACTTTCAGAAACACTTAACCACTAATCATAGCGGCTTACCCTGAATGATGGGCTGGGCAGGGTGGGATCAGCCCAAAGCCAGGCGCAGCTGGGACCACTTTGCATAAACTGCCACCTCCCCGCCCGTGGCCAGCCACCACCCCCTAACACACAAACCCGATACATCCCCTCTCCCCAAATTCTCCTCTTGCCCTAAATCTGGAGTTTCCAGGTTTGGCTCTTGCATTACCTTTAAAATAAGACACTTAAAAGAAGAGAAGGCCTCCACATCTGAGACAACTCTTCTCTTAGGCAGTTTCCTCTCTTGGAGAACTCACTCAACCCATAAAAGATGGGATCATATTGTGATGAAAAGCTGGCTCCGATGCTGAAACCACACATCGTGGCCAAAATAGCACCCAGACAAATGGTGGTCGATGGCTGGGACAGCCAGGCTCGGCTCTCCCCATGACTTCAACCTTGGCCCAAGCCCCCCTCACCATTTAGGGGGTGGGCAGGAGTTATGCAGCCCCCAGGGGCAGGCAGAAAGCGGTTGAATGGCTGTGCCAGTCAGGCCAAACTTCACAAATGGTTTTAAGTCACCTCGTTATGGAAATTCAGCTCTCTTTATAGCACGCTCTTCTCAGAATTTGGTGTGTCCTTACCTAAGGTCCTCTCTCAAGAACTGAGGCCTCCTAAAGGAAAGCCAGCCACAAACCGGAGCCATGCTCCCCCAAAGTGGTTCTAATGCAGATGAGGTCCCCAGGACAGGGCTGCTTGCTGACCTTTGGCATGTAAGCTTTGACGGTCACAGCCCTGGACTCCATCCTCAGCTACACCCTGACAGTCAGAGCCTTGGGTGCCATGGGACACCGCGTCTTGCCCTTCATGAGGGCTGGTGAATTGTACTCAAACATCCTTTTCTGAGTGTTAGGCCTCGTTCTAGAGACAAAGCAGAGTCCTGGACCTCAAGGAGCTTCCACCTTAGTGGATATGCTGTGATGTGTAATTCTGCTCAGATAGAAATTTCCATCACAGCACACAATGCTGCTTTGGGGAAGCCACCTGGCCGGTGAGTGGGCCTGGCTGACCACATGACTGTCACCTCAGTGCAGCTTTGCTGACCACTGTCACCTTTGCAAAAGTTCAAAACCTTTGCAACGGTTTTGTTTGAACGGTTACTGTTTAAACAAAACAGGATTCTGTTTATATATTTAAAAAAAAAAAGGTTTTGGCCAGGTACAGTGGCTCCTGCCTATAATCCCAGCACTTTGGGAGGCCGAGGCAGGCGGATCACCTGAGGTCAGGAGTTCGAGACCAGCCTGGTAAACATGGTGAAACCCTGTCTCTAGTAAAAATACAAAAATTAGCCGGCTGCAGTGGCGGGCACCTGTAGTCCCAGCAGCTTGAGAGGCTGAGGCAGAAGAATCGCTTGAACCTGGGAGGTGGAGGTTGAAGTGAGTTGAGACTGTGCCACTGTACTCTAGCCAGGGTGACAACAGTGAAATTCCATGTCCAAAAAAAAAAAGGAAAAAAATAGAATTACCATATGACCCAGTAATTGCACTTCTGGGTATACATGCAAAAGAACTGAGGGCTGGCGTGGTAGCTCATGCCTGCAGTCTCAGCACTTTGGGAAGCCGAGATGGGTAGATCACCTGAGGTCAGGAGTTTGAGACCAGCCTCACCAACATGGCAAAACCCCATCTCCACTAAAAATAGAAAATTTAGTTGGGCATGGTGGCACATGTCTGTAGTCCCAGCTACTCGGGAGGCTGAGGCAGGAGAATCACTTGAACCCAGGAGACGGAGGTTGCAGTGAGCTGAGATCACACCATTGCATTCCAGCCTGGGCAACAGAGCAAGACTCGGTCTCAAAAAAAAAAACCCCAAAAAACTGAAAGCAAGACCTCAGGAGAGATATTTGCACACTCAGGTAGACAGCAGCATTATTCGCAATAGCCAAGAGGTAGAGGCAACCTACCCTCGACAAGCGAATGAAGTGTGGCATATGCACACATATGAGTATTATTCAGCCGTAAAAATGAAGGAAATGTTGACACAGACTACGACATGGATACACCTCGAGGATACTACACTAATTGAAAGAAGCCAGTGGCAAAAAGACAAATCCTGTGTGATTCCATTTAAATGGTACCTAGAGTAGTCAAACTCATTGAGTGAAAAAGCAGAATGATGGTTGCAAGGAGCTAGGGAGAGGGGGAGAAATAGGGAAGAAATTTGTGGATGAGCAAAAATATCTATTAAAATGAGGCTGTGTGCAGTGGCTCATGCCTATAATCCCAGCACTTTGGGAAGCGGAAACAGCAGGATCAACTGGGACTGGCCAGGAAGGAAGGCAATGTAGGAAGACTCCGTCTCAATCAATCAATCAATACATGTGAAACATTTTTAAAAAAGCATTTTGTGGCTGCATCAAAATTTTTGAACTCCTGCTCTTCTAAAGTCACTCTCCAAAAAAAGTAAAAGACCTTCCACAATACCATGAAATGATAAAATCCTACGCCTAGATCCCCCCGCTCCCAGGCTTGGCCAAGAGGACCCCAGAGAAATCTTAAAAACCTTAATTCCCAGCCACGATGAGATGCAAGTTCAGCTACCCCTTGTTACAACCCCACCTTCCGTGACCACCATGAGTCTTTCTTTCCTCAGTGTTAAACAGAAATCAACGCTCTCAAAAGACTTGATCACTGCTGATTTCAACCAACTGCCTCAGGCTGCCTTCCCTTTTGTGGTTTCCACACAGCAACTGACCAGCATTCCTTCCTGATAAGAGGCCACCGCCCATGGCGTGGTTGTGGCCAGGCCCCGGAGGCTGTGCACTGATTATCTTTCTGTCCACTGCTTCACCTTCTCATGGACAGGGTCTAACTGTAATACATTTAAATATTAAGTGTCCATCCCAACGGGCAACAAAGGGCACAGGTAACAAACATGTTAGTTTATGACGCATGCATCTCCCTTCGTGAATATTTATAGCTTCTCCTATAACCTGATAAATATGTAAACTCAGCCAACCAGTTCAGCGTAAATTCCTGTCTCATCCTTCCCTCCCTTGGAGTGCCTGCTTTTTGGTTTCAGGTGGAGGCTCCAATTCCTGCCTGCAGGTTATGGTCCCCACTTTAGAAGTAAAGCTCTCTCTTTATAGAGTTTGTGACTTTTATCGTTGACAATATATATCTGATAAAGGAATTTTATCTAGACTTGATAGAGAACTCTTAAAACTCAGCAGTTAGAAAACAACCCAATATTTTTAAAACAATCAAAAGATTTGAGGTGGGCAGATCACCTGACGCCAGGAGTTTGAGACCAGCCTGGGCAACATGGCGAAACCCCATCTCCACAAAAATAGAAAAATTTGCTAGATATGGTGGCAAGCACCTGTAGTCCCAGCTACCTGGAAGGCTGAGGCAGGAGAATGGCTTGAGCTTGGGAGGTGGAGGTTATAGTGAGCCGAGATCATGCCACTGCACTCCAGCTGGGGTGACAAAGCCAAATCCTGACTAAACAAAAGATCTGAACAGGCACTTCACCAAAGATCTACAGATGGCGAATAAGCACAAGAAAAAAGTTCAACATCATAAGTTCTCTGGGAAGCGCAAATTAAAACTACAATGAGATATCTTTAAGTATCTATTAGAATGGACAAAGTTTTTTAGGCCGGGCACAGTGGCTCACGCCTGTAATCCCAACTTGGACTCTGGGAGGCCAAAGCAGGCAGATCACTTGAAGTCGGGTGTTTGAGACCAGCCTGGCCAACATGAGTGAAACCCTGTCTCTATTAAAAATCGTGCCATTGCACTCTAGCCTAGGTGACAGAGGCAGACTCTGTCTCAAAAAAAAAAAGCAAAAATTTAGTCAGTCATAGTGGCTGGCGCCTGCAATCCCAGCTACTCAGGAGGCTGAGGCAGGAGAATCGCTTGAACCTGGGAGGCCAAGGCTGCAGTGAGCCGAGATTGTGCACTGCAGTCCAGTCTACGTGATAGAACAAGACTCTGTCTCTCACAAAAAAAAATAAATAAAAAATATTGACAAATTTTTATACAACTGATGGTAACAAGTCCTGGTTAGGAGGCAAAGTAATTGGAACTCCCATACATTGATGGCAGGAACACAACATGGTCCAGCCACTTTGTAAACTGATTGGCAGTTTCTTATAAAGTTAAATATGCACTTAGCATGCAAACTGACAATCCTACTCCTAAGTATTTTTTTAAAATTATTCTTTTCAGACAGGGTCTTGCTCTGTCACCCAGGCTGGAGTGCAGTGGCGTGATCATGGCTCAATGCAGCCTCCTGGGCTCCAGCAATCCTCCCACCTCAGCCTCCCAAGTAGCTGGGATCACAGGTACGGGCCACCACACCCAGCTAATTTTTGCATTTTTTGGTAGAGAAGGGGTTTTACCATATTGCCCAGGGTGATCTCGAACTCCAGAGCTCAAGCAATCTGCCCGCCTTGGCCACTCAAAGTGCTGGGATTATAGGCATGAGCCACCGCACCCAGCCTCTCCTAGGTATTTACCCATGAGAAATGAAAACATGTTTGCAGAAAAGCCTGTATGCAAATAATCATAGAAACTTCGTTTGTAATCACCAAAAACCGTAACCAGCTCCAAGTCCTTCAACTGGTGAATGAATAGACCAACTGTGGTACATACAGTGCAATAAACTCAGTGCGTAAAGGGAACAAACTGCTAGTAGATGCGGCGACAGAGGTGAATCACAACTGCATTCTGCTAAGTAAAAGACTCCAAAGGCTACACAGTGTACCTTCCCAGTTTTAAGGTATTCAAGAAGAGGGGGTAGAAGAGCTGGCAACAAAGGGGCACCGGGGAACTTTCTGGGGTGATGAAGCTTTCTGCATCTTTTTTTGTTTCTTTTGTTTTTGTTTTTTTGACACTGAGTTTCACTCTTTCGCCCAGGCTGGAGAGAAGTGGTGCAATCTCAGCTCACTGCAACCTCCGCCTCCCAGGTTCAAGTGATTGTCCTGCCTCAGCCTTCCACGTAGTTGGGATCACAGGCTCCTGCCACCACGCCCAGCTCACTTTTGTATTTTCAATAGAGATGGTGTTTCACCATGTTGGCCAGGCTGGTCTCAAACTCCTGATCTCAGGTGATCCACCCACCTCTGCCTCCCAAAGTGCTAGGATTACAGGCAAGACCCATTGCGTCCAGCCTTTCTGTATCTTGATTATGATAGTGGCTACCTGGCTGCATGCTTTTGTCAAAACTTACAGAACTATACGCTAGTAAGGATGGATTTTACTGTTGGAAATTATACCTTAGTAAACTTAATAATTTTAAAAAGCCATTGTGGAGTGAGAAAATAAACAAGTGCGTAAAAGTTGTAGAAGGCAGGTATGGTGTGAGGGTATGCTCAGAAAAACAGAAAGCAACAATGTGAATGGAAATGTAATTCAGGCAAAATTCAAGACCCTACAAACATTTCTGAATTAGTAAATGTAGGGATTCTATAAAGACTAGGGACACATCTCTCCCAAATGTCAAGAATTCATGGCTAGGCTGGAGATGGTGGCTCACACCTGTAATTCCAGCACTTTGGGAGACCAAGGTCAGAGGATCACTCAAGCCCAAGGGTATAAAACCAGCCTGGCAACATAGGGACACCTTGTCTCTACAAAACAAAAATTTTTAATTAGCCAGGTGTGGTGGCGAGTGCCTGTGATCCCAGCTATGCTGGAGGCTGAGGTGGGAGGATCACTTGAACCCGGGAGGTCGAGGCTGTAGTAAGCTGTGATCTCACCACTGCACTCTATCCTGGGCAATAGAGCGAGAGAGCCTGTCTTCAAGAAAGGAAAAGAAAAGGAATTCATGGCTGGCTGGATATCAGATGCCAAGCATACTTTTCTATCTTGGTAAGAGGCCCAGAATATGAAAGGCAGGTTGATTGACCCCAAACACAGGCCCACTGGTATTGGAGTTCAGGAAAAGAGAAGTTTCAAGGTATAAAACTGATTGCTGGCCAGGCACAGTGGCTCATGCCTTTAATCCCAACACTTTGGGAGGCTGAGATAGGTGGATCACCTGAGACGGAGTTTGAGAACAGCCTGGAGGACGGAGGTTGCAGTGAGCGAGATCCCGCTGCTGCACTCCAGCCTGCGTGTCAGAGCGAGATTCTGTTGTTTCAAAAAAACCTGATTATTGACTTTTCTCCTATAAAGCAAGCACAAAAAGTAAAACTGCCAAATAAAACTTATCTCACATTCCAATCCGGGAACCAGTATTTGCCTAGGAGTACTAGAACCTAAATGGTTCCCACCCTCAAGTCTGTCCTTCCTCTGAGCACACTCTTAACTGGTCATTGTCTTTTAATAGCTGCATGGAAAAAAAAAATTGAGTGGAGCTGGGCCAGATTCCAGCAAGGCACAACCAGAAAGAAACAGGCACTTAAAATAGAAGCATGAAAAAATAAAAAAAGGAAGCTGTAATGGGAAAAGAAACGGTCTCCACCAACCAGAGATGCATCAGTAAATAAACCTACTCCCACCTGCACCCTCCTCAATTCTTCCTCCACACTCAAATGAGGATGAGAAAAAAAAATGGAGAGGGAGGTAAAGGAGAAGTGAGCCGGGAAAGGCATAATTAGATGAAAATGGGCTCCTTCTAGTCACTGCAAGGGCAATTTATGGCCCCATTCCACACCCTACCTCTGGACTGCTGGCCTCACAAATGACAGGGAAGGTAAAAATAAAACCGCTGCCAAGTCCATTCTAAATTACAGAAAGATTTCCGGAAGACAAACCATTTCCTTTTGCTCACCCTAGAGTACAGAGCAACCTTCTCAACGGTGGCAATTTTATTAGACTAAAAAACTCGCTGCTCCTCCTGTTCAACAGACAGCCGCTTCTTGTCTCCCATCGCCAGCCACATCCCGGAGACACCACGGGGAAGGTGAAGGTCGGAGTCAACAGATTTGGTCGTATTGGGCGCCTGGTCACCAGGGCTGCTTTTAACTCTGGTAAAGTGGATATTGTCGTCATCAATGATCCCTTCATTGACCTCAACTACATGGTCTACATGTTCCAGTATGATTCCACCCATGGCAAATTCCATGGCACTGTCAAGGCTGAGAGCGGGAAGCTTGTCATCAGTGGAAATCCCATCACCATCTTCCAGGAGCGAGATCCCTCCAAAATCAAGTGGGGCGATGCTGGCGCCGAGTACGTGGTGGAGTCCACTGGCGTCTTCACCACCATGGAGAAGGCTGGGGCTCACTTGCAGGCGGGAGCCAAAAGGGTCATCATCTCTGCCCCCTCTGCTGATGCCCCCATGTTCGTGACGGGTGTGAACCATGAGAAGTATGACAACAGCCTCAAGATCGTCAGCAATGCTTCCTGCACCAACTGCTTAGCGCCCCTGGCCAAGGTCATCCATGACAACTTTGGTATCGTGGAAGGACTCATGACCACTGTCCACGCCATCACTGCCACCCAGAAGACCATGGATGGCCCCTCTGGGAAACTGTGGCATGATGGCCGCAGGGCTCTCCAGAACATCATCCCTGCCTCTACTGGCGCTGCCAAGGCCGTGGGCAAGGTCATCCCCGAGCTGAACAGTAAGCTCACTGGCATGGCCTTCCGTGTCCCCCACTGCCAACGTGTCAGTGGTGGACCTGACCTGCTGTCTGGAAAAACCTGTCAAATATGATAACATCAAGAAGGCGGTGAAGCTGGCGTCGGAGGGCCCCCTCAAGGGCATCCTGGGCTACACTGAGCACCAGGTGGTGTCCTCTGACTTCAACAGTGACACCCATTCTTCCACCTTCGATGCTGGGGCTGGCACTGCCCTCAATGACCACTTTGTCATGCTCATTTCCTGGTATGACAATGAATTTGGCTACAGCAACAGGGTGGTGGACCTCATGTACCACATGGCCTCCAAGGAGTAAGACCCCTGGACCAGCGAGAGCACGAGAGGAAGAGAGGCCCTCACTGCTGGGGAGTCCCTGCCACACTGAGTCCCCCACTACACTGAACTGCCCTTCCTCACAGTTTCCATGCAGACCCCTTGAAGAGGGAGGGGCCTAGGGAGCCCCACCTTGTCGTGTAACATCAATAAAGTCCCCTGTACTCAGCCAACAAAAAAAAAAAACTCACCTTGAGTGAGAATGTACAGTGAATGGTAACTCGTCTAATCTACTTCCAGGCTGTATGTTGGGCTTAGTGGAGAACAGTGTTCAAACACCCTCCCAAACTTGAAAGAGAGCTACAGAGTTCACAGAGGAAGTGTTCAACTGCTCAACGCGGCCATCGACAGCTCGAGGTACGTTGAACAGAGACAGCAGCCTGTGATTCGTCCTATGACCTGAGATCCCCGATCCTGAATTATGAGAGTATAGGACACGGTCGCCACTTAGCAGATGAGATCCCAGGCCATCAACCTTCACTGTGCACAGGAGGAATCCCCATGGGGCTGGCCTGCAAGGAATGCAGAGCACAGCCTGTACATGTGTGCCAGAAAAACCTCTTCACCTTCTTGCTACTGGCATCATTCCCTGTTTGAATCTGGCCCACTCACTGCCTCCTTTTACTGTAGCTCCAGACCAGAAAGGACTACACGGAACTTTGAATGAATGGGTGACTACAGTATATTAGAGTGTTCTTTCCTTTTTTTTTTTTTTAAATAGAGATCGAGTCTTGCTATGTTGCCCCAGCTGGTCTCGAACTCCTGGCCTCAAGCAATCCTCCAGCCTCAGCCTCCCAAAGTGTAGGGATTAGAGGTGTGAGCCACCTTGCCTGGGCAGAGCATTATTTCTAAACGTTCTGACAAGTCACAAGGCAGAAACTCAGCAGGAGGGAGGTAGACTCCAAAAAGAATATACTCAATGGACATTCCTCAAAATACTTCTCTAGAGCCCTACCAAGGGACGTCAGACCCTTTGCTGATCTACTTGCCTGGCATACTCTTCCTGGACTTTCCATCCAGGTGGCCAATTCCTGGGCCAAATCTCGGTCTAAATGCCCCTCATCTCCCAGGCTACAGTAAATTTCCCTTCATTCACTCATAACATCCTAATCGTTCCCTTTATGGCACTGCTATATGTCATTACATATTCATGAGAGCAGGGACCATGTCTTGTTTGTGAATTTTGGAGACTCAGCACCTAGTGTGTGCCTGGCCCACAGTAGACACTCAAGAAATATTTGTTGAATGAAGGAAAGATACAAGCTGTCAGGTTCAAAATCACTCTTGGGCCTGTAATCTCCAATACTCTGCAAATTCCTTCCTATCCAGTCACTCATCACTTCCCCAACCCCTTTAAAGAATGGAATCATACCACCACACCCGGCTAATTTTTTTATTTTGATTTTATTTTTTATAGAGATGGGGGTCTCGAACTCCTGGACTCAAGTGATCCTCCTGCCTCAGCCTCTCAAAGTGCTGGGATTACAGGTGTGAGCCACTGCACCCAGCCAATTAGAGAGAGTCTTTCTACTGTGGGGAGAATTTCTAAAATGACCTCCCTCCCACTCTAACTCCAACTCTAATGCCTAAAACCTGTGAATATGACAAGGCGCCACACCCTTGAGTATGTCATCATGTACCACAGCTGACCTTAAGAAAGGGGATCATTTAGAAAGGAAAACAGGTAAAATCTAAATGAAAGAAAAATAAAAAAATAAAAAAAATAAAAAAAGAAAGGGGATCATCCAGGTGGGGTCACCCAGTCTAATTAGCATCACATCACCTCCTAGAAGCACAGAGACTTCTCCAGCAGGTGGCAGGAGAGAAAATGGGAGCAATTCAAATCACAGGGAGATCTGACACTCCCTTCCTGGCTTGAAGGTGGAGAGGGCCCCATGAGAAGGAATGCAGAGGTAGGTGGGGGAAGCTTAGAAGTTAAGAGAGTCCCCTGCTGATGGTCAGCAAGGAATGGGTACCTCAGTCCTACAACTGCAAGTAACTAAATTTAGCTAAGGACCTGAATGACTTTTTTTTTTTTTTTTTTTTTTTGAGACAGGGTCTCCCTCTGTTGTCCAGGCTGGAGAGCAGTGGTACAATCACAGCTCACTACATCCTTGACCTCCCTGGGCTCAAGCAATACTCCCGCCTCAGCCTCCTGAGTAGCTGGGATGACAGGTATACACCACCATGCCCAGCTAATTTTTGTATTTTTTGTTGAGATGGGGTTTGGCTATGTTGCTCAGGCTGGTCTCAAACTCCTGGACTCAAGCCATCTGCCCACCTCTCAGCCTCCCAAAGTGCTGGGATTATAGGCATGAGCCACTGTGCCCGGCCCTGAATGACCTTTGAAGCGAATTCTTCCCTAGCATATGCAGATAAGAAGGCTGCTCTGCCAGAGTCTTGATTTTGGCCTTGTGAGACCCTGAAGGGAAAAGCCAGCCATGTGATCCTGGACTTATGACATACGGAACTGTGAGCTAATAAATGGTGTTGTTTTAAGCCCTAAGTTTGTGGTGATTTGTTACATAGTAATAGAAAATGAATGCTGATAAATGACAATTCAGTTTCCATAGTAGAAGATGGAACTCTCAAATACATGTACGGCTACGGAAGGGCCTTGACCCAGTTCTTGCTGGTCTAATTCAGAGGGCCTCATGCAGTTACGGCATCACTCTGTGGGATCCAGTGACCATCTCAAAGGGACAGCATTCCAGTGATCCTAATGTCCTTAGGGGAGACACACATTCCTAAGATTCAACAATCACTTGGGAATTTGAACACCTGGATATAAATGAGGTATTACTTATTCTTAGAGGGTAAGTAACATTCTTTTCTGGCAGAGTTAAAGTACGCAGACTTTACATGTTCTTTTCCCAAACAACACTTATTTGTGTGTCAATTCTTCTCTGATTCCAATATTAACCTTAAAAGCTGCAAGGATTTGAAAAAAACAATTCAACACAGAAATATCAATCATGAAGAAAAAACAGATGAAGCCACAGAGACTGTGCAGGCAGTGGGACCCCAGCACACTCTTGGTGGTTCACTTTACAAGCACAAGGCAGTTCTGATAAAGAGCGCCCTCTCTTCCCTGTGGTCCTGAAATCATCACATCTCAGGAGTCAGGGCGCCAGGGAACGTAAACCAGCAGCATGACCTACTCAGAAGTTTTGGCAACTGAAGAGCAGGAACACGAGACTCTTTCAGCTCAGCAAATATTTATTGAGCAGCTACTACGTGCAGCAAGACACTATTCTAGGTCCCGCTGGGGACACAAAGATGAATGAGGCACACAGAGCCATGGCATGCTGTCTGGGTGAAAGCTTCAGCACCACTCCCTCTGAGCCCCCTCCTCCCAAAAAACAACAAACCAGGTAGAAGAAATAACTCCTCAGGAGTCTCCAATTCATCCGTCTTTTTCCTATTTTTTTTTTTTTTGAGACGGAGTTTCGCTCTTGTTGCCCAGGCTGGAGTGCAATGGCGCAATCTCGGCTCACCGCAACCTCTGCCTCCTGGGTTCAAACAATTCTCCTGCCTCAGCCTCCTGAGTAGCTGGGATTACAGGCGCGTGCCACCATGCCCAGCTAATTTTTTGTATATATATATATATATATATATATTTTTTTTTTAGTAGAGACAGGGTTTCACCATGTTGACCAGGATGGTCTCGATCTCTTGACCTTGTGATCCACCTGCCTCAGCCTCCCAAAGTGCTGGGATTACAGGCGTGAGCCACTGCGCCCGGCTCATCAGTCTTTTTCTAAGTGTAAAGAAAAAATGTATGACTTGATTTGAAATAAAACTTTTTTTTTATTGGTTCTAAAGGTAAAATTTCAAAGAAAAGGAACAGAACCAACCGGGCCCTAACCCCCCCATTCTCCACTATAAAATAACGAGTATCTGCACCACATCCTACTTGAAGTTTTCACTACTTTCATTAAAATTTCTTTGTGTCATTTTGTCATTAAAGAGCTGTACTGTTAGGCCGGGTGCAGTAGCTTATGCCTGTAATCCCAACACTTTGGGAGGCTGAGGAAAGAGGATCCCAGACCAGCCTGGGCAACACAGGAAGACCCTGTCACTAAAAAAAAGAAAATTTTAATTTAGCCGGCACGGTGGCACACACCTGTAGTCCCAGCTACCTGGGAGGCTGAAGTGGGAAGATCACTCGGGCCTGGGAGGTTGAGGCTGCAGTGAGCTGTGAATTGTGCCACTGCACTCCAGCTTAGGTGACAGAGCAAAACCCTATCTCAAAAAAAAAAAAAAAAAGTTGACCTTCAAAGGCCATTTGAAAACACACAAAGTAAACCCAACATATAGACATGCTGTATATAAAACTCAGCATAAGGCCAAACAGAAAATCTGCAGACTGGTAGCCAGTAAACGAGCTCTTGTTCCCCTTCACACCACTGGATGCAGAATTTCACACTCCATTATCAAATAATTGGAGAGCCAAAAATACCTTCAACTCATAAAGACTTTCCTTGAAAAGGCAGACCAAACATAGGCTTAAAGTGGAAAGTAAGGCTGGGCACAGTGGCTCATGCCTGTAATCCCAGCACTTTTGGAGGCAGAGGCGGGTGGATCACAAGGTCAGGAGTTCAAGACCAGCCTGGCCAACATGGTAAAACCCCATCTCTATTAAAAATACAAAAATTAGCCAGGAGTGGTGGTGCATGCCTGTAGTCCTAGCTACTCGGGAGGCTGAAGCAGGAGAATTGCTTGAATCCCGGAGATGGAGGCTGCAGTGAGCCAAGATGGTGCCATTACACTCCAGCCTGGGCAACAGAGCGAGACTCCATCTCAAAAAAAAAAAAAAAAAAGTGGAAAGTTAGTCAGAGATGGGAAACAGAAACTGTAGGATGGACAGAAATTAAAAAGTAAAAGGAAGAAAACAACTCTAAAGATATCAAGAATCACAAGAAACATAAATGAACTGTGACAGTTTAAAATCATATGGTTTTTTAAAACTCCATTAAATGCTGTTACAAGAAACACTACCTAAAATATAATACCAAATAGGTTAAAATGAAATGAATGGGGGGGAAAAAATCTGCGAAGTGGATACAAAACAAAAGAAAGCTGGGATAGTTAGCTTAACGTCACACCAAATGAGTTTTTAAAAATTTTTTAAATTAAGGTATAATTTACATACAGTAAAATGTACCCTTTCTAAGGGTACAGTTTGGCAAGTTTTAACAAATGTTCACAGTGGTGTTACCATCACCACAATTGAGACACAGAACATTCCCACTGCTCCCAAAATTTTCCTGTGCCTCTTTGCAGTCAATCCCTCCTCCAACACCTCCACATCTTCAGATTGGATTTCTGTTCCTAGAATTTTGCCTTTTCCAGGATGTTATATAAATGGAATCATACAGAATGTAAGCTTCTATGTCTGGCTTCTTAAGCTTAGCATAATACTTTTAAGAGTCATTCATGTTGTTACTTTTTATTTGTCAGACCAAATATATTATATATTTTTTTTCTTCTTTTTCTTCTTTTTGACCCGGAGTCTCTCCTATCGCCCAGGCTGGAATGCAATGGTGCACTCTCGGCTCACTGCAACCTCTGCCTCCCAGGTTCAATCGATTCTCCTGCCTCAGCCTCCCGAGTAGCTGGGATTACAGGCACTCGCCAGCATGCCCGGCTAATTTTTGTATTTTTAGTAGAGACGGGGTTTCACCATGTTGGCCAGGCTGGTCTCAAACTCCTGACCTTGTGACCCACCTGCCTCGACCTCCCAAAGTGCTGGAATTACAGGTGTGAGCCACCACGCCCAACCATATATATATGTATATAATATTTATTATTTATATATATATATATTATTTTTTTTTTTAGAGATGGGGATCTTGCTGTGTTGCCCAGGATGGACTTGAACTCCTGGGCTCAAGCAATCTTCCCAAGTTCAGCCTCCCCAGTGGCTAGGACTACAGGCATATGCTACTGTGCCCGGCTTCAGACCAAATAAATTTTAAGAGAAAAGCGCTAAAAAAAGAGAATAACAAGATAAGGACAATAAGTTCAATTCATCCATAAGACAGAGGTCAAATCGTACTCTAGACCCAATGAAATAACCTTGAAATACATACAGCAGAAATTCATTAAAATGATCTGGCCCTACCTGTTAGCACTGTCATCTCTTCCTTTTTATTTTATTTTATTTTATTTTTTTTAAAAGATGGGGTTTCACCACGTTGGCCAGGGTGGTCTCGAACTCCTGACCTCAGGTGATCCGCCCTCCTTGGCCTCCCAAAGTGCTGGGATTACAGGCGTGAGCCACCGCGCCCGGCCAGCACTGTCATCTCTTCCTGTGACTCCACTTGCCATTCCTCTCCAGCAGGACTGGTCTCTCCACTGTTCCTCCAACTCCAAAGGCACTTTCCTAACTTAAGGCCTTTGCAACAGCCATTCTTCTGCCCACACACTTTCCCCAGCTATGCTTATGGTTACATCCCCCGGCCTCCTTCAAATCTTTGCTTAAAAGTCACCTTCTTCTCGGCCGGGAGTGGTAGCTCACGCCTGTAATTCTAGCACTTTGGGAGGCCAAGGTGGGTGGATCACCTGAGGTCAGGAGTTCAAGACCAGCCTGGCCATCATGTTGAAACCTCATCTTTAAAAAAAAAAAAAAAAAAAAAAAGTTAAATAAAAGTCACCTTCTTCTCAACAACACCTCTGTTGACTGCCCCATTTAATACTGCAACTGGCTCTTATAAGATACATTTCTGGCCGGGCATGGTGGCTCACGCCTGTAATCCCAACACTTTGGGAGGCTGAGGCAGGTGGATCATGAGGTCAGGAGATCGAGACCGTCATGGCTAACATGGTGAAATCCCGTCTCTACTAAAAATATAAAAAATTAGCTGGGCACGATGGCACGCACCTGTAGTCCCAGCTACTCGGGAGGCTGAGGCAAGAGAATCACTTGAACCCAGGAGGCAGAGATTGCAATAAGCCGAGATTGCACCACTGCACTCCAGTCTGGTTGACAGAGCAAGGCTCCGTCTCAAAAACATAATAATACATTTCTATGTATTGTTTGCATGAATCAAACTCATTTTTTAAGTAATAAAAATCAATAAAACCAAGGGAAAAAAGGAACACTCTGGGATTCTGCATTATTATAGAAACCAAGGCACGAAATATTTCTAGAGAGGACGAGTCCATAATGCTAAACTGGCAGACAGGTCAGGTGGGGTTTTGGCGGCTGTAACTGCAGCAGAATGATAGAGGCAGATGACAGACTGAAGTGAACTGAAAAGATACTTAAGAAATAAGGATGGGAGGCCTCAACAATACTGAGACAAATACCTCCACTATATTTTCAACAAGTTAAGGATGCAGAATAACTTCATGATTTCAGTACATGTGAAGCAGAATATAAATTCTAGATTTTAGTTCTGTTACTATATTTATCTAAAACAAAATGAAAAGCAGGCTGGGCTCAGCAGCTCATGCCTACAATCCCAGCACTTTAGAAGGCTGAGGCTGGTGGATTGCTTGAGTCCAGGGGTTCGAGACCAGCCTGGGCAACATGGGCAGACTCCATGCCTACAAAAAATTTTAAAAATTAAGCCTGCTGTGGTGGTGCACACCTGTAGTCCCAGCTATCTGGAAGACTGAGGCAGGAGGATCACTTGAGCTTGGGAGGTCGAGGCTGCGGTGAGCTGTGACTGCACCACTGCACTTCAGCCTGGGTGACAGAACAAGACCTTGTCTCAAAATTTAAAAAAAGAAAAAGAGGCCAGGCGCGGTGACCCACACCTATAATCATAGCACTTTGGGAGGCTGAGACAGGTGGATCACGAGGTCAGGAGTTCAAGACCAGCCTGGCCAATATGGTGAAACCCTGTCTCTACTAAAAGCACAAAAATTAGCTGGGCATGGTGGTGGGCACCTGTAGTCCCATCTGCTCAGGAGGCTGAGGCAGAAGAATCACTTGAACCCGGGAGGCGGAGGCTGCAGTGAGCTGAGATCCCACCAATGCACTCCTGTGTGGGCGACAGAGCAAGATTCCATCTCAAAAATGAATAAATTTTAAAAAAGAAAAGCCTACATACAGAATCAATTCAACATTTGAAAGGAGTCATTCTTAGGCTATTAAAACACCATCAGAAAGACAGTCGCTAAATCAAACCCCAAATCACCATCTCCACAGACCTTGCACTTTAAAAGGAGCCATCCAGTTCCAGCAGAATCCTAAAGAAAAAGTCTAACATCATCTCACCAAACCACAGCCACAAACACCATGGCTGAAGCACCCCTCTTCCTTGCCATCCACATCTGCCCAAAACATTTACAGCCATTTCTGTTCTGGTCTTCCATCAGCCCGTGGCCAAGCTGCCAAGCTCTCATGACTAGAAAGTCATCTCTCCAAGACCCATACTCTTTTTATTGGCTTCTCTCTACACTTTTCCCCTTTCAATTATGATTTTCTAGGACTGAGAAGTCGTAGAATCCAGATACAGATCTGGTTAAAGTAGAACCAGCACTCATGTGCCCTGAATTGTGGCGACACTTACTGTGGCCCTGTGGTTCACTGTCAGAAATACAATGTTTTGTTCTGTGTCTCTTAAGTTTGGGTTCTCATTCCTCCTCCTATAGGTGCACTTTCAGAGAAATAACTGCCCGGAGCCATGCAGTGCCAATGTTCCATAAAGACTGCTGAATACCAAAGCCAACCATCATGGAGATGTGGTTTTCTGTTGTTGTTCTTGACAGGGAGTCTTGCTCTGCCACCCAGGCTGGAGTGCAGTGGCACAATCTCGGCTCAATGTAACCTCCGCCTCACGGGTTCAAGTGATTCTCCTGCCTCAGCCTCCTATGTAGCTGGGATTACAGGCGCGCACCACCATGCCCGGTTAATATTTTCTATTTTTAGCAAGGCGGGGGTTTCACCATGCTGGCCAGGCTCCTCTCAAACATCTGACCTCATGAACCGCCTGCCTCGGCTTCCCAAAGTGAGCCACCATGCCTGGCCAGGTATGTGGTCTTAAAGTGACATCTTAATGAGCTCCCCCGCCTCTTGTGTCTCTTGTCTCCATGAATGACATCACAGTAGAGGAATTTGGGATCCCCCTCACCCCCATCCTTCACCTTGTCTCATTAGTCAGCCATGCAGTCCTGCTTAATTACACCTCCTAGGTATTTCTCTTGTCTCCTCTCTATTCACTACGGTCATAGACATCAATTGCAGCCTCACCAGTTCCTGCAAGAGTCCCCTTCAGTCCCTGAGTCTGGCCTCAGCCCCACTGTGTCAGACATTCCTACCCTCTTCTATTCCATATGCCCACCCTGACTCATTGCAGGGACTAGAAGACTTCCAGACTCCCTTGCAGATACACTCTGGGTGTGATTTACATTACACCAATGAGAAGTTCTTGCAGGAAATTTGGGAAGCAGAAGGAAGGCAGAAGCCATTTGTCCTACGGTGGTGGTGACTGGCGGGGCTCCAGCAGACTCCATGCCTCATTGCTTGGATACCCGCTTCAAACACATAAAGCGGTCGCAAGGGCATAGTAGATTCTCGGCATGTGAATTGCAGCTGCAACCCTGTGAGCCTGAAACCAAAGACTTCAGGGAGACCCCTCACTCCTGCTGCACCAGCCCATCCAATGACTTTTATAAGCATCTAATTCCCCATATTAAATCCTTTTCTGCTCAAAATACCTAGAGTGGTTTCTGTTTCCTGCAATGAACCCCAATTGATATAGCTTCAAATTCATTCATGAGACTACTTTCCTGAGTAATTCACCACAGAAATAGCATTACCATACCCTTGCTCAAAATCCACTCGTTCCCTGTCTCCAAAGAATAAAATCTACAGTCCTCAGTAAAGCACAAAAGGACCTTTGTGAAATGCTCTTACCTTCAAACCATCTACTACAGCAGGGACTGGCAAACTTTCTGCAAAGAGCCAAACAGCGAATGTTTTAGGTTTTGCTGACCATATGATCTCTGTTCTAACTACACGTGCCACTGGGGCATGCAAGTAGCCACAGACAGTATAAAAATAAATGAGTATGGCCGCATAAAAATAAAATCGTATTTCCAAAAACAGGTGGGACTGGGAGAATATATTAGCAAAACATATATCTGATAAAGAACTCCTTACCAAAATATATTAAAAAATGCTTAAAATTCAACAATAAGAAAATGAACAACCAGATTTTAAAAAATGGGCAAAGGGGCCAGGCGTGGTGGCTCATGCCTGTAATCCTAGCACTTTGGGAGGCCAAGGCAGGCAGATTGCCTGAGCTCAGGAGTTTGAGATCAGCCTGGCCAACATGGCAAAAACCCATCTCTACTAAAAATACAAAAAATTAGCTGGGCGTGGTGGTGCATGCTTGTAATCCTAGCTACTCGGGAGGCTGAGGCATGAGACTCACTTGAAGCTGGGAGGCAGAGGTTGCAGTGAGCCGAGACTGCACTACACTCTGGCCAGTGGAATGACAGAGCAAGACTCTATCCAAAAAAAAAAAAAAAAATTAAAGAGTGAACCCTAACATAAAGTATGGACTTTGAGTGACAATGATGTGTCAATGTAGGCTCATCATTCTAACAAATGTACCGCTCTGGTGGGGGTTGCTGATAGTGGGGAAGGAGGTATGTATGTCTGGGGGAATGTAAAAGTACTCCAAAAAAAAATCATGCAGATTTGGGCCAGGTGTGGTGGCTCATGCCTGTAATCCAAGCACTCTGGAAGCCAAGGTGAGCGGATCAGCTAAGGTCGGGACTTCAAGACCAGCCTGACCAACATGGTGAAACCCCGTCTTAAAAAAAAAAAAAAAATATGCTGATTTCACTCAGCAAAACCAAACAAACAAATAAGAACAACAGCAAAAAGACAGGTAGCAGGCTAGATTCGGCCTGCAAACCAAGTTTGCTAAGCTATCATCCCTGTTATCTTACATGTCAACATTATTAAATGACTTTTATTTCCGCAAATATGTCAAATTCTCTTACTCCCCCGCTGCCTTCACTCATGCTGTACCCTCTGCCTGCAGTGACATCCCCTGATCCCCCACTTCATTGGTCTGGCAAACTCCTTCAAAATACAGCTCAAATGTGGCAGGTCTTCCCCAAATCCCCCAGGTGATCTAGGTAATATCCCACTACATCCCTCTTGCATGCGTCCACACCACCACTGTGGGTCCACCACACCAGACTCTAAGTATGATCAATGCATCTGTCTCCTACTACAGAAACTCCCTGATGCAAGGGACCCTGACTTTTCATCTTTTAATAACCACAACCTAGTTCAGCGCTTGGTGTTCATGTATATCAAGTGAATATTGCTTTCAACAGCAGATATTGCCTTCCTTCCTCCTAGTTTATAACCAGCTTTCTGGCACACGCCACATCTGGAGTATAAACATCTCTCTAGGCTGATACATGCCAAATAAACACCTATGCAATACATAAATGTATAATATGCCACATCTGGGGTTTTAAAGATCTCTCTAGGCTCATAAATGCCAAATAAATACCTATGCAACAAATAAATGTATAATAATGTACTGTGTATCATTTTAGTTGATGCAAAATTAATAAACCAATGTATAAATGAGTATGTAATTAATCTCCATCATTTTTTTTAAGAGAGGGGGGTCTCCCTATGTTGCCCAGGCTGGACTGCAGCGGTGTGATCATAACTCATTTCAGCCTTGAACTCCTGGCCTCAAGTGATCCTCCTGCCTCAGTCTCCCAGATAGCTGGGACTACAGGCATACAGCCACTATGCCCAGGCATGATTATTTTTCAATGTCTTGCTTAGAGAACGTAGTGGGACCCCTGACCACTGTCTCAATCCTATTCCATATTTACCAACTGCTCAGAAGAAAGCCCTGCCTACAAGCAGGGAGTTGGAGCAGGGACTATGTCTTAATTATCACTGAATAAATAAATAAATATGTTACACTTATTCCATTGTCTTCCCCAGCAACAGAAATGAGGCTATAGCCAGATTTTAAGCATAAGCTATTGGGTGAGAGGACTTTCCTGCTGACGTGGCAACATCTCTAAATAACTGCAGTTCCCAATCAAGCAGCCTTTAGTCACCTCAGTGGAAGGAGGGGGTGGCAACTGCCAGCCAACAATGACTGTGAGAATGGCCTAGTGCCCAAGGCTCAGCTCCCATCCACTCTCCCCCTTCTCCTCCCTGCTAACTCTGCTTCCCAATTCTCCCCTGGCCCTCCCAGGACTTCCTGAAGTGTTCGCAGTGGACTCACACCCGCCTAAGTTTATTTTTCTTTCCTTTCTGGGATAGGCTGTCTGCAGACGACATAGCTGATGATCTATTTAGAGCTCACCAGAGATGGTTGGGCTTTATAAATCTCTGAGATTACAGATCTTTTAAATCTTCAGAGGCCATTAATGCCGAGGCAAGGCAGCCAATAAATCTGATACGTTTTCGTCAAAGCAGGACAAAAAAGAAGAGTAAAGGAGGGAGAAAGAAAACTATCATAAGAGGCTCTGAAACTTTTCCATGTAAAAGAATCACCGGGAGAGACATGTTAAAATGCAGATTGTGACCAACGCTGGTCACTACTGACAGCTGATGACGGCCATAGGCAAATTCAAGGCCTCCAGCTCTACACGCACACACAAACACACACATACACACTCTCATGCACGCTCACATGCATTCGTAAACAAAATAACTTAAATACATATGCACATAAGAAAGGAAAATAAATTGTTGAAGCCTCTATATATAGCTGCTTTTTTTTTCCCAGAGACAGGATCTAGCTCTGTTGCCCAGGCTAGATCTAGCTCTGTTGCCCAGGCTAGATTGCAGGGGCTCCACTCCATCTTGGCTCACTATAGCCTCAAACTCCTGGGCTCAAGCAATCCTCCCAACTCAGCCTCCCAAAGTGCTGGGATTACAGGCATGAGCCACTGCACCTAGCTATAGACAGCTTCTTTTTTTTTTTGAGATGGAGTTTGGCTCCTGTTGCCCAGGCTGGAATGCAATGGTGCAACCTCAGCTCCCAGGTTCAAGCAATTCTCCTGCCTCAGTCTCCAGAGTAGCTGAGACTACAGGCGTGTGCCACCACGCCTGGATAATTTTATATTTTTAGTAGAGGCAGGGTTTCATCATGTTGGTCAGGCTGGTCTCAAACTCGTGACCTCAGGTGATCCACCTGCTTGGGCCTCCCAAAGTGCTGGGATTACAGGCATGAGCCACCATGCCCTGCTGACAGCTTCTTAACTAAGATCCCTTACATGAATCCCTTACATGAATTCTTCTGGTGGTTTTGTTGTTGTTCCATTTCCCTGTATGACTATGGAAATTTGACTGAGATTCTAGACAGAGGAGCCAGCTATTCAAGTCAGAGGAAGTTGTAAGGTGCTAGGAGGAACAACTCTGCTCACAGACGGTCTGGGCTTCATTTTACCTCGACTCCCTGCTATGGTTTGGAAGCAGTTTGTCCCAGCAAAATTCATGTTGAAATCTGATTCCCAATATGGCAGTGTTGGGAGGTGAAACCTAGTGGGAGGTATCTGGGTCATGAGGGGGTGGATTCCCTCATGAATGAATTAATGCCCTCCCATGGGGGTGAGTTCTCACTCTGTTGGGAACCCACGAGAATGGGTTTTTTAATTAAAAAGAGCCTGGTAGCAGGGTGTAGTGGCACATACCTGTAGTCCCAGCTACTTGGGAGGCTAAGGGAAGAGGATCACTGGAGCCCAGGATTTCGAGGCTGCAGTGAGCCATGGGTATACCACTGCACTCTAACCTGGGTGACAGAGCAAGATTCTAAATATATATTTCATTTGAAGACGAATTAAAACATAAACACTTGGGACCCACCACCCAGGCAAAGAAATAACATGACCAGTACTTTAGAAACTTTCTTTGTACTCTTTCCTCATTATACCTGTCTCCTTCCTCCCAAAGATAACCATTTCCTAAATGCAGAGCTAATTATTCCCTTTTTTTTTTTTTTTTTTTTTTTGAGACAGAGTCTCACTCTGTCTCCAGGCACCAGGCTGGAGTGCAGTGGCACGATCTTGGCTCACTGCAACCTCCACCTTCTGGGTTCAAGCAATGCTCCTGCCTCTGCCTCCCAAGTAGCTGGGACTATAGGCATGCGCCACCACGCCCAGCTAATTTTGTATTTTTTAGTAGAGATGGGGTTTCACCATGTTGGCCAGGATGGTCTCGATCTCTTGACCTCGTTATCCACCCACCTCGGCCTCCCAAAGTGCTGGGATTACAGGCATGAGCCACTGAGCCCGGTCTCTTTTTTTTTTTTTTTTTTGAGACAGGGTCTCACTCCACTACCCAGGCTGGAGTGCAGTGGCGCAATCTCGGCTCACTGCAACCTCCACCTCCCAGGTTCAAGCGATTGACCCTGCCTCAGCCTCCCAAATAGCTGGAATTACAGGTGTGCACCACCATGCCCAGATAATTTTTATACTTTTAGCAGAGATGAAATTTCACCATGTTGGCCAGGCTGGTCTTGAACCCCTGACCTCAAGTGATCCACCTGCCTCGGCCTCCCAAAATGCTGGGATTACAGGCGTGAGCCACCACACCCAGCCCCATCCATTTTTTATAGTTTTACTACCTCTGAAGGTATCCATACAATACGTATTGTTTGGCTTTGCATTTTTCAACTTTCTACATATGGCGTCATACGATGTACTGTTTTCTATGACCTGCTTCTCTTGGTCAACGTTATGTTTCTAAGATTCCACCATATGGATATAACCATCTTTCATCCATTTTTACTATGAAGCAGTATTCCATTACAGGAGTGTATGACAATTTATAATGTAAACTCTTTCCACAAACAGACCTCTGATCTCATATTAATACAGTCTGTGGGCAAACAAATTTATGCCACACAAATTGTTGGTGGCAGTCCCATGCTGGCTTCCATGTGCCTGACCAGACAATTCCTCTTTTTTTTTTTTTGAGACAGAGTCTCACTCTGTCACCCAGGATAGTGCAATGGCGCAATCTCGGCTTACTGCAACCTCCGCCTCCCAGGTTAAAGCGATTCTCCTGCCTCAGCCTCCTGAGTAGCTGGGATTACAGGCACATGCCACCGCACCCAGCTAACTTTTGTATTTTTAGTACTGACGGGGTTTCACCATGTTGGCCAGTCTGGTCTCGAACTCCTGACCGCAAGTGATCTGCTGGCCTTGGCCTCCCAAAGTGCTGGGATTACAGGCATAAGCCACCGTGCCCAGGCTTCATCTGATTATTCTTGAAGAGGAGGCAAGATCCCACTAAGAAATGGAGCTTTAAGACCTTGCTTAGCAAGCAAATGGTGCTCTGTGGGATGAGCTTGGAGGAATGAACCCCTCAGATAAAACCCTTTCACAGTTCCATGTCTACAGCTTTACCAAGCAGGAGAAGAAAGGGTTGTTTTGACATCACACTCTTCACCTTCATGGGCACATCAGAGCACCTTTGTTTGATCACAGTGAATAGCACCCAAGTCCAAGAAAAACCTACCCTTCAGACAGCAAAAGCTAAATATTTAGTCTGGGAGGCAGCAGGCAGAAGTCCATCATTCTCTCTGCCCCCAGAAAGCAAGGACAGCAAAGGAGTGCGCTTGGTCCCAAAGGTCTGATTCATCACCTCCCAACTATAGTCCTTGATGTAAATGCACCAGTAACGCCTCACTTCCCAGGCTTGGGGGGGAAGGGGATTAGGCGTGCACAACGACAGTCTCCAGACACAAAGAAAAACCGCTGCTGCTTCCACTGAACACTCCCGTTGTATAAGGCCCTCTGACTGACATGCCTCATCTCAGTTCATTCCTGCAATAACCCTGGGAGGCACGTAATAGCCCCACTTTATACCTCAAAGTATAAAAGAACTGGGGATCTGAGAGGTTTTGTGACTTATCCAAAATCACAAGTAAGTGACAGGCCAGGATTCGATCTGCATCTCCTGATTCCAAAGCCCTACACCCTCACCCGGTAGACTACCCAGCCACTACCTACAGTCGAAACCACGTGTGCACAGTGACCTTCATAACTGCAACAGGAAAGCGGAAAGAGGCTTTTAAGGAGGCAAAGATAGAGCCTTTGGGTAATATTTGCAAAAATGTTTTCTTCCGAATGGCAACAGGTTTTATGTGAGTGCAGAATGAATACTTAGATGGCAGAGGCTGAGGAAAACTCAGAGGCTACGCATAGTAAAAGCCTGCAGCAGCTAACAGACTGTGGAGGATTCCGATACGGCTTACACTATTTGGAAGGTACCTTGCCCACCAGTAACTAACTAGCACTGAATGTCTGCCATGTATGATGAGCCAAAATACATCCGATTTCCTGTTGCAGCCTGGCTGCTGTTTTAACAGTCAACAATTCTCAACACCAATGACAACAAACAAGGGTTAACAGGATCTTTGAATTTCAAGGTCGATCAACTAGAGAAATTCAGAGACTAGTAAATAGGTCAAGAAATTAGGTCCAAACTCGTTAAGAGCTAAATTGGACTTTGAGCCCTAAATTAACTGGCATGGGTGTGTTTGAGGCAAAGTTTCCAACTCAGCTAAAAGACTAAGACGCAGTTACTTGCACCAAAGCTGCTAGTGAGAGTGAGAAGGCATCACTCGCTGAAGAGTGAAATACTCAAGCATGCCTCGCCTGAGCTGTTCTAGCTTAACTAATTGTTTCCTCCAATTCCAAATGCCCATCATGGCTTTGTTGACACAAGATTTGCCAATTACACTGTCATTCGTCACCCTGTGAGACCCAACTATTTACCCCGTCTTATAAGTCACCTACCAAGTCACGGAAAACGTGACTGGTCTTCGGGAATGAAGCAACACTTTTACAGTGACTTGGAGAAAGGAGAATGGAGAAATAGCATCTACAGAAAAAGGATCCAAATGTCCATCTTCTCTTGCTCCCACCACTTGCCATTCACCGCAGCCTCATAAGCCCACAAAACAACCAAATCTGGAGAAGCTGTCAGCTGTCCTCAGAGGGAGCTTTCAAGATGCTGTGGGTTTTGGCTAAAATCATATTCCGTTTTTCAAAGCATTATTCCCCCTCCCAGGGATCTGTGTGGGAAGGTTTTTTTTTTTTAATAGACATAGTCTCGCTCTGTTACCCAGGCTGGAGTGCAGTGGCTTGTTGATAGTTCACTGCACCCTCAAACTCCTGGGCTCAAGAAATCCTCCCACCTTAGCCTCCCAGGTAGCTGGGACTACAGGCACACACTACCATGCCCGGCTAATTTTTCCGTTTTTTATACAGACAGAGTCTCCCTATGTTGCCCAGGCTGGTCTTGACCTCCTGGCCTCAAGCGATCCTCCCACCTTCATCTCCCAAGAGAGCTGGGATTACCAGCATGAGCCACTGTGCCTGGCCTTGTTTGTGAAGATTTTTACTGCCAGTTATTCCCCTACTTTCTGCAGAAAATAAAGATTTACAGACTACATTCATAGTTTGTACACTTAAGATTATTTTCCTTAAAATGTCCTTTAAATATATGGGGATTTTGCACGTTACAATAAACAATAAACAAAGGTGCCAACCCTCTCGCTCATCTCTCTAATATACTTAGAACTATTTTCCTACCTAGACATTCGGTTGCCATGGAAATGAGTTTGCACTACTAACACAGGTATAAAATGGGAATTTCAGTAAATAAAATGATGTCATTCATAACACGTATAACAAATATAATATTCAGACTGTAAGTGTAGGAGGTCTTAACCAACACTCAGAGGGAACCATGGGCCACCCCTGAAAGCAGAATGCACAGCCAGAAAATTTCACAAAGAACTATTGCTCTAAGCATTTCTATGTGTGTTCTGAAAGAATAACTGGGGCTGCAGCCACAGACATACAAAAAAGCTGTCAAGTTTCCTGTTCGACAGTTCCTTTTATCAGTAACCTACTTAGCCAGTCCAAATCTTCATCAAGGAACCTCTGACCCTTCTAAGAATCTTGAATTCTTTCACAGCCATGAAAAGGAATAAAAAAGTAAGCCAGGTACAGTGGCTTAAGCCTGTAATCCCAGTTATTTGGGAGACCAAGACAGGAGAACTGGTTGAGTCCAGGAGTTTGAGACCAGCCTGGGACACATGGTAAATCCCTATCTCTAAGAAAATAACAAAAATTAGCCAGGGGTTGGTGGTTTTCAACCCTGCCTACGGTCCCAGCTACTCAGAATGCTGAGGTGGGTGGACTGCTTGAGCCCAGGAGGTCAAGGCTGTAGTGAGCCCTGACGGTGCCACAGCACTCCAGCCTGGGCAATAGAGCGAGACCCCATATCAAAAAACAAAACAAAACAAATGAATGAAATCATGTCCTTTGCAGTGACATGAGTATAGCCAGAGGCTGGAGGCCATTATCCTAAGCAAATTAACACAGAAACGGAAAACCAAATACTGCATGTTCCCATTTATAAGTGGGAGCTAAACACTGGGCACATATGAACTCAGAGATGGAAATAACAAACACTGGGGACTCCAGACACAAGGAGGGAGGGGGCAAGGATTGAAGAGCAACCAATCAGATACTGTGTTCACTATGTGGGCAATGGGATACCCATGTAACAAACCTACACACGCACCCCCAAATCTAAAATAAAAATTTTAAATTTAAATTCCATTTTCAAAAAATAAAAAGGATCCTGAACTCTAGACTTCTCTCTTAGCCTCCTTAACTACTGAGTCAGTTACAAGATCTCTGGAAATTTCCAACAGTTTCTACCATAAAATGTTCCCTGCCACTTCCCAAAGTGTTTTCAATAGCTCTAAGCATCTTCCCAGCTCCTTATTGCCAAGGGGGTCTTACCGGGATCTTCCACCAAAGCAGTTTGTGCTGGGGGGCGGGTGCCGGTTCTCTGGAGCTGCTACTGTTCCACCAGAGTCTCTTGAAGGTGGCTGTGATCCTAGAAAGGAATCAATCACAAGAAAAGACAGCAGCACTGAGGAGCTCAACTCCTCAATGGAGTTGAAGCAGTGGAGACTGTGTGAATTTTGCCCACTGCCATATGGCCAGCACCTGGTCTAAGACCTAGTGCATATCAGGGATACAATTACATACATAAGCGTCAAATACAATTACATATATATGTGTTGGATACAATTACGTATATATGTGTTAATGAGTGAATGGCACATGTTTTTCTCCAAGCACCAAAGCACCCCAAGTCCTGATCAGTCCAGTTAAGGGATTTTTCTCCACAGTCAAGGCCCATCCAGCCACTGAGATTCCAACCAACTGCCCTTGAATTGGAATTCAAATTGCACCCCTTTGAAGTTACAGAAATCCTGCTTGGTGCCTGAAAAGTGCCATGGTTACATCACATCTAACAAAACATTTAATGAGAAAAATTAGGGAGAAACCCAACCCATTTCAGACCTCAGACTTCATGAAATAATTTCCTGCTAGATCCAAAGGTGACTAATTTCAGATTAGATCAAAAGAAACAAACAGGTAACATTCAGGACAAAGCAGGGGACACTCTCCAAACTCCCTGCTTCTGTCTGTATTTTGCTAGTGTTTATCTCTAGAAGAATACAAAGTCCCATTCCCAACCAACGCCTCTCATGAAAAACACCCTCAACCTCCCCAAAATGTGTAACTGTATCGGGAAGGAAAATAATAGGCCAAAGTCGCATTTGATAAAGATACTTCATTTTCCAAAGTCCACATGGGATGAAAAGATGTTTTTCTCTGCTATCAAACCAAACAAGTATACATTTACAAAGACTGGACATTTACTGTGGCCCTTGATCAGAAAGCAGCCCTTGAAAATTCATGTCATGATACTGATCCAGGGTGCTAAGAAGACAGGGCTAACTATGGGCCAAGCTGAGTGGTACTCAAACCAAGATGCCTAGTAGAGAACCAAGCTCTCAGCACCTCCTGCCCCCTGCCCAGCCCCACCCTGACCCGGCACAGCCCTGAGGAGCCGGGCGGCACTCACCGTCTGTCACAGCACTGCCATTAGGCACACTTCCCAGATCAACAGTTGGCCCGTCCAGGAAAATTGTCAGCTCTCCGCCTGAGACAACGCTGCCTTTGTTCTCCGTCTGCAGGTTCAGGGTCAGCTGGGTGTTCTCCACTGTGGGGTACAAGAGGTAACATGGATGGGCTAAAGCGAATGCACCTCAAGTTAAGATTCTCTAAATTAGAAGCTCCCATTTCACCTTTGTTGGCTTCCCTGGGAATGCTCTCTCCACATCTTCAAATTTTTCCTCGTGGCATGGAAAAAACAGTGGGAAGGAATATGTCTAATGAAATCACTGTTGTATCAGGCTGGAGGGGAAGCTGTACTCTTTCTAAACATTTCGTATCACCAGATCAGCAACATAATTTCCATATTACTGATGTATTCGTTTGTTTATACTTGCAGGACTGTGAGAAAAGCATAGGGATATTGATGGTGTACAGACAAAGAAATTCGTTGCAAGTAGTATCCCCCTGCCCATAGAAATGAAGAGACCCTAAGGAACAGTCAATAGGAGACATCTCCATCTATATGATGGATTGCAGGGGCTTATTCTTTTCTTATTTGTGTTAAAACATGTTTTTTTTTTTAATTTTCAATCCTGAAAATCTATTGCCTTGAAGTAAGGGGAAAAAAAGTTAAAACAATGAAACTTCAATACACACTAATCAGCTCCATCAGTGACTTAAGGAGAGAGAGGTGGAGAAGTGGCCCAGAGCACCCTGCCCCTAAGGATACCAGGCAGATTCAGTACTGGGGATGACTGTGGCAGAAAAACAGAACCAACTGACTGGAGTCAGAAGCACCAAACCCTAGGCAGGCTGGAAACTGCTGCACACACCCCTCCACCCCGCTACTGAATCTGGCTGCGCTGGATAGCTCCTGTCCAGTTAAGTGTTCAGTCCACACTGAATACTTCAGTTCCCTTCAGTTCAGCCCAGCCAGGAGCTATGGCCTTCAGTTTGGGACTGTTTAATAATGACCCAGAGGGAATCAGCCTTTATGAGGATTTCTGTGGGTCTGTAGTCTTCTACGCTGCCCCATACCTTACAGAACCAGACCAGGGAAGTGCCACATATCTGAACCACCCTCCCCATCTGCCCCACCCAATCCAACACTCTATTTTATTTCTTAGCTGCTATTGCATGATTATAAGCTATTTTACCTGTTTTCTAGAACAAGGTAGAGTATGTACAAATGTCTCCATAAGCACACTAAGGTAAACTTGAGCACTTTCTAGAGATAACCTTCCTTCCTCCACCCCCACAAAAAGACTGCTCCAAATCCCCCCTACAGATATAACCCTTTAAGAACTTAGCAGAAAATTCTGGATCAATTCAAGGATCTATTATAATAAATAGAAATCAGCTACCCTCTGGGTTTTCAAGCTCTCCTAAGCGCTCTGCCTTTCCTTAATCTCTCTTCCCTGCCAGGATCTCTCTAACTGTTTTTGAGAGTCTGCGGCTATGTTCAGCCAGTTTCACTGAGGGCCTTGGTGAGTCTAAACGTTTCTATAAAATAACACTTGTAGTTTCCAAAGGAAATGAGGTCCTTCAAAAGCCAAGGAGTATGGGAAGGAACTGAGGCCTTTCAACCACCAGCCACCTCTTGCCATCCCTGTGAGTGGCCACTTGGGGATGCACCCGCTCTAGCCCCAGCTGAGCCTAACCCTGCAGCCTAGTCCATGTCCTGATTGCGCCCTCGGGAGAGATCTCAGGCCAGGCTGCCCAGCTAAGCCGCCCCCAAGTCCTGACCCACTGAAACTATGGGATCGTAAATGTTGATTATTGTGGACTTTTTCTTTTCTAAGTCAAGGAGGGTCTCCCTCTTCCATTATGCCAAGATTCGGTACATAAGTCTCTGGCAGTAGGGTTACTAAGCACATGGGTTAAGAAGGGGTGTGGTCAGGCACTCTGGGTTTAAATTACAGTTCTAGTTCCTGAGACCACTGCAGCGTGAAACATACGACCTAACCTGAGCATCGGTCTCCCTCCCTACAAAACAGGAGTCATGGCGGCACCTTTTTCAGAGGACTCTTGCAAAGAAGTAAATGGCACCTACTGAGCTCCTAATAAGCTGTCATTTTTATCATCTCCCTGTTGATTTTCCTGTTTTAGGCTGAAGAGTCCTGATTCCTCTTGGTCTAACTTCTCATTCATTGTGTTTGTTCTTTGTTTTGTTTTTTAATTTTTTTATAAAGACGTGGCTCACTACGTTGCCCAGGCTGGTCTCGGCCAATCCTCCCACCTCGACCTCCCAAAGTGCTAAGATTACAGGCATGAGCCACCAAACCCTGGCCCTCATTCCTTTTGTAGTCATTTTTCTCTTGATCCTTCTGAGACGTTTTTGGATTGCGGCCACAGAATCTTCCAAGGTAAGCCACAGACCCATCACGCAGACAAACTGTCTTTTCATCTTGTTTCTAGGACATCTCCTGAAGGTGCCCAGCCTTTGGCTCCAGTACACACACCACTGTTGGAAGTGTGCTGGGGGGATAAGCACCCTAGAAGGGTTCCTTGATTCCTGTTCTGATACCTCAAAGGTCATGATCTCATACATGGAGCATGGGCACGTATTTTCCTCCTTCTTGGAGGACTGATACTGTCCAACAGTGGGGTGGAGGAACCCAAGGCCTTTCACTGCTCATTTCTGCCCCCATGACAGTCATACTGCCATGGGCCTTGGAAAGAAGCCAGAGAGCCTGAATTTTCCTCTCCATGGTCTTGTCTCAAGGATCCAACTAGTTCTTCTATCTAGTTTATTCACTCATTGTCTCCAGCGGAATCATTATATATTTGAAGGCTCAGAAGTCACCTGACAACACATTGAGACACATTTTGCCTTGAAAAAGAGCCAATGGGCTGGGCGCAGTGGCTCATGCCTGAAATCCCAGCCCACTTTGGGAGGCTGAGGTAGGAGGATCACTTAAGGCCAAGAGTTGAAGACCAGCATGGTAACATAGTGAGACTTTGCCTCTACAAAAAAATTAATTAATTAAAAGGAGCCAGCCAGGCTCCATGGCTCACACCTATAATCCCAGCACTTTGGGAGGCCGAGGGCGGATTGCTTGAGTTCAGGAGTTCAAGACCAGCCTGAGCAACATGGCAAAACCCCATCTTTAATAAAAATACCAAAAATCGGCCAAATGTGGTAGCACACTACTGTAGTCACAGCTACTGGGGAGGCTGAAGTGGGACAGTCACCTAAGCCCAGGAGGTCAAGGCTGCAGTGAGCCAAGATCATGCCACTGCACTCCAGTCTAGGCAACCAAAATGAGACTCTGTCTCAAAAAAATAAAACAGAACTGGGTGTGATGGCTCATGCCTGTAATCCCAGAACTTTGAGGGGCTGAGATGGGCGGGTCACTTGAGCTTAGGAGTTCAAGACCATCCCGGGCAACATGGTAAGACCCTGGCTCTATTAAAAATATAAAAAATTAACCAGGCCTGGTGGCGTGCATCTGTGGTCCCCACTACCTGGGCTGAGGTGGGAAGACTGCTTGAGCCTGGGGTGGGGCAGACGTTGCAGTGAGCCAAGATTGTGCCACTGCACTCCAGCCTGGGTAACAGAGCGAGACCCTGTCTCAAAAAATAAATTAATTAAATTTAAATTTAAATAGCCACTGAGGAGAGGGAGGGCCTTTTTCTTTAAACTAAACTTTTGAGAACATAACCCTCCTCTGTTCTATTTGAGACCTCTGGCTGTCACCATCATAACCAAGTGATCTAATTTACTGTCACTGAGAGTAAGGCAACCTGATGCCACATGGTTGACATGAAAGAGGGAGATAGAGAAACATTAAATGATGCCATGAGGAAGCAATCAGACAATGCTGAAATGTGGGACATCCATACAGTAACTGTCCTGGACTCCTGAAAAAAAATCAATGTCATTAAATTCATTTAAAAAAAAAAAAAGGAGGCAAGATGGAGACTCTTCTACATTTAAAGAAAACAAACAAACACAATGCATGAATTTTAATGAAACCTTGGTTTGATAAAAATATATTCTTAGGAGGTCGGGCATGGTGGCTCACGCCTGCAATCCAAGCACTTTGGAGGCCAAGGTGGGCGGATCACCTGAGGTCAGGAGTTCAAGACCAGCCTGACCAACATGGTGAAACCTCGTCTTTTAAAGAAAATAGAAGAAAAAAAATATATATATATACTATATATATATATATATATATATATATATATTCTTGGGATAAGTGGAGAAATATGCATGCAAACTGAGTATTAAATGGTGTTTGAAATTATTAATGTTCTTAGGTTCAGCAGTAGTACTATGGTTTTTTGGACAGGCATGATGGCTCACATCTGTAATTCCAGCACTTTGGGAGGGTGAGGTGGGTGGATCACCTGAGCTCAAGAGTTCGAGATCACCCCCGCCAACATGGTGGAACCCTGTCTCTACTAAAAATACAAAAATCAGCCGGGTATGGTGGCACATGTCTGTAATCCCAGCTACCTGGGAGGCTGAGGCAGGAGAATTGCTTCAACGCAGGAGGTGGAGGTTGCAGTGAGCCAAGATCATGCCACCACATTCCAGCCTGGGCAACAAAGCAAGACCCCATCTCAAAAAAAAGAAAAACATCGTACTTTGGTTTTATATGAGAATGTTCTTATTCTTGAGAGATACAAGAGTAGATCAGAATGATACATGCATTTATTTTCACGTGAATTTTTAGAAGAATAGGGTGAAGTTTTGGGGAGTAAAATGTCATGATATCTGCAATTTACCTTCAAATGGCTCAGGGGAAAAAACCACACACACACATCCAGTCATATACTATAAAGCACATAGATAAAACAAATTTGGCAAAAAGAATGTTAACAAGTGCCAGAAACAGACGGAGAGCATTTGGGTGTTCATTTTATCACTCTTTCAATTCTTCTGCATGTTTGCAAATTTCATAATTAAACATTGGGAAAGGGTTTTTTTTTTAATTGGCAAGGTTATTTAAAAAATTAAACCTCAGAGAACAGAACACCTCATTATTCTCTTTAAAAAAAAAAAAATGAGCCAGAGGAGCCCTATAATACATAATGGGACTAAAGAAACCATTAGCTAACTGAGTGACAGATTCGAGCATACAGGAGAGGCTGAAAGGCATACGTGTGGCTGGAAAACGTATACTGGAACCTCAGTTATAAATAGCAGTCTCAGCCATCTCACCTCTGGGACCCTCTGTTTTCACTGCAGCTTTGTGGACAGCGCTACAGAGGCCCTTTCTCCTCCAGTATGTCTTCGTGCTGCCTTTGGAGGCATTGCTCAAAATCAAGAAACCCATGAAAAAGTAGATTTAGTGAGTTCACTTCCATAACTGGAATCTGATTTAGCATATAGGGAGCTTACCAGCTCCTCTCAACCTCATCAGGCCCTGCTCTATCAGCATTCGTGCCTTGAGCACCTACTATTCTACTTACTGTGATTCAAGAGGAACAAGACAGGCAAAAATCTGTGCTCCTTAGAGCATTTACATTTTACTTAGGGGAATCAGACAATAAGCAATTTAAATTTTTTTTTTTTTAAAGCAATTGCATAATCTGTTAGAAGGTGGCAAGTGCAGGTTGGGACGGTGGCTCAGGCCTGTAATCCCAGCACTTTGGGAGGCCGAGGCAGGCAGATTATTTGAGGTCAGGAGTTCGAGACCAGCCTGGCCAACATGGGAAAACCCCATCTCTACTAAAAATACAAAAATTAGCTGGGCATGGTGTCACATGCTGTAATCCCAGCTACTCGAGAGGCTGGAGGAGCAAGAATCGCTTGAATCTGGGAGATGGAGGTTGCAGTGAGCCGAGATTGCACCAGTGCATTTCAGCCTACACAACAGAGCAAAACTCTGTCTCAAAAACTAAAAATTGTGGCCTGGCATGGTGGCTCAAGCCTGTAATCCCAGAACTTTGGGAGGCTGAAGAGAGTGGATCACCTGAGATCAGGAGTTTGAGACCAGCTTGGCCAACATGGTGAAACTCCATCTCTACTAAAAATACAGAAAATTAGCTGGGTGTGGTGGCAGTAATCCCAGCTACTCAGGAGGCTGAGGCAGGAGAATCACTTGAAGCTGGGAGGTTGCAGTAAGCCGAGTTCACGCCACTGCACTCCAGCCTGGGCGACAAGAGCAAAACTCCATCTCAAACAAACAAACAAAAAACAAAATAAAATCCAAAAAAAACAAAAAATATTTTTAAATGAAATAATTTTTTTTTAACTAGGCAGTAAGTGCAATAGAATAAAGTAAAAGAAGGGGGATGAGGAATGCTAAGCTGGGAGCAGATGTTGGGTAGAGAAGAAAAACCTCCCTGGGAAGGTGACAACTGAGCAAAGACTAAAGGATGGGGGAAGCCACATGGGAATCTGGAGGAAGAACATTTTAGGCAGAGGAAAAAGCAAGCCCAGAGGTGCTAGCTGGGAGCATGCCTAGCATATCTGGGAATGGCAGGGAGGCCAGGGCGGCTAGACTGGAGTAAGGGAAGAAAGGAGCAGACGAGGGGCAGGGAGGTAACCAGAACCTCCAAGTCAGGCCCTGGGGCCCTTGCAAGGTCCTTGGCAATTGCTCTACATGAGATGGTGTGCCATGACAGGGTTCTGGGCAAAGACGTGACCTGACTCCTGCTGTAGCACAACCAGTCTGGCTACAGGAGGAGAACGGCTGAGGTGGAAAAGACCAGGTATGGGGAAGTCACTGTGGTAATCCAGGTGAGAGCAGATGGTGGCTTGGGCAAAGGTGATAGCAGTGTCTTTAAGAAACACTGTTGGGCCAGGTGTAGTGGCTCATGCCCATAATCCCAGCACCATGGGACCCCGAGGCGGGCGAATCACCTGAGGTCAGGAGTTCGAGACCAGCCTGACCAACATGGAGAAACCCCATCTCTACTAAAAATACAAAATTAGCTAGGCATGGTGGCACATGCCTGTGATCCCAGCTACTCGGGAGGCTGAGGCAGGAGAATCACTTGAACCCAGGAGACGGAGGTTGCGGTGAGCAAAGATCGCGCCATTGCACTCCAGCCTGGGCAAAAAGAGCAAAACTCCATCTCAAAAACAAAAACAAAAACACCACACAGTGTCTAAGAAGATTCTACCCCGGCCTCCTCCTTAGCATGAGTTAGACAGCCCCAGGACCCCCACCAAGCACATCAGCCAGGCCCCACAGGCCCACTGATCTCTCGGAATCAAAGCTCTGGGCAAGTCACAGGCGGGGTTGCAAACAGTGCCAATTTAGAGCACGGCTGAAGGAAGTCTGATTCAATTAGGACTAAATGGAACATATATAATGAAAATATTCAGCTGGCAAGAGGCTTAGGTTTCATTGAGAGAGCCAAAGGCCTGAGCTCATGCTAACTTCAGTAATCACCAAACATACTTCTTTGGCTATACGATTGTGCCCTTCTGTTCTAAGTAATAACTGGTTACCAATACCTTCTAATGCTACTTTATGGAGGTCGACAGACAGCAGTAATATGAGAATCGAGGGGGAAAAGACTCTGGGAAGTCCCAAGCACTGTGCCTTTTGAAAGACAGTCCTTTAAAAGCCAGCTACCAAGAGAGACAACCATACACCAGGTGCCTCCTGATGGAAACACACACCACCACACCACAGAGGAAAAAAGAACCAAGGTCAGTCTCAGTCTCTAGATCTGCCCATTAGGGATAGAGGGACACATTGAACCACGATTCGGGGAAACACACCAAAATCCAAAATGTGGGGGAAGTGTAAAGGACACACTGTCCAGTTTCTTCCACAACACACTGCAAGGAGTAAAAAGAGGGAGGAGAACCTCTAGGCTGAGAGAGTGAACAGACATAGCAACCTTGTTTGGTTCCTGACTCAAACCAATGGCTTCAAAAGGCCAAGCGCGGTGCCTCACGCCTGCAATCCCAGCACTTTGGGAGGCTGAGGCTGGGAGATCACAAAGTCAAGAGTCAGAGACCAACATGGCCAACACAGCGAAACCTCGTTTCTACTAAAACTACAAAAAATTAGCTGGGCGTGGTAGTGGGTGCCTGTAATCCCAGCTCTTCCCGAGGCTGATGAGGGAGAATCGCTTGAACCCAGGAGGCGGAGGTTGAAGTGAGCCGAGATCATGTCGTTGTACTTCAGCCTGGACAACAGCGCAAGACTCCGTCTCAAAAAAAACCACAAAAATTAGCCAGCGTGGTGGTTCCTGCCTATAATCCCAGCTACTTGGGGCGCTGAGAAGGAAGAGTCACTTGTGCCCAGGACGTCAAGGCTGCAGTGAACTGAGATTGGGCTACTGCACTCCAGGCCTGGGTGACAAGAGTAAGACTGTCTCAAAAAAGAAAAGTTTTTGTTTTTTCCACACCAGCATGCCTAAGGCACTAACAGCAACTATAAACTAACAAAAAATCTTGCAAGAATTCAACAAAATATAGTTTAAAATATAAAAAGGTAAAAAACACATCAGTTAAGCTGTTTGGGGAATAACTCTTCCTCTTATTTTTCCTCCCTTCAAAGCCTCAGATTTGCAAGTGGCTTCAAGTTAATAATTTCCTACTGAGAAGAGTTTGTACGTGCAGCAAGGATGAGTAATATTTTTCTAAGAGTTACTTTTTCCCTTTCTTGACCTGGATTTTTTTTTAAATACGTTGTTTGCATGTGGTACTAATAAATATAGATAAATAGGGCATGGAAATTGCCGTCCTTATTCCAACAAAAGAAAAAAAACTACATAAACCGTAACTGCCAAACCATGCTACTATAATGCAATTCCGTTACGAAATCCAGAACTCTTGCCTGGACAATTTCACAGCAAATGTATGAAAGAACTTTCCAGTTTGGGTCTTTTTCTCATCACTGGCCGTCCCTACCCTATACCATCAAAATGTACATGCATGTCCACACTTACATGTTTTAAAAGGAAAAACAGTTTGGTTTTCCTTTTGTTCCTAATTCAGAATACAAATGAAAGGATTTACCTGGAAATTTGATAAATGTGAAACAAGACAAAAAAGGAGGACTTTTTTTTTTTAAGGGAGGCCAAGGACGCCAGGCTTAAGAGTCTCTGAAGCCGGATGAAGATGTGACTGATTTGGTCTTAACACAAGAGCTGCTTAGTGGAACAAACCTCCTTCTTCCTGCCTCCCTCTACCCCCCAATCCCATAGGCCCATCAAACACCGCTGAAAATAAATAAGCAGCACCTTCATTAACAGGCCCATGTTCATTCTACACATAACTGCAAACACTGGTACACAGAGGAAGGGAACCGGGGGAATTCCAGAAGGGCTGAGAGTAAACAGTGTCCTTTCCGTTCCCCAGTTCCCCTGAAACTCAGACACACACAGGCTGGAGTGTACCCCAGATCTAGAGAGAAGGCTCTTTTACATTTCCTTTGCAGTAAAGGAAGCCAGATGATTCTAGGATTTACTGTTACGACGGCTCTTCAGCTTCCAGCCTTAGCCAGAGCCTAACAAGAAAAGCCTCTTTTACCAAGCTAGGCCAAGAGTGAACACTGGTACTCCTGTTGGGGCACCAATGTTGACTCTGCTCACCCCACCTCCTCCCGGCCCCCCCAACACTCACACCCTGGCAGGGTCTTACCAGAACCCAGAGTGTAATGAGAACTCTGGCTTGGCCTTGCAGTCTCTTCTTTGGGCCACTAGCGCTGGGAATCTACCCTTTATCATCGCTTAATTAAAGTTTTGGTCTCCTGGGGGTTGTATGAACTCTTCTAGAGAATATAGCTTCATTTTTACAAAGCCATCTTACAAACTTTTTCTCTGTTTCTTGTTCATTTATTCAGAAAACATTTCCTGGGCTGGGCACAGTGGGTCATCCCTGTAATACCAACATTTTGGGAGGCCAAGGTGGCTGGCTTGAGACCAGGAGTTTGGCACCAGCCTGGGCAACAAAGCGAGACCCTCATCTCTATAAAATATCAAAAAATTAGGTCAGGCACAGTGCCTCACGCCTGTAATCCCAGCTCCTTTGGAGGCCAAGGCAGACGTATCGCCTGAGCGCTGGAGTTTGAGACCCACCTGAACATGGTGAAACTCCATCTCTATTAAAAATACAAAACCTAGCCAGGCATGGTGGCATGTGCCTGTAATCCCAGCTATTTGGGTGGCTGAGGCAGGAGAATCACTTGAATCCAGGAGGCAGAGGCTGCAGTAACCCATCATCATACCATTGTGTTCCAGCCTAGGCGACAGAGTGAGACTCTGTCTTTAAAAAAAAAAAAAAAAAAAAATTGGCTGGGCATAGTGGCGCACACCTGTGGTCCCGGCTACTTAGGAGGCTGAAGCAAAAGGATCACTTGAACCCAGCAGGTTCAAGTAACATTTGCTGGGTGCCCACTATCTGCCACACAGTGCTAGAAGCTATGTCATCGTGGAAAATGGAAACAGGCGTAGTCCCTGCTTTTAGGAACCTTACAATTCAATGGGAGAAGCGGAAGTAACAAGGAAATGTAAAGCTGCAACTGTGAGAAAGGTTTCATGCAAGAGATATTAACATATGGTCCCCTGAGCAGCCAGATGCTTGTCCTGGTCAGGACATCAGGAAAAGTTTCTTGAGAAACTGATAACTGTCATCTAAGTTTCAAGAAGACAGCTAGCAAGGTAGAGCAGGGCAGGGAGGAAGACCATTCCAGGCAGGGGAAATGTTGTGTGTAAAGGCCCTGTGGCACAGTGAGCTGGGTGCATTCAGGAAACTGGGGAGAGATGAGTGGGGCTGGAATGGAATGAGATCCAAACGGGTAGGAGGGCTGTGGTCGCTGGACATTGCAGTGACTTGTGACATGCTGTGCTAAAGAGTTTTTCCGTATCCTAAGAGACACCGCATAGTGCTGAAGGGTTTTTTAATTGAGTTGTGACAAGATCAGCCTTGCTGTATTAAAAATCATTCTGAGGGCCAGGTGCAGTGGCTCATGCCTGTAATCCCGGCACTTTATGAGGCTGAGGCAGGCAGACCAGGAGTTTGAGACCAGCCTGACCAACATGGAGAAACCCCATCTCTACTAAAAATACAAAATTAGCTGGGCGTGGTGTCACATGTCTGTAATCCCAGCTACTTGGGAGGCTGAGGCAGGAGAATCACTTGAACCCAAGAGGCAGAGGTGGTGGTGAGCCAAGATCATGCCATTGCACTCCAGTCTCGGTGACAGAGCGAGACTCCATCTCAAAAAAAATCATTCTGGCTCTGATGTGGTAAACAAGCTGGAGGAAAGGAAGGACAGAAACAGGCAGAGCAGACAGGAGGCCACAGATGAAATGTTGGCAGCCAGGAAAGGGCTAGAGCAGGAGAAGCAGAGCTGAAGAACTGCGCAGACTTGCAAAAGTAAAAATCAAGAGAATCTGAAAAGAGATTAGAAGAGGGGAGGGGAAGAGGGGTCGGGTATTGAAGGCGGCTTCTGGCTTTCTAACGCACTTAATTGGACAAATGGAGAATCTACACGATGAAATCTAGAATACGGGAACAGGACCAAGTATGAGGAAGAGGTAACTTGCACATGTTGAGGTGCTTCTGACACATCCACAGGGAGACACCAAGCGAGTCGTCAGGTATGTGGGAAAAGAGCTCAAATCTGTGGCTCACCTGCACACCATGTTTTGCGTAGAGAGGAAGCTCAAATAGGGATGAGATCATGGACGAAGAGGATGCAATGATAGGAAACTCTCATATTTAACAGTTAAATAGATGATGACCTTGCTGAGGCGGGCAGATCACCTCAGGTCAGGAGTTCGAGACCAGCCTGGCTAACATGGCAAAACCCCATCTCTACTAAAAATATAAAAATTAGCCGGGCATGGTGGCAGGCACCTGTAATCCCAGCTACTCAGGAGGCTGAGGCAGGAGAAGTGCTTGAACCTGGGAGGCAGAGGTTGCACTGAGCTGAGATTACACCACTGCACTCCAGCCTGGGCAACAGAGCGAGACTCCGTCTCAAAAAAAAAAAAAAAAAAAAAAAGTAATACATAAACGATGACCTTGCAAGAAAGACAGAGAATAGCTGGAGAGGTGGGAGGAAGATGAGGAAGGGTTCTGGAAAGGTAGGAAAAGCAAGCCTCTAAGCATGGATGGGGCATCTGCCCTTAGGAGGAGGAGGGACAAGAAAGGAAGGTGGATTCGGCACTCATGTCCTCATTCTGTACACAATGGACTCATCAACCATGACCACCCTTATTTGTCTTGATTCAGGGTACCAGTGTTCTACAGCCAAGGCCCCTGCATCTACATGCATTATCTTTTACTTACAAAAAAAAAATAAAGGTAGGCCAGGCATGGTGGCTCACACCTGTAATCCCAGCACTTTGGGAGGCCAAGGTGGACGGATCACCTGAGATCAGGAGTTCGAGACCAGCCTGGCCAACATGGTGAAACACTATCTCTACTAAAAATTTAAAAAGAAAACTATTAGTTGGGCATGAAATATGAAACCTACTCCACAAACACACACATTCCAAAGCCTTTCCCACGGTATCATCACTTTAGTTTTTTTGGGTTTTTTTTTTTTTTTTTTCCGAAACAGAGTCTTGCTCTGTTGCCCAGGCTTAAGTGCAATGGCACCATCTCAGCTCACTGCAACCTCTGCCTCCCAGGTTCATGCAATTCTCCTGCCTCAGCCTCCTGAGTAGCTGGGACTGCGGGCGACCACCACCATGCCCAGCTACTCTGCATATGCCTGTAGCCCAGCTACTCGGGAGGCTAAGCCAGAAGAATCACTTGAACCCAGGAAGCGGAGGTTGCAATGAGCTGAGATCACGCCACTGCATGCCAGCCTGGGCACCAGAGTGAGACTCCATCTCAAAAAAAAAAAAAAAAAAAAAATTACATATGCACACACACATCACCACCAGTTATTCATTGCAGTCATCCAGGTTACAAGGCTCCCCAGAAGCAGTCTCAGAAACCAGCTGTGGATCCCCCTGAAACAAAATACAAAGACTTCATCCATCCTGGTAAATCTCTCAAGCCATAGCATTTTTTTTTTTTTTTGAGACGGAGTTTCGCTCGTTACCCAGGCTGGAGTGCAATGGCACTATCTCGGCTCACCGCAACCTCCACCTCCTGGGTTCAAGCAATTCTCCTGCCTCAGCCTCCCGAGTAGCTGGGACTACAGGTGCGCGCCACCACGCCCAACTAATTTTTGTATTTTTAGTAGAGACAGGGTTTCACCATGTTGACCAGGATGGTCTTGATCTCTCGACCTCGTGATCCACCCACCTCATAGCATATTTTAAACTTCTAGAAGGGATTTATGGGACATAAATACAGATCTGGGAAGGTTAAGTCTTTAGAATAAATTATCAGTTCACGTCATTACTACTGCCTTGTCATTAGCGTTCCTCTTCTCCAAGGGGAGGGAGAGTCCCCACCACACCATTAATTGCCCTGCCCAGGCCCCGCCTAGCTGCAACAGATCACCCATGCTTTGTGCCCTCAGGGAACCACAGCCGCCACAACCACCTCTCCCAGTTGCCGGGTATCAAAGCTGTGTTTATAAATATCTTCCAACGAACAAACCTCCTTTTAAACGTTCTTTGCAGAGCAAAATGTAGGAGCCCTCTTAGAAAATTATTTTTTAAGATTACAATTCTGCTTTTTAAAAAATTTCCCTTTTTTATAAGTTGGGGTTTTTTTTAGAAATTGTAATTTCAGATGAGGCAACTATTATGACCCAATTAAGATTTGGATTAGTGATTATAAAGAGTACACGACAACATGGAAAATTACTCAACCACAATGTTCAGTTTTTACCTTTCTTAATTATTTTTTTTGAGATAGAGTCTCTCCCTGTCAACCAGGCTGGAGTGCAGTGGGGATCTCGGCTCACTGCAACCTCTGACGTTATAGAATTTACCCTATTATTAAAAACCATGTAAAAATAAGTATACAAAGGGGCAAAGAAATAAATGAACCAGGGAAAGATGATAAGTTGTGTTTGGGCAGTCAGATTATGAAATAAAGATTTTCTTTGTTCAATTTCCATTAATTACACAGTGGACACATCTTTCATAATTTTCATATTAGTTAAACATTAGACATGTATGCAGGAGTGTCGACAAGTGAAATGACATGAGGCATGAGATTTTCTTGCAAATAATTCCCCAAAAGATGAAAGCTAAAGATGAAGGACAAGTAGACGGGTACTGCTCATCATTAAAGCTGGGTAACCAGTGCTGAATGGTTCATTATTCAACTTTTTTTTTTTTTTTGAGATGGAGTTTTACTCATTACCCAAGATGGAGTGCCAGTAGCACAATCTTAGCTCACTGCAACCTCCACCTCCCCGGTTCAAGCAATTCTCCTGCCTCAGCCTCCCGAGTAGCTGGGATTACAGGCATGCACCACCATACCTGGCTATTTTTTGTATTTTTAGTAGAGACAGGGTTTCGTCATGTTGGCCAGGCTGGTCTCAAACTCCTGACCTAAGGTGACCTGCCCACCTCAGCCTCCTAAAGTGGTGGTATTACAGGCATGAGCCACCGCACCCGGCCGCTTCTCTCTACTTTTATTTATGTTTGAAATTTTCCATAATAAAAAGTTTAACAAGTATTTTCCAGGCAGGGTGTGGTGGCTCACATCTGTAATCCCAACACTTTGAGAGGCCAAGGTGGGAAAATCGCTTGAGCCCAGTTTGAGACCAGCCTGGGCAACATAGGGAGATTCTGTCTCTACAAAAAATGTAAAGACTTAGCCAGGTGTAGTGGCATGCACCTGTGGTCCCAGCTACTTGGAAGGTTGAGGTGGGAGGATCAGTTGAGCCCAGGAGGTCAAGGCTGCAGTGAGCTGTGATCACGCCACTACACCTCAGCCTGGGTGACAGAACAAAAACAGTATCCAAAAAAAAAAAAAAAAAAACACTTCTGCTACATATTATCATCTTTACAATAAATATTAGCTTTCAAAATAAAAAATAACATGCTGACCAAAAAATTCAAATACAGAAAGGTAAAATATGATACCTACTCCACAAACACGGACGTTCCAAGACTTTCCCACAGTATCATCACTTTAGTTTTTTGGGGTTTTATTTTTGTTTTTTGTTTGAGACAAAGCCTTGCTCTGTTGCCCAGGCTGAAGTGCAATGGCACCATCTCAGCTCACTGCAACCTCTGCCTCCTGGGTTCAAAATTCTCCTGCCTCAGCCTCCTGAGTAGCTGGGGCTACAGGCGACTGCCACCATGCCCAGCTAATTTTTGTAGTTTTAGTAGAGATGGGGTTTCACTATATTGGCCAGGCTGGTCTTGAACTCCTAGCCTCAAGTGATCTGCCTGCCTCAGCCTCCCAAAGTGCTGGAATTACAGGTGTGAGCCACTGCACCTGGCCACTATTGTCTACTTCGGACAACTTTGTATGAAGTCGTTGCAAACACAAGCACAAATATACATATAAAAGCTACAGATGAAAGGGTGGGTGAGGTGGCTCACACCTGTACACGCCTGTAATCCCAGAACCTGAGGCAGGCAGATCACCTGAGCTCAGGAGTGCGAGACCAGCCTGGCCAACATAGTGAAACCCCGTCTCTAATGAAAATACAAAAATTAGCCAGGCATGGTTCTGCATGCCTGTAATCCCAGCTCCTTGGGAGGCTGAGTCAGGAGAATCACTTGAATCCAGGAGGCGGAGGTTGCAGTGAGCCAAGATTGCACAACTGCACTGCAGTCTGGGTGACAGAGTAGGACTCTGTTGAAAAAAAAAAGCCACAGACGCAAAGTCGGAGGTCTTCCTAGTCCCAAAGTTCTGCCCTTTGATTTTTCACTTGTCATCTATGAATCTTTTCAAATATGTAGAGACACAATCTATTCATTCAAGAGGGTTTGGGGACTCCCTCCTCCAAGAGAATGAATTCATGCAATACATGTTATGTAAACATTAATTAATTGAGGGAGAGAAGAAAGGGGCAGAAAGAAGGAAAAAAGAAGGAAGGAAGAAGGGAAGGAAGGAAAGGAAGGGAGGGAGGGAGGGAGGATATTATTTTCTGATAAGTGTGTGCCTTACTGTCCTGTATGTAATAAACAGCACCCCCAGGCCAGGCCAGGCACCGAAGTCAGAGTCCCACTCTGTACCTAACAGTCATGTTAGCTGCAATCTCAGCTCACCGCAATCTCTGCCTCCTGGGTTCAAGCAATTCCCCTGCCTTAGCCTCCTGAGTAGCTGGGATTACAGGCGCGTGCCACCATGCCTGGCTACTTTTTGTACTTTTAGTAGAGACAGGGCTTTGCCATGTGGGCCAGGCTGCTCTGGAACTCCTGGCCTCAAAAGATCCACCTGCCTCATCCTCCCAAAGTGCTGGGATTGAAAGTGGACCACTTGTGTGACCGCGACACTCTTACTCTAGTCACCTTCCCTTTCGACAGACTACTCTCCCGCAAAGAATAAGCCTCCTACACTAAGAAAAATATTCCAAGAATCCTAGTAGTCCGAAGGAAAAGAGAAAATCAAACCCTGCAATTAGATAAATAAGGTCTGATGTTAACACAGCTATTCCAGCAGCCACAGCACCTGCCCTGGGAGAACCTGGGAGACTGAAATGGACGGTCAGGCAGAAGCCACTCGAATGACTGGTGCAGGGCAGAGTCCCGAACACCAGATGAAGCATTTCAGTTTTGTGTTTGGCAAGGAGAAGAAAACAGCTCATATCCAGGCAACAATCTCATTTTCCTATCACCAAGTCAAGGCCACCATTCCATGCCTGCAGCAGTGGTTCATTTAGGGCCTGAATGCCGCATGGCTGATGAGAAACGGCACAGGCCCTGGAGAAGACGGCCCAACATCCCAGGTGCAGGAGGCTCAAGAGGAATGGAAGAAGTTTCTAGAACTGTACAAATACAATCCTACACTAATGGTAACCCGATTTCAAAGAAAAGTTTCTTCTAAAGACAAGGTGATCTTTTAAAAAAAATTTTGAAAGGGCTCAGTGGCTCACGCCTGTAATCCCAGCACAGGAGGCTAAGGCGGGCGGATCACTTGAGGTTAGGAGTTCGAGGCCAGCTGGGCTGAAGTGGTAAAACCCCTTCTCTACTAAAAATGCAAAAATTAGAGATCATGCCATTGCACTCCAGCCTGGGCAACACAGCAAGGCTCCATCTCAAAAAAAAAAAAACAAAAAAAAAAAAAGAAAAGAAAAAATTTTTTAAAGTTTGTAAATATAAATAAAAGAAGAGAAGTTTCCCAGTCTTCGTCCAGGGACTCAACCTCTAGACCTGTGCTGTCCAATATGGAGGCCCAGCCACCTGTGGCCACGGAGCACATAGAAGGTGGCCTGTCTGAATTGAGATATGTTGTGCGTCAGAAACACACACCTGAGGCCAAAACGAATGTAAAATATCTCATTAGTAATTTTCTTTATATTGATCACTAGTTAAAATAAGATTTTGGATATGGGGAAATATGATACATTATTAATTTCACCTGTTTTGTTTTTTTGCTTTTTTTTTTTTTGAGACAGAGTCTTGCTCTGTTGCCCAGGCTGGAGTGCAGTGGCATGATCTCGGTTCACTGCAATCTCTGCCTCCCAGGTGCAAGCGATTCTCCTGCCTCAGCCTCCTGAGTAGCTGCAATTATAGGCGCGTGCCACCATGCCTAGCTACTTTTTGTACTTTTAGTAGAGACCAGGCTATGCCATGTTGGCCAGGCTGGTCTGTAACTCCTGGCCTCAAATGATCCACCCACCTCAGCCCCCAAAGTGCTGGGATTGAATGTGTGAGCCACAGTGCCCAGCCTGTGTTTTTACTAATTTTTAATATGGCTACTAGCAAATTTTAAATTACACACACACGTCAAATTGCTTCTTTCTTTCTTTTTTTTTTTTTTGAGACACAGTCTGGCTCTGTTAACTAGGCTGGAGTGCAATGGCACAATCTCGGCTCACTGCAACCTCCGCCTCCTAGGTTCAAGTGATTCTCCTGCCTCAGCCTCCCGAGCAGCTGGGATCACGGGCATGCGTCACCATGCCCAGCTAATTTTGTATTTTTAGTAGAGAAGGGGTTTCTCCATGTTGGTCAGGCTGGTCTTGAACCCCCCACCTCAGGTGATCCACCCGCCTCAGCCTCCCAAAGTGCTGGGATTACAGGCATGAGCTACTGAGCCCGGCCTCAAATTCCGTTTCAACTGGACAGCACTGATCTAGCACCTGCCTCCTCCCTACCGTTGGCCTCCTGTGTGACTTGACAGTAACCAACTTGTTCTGCCTCAAAGCTTCCCACATGCTGTACCCTCCACCTAAAATGCTTTTCTCCTGTTCCTCTAGAGAACTCCTTTTTCCTTCTGGCGTCCAGGTGTTACTTCCTCCAGGAAGCCTTCCTTGATGCACACACAGGCATGTACACACACACACACGTACACAAACACGCATGTACACACATACACACCTACACACACCCCACCCAGGCCAGGCAAAGTCTCCCATGATGCATTTCCAGGGCAGCCGGTACTTTCCTCCGTCGCATCTGTCACAACTGGAATAGTTTGCACCATTTGTTCAACTTTCTGTTTTCCACTCTAGACCCTAAATTCCAGGAGGACAGGAATGCTGTCTGCCTCATTCACCACTTCAGTGCCAGCCTCTAGCTCGGAACTCAAAGATGCTTGCTTATTGCAGGAAAGCTGATAAATCAGCATCAGGCCCTGCCCCTGCTACAGGCAAGTCTCACGATCCTGAGAAAATGCCCTACAGAGAAGAAACTCTCTCACACAAAACCCTGACCCAACACTGAGAAATGCTTAAGTCTAAGAAGGAAAGAAAAGCAGGGGCCAGGCGCAATGGTTCGTGCCTGTAACTCCAGCATTTTGGGAGGCTAAGCTGGGAGAATCGCTTAAGCCCAGGAGTGTGAGATCAGCCCAAGCAACAAAGGGAGACCCTGTCTCTACAAAAAATACAAAAATGAGCTAGGCATAGTGGTGCGCACCTATGATCTTAGCTACTTGGGAGGCTGAGGTGGGAGGATAGTTTGAGGCCAGGAGTTTGAGGCTGCACTGAGCAATGATGGCACTGCACTCTAGCTGGGGTGACAGAGTTAAGACCCTGTCTCTTATTAAAAAAAAAAAAAAAGCCTGTATCCCAGCTTTTTGGGAGGCCAAGATGGGAGGACTGCTTGAGGCCAGGAGTTCGAGACCAGCCTGGCCAACATAGCTTGCATCAACCACATCTCCAGAAAGAAAGGGAAGAGGGGAAGAAAGACAGAGAGAGAAAGAGAGAAAGCAAGAACAAGAGAAAGAGAGAAAGCACGAGAAAGAGAGAGCAAAAGAAAGGGGAGGGGAGGGGAGGAGAGGGAAGGGGAGGGGAGGGGAGGGGAGGGGAGGGGGAGGGGAGGGGAGGGGAGGGGAGGGGAGGGGAGGGGAGGGGAGGGGGAGGGGGAAGGAAAGGAAAAAAATGTCTTGACCACCTACTAACAGACTAAAATCAAACAGTCACAATATACATGTAGAAAAGCAGTAAGAGGAACAGCAGTAACGAAGAGCCAACATTCAGCATCTGGAGCAGAAAAACCCTTTGCTCAAATATGTGTTCCCACGAGGCTGACCGACTTCCAAAGCCGACACCTCACAGAACACTCTGGAGGCGGCAGCCTGGACCAGGGGGAAGGGAATCCTGACAGAGAGCTTTTCTTCTCTCCTCAGGTGAGGCTCCACAAGGCAGCCTCTCAGCCAGCATTCAGTGACACAGGGAGCAGGTCTGTTGGAACATTCGTTGCAGGCCTGCCTGTTTACTTTTCGAGACTTTTCTCAAAAAGGCTAAAAGGACCTTTTCTTTCCGACAGCTCTCGGCTGATACCAAAGCCAGGAAACAGGCCCCGGCTGTAACTCTGAGAAGTTGAGGGTATGGGGCTGAGGGGAGGGGGGTTGCTTTTGGCATCTTTGGGAATTCCTTGAGGTTCTGGCCTGGGCATAGCTGCCTGAGGTGCAGGATGATGGAAAGCGACACACAGAGGGCTTTTCAGAGACTGCTAAAGACGGCCTGAAATCCCAAAGCCTGGCATCTGGTGCCAATCAAAAAAACAGTAGTCGCTGATGTAACTGCAGCTTGATCAGGGCAAAATGAAACAAAGGCTTGCATTTGGAGGCTGGAGCTGGGCTCAGCCCACAGCCTCCCCCGGGTGGGCAGCACGCACCACACTGGTCCTGCCATGGGCCTCCAAGGTGAGCCGGACTCTGGCCACAAAGACCTAAGTCACAGGAAAAGACGTTCATCCTCAGTAATCAGAGGAGAAAGTCGCTCTTTCCATGTCGTGTGTGTGTGTGTGTGTCTGTGTGTGTGTGTGTGTGTCTGTGTGTGTGTCTGTGTGCACGCATATGCATGCATGTATTCATGGTTTTTGTTGTAGGCACACAAAAGTGAACAAAATTCACAAAACACCTGCATCTATAGACTTTACATTCTATTTATGGAGGACAATGAATGAGAAAAATAAACAAAATAAACAGCATTATATGGGGATAACCGCTTACAAGAAAATAAAGCAGAGAAAGGAAACAGGGAATGTTGGGGAGGAGTAGTCACAGTTAACATAATTTTGTCAAGGACATAACATACAATACATATGATCCTTTTTTTTAAAAAAAGAGACGGGGCCAGGCGCAGTGGCTCACACTTGTAATCCCAGCGTTTTGGGAGGCCAAGGCAGGCAGATCACCTGCAGTCAGGATTTCAAGACCAGCCTGGCCAACATGGTGAAATCCCATCTCTATTAAAAATATAAAAATCAGCCAGGTGCAGTGGCATGTGCCTGTAATCCCAGCTACTCTGGAAGTCGAGGCAGGAGAATTGCTTGAACTCAGGAGGCACAGGTTGCAGTGAGCGGAGATCGTGCCACTGCACCATTCCAGCCTGGGTGACAGAGTGAGACTCCATCTCAAAATAATAATAATAATAATAATAATTGGCCAGGTGCATTGGCACACACCTGTAGTCCCAGCTACTCGGAAGGCTGAGGCAAGAGAATCACTTGAACTTGGGATGTAGAGGTAGCAGTGAGCCAAGATCGCGCCACTGCACTCCAGCCTGGGCAACAGAGCGAGACTCCTCAAAAAAACAGTAATAATAATAGGCCAGACAAGGTGGCTCATGCCTGTAATCCCAGCACTTCCGGAGGCCGAGGTGGGCAGATCATCTGAGGTTGAGAGTTCGAGACCACCCTGACCAACATGGAGAAACCCCGTCTCTACTAAAAACACAAAATTAGCCAGGTGTGGTGGTGCATGCCTGTGATCCCAGCTACTAAGGAGGCTGAGGTGGGAGAATCGCTTGAACCCAGGAAGTGGAGGTTGCAGTGAGCCAAGATTGCGCCATTGCACTCCAGCCTGGGTGAGAGAGCAAGACTCTGTCTCAAAAATAATAATAATAATAAAGAGACAGGGGTCTCTGTCACTCAGGCTGGAGTACAGTGGCATCACCACAGCTCACTGCATCCTCGACCACCTAGGCTCAGGTGATCCTTCCACCTCACCCTCCTGAGTAGCTGGGACTACAGGTGCGCACAACCGCACCTGGCTAATCTTCCTATTTTTTGTAGAGGGTCTCAGTATGTTGCCCAGGCTAGTCCCAAATCCCAGCCACCCCCTGCCCCCGCCTCAGCCTCCTAATGCACTGAGATCACAAGCATGAGCCACTGTGCCCAGCTGTATGATTCCATTTCTACAAAATGTCCAGGAAAGGTAAATCTATAGAGACAGAAAGTAGATTCGTGGCTGCCAGGGGCTGGGGGGTGGAAAGAGGAATTAGCTATAAACAGGCACAAAGGATCTTATTGGGGCAATGGAAAAATTCATAGCAATGATTCAATGATTACATGACTCAGTAACGTTTTCCTAAATCATTGAATTAATGATGTTAAAAAATCATTTTTAAATCACTGCATTGTATGCTGTTTTCTTCTGAGACGGAGTCTTGCTTTGTTGCCAGGCTGGAATGCAGTGGCACGATGTCGGCTCATTGTAACCTCCACCTCCAGAGTTCAAGCGATTCTCCTGCCTCAGCCTCCTGAGTAGCTGGGACTACAGGTGTGCGCCCCCATGCCCATTTAATTTTTGTATTTTTAGTGGAGATGGGGTTTCACCATGTTGCCCAGGATGGTCTCGATCTCTTGACCTCGTGATCCGCCCGCCTCAGCCTCCCAAAGTGCTGAGATTACAGGAGTGAGCGACGGTGCTGGGCCTGTATGCCTTTTTAAAAGGCACGACCAGGCACGGCAGCTCACACCTGTAATCCCAGCATTTGGGAGGCCAAGGCGGGAAGACTGTTTGGGGCCAGGAGTTTGGGACCAGCCTAGTCAACACAGTGAGATCCCAGCTCTATAAAATTAAATTAAGTTAAAATGAAGGCAGTATTATCAAAAAGGTCTCACTGAGGTGGTACCTCAGTGGACTGGAAGGAGTGAGTTCAGGAGAGATTTAAGGCCAGTGCCAAGGGCCAGTGGCAGGAGAGGAGCACTGGGCTAGAGAAACGGCAGGGAGGAAAAAAAAGAAAAAAAGGCCGGGTGTGGTGGCTCACGCCTGTAATCCCAGCACTTTGGGAGGCCGAGGTGGGTGGATCACTAGAGGCCAGGAGTTCGAGACCAGCTTGGCCAACATGGTGAAACCCCGTCTCTAATAAAAAAAAAAAAAAAAAAAAAAAAAAACACACACACATACACACAGCCCCCTGTGGGCTGAGGGGTCTGTAGAGGGAAGGAGCATGGTTGAGATGAGGTCACAGAGGAGTAACAGACACACACAAAGCCATCACAGGGGGCAGGTGGGCCCATAGGGAAGGACTTTGGTTTTTAACGTAGGGTGAGATGGGAAACTACGGGAGTAGTTTTACAATTTGACTTCTGGTTTGAATTATTCTGGCTGCCACAGTCAGCATTCTGTAGGGAGACAATGGCAGATGCAGGGAGACCCATTAAGAGGTCTTTGCAGTAAAGTCAAGAAGTGACTTGGACATGGATGACAGCAGCAGGCACAGTGACAGATGGTCAGATCCCAGAATACATCCTAAAGGCAATACAGACAGAAGGTGCTGATGGGACAGAAAACGAAGTCAAGGAAGACACGGAAGATTTTAGCCTGAGTGACACAGAACTGTCACTGCTTCCAGACACGGAAAGTTTTGGGAAGCAGGTGACTCAGATTTCAACAGTTCACTTGAGGATGTTAATTAGACATAAATACTGTCTTTGGTTGCCAGGGGAGAAGCCCTGGCTGTGAGCTTCAGGCGTATAAGCCAAATTTAAAGTAAGAAGGCTGGATGTGCTCGTGAATGAAGGGGGGTAAATTAACAAGCAAACACAGGACAAAGACACCATAGGGCATCCCAGTGTTTGCAGACTGGTGAAGAGGAAAACCAGTAAGGGAGACTGAATGAGAGTGACCAGAGAGATGGACAGAAAACCCACAGAGTGTGGCGCCCTGAACACCAAGGCAGAACATACGTCAAGCAGGAAGGATCGATTCACAGTATCCAAACTGCAAGGCCAGTGATTGCAGCTTGAGAAGTGACCACTGGGTTTAGCAACACAGAGGTCACTGGCGACCTTGGGACAAGCAACTGCAGCAGAGCAGCAGGTCAGACACCTCACTGGAGGTTCCTCAAGAAGAAAAGGAGGCCGGGTGCCGTGGCTCATGCCTGTAATCCCAGTACTCTGGGAAGCTGAGGTGAGCAGATCACTTGAAGTCAGGTGTTCAAGATGAGCCTGGTCAACGTGGTGAAACCCAGTCAATACTGAACATTCAAAAATTAGCCAGGCATGGTGGCGGGCGCCTGTAATCCCAGCTACTTGGGAGGCTGAGGCAGGAGAATCACTTGAATCCAGGAGGCAGAGGTTGCAGTAAGTCAAGATCACACTGCTGCACTCCAGCCGGGGCAACAGAGTGAGACTCTCTCAAAAAATAAAGTAACAGAGAAATCACTTTGCCTAACAAACTAAGGTAAATTAAAAAGACTGACAACACCCAGTGCTGTTGGAGATACAGAGAAACAGGTATGTGGCACCCTTACAGTGTATAAATTGGTCCAGACTCTGCCATGGACACAGTCAGCAGGCAACAAAAACTTCAAACATACCCGCCTTTCTGACCCAGTGACTGTGTGCCTAGGAATTTACCACAGGAAAAAAAAAAACAGATGCACAAAGATAACTTTACAAAAATTTAGGCTGGGCACAATGGCTCACACCTGTAATCACAGCACTTTGGGAGGCCAAGGCAGGAGGAAATGCAAAAATTAGCCAAGCATGGTGGCACAAGCCTATAATCTCAGCTACTCGGGAGGCCGAGGAGAGAGGATCACTTAAGCCTGGGAGGTCAAAGTTGCAATGAGCTGTGATCACGCCCCTAAGGGACAGAGCAAGACTTCATCTCTTAAAAAAAAAAAAAAGAGTTTAACAGAAAGTGCTGCTCATAATTGTAAAAAACAAGAAATGGCCAAGAATGAAAGATTGGTTAAACCGTGGGTGCATACATACAAAACAAAAACAAAGCACCTGGCTGGGCGCAGTAGCTCACACCTGTAATACCAGCACTTTGGGAGGTCAAGGCAGGCAGATCACCTGAGGTCAGGAGTTCCAGACCAGCCTGGCCAACATGGTGAAACCCTGTCTCTACTAAAACTACAAAAATTAGCTGGGCATGGTGGTGGGCGCCTGTAATCCTAGCTACTCGGGAGGCTGAGGCAGACAATTGCTTGAACCCGAGAGGCAGAGTTTGCAGTGAGCCAAGAGTGAGACTCCGTCTCAAAAAAAAAAAAGAAAAAACCACCCGTTACTGTAGCCATTAAAACTGACCTAGTTTTACTGATATGGAAAAAACTGGGTATAAAATCAAGTTACAAAGAAATATGTATAAAGAATTCCCATTTGGGGGGAAAAAAAAGGCATACACACAAATATGATTACAGGCCCCCAACACAATGGCTATATTACAAAATATTAACTGGATTAGGTCTGAATAATAGAATTCCAAGTGACTTTAACCTTCTTCCTTGGAAGGCAGAATTACAGAGGTTACAGGCAGAGGCTCTATGAACAAAAGACCTGGCTTAAATCCTAACTCTGCAAACTCCTTAGAGGATAACTTTGGGCAAGTTACATAGCATTGCTCTACCTCCATTTCTTCACCAAAGGGGAAAGCAGCCACAATCTGCCTTGAAGTTACGAAGGAAGAATAAATGAGTGTATCCATATATGTGTGTGTATATGTGTGTATGTATGTATATATGTGTGCATATGTGTGTATATACATGTGTATATCTGTGTATGGGTATATGTGTATATGTATATGTGTTACGTATTCATACATATACACATTTTTTTAATAGAGCAGGGGTCTTGTTATGTTGCCCGGGCGGGTCTTGCAATCTTGGCTTCAAGTCATCCTCCCACCTCAGTCTGCAAAGTGCTGAGATTATAGGCGTGACCCACTGTACTGGGCTAAGTAATTATTTTTTATTGTGGTAAAATATACATAAGAAATTTTACATAGCTTTTACAGTCATAAAAGAGATTAATAATGATTTTCAATTTCGGGAGCAAGAGAAAAACTTTCAGAATCTAGTAGTATTGTGATCATTCCACAAGATTGAAATAACTAGGTTTTAAAGGTTTACCAGGTTGAAAAACTAACTACCTGGGTATGCCAGACTGGGTTAGCAGTTTCTGCCATGAAGCCTGTTCAAGGCACCAGGCTCTGCAGCTGTCTTTCACTTTTGTCCCTTGCCATCTCCTCAGCTGAAGAATGGTGAGTAATTTCTCCAATTTAAGTTTCAAATTGCCAGCCTGGGAAACATAGTAAGACCTTCACTCTACAAGAAATTTAAAAATTATCCTGGTGTGGTGGTACGCTCCCATAGTCTCAGCTACTAAAGAAAAAAAGAAGAGAAAGGAAATTGGGAACGTTTGTTGAGGCCATAATATACAGTGTGTATGATTCTACTGCCTTTTTAAAAAAAAAATAAAAATAAAGAGAGACAGAGTCTCACTCTGCCGCCCAGGCTGGAATGTAGTGGCATGATCATAGTTCACTGCATGATCTGTGGCCTACACCCAGGAGTTCAAGGTTACAGTGAGCGATGACAGAGCCACTGTATCCTAGCCTGAGCGGCAGAGAAAGACACTGTCTCTAAAAAAAACTAATAAAAATTAGGCCAGGTGCGGTGGCTTACGCCTGTAATCCCAGTACTCTGGGTGGCTGAGGTAGGCGGATCACCTGAGGTCAGGAGTTCGAGATCAGACTGGCCAACATGGTGAAACCCTGACTCTACTAAAAATACAAAAATTAAGCGGGCGTGGTGCCTCATGCCTGTATTCCCAGGTACTCAGGAGGCTGAGACAGGAGAATCACTTGAACCCAGGAGGCGGAGGTTGCAGTGAGCCAAGATCGTGCCACTACACTCCAGCCTAGGTGACAGAGTGAGACTCCATCTCAAAAAAATAAAAAAATAAATTAAATTTAAAAAAAACTAATAATAGAAATAAATTTAAAATTGTTTTTAACTGAAGAGCAACTTTTTAAAAATTTCTTCTCTTCTCCCTCTGACTCAAGTTCCAACGTTCAGTAGTTGCATTCATCTTCCAGCTAAAATACTGGAAAAACAGTGCTGTATTGACTTTAAAATAAATGCGTACACTGTCTGTCGAGCACAGCTGCTCAAGACCACAGCCCATCCACCAGAATGCTCCACACTCACGGAGCGATGAGGGAGGAGGCCCACCGCTCATGACTGGGCTATCTGTTCTTGGAACGTAAAGTGCTATAATAACCCTCTGCTTAAAAGATTTTTAAATAAATAGGGAGTTGTTTCTTTTCCTTTCTCTTTTGAATCTGGTAGACACACATGGGGAAAGAGAAGAAACACACACAGAACGTGGACAGCATAAAGTATGGAGCTTCTCAAAGTCAACTTCACCTTTCATGGTGGTGTGGGTACAGCAATTCTCAAATTGTCTTCTGTGGATTACAGATGTGAAAGATTTTGTAAATATATGAATAGTGTTGAGCGCCAGGGTTGTCATGGGAGTGGAGGAAGGTTAGGAAGAACCCTGTGGAGCCAAGTTAGGATTCGAGGTTTCAGCACAAATTCAGTGTGTTTAATATACAGATACAAACAAGCACAGGGCCACACAACTGTAGTTCCAGCAACTCCGGAGGCTGAGGCAAGCGGATCGCTTGAGCCCAGGAGTTCAAGGCTACGGGGAGTTTTGATCACACCACTGCACTCCAGACTGGACAACAAAGCAAGACCCTGTCTTAACAAAAAAACAAAAGAACAAAAACGGCCCCACCTTTGGGTATGGAAGGTACCTGACTTTATTTTCTCCCAAGTTAGCTTAGTGGTTCTCATATGAGTGTGTGTCCAAATCCCCTCAAAGGCTTGTTGGCCTGAGAATTTTCACATCTGACGTATTTTCTGGAGATGCCTATGCCGCTGACCTCAGGATCACACTTCAAAAACCACTGGGGGCTGATGATCCTAACGCCACTTGTTTGCCTTTCTTTTTTGATTTTAAATGCCATCTTTATCACATAGTAAATTTTATCTATATTGGATTATGTTGGGACAAAATACGTGATGGGGACATGTGAAAAGATACAGCAGCAAGCTTCACGAGGTGGCCACTGGCCAAGCCAGAGATAATTTTAGTATCAAATTAACACCAGAGGCCAGGCACAGTGGCTCACAGCTGTAATCCCCGCACTTTGGGAGGCCAAGGTGGGAGGATCACTACAGCCTCGAAGTTTAAGAACAGCCTGGGCAACATGGTGAAACCCTGTCTCTACAAAAATACAAAAAAAAAAAAAAAAAAAAAAAAATGTTAGTTTAAGACCTTCAGAAAAGAAAAGAAAAAAGAAAAAAAAAATTAGCCAGTTGTGGTGGTACACACCTGTAGTCCCAGCTACTCTGGAGGCTGAGGTGGGAGGAGCGCTTGAACCCAGGAAGTCGAGATTCCACTACTGCACTCCAGCCTGGGTGACAGAGCAAGACTCTGTCTCAAAAAAAAAAAAAAAAAAAAAAAAAAAATTACACCAGAAATAAGTTATAACCTATGGAATGAAATATGAATCCATGAGTAGAAGCTGATAATACATACCTATGTGCACGTATACAGGAAAAGGGAAAGCTCTTCCTTGCGGTACAATGCAATAATAAATGCAGAAGGAAGGATGGAATTCAAAAATAAAAATGTGTAGGCATCAAAGTAAAGTCACTGGATGCAGAAACTAGCAGGTGAAGGTGTGATGAGGTATAGATGCTTACAGAGTCTCAAAGTATCTCCCCGTAAATTGTAATACCTTTTCTTTTTTTTTTTTTTTTTTTTTGAGACAGAGTTTCCCTCTTGTTGCCCAGGCTGGAGTGCAGTGTCTCGATCTCAGTTCACTGCAACCTTCGCCTCCTGGATTCAAGCTATTCTCCTAACTCAGCCTCCCAAGTAGCTGGGATTACAGGTATGCAACACCACATCCAGCTAATTTTCTATTTTTAATAGAGACGGGGTTTCTCCACGTTGGTCAGGCTGGTCTCGAACCCCCAACCTCACATGATCCGCCTGCCTCAGCCTCCCAAAGTGTTGGGATTACAGGCGTGAGCCACTGTGCCCAGCTATAATACCCTAGGGGAAACAGTAATTTTGCAGTGAAAAAACCTGGCAGACAGCACCCTAAGTGAAGAAAATTAATGTCATCAATAATAAAACAAGCTGAGTATATGCCTCCAGATATGCTGCACTGAGAAGGACATAAAGTCACTCCTGGGTGTTCCTGCCAAGAATGTACTCTGAATCTAACCATGAGAAAACAGCAGATGGCCTCAAGTTGAGGGGGAGTCTGCCAAATAATTTTTTTAAATTAGCTGAGCAGGGTGGCACACACCTGTGGTCCCAACTACTTGAGAGGCTGAAGTGGGAGGATTGCTTAAGCCCAGGAGATAGAGGCTGCAGTGAGCAACGTTCACACCGCTGCACTCCAGCCTGGGTGACAGAGCAAGTCTCTGTCTCAATTAAAAAAGAAAAAAAGGTTTGCAAAGGTATATGCCACAACTGAGAGCAAAAAAAAAAAAAAAAGAAAAAAGAAAAAAAGGGGGGCTGGGTGCGGTGGCTAACACTTGTGATCTTAGCACTTTGGGAGGCAGAGGCAGGTATATAACCTAAGGTCAAGAGTTTAAGACCAGCCTGGCCAACACGGTAAAACCTGTCTCTGCAAAATTAGCCGGGCATGATGGTGGGTATCTGTAATCGCAACTACTTGGAAGGCTGAGGCAGAAGAATCCCTTGAACCTGGGAGGCGGAGGTTGCAGTGAGCCGAGACTGTGTCATTGCATTCTGGCCTGGGCAACAGAGCGAGACTCTATCTCAAAAAAAAAAAAAAAAGGTCTGTACTTTTCAACAATGCCAATGTCGTGAAAGATATAAATACCCTAAGGAACTGATCCAGATTTGAAGAGACAAGACAACTAAATACTGCATCTTGCATGAGATCCTGGACTGTGACAGCTGGGAAATCTGAATTAGATTAACAACACTGCAAGAACCTGAAATTTCTTAGTTTTGTTAATTGTACTGTAGTATCCTTCTCCTTAAGGAACCAGACACATCAGGATTTAGGGATAAAAGAAACATGAGGTTTGAAATTTACTCTAAAATGGCTCAGAAAGACACAGTGAAAGCAAATGTAGCAAATTTTAACAGTTGGGTGAAGGGCATTGGGGAGTTCTTTGTTCTATTCTTGTAACATTTCTCTGAATTTGAATTTTTTTTTTTGAGCGGGGGACTGGGTCTGGCTCTGTCACCGAGGTTGGAGTACAGTGACACAATCGCAGTTCACTGTAGCCTCTAAATCCTGTGCTCAAGTGATCCTCCCACCTCAGCCTCCCAAGGACCTGGGACTCCAGTTGCATGCCACCACATCCAGCTATTTTCTTTATTTTTATTTTTGTAGAGACAGGGTCTCACTATAATACTGAGGCTGGGCTCAAATTCCTGGGCTCAAGAGGTCCTCCCACCTCAGCCCCACAAAACACTGGGAAGTATGAGCTGCCATGCTCTGCTATTTTTCATTTTTAGAGATTGTGGGGGGGGGTCTCACTATGTTGCCCAAACTTGTCTTGAACTCCTGTGCTCAAGCAATCCTCTGCCTTAGCCTCCCAAAATGCTGGGATTATAGGTGTGAGCCACTGCACCTAGCCTGAAATTATTTAAAAATAACAAAACGGGGGAAACAACCTACTTCAAGCCACATCTCCCTCCTTGAAAGTAGGAGATTCTGGGAAAGCCAGTCTGCAGTGTCCCTGGGGGAGTTGCAGGAGCCAGAGTTACAAGAGGTAACTGAGTATCAGACCCTACCTGCTAACAATGTAGAGAGAAATTAAGAGCAGCCAGTGGGTAGGGACAGATGAAACATGCTGGTAAGTCTTGAAGCTGCATGTTTGAGAGGGCGGAAGGCAAAAAAAAAAAAAGAAGAAGAAAATTATGTTTGAAAATTCCAGTTGGGAGCAGTGGCTCACGCCTGTAATCCCAGCTCTTTGGGAGGTTAAGGCGGGCAGATCACTTGAGGTCAGGAGTTCGAGACCAGTCTGGCCAATATGGGGAAACCCCGTCTCTACTAAAAACACAAAAATTAGCTGGGCATTGTGGTGCACGCCTGTAATCCCATCTGCTCAGGAGGCTAAGGCAGGAAAATCCCCTGAACCTGGGAGACGGAGGCTGCAGTGAGCCAAGACCGAGCCACTGGACTCCAGTCTGGGCAACAGAGCGAGACTCTCTCTAAAAAAAAAAAAAAAAAAAAAAAATTCCTCTAATAAGACGTTGCCAGGCATGGTGTCGCATGCCTGTAGTCCCAGCTACTCGGTAGGCTGAGGTGGGAGGATTGCTTGAGCCCAGGAGTCCTGGGCTGTAGTGCGCTATGACCATCGGGTGTCCGCACTAAGTTCGGCATCAATATGGTGACCTCCCGGAAGCAGGGGACCACCAGGTTGCCTAAGGAGGGGTGAACCGGCCCAGGTCGGATTCAGTAGTGGGGTTGCGCCTGTGAATAGCCACTGCACTCCAGCTTGGGAAACATAGCAAGACCCCGTCTCTTATAAAAAAATAAATAAATAAAATAAAATAAAAATAAAAAATAAAAAAATAAAAAGACGTCAAAAACCCAACTGGCAACATCAAAAACTGGGTTCTACCCAGAGATGACTACAACAACCTTTAAAACCAAACCAGCCAGGCGCAGAGACTCACAGCTCATGTCTGTAATCCCAGCTCTTTGGGAGGCTGAGGCAGGGCAGATCATGAGGTTGGGAGGTGGAGACCAGCCTGGCCAGCATGGTAAAACCCCATCTCTACTAAAAAAAAATACAAAAATTAGCCAGGCATGGTGGTGCAAACCTGTAATCCCAGCTATTCGGGAGGCTGAGGCAGGAGAATCGCTTGAACCCAGGAGGTGGAGGTTGCAGTGAGCTGAGATCATGCCACTGCACTCCAGCCTGGGTGACAGAGTGAGACTCCGTCTCAAAAAAAAACAAACAAACAAAAAACCCAAACCAGCACTTTTGGTCAAGTCCTCTTTGCAGCCATGGCCAGGGCAATGTCCCCACAGAGAGAGTCGGCCCAGGCTGACCATCTGCAACTGCAGGACTTGAGTGAAACCCTGTGTTACAGCATCCCTCTGCCAAAGGGGAGGAGAAAACAGCCAGCTGAGTTTCCCAGCCAATGTCCCAGTCAATCCGGGGAAACAAGGGAGCAAATGAAAGAACGAACAATGTGTGTGGAAGAGGAGAGTATCAGTTAGGGCAACCACTTCCCATCAGGTCCTTCCCCAGGAAAAGAGGCTGCAGGAAGATTAGGCCACAGTGAGAGGAGGTACCCAACACACGGTGACCCACTTACCCTACACAACTGTATTCGCGATTAGACACCACTCTAAAAACATTTTCAGCCCATCGGTTCCACACCAAGAGTCGGGGACAGGACCACGGGGCTGAAATGTCCCATGTTAAGGACAGTGTCCCCACTCCACCACCCTCAAAGCTTCTTTCTCTTCCTTCTTTCTTTCTCTCTTTTCTCTCTCTGTCTGTCCCTCTCCTCTCCTCTCCTCTCTTTCTTTCTTTTTTGAGACAGAGTTTCGCTTTTGTCACCCACACTGGAGTGCAATGGCGCAATCTCAGCTCACTGCAACCTCTGCCTCCTGGGTTCAAGCGATTCTCCTTCCTCAGCCTCCTAAACAGATGAGATTACAGATGTGTACCACCACGTCTGGCTAATTTTTTGTATTTTTAGTAGAGATGGGGTGAAATTTCACCACGTTGACCAGGCTGGTCTCGAACTCCTGACCTCAGGTGATCCACCTGCCTTGGCCTCCCAAAGTGCTGGGATTACAAACACGAGCCACCGAACCTGCCCAACCTCAAAGCTTCTACATTTGTCTCATCCTAGAATACTCTCCTGAAACAACCTCAGGACTCCCTTTCCTTTAGGTAAGACAGTCTCACATCAGGAAACAGGGTCTTTGTGGTCCATCTCTCAGATTCAAACCTCCCCCATCTTCTGGAAGATTTGCAATTACCAGAAATAACCTTGCTCTAAATAGAGACTTCATGAAACATTGCCAGAACGTTAGGTACATAGGCTATGCCACTGTCATCCTAAAAGATTTGTTTTTCTAAGAAAAAGCCCACTGCCCTGTTGCAATCCACATTTTCCAACAGACTGTGTTCTGATTTGCCTGCTACCCAACCCAGCTACATGCACAACGTGCTACGGCTGGTGCCAGCAACAGCAGCAATAACTACAACCATTACCACAAACAATATAACCACCGGAAAACATGGAAGACATCCACTTAAATAACTCTGGGCTCGAAAAAATCACAACAGTAATTACAAACGACCAGAGCAAAGTAAAATTTATGGGATGGCAAATTGGTACAACACTAGAAAACTGATGGTGTCTACTAAAGCTAAGCATACATCCATCCTAGAAACCAAAGCTCCTAGATCTGTACATACCAAGTAGAAATGCATGTGTGTGTCCTTCAAAAGACATGTCCTAAGAGTGTTTATGTCAGCTTTGTCCATCATGGCCAAAGTTGGAAACAACTCAAATGTCTACCAACATTAGAACGGAGAAATAAATTATGGTGTATTCATATAAAAGAATACTACACTCAAATACAAAGACGGGCCATGGCCAGGTGCAGTGGCTCCTCACACCTGTAATCCCAGCACTTTGGGAGTCCAAGGAGGGCGGATCACCTGAGGTCAGGAGTTTGAGACCAGCCTGGCCAACATGGCAAAACCCCATCTCTAATAAAAATACAAAAATTAGCCAGGCATGTGGTGGTTGCCTATAATCTCAGTTATTCGGGAGGCTGAGGCAGGAGAATTGCTTGAACCTCGGAGGCAGAGGTTGCAGTGAGCCAAGACTGCACCATTGCACTCCAGCCTGGGTGACATGAGCAAAACTCCATTTCAAAAAAAAAAAATCAAAGACAGGCCAGGCGTGGTGGTTCGTGCCTGTAATCCCAGCATTTTTGGAAGCCAAGGTGGGAGGATTGCTTGAGACCAGCCTGGGCAATATATCAAGATCCTGTATCTATTAAAAAAAAGGACAGACTGTTGACACATGCAAAAACATGGTCATATCTCTTTAATCTCAAAGGTATTAAATGAAAAGCCAGGCACAAGAAAACATACTGCATGTTCTCATTAATATGAAATTCAATGCTAGGCAAAGGTAAACAATAGTGATAGAAGTCAGAGTAGTGGTTATTTCAGGGAGGAGAAATTAACTGGAAGGGACAATGGGAAACTTCTGGGGACGCTAGAAATGTTCTGTGTCTTGATGTGGGTGGGGGATTACACAGCTGTGGACACATGTACATATTCATGTTGTAACACCAAAAATGTTTGCATTCTTTTTTCTTTTTTTGAGATGGAGTTTCGTTCTTCTTGCTCAGGCTGGAGTGCAATGGCACAATCTCAGCTCACTGAAACCTCCATCTTCCAGGTTCAAGCAATTCTCCTGCCTCAGCCTCTGGAGTAGCTGGGATTACAGGCATGCGTCACCACACCTGGCTATTTTTTAGTATTTTTAGTAGAGTTGGGGTTTCTCCACGTTGGTCAGGCTGGTCTCCCGAACTCCCAAACTCCTGAACTCAGGTGATCCGCCCAAGTCAGCTTCCCAAAGTGCTGGGATTACAGGTGTGAGGCGCCACAGCACCTAGCCTTTTTTTTTTTTTTTTTTTTTTTTTTGAAATAAGGTTTTGCTCTGTCACCCAGGCTGGAGTACAACATGATCACAGCTTACTGCGGGCTCAATCTCCCAGACTCAAGCAATCCGCCCATCACTGCCTCTCAAGTAGCTGCGACTACGGGGTGTACAACACCGCACCTGGCTAATTTTTCAAAATTTATTTTTTGTAGAAATAAGGTCTCACTATCTTGCCCAGACTGGTCTCAAATTCCTGAGCTCAAGTGATCCTACCACCTCAGCCTCCCAAAGTGCTAGGATTACAGACGTAAGCCACTGCACCTAGCTGTCCTTTCTTTTTCCTTTTTTTGAGAAAGGGTCTTGCTCTGTTGCCCAGGCAGGAGTGGAGTGGCACAACAACTCGCTGCAGCCTCAGTCTCCCAGGCTCAAGCCATCCTCCCGCCTCAGCCTCCCGAGTAGCTGGGACCACAGGCACATGCCACCACACCTAGCTAATTTTTTTGGTTTTTGTAGAGATGAGCTTTCGCTGTTACATTGAAAGAAAAAAATTTCAATATCCCAGGGAAAAAATTCAAAGACAAGTACAAAGCAAACATGATTTCTTCTCTCAAGGCAGAGTCTGAGAAGAGAAAAAAAAAAAAAAAAAAAACATGATTTCATTGTTAAACAAAAATGGGAGACAGGCCAGATGCAGTGGCTCATGCCTGTAATTCCAGCACATCGGGAGACTGAGGCAGGCGGATCACCTGAGTTAAGGAGTTCGAGACCATCCTGGCCAACATGGTGAAACACCATCTCTGCTAAAAATACAAAATTAGCAGGATAACCCCAGCTACCAGCTGTTCGGGAGGCTGAGGCAGGAGAATCACAACCCAGGAGGCAGACATTGCAGTGAACCAAGATCATGCCATTGAACTCCAGCCTGAGCAAAAAGAGCAAAAAAACACTAAAAACTCCATCTCAAAAAATAAAAAGACAAAGATAAATGCACTAAGCTTTCAATCTGAAAAGCTATAAATGGCTGAATAAGTAAATAAATAAAACAGATCTAGGGCAAATAGTAGAAAAAGTTAATAAAGACAGAAATTAATATTACAAAATATGGTATATCTGACAAATCTAAGAAGTTGTTCTAAGAAAAGTAAATTTAAAAGCAAAAATTAAAAACAAAAATGTTTAGGTTATTCAAGAAAAAAACTGGGAAACACACAAATAGCAAACATTTAAAGTAAGAAATACTACAGACATTTTAAAAAATGAGAATGGTATTTAAAATCCTTATTGTAATCAACTTGAAAATCTCATGAACCAATTTTCTCTGAAAAAAATGAGTTAACAAAATTGAGTCAAGACGAAACAAAAAAGCTGAACAAACCAGTAATTATGGGGGGGAAAATTGAAAAAAAAAAAGTCATCAAAGAATTATTTCAAAGCAAGATGCCAGACCCAGTTGGTTTGATGGGTGAGCTCTTTGCTGTACTCATGGAACAGATAATTCCCATGTTATAGAGCCTGTTCCCAAAGTTGGAAAGCACATCAATTTACTTTATAAAATTAGCTTGGCCTTGATTCCAAAGCTGACAAAAATAGACCAAAGCTACAGACAAATCCCACTAATGAATACAGATGGAAAACTCCAATATAAAGTGTTAACAAACAATTCTAACAAAAATTTCAAGGAACAGTCTCTTTTGAGCAACTACGTATATTCTAGAAATTCTAAAATAATTACTGTTAGGAAATTAATATAATCAATTTTTAAAAAGTTTTTCTAGAGACAGGGTCTCACTCTGTTGCCCAGTCTGGAGTACAGTGGCACAATCATAGCTCACTGCAGCCTCAGTCTCCGGGACTAAGGTGATCCATCTTCCTCAGTCACCCAAGTAGGTGGGACTATAGGTATACACTATCACGCCTGGCTAATTTTTTTTTTTAATTTTTAGTACAGACAGGGTCTTGCTATGCTGCCACAGCTGGTTTTGAACTACTGGCCTCAAGTGATCCTTCTGCTTCACCCTCCCAAAGTGCTGAGATTACAGGCATGAGCCACTGTGCCTAGTCATGGAAATCAATATAATAATTTAAAAACGAAAAATCGGCCGGGCACAGTGACTCACGCCTGTAATCCCAGCACTTTGGGAGGCCAGCATGGTCAACAGAGTGAAACCCCATCTCTACTAAAAATACAAAACTTAGCTGGGTCCAGCGGCAGGTACCTGTAATCCCAGCCACTCGGGAGGCTGAGGCAGGGGGAATAGCTTAAATCAAGGAGTCGGAGGTTGCAGTAAGCCGAGATCACAATACTGCACTCCAGCCTAGAGACAGAGTAAGACTCTATCTCAAAAAAAAAAAAAAAAAAAAAAGGAAGAAAAATCACATAATCATCCAATAGTTGCTTAACAGATATTTGACAAAAAGTCAACACCAACCTAGGCAACATAGTAAGACACCATATCTTAAAATAAAATAAAATAAAATTTTTTTAATTGTAAATTAGCAACACACCTATAGTCCCAGCTACTCTGGAGACTGATATGGCAGGATTGCTTGAGCCTGGGAGGTATAGGCCGCAGTGAGTGGGGATCATGCCACTGCAATCCAGCCTGCACAACAAAGCAAGACCCTGTCCCAAAAAAACTCAATACCCTTCCCGACTTCTCTTCTTTAACCTTCAGCAATTAACAAAGCAAAAAGATTCCTAGTCAGAAAGGTGCCCAAAAATGAAATAAAATAAAGAAGAAGAAAGCAAAAAGGTTACTAACACCCAGCCTTACACCTAGAAGTCATTTACTTGACGGCATTTCTTTATCACCACTAAAACAGAAAGTTTTATGCAAAGCAACTAACATGAAATAGAAATATAATTATCTCTTAGGATTAATGAAATTATCAGTGTCACAACCCACATAAAAGTCTACCAAGTAGGCCAGGCGAGGTGGCTCATGCCTGTAATCCCAGAACTTTGGGGAGGCCGAGGCAGGGAAACCACCTGAGGTCATGAGTTCAAGACCAACCTGGCCTGGCCAACATGGTGAAACCTGCTCTCTACTAAAAACACAAAAATTAGTTGGGCGTGGTGGCAGGCACCTGTTATCCCAGCTACTCAGGACATGATAATCACTTGAACCTGGGAGGTGGAGTTTGCAGTGAGCCAAGATCATGCCACTGCACTCCAGCCTGGGTGACAGAGTGAGACTCTGTCTCAAAAAAAAAAAAAAAAGCCTACCAAGCAAACTCAAAAGAAACTACAGCAAACCTATACTAAAGAACTCAGACAGATTACAAAAGAAAATGCAGAAACTAACAGCCATCTACCAACAATATTGAGTTAGAAGACAGAATAAGAAAAGATCCCACTAAAAATAATATCAAAGCTTTTTAAAATTTAAAGTGGAATCCATTTAAAGATACCTTCAAAATTATCTGAATTAATTTAAAAACATTCCATGTTCCCAGGTAGGCAGATTGAGTATGAAAATTCCCCATTAACTTTCCATATGACAGGACTCCATAAAATCTCAAGAGAATTTTTTATGGGGGCATGGAGAGTAGGAAAAGGGGGAGAATCTGACAAAATTGTTAAGATTCATCTAGTGATGTGATATATGCAAAGAAAAGAGGCACGAAGACTTTGGAAAAAAGAGAAATTTAACTGACAGATATTAAAACATAATTTTACAATAGCTAAGACATTGGAGAGGCTAATGAAACAATAAATGCAAAGTCCCTAACCAGGCTCAAGTTCACATATGTCTTTAACATATGCTGAAGCAACTCAAGTCACTGGGGAAATAGATGGATTATTCAATAAGCAGTGCTAAAGCAATCAGTTACATATTAGGGAAGAAAACAACTTAGAACCATACTCATACTGTGCACAAAAATAAATTCATTTGGATGCAGAATTACATGTGAAAAAATAAAACCATAAAGACCTAGGAAAAAACAGAGGTGACCATTTACCTGATCTCAGAATGGGGAATGTCTTCCAAAGAATGAAAGAAAATGCTGAAAACTTAATGGGTGACAGATTGGACCACAAAAAGTTAAAAAATACAAAGTTTGAATGCAAATGAAACACTGGAAAAACATTTACAAATGATAAGACAAAGAATAATAGCCTTAACATATAAAGAGTTCTTTCAACACCAAAAGAGAAAAATGCACACTTCAATATAAAAAAGAGCAAAGGACATTAATAGGGCAATAAACACTTTTTTAAAATCACTCAATATCCTTCAACAAATCACAGCTTTAAAAAGTAGGGTGGAGGCCACTCTGCCTATAGAGTAGCCATTCTTTATTCCTTCATTTTCCTTTTTTTTTTTTTTTTTGAGATGGAGTCTCGCTCTATCATCCAGGCTGGAGTGCAGTGGCACGATCTCAGCTCACTGCAACCTTCGCCTCCCAGGTTCAAGAGATTCCCCTGCCTCAGACTCCAGAGTAGCTGGGATTACAGGCATCTGCTCACTGTGCCCAGCTAATTTTTGCATTTTTAGTAGAGACAGGGTCTCACCACGTTGGCCAGGCTGGTCTCAAACTCCGGCCTCAGGTGATCCGCCCGCCTCGGCCTCCCAAAGTACTGGGATTACACACGTGAGCCACTGCGCCCAGCCTTCCTTTACTTTCTTAACAGATTTGCTTTCCTTAAAAAAAAAAAAAAAGTAGGGTGGAAGTGGGGGACCTCAGAGATATAACAATCAATGAATGAATCTTCCCAAACCCAGGTTCAAGCAAACCAAATGTAAAACTGTAAAACGACATGTTTGAGACAAATGGTGAGACTTGTTACCACTGGTAGGTGTGATAATGATATGGTAATTGTGTAAGATAATGTTCTGTTTTTTGATGTAGAAGAATTAAAATAAAGAAAATGACCTATTTTAATGAGATGCATGCTGAAGAATCTAGGATAAAATGTCAGGACGTCTAGAACATACTTTAAAATACCTCAAAAGTACTGAGAAGCCAGAAGATCAGAGCAAAAAAGTAAAAATTAAGAAAATAAAAATACTTCAGCCAAAAAGAAACAGGAAAAGCACATCTGTCATAATGTTATAGTTATCAAATAGGAAAAAAAATTTTTTTTTACAAATAATATCCAATATATGCCAAGGTACAATATAGACCTGCAATTTCCGCCACTGCTGATGGGAGGGTAAAGGTCTCATGAGTATCCTTTATTTGAAATGCCTGGGACTGGAAGGGTTTCAGATTTCAGATTTTTTCAGATTTTGATGTATTTGCACATACATAATAAGATATCTTGGGCCGGGCATGGTGCCTCACACCTGTAATCCCAACACTTTGGGAGGCAGAGGTGTGTGGACCACCTGAGGTCGCAAGTTTGAGACCAGCCTGGCCAACATAGTGAAACCCCATCTCTACTAAAAATACAAAAACTGCTGGGTGTGGTGGTGCATGCCTGTAATTCCAGCTACTTGGGAGGCTGAGACAGAAGAATCACTTGAACCCAAGAGGCAGAGGTTGCAGTGAGCCGAGATCATACCACTGCACTCCAGCCTGGGCGACAGAGCGAGACTCCATCTTAAAAAAATAAATAAATAAGAAAAAGAAGTTATCGTGGGGGATAGGACTCAAGTCTAAACATAGAATTTATTTATGTTTCCTATGTATATAGGCTAATTTTATACAATTTTTGGTGTTTGTTTTCTTTTTTTTGAGACCAAGTCTCTCTCTATTGCCCAGGCTGGAGTGCAGTGGCACAATCTTGGCTCACTGCAACCCCCACATTCTGGGGTCAAGCAGTTCTCCTGCCTCAGCCTCCCAAGTAGCTGGGTTTACAGGCGCCTGCCACCATACCCAGCTAATTTTTGTATTTTTTGTAGAGACGGGGTTTCACCATGTTGGCCAAGCTCGTCTCCAACTCCTGACTTCAGGTGATCGGTGATCCACTTGCCTTGGCCTCCCAAAGTGCTAGGAATACAGGCATGAAACATTGAACCCAGCCTATACCATATATATATCTCCCACCCCCGCCCCGAGACAGAGTCTCACTCTGTCACTAGGCTGGAATGGAATGCAGTGGCACAATCTCGGCTCACTGCAACCTGTGCCTCCCAGGTTCAAGCGATCCTCCTGCCTCAGCCTTCTGAGTAGCTGGAACTACAGGCACATGCCACCACACCTGGACAACTTTTTGTATTTTTAGTAGAGAGGGGGTTTCACCATGTCTGCCAGGATGGTCTCAATCTCTTGACCTCGTGATCCACCTGCCTAGGATTCCCAAAGTGCTAGGATTACAGGCGTGAGCCACCGTGTCCAGCCCTACGATATTCTTAATAATTTTATGTATCAAAGTTTGTGTACACTGAACTATTAAAAAGGAAAGGTGTTAAGTGTAGAATTCTCCACTTGTGGTATGTCAGCGCTCAAAAAGCGTTGGATGTTGGAGCATTTCCAATTTTGGATTTTCATTTTAGGGATGCTCAACCTGTAGAACTCTCTGGAAGGTAACCTAGCAACATGTGTCAAAAACCTTGTTTAAACCTAGCAAGTCCACATTGAATGATGGATCTCAAATAAATTTTCAGCAGTGAGCACAAAGATTTATAATCTTGAAAGTTTCTCACAGCATTATTTACTACTGTAAAATATTGAAAACTAACCAAATGTTCAATCTTAAATTTTCACACAGCTGTATGATAGATTACTACCAGGCAGTCATCAAAAACTAAATTTCAGGAGAATAATTAAAGCCATACTCTTACATTTTATGGAGAAATAGCTATGTAAATGGTATGGCAACTCTTCAATAAATTAAAAATAGTTGCCAGGCACAGTGGCGCATGCCTATAGTCCCAGCTACTCGGGAGGCTGAGGTGGAGGATGACAAGGCCAGGAGATGAAGACTGATATGCACTGAGAGTAGCCATTGCACTTCAGCCTTGGAAACACAGCAAGACCCATCTCTAAAAAATTAAAATATAATTAGCGTATGATCCGACAATCCCACATCTGGGTATATACCCAAAAGAACTAAAAGCACGGACTTGAATATTGCAAGAAAAAGATAGGCAGGGAAAAAAAAAAAGAAAAAATGAGGCCAGCCACGGTGGCTTATGCCTGTAATCCCAGCACTTTGGGAGGCCGAGGCAGGCAGATTACCTGAGGTCAGGAGTTCAAGACCAGCCTAGCCAACATGGTGAAACTCCGTCTCTACTAAAATACAAAAGATTAGCCAGACATGGTGGCGGGCACCTGTCATCACCCTAGCCACATGACAGGCTGAGGCAGGAGAATCGCTTGAACCCAGGAGACAGGGGTTGCAATGAGCCAAGATCGTGCCACTGTACTCCAGCCTGAGCAACAGAGCGAGACCCTGTCTCAAAAAAAAAAAAAAGAAAAAGAAAAAAACCTTTTGACGCATGTTACAACATGAAAAGCCTTGAGGACATTACAAAATAAGCCAGTCATAAAAGGACAAATACCATACAGTTCCAGTTACATAAACTACCTGGAAAAGCCAAATTCATAGAAGCAGAAAGTAGAATGTAGCTGCCCGGGACTGGTGGAAGGAGAGGAGGGGGAGTTATGATTTAATGGGTACAGAATTTCAGTTTTGCAAGGTGTAAAGAGTCCTGGGACAGATGGTGGTGACGGCTGTACAATGAGGTGAATGGACTTAACACCACTAAACTGTACACCTAAAAATTATTAACGTGATTAATTCTATATCATGTATATTTTATCACAAATAAAAATAAATGCAAATCAGGCACGGTGGCTCACACCTGTAATCCCAGCACTTTGGGAGGCTGAGCTGGGTGGATCACCTGAGGTCATGAGTTCCAGACCAGCCTGGCCAACATAGTAAAACCCCGTCTCTAATAAAAATAAAAAAATTAGCCGAGAGTGGTGGCATGCGCCTGCAGTCCCAGCTACTTGAGAGGCCAAGGCAGGAGAATCACGGAACACGGGAGGCAGAGGTTGTGGTGAGCCGAGATCGCGCCACTGCACTCCAGCCTGGGCAACCGAGCGAGACTCCATCTCAAAAAAAATAAATATATATTGGTATATTTTTAAAGAGAAAAAGTCATATTGCAAAATATTATTTTCATGTATAATCTCAATTTTGTTTCACTGATGTCATAAACATCAATATATGTCTACAAACATGAAAAAAAGCTCATCAGAACAAGGACCTGAGGGGGAAAAAAATTATTTAAAAGACAAAATTAAAAAGCTCAAAAATGTATACATCAAAATGTTAACAACAGTCAGGTGTAGTGGTGCCCACCTGTGGTTCTAGCTACTCAGGAGGCTGAGGCAGGAGGACGGCTTGAGGCTGGAGCTCGAGGCTACAGTGAGCTGTGATCATGCCTATAAATAGTCACTACACTCCAGCCTGGGCAACATAGTGAGATCCCATCTCAATTTAAAAATCAATTAAATGATGGCCGGGCGTGGTGGCTCACGCCTGTAATCCAAGCACTTTGGAGGCCAAGGCGGGCGGATCACCTGAGGTCGGGAGTTCAAGACCAGCCTGACCAATATGGTGAAACCCTGCCTTAAAAAAAAAAAAAAAAAATTAATTAAATGGCCAGATGCAGTGGCTCACACCTGTAATCCTAGCACTTTGGAAGGACAAGGCAGGCAAATCACTTGAGCTCAGGAGTTCCAAACCATCCTGGTAACATAGTGAAACCGACTCTCTACTAAAAATACGAAATACAGCCAGGTCGGGGTGGCATGTGCCTGTGGTCCCAGCTACTAGGGGTGGGGACTGAGGTGGGAGGATCACTTGAGCCCAGGAGCAGAGGCTGTGGTCAGCCGAGATCATACCACTTCACTCCAGCATGAGTAACAAAGTGAGAAACCTGTCTCAAAAAAATAAATAAATAAAAATAAAAAATAATTAAAGTAAATTTTTGTTTGTTTGTTTGTTTTTTGAGGCTGAGTCTTGCTCTGTTACAGGCTGGAGTGCAATGTTACAATCTCGGCTTACTGCAATCTCCACCTCCTGGGTCCAAGCGATTCTCCTGTCTCAGCCACCTGAGTAGCTTGGATTAGAGGCACCCACCACTGCCCCCAGATAATTTTTTATTTTTTTTAGTAGAGATGGGGTTTCGCCATGTTGGCCAGGCTGGTCACAAAATCCTAACCTCAGGTGATCCACTGCCTCAGCCTCCCAAAATATCGGGATTACAGGCGTGAGCCACTGTGCCCAGCAGTAAAATTGCTTTTAAAAAAAACATTAACAATAACTATCAGGCCAGGTGCAGTGGCTCACACCTGCAATCCTAGCACTTGGGGAGGCCGAGGCAGGCGGATCACTTGAGGTCAGGAGTCCGAGAGCAGTCTGGCCAACATGGTAAAACCCCATCTCTACTAAAACTACAAAAAAATTAGCTGGGCGTGGTGGCATGCATGTGTAATCCCAGCTACTTGGGAGGCTGAGGCAGGAGGATCACTTAAACCTGGGAGGTGGAGGTCACAGTGAGCCGAGATCATGCCACTCAACTCCAGCCTGGGCAACAGAGTAAGACTCCATCAAAAAAAAAAAGGAAAGAAAAGAAAAGAAAAGAAAGAAAGAAAAAACGATAACTATCACTAGGTGCTGTGCTTACAGGCAAATTTTGTTTTATTTTGTTTTATTTGCGTATGTGTGCTTTTCCATAGTTTACAGTCTCTACAATAACTTTCGTTAGCCAAAAGCAAAAGTACACTGGCTGGGCAAATGAAGAAGAAAAAAGGACGCTCATGCTGCTTGCTGCATCCTAATGCGAGGCTATCCTCAAGTATATTTCCCAAGTATCGCAATAAATACAATTTTCCCTTATGATCAGATTACAAAAGGCTGGCTAGCGTTTGGGAAAATCAACACCAACTCAGAAGACAAAGCAATCAGGGAGTTCTCTGCAGGATTAAAAGGAGGCACATCTCTGGTCTTAAATAATTCCTCAGGCCAAAGTGGGTTCAGCACATCTCTATGCGCCCAGCAGAAAGGAAAAGACCAGAGGAGGCTCAAAGACCTTTCAAGTGGCCCATCGCTTAAAAGGACAGGCTTGGAAAGAAAAGAAAGACTCTTAAATCAATGCAACACGCTCACTGGGACTCAACGCTCCCCACCACCAGCACTCTCTTAAGCTACATCCACTTTCAGAAAATACTTTGTAGACATCAAGAGAAAAAGGAGCCTTTCTTTCCATGCCATTCATTCGCCACATATGGTACCGCTCTGAATAGAGTCTTTATGAAGGACGGCCCAATACCACAGCCATGGGCCATGCCACTGACCACAAACAGCAATAAATAGATGAGGATTTATACGTCCGTGACGTACAGGCATGCTGGCTAATTCAGATGGTGTTTCCATCACATTCCAACGTCCAGTAAATGTTTACTGAGTGCCGAGTAAGCACAGGGCACTATTTGTAACACTGTCCCAGACAGACACACACACGCACACACACACACATATATACACAGCTCCTTTGTTCTGTTTTAGGGTTCAGGCTAGAAAAAGTAATGATTTAGGTTAGAGGCATCTGACAGTTTCATTCAACAAATTACACATCTCCTGCATTGGGAAGAGGAGCAGAAAGTTTCCAGTCCCTGAGGAAGGATCAAGGGTCACACACCACTGCATCCCACTAATAGAGGACCTGGACAAAGAGGGCTAAACTCTGCAAGGAGGCAGAGAGGAGTCCTCAGCCTTCCTAAAACTCCAAAGACGGCATCCAAGGAGAACAGAGGTACCACAGCCCCTAGTCCTGGGGAAAACTACAGCATCAGGTTCATCTGCCAGGTCCTCCCATCCCCACCAATGAATCACGTCGGCGCCCCCTTCATCATACGTACTTTTGCCCCCATTGTTCTTCAAGACGTTGGAGAGGTTGACAGACGCGGTGCCTAGCAGTTCATTTCTCAAGGTATGGCAGCTCCAGACCTTTAAATCCAAATGACTCTGGGCCGTGACATTCCTGGAAAACAAATACCTGATTCACTACATCCAAGCAATCATTCCTATAACTTAGAAGAGTTAAACTAAACTGCTGACATCTTGGGGAGGGGGAAATCAAAACAGACAGATACCCACATATATCCCTGCCCCCCTCAAAGCTGACGCTGTAACCCTCCAGCTAATAATGAACGCTCACGCTCTATGAGCTCAATGGTGTAGGAACACCTAAAGAGAGGCACCTTGGGTACCACAGACAGAAAAAGTCAGAGGTGCCACAGGGGAATCTGTACCTCCCACAACCCCCTCGGAGCACCCTCTCTCTTTCCCCATCTTACTGCATTCAAAAAGAAGGGGCTTTTGCTTACAAAATGATGATTTCATTCCAGAGCAGCTCAGAGCTCCCAATGCGCTTCCCAGTCTTCTTGGTCTCGCTGGGGAGTCCATCCACCGCCACCTCCACGTAGGAGTTAATTCGAGGTTGACGATTATGCACCTTGGGCTTTGCAGACACCACTGGGTGAGAAAGAAAGAAAAAGTCAAAGATGAGTCCCAGGGCTCCCAGATGCCCCCCTGTGGCAGATGTTCCAGCTCTTTTTCATTGTTTCTTTAAAAAATAAATCAGTAACTTTTGTTTTGTCTTGATTTTAAAAACTTTTTAAAGAAAGGTGAGTACACACACAAAAAACAATATGAAATATAAGAAAAAAAATCATCCCTAACCTGAAACCACTGGGATAACCGCCAGTGACCATCATTACCAGTTCATCATTGGGAAATTGCCTTCCAGATTTTCATCTTTTATTTCTTCAATTGTGTAAAAATTCTTCCCCCATAAGTCAATCTTAAATGACTGTAATATAAGCCCATAACAGGAATATGTTAACTATTCTTTCATTGCTGAATAGACTGCTTGCAATTATTCACTCTGGGAAAATTATTGTGAAAGCATACATCTGCATGCCTTTCTTGAGTATTCCTCCAAAGGACATGAATATTTTTTAAGTTCTTAAAACTTCCCATTCCTTTCCAAGAAAGGTAAACCCATGTAGCCCCCCATCAGGACTACCAGAGTATATTCATTTCACCAGAGGGCTATGCTTTTTCACTTTTACAAATCACATGAGTTAAAACCACATAGTAGAGGCTGGGTGCGGTGGCTCATGCCTGTAATCTTAGCACTTTGGGAGGCCGAGGCCGGTGGATTGCTGTGGATTGCCTGAGCTCAACAGCTGGAGATCAGCCTGGGCAACACGGCGAAACCCCGTGTCTACTAAAATACAAAAAATTAGCTGGGCATGGGCGCCTGTAGTTCCAGCTACTCGGGAGGCTAAGGCAAGAGAATAACTTGAACCCGGCAGGCTGAGGTTGCAGTGAGCCGAGATCATGGCACTTCACTCCAGCCCGGGCAACAGGGCGAGACTCCGTCTTCAAAAAAAAAAAAGCAAACAAACAAAACAAAACACATAGTGAGATAACAGCTAAGGCCAGGCATGGTGGCTCATGCCTGGAATCCCAGCATTTTGGGAGGCCAAGGCAGGAGGACTCCTTCAGCACAGGAGTTCAAGGGTTTAAGAACAGCCTGGGAACATAGCAAGACCCCATATCTAATATATATATTTTTTTGCACGACAGAGTTTTGCTCTCGTTGCCAAGGCTGTAGTGTAATGGCACAATCCTGGCTCACTGCAACCTCCCCCTCCTGGATTAAAGCGATTCTCCTGCCTCAGCCTCGGGCTGGGATTACAGGTGCATGCTACCACACCCGGCTAATTTTTGTATTTTTAGTAGAGACGGGGTTTCACCATATTGGCCAGGCTGGTCTCGAACTCCTGACCTCAGGTGATCCACTTGCCTCGGCCTCTCAAAGTGATGGGATTACAGGCGTGAGCTACCTCGCATGGCCAGTTTATAAATTTTAATTGAAATAAAAATATTTAAGATTTTATGAATACTTATTAAAGACACTATGCCATGTGCATACATTATCTAACTGAATCCTCACAACAAACCCATGAGGCAGGGAATACATTATCACCCCATTTTATCCAGGAGAAAACAGGCCTTGAGAGGCGAGGTCATTGCCCGCGGCTACGTAGCCAGACTGTGCAGCCAGCCGGCCTGATTCCACACCATGCTACACATCATTATTGAACTTTACTTATTTGTTCTATTGTTGTTCTGTGGAATATTAGATTTAACTTATCTAATATGAAATATTAAGAAGATTATCTTGATTTATTTCCATTAAAATTTACGAATTGGCTGGGCACGGTGGCTCACACCTGTAATCCCAGCACTTTGGGAGGCCGAGGTGGGCCACTGAGGTTGAATATTTTTTCAGTGTGTCGTTAGCCATCTACGTACGTTTCTTCTTCTGCTCACAGCCCTCATGTGGCAACAATTCTAATATTCATTTGGGACCAGCAAACCGAAGTCTGACTCACGGAGCGCAGAGCTAGCAAGCATCACAACGAGGAGCTAGACGAGCATCCTAGTGTACCTCACCCACGGTGGAAACACCAGGTCGCCAGGGTGAAACACATCTAGACGTCTCCCACCCTGCCCCAAATCAGAGATACAACTGAAGCTCCCTTGCCCATGATGGCAAGACTATCCTAGCCTGAGCTTCCCTGTTTGAGTAGAAGCAAATCTCTCCCCCCAGACTCTTCGGAAAGGTGACAGTCCTACAATGGTGTCTACAACTTAGCAAAGGCCAAACTCACCTTCAGATTTTTTTATAGCAGTCACTGTCTTCTCCAGGCCCCAAAGGAACAGAAGGGAGCAAGGCAAGAGATTTTTAAAAATCAGCTGTGGCTAAGATTCAGAAGCAACAAGGGACAGTACTAGGAATAAACGTTTATGATACTGAGGCATGGCCCAGGGTAGAAAAATGAGGCGCAGTGATGAACACATGGACCAAGGTTAACTGAGGCCACCTGGTGGTAACAGCATGGATCTACATGCCTTTAAAAAAAATGGAGACTACAAACGGTGCCAAGACTTAGGACATTTGACTTTACAATGGAGCAAAAGTGATATGCATTCAGTAAAAATGGCATTTTAAATTTTGGATTTTGGTCTTTTTGCAGAATAGTCATATGCGATACTCTGGGTAGAGGCAGTGAGCCCAAGCCCCAGTCAGCCACATGATCACAGGGCAAACAACTGATACTCGGCCATATCCTGCTTCGCCAGATCATCTCACCTAGCTGCGGGTTATGGAAGTGTCCTCAGCACATGCAGGTGTCCTCAGCACATTTAGGGTAGGCTAGGCTAAGCTATGACACTCGGCAGGTTAGGAGTGTCAGATGCATTCTCAACTTATGATATTTTCAACTTATGACAGATATTTCAGGATGTAACCCCACTGTAAGTTAAGGAGTCTCTGTGCTCATACGTATGCACATTTTTTCCTGAAACTCTGAGAGTAAGCTGTAGACGCTGTGCCCCTTTACTCCTAAACACTTCTAGGTAATATTTCCCAACAAACACATTTTCTAACATAACCAATAGCACAATGATCAAAATCAGGACTTTTTAATTTTTTATAATACTAAGATTTAATCTACAGACTTTTTTTATAATACTAAGATTTAATCTAAAGACTTTATTCACGTTTTGTCAATTGTCCTATCAATGCCCATCATAGCAAAAAAAAAAAGAGAGAGAGAGAGCAAGAGAGCAAAAGAGCAAGAAAGCAAGAAAGAAGGAAAGAAAGATTTGTTCTGGTACAGGCCCCAATCTAGGATTGTATGTGGCATTTAGCATTCTTATTTTGAAGCCGGGCGTGGTGGCCCACACCTGTAATCCGAGCTCTTTGGGAGGCTGAGGCAGGCGGATCACTTGAGGCCAGGAGTTTGAGACCCACCCAGGCAACATAACAAAACCCTGTCTCTACTAAAAATACAAAAATTAGCTGGGCATGGTGGGGCACAACAGTAGTTCCAGCTACTCAGGAGCCTGAGGCACGAAAATTGCTTGAACCCGGGAGGTGGAGGTTGCAGTGAGCTGAGATCGCACCACTGCACTCCAGCCTGGGCGATGGAGCAAGACTGTCTCAAAAAAAAAAAAAAAAAAAAAAAAGTTGAAATAAAACAATAAATACTGTATACTCTTCACCAATTGTTATCATTTTGCCACATCTGCTTTCTGTTGGGGGGGGGGGTGTGTCTACAGCATCACTACCCAAGAGAACTTATGTGATGACAAAAATGTTCCACATCTGTACTGCCCAATACCCTCCCATGAGACACATGTGCCTACTGACACTTGAAATATGGCTAGTGCAAATAGGATATGATTCTTAAATGTTAGATAATTTTAATGAAATGTAAATAGTTCTATGTGACTACAGTGACTATTCTATTGAACACCACAAGTTATAGATAAATGTCATCTATGTCGCTATGTATGTATGTGTGTGTTTATATATCCACACTTTTTTTCTTGGTAAACCATTTAAAAGTAGGTTGTAGACAGGCTGGAGTACAGTGACACGATCACAGCTCACTGCAGCCTCGACCTCCTTGGCTGAAGCGATCCTCTCACCTCAGCTTCCAGAGTAGCTGGGACTACCAGCATGCACTACCACGCCTGGCTAACTTTTTAATTTCTTTGTGGAGATGGGGTTTCGTCCCAATGGCCAGGCTGATTTCAAACTCCTGGGCTCAAGGAATCTGCCTGGCCTCAAGTGATCCACCCGCCAGAGCTTGCCAAAGTGTTGGGATTACAAACATGAGCCACTGTCCAGTCCCCAAACATATTTTTAAAGCCATTTTCCCCCCAATTCAGTATCTAATCAATAAATGGGAATTGCCTGTGGCTACTATCTCCTTAATCTTTTAAAGTCTAGCATGTCCTCCCTTCTTTTCCATGGCAATGATTTTTGTTTAACTTTAGTTTTTTTCTTGTATAATCCTAGCAGCTTTGCCAAGGTGACAATGATTTTTAAAGACTTTCACCAGCTGTTTTATAGAATGCACCAAATTCTACATGTATCTGATTGTGAAACTGCCTTTGCAAAACTATGACAGAGAAGTCCAACACAGTTGACTCCATCTGACTTCTGATGTCCAAGCTGTCCTTGGTCATTCATTCCTGGGCATGGGCCAAGCTTATTTTGAGAGAAATTTATAGTTTTACCTTTTTTTTTTTTTTTGAGACAGTGTCTCCCTCTCCCGGCTAAGCTGGAATGCAGTGGTGTGATCTGGTCTCACTACGGCCTCCACCTCTGGGGCTCAAGTGATCCTCCCACCTCAGCCTCCCAAGCAGCTGGGACTACAAGTGTGAGCCACCAGGACTGGCTCATATTTGTATTTTTTGTAGTGATGGCATTTCCACGTCGCCCAGGCTAGTCTCAAACTTTGAAGATGAGCTCAAAGCAATCCACCCACCTCAACCTCCCAAAGTGATGGGATTACAGCCATGAGCCACTACACCCAGCCTATAGTTTAATCTTAAAGCAAGGATAGCTGGGCATGGTGGTTCACGCCTATAATCCCAGCACTTTGGGAGGCTGAGGTGGGTGGATCCCTTGAGGCCAGGATTTTGAAACCAGCCTTGCCAACTTGGTGAAACCTCATCTCTACTAAAAATACAAAATTTAGCCAGGTGTGGTGGTGCACACCTATAGTCCCAGCTACTTGGGAGGCTGAGGCACAAGAATTGCTTGAACCTGGGAGGTGGAACGTGCAGTGAGCTGAGACTGTGCCACTGCACTCCGCCTGGGTGACAGAGCAAGGCCCTGTCTCAAAAAAAAAAAAAAAAAAGCAAAGATAGTAACAGCCCTTCCCTAAACTAAACCACCTTTGTAAAACTAATGAACAGCCACAAGCTTAGGATTATGGGAGGGGTCTGAATCCTAATTAGAGGTAGGTATAGTTGCTATAATCCCTTACGCTCAGGAGTCATGTGACACAAGGTCACAAGATTTGTGACCTCTGGCCGGGCATGGTGGCTCACGCCTGTAATCCAAGCACTTTGGAGGCCAAGGTGGGTGGATCACCTGAGGTCAGGAGTTCAAGACCAGCCTGACCAACATGGTGAAACCCCATCTTTAAAAAATAAAAATAAAAATAAATAAAAAAGATTTGTGACCTCCCCAATTGCTCCTGTATGTAACTCCGCTATTGCAGAACCTAAGGTCTTTTGAGATTTTTTCTGACTTTCTGGCAACCTACTGACCTTGCCTGGGCCCATGACTTGACTCATGATACAAATCATCCTGTGGCTTCACCCAGAAGCGGACTCAGCATAGAAGGACCATTTTCTACACCTCTATAATCCCATCCCCAACCAATCAGCAGCACCCATTCCCTAGTCCCCTGCCTGTCAAATTGTCCATAAAAACCCTAATTTCTGAGCCTCCAGGAAGACTGATTTGAGGGATAACTCTGTCTTCCCATGTGGCCCGTTTTGTGTCAATTAAACTCTTTCTCTAATGCAATGCTACAGTCTTAGTGAATTGTTTTTTCTTTTCTTTTTTTTAAGACAGAGTCTCACTCTGTTGCCCAGACTGGAGTACAGTGGTGCGATCTCAGCTCACTGCAACCTCCACCTCCTGGACTCAAGCAATTCTCTGCCTCAGGCTCCCGAGTAGCTGGGATTACAGGCACCTGCCACTGTGCCCAGCTAATTTTTTCAGTGTTTCACCATCTTGTTCAGGCTGGTCTTGAACTCCTGACCTCATGATCCACCCGACTCGGCCTCTCAAAGTGCTGGGATTGCAGACGTGAGCCACTGTGCCCAGCAGTGAATTTATTTTTTCTGTGCAGTGGGCAAGAAGAACCCACTGGGTGATTACAATTGTTTCCTCCTGATTAGATTCAGTTTAAAGGCCAGGCACAGTCGCTCAACCTGTAATTGTAACATTTTGGGAGTCTGAGGCAGAAGGCCACCTGAGCTCAAGAATTCGAGACAAGCCTGGGCACCACAGCAAGACCCCGTATCTACAAAAAACAAAATATTAGCCAGGTGTAGTGGCTCACACCTGTAGTCCCAGTTACGTGGGAGGCTGAGATGGGAGGATCCCTGGAACCCGGGAGGTTGAGGCTGCAGTGCACTATAATTGTGCCACTGCACTCTAGCATAGGTGACAGAGTGAGGCCCTGAATCAAAAGAAAGAATAATACTACATAAGTTATGTCGTGTATCTCTTATCACATACATTAGGTTGTCCTGCAATTGGGGATACCAAGTTTGAACACTTGCTTAATGTGGAGTTGGCCAGGTCTCTCTACTGACACATTTGTAACTTATTGTTCATTGGCAGGGTGGTATTTTTAATGTTTGTTGTTCTTAAAAGACAGGCCAAAATAAAGGTCTCAAGACACAAGCAAGTTTATCCAGAAAGTCTCTTTCATGAAATGTATCTCTGGCCGTGTGGCACTGACTCATGCCTGTAATCCCAGCACTTTGCGAGGCCAAGGCAGGCAGATCACCAGGTCAGGAGTTCAAGACCAGCCTGACCAACATGGTGAAACCCTGTCTCTACTAATAGAAAAATGAGCTGGGTGTGGTGGGCGCACCTGTAATCCCAGCTACTCATGAGGCTGAGGCAGGAGAACTGCTTGAACCCAGAACGGAGGTTGCATTGAGCCAAGATCGTGCCACTGCACTCCAGCCTGGGCAACAAAGTAAGACTCCATCTCAAAAAAAAAAAAAGAAGGGAAAAGAAAAGAAACATATCTTTTTTTTATTTTTTTATTTTTATTTTTTATTTTTTAAAGATAGGGTTTCACCATGTTGGTCAGGCTGGTCTTGAACTCCCGACCTCAGGTGATCCGACTGCCTTGGCCTCCAAAGTGCTTGGATTACAGGCGTGAGCCACCACACCCGGCCTAGAAATATATCTTTATACAAGGAGTCATGACTTCATGTGGGATTTAGCTTTTAAAGTCAACAAACAAGGCAAAAATCACATAATAACAAAATTATACACTGAAAAAGCTCTTAAGAAGGGACCACAATAGAGTGTGGCATCTGGTCTCTCAATAAGTTCCAAACAGCCCATTTTTTGTTTTATTACACTATGCTTTTCAGAGATCAATTTATCAGTGTTCCTCTAGTAAAATACCAAATAAAATAGCTGGCCTACATTTAAGGGCCTTGATGCATTTAAAAATATACCTTAAACCTTTAGGATGATGCTGTGGGCAGGCACAGTGGAACTGGGAACCACACAGTCACACCCCACAGGTTACACTATCAGCTTTCTTCAAGAAATGCATGGGAAAAAGAACCACCTGCATTATATAAATAGTTATTTCTCTTTCTCTTTCCACCCACAATTTTCTTGAATGGTATTACTAAATCTCTGTAGGTTAAATATGCATATAATGCCTGGCCAGGCACCGTGGCTCATGCCTGTAATCCCAGCACTTTGGGAGGCCAAGGCAGGTGGATCATGAGGTCAAGAGTTCGAGACTAGCCTGGGCAATATGGTGAAACCCCGTCTCTACTAAAACCACAAAAAAAAAAATTAGCCGGGCATGGTGGTGCACTAGTCCCAGCTACTGAGGAGGCTGAGACAGAAGAATCACTTGAACCTCAGAGGCAGAAGTTGCAGTGAGCCGAGATCCCACCACTGTACTCCAGCCTGGGCAAGAGAGCAAGACTCCGTCTCAAAACAAAAAAAATGCATATAATGAGATACACCAATATTATCAAGCTAGCTCTTTCCACCCTGGTAAGCAAATTCACCTTGAAGAAAGGCAACAGAAAAGCCTTTAGAAGTAAATGTCTGCTGGCTGGGCACAGTGGCTCACACCTTTAATCCCAGCACTTTAAGAGGCCAAGGTGGGAGGATTGCTTGAGTCCAGGAGTTTGAAAGCAGCCTGGACAACATAGCAAGACCTATCTCTATTTAAAAAAATTAAAAATTAGCTAAGCATGGTGGTGTACACCTATACTCCTAGCTACTTAAGAGGCTGAGCCAGGGGGATTGCTTGAACCCAGTTGGAGGCTGCAATGAGCTGTAATCATGCCACTACACTCCAGCCTGAGCAACAGAGAAAGACTCTGTCTCAAAAAAAGAAAAGAGGCTGGGCACAGTGGCTCATGCCTGTAATCCCAGCACTTTGGGAGGCCAAGGCAGGTAGATCACCTGAGGTCAGGAGTTGAGACCAGCCTGACCAATATGGTGAAACCCTGTCTCTACTAAAAATACAAAACTTAGCCAGGCGTGGTGGCATGCACCTGTAATCCCAGCTACTCTGGAGGCTGAGACAGGAGGATTGCTTGAACTTGGGAGGTGGAGGTTACAGTGAGCTGAGATTGTACCACTGTACTCCCACCTGGATGACAGAGTGAGACTCCTTCTCAAAAAAAAAAAAAAAAAGAAAAGAAAAGAAATAAATAAATAAAAGAAGAGAAGTAAGTGTGTGTGGCTGAATAATATAGCCCCAAAACAGAGACCTCAGGATGTTACCAGGTCTCATGGGCCAACTTCTGCTTTGACCTAGACTTGCTAATTATTAGCTAAGGTAATAGTCTGTAGTCCCAAGTTCAAAACCGTATCAGTTCACTCTAACTCATCTCCCTACTCAAAAGGGAAGAAGGAGGCAAAAGACTCCAAGAAATATAATTAAAATATTTCAAGACTACAAAAAAATAAATAATGTAATAAGAAATACACAAAGAACATGAACAGGCAATCCATAGAAAAGGAAATACAAACTGACCTAAAATATACGATAAGATGCTAAACACTGGCTGGACACAGTGGCTCACGCCTGTAATCCCAACACTTTGGGAGGCCGAGGTGGGTGGATCACGAGGTCAGGAATCTGAGACCAGCCTGGCCAATATGGTGAAACCCCATCTCTACTAAAAATACAAAAATTAGCCAGGCATGGTGGCACACACCTGTAGTCCCAGCTACTCAGGAGGCTGAGGCAGAAGAATCGTTTGAACCTGGGAGGCAGAGGTTACAGTGAGCCGAGATCATGCCACTGCACTCCAGCCTGGGCGACAAAACAAGACTCCGTCTCAAAAACAAACAAACAAACAAAAAAGATTAGTCGGGCATGGTGGCACACACCTGTAATCTCGGCTACTTGGGAAGTGAAGACAGTAGAATCACTTCAACCCAGGAGGCGGAAGTCACAGTGAGCCAAGATGGCACCACTGCACGCCAGCCTGGGCGACAGGGTGAGATTCTGTCTCAAAATATAACAATAAAATTAAAAAGTAAGAATTTTGAACTACCTGAGTACATTATATAAATAACATTTGCATTTCAAAAATAGTCATGAAAAATACTCTCAAGAGATACAATTTTGCCTCCGGAGGACCAGGCTGAGGGGCCTGAGCTCAGATACTGAGAGCCACTCTCCCATCTGTGATGACTGCAGAGCTATGGAACCTGAAGCAACATCCTTTCATTCAGGCACTATTTATTTACTGGGGGCCCACTATGTGTCAGGCACTGTTCTAGTGGCTGGGGTAGTTCGCAGTGACCAAAGCAGACAAAATCTCTGTTACTGTGGATCTTACATTCTATTGAAGGAGAGGAACAAATGACATAAATTAATTAAATAGCAACAAGGGCTGAGAAGAAAAACATAAAGGGAGGAAAATAGATGTGATGAAGTCAAGGAGGAAGGTGGCCTTGGATCAGGGGATCAGAAGAGGGCAGCTTTTGAGAAAAGGCCTAAGGAAGTAAGGAAGTGAAAAGCATTCCACTAAGCGGGAATAGCAAGTGTGAAGGCCCAGAGGCAGACGCCTGCCCAGTGTATTCACTGAAGAGCAAGGAGGCTGGCGCAGAGTGAATGTAAACCAGTAAAAGGAGGTAAGAAATGTGAGATAGGGAAGGGTCTTCCCACATGGAAGCTTTGACTTGTACTGTGAAATGGAGTACCCTTGAATGGTTTGAGCAGAGGAGTTACAATCACAGCTCACTGCAGCCTCGTACTCCCAGGCTCAAGCGATTCTCCCACCTCAGCCTCCGATTTTTTGTAGAGACAGAGGTATCGCTCTGTTGCTCAGGCTGGTCTCAAACTCCTGGGCTCCAGTGATCCTCCTGCCTTGGCCTCCCAAAGTGCTGGTATTACAGGCATGAGCCACCTCACCTGGCCCCAGTTTACATTTTAACAAGATCACTGGCTGCTGTGCGACCAAAGGAGGGCAAAGCACAGAAGCAGAGACGGGACAGGAGGCAAACTCCTTAACCCAGGGTGGAGACAGTGGTGGCCTGGACTAGGCTGGGACCTAGGGGTGGTGAGAAGTGGCTGAATTTTTAGTGACACATTTTGAAGATTGAGTCAATCAGATATGCTGATGGGTTGGATACAGCTGTGAGGGAAAAAAACCCCAGGAGCTCAGCTATAGACAGGCTAAATTTTAGATGTTTACTAAATATTTAAGTGAAGGTAAAAAGCTGGCTACTGGATACAAATCAGGAGTTCAGAGGAAAAGCCCAGAGGAGTGATTTCCTATTGGTAGCATTTAAAGCCATGAGTTTGGATGAAGCACCTAGGGAGTGAGTGTAGGTAGCAATGAGCCTGGGGCATAAAGAGAGCACCATTTTATTTTATTCAGTTTTTATTTTATTTTGTTTTATTTTGGGGAAAGAGTCTCTCCCTCTAGCCCAGGCTGGAGTGCAGTGGTGCGATCACGGCTCAGTGCAGCCTCAAACTCCCACGCCCAAGCGATCCTCCCACCTCAGTCTCCTCAATAGCTAGGACCAGCTTGTATACACCACGATGCCCGGCTAATTATTTTATGTTTTGTAGATACAGGGTTTCCCTGTGTTCCCAGGCTGGTCTTAAACTTCTGGGCTTAAGGGATCCTCCTGCCTCAGCCTCCCAAAGTGCTGAATTACAGGCATAAGCCACTGCACCTGGGCTGAAATCACCATTTTAGACAATTTTAGTCAAAAATGCCTTATTTTTCTGCTCCTTTATTTTCTTTCTTCTTCAAGAGTTCCAGCTACAATATGACAAATCTATGAGAATAAATAGTTACACTCATAAGCTATTTCACAAAATGTCGCTCTCAGACAAAGGTGTGGTTAGATTTCCCCTCTTCCATAGCCGTAGACAGGATAAAGACTTCACACAGTGCCACTCACCTTTCAAAGTGAGCTGAGACTTCTCAAAAGGCAGGGCCACTCCTGCCCGGCTGGAGCTGGCAGATGCCATATCATCACCGTGAAGCTGTAAGACAAACAGAAAAGAGTTTAGAGAATATCTGATAAGAAAACTGAGGAGCTGAACTCAATTTTAATATTTAAGCTTAAACAGACAGAGGCAAGAAAATATAAACATCCAAGCAACTGCAACCAGGCTATAGTTTGTTTTATAATGTACTTATTGAAGCTGGATAGGTCTTAGGATAGATTAGAAAGGACACAGGACTGTTATAGCAAAGTCTAGAGGAAGGAGAGTCTAATAGGACATCTTCAAAAAGAACATCACAGATTAACAACAGAAAAGGCCGGGCGAGGTGACTCACGTCTATAATCCCAGCTATTCCGGAGGCCAAGGTGGGCAGATCACAAGGTCACGAGATCAAGACCATCCTGGCCAACATGAAACCCTGTCTCTACTAAAAATACAAAAATTAGCTGGGCATGGTGGTGCACACCTGTAGTCCCAGCTACTCAGGAGACTGAGGCAGAAGAATCGCTTGAACCTGGGAGGCAGAGGTTGCAGTGAGCTGAGATTGCACCGTTGCACTCCAGCCCAGTGACAGAGCGAGACTCCGTCTCAACAACAACAAAAAAAACAACAACGAGACAGCTAATCTAAGGTGCTACATGTGGAAGAAGTTTCTGCGAAAACCTCAAGGAGGGTCTCTGGCCAAATGAGTGGAATTTGATTGTAATCCTTGCTAAAAGTATAATGCAAAATAAATAAATAAATAAATAAATAAAAGGAAAGGGAAAACAAAAAGACAACTAATAGAATTCTTTAAATGGGTAGGCCAGGTGCGGTGGCTCACATCTGTAATCCCAGCACTTTGGGAGGCCAAGGTGGGTGGATCACCTGAGGTCAGGAGTTCGAGACCAACCTGGTCATAATGATGAAACCCCATCTCAACTAAAATATAAAAAATCTGTAGGGTGTGGTGGCGGGTGCCTGAATTGCAGCTACTCAGGAGTCTGAGGCAGAAGAATTGCTTGAACCAGGAAGGCAGAGGTTGCAGTGAGCCAAGATCACGCCACTACACTCCAGCCTGGGCAACAAAGTAAGATTCTGTCTCAAAAAAAAAAAAAAAACAATCTTTAAATGGGTAAAAGATCTGAACATTTGTCCAAAGAAGATACCCAAATGACGAACTGCCACACAAAACAATGTGCGGCATCATTTGCCATCAGGTGTCCCTGTCACTCCATCTTGCCTAGAAGCAAGTCTATCTTATAGGTTGAATGAATCTTTTTCTTGTATATGATTTTGGAACATCACCATTTATCATTTGAAAAATATTGGTTCATTGAGTTATGCAGATTTTCCAAATGTTGACACATTTCATTATGGAATATCCAAAAATCACACTGGTGAATGTCACCACTCATCTCCTCAGACAAGTCTTCAGGCACTGGGAAGCCACTGAGCTCTTGGAAGTAGGTATAAACATTCCAAAAGTCTAATTTTCACTTGAAAATTCATATTTACTCCCCTTCCTCCCTCCTTCCATCATCTCTGCTACTCTGTCTTTTCTTTCTTTTTTTTTTTTTTTGAGACAGAGTCTCACTCCATCACCCAAGCTAGATAGATGCAGTACCAAGATCTCAGCTCACTGCAACCTCCACCTCCCAGGTTCGAGTGATTCTTGTGCCTCAGCCTTCTGAGTAGCTGGAATTAGAGGCACCAACCACCACACCTGGCTAACTTTTGTATTTTTAGTAGAGATGGGGTTTGGCCATGTTGGCCAGACTGGTCTCGAACCCCTGACCTCAAGTGATTCACACACATTGACCTCCCAAAGTGCTGGGATTACAGGTGTGAGCCACCGCACTTGGCCACTCTTTTTTTTAAAAAAGAAAAAATCCAAAAGCCTCATATTTTATCATTGGTAACAAATACTTGAAGTGTCAATCTCGCTTCATTCGTTTTCAAGAAAAGGCTTGCCAAATACACAAATCTAGTAACACATTTGTCTGTTAGTTGTTTAAGTAAAAATGGTACTTCACCCAAAAAGCAATTAATTCAGCTCTCAATTCAAACAACCGTGCTTCTCCCAACACACCATTATACTTCAACAGGCGGCAGAGGGCTTCCAGAGGACTGCCCACTTCAACACACAGAATATTAAAAGACTCAGGAGTCAAGACTTCATAAAATTAATGAATTTTACCATTTCATTAAGGACATTCTTAGGTGAACCTGGCTTTTTCTTTTCTTTATACTGAGATTGTGTGGTGAAGAATACCATGACCACAGCGACAGCCCAATTCATGCTAGCACCAACTGTTTTACTCACCTTTGCTTCTGGACCATTGGTACAAATGGGATCACAGTGACAAGGCAAAGCGTTAATTCATTATGAAAACAGTTTCGGCTGGGAGAGGTGGGTCACGCCTGTAATCCCAGCACTTCGGGATGCTGAGGTGTCCCAAGCTATCCTTCTGCCTTAGGCTCCCAAAGTGCTGGGATTACAAGCATGAGCCACCAAGCCTGGTCAAAATTCCTGTTCTATTCAACATTATTAATACCTTCTACCATTCTATTTGTATGCGTACAACAAGCACTCTTCGAGACCAGCCTGGCCAACACGGTAAAACCCCGTCTCCACTAAAAATACAAAAATTAGTCGGGTGTGGTGGCGGGTGCCTGTAATCTCAGCTACTCAGGAGGCTGAGGCAGGAGAATTGCTGGAACCTGGGAGGCGGAGGTTGCAGTGAACCGAGATTGCGACATTGTACTCCAGCCTGGGTGACAACAGTGAGACTCTGTCTCACAAAAAAAAAATACACACATATATATATATATATATACACAGTTTCAACCTTGCAAAACCCTAAAAGAGTCTGGGAGGCCTCCAGATGTCTGAGGACCACACTTGAGAACTGCTCCCGGGCCAGGTGTGGTGACTCACGCCTGTAATCCCAGCACTTTGGGAGGCCGAGGCAGGAGGATCACAAGGTCAAGAGATCGAGACCATCCTGGCCGACATGGTGAAACCCTGTCTCTATTTTAAAAAAAAGAGAGAGAACTGCTCCCGTTAAATGCTTATGCTTTTGTATCTTATGTATTTAGAGATGGTATCTCACTCTGTCACCCGGCTGGAGTGCAGTGGCAGGATCATGCTCACTGCAGCCTTGAACTCCTAGACTCAAGTGATCCTCTCACCTTGGCCTCCTAAGTGAGTAGCTGGGACTACAGATGTGCCACCACAACTCCACTATTTTTTCATTGTTGTAGAGACAGATTCTCGCTATGTTGCCCGACTAGTCTCCAACTCCTGGCTTCAACCTATCCTTCTGCCGAAGCCTCCCAAAGTGCTGGGATTACAAGCATGAGCCACCAAGCCTGGTCAAAATTCCTGTTCTATTCAACATCATTAATACCTTCTGTCATTCTATTTGTATGTTTCCTCTCTCCCTGACTTCCCATTTTCTTTTTTGTTCTTCAGTATTACTATTATTAGAGGTATTATTTAGACTGTATTGCCCAGGCTAGAGTGCAGTGGCTATTCACAGGCACAGTCACGGCTCACTGCAGCCTCAAACTTCTGCACTCAAAGGATCTGCCTGCCTCGGCCTCCTGAGTAGCTGGAAATACAGGCTCGTACCATCAAGCCAGTGCCTGATGTCTTATCTTAAAGAGCTGTTCAGCTTTAATACGTGGTTATTGCATTGATTGGGAAAAAAATGAAAAAAAAAAGACACGGTTATTAAATAACCATATTACTGTAAAAACCAAAGCCCTTGGCCGGGCACAGTGGCTCAGACCTGTAATCCCAACACTCTGGGAGGCCGACAAAGGTGGATCACTTGAGGTCAGGAGTTCGAGACCAGCCTGGCCAACATGGTGAAACCCCATCTCTACTAAAAGAAAAAGAGAACAAAAGCCCTTTATATAAGAATTAAATGTAGCTACAGGACAGGCGCAGTGGCTCACATCTGTAATCCCAGCATGTTGGGAGGCTGAGGCAGGAGGATCGTGTGAGCCCAGGAGTTCAAGACCAGCCTGGGCAACACAGTGAAACCTTGGCTCTATTTTATAATTTAAATTTAAATAAATGTAGCTACAGCTAAGTGACAATGATTTTGACATTTTCCATAGCTAAAGTCAAACAATTTCATGCTTCAAGATTTTTAGCAAACTCAAACAGAATTTGTCTTATTTATGAGATATATGCCATTTCCAAAAAGATTTAAAGTGGCTAGTTTTTCTAGACTAATCTGTAATATTTATTTTATATCCAGTGGAAACATCTGAAATGTTACTTAGCCAATGGAATACAATACCAAACTCTTCTTATCAAGAGCTCCAGAGAGACCTCCAGGTTACCAAATCCCATAGTGATTCTCCATCTCCTCTTACATGACTGACCTACTGGCAGCATCTGACACAACTGATCACCCTTTAATCCTATAACCACTTTCTTCCCTCCAGGACACTGCTCCTGCCTGACCCTCCTCCTGCCCCACCTGAGCCTTCTTAGTTGGCTCCTGCCCTTCCTCAACCTCAGGCCATCAGTGTCCCACAGCTCAAGCCTTCTGCCTCTTCTCAGTTACCTCATCCTGTCTCAAGCTTTGAATACCATCCCTTTGTTTATTCATTCATTCATTCACTCACTTATTTGAGTTGGAGTCTCCCTCTGTTGCCCAGGCTGGAGTACAATGGCACAATTTGGCTCACTGCAACCTCCACCTCCCAGGTTTAAGCGATTCTCCTACCTCAGCCTCCCAAGTAGCTAAGATTATAGGTGCATGGCACCACAGCCCAGCTAATTTTTGTATTTTTAGTAGAGAGAAGGTTTCACCATGTTGGTCAGGTTGATCTCCAACTCCTGACCTCAGGTGATCCTCCTGCTTCGGCCTCCCAAAGTACTGGGATTACAGGTGTGAGCCACCGAACCTGGCCTATTGAATACCATCTCTTTGTTGATGACCCATATGGGTGTGGCCAGCCCTCAGCCTTGAGCCTTTGACACTCAGATCCACTGGCCTAGTGACAAGATTGAGCTTCTGATGTTTTCCCTCAAACCTGTTCCTGGGTCTTCCCTATCTCCGTTCCTGACACCTTCCATCCTGCAGTATAAGCCAACTCTCTGGGGCTAACTTCCTCTTTCCTTCTCACACCCCACATTCAATCTGCTGATAAACTCTGTTAGTTCTACTTTTTTTTTTGAGACGGAGTCTTGCTCTGCTGCCAGGCTGGAATGCAGTGGCACAATCTCAGCTCATAGCAATCTCCACTTCCCGGGTTCAAGTGATTCTCCTGCCTCAACCTCCCTAGTAGCTGGGATTACAGGCGTGTGCCACCACGTCCAGCTCATTTTTGTACTTTTAGTAGAGATGGAAGTTTCACCATGTTGGCCAGGATGGTCTCAATCTCTTGACCTTGTGATCCGCCCACCTCAGCCTCCCAAAGTGCTGGGATTACAGGCGTGAGCCACCAGGCTTGGCCAGTTCTACCTGTAAAACACTGCCAAGTTCAACCACATCTCACCACCTCCACTGTCACTCACCTGAATTATTGTTTTTTTCTGTTTCTGGCCTTTGCCCCCTTCAATCTAATCTCTGAAGTCAGCAATCAGAGTAACATTTTTAAAAATATAAGTCAGATCATGTCATTCTGATGTCCAAAACCATCCAGCGGCTTCCTATCTGCTACGATCTGAATATGTCCTCCAAAATTAATGTGTTGGGGAAATTAATCTTTTTTTTTTTTTTTTTTGGTGGAGGGACGAGTCTCACTCTGTCACCCAGGCTAGAGTGCAATGGCACAATCTCGGCTCACTGTAGCCTCTGCCTCCGGGTTTCAAGCAATTCTCCTACCTAGGCCTTCTGAGTAGCTGGGATTATAGGTGCCCACCACCAGGCCAGGCTAATTTTTGTATTAGTAGAGATGGAGTTTCACCATGTTGGCCAGGCTGGTCTCGAACTCCTGATCTCAGGTGATCCACCTGCCTCAGCCTCCCAAAGCCCTGGGATTACAGGCATGAGCTACCACACCCAGCCCTTTTTTTTTTTTTTTTTTTTTTGAGATGGAGTCCCGCTCTGTCACCCAGGCTGGAGTGCAGTGGCACGATCTGGGCTCACTGCAACCTCAGCCTTCCGGGTCAAGCAATTCTCCTGCCTCAGCCTCCCTAGTAGTTGGGATTACAGGTGCATGCCACCACGCCCAGCTAATTTTTGTATTTTTAGTAGAGACAGGGTTTCACCATGTTGGCCAAGCTGGTCTCCAATTCCTGACCTCAGGTGATCCATCCGCCTCAGCCTCCCAAAGTGCTGGGATTACAGGCATGAGCCACCAGGCAGGCTGGGAAACTTAATCTAACAGTATCGAGAGGTGGGGCCTTGAAGAGGTGATTGGATCATGAGGGCAGACTACTGTTACTTCAAGGGCTAGGGTAGTTATCTCCAGAGAAGGTTTGTTATAAAAGCAAGTTCAGCCCCTGGAGTTCTCTCTCACTCTCCTGCCTTTCCTTCCACATGGGATGTGGAGTACAAAGGCCCTTGCCAGGATGTGGGCCCTCCACCTTGGACTTCCCAGACTCAAATACAAAGAATAAATCTCTTTTCTTCATTAATTACCTACTCTCTTTATAAATTATCCTGTTTCTATTACCTGGTTACGGAAACACAAAATGGACTAAGACACTATCTAAATCAGAGTAAAAGCCAGCAGGCGTGGTGGCTCATGCCTGTAATCCTAACACTCTAGGAGGCCGAGGCGAGCGGATTATCTTGTGCTAGGTAGTTCAAGACCAGCCTGGGGAACATGATCAAAGGCCTTCTCTCAAAAAAAAATACAAAAACTAGCTGGGTGGGACGGCATGTTCCTGTGGTCTCAGCAAAATAGGAGGCAGAGGTGGGCGGATCACTGGAGCCCGGGAAGTCAAGGCTGCAGTGAGCCATGACTGCACTACCACACCCCAGCCTGGGTGACAGAGACCCTGCCTGAAAAACAGCAAAAGCCAAAGACCTGAAAATGACCTTTGACATCCTATGCAATACCCTCCCCCGATTTCCACACCCTTCTCTGACCTCACGGCCTACTTCCTGCTCCCCCAGGGTCCCCCCACCCTCACCATCCTCTCACCCTGCCACACAGGCCTCCTCACTGTTCAACTATCCCTTGAACGTGCAGACAGACTCCCATCTCGGTTCTTTTTTATTCTTTTTCAAAGCCGGTCAAATTTAACACTTGGGGTTTGTATGCAAACTTTAGTGACACTAATGTTAGTAAGTTCTGATAACCCACTACCATGGGACCAACCTGTTTTTTTGAGACAGGGTCTAGCCCTGTTGCTCAGGGTGAAGTGCGGTGACATGATCATGGCTCACTACAGCCTCGACTGGTGATCCTCCTGCCTCAGCCTCCTGAGTAGCTGGGACTACACACATGTGTCACCACACCCAGCTAATTTTTTTCCTTTTTTTTTTTTTTTTTTAATAGAGATAGGATCTCACCATCTGGCCGAGGCCAATCCTGAACTCCTGGCCTCAGGCAATCCTCCCAGCCCCACCTTCCAAAGTGCTGGAATTACAGGCATGAGCCATTTCACCTGGCCAAAAAGATAATGCTTTGATTCCCTTAGACTAAATTTGTTTTGACGCAACAGTAAAAAGATCAACTCTCTTTGCTACCCATCATATTAGAAAGAGATGAGAAGCCTGACAATAAGCGTTGGTGAGAAGTCTTACAGACCTCTGGAGGCAGTGCAAATTAGATGGCAACTGACAACCTCCAATAGTTAAAGACATGGAATTCAGGACCGACCAGTATTCTACTCCCAGGTATTTGCTGGCGAAGGGCAGCGGGGTGCAAATTCTCTAACACACATAAAAGAAACCATGTTCAAGGATGTTCATCATAGCAGTATTTGTTTAACGGTAAAAATTATAAACAACCTAAGTACCCAACAATGGGGGAATGGACAAATTGTGATATATTTCTAAAATGGAATGCTTTACAGTACCTGAAATATATGAATTTAATCCACCTGTACAGATCCCAAACGATAATGAAAAGAGGGGAAAAAAAAAAGCAAGTGGCAGCCTTGGTATGATGCCTTTGGTGTACACTTGAACTTACACAAAACAACTGCATATGTTGTGGACACACAAATGTTTAAAAGTAGAAAAGCACGGACAGGAAGGAACTGCACCAAGTTCAGAACAGAAGTTCCCTCTAGGGGAGGAGGGGAGCAGGGGAATTAGAGGGAGGACAAAGACCAAAGAAACTTCAACTGTATCTGCAACATTTTGTCTTTCAAAGAAAAAAGTTCTGGAGCAAACATCATAAAATGTTCATATTCATTAAATCCAGATGGTGGTTTTTATGACTGTTTGTTATCTTCATCTCTGAATCATTTTATATGTTTGATCTCTTTCATAACTGAACAATAATTTTAAGGGGAAGCAAAAGATCACATTTTGAATAATGGAGGAAAGAGTATAAATAATTATGAATTAAGCCAGGGCTTTCAGTTAACAGGAGTTAAAGCACTAAGAGCTGGAAATCCATTATTTATAGATTTTAAAAATAAAAGAATATTTTAGAAATCTTTACTTCTATTGGGACTCTCTTTCCTAAGGCAACTCAACTCATGGTAGTTTTTAAACAATCTTGTTCTCATGAACTGGAGCAGTTTTGAGCCTTTGGTCCTAACTCTCAGAGAATGAAACTCAAAGCCCCTACATGGCCTGTTCAACGGGAGAAAGCCCAAACTTTTTGATCTATACTTCACGGCTGCAAAACTAAAACAATCAGATAAATTCTAAAGAAGGCTCAGAAGGGGCAAGACACAGTGGCTCACGCCTGTTATCCCAGCACTTTGGGAGGCCAAGGTGGGGGTGGATCACAAGGTCAGGAGTTCAAGACCAGCGTGGCCAAGAACCCTGCCTCTCCTAAAAATACAAAGATTAGCCAGGGGTGGTGGCAGGCGCCTGTAATCCCAGCTACTCAGGAGGCTAAGGCAGAGAACTGCTTGAACCCAAGAGGTGGAGGTTGCAGTGAGCCAATATCGTGCCACTGCACTCCAGCCTGGGTGACAGAACAAGAGATTCTGGTTTTTTTTTTTTTTAAAAAAAAAAGAGGCCGGGTGTGGTGGCTCATGCCTGTAATCCTAGCACTTTGGGAGGCTGAAGTGGGTGGATCACCTGAGGTCAGGAGTTCAAGACCAGCCTGACCATCATGGTGAAACCCCATCTTAAAAAAAAAAAAAAAAATGCTCAGAAGGAACAAAGTCAACTGGGAAGGCAGGAGAAACAGGGTAGATAACATCACCATGTTTTCTTTCTCAGTGTCTTTTATAATTACAGTCCATGGTTCATTAACAGTAATCCATGTTATTCTATAGAGCTTTGTCTGGAGTTCCAGATCTAATGAGCAAGATACCACCCTGACATTATATAAGGTAGGCATCTGGAGCTATGAAACCTTTCCAATTGATGTATAAAGAAAAATAACACGCCGGAGCCAGGCTCAGTGGCTCACCCTTGTAATCGAAGCATTTGGAAGGCCAAAGCAAGTGGATCACTTGAGGTCAGAAGTTCGAGACCAGCCTGGCCAACACAGCGAAACCTCGTCTCTATTTAAAATACTAAAAATTAGCCAGGCCTGGTGGTGGGCATCTGTAATCCCAGCTATTTAGGAGGCTGAGGAAGGAGAATTGCAAATATAACTACAGGTTACCAGATGAACAAAGTATTTCATTATTGAAGAAAGTAACAGACTTATTGAGACGGGGAAAGGAAAGCCAAAATGTCCCCCTTTACTAAGTCTCATAGATGTACTGAAATTTCTCAAAAAAAAAAAAATATATATATATATACACACACATATAATTCTGTAGTATTTATGGTACACATGTGTGTATATACATATACATACATATGTATGTGTGTGTGTGTGTGTGTGTGTGTGTGTATGTGTGTATATATATATATTTGAGACAGGATTTCACTCTGTCACCCAAGCTGGAGTACAGTGTGTGTGTGTGTGTGTGTGTGTGTATATTTGAGACAGGATTTCACTCTGTCACCCAAGCTGGAGTACAGTGGCACAATCATGACTCACTGCAGCCTCAACCTCCTGAGCTCAAGCAATCCTCTCATCTCAGCCTCCCGAACAGCTGGAACTACAGGCACGAGCCACTAGACCTACCTAATTTTTTAAATTTTTTTGTACAGATGAAGAAGGTCCCTATGTTGTTCAGGCTGGTCTGGAACTCTTGAGCTCAAGCGATCCTCCCACCTCAGCTTCCCAAAGTGATGGGATTACAAGCATGAGTCACCACATCTGGTCTCAAAAATATAAATAACACATTTCCTTTGAACTTACCTTCCACATAAATCTTGACAACCATTTTAAAAATAAAATATAAACTAATAGGGTATAAAATATAAAGGTTGCATACCAAAGTATAATAAATAAAAAGATTTTTAAAAAAGAAAATATAGGCCAGTCTCGGTGGCTCACACCTGTAATCCCAGCACTTTGGGAGGCCGAGGCAAGTGGATTGCTTGAGGTCAAGAGTTTGAGATCAGCCTGGCCAACAGGGTGAAACCCCATCTCTACTAAAACCACAAAAATTAGCAGTGCGCGGGCACCTGCAATCCCAGTTACTAGGGAGGCTGAGGAGGAGAACTGCTTGAATCCAGGAGGTAGAGGTTTCAGTGAGCTAAGATTATGCCACTACATTCCAGCCTGGGCAACAGAATGAGAGATTCCATTTCAAAAAATATATATATATATCTATATATATAGATATATCTATATATATAAAAGTATACCACACATTAAGGAAAGTATTATTTCACAAAAAGATTTATCAAATAAATGTACATTTATATATAAAATATATGTGTACATAATATATATATATGTATATATAAATCCATATACTGTTTTAAGATATATATACACACACATACATACTTTCTTTTTTTTTTTTTGAGACTGAGTCTTGCTCTGTTGCCCAGGCTGGAGTGCAGTGGCACAATCTCGGATCACTGCAACCTCCACCTTGTGTGTTCAAGCGATTCTCCTGCCTCAGCCTCCTGAGTAGCTGGGATTACAGGCACACTCCACCATGCCTGGCTAATTTTTGTATTTTTAGTAGAGACGGGGTTTCACCATGTTGGTCAGGCTGATCTCAAACTCCCGAACTCATGATCCACTTGCCTCGGCCTCCCAAAGTGCTGGGATTACAGGCATGAGCCACCGTGCCCGGCCAATATACTGTTTTAAGATATAAAATGTATATCTTACTAAAGGTTGCAGTCGGAAAAGCTTGAGAACTACTGGTCTACAACAATCCCATCTCAGGTAGGGTTTGAGACTAAAGAGATATTAACAAACACTACAAAACCCAATAAGCAAATATTATACCAGGGACTAACTTCACTCAGAAATGTCACTTTATTATCACTATAAGTTAAGAAATTTCCCACATCTAGGTAAATAGAGCTTAGATAAGAGGCATTCACTCATTCAACAAATGTTTATTGAGCATCTATTATGTACTATGCACTGGTTTTGGTGCTAGTGATAGGCTGGCAAATAAAACAGAAAAAAAAAATCATTCTTTACAAGATTCTCCTGGTAAAGAGTCAAGAAAGATCCTATCCTAGCTCTAGTGGTGGGAAGTAACCACAGTGAAATATGCCCAGAGCAACGGCCTATTCCCCAGGGGAAAAAGACTTTACCAGAGCCTTATCCTACCTGCTGGAAGATAATTCCCCTGACTCCAGCCCTCTTTAGCCTTTCTGTTTCATCTAAGGGGAGAAAAACAGTTAGATACAAGTGACAGTCATAGCCTGGGACACAGGCCCATTAAAAGACTGGGATTTGACCATGAGGCTACAGAATGCTTTCCCTCCCCAATACTTTGCTGTCACACCAACAGGGCTCCAGTACAATAACAGGGAATTAGGGCTGAAAGGCACACACTGTACTTAAGAAGGAGTTTTCGGGGAAAACCAAAGATAACATGGAGACAAAAACAAGGACACTAGAGGAATTTGAAGCCTCTGATACCTACAGTTACAGCAATCATTAAACACAGACCAACTCTTAGCCAGATTAACATGAAACGCCATACTAACGGCCTATTTACCTCATATTTACCTCACTTCCTATTACCCAGTACATCATATCCAGCTTTCTTTTTTCTTTTTTTTTTTTTTGAGACAGAGTATTGCTCTGTCACCAGGCGCCAGGCTGGAGTGCAGTGGCATGATCTCGGCTCACTGCAACCTCCGCCTTCCCGGGTTCAAGCAATTCTCCTGCCTCAGCCTCCCGAGTAGCTGGGACTACAGGCACCTGCCACTGCGTCCAGCTAATTTTTGTATTTTAGTAGAGATGGGGTTTCACTATGTTGGCCAGGATGGTCTTGATCTCCTGACCTCATGATCTGCCCACCTCAGCCAGCTTTCTTTTTCAAACAGGAACTAGGGAAGGGTAAGGAAGAGGAGTTGGTCAACAGGAAGAAAGTCAATGTCTAGCTCTCAATGAAAATTTACAAAACATACTAAAAGACAAGAGGAAACAGTATGAAAAACAGATAAAGCAAACATCAGAACCAGGCTCAGATAGAACACATTTCAGAATAATCAAACAGGTAATGCAAAATAACTATGATTACTAGGTTCAGGGCTCTAATGGGAACAGCAGACAGCACATGAGAATTGATGGGTAACATAAGGAGAGGTACAGAAGCTGTAAGAAAGGGTCAACAGAAAATGCTAGAAATCATAAACACTGTAACAGAAGCAAAGAATGCCGATGGGCTCATCAGTAGACAAGATATGGCTGATGGGGTTTAAGATACCTTACCCCTTGGCATTTAAGAAAACAGGAGAGCGAGGCGCAGTGGCTCACGCCTGTAATCCCAGCACTTTCGGAGGCCAAGGCAGGTGGATCATGAGGTCAGGAGTTCAAGGCCAGCCTGGCCAAAATGGTGAAATCCTGTCTCTACTAAAAATACAAAAATTAGCTGGGCATGGTGGTGGGCACCTGTAGTCCCAGCTACTTGGGAGGCTGAGGGAGAAGAATCCCTTGAACCTGGGAGGTGGAGGCTGCAGTGAGCTGAGATAGCACCACTGCACTTCAGCCTGGGCAACAGAGACTCCAACTCAGAAAGAAAAACAAAAAAGAAAACAGGAGAAGCAGGAAGTCACTCTCAGCTTCCTCCCACCCTTCTCTCCTAAAGCAGGTCATTAAACCTACAAAAGATTTTCTGACCTTCCCCTAAAATAGGTCACATGACCTTCCTTTGAGAGATGCTCTCCCTATACCCCAGGGAAAGGAATATCCTTATCTCTGAAGATACAAGGACACAGAGAATAATCTGAACAAACAGGACTTGTTAAATTTCCCCCAGTGTATGATCAGTAGATCATGCCCCTTTGTCCAATCATGTTTCTCCATGATAGTCCACTCTTCATCAAACCTAAACATAAATGTACATTATCTGTTTCTTCGGGTCTTCATTTCCTTATGATGCCTCTCATGTCATGTAAATTTATATTAAATAAATTTGCATGCTATTCATTTTTTTGTTTTTCGAGACAAAGTCTTGCTCTGTCACCCAAGCTGGAGTACAGTGGCGTCATCTCAGCTCAATGCAACCTCCACCTCCTGGATTCAAGTGATTCCCATGCCTCAGCCTCCTGAGTAGCTGGAATTACAGGCACATGCCACCATTCCCAGCTAATTTTCGTATTTTTAGTAGAGGCATGACTTCACCAAGTTGGCCAGGCTGATCTCGAACTCCTGGACTCAAGCGATCCTCCTGCCTCAGCCTCCCAAAGTGATGGGATTACAGGCATATGCCACAGCACCTGGCCAAAGTACAAATGTAAAAGGCACTAACAGCAAGGTCTCATTGAGAAGGTGACATTTGAAGCAAAGATCTGAAGAAGTTGAAGGGAGAAACAGAGTATTTGCAGAACATTCAGGTAGATAAAAGGGTATGATGGCCAGCCGTGGTGGCTTATGCGTGCAATCCCAGCACCTTAGGAGGCCAAGATGGGTGGATCACTTGAGTCTAGGAGTTTGAGATCAGCCTGAACAATATGGCAAAACCTCAACAAAACCCACAAAAATTAGCCATGGTAGCACATGCCTGTAGTCACAGCTACCCAGGAGGCTGAGGTGGGAGGATCACTCGAACCTGGGAGGTCAAGGTTACAGTAAGCTATGATCACGCCACTGCACTTCAGCATGGGTGACAGAGCAAGACCCTGTCTCAAAAAAAAAAAAAGGGTATGAGCAAAAGCTGTTGAGATGCAGCACGTCTGGGGAATATAAGGAAGGAAAGGGGCCGAGGTTGGGGGAAACCTAAAAGGGGGGAAAATGATAACAATAAGGTAAGAGATGTAACTGAACGTGTAGAGTTAGGTTAAACTATCCTTAATGAAGGATCAAATGCCTTGGAGCAGTGCTTCTCCATTCTTTCTAGACATTTGAATTATCAGAGGAGCACTAAGAAAAAACAACACTGACCACCAAACCCCATCCTCAGAGATTCCCATTTAATTGGTCTGGGGTAGGCCAGGGACAGCTGTGTTATTTAAAAATTCCCCAAGTGATCCTAATATAAGCTGGGCTAATGTTACCAAATTTGTTGAGACTTCAACTAATTTGACTGCAATAAAAGGAGTACTTTAGACCTCAGCTAATTTGGCTGAACTAAAAAGGATGCAAAAATTTTGCACAGAAAATTATGCAAATGAAAAACTGGGGCAGCCGGACATAGTAGCTCTCGCCTGTAATCCCAGCACTTTGGGAGAGGCCGATTCAGGCAGATTGCTGGAGATCAGGAATTTGAGACCAGTCTAGGCAACATGGAGAAACCCCATTTCTACAAAAAATACAAAAAATAGTCAGACACCGTGGTGCATGCCTATATTCCCAGCTACTCAGGAGGCTGAGGTGGGAAAATCACTGGAACCCAGGAGGTCGAGGCCGAAGTGAGCCGTGATCATTCCACTGCACTCTAGCATGGGCAACAGAGTGAGATCCTCTCTCAGAAAAAAAAAAAAAAAAAAAAAAAAGGCCAGGCTTGATGGCTCATGCCTGCAATCCTAGCACTTTGGGAGGCTGAGGTGGGTGGATCACATAAGGTCAGGAGTTTGAGATCAGCCTGGCCAACATGGTGAAACCCCATCTCTACTAAAAATACAAAAATTAGCTGGGCGTGGTGGTAGGTGCCTGTAATCCCAGCTACTTGGGAGGCTGAGGCAGAAGAATCACTGGAACCTGGGAAGTGGAGGTTGCAGTGAGCGGAGACCGCACCATTCTACTTCCAGCCTGAGCTACAGAGCAAGATTTCATCTCAAAATAAAAAAAATAATTAAAAAAATAAAAAAGCAAAAAAAAGGAGCAGTGTGTATCCGTAGGAACAGAATACAATGAAGGAGCTCCCTGTCAGGACTGTTGCTAAGGAAACAAAGTAGTAGTGACACTAGCATCTTCCTTGAGGCCAGTTCTTCCCTTAGCTCTCAGTATACGTGGCAGGTTACACACACATTTATCTCTGTTCCCTTCTCAAACTCCATCACAATGACAGAAGGACAGGAAAGCAATATAAAAAGGTGAAAACCCACAGAAAGAAGGAAAAGACACAACAGAAATAGCAACATTTTGGAAAATGGCTCAAGTGTGTGGAAATGGAAATGTAGGTGCCCACGAGGGAGGTCAACAGGAGGCAAGCGATGGGTACCAGGTACCTCTGAAAGTAAGGCCAGAAGTGGGACTAAAAACAGGAGGACTGGCAAAAGCCTATCTTGGGAACGATTAGAGTCCCAGAGTCCCCTCCCCCGTCAGTTCAACCAAGCAGGTGCCCCTCCCTAATCCCAAGCAGAGACTTTTAGTCTCTCAATAGGTGAAACCAAACTCAAGACTTCAAGCACAGTTGAAGATAGGGATAAGGCACCATATTGACCCAGGGAGACAGGGAAAGTCTACATTAGGAACTGAAGAGGTCACCTTCCCCTGCCAGACTCACCTTCCCGCACTTGGGTCCCAGCACACAGAAAGCCCATGGGTACTTCACACCTAAATATCAACAAACATTGAGGAAGGCCGAAGCCACAAAGCCAGATATAAAAACAAACAAAGAGAAAAAGAGAATTGTTTTTCAGCAATTGACAAGCTGACCCTAAAGTAAGGAAACGCAAGAAACCCAGAATCACCAAAACAATCTTGAAAAAGAACAATGTCGGACGACTGGTGCTTTCCAATTTCAAAACTTACTACAAAGCTACTGTCGGCCGGGTGCGGTGGCTCACACCTGTAGTCCCAGCACTTTGGGAGGCCAAGGCGGGTGGATCACTTGAGATCAGGAGTTTGAAACCAGCCTGGCCAACATGGTGAAACCCCGTCTCTACTAAAAATACAAAAATTAGCCGGGTGTGGTGAGGGGCACCTGTAATCCCAGCTACTCGGGAGGCTGAGGCAGGAGAATCGCTTGAACCCAGAAGGCAGAGGTTGCAATGAGCTGATATTGATTGTGCCACTGCACTCCAGCCTGGGCGACACAGCAAGATTCTATCTCAAAAAAATGATAATAATTCTTAAAGAACTTTTGACAGGAGAAAACAACCAAACTAGATTGAGCAAGTGGCAGCTCCTGCAATATCTGAAGCACCTGATCACTTTTATTACCCTACCTCAGCAACGAGCTTTCAGACCCGTCAATCTTCTGGAGGTAAATAAGCTGAACCATTCCATTTGCCTTTGAGTGATTCTGAGCAAGTTACTCACTGAGAGGATAAAGAGGAAAAACAAACTCAGTTTCTTCCTGCTTTACTCTCACAACACAGAATACTATCATCGTTGTCGTTTAAATATTTAGAGACAGGATCTCACTATGCTGCCTGGGTTGGCCTCAAACTTCTGGGCTCAAACGATCCTCTGCCTTCCAAAGGGCAGGGATTACGGGCGTGAGCCACCTCGCCCAGCCTCACAGAATAGTTCTGACACCAGATGTGTGGGAACCCCATACACTAAGCAGGCAATCAATTCTGCAGCTGGCAGACACCCACTGGGTGTCCTCCCTTTCAATTTCTACACTATCGACCTGAAAGTAGCGTCAGATCCCACAGGTTTAGTCCCACAAGGCTGCCCCTGACTTACGATGTCAATTGCAAGCTCCAGGTTGTTTTACCAGTGCTTCTGACCAACCAGCTACAAATTTGAAAAAGAACAAAGTTGGATGACTCACTTTCCCAGCATTTAGGGAGGCCGAGAGGTGGGCGGATCACTTGAGGTCAGGAGTTGGAGACCAGCATGGCCAACATGGTGAAACCTCATCTCTACTAAAAATACAAAAATTTACCAGGCATGGTGACAGGCACCTGTAATCCCAGCTACTCAGGAGGCTGAGGCAGGAGAACTGCTTGAACCCAGGAGGTGGAGATTGCAATGAGTTCTCAGGATTGATAAATTTGCTGGAGCGGCTCACAGGACTCAAGGAAACACTTTATTTGCATTTACTGATTTATTATAAAGGATATTATGAAGGATACAAATGAGATGCTAGGGCGAGGCATGTGAGAAGAGGCACAGAGTATCCAAGCCCTCTCTGGGGGTGCCATCCTCCAAGAACCTCCATGTGTTCAGCCATCCAGAAGCTCCCCAAACCCAGTCCTTTAGGGTTTTTATGGAAGCTTCATTATGTAGGCGTGATCGATTAAGTCACTGGCCACTGGAGATTAAGTCAACCTTCAGTCCCTCTCCCCCGTCCCAGAGGCTGGGTATAAGACTACAAATCCCAACCTACTAACCACAAGGCTGGTTTCCCTGGCCACCAGCCCCCTATCCTGAGACGATCCAGGAGTCCCCAACCAAAGGTCAGTTAGCATACAAAAAGACACTGGCCAGGTGCAATGGCTCACACCTGTAATCCCAGAACTTTGGGAGGCCAAGGCGGACGGATCACCTGAGCTCAGGAGTTTGAGACCAGCCTCGGCAACACGACGAAATCCCACCTCTACTAAAAATAAAAAAATTAACTGGGTGCAGTGGCATGTGCCTGTAGTCCCAGCTACTCAAGAGGCTGAGGCACGAGAATCACTTAAATCCAGAAGGAAGAGGCTGCAGTGAGCCAAGATTACGCCACTGTACTCCAACCTGGGTGACAGAGCGAGAGTCTAGCTCAAAAAAAAAAAAAAAGACACTGATCACTTGGGAGATTTCAAGGATTTTAGTACATACAAGCCAGGAAATGGGAGGAAGGCTAAATATAGGTTTCACAAAATCATATCTGCCCTCTCTAAATCTCAGTTTTCTCATCTGTGAAATGAACCCAATAATAGCATTTACTTTATAAGATTATTGTATTGACTACATGAGTTCAGGTAAAGCAGAGGACACATTGTAAGAGCTCTTCAAATATCAACTACAAACTAAACTACTTCTCGATACCGAAAATCTAGCCTCTGAGATTACAATCGTCTCAATTCCTAAAATTCTTGACCCAGCGTTGAGTCAAGAAGCCAATAAACACCGATCTTGAGATGAAATGATCTGTGTAGAAGGAGCCAGGGAAAAGCAGAAAATTACCCACCAGTATCAAGATTTTATTTCTTGTTTAAAAAAAAAAAATGTTTTCAATATAATCCATGGGTTCACAAAGATTTTATTTCTAATTAACTAGCTGTAGAAACAGGCAGAGCTTATTTCTAACTAGAAATCAACCTTGCACCCTCTTCTTGAAAGATACAGAAAGAAAGGTTCTGTCCAAAAGATTCTCCTTTTCTTCACAGGCTCATGCTGTTCCAACATTAAAGCTTCTTTCTTGGCCTCCTTCCTCTGTCCAGCATTGAGTTACTGTCTTCCATTCTCCAAAGGCCCATATTGAAAAACAATCAAACAGAATCAACTTTGCCAAATGACATCCTTACAAAGAAAAGAGAAAGCGGGAGGGAGCAGGGAGGTAGGCTATTGGAAGCCCCGTGGAATTACAGGCTAAGAATACAAGAGGCCGACTGGAAAGCAGATCTCAAGACAAGAAACAAAAGGCATGGGTGACTTGAGGAAGAGGATGGGCCCTAGGTTAGGACTGCCACGTCTTCGTGCTTGGTTTTGTTTTGTTTTTTTTTTAGATGGAATTTCACTCTTGTTGCCTAGGCTGGAGTGCAGTGGCATAATCTCAGCTTACTGCAACCTCCGCCTCGTGGGTTCATGCCATGCTCCTGCCTCAGGCTCCCTAGTAGCTGAGATTACAGGCCTCTGCCACCACGCCTGGCTAATTTTTTTTATTTTTAGTAGAGACAGGGTTTCACTATGTTGGCCAGTCTGGTCTGGAACTCCTGACCTCAGCTGATCCACCCTCCTCAGCCTCCCAAAGTGCTGGGATTACAGGCGTGAGCCACCATGCCCAGCTGGTATTTTCTTCGTAGCTATTATTAGTAGTCATGATTTAAATCACTGAATATTTGCTATAAATTGTGGGGTGAAAAACAGAGAACTTCAACCTTCTAAAAAGATTTTGGTTAGAATCTAAGGAAAAAATATCTTCTCTTTTGCTCTATCTCTCAGAAATTCCAGAGCCCTAGCCGGGTGTGGTGGCTGACACCTATAATCCCAAGCACTTTGGGAGGCTGAGGCAGGAGGATCACTTCAGCCTCGAGTTCAAGACCAGTCTGAGTAACACAGTGGGATACCATCTCTACAAAAAATTTAAAAATGAGCTAGGCATGGTGGCACACATCTATAGTCTCAGCTACTTGGAAGGCTAAGATGGGAGGATCACTTGAACTCGAACGATTGAGGCTGCAGTGAGCTATGATCATGCCACTCCAGCCTCGGGTGACAGAGTGAAACTCTCAAATACAAAAACAAAACAACAACAACAAATTCAGAGTCCATAATGTCTCCTTATAAGATAAGTAAGCAACAAAGAGGAAGAGGCTGGGGGGAGGGGGGGACCATGAACAGCTGTTCTGAGAAATAACTAATCACAACCCTCAGACACATCGATCAACACACAGCCCCCCTCCAGCGCGATCCTGTAAAGCTTCCCTCCATCCCCTGCCTCTTTGCAGACAACCCCTTCTCTGCTGTGCTGCCCACTGCTTTCTTGCAACATGTTTTCATATTTTAATAAATCTGCCAGCCGGGCTCAGTAACTCACACCTGTAATCCCAGCACTTTGGGAGGCTGAGGCGGGTGGATCACCTGAGGTCAGAAGTTCGAGACCAGCCTGATCAATATGGTGAAACCCTGTCTTTAAAAAAAAAAATTTAATTTAATTTTTTAAAAAATCTGCCTTTCTTTACCTGGTAAACTCCTTTTCTACCTGTGACACATAATAGTCCTAAGGGACTCTAAGTTGCTCAAAAGCAACTCACTGAATTGATTCCAGGGGGAGTTTATGCTCATACAGCCACTCACTAATAAGCGGTACAAGGACCAGATCTGGACTCTGAAGACCAAGACTCAAATGGCCAGCTCTTTCATTTCTTAGCTACCTGACCTCGTGAGGGTCACTTCACCTCAACAAGGTTAAATGTCTAAAATGGTGGGATGCCTGACAACCAACACGCATTCAATACATGTTTGGAAAAAGCAATACATATTTTATTTTATTTTTTTATTTTTTATAAAGACGGGGTTTCACCATGTTGGTCAGGCTGGTCCTGAACTCCTGACCTCAGGTGATCCGCCTGCCTTGGCCTCCAAAGTGCTTGGATTACAGGCAATACATATTTTAAACATAAAAAGCCCATTACCCATCCATCCTGGAGGCCTCTAAACTGGATGCCAACCCAGGAAGCCAGACTAATTCCAGAAACTAGCACTTAAATTGATTTTAGGGGCGCTATAAAGATGCACAGTTGGAAGAGTAGCCTCCTTAAGAAAAAAGAAACTCATTAGCTTGTGGTTGTCAAAAAGATTAAAAAACAAAAACAAAAAACTATTCCAGCACTTTGGGAGGCTGAAGTAGGTAGATCACTTGAGGTTGGGAGTCTGAGACCAGCCTGGCCAACGTGGTGAAATTCTGTCTGTACTAAAAATACAAAAAGTAGTTGGACGTGGTGGCAGATGCCTGTAACCCCAGCTACTTGGGACGCTGAGGCAGGAGAGTCACTTGAACCTGAGAGCCAAAGGTTGCAGTGAGCCGAGATCATGCCACTGCACTCCAGCCTGGCCAACAGAACAAGACTCCAAAAATAAAATGAAATAACATAAAATAAACAGGATCCCTAGAAAAGCCTCTCTCTGAAGGTGACAGCTGAGTCACCTTCAGAGATCTGAGGAGGTAAGGAAAGGAAGGGGCCATGTAGCTGAATGGGGGTGAAGGGGTCCTGGCAGAGTTCAAAAGCCCCAAAGAAGGAGTACCCATGGCAGGTTTTGGGACCAGCCAGGAGGCCAGTGTGCCTGGAGGGGAGTGAGTGAGCAGGAGTGGAGAGGAGGTCGGAGTGGTGGTGGGTGTGGGAGGAGAGATCAGGTCACAGAAGGTCTTGCAGGCCATTGTAGGGTATTGATTTTTCACTCAGGTTAAGCTGGGACAATTGGAGGGTTTGAGTTGAGCAGTAGACTAGACAGGATCGATCCTGCCTTTTAACAGACTCTCTCTGGGTCCAGTGTGGAGAAAGTGAAGACCAGCCAGAGTGGAAGCAGGGGAGACAAGTTAGGAGGCTGTTGCCATCATCCAGAGGAAAGATGCATCCGGGTGTACTCTGAAATCCAGTCAGTAAGCTTTGTGGACGAGCTGGGTTGGATGTGGCGTATGAGAAGAAGAGAGGAATCATGGGTGACTCCAAGGTCTTTGGCCTGAACAGCTGGAGGAATGGAGTTGTCATTAACTGAGATGGGGAAGGCTGCATGAGGAGCAGGGGTGGGACTCAATTTTGTTGATGTTGATTATAAAATGCCTGATAGGAATCCAGTTGAAGATACTGTGGCAATTAGATCTAGAAGTCTGGAGACAGGCTGAGGCTAGACATACACATATGGAAGCTGTTAGCATGAGAATAGTATTTAGAGTTAAGACACTTATCCAGGTGCAATCATTCATGCCTGTAATCTCAGCATTTTGGGAGGCCGAGGCAGGAGGATGGCTTGAGGCCAGGTGTTCAAGACCAGCCTGAGCAACAGTGAGACCCCCCCCCCCCCCTCAACCCCCATCTCTACCAAAGCAAGACAGAGTCTCTCACTTTGTCAACCAGGCTAGAGTGTAGTGGCACAATCTCAGTTCACTGCAACCTCCGCTTCCTGAATTCAAGCGATTCTCATGCCCAGCCTCCTGAGTAGCTGGAATTACAGGCATGTGCCACCACACCCAGCTAAATTTTTGTATTTTAAGTAGAGATGGGATTTCACCATGTTGGTCAGGCTGGTCTTGAATTCCTGACCTCAAGTGATCCACCCACCTCAGCCTCCAAAATTGCTGGGATTATAGGCGTGAGCCATGGCACCTGGTCAGGATCCTATTTAAACTGCAACCCCATATCCCTCTTCCCTGCTTTATCACAACAAAATACGTATTCTGCTTAGTTATCAATGTGCCCTGCTCTAATAAAATTTAAGGTCCACAAGGGCGGGGATCCTTGCCTTTCTCATACTGCTATATGCCGGCATTTAGAACAGGTTTGTCCAATAGAAATAAGATAGGAGCCACAAGGGCAAGCCACATACATAATTTTTTATTTTTCTAGGAAACACTTTTTAAACAGAAAAAAACTGCCGGGTTTCAAGTCAAGGCTAAGTGGGGAAAAAAGACAAAAAGGTGAAACATTTTTTCTTTTTTCGAGACAGGGTCTCACTCTGTCACCTAGGCTGGAGTGCAGTAGCATGATCACAACTCACTGCAGCCTCCACTCCCCCAACCCCCGGGCTTGGGTGGTCCTCCCACCTCAGCCTCCTGAGTAGCCTGCACCTGGCTAATATTTGCATTTTTTTGCAGAGACAGGGTTTCACCATGTTGCTAAGGCCAGTCCCAAATTCCTGGACTCAAGCAATCCATCCACTTTGGCTTCCCAAAGTGCTGGAATTATAGGCGTGAGCCACCACGCCCGACCAACTATTTATAATTATGTTGTATTTAACCCAATAAATCCAAAATGTTATCATACATGTTTATACATTATATTATACAATCATTTACTATAACATAAAAAGTATCAGCTGGGCACAGTGGCTCACGCCTGTAATCCCGGCACTTTGGGAGGCCAAGGTGGGCAGATTACCTGAGGTCAGGGGTTCGAGACCAGCCTGACCAACATGGTGAAACCCCGCCTTTAAAAAACAATAATAAATAAGTAAAATAAAAGTATCAATGAGACATTTTACTTTTTCTTCATGCTAAGTCTTTAAAATCCAGAACGTATTTTATGCTCCCAGCATAGCTCCAGTGCTCAACAGCCCCATGTGGCTAGCGTATAGCATACTGGACTCTACAGCAAAGCCTGGCATAGACAGAGTCGGTACTTATATTCACTGAATGAAAGAATGTTTTCACAGAAAGAGGCAGCTATGGTAGAGTACAGGGTTTTCTAAACTTCATTTACTCACATTCTACATTCACAACTTTTTCTGTGTGATCTATACTACTTTTTCTTCAAAATGTCACACTTTTTATACTTGAAAAATTATACAAAAATAAAACTTTAATCTGGGCACAGTGGCTTACACCTGTAATCACAACACTTTGAGAGGCCGAGGTGGGCAGATCGCTTGAGCCCAGGAGTTTGAGAACAGCCTGGGGCAACATAGCAAAACCCCGTTTCTATAAATACTACAAAAATTAGCCAGTGAGGTGGCACCCACCTGTAGTCCCAGCTATTTGGAAGACCGATGTGGGGAAGATCATCCGAGCTCAGGCAGGTCAAGGTTACAGTGAGCCGTGATCGTGCCACTGCACTCCAGCCTGGGCAACAGAGTGAAACCCTGTCTCAAAATAAAATAAAATTTTCTATTGTGTCAATAAATGAAAAAGAATTGTTCTAGGGACTAAGGGCCACGGCTTGAGTCCCTACTCATTTACTAGCTCTTCAATCTACAGTAAGGGCTTCACTAAGCCTCAGTGTCTTCATCTGTGGTATAGGGACAATACTGACCATCCCAATTTCACAGGGAAGGTTAAGTGAGATGTTGGTATACACTCTTTGTAAATGGGAAAGTAATCATGAAGTCAAAGGGACTGAGAGGCTAAACCAAGCCTTTCTCTCGAGCCTGTTTTCGTATGGACCAATAACACATATAATCACAAACTTGTCTGACAAGATAAAGAGTAGACGACTTGGGTTCAAACCCCTTGTCACCACTTACACCGGTGTGACCTCTAGAAATGCATTTATTCACCAAACATTTTTTATCAAGTGCCCACAACATGCCCGGCACTAGGCTGGTAGCCAAATAAAATATGAAACCTGCCCTTGAAGGATTTGCAGTCTAGCAGGAAGAAAAGAGACCAGCAAACAAGAAAGAACAATAAATTGTTTTAAAAAATCAAGTCGTCAGGAGAATCGCTTGAACTCGGGAGGCGGAGGTTGCAGTGAGCCTCAGATCGCACCACTGCACTCCAGTGTGGTGACAGAGTGAGACTCCGTCTCAAAAAAAAAAAAAAAAAAAATTAAGTCGTCTCTCTCGTCTGTTTGTTCCCTGTGAAATAAGAATAATACCTTCCCAACCTCACTCATAGGAGATGCTACAAAAACTAATTTTTAAATGTTTGTCAAATAACTCCAAAAACTTGAACTCATAATACATTAGCAAAGAACTTTTTCCTACTTTAACCCAAAATGATGCTGACTGCTGTGAATGTCCAGTCTGAACATTCGTTCCAGTTACACTGCACTCACTAAACTCCTTTAGCTCCTGCAAATTTTAGTAAACATGAGGAACAGGAGCATGAACAGCATTAATACAAGTAATCTCAAAATCATGATCCAGGTCACACTTCTAAGGACCATAACACAGACCTCTCAGTCACCCTACCTAGTTACAGTTCTTCAAGATAAGCAGTCACATGCTAAGGGAAACTGAATAATTTACATGGAAGAAAGAGGAAAGTCATAAAGCAGTCTAGGTAGACACTCCTCTGTCCAAGATTTCAGCAGTCACTATGTTGCTGAGGTAACGCTGGGCTATGTCAACAGCGTAGGCTAAAAGCCATTTTATGGGCAGAGCAAAGTGCCCACACTTCGTTTTTTAATTCTTTTTCTGTTGTTTTTTAAAGCCTCGATGATGACCCGATCAGTGAAAATCTCAAAGAAAAATGATCCGAAGGGGCTAGGTTCCCAAGAAGTGGAAACTACCCACGCAGGAGTAAGTGGGTGCGAAGAAAGCAAGAAGACCAAGATTCTGTGATCCCTCCTGAAGTTTAAAAACTGAATGGGACCGTCATCAAAGTCTCGGGTAGCAATCATTTCCAAAAAGGAAGGAAAGGAGAGGCTCTTAGAGGGGGTCCAGGGAGCATCTCTTCCTGATTTCTCCCTCTCGCTCCACGCCATAAACCCATTCTCAGGCACCCCTTCCAGCTCAGTCCAGGTCGCCCCTTCCCCCTGGTCCCGATCCCTCCATAAACATCGCTCCTTTCTATGCCTTGGCACCTAAGCTCCTCTCCCCTTCCGGGAGGACTCGCTCCAGCTGCACACTTGGCTACCTGGAAGCCCATCTCCGAGCGGCCCCCGAGCGGCCCGCGACGCGCCCACCCCGCTCGGGCGGGAGCTGGGACACCCCTCCTCGGAGGCCGGAACCGCCACGCCAGGCCCCTCCCACAGGAAGCCGCCGCCCCCCGGCGCCCGGGCCGCGCCGCCCCCGGCCCACTCTGCGCCGCCCGCCGCCCCCGGCCCGCCCCGCGCCGTCAGCCCGCCAGCCGCGTGCCCCGCGCCGGCGCTAGTTACCTGCCCTGGCCACAGAAGCGGCGCCCAACTCCTCTCCCACTTCCGCCTTCCACCGCCCGCACTCGGGCCGGGTCACGTGACCGTGCGCGGTCACCTGACCCGGAAGAGGCTGGGCGGGCTCGCAGGTGCGGGCAACCTAGGCCTGGCCTCGAAGAGGTGTTTTTATCGTTTGTATATTTGAAAGTAGAAGGGCTTTGTGCTCACCCGGATGGTCCCCGAGCAATCAAATAAATTGAGGGCTCACTGAATGCAATTTACTCTGCCCATCAACTTTACGGAGGCAGGGACAGGTACTAGCCCCATTTTACAGGTGAAACGACACCTTCAGTCTATTAAGTCAGCAAATATTTATTGAGCTCTTTAGTAGGGTTGCCAGATAAAGTAGAGGACATCCACTTAAATTTGAATTTCAGATAGACAGCACTGTAATATGTATGTCCCAAATACAGAATGGGACATATTTATACTAAAAAAGAATTTGTTGATTATCTGAAGATAAAATTTAATTGAGTATCTGCCTTTTTATTTGCGGGCAACCCTACACCTATTATATGCCAGGCACTGTTCTAAGATCCAGGAACACAAACATCTCGCCCTTTGTGGGGCATCTGTCCTTGTGACATAAAGCAAAAGTAGAAATGCTTCCCAACTCCTACCTGGGTCCATAAAACACCGCTCCACACTAATCCAGTCACATTCCCTTAATCTACAGGGCACAAATTATGATCTAGACAGATAGATAGACGATATATATTTTTTTTTTTTTTATTTTCTTCAGACAGAGTCTTGCTCTGTCGCCCAGGCTGGAGTGCAGTGGTGCCATCTTGGCTCACTGCAACCTCCGTCTCCCTGATTCATGCAATTCTCCTGCCTCAGCCTCCCGAATAGTTGGGATTACAGACGTGCGGCACCACACCTGGCCAATTTTTGCATTTTTAGTAGAGACAGGGTTTCCCCATGTTGGCCAGTCTGGTCTCAAACTCCTGACATTAAGTTATGCACCCACCGTGGCCTCCCAAAGTGCTGAGATTACAGGCATGAACCACTGTGCCTTGCAGAGAAATATTTTTTTAAGAGATGGGTCTTAATAGGTTGCTTCGGCTGGGCTTGAACTCCTAGCCTCAAGCAATCCTCTTGCTTCAGCCTCCCAAGTGCTGAGACTACAGGCGAATGCTGCTGTGCCTAACCAAGAACATTTTATTTATTTATCTGAGATGCAGTTTCACTCTTGTAGCCCAGGCTGGAGTGCAGTGGCTCAGTCTCGGCTCACTGCAACCTCTGCCTCTCAGGTTCAAGCAATTCTCCTGCCCCAGCCTCCAAAGTAGCTAGGACTACAGGCTCCTACCACCATGCCCAGCTAATTTTTGTATTTTTAGTAGTGATGGGATTTTCACCATGGTGGCCAGGCTGGTCTCAAACTCCTGACCTTGTGATCCACCCACCTCGGCCTCCCAAAGTGCTGGGATTACAGGCGTGAGCCACCGAGACCTATCTCCAAGAACATTTTAAATGGACAATCTTGACTGATGTTCTGGACAAGTTGAATGAAGTCTCGGCTTAATCACCATTGATTAAAATTAATACTAATCACCTAATTAGCCTCAAAGACTTGTACTAATTATTGTTATTTTTGGGTCTTCGAATTTGGATGGATCCTATCATGCATACAAATTCAATTGGCTGGCCAGGAGTGGAGGCTCACGCCTGTAATCCCAGCACTTTGGAAGGCTGAGATAACTTGTCAGGGGCTTGAGATCAGCCTGGGCAACATAATGAAACTGCATCTCTACAAAAAAATACAAATATTAGCCAGACATGTTGGCACACCCCTGCAGTCCCAGCTAATCCGGAGGCTGAGGCATGAGAATCACTTGAACCTGAGAGGCAGACATTGCAGTGAGCCAAGATTGCGCACTACACTCCAGCCTGAACGACAGAGGGAGACTCTGTCTCAAAAAAGAAAAAGAAAAAAAAGAGTAAAAGCTAAAATGTTTACCATGACCTATAAGGCCCTACCTGATCCCTCTCGCACTTCCCCATGATTTCTCTCGTCTCCAGCTCCTCTACCTTTCAGTACCTCCTTCAACCTCAGGGCCTTTGGACTTGCTTGTCCCTCCGCCTGGAAAGCTCTTTCCTCACGTAGTCAGATGGCTTGAACCCCCGTCTCTTTCAGATGTTTTTTCAACTGTCTCTCTCAGTGAAGCTTTTCACACCCTATGTAAAATTACAACTCCACTTTGGGAGGCTGAGGCAGGAGGATTGCTTGAGCTCAGGAGTTGGAGACAAGCCTGGGCAACATAGCAAGACCCTGTTTCTACTAAAAATACAAAAAATAAGTTAGCTAGCCATGGTGGTGCACACCTGTCTTCCCAGCTACTCAGGAGGCTGGGGTGGGAGGACCACCTGAGCCCTGGAGGCAGAGGTTGCAGTGAGCCAAGATCACGCCACTGCACTCCAGCTTGGGCCATAGAGCAAGACCTTGTTTCAAACAAGAAGATATATATATATATACACACATACACACTCACAAGCACCCAGATATATATACATGTGTGTTTCCCACTACAAGAATTATGAAGACAGGAACTATATCCCAGCTCCTGAAGCAGTACCTGGTCCAGTGGAGGCCTCTTTAAACAATTTGTTCAATTAATAGATGTCATTAACATTTATTTAGCACCAAACTTACTGCTGTAGAGCTACAGTATAGGAGTTTTGTTTGTTTGTTTGTTTTTGTTTTGAGACAGAGTCTTATTCTGTTGCCCAGGCTGGAATGCAATGGCACATCTTGGCTCACTGCAACCTCCGCCTCCCAGGTTCAAAGATCCTCCTGCCTCAGCCTTCTGAGTAGCGAGAACTACAGGTGCGTACCACCACGTCCAGCTAATTTTTTGTATTTTTAGTAGAGATGGGGTTTCACCATATTAGCCAGGATGGTCTCGAACTCCTGACCTCGTGATCCCCCCATCTTTTTTGTTTTTTGAGGCAGTGTCTCTGTCACCTAAGCTGGAGTGCAGTGGCACAATCATGACCTCTGGGCTCAAGCATCCTTGGCCTCCTGGCTCAAGCAGTCCTCCCACCTCAGCCTCCAAGTAGCTGGGACCACAGGTGCCCGCTACTATGTTAGCTAATTTTTTTTTTTTTTATAGAGGCCAGGTTTCCCCCTGTTATTCAGGCTGGTCTCAAACTCCTGGACTCAAGCAGTCCTCTTGCCTGGGCCTCCCAAAGTGCTGGAATTACAGGCATGAGTAACCATGCCTGGCCTAAATTTTTTAATTTTATTTTTATGGTATTTATTTATTTATTAGAGACAGAGTCTCACCGTGCAGTAGTGGGATCATAGCTCACTGTAGCCTCGAACTTCTGGGCTTAAATGATCTCTTGCCTCAGCCTCCCAAGCAGCTGGAACTACAGACACAAGCCACCATACTCAGCTAATTTCTTAAATTTTTTGCAGAGACGGGATCTTGCTATATGGCCCACGGTGGTCTTTGTTGATAAAAAAGAGTTGAACTTGGCCAGGCGCGGTGGCTCACACCTGTAATCCCTGCACTTTGGGAGGCCGAGGTGGGCAGATCACCTGAGGTTGGGATCACCTGAGGTTGACCAACATGGAAAAAACCCATCTCTACTAAAAATACAAAACTAGCCAGGCGTGGTGGTGCGTGCCTATAATCCCAGTTACTCCAGAGGCTGAGGCAGGAGAATTGCTTGAACCTGGGAGGTGGAGGTTGCAGTGAGCCAAGATCACACCATTGCACTTCAGCCTGGGCAACAAGAGCAAAACTCTGTCTCAAAAAAATAAAAAAGAGTCAAACTCTGTAAAATATTTGAAGATATTTATTCTTTTTGTTGGTGTTATTAGAGAGCAATCTTTTACTGAACAGTACTGATTCTTGTGGAGCAGGGTGGAGCAGGGCTAACTCATAGGAAGTGCACCTAGAATCAGCAGAGGTTTCTTCTGAGCCAAATAAGAGTGACCAACGGCCCATGACACGGCTCTCAGAAAATCCTGAAAAGTGATCACGGGGTGGAGAAAAAAAAAAAGTGATCACATTATTTCTTTTTTTAAAAAAAAAAAAAGACGGGGTTTCACCATGTTGGTCAGGCTGGTCTTGAACTCCCAACCTCAGTTGATCCGCCCGCCTTGGCCTCCAAAGTGCTTGGATTACAGGCGTGAGCCACCACGCCTGGCCGACCACATTATTTCTTAATGATTTTTTGAGATTTCTTTTTTTTTTTTTTTTTTTTTTAGAGAGTCTTGCTCTATTGCCCAGGCTAGAGCGCAGTAGTGCAATCTCTGCCCATTGCAAACTTCACCTCTCAGATTCAAGTGATTCTCCTGCCTCAGCCTCCCAAGGAGCTAGGATCACATACATGCACCATTGCACCTAATTTTTCTATTTCTGGAAGAGATGGGGTTTCTTTCTTTCTTTCTTTCTTTTTGTTTAAAGACGGGGTTTCACCATGTTGGTCAGGCAGGTCTTGAACTCCTGATCTCAGGTGATCCACCCGCCTTGGCCTCCCAAAGTGCTTGGATTACAGGCGTGAGCCACTACGCCTGGCCGAAATGGGGTTTCTTTTTTTTTTTTGAGGCAGAGTCTCACTCTGTCACCCAGGGTGGAGTGCAGTGATGTGATCTCAGCTCACTGCAACCTCTGCCTCCCAGGTTCAAGCAATTCTCCTGCCTCAGCCTCCCAAACAGCTGGGGCTACAGGCATGCACCATGATGCTCGGCTAATTTTTGTTTTTTTTTTTTTTAGTAGAGATGGGGTTTCACCATGTTGTTCAGGCTGGTCTTGAACTCCTGGTCTCAGGTGATCTGCCCGCCTCGGCCTCCGAAAGTGCTGGGATTACAGGTGTGAGCCTGGCCAAGAGATGGGGTTTCACCACGTTGTCCGGGTGGGTCTCGAACTCCCAAGCTCAAGCAATCCATCCACCTTGGCCTCCCAAAGTGCTGGGATTACAGGCATGAGCCACTGCACCTGGCCTAATTTTTGTATTTTTAGTGGAGACAGGTTTTCACCATGCTACCCAGGTTGGTCTCAAACTCCTGACCTCAGGTGATCTGCCCACTTGTCCACCCAGGTATTGGGATTACAGGCTTTAGCCAGAGATTTCTTCACCTTTAAAAAAAAAAAACAGCAGTTTTGAAACACTGTCTCAAAAGCTCACTTCACTGAGAGACTCTTTCCCCAGACATCCTGTGCTACCCACAGGAACTGCCCCCCAGCAATTTGAACACTCCTTTGACTTTTACACCTCACTGCCTTTGCCCTGGTGATCTTTCGAGACTCAACTCCAAAGTTATACACTCTGAAGGTGCCCCTCAACAATACACAAAATATAATTTTGTTTGTAGCTATTATATCTGGTAGCTTATGGTGGTATAAATGAGCTCTCAATATATATTTGTTGAATAAGTGGAGTTCTTCGAAGTTTTGGGGGAGCTTGGAGAATGTTACAGGGAAACAGAAAAGGGATTAAAATACTATAAAACTATACTCCAAAAAAAATTTTTTAAAAAGAAAAAGAAAAACTATACTCCAAAAGCTAAAAGAGTCAAGAAATGCTTTGTATTGGTAAGTATTCTTAGCGTTTACTAGAAAATAATAGCTCAAAGCCTGATCTTTTTTTTCTTTTTTTTTTTTCCTTTTTATTTATTTATTTATTTATGAGACAAAGTTTCACTGTGTTGCCCAGGCTGGAGTGCAATGGCACAATCTCGGCTCACTGCAACCTCCACCTCCTGGGTTCCAGCAATTCTCCTCCTCAGCCTCCCAGGTAGCTGGGATTACAGGTGTCCAGGCGCCGCACCTGGCTAATTTTTGTATTTTTAGTAGAGGTGGGGTTTCACCATGTTGGCCAGGCCAATTTTGAACTCCTGACCTCAGGTGACCCACCCACCTTGGCCTCCCAAAGTGCTGGGATTATAGGCATGAGCCACCACGCCTGGCCTTCCTGACTATTCTTGTACATCAGTGGTTCTCAAAGTGTGGCCCTCAAGTTTGCAGCATCAACACTGCTTGGAACTCAGATATGCAAACGTCTTTAATCTCAGCACTTTGGGGCCCAAGATGGGAGGATCCCTTGAGCCCAGGAGTTTGAGACCAGTCTGGGCAACATGGTGACACCCCCAACTTGAAAAAAATATACAAAAATTAGCCAGGTGTGGTGGTCACCTGTAGCCCCAGCTGCTCAGGAGGTTGAGGCAGGATGATTGCTTGGGGCCAGGAGGTCAAGGCTGCAGTGAGCTGTAATCATGTCACTGCACTCCAGCCTGGGCAATAGCATGAGACCCCATCTCAAAAGAAAGGGAAGGATGGAAGGGAGGGAAGGAGGGAGGGAGGGATTGATTCTTAGGCCGTCTAGACCTACTGAATCAAAAACTGAGGATAAGGCCAAGTCATCTGTATTCACAAGCTCTCTAGGTGATTCTAATGTTTGAAGACCACCTATTTGAGACCTATCGACCTAAATCATTCTTCTTCATTCTAGGGTTCACAGAGCAATTGCTACCAACTTCAATAAACCTGCTTTATATTGGAGTCCAATTCCCACGTTTCCTTCACTTTTATGTCAATGTGGGAGATCAGTTGTAGAAGAAGAAATGAGAGACAGGAATAGTAGCGTTGAAGGAATTCTGTTTTCTGGGCAAGAGATAAAAACTTGATTTGCGTAATGGGAGTGGATGTGGAGGGATCCAGACACCACAGACATTTCAGAGTGGTATCAAAAAAGTTTTGTGATGGCCGGGCATGGTGGCTCATGCCTGTAATCCCAGAACTTTGGGAGGCTGAAGCAGGCAAATCACAAGGTCAGAAGATTGAGACCATCCTGGCTAACATGGTGAAACCCTGTCTCTACTAAAAATACAAAAAATTAACCAGGTGTGGTATCATGCGCCTGTAGTCCCAGCTACTCAGGAGGCTGAGGCAGGAGAATCGCTTGAACCTGGGAGACTGAGGTTGCAGTGAGCCAAGATTGTGCCCCTGCCCTCCAGCTTGGTGATGAAGGAGACTCCGTCTCAAAAAAAAAAAAAAAAAAAGTTTTGTGAGAAGAGGACTGGTTGAGCGTGAGGGTAGAGATGGGGGATGGCTCAGAGATTCCCACCTTGAATTCTACTGTGAGTAATGCTTTTAATAAAAATTGGAACTGGAACAAGTGTAGAAAGTAATTCCAGCACTTTGGGAGGCCAAAGCAGGTGAATCATCTGACGTGAGGAGTTCGAGACCATCCTGGCCAATATGGTGAAATCCCACTGATACTAAAATTACAAAAATTAGCCAGGCATGGTGGCGCATGCCCATAATCTCAGCTACTCAGGAGGCTGAGGCAGGAGAATTGTTGAACCTGGGAGGCAGAGGTTGCGGTGAGTCCAGATCGCACCGCTGCACTCCAGACTGGGTGATGAGAGCAAAACTCAGTCCGCCCCTAGCCAAAAAAAGAGAAAGATTGAGTTTGGGTAACTGCTGAAAGGGGACCTTCAGAAGCACTTAAGCGTTTTTGGGGTAGGACAGATAAATTACACTTGAGGAATACAATTGAAGACCTAATGAAGAAAGTTTGGATGAAGACCCAAGTCAACATTCAGTCAAAATCCAGATCTTATAATCAAGACATTTCAGATTTGCAAGGAAACACAGAAGTCATTAAATACACCTTCTGTTCAATTCAGCAAGAAATTATTTGCTACCAAACTATATGCATTGTTTAGGGAGGTAGGTGGAGTGAGACTATTAAGACAAATTAGACAGACTCTGGCCTCAAGTTGCTCAAAATGAAGTGAGGGCTTTCTCAAAAGTGAAAGAAAGAAAAAAATACGAAGTGAGGGCATATAAGCAGCAGTCAGTATAACATAACGGATAATTAGGTGGCTCAGGGACAACACTGTGGCTCACACCTGTAATCCCAGCGTTTAGGAAGCCAAGGCTGGAGGATTGTTTGAACCCAGGAGTTTGAGACCAGTCTGGGCAACATGAAAAAGTTAGCTGGGCATGGTGGTGCAGGCCTGTGGTCCCAGCTACTCGAGAGACTGGGAGGCTCACTTGAGCCTGGGAGTTGAAGGCTGCAGTGAGCTATGATCGTGTCACTTCACTCCAGCCTGGGCAACAGAGAGAGACCCTGTCTCAAAAAAAAAAAAAAAAAAAAGAAAGAAAGAAAGGGAGAAAGACAGAGAGAGAGAGAGAGAAAGAAAGTGGCTCTGGCTGGGCATGGTGGCTCACGCCTGTAATCCAAGCACTTTGGAGGCCAAGGCGGGTGGATCACCTGAGGTCGGGAGTTCAAGACCAGGCTGACCAATACGGTGAAACCCCGTCTTTAAAAAAAATAAATAAATAAATAATTTTTTAAAAGTGGCTCTGAATGAGTTTGGGTGTTACATTATTTCCACCACCTACTGACCATGTCAGCTAGACCTAGTGGCCTTAAGTAGCTATCCCTTGTCTGTAAAGTAGTACCTATCTCATAGGAGTGCTGTGATAACTAAATTAGGTAATTTGTATTGATTGACTTTTAACCATAAGAATATATATAGGTTTTACATTTATTTAAGAGATGGGGGTCTCGCTATGTTGTCGAGGCTGGTCCCACATTCCTGGGCTCAGGCGGTCCTTTGGCCTCAGCCTCCTAAATAGCTGAGACTCTAGGCGCGCACCACTGCACCTGGCAGGTTTTATCCTCAAAGGTAAAGACGGCGCTAAGGCCTAGATGCTGAAGCGGATTGCCCAGGTGTCCCCCAAGGTTTGACCCCGCCCACACCTCGCTGTGTGCGCGGGCGGCGTCGCTGCGCATGCGCGCAGGTAGAGCCGTAAGATGCTAGCGCGGCCGCCAGGAGGCGCAGCCAAGTCGCGGCTGTTCTTCCTTGTTCCCAGAGGCCTGGACTGGGACTTAGGAGCCGACGCAAGCTCCGTGCGGCTGCGCGCTCCCTGCTCACTCAGCTAACATGGCGCCCGTGGAGCACGTTGTGGCGGACGCTGGGGCTTTCCTGCGGGATGCGGCTCTGCAGGTACGGGGAGCTCCTTCCCGGACGAGAGAGATCTCGGCTGGCCGCCCCTCAGGTAGAGCCTGAGTCGGGCGGAGCGTTACTTGGTGCGGGCGGGTCTGAGCTGAGGCGGTCTGTTCGCAGGACATCGGGAAGAACATTTACACCATCCGGGAGGTGGTCACTGAGATTCGGGACAAGGCCACGCGCAGGCGGCTCGCGGTCCTGCCCTACGAGCTGCGGTTCAAGGAGCCCTTACCGGAATACGTGCGGCTGGGTGAGTGCCTCTGCCCCAGCTTTAACGGAAAGCTGGGGTCCAGGGCGCAGATGGCACCCACTTGGGTGCGAGTTGGAGTCTGGCTGCCTTATCAGAGCAGTTAATTTAAAACCAGCACTTTTTTTTTTTTAATTTTTTTCTTTTTAAGACGGGGTTTCACCATGTTGGTCAGGCTGGTCTTGAACTCCCGACCTCAGGTGATTCGCCCGTCTTGGCCTCCAAAGTGCTTGGATTACAGACGTGAGCCACCACGCCCGGCTAAAACCAGCGCTTTCTAAGAGATCGTGGTGGGAGAGCGGGTCTGGAGGCAGCCAGTAACTAGCTGTATGCCCTCGGGCATAGCATTCAAATTTTGGCCTCAGTTACCTCATCTGCAAAATGGGAATAATAATAGTATCTGTCTCCAAGGTTGCTGTGAGCATTAACTGAGGAATATGGCAGTCAGCACAGTGTCAAGCACTTTGCAAACATGCAGTAAATTTATTTGTATTTAGGAGTTTGGATCTCTTTCTAATCCCTTGTCCATTTCTTTTCAGATTAGTCTGATAACTGGATATAAAGATCTGCACCTGGCAGATCTTTTATAAAGGTAGTGCTTTTAGGCATTGTATTAAATGTGAAAGAAAATTAGGCCGGGCGCTGTGGTTTAAGCCTGTAATCCCAGCACTTTGGGAGCCTCAGGTGGGTGGATCACCTGAGGTCAGGAGTTGCAGACAAGCCTGACCAACGTGGTGAAACCCCTATCTCTACTAAAAATACAGAATTAGCTGGGCGTGGTGGCGTGCTCCTGTAATCCCAGCTACTTGGGGAGGCTGAGGCAGGAGAATTGCTGAGGCAGGAGAACCTGGGAGATAGAGGTTGCAGTGAGCCGAGATTGTGTCACTGCACTCCAGCCTGGGCCACAGAGCAAGACTCCATCTCAAAAAAAAAAAAAAGAAAAAATTAAGCAATTGTCTCTTGGCTTAGGAGTCAGTGTGGTTCTCTTGTTGTGAATCAAGGCAATACCTAGGAAAGGCTCCTCAGTGGTTGGAAGTGTTTTAGAGGCTAGAGGCTGATAGTGGAGATGACGTTACCTCCTCTGTGATTTTTACAATTTTCTTCTCCAACTTAGTAGCTTTGTGATCTTTGCCAACTTACTAAATCTTTCGGAGGACATACTAATAGTACTTCTGAAGATAGGCAAAGGATGAAATGAATTAACAGGTAAAGCTTTTAATGCAGTGTCTAGTACACAGTAAGTGCACAGTAAATTTTCGTTGCTGCAAATATCTGTTTTTTAGGAAATAAGAGCAGTATACCTAGTGTTCCTTGTACCGGTGTGGCAGAGGACATCTTTCTGTTAATTTCAGGAAATTTTAAGTGTTTATTATGGATGACTCTGAAGAATAACAGCAGATAAACAGCTGACATTTACTATGCATTGAGCACATGCTTTTTGTTTCTTCATAGACTACTAAAAGTACAAGTCGAGCATCCTAGATCCGAAATCCGCAATGCTCCTAAATCCGAAACTTTTTGTTTGTTTGTTTTTTTGAGATTGAGTCTTGCTGTGTTGCCCAGGCTGGAGTGCAGTGGCATGATCTCAGCCCACTGCAGCCTCCACCTCCTGGGTTCCAGCAATTCTCCTGCCTTAGCCTCCTGAGTAGCTGGGATTACAGGCACAGGCCACCACACTAATTTTTGTATTTTTAGTAGAGATGGGATTTCACCATGTTGGCCACATGGTCTCGAACTCCTGACCTCAAGTGATCTGCCCACCTCAGCCTCCCAGAGTGAAGCGTGAGCCACTGCGCCCAGCCAGCTTACTTTTTTTTTTTTTTTTTTTTTTTAAGAGGAGTCTCACAGCTGAAGTGCTCTGGTGAGACCTCAGCTCACTGCAAGCTCCACCTCCCAGGTTCAAATGATTTTTCAGCCTCAGCCTCCTGAGTAGCTGGGATTGCAGGTGCGTACAACCACACCCAGATACGTTTTGTATTTTTAGTAGAGACTGGTTGGCCAGGCTGGTCTTGAACTCCTGACCTCAAATAATCTGCCTGCCTTGGCCTCCCAAAGTGCTGGGATTATAGGTGTGAGCCACTGCGCCTGGCCCTGGCCAACTTTCTGTTTTTTCCTCTGCATTTGATAAGGATGTTACAGTAAACCTAACTGGCATGAATCCTGGTGGTAGAGAATACAAATTTTTCAACTGTTAAGTAGGAAAAGGTCAGAAAATGGATGAAAGTGTTATGGTTTTTCATGACGTAGTGATCCTTTCTAAATTGTATTTTGATAATTCCATTGGTTATCCAAGGTCATATGGCTTTTTGCCTCTAACTGAAGATGGAAATCTCTTGTTTACAGTAACTGAGTTTTCAAAGAAAACAGGAGACTACCCCAGCCTCTCTGCCACGGACATCCAAGTGCTTGCGCTCACATACCAGTTGGAAGCAGAGTTTGTTGGGGTGTCTCACCTAAAACAAGAACCACAGAAGGTAAATCAAGAGGATGGGTTTTTAAAAGCTTTTTATTGTGGGAATTATCAGATATACAAAAGTAGAGGGACTCGTGTAATGGACCCGGGGTCCCCGTCATCCCCCTCCACAGTTGTATCATAGCTAGTCTGTGTTCATCTACACTGATCCACAGCCCTGAGTATTCTAAACTTAGGCATCGTATGCTATTTTACTGATAGATATTTCTTGGTATGTCTCTTAAGATCAGGACTCTTAACTTAAAAGCCATCATTACACCTACGCGAAATTAATAATAATGCCTAATATCAAATATCCAGTCAGTGTTAACGTTTCCCAGTGGTTTTGTAAATGTTAAGAGTTTGGATCAGGATCCCATTGAGGTTCGTACATTACAGTCAGCAAATGTATCTCGGTCCTTTCTTTCCCCGCCTTAAGCCAGGGTCTAGCTGTGTTGCTCAGGCTGGTCTCAGAACTCCTGGGCTCAAGTGATCCTCCCACCTCAGCTTCCTGATTAGTCTCTTTTGATCTGTAGGTTTTTGGCAAAGGTTGTTTAAATTTGGAAAAGGAAAAAGAATAAAAATATATCTGTACATAATAATTTTTTTCTTTCTTTCTTTTTTTTTTTTAAGATGGGGTTTCACTGTGTTGGTCAGGCTGGTCTTGAACTCCTGACCTCAGGTGATCCGCCCGCCTTGGCCTCCAAAGTGCTTGGATTACAGGCATGAGCCACCACGCCCGGCCCATAATAATTTTTTAAAAAACAATTCTTTCTGGCCAGGTGCCATGGCTTATGCCTGTAATTCCAGGGCTTTGGGAGGCCAAGGCAGGAGGCTCACTTGAGCCTAGGCATTTGAGACCAGTGTGAGCAACCCCATCTCTAAAAAAAAAGAAAAGCTAGCCAGGCATGGTGGTGTGCACCGGTAGTCCCAGCTACTTGAGAGGCTGAGGCAGGAGGATCACTTGGGCCCAGGAGATTGAGGCTGCAGTGAGTTGTGATCATACAGCTGTACTCCAGCCTGGGTGACAGAGTGAGACCCTGCCTCAAAAAAGAGAGAGAGCTTTCTGGAGGTAAAAAAGGAGGAACACTGAGTACTTACAAGTGTTTCTTCAAGCCTTGCTTCCTTCCAAACTTTGACTTCCTATTGTGCTTTTAGGGTCTTGCCCAGCATGGTCGGGTTGAGACTGATAAATTTGTGCCTGGGCCCATTATCTATTTCTAAGCCAGAAGATTTTAGAAGCCAAAAACTTTAATAATAATTCATTTTCAATAGTATTGACAAAGAATTGCTTAATCTTCTCTGCCTAAAGTCATCAAACTGTGGTGGACTCACATTTTTACACTAGTTGAAACTACCCTCAGTTGTTGTTGTTGTTTTTCCAGGAGAGATGGGGTCTCACAGTGTTGCCCAGGCTGGTCTCAAACTCTTGGGACCACCTTGATCTCCCAAAATGCCAAGATTACAGGCATGAACTACCACACTTGGTTTTTTTGTTGTTGTTGGTAGTGTTGTTTTAATGAGACAGTATCTTGCCATCACCCAGGCTGGAGTACAGTGGTGCTGATCACAGCTCACTGCAGCATCAAACTCCTGAGCACAAGCAATCCTCCTACCTCAGCCTCCTAGGTAGCTGGGACTATCAGTGTACGTCACCATGCCTGGCTAATAAAAGAAAATTTTTTATAGAGACAGGGTCTCACTTTTGTCCAGGCTGATGTCAAACTCCTGGCCCAAAGCAATCCTCCTACCTCATCCTTCCTAACGGCTAGGATTTAGTGAGCCACCCCATCCAGCTATTTTTTTTTTAATTCTCCTATTTTTTTTTTTAAATATTGGATGTCATCCAGGTGTGGTAGCTTGTGCATGTAATCCCAGCACTTTCGGAGGTTGAGTTGGGCAGATCACTTGAGGCTGGGAGTTTGAGACCAGCCTGGACAGCATGGCGAAACCCTGTCTCCACTAATAAATGCAAAAATTAGTGGGGGATTGGTGGCGCATGCCTGTTATCCCACCTGCTTGGGAGGCTGAGGCAAGAGAATCGCTTGAACCTGGGAGTCGGAGGTTGCAGTGAGTGGAGATTGTGCCATTACCCTCTAGGGTGGGCAACAGAGCAAGACCCTATCTCGGAAAAAAAAAAAAAAAATGGGTACCTTTAATTTTGATTATCAGGGGTAAAATATGTTTTCTGTTTTTTTAAAGGTTAAAGTGAGCTCATCAATTCAGCACCCAGAAACACCTCTGCACATTTCTGGTTTCCACCTGCCCTCCAAGGTAATTTCTTAGACAAGCTGTGCTCTTCATGCTCCTTTCTGAACCATGTCACATCTCTTAAGTTTTCTGTTCACAGGGAACCAAATTTACGTGGACCAGTAACACAATTTGTCCAGCCCTGTCTGATCTGACTTGTATGTCATATGTGATTTCATCCGTAACCTGAGATGCTACAGATGAATTTTCAGGTTTTAAAATTAATTCTTTTAATTTCAGCCTAAACCCCCACAAGAAACAGTAGAGAAAAGACACCCAGCTTGTGAGCCTGAGAACCTGGAATTTACTTCCTTCATGTTCTGGAGAAACCCTCTGCCCAACATCGATCATGAACTGCAGGAATTGCTGGTGAGGTCTTGACTTTTGGTCTCCCTGACAACAGCTCAGCTTCTCCCCCACTGTTCCTGTGGGCTGGGAGTTTGAAATGTCTGTTTATGTTTCAGATTGACAGAGGTGAGGATGTCCAAGTGAGGAGGAGGAGGAAGAAACGGGTTTGAAGACAGAAAAGATGACAGCGATGACGATGGGGGTGGCTGGATAACCCCCAGCAACATCAAGCAGATCCAGCAGGAGCTGGAGCAGTGCGACGTCCCCAAGGACGTGCAGGTCGGCTGCGTGACCACAGACTTCGCCATGCAGGTGGGTAGGGTGGGCCTGGGCTGTGTGTCATACACGTCATCAGCAGTGGTCCTACCGAGGTATGTAGATGTACACAGAGCTAGTGCTGTGCAGCGCTTCTTTTCCTCGTTCTAGAAACTACTTGTGCCCTTTGGTGATTTTTAGTTTTGCTTAGAGACTAGACAATCACGTGATATAATGACAACATTTGTTGTATCATACTTTTTTCTTTTTTGAGACACAGTTTCATTCTTGTTGCCCAGGCTGGAATACAATGGCATGATCTCTGCTCACCACAACCTCCACCCCCAGGTTCAAGCGATTCTCCTGCCTCAGCCTCCCGAGTAGCTGGGATTAACAGGCATGTGCCACCACACCCAGCTAATTTTGTATTTTTAGTAGAGACTAAAAATGGTTTCTCCATGTTGGTCAGGCTGGTCTCGAACTCCCGACCTCAGTTGATCCACCCACCTCAGGCTCCCAAAGTGCTGGGATTACAGGCATGAGCCACCACACCCCGTCTGTTGTATAGTACATTAAACGTTTACTGTTTATTATATATTTTTTTTCTGCATATACAACGTCATGTGGTCAGTCAGGTTCTTAAAAGACAGAGAGGGTTTTAGCCCAGAAATGAGTATATTTGGCCCAGACAAAATAAATGTCTGTTGAGAGTGTTTTCTAATGACAGGTCATGGAAAATGATGAGGCCAGGCTCCAGGGTGGTGTTAGAAAGACACCTGGGTCCTTGCCCTCGTTTACACATCTTGAGAGGCCTCCCAGGCTGTTTCCTTAGCCAAAGCCAAGGAATATGGGGAAAGCAGGGTTTGTGATGTTCCCTTAACTGTGATTACAAAATTAATGTGAAAAGAAAATTGAGTTCTTTCCGTTTTTAACTTGTGGTTGTAGAATGTTCTGCTGCAGCTGGGGCTGCACGTGCTGGCAGTGAACGGCTTGCTCATCCGCGAGGCCCGGAGCTACATCTTGCGCTGCCACGGCTGTTTCAAGTACGTAGCTGGTGACCTGGCCCCAGTGGCCTCTGTGGAACACCCTTCCTGTTTCTTTTGTTTTGAGACAGAGTCTCGCTCTGTCACCCAGGCTGGGGTGCAGTCACTGAAACCTCTGCCTCCGAGTTCAAGTGATTCTCCTGCCTCAGCCTCCCGAGTAGCTGCACTACAGGCGCGCACCACTGCACCTGGCTAATTTTTGTATTTTTTTAGTAGAGCCAGGGTTTCGCCATGTAGGTTAGGCTGGTCTTGAACTCCTGACTTCAAATGATCCATCCACCTTGGCCTCCCAAAGTGCTGGGATTACAGATGTGAGCCACTGTGCCTGGCCCACTCTTCCTGTTCTACAGAGTTGTTTAAAGAGAGCCCTGTGTTATTTAGGTGTGTTTCTTCCACCTTGTCATTCTTCTGGGGCCTGGGTTCTGTCTCCACCAGGGCACTGAGAACTTGGGGGACAGAGGTTTCCAGTGACCTCCCACCTTCTCTCAGTGGCATAGGGTTAGGGACACGGGTTCTGGAACAATAAGCCTCATTCTTTAGGGGTGCATACTAAAATGTTTGGCCAGGGAGTGTCTGGGGTTTGCTTTGATATAATCTACAAGTAGGAGTGGGTGGGGGTAGAGATGAAACAAGACTGGCCATGAATTGAGTTTTTGAAGCTGTGGGGTGATGGATACGTGGGGGTTCGTTGTGTTCTTCTGTCTGCTTTATACTTGAGAGATTTTCTGTTTACAAAAAGAAGAGTACATGGATTCAAATCCAGATTCTGGGTCCTGCTGCCTGTGTGATTTTACAAAAGCTGATTCACTTCCCTGTGCTTCAGATTATTTTTCTTTGAGATGAGGTCTCAGCATGTTGCCCAGGCTGGTATTGAACTCCTGGCCTCAAGCAATCCTCCTGCTTTCTAAAGTGGTGGGATTATAGGTGTGAGCCACCCGCCTATCAAATTTTTTTTTTTTTTTTTTTTTTTTTTTTTTGAGATGGAGTTTCACTCTTGTTGTCCAGGCTAGAGTGCAACAGCACAGTCTCACTGCAACCTCTGCCTTCCGGGTTCAGGCGATTCTCCTGCCTCAGCCTCTCAAGTAGCAGGGACTACAGGCGCGTGCCACCATGCCAGGCTAATTTTTTGTAGAGTTTCACCATATTAGCCAGGATGGTCTTGATCTCCTGACCTTGTGATCCACCTGCCTCCCAAAGTGCTGGGATTCACTGAGCCAGGCTCAGATTCTTTTTTTTTTGTGTGTGTGTGTGTGTGTGTGGTTTTTTTTTTTTTTTTTTTGAGACATAGTCTCACTCTGTTGCCTGGAGTGCAGTGGCACAATCTAGGCTCACTGTAGTCTCTGCCTCCCGGGTTCAAGTGATCCTCCTGCTGCAGCCTCCTGAGTAGCTGGGACTATAGGGCACCCGCCACCATGTCAATAATTTTTTTGTATTTATGATAGGGACGGAGTTGACTATGTTGGCCAGGCTGGTCTCAAATGTCTCAGCTCAAGTGATTCGCCTGCCTCGGCCTCCCAAAGAGCTGACATTGCAGGTGTGAGCCACCACGCCCGGCCCTGTCATATTGGTAATAAGATTGAGAAGGTGGTTGTGAGGAACTAGGAAGACAGTCAAGGACTCTGATATCTGACACATAAGCAGCATGCGTGTCGGGCGGGTGAACTGTTAGTTTCTCGACCACTGCTGCCTTGTTGCTTTTCTGGCTCTTAAGTTTGTTCCTGTGGTGGGGGCTGCTGTTCCTGGGACCCTGGGAGACCGTCTGGTTGGTGTGGAAGAGCCTCTGCTTCAGCCTTGCTGGTGGAGGGTGGCCTGGGGACTTGTTCTGTGGTGGCATCTGCCATTCTGCAGGCCCAGGCTGGGTCTGAGGGCATCATGTGGTGCCCTTGCTATAGAGGCCCATGAGGAACTTTCTGAATCATCTAAGGTACCTCACTAGGTTCCCAGGTCTTCCACTGGGCAGGGAGAGTTGCCTCTGTGAAGCCTTGTTCCCTGAAGGCCTGAGTATAACCCAGCACTCGGGCTCGGGGTCGAGCCCTGCCAACCACTGTGGCTCTGCTGGTGACAGCCAGTCACTACTGAGAGCTGCCTGTACCTTCCTCTGAAGCTTCCTGTCATTTTGCTGTTTCAGGCTCATGACAGTAAAGCTCCTGGCTTTGTAAAATTCCATTTTCGGGGCTGGGCATGGTGGCTCACGCCTGTAATTCTAGCACTTTGGGAGGCCAAGGTGGGTGGATCACTAGGTCAGGAGTTCGAGACCAGCCTGACCAACATGGTAAAACCCCGTCTCTACTAAAAATGCAAAAATTAGCCAGGGTGTGGTGGTGGCGCATGCCAATAATCCCAGCTGCTCATGAGACTGAGGCAAGAGAATTATTTGAACCCAGGAGGCAGAGGTGGCAGTGAGCCAAGATTGCACCACTGCACTCCAGCCTATGTGGGCAACAGAGCGAGACTCTCTCCAAAAAAAAAAAAAAATTCCATTTTCTTCAACATCCTTTGTTACAGAAGCACTAAAGTCGCCAAATTAACGCTCAATTCTTAGAAACACTTGGAGCGTTCTTCATTCTTATCAGATTAGCCCCATGACTGCACAGTGTGTTGTACAAAATAATGAGGCCCCAGTACTTATTAGGAGGTGCTTAGTTCACTCACAAGACTTCGGGTAGGGTCTCTGGCTTCTCCTGCCGTTCCACCCAGTTCATGTGTGTTGACCATTGGGAACTGATAGAGAACTCCTGAAGGACACAGCAGGGACCTGGGCCACTGCTATGTGGCTGACAGCAGCAGCTTTCTCCTCTCCAGGGTCCCCTGTGGTTGCCTGAGTGCATAGGCAGAGAAGCCTTGGGTCTGCCCTCAGCACCCGGGCCTAGTTCAGCCAGGGCAGCGTTAGTGGTTCCTGTCTCACTGATGAATACACTCTGCCACCTACAGAGCCACTCCCGAGTTAACACCCAGGCTGACATTTGGAGACAAGGTAGCTCATGGCGTAATGAGGTGCCCCTCGAGAAAGTGCCGTGATAGGAAGGGCATTGATTCTGGAGCCATACTGCCTGGGTTTATCTGCTATGGACCAGCTGGGTGACCTTGAGCAAGCTGCCATCACTTGCCTCAGTTTCCTCATCTGTAAAATGGAGATGGTGCCATCCTCCCAGGACGAGTGAGGTGAACCCTACATAACAGAGCCTGGTGGTGTGTAGGAAGGGTTTGGGATTCACCTAACTGCATCCTGCTCACTTTCACACTTCCTTATCCGCTCCTCCTGGGGTTTATCTGCTCCCTCGGAGGGACGTGGCAGCTGTTTGCTGACAGCTTCAGCACGAGGCGCGGTGGCCTCTGTCTCTGTTACATGCATGTTCAGCCCTTTTCTTCTCCTGAGGCCTGAGACCCACCTAGTGCTCTGGGGAGGCGGTTGCTGCCTGTGGCTTTGGTACAGAGCATCTCCTTTTGTGTCTCCCAGGACAACCTCTGACATGAGCCGAGTGTTCTGTTCACACTGTGGGAACAAGACCCTGAAGAAAGTGTCCGTGACCGTGAGCGACGACGGCACCCTGCACATGCACTTCTCCCGGAACCCCAAAGTGCTGAACCCCCGCGGGCTCCGGGTGAGTGGCACCTCTCCCCCGCCCCTCCCAATGCCAGAATCGAAAAGAACGAAAAGGACAAAAGAGAACCTATTCTAGTTTCTGGAAGATCCAGGATTGAAAGCCTGTGACCTAGGTACCAAAACGGAGTGGGGAGAGAGTGTGACAAATGCCATCTAATGAGTAAGTGACTGGTCATTTGGGCAATAGATGTGAAAGGCTGTGGTTGCGGCTCATGAACCGGGAGCTCGTTGGGAGGAAGGCAGAGGTTTATATCTGTGCAGAAAGTAAAGGATGGGCCGGGTGTCCGGAAACCCATGACCCAGAGAGGAAGGGGTGTGGAAAGCGCGGCACAGTAAAGAGGGCTGGATGGGCTGGACACACAGCAGCCGCTGACGCTGAGAATCAGGAGGGAAGGATTGGGGGACGAAAGAGTGGCACTGGCTTCTGCCAGCAGCAAAATAGCTCTGCATGCATGAGAAGAACCTTTTTTCTTTCAATTTATAGTTGTAAAAACAGTACAAACATTTCCTGTTTTTGTTTTTTGAGACAGAGTCTTGCTCTTGTCGCCCAGGCTGGAGTGCAGTGGCACAATCTCAGCTCACTGCAACCTCTGCCTCCTGGGTTCAAGTGATTCTCCTCTCTCAGCCTCCTCAGTAGCTGGGATTACAGGTGCCTGCCACCACATGTGGCTAATTTTTGTATTTTGAGTAGAGACTGGGTTTCGCCATCTTGGCCAGGCTGGTCTCAAACTCCTGACCTCGTGATCTGCCCACCTTGGCCTCCCAAAGTGCTGGGATTACAGGCGTGAGCCACCGAGCCCGACCTTTTTTTTTTTTTTTTTTTTCCAATTTTTGAGACAGGGTCTCACTCTGTCACCTAAGCTGGAATGCAGTGGCTGAGATCAGGTTCACTGCAACCTCCACCTCCCTGGTTCAAACAATTCTCCTGCCTCAACCTCCCAAGTAGCAGGGATTACAGGCACACACCCCCGTGCTTGGGTAGTTTTTGTATCTTTAGTAGAGATGGGGTTTCGCTGTGTTGGCCAGGCTGATCTCCAACACCTGACCTCAAGCAATCCTCCCGCCTCAGCTTGTCAAAGGCTGGGATTACAGGCATGAGTTACTGCTCCTGGCCAACAATTCCTGTTTACCCATCACCTGGATTTTCCAGAGTTAATCTTGTACATCTGGTTTTTTTCTCTTTATACACGTACTTTTTTTTTCTGAACCATCTGAGAGTAAACTGTATACATGATGCCCCTTTACCTTGAAACAAGGACTTTATCTTATGTAACCACAGTATAATTATGGAAATCAGCAAGTCAGCATTGCTGTGATACCACTGTGTCATCTGCAGACCCAAATTCAGATTTGACCAGTTGTTCCACAAATTTCCTTTCTAACAAAAGGGGGATTTTTTGGGTCCAGAATTGAGTCTAGGATAACATGTTGCATTTTGTCATCTCATCTTTTTTCAACTGGGGTCCTTTCTAGTCTTTTGTTTTTGGTGACTTTGACATTTTTTAAGAGTATGAGCCCATTTCTTTGTAGAATGTCCCTCCCCTTGGGTGTGTCTGGTATTTCCGTGGGATTTAGTTGCGATTGGGGCTATGCATTTTTGGCAGGAACACCCCAGAAGGAATGCTGATGAGTTCTCAGGGCGTGGTTTCAGAGGGTAAATGATAACTAGTTGGGTAATTTACTGGTGATACTGACTTTGATCACTTGGTTCAGTGACTTCTGCCACTTTCATCCACTGTAAAGTTATTTATAATTAATAATTTGTGGAAAGAGACTCTGAGACTATATGTTATTTCTCACTGAACTTAAGTTGCCTTGAACAGTTATTAAAGTCATGATTGCCAAATGGCTTTTTTTTTTTTTTTTTTTTTTTTGAGATGGAGTCTCACTCTGTCACCCAGGCTGGAGTGTAGTACACAATTTCAGCTCACTGCAACCTCCGCCCCCTGGGTTCAAGCGATTCTCCTGCCTCAGCCTCCCAAGTAGCTAACAGGCACCAGCCACCGCACCTGGCTCATTTTTGTGTTTTTAGTAGAGATGGAATTTCACCATCTTGACCAGGCTGGTCTTGAACTCCTGACCTTGTGATCCACCTGCCTCAGCCTCCCAAAGTGCTGGGATTACAGGTGTGAGTCACTGTGCCTAGCCACCAAATGGTGACTTTCTATCATTCTTTCTGTGTTTATGTCTTGGTATTCTCCTATAAAGAGGAACTTTCCTTTTATTCCCACTTATTTATTTCTATGAGTGTGGGCTTGTAGATTTTTGTTTCAATCTGAAGGTTGTGATCTGTTGCTGTCATTTTGAGCCTCACACTGTGCCACGTGTGGCCATTGGGAGCCCTTTCGAGCTGGCCTCTGTATTCTTTTGACAGATCCCAGGTATTCTTTGAACACAACTTTCTGGCACAAGATGTTCCCAGACTCTTAGCCATCTCCTGCCTCTGCCCCGGAATCCGCCATTTCTCTCAGGAGCTCTGGTTTATGTAGGATGGTTTTTAGAAGTGAAATGTCGGGGGACTGGGTGTGCTTATTGTCTTAGGGTGTCATTGCATCTTGGCTCTGATGGACAGAGCTAGGAATTTTATACATGTGTGTATAAATACACACTGGAAATATTTTTTATTTCTATTTATTTCTGTATTGTCTTTAGCTGAGTCAAAATACCATGTTCGTTTTTCATGTGTGAGTTGAGGTGACAGTCAGGTGGGAGGCAGCTGCATGTCACCACAGTTACCATGCACTGTCCTCAGGATCTGCAAGGTCGGCTGCACTTTATCAGCTGTGGCCTTGTGTGACTGTGGATCCCTTTCTTCTAACGGCCATTCCTTGTCTATTTCCAGTACTCGCTTCCCACTCCCAAAGGGGGCAAATACGCCATCAACCCCCATCTCACCGAGGATGAGCGCTTCCCCCAGCTACGACTCTCCCGAAAGGCCAGGCAGAAAACCGATGTGTTTGCCCCTGACTACATCGCCGGGGTGTCACCCTTCGTAGAGAATGACATCTCTAGCCGCTCAGCCACATTGCAGCTCCGGGACAGCACCTTGGGAGCTGGGCGGAGACGCTTAAATCCCAATGCTTCCAGAAAGAAGTTTGTGAAGAAAAGGTGAAATGTAAGTTCCCGCAGGCAGACTGGATGGCCGTGGTGGCTGCTGAGGAGTTCCGGTGTCCCATTTCCCCAGGCGAGTGTCAAGGTGCGGCCTTGCTTGGCCATGCTCTGCTGGGTCAGCAGGGAACTGGGCCGTCTTAGCCTGTGAAAATCCGGACCGCCTGGCCACCTGCCACATGAAGGAGAATTAGATAAAACAGAAAGAACAACGCCCTGGATCCAATCTTCAAGAAAGGAATTTCCAAAGGAGAATATTTCTCTAATAAATGTGGCTGCAAGTGCCAGTGCATTTTTATTAAATAGGCCAAATTTCTGCTGCTTAGGTCATGTCAAGGCCAACACTTGCACTGCGTGCTCAGAGATCAAGCATTGAGATTTACTGCCAGAAAATACAAGGTTATAATAAAACAAAGGACCACCATTTTCTTTTCCTTTTAACCTTTTTTTTTTGAGACAAGTTCCCATCATTCTGGAAAGTGCAGTATGGTAAGCTCCCAGACAGCCTTTCGCCTGGATTCTCCACGGTTCTGCCTCATGTGCTTTTTCTGCACACAAAGTGTAAGTCTTCTAGGAAAACAATATTATTTTACATAACCACAGTAGAGTCAGCAAATTCAAGAAGTATCACGTTGGTACGTTACTGTGTTAGTATTACCTCGTATAATCAGCACTGGAAATCACCCCGTATCAGTTCATAGAGATCTTCCTCATTTTTCAGCTGCCTGGTGTTGCCAAGACCTACCAAACAAACAAACTCTGTTAAGTACTTACCCGACATTAGCCTATTTAATCCATAGAACGTTAATAAAGGGTATGGCTGCTGTTATTTCAAGCAGTCCTGAGCTGCAGGAGGTTAAATGAGTTTAACCTCACGTAGCTTAAAAGTGACAGCCTGTGAGTGGCCAGGCTAAGATTTCAACTTAGTCTGTCTGTGCTTTTAAGCAATAAATGTACCAGTGGAGATGGTAGGAAGGAGGGTGAACACTGCCTGCTTTCTGTCCCCATCTTTGTGAAACTCCTGCTCCTAGGAGGATCGATGGCTTGACACCTACCTGGAGCACAGAGTGCTGGGGGAAGAGTGGTTGTTAGAGCCTGTGGTGACTCCGACATGCCCTTTCCGTTTTTCCCCCATACTCTGTTCTGTCAGACATAGAGAAGGGTAATAGGCCAAGCATAGTGGCTCATGCCTATAACTCCAGGATTTTAGGAAGTCGAGGCAGGATCGCTTGTGCCCAGGACAGAGAACAACCCAGGCCAAAAGAATGTCTAGAGAGAATACAAGAAGGTAAGGCTCTTAGCGTAATGCAATTACCTCTTCTCACTGTCCTCTTGGAATGCCTTCCGTTTCTCCTCAGTCCCACCCATTTCATTCCTTATATGAGGCCGTAAGACTATTAAATAAGACTGGTCAGATCTGGCCTACAGTCCACATGTAATTTTTTTTTTTCTTTTTGAGACTGATGCCCAGGCTGGAGTGCAGTGGCACGATCTGTAGCCTCCGCCTCCCAGGTTCAAGTGTTTCTCCTGCCTCAGCCTCTGGAGTAGCTGGGACTATAAGCATGTGCCACCATGCCCAGCTAACTTTTTTTTTTTTTTTTTTTTTAGTATTTTTAGTAGAGATGGGGTTTTGCCATTTTTAGCCAGGCTGTTCTCAAATGCCTGACCTCAGATGATCTGCCTGCCTTGGACTTTCAAAGTTCTGGGATTACAGGCGTGAGCCACCACGCCCGGCCTCACATGTAATTTTAAGTCATGGACCAGGTGCTGTGGTTCATGCCTGTAATCCCAACAATTTGGGAGGCCAAAGTGGGAGGATCAATTGAGCCCAGGAACTTGAGACCAGCTTGGGCAACATAGTGAGACCCCATGTCTACAAAATACACAAAAATTAGCAGGTGTGGTGATACTCACCCATAGTCCCAGCCACTTGGGAGGCTGAGGTGGGAAGATTGCTTGAGCCCCTGAGGGTGAGGTTGCAGTGAGTCGAGATCACACCACTGCACTCCAGCCTGGGCAGCAGAGACCCTGTCTCAAAAGAAGACAAACTTACTGGCCAGGCACAGTGGTTCAGGCCTGTAATCCCAACATTTTGGGAGGCTGAGGCAGGCAGATCACTTGAACTCGGGATTCTAATACCAGCTTGGCCAACATAGCAAAATCCCACCAACAAGCAAACAAAACTTAGTGAAACAAATTAGCTGTGCATGGTGGTACCACCTGTAGTCCCAGCTACTTGGGAGTCTGAGGTAAGAGGATCACTTGGGCTCAGCAGCCAGAGGGGGTTGCAGTGAGCTGAGATCCTGCCACCACACTCCAGCCTGGGTGACAGAGCAAGGCTGCCTGTCTCAAAAAAAACAAAAGACATGGCACAGTAGCTCCCACCTGTAATCCCAGCACTTTGGGAGGCCAAGGCGGGCAGATCACCTGAGGTTGGGAGTTTGAGACCAGCCTGCCCAACATGGAGAAACCCTGTCTCTATTAAAAATATAAAATTAGCTGGGTGTGGTGGCACTCGCCTATAATCCCAGCTACTCTGGGAGGCTGAGACAGGACAGTTGCTTGAACCGAGGGAGGTGGAGGTTGCAGTGAGCTGAGATCATGCCATTGCACTCCAGCCTGGGTAACAAGCAAAACTCCCCATCTAAAAAAAAAAGCAGTTGGGAGAAAAAAGACCTGGAGCTCAGCCAGGAATTGAGGCCCTGTGTCAGCTATAACCTTAGGGAAAATATAACTTCTCTGAAGCTCATTTTTTTCCCTCTGCAGAATAAGAATATCACACCTGTTTCCCAGTATTGTGATAAGTAGATAAAACCCTTTAGGAGGGCTTTGCTAGCTGTGAAACCCCGCATCAGTGTGCGTGCGTCCATTTCCCCCCGAAAGGATTTGTGCAACTCTTGTTTTTTTTGAGATGGAGTTTTGCTCTTTTTTGCCCAGGCTGTAGTGCAATGGTGCAATCTCAGCTCACTGCAACCTCCGTCTCCTGGGTCCAGGTGATTGTTTTGCGTCAGCCTCCCAAGTGGCTGGGATTACAGGCGCATGCCACCATGCCTGGCTAATTTTGTATTTTTAGTAGAGAGTTTCACCGTGTTAGCCAAGGCTGGTTGCAAACTCCTGACCTCAGGTGATGTGCCTAGCGACCTTTTTTTTTTTTTTTGAGATAGAGTCTCACTGTCACCCAAGTTGGAGTGCTTTCCAAAGTGCTGGGATTATAGGCATGAGCACCTGAGCCAGGCCAGCTCTGTTTCTTATGCAGAATGCATTCCAAGCTTTTGAAACCCATTTCTTCCCAGTTTAATGGTTAGTCGTGTGTAGATATGGGCAAGTCCTTCCATAGTATACAGCTGAGCTCTTAGCAGAGCATGGTTTTTTTGGTTTTTGTTTTTAAAGACAGGGTCTAGCTCTGTCACCCAGGCTGAAGTGCAGTAGTACAAACATGGCTCACTGCCGCCTTGACCTCCTTTTGAGTTCAAGCGATTCTCCCGTGCCAGCTTCCAGAGTAGCTGGGACTACAGGTGCCCGCCACCATGTGGTTAATTATTATTACTATTTTTGGAGAGATGGTGTCTCACTTTGTTGCCCAGGCTGGTCTCGAACTCCTGGGCTCAAGCAATCTTCCCATCTCGGCCTCCCAAAATGCTGGGATTACAGGCGTGAGTCACTACGCCTGGCCAGAACCTTTCAAATGATTATGCCGTGCAGGAGAGGGAGCTGCCTCCTAGCCCCTTGGTATCTGTAGCACTGGGCTGCAGGGTTAATTTACATTGATTAGGAATGAGTCAAGGCAAAGCAAACAGGGTTCTTATGTTGCAAAGAATAGGAGCTCTCAAGTATCCCAGGAGAACCTCATCAAGGAGATGAGATGAGTGAAGTGCTCTCTGGAGTGCACCCCAGAAGTGTCGGAAATCAGAAACTCCCTGATTACGGTGACCACAGCCAGAGATGGTCACACAAGAGATCAACAGTCCACATGTTCCCACACTCATTCCCTGCTCCTCCAGACAATCTGTCTCCTTGCAAAGAAGCAACGCTAATACTAGAACAATGTAAGTTTTGTTAAAAAACAAACTTGAGAGAGCTCTGTTTATACATATGCCAAGACTGAGCATGCCTTAGTACCAAAGGACAAAGACGATACAGGTCTTCTGATCTGTATGTGACATAATAAGGGTATAATAGGCTGGGTGTGGTGACTCACCTCTGTGATCCCAGCACTTTGGGAGGCCAAGGCAGAAAGATCACTTGAACTCAGGAGATGAAGACCAGCCTGGGCAACATGGTGAAACCCCACCTCTACTAAAAAAAATTCAAAAATTAGCCGGATGTGGTCACGCACTCCTGTGATCTCAGCTACTCAGGTGGCTGACTCAGAAGATTCCCTTCAACCCAGGAGGTGGAGGTTGCAATGAGCTTAGATTGCACCACTGCACTCCAGCCTGGGTGACAGAGTAAGACCCTGTCTCAAAAAAATAAATAGGGAGCTGTGGTGGCTCAGGCCTGTTGTCCTGGCCCTGGGCAACATAAAACCCTCTGATCTGTATTAATTAATGTATAATACAAAGATGCTAGGATGCTTGCTCCCACCAGAAAAAAAATATCAATCAATACAAGAATGACTGGACAGAAACAGTTTTATATTTTGTAGCTACATTTAAAAATAAGAATAACCAGGCTGGGTATGATGGGCTCACACTTGTAATCCCAGCACTTTGGGAGGCAAGGTGGGCAGATCACTTGAGGTCAGGAATTCAAGAAAAGCCTGGCCAAAATGGTGAAACCCCATCTCGACCAAAAATGCAAAAAGCTGGGCGAGGTTTCAGTGAGTCGAGATGGTGCCACTGCACTGTTTCCTGGACCACAGAGCCAGACTCTTGTCATTGATTGATTGATAGATAGATGATGGATGGATAGATACAACCCCATCTATGTATTCTCTAATTTTTAGAGAAATAAGAATAACTGACCGGACTGGGTGCAGTGGCTCATGCCTGGAATCCCAGCATTTTGGGAGGCCTAGGCAGGCAGATAGCTTGAGTTCAGGAGTTCAAGACCAGCCTGGGCAACATGGTGAAACCCCATCTCTACAAAAAATACAAAAAGTAAGCTGGGTATGGTGGCATGTCCCTAGAGTCCCAGCTACTCGGCTGAGGCAGGAAGACTGAGCCTAGGAGACCGAGGCTGCAATGAGCCAAGATCACACCACTGCATTTCAGCCTGGGCAACAGAGCAAGACTCTATCTCAAAAATAAAAAAAAAAAATCCACAACTCAATTTGCTACCTTGAATACAATCTCTTCAGAACAAATAAATGTCATTTTAAGAGAATTTTGAGGTTTTTGTTTTTGTTTTGTCTTTTGAGACAGTCTCTCCCTGTTGCCCAGGCTGGAGTGCAGTGACACAATCTCAGCTCGCTGCAGTCTCCATCTCCCAGGTTCAAGCAATTCTCCTGCCTCAGCCTTCCCAAGTAGCTGGGACTACAGGCACCATGCCCAGCTAATTTTTGTATTTTTGGTGAAGATGGGGTTTCACCATGTTGACTAGGCTGATCTTAAACTCCTGACCACAGGTGATCCAGCTGCCTTGACCTTCCAAAGTGCTGGGATTACAGGCATGAGTCACAGTGCGTGGCAGAAATTTCATTTTAACCAGAGTGTTCCAAGCCCAATAAAGGATGGCCTAATTCAAGTGATACATAACTTACAGAAATTATAGCAGGACATGGCCAAAGGCAGTGGCTCATGCCTCTAATCCCAGCACTTTGGGAGACTGAAGCAGGTGGATCACAAGGTCAGGAGTTCAAGACCAGCCTGACCAACATGGTGAAACCCTGTTTCTACTAAAAACACAAAAATTAGCTGGGCATCATGGCACGCACCTGTAATCCCAGCTACTCGGGAGGCTGAGGCAGGAGAATCACTTGAACCCGGGAGGCAGAGGTTGCAGTGAGCAGAGATCACACCACTGCATTCCAGCCTGGGTGACAGAGTGAGATTCCATCTCAAAATTATAACAGGACACACCCAAACACAGGAAGCCCAACACAATGGTATGAGTTCTATGCAATAGCGACAGTGGTGGTGGGGTAGGAGGATAAGAAGGGATGGATAGGGTTTCTAGTAGAACCTCTTCTACCCTAATACCAAGAATCTGTTCCCCTCAGGGATACTTGGCTGGTATCCACAGGAACCACTGAGGACAACAGATACCCAGGTCCCCAGACAGGCTTGAGGATGGCTCTGAGCTAATGTAAAAAGTGCATCATCCACAACAGAGAAAAGCAAGGGGGCTTTGGGGACTTCTTGTGCAGAAAGGCAGCCACCCAGGTGGACACCATGCATTAGCAGGTGACTCATGAGGATGTTCGTGTTCTTTCATTAGAAGGAGAGAGGACTCCTGAGAATTCTCCTACTCTTGGCTTTTTGTTTCTAGATAATGAAAACAAAGCTCTATGGTTCTGCCCTGCTCCCTGGGGACATAGGGGGACCCTGAGGACACTGTTTTCAGTTGCTACATAATGCCTGGTACATACTCCTGGGATAGAGGCCTGCTTCAGAAAAGACCAGGGAATTGTACAGTCTTGGTACTGAGAGCAAATTAAAGCTGAAAGAAACTGTGAAGACAGAGAAGAGCACTGGCAGCTGACTGGGAATGAAACTCAAGAATTCCTATTCTAATTCACAGCAAGTTAGGGGTTAGGAGCTGACTGTGGATCCCAATGGCCTGGGTACAAATTCTGAACTACATCACTGACTGGCTATGTAACCACAGACAAGTGACATAACCGCTTGGTGTCTCAGTTTCCTTATCTGTAACTTGAGGATGTTATTCCCTACCTCACACCACACACAAAAATTCATTCAAAGGGGATCAGAGATCTAAATAAAAGAGCAAAAACTATAGAACTCTTGTAAAAACACACACGTAAATTTTCATCACCTTGGTTTAGGCAATAGTTTCTTTTTTTTTCTCTCTCTTGTTCCCATCTTACAGATGAGGCAATAGTTTCTTAAATACGACACCAAAAGCGTAACTGATAGAAGGTTGGCTGGGCTCAGTGACTCAAGCCTGTAATCCCAGCACTTAGGGAGGCCGAGGTGGGCTGATCACCTGAGATCAGGAGTTGGAGACCAGCCTGGCTAACATGATGAAAATACTTACTTTCCACTTAGCTTTTTTTTTTTCCTTATTTTGAGACAGTCTCACTTTGTTGCCCAGCCTGAAGTGCAGTGGCATGATCTTGGCTCACTGTAACCTCCACCTCTTGGGTTCAAGTGGTTCTTCTGCCTCGGCCTCCCAAGTAGCTGGGATTACAGGCACACACCACCACGCCCAGCTAATTTCTGTATTTTTAGTAGAGACAGAGTTTCACCATATTGGCCAGTCTGGTCTCAAACTGAGCTCAAATGATCTGCCCGCCTTTGCCTCCCAAAGTGCTAGGATTACAGGCATGAGCCACTGCACCTCACTTATCCTTTCTTAGGGAGCTACTGGAGAATGTAATCTCCCCAACCAAGAAAAAAAAAGAGAAAAGAAAAGGTAGGGGAGGAGTAAACCCAAGAGGAAATATGAGATCCAACATAAGAAAGAGGCAAAAAGAACCCCAGAAAGACAGCAGTGCAGCAAACCCAGATTGGGACAGAAGACAGAAAGACTTTTTCTAGAAGAATAGAACTGATTAGGAGACCTGATGAGTCTGGCTAAATAAAAAGCAGACCAGGCACAGTGGTGCACACCTGTAATCCCAGCACTTGGGGAGGCTGAGGTGGGCAGATTGTTTGAGCTCAGTAGCTCAAGACCAGCTTGGGCAACATAGACAACTCTACAAAATTTTTTTTTGTTTTTTTAAATCAGGCAGGGTGCGGTAGCTCACACCTGTAATCCCAGCAATTTGGGAGGCCAAGGCGGGCCAATCACCTGAGGTCAGGAGTTCAAGACCAGCCTAGCCAAGATGGTGAAACCCCATCTCTGCTAAAAATATGAAAAAAAGTTAGCCAGGGATGGTGGTGTGTGCCTGTAATCACAGCTACTCAGGAGGCCGACGCAAAATAATCACTTGAACCTGGGAATCAGAGATTGCAATGAGCTTGAGATAGTGCCACTGTACTCCAGCCTGGGTGACAGAACAGGATTCTGTCTCAAAAAAAAAAAAATTCTTTTTTAAATCAGCCGGTAGGCTGGGCATGGTGGCTCATGCCTGTAATTCCACTTTGGGAGGCCAAGGCGGGTGGATTACCTAAGGTCGGGAGTTCAAGACCAGCCTTACCAACATGGAGAAACCGCGTCTTTACTGAAAATACATAATGAGCCAGGTATGGTGACACATGCCTGTAATCCCAGCTACTTGGGAGGCTGAGGCAGGAGAACAGCTTGAACCCAGGAGCTGGAGGTTGCGGTGAGCTGAGATTGTGCCATTGTACTCCAGCCCTGGCAAGAGAGCGAAACTCCGTCTCCAAAAAAAAAAAAAAAAAAAAAGGCAGCCAGGCATGGTGGTGAGTGCCTGTAGTCCCAGCTACTCAGAAGGCCAACACGAAAGCATCACTTGAGTGTGGGGGTTCCAGGCTGCAGTGAGCTATGATCACATCCTTGAACTCCAGCTTGGGGAACAGAGTGAGATCCTGTCTGAAGAAAAAAAATAAAAAGAAAAATAGTATTCAGGGTGTCGCTTATTTGTTTTTTACAATTTAGAGGGTTTGGGAATAATTAGTGCTGGTGACGTAGAGAAACTAATGAGAAGGCCGGGCACAATGGCTCACACCTGTAGTCCCAGCACTTTGGGAGGCAGAGGTGGGCTGATCACTTGAGGTCAGGAGTTTAAGACCATCCTGGTTTCACCAACATGGTGAAACCCTGTCTCTACTAAAAATACAAAAATCAGCTTGGCATGGTGGCATGTGCCTGTAGTCCCAGCTACTCTGGAGACTGAAGCAGGAAAAATGCCTGCACCCAGGAGGCGGAGGTAGCAGTGAGCTGAGAGAGCATCACCACTGCACTCGAGCCTGGTGACAGAGCGAGACTCCATCTCAAAAAAAAAAAAGCAAAAAAGGACATTTGAAGTCAGGTAGCATGATGCTTCCAGCTTTGTTTTGTTGTTTTTTTTTTTTTTTTTTTTTGCTTAGAATTGTCTTGGCTATGCGAGCTCTTTTTGGTTCCATATGAAGTTTAAGGTGGTCTTTTTTCCAGTTCTGTGAAGAAGGTCAATGGTAGCTTGATGGGGATAGCATTGAATCTATAAATTACTTTGGGCAATATGGCCATTTTCTTTTTCTTTTCTTTTTTTTTTAAAGGTGGGGTTTCACCATATTGGTCAGGCTGGTCTTGAACTCTTGACCTCAGGTGATCCACCCGCCTCAGCCTCCCAAAGTGCTAGCATTACAGGCGTGAGCCACCATGCCCCACAGTATGGCCATTTTCATATTGATTCTTCTTAACCATGAGCATCAAATGTTTTTTCATCTGTTTGTGTCCTCTCTTATTTCCTTGAGCAGTGGTTTGTAGTTCTCCCTGAAGAGGTCCTTCACGTCCCTTGTTAGTTGCATTCCTAGGTATTTTATTCTCTTTGTAGCAATTGTGAATGGGGAGTTCACTCATGATTTGGCTCTCTGTCTGTTATTGGTGTATAGGAATGCTTGTGATTTTTGCACACTGATTTTGTATCCTGAGACTTGCTGAAGTTGCTTATCATCTTAAGGAGATTTTGGGCTGAGACGATGGGGTCTTCTAAATATACAATCATGTCATTTGCAAATAGAGACAATTTTACTTTCTCTTTTCCTAGTTGAATACCCTTTATTTCTTTTTCTTGCCTGATTGCTCTGGCTAGAACCTCCAATACTATATTGAATAGGAGTGGTGAGAGAGGGCACCCTTGCCTTGTGCCAGTTTTCAAAGGGAATGTTTCCAATTTTTGCCCATTCAGTATGATACTGGCTGTGGGTTTGTCATAAATAGCTTTTATTATTTTGATATATGTTCCGTCGATACCTAGTTTATTGAGAGTTTTTAGCATAAAGGGCTGTTGAATTTTGTTGAAGGCCTCTGCCGTCTACTGAGATGACCATGTGGTTCTTGTCTTTGGTTCTGTTTATGTGATGGATGACGTTAGAGATTTGCGTATGTTGAACTAGCCTTGATTCCTAGGATGAAGCCGAGCTGATCACGAAGAACAAGCTTTTTGATGTGCTGTTGGATTCGGTTTGCCAGTATTTTATTGAAGACTTTTGCATCAATGTTCATCATGGATATTGACCTGAAATTTTCTTTTTTAATTGTGTCTCTGCCAGGTTTTGCTATCAGGATGATGTTGGTCTCATAAAATGAGTTAGGGAGGATTCCCTCTTTTTGTATGATTTGAAATAGTTTCAGAAAGAATGGTACCAGCTCCTCTTTACCTCTGGTAGAATTCAGCTGTGAAGCCATCTGGTCCTGGACTTTATTTGGTTGGCAGGCTATAGACTCAACTTCAGACCTTGTTATTGGTCTATTCAGGGATTCACCTTCTTCCTGGTTTAGTCTTGGGAGGGTGTAAGTGTCCGGGAATTTATCCATTTCTTCTAGATTTACTGGTTTATGTGCGTAGAGGTGTTTGTCGTAATTTCTGATGGTAGTTTGTATTTCTGTGGAATCGGTGGTGATAGCCCCTTTGTCATTTTTTATTGCATCTATTCGATTCTCCTCTCTTTCTTTTTTATTAGTCTGGCTATCGGTCTATCTATTTCACTGATTTTTTCGAAAAAACAGCTCCTGGATTCATTGATTTATTGAAGGGTTTTTTGTGTCTCTATCTCCTTCAGTTCTGCTCTGATCTTAGTTATTTCTTGTCTTCTGCTAGCTTTTCAATTTGTTTGATCTTGTTCCTCTAGTTCTTTTCACTGTGACATTAGGGTGTTGATTTTAGATCTTTCCTCACGTCTCATGTGGGCATTTAGTGCTATAAATTTTCCTCTAGACCCTGCTTTAAATGTGTCCCAGAGATTCTGGTATGTTGTGTCTTCATTTGGGCATGGTGGCACATGCCTATAGTCCCAGCTCCTTGGGAGGCTGAGGCAGGAGAATTGGTTGAACCCAGGAGGCAGAGGTTGCAATGAGCCAAGATTGCACCACTGCACTCCAGCCTGGGTAACAGAGCAAGACTCTGTCTAAAAAAAAAAAGTTTTTTTTAAGATAATGTATTTGTGTTTTACTTCTATAACCAAAATTGGTAAGTAAAAACAAAACTAATAGTCTAAATTCTCCTACAGATTTGAGAATCAGGGCTCAGTGAGCCTAAAATATTTAGTTTAGTTTATTTCATAGTTTTGATAAATGTACCACATTTCACATTTATGTAAGTATTGTATAAAATGTAAGCACTGCAATTTTCCTGTAAATTTTGAATTATTCAAAAATAAAATGTTAATTTAAAAACTTTAAACACAGAGCAGTTTCTTTTTCTTTGTGTAAAACTTTTTTTTTTTTTTTTAATCACTGAAAACTTTTTTTTTTAAGAGATAGGGTATCACTATGTTGCCCAGACTAGCCTCAAACTTCTGGGCTAAAGAAACCTCTCACTTCAGCCTCCCAAGTAGTTGGGAATACAGGAGCACACCACCACTGTAAAATTTCTTATACTGGAAAAATGTAAACGTACATGAAATTAAGAATAAAATAGTGAATCTTCATGTACCAAATATTCTGTTTCAATACTCAAACATTTTGCCAATCTGTTGTTGTTTTTGAAGTATTTTAAGGCAAAGCCATAATTTCAGTTCACCTATAGACACTTCAATATGCATGTCTAATTGATACCTGATTTAAAGAAAAAACTATTATACCTAAGTAAATATTGTCTAATATCTATTCTCTAATTTTCTCAAAGATGTCTTTTTTTTTTTTTTTTTTTGAGACAGAATCTTGTTCTGTCACCCAGGCTGGAGTACAGTGGTGCAATCCCAGCTCACTGCAACCTACACCTTTCAGGTTCAAGGGATTCTTGTGTCTCAGTTTCCCATGTGGCTGGGATTATAGGTGTGCACACCCAACCAATTTTTGTATTTTTAGTAGAGACAGGGTTTCACCATGTTGGCCAGGCTGGTCTTGAACTCCTGACCTCAAGTGATCCGCTCACCTCTGCCTCCCAAAGTGTTGGGATTACAGGTATGAGCCACTGCGCCTGGCCAAAGATGTCATTTTATAGTTGTTTGCATGCATCAGGATCTAAACAATGTCTGCATATGACATTTGCTTGTTTTATCTTGTAAAATCTCTTGCATTCCTTAACACAATTAACTGATGGCTAATTGTACGTGTTAGCTTGACTGGGTGAGGAATGCTCAGATAGCTGGTGGAACACCACTTCTAGGTGTGTCTGGGAGGGTGAGTCTGGGAGAGATGAGCATTTGGATCAGCAGGCTGAGTAAGGAAGATCGCCCTCACCAAAGTGGGCAGGTGTCATGCGTTCCACCGAGGGCCTGAGTACATCAGAGAAAGGAAGAGGTCGGGTACATTTGCTCGCTCTCTGCTTGAGCTGGGACATCGTTTTCGTGCCCTCGGGCATTGGTGTTTCTGGTTCTTGGGCCTTTGGACTGGGAATGGGACACTGACTTCCCCTGGTTTTCACTCTTGAGTTTGGACCAAAACCACACCCCCAGCCTTCCCTGGTCATCTGCTTACAGACAGCAGATTGTGCGACTTCTCAGGCTCCAGAATCAAATGAGCCAATCCCTCATATAATATATCACTTTCTTCTTTTTTTTTTTTTTTTTTTTTTTTGAGACAGAGTCTCCCTCTGTTGCCCAGGCTGGAGTGCACTGGCGTGATCTCAGCTCACTCCAGTCCCTGCCTCCTGGGTTCAAGCGATTCTGCTTCAGCCTCCCAAGTACCTGGAACTACCAGTGTGTGCCACCACACCTGGCTAATATTTTTATTTTTAGTAGAGACGGAATTTCACCATGTTGGCCAGGCTGGCCTCGAACTGCTGACCTCAAGTGATCTGCCTGCCTTGGCCTCCCAAAGTACTGGAATTACAGGCATGAGTCACTGCGCCCGGCCTTTTTTTTTTAGGCAGGATCTCACTCTGCCACCCAAACTGGAGTGCAATGGTGAGAACTTCAGCTCACTGGAGCCTTCTCTACCTGGGTTCAAGCAGTCCTCCCACCTCAGCCTCCCAAGTGGGTGGGACCACAAACATGCACTACCACACCGACTAATTTTTTTTTTAATTATTTTTTGTAGAGATGGGGTCTTGCTATGTTGCCCTGGCTGGTCTCGAATTTCTGGCCTCAAGCGATCCACCTGCCTTGGCCTCCCAAAGTGCTGGGGTTACAGGTGTATATTAGTGAGGTTTCTGCAGAGGGACAGAACTAATAGGATAGATAGATGTAGTACTGACTCACGCGATCACAGGGTCCCACGATAGGCTGTCTGCAAGCTGAGGAGCAAGGAAGCCAGTACGAATCCCAAAGCTAAAGAATTTAGAGTCTGATGTTTGAGTGCAGGAAGCATTGAGAACAGGAGAAAGATGTAGGCTGGGAGACTAAGCCAGTCAAGCTTTTTTTTTTTGTTTTTTTTTTTTTGAGGTGGAGTCTCACTCTGTCACCCAGGTTGGAGTATGGCTGTGTAATCTCAGCTCACTGAAACCTCTGCTTCCTGGGTTCAAGCGATTCTCTGCCTCAGCCTCCTGAGTAGCTGGGATTGCAGGCATGCGCCACAACACCCAGGTCCTTTTTTTTTTTTTTTGGTATTTTTAGTAGACCAGTTTTGCCAAGTTGGCCAGGCTGGTCTTGAACTCCTGACTTCAAGTGATCCACCCATCCTGGCCTCCCAAAATGCTGGGATTACCGATGTGAGCCACCATACCCGGCCCAGTCTAGTCTTTTCAGGTTTTTCTGCCTGCTTTATACTCTGGTGGTAACAGCAGCTGATTAGATTGAACCCTCCCAGATTGAGGGTGGGTCTGCCTTTCCCAGTCCACTAACTCAAACATTAATCTCCTTTGGCAACACCCTCACAGACACACCCAGGAACATACTTTGCATCCTTCAATCCAATCGAGTTGACACTCAGTATTAACTATTACAAGGTGTGAGCCTCTGCACCCAGCAATATATTGCTTTCTATGAATCTATATATATATTCAATTGGTTCTAGCCAGACATGGTGGTGGGTGCCTGTAATCCCAAGGAGGGTGAGGCAGGAGAATCGCTTGAACCTGGGAGATGTAGGTTGCAGTGAGCTGAGATTGCGCTACTACAGTCCAGCCTGCGCAATGAGAGTGAAACTCCGACTCAAAAAAATAAATAAAAATTAAAAATTAATAAATAAATAAATTCCATTGCTTCTGTTTCTCTGGAAAGTCCTGACTAATATACACTCCTTCCTCATGTTTCTTATGACACTGAATTATGGGATAAACCAGGTTGGTTGTCCTATAGAATGTCCCACACTGTGATTTGACTGATGTTTCCTCCTCATGATTTTGTTTAACTTCTATATCCTACGTTTCCCAACCAACCCACTTCGGGTTTTTTATTTTTAGATAGGGTCTTACTCTGTCACCTGGGTTGGAGTGCAGTGGCACGATCACAGCTCACCATAGCCTCGACTTCCCAGGCTCAGGTGACCAGCCCATCTCAGCCTCCTGAGTAGCCGGGACCACAGGTGCATACCACCACACCTGGCTAATTGTTAATTTTTTGTAGAGACGGGGTCTCACTATGTTGCCAAGGCTGCTCTTGAACTCCTAGGCTCAAGCAATCTTCCTGCGTCTGCCTTCCAAAGTGCTGGGATTACAGGTGTGAGCCACCACACCTGGCCCCGCACAACCCACTTTTTTTGATCCTCTCCGTTCTTATTTAATCCCCGCTCTCACTTCAGCCTCATTAGGAACTCCCCTCTCTGGACCACTCTACTTTTTCCCTGCCCATAAGCCCTTTCATAATGTTCATCACTCCAGCCACTCTCCTTTTTAAAAATTGACTTTGTTGGCCAGGCCCTGCGGCTCACGCCTGTAATCCCAGAACTTTGGGAGGCCAAGGCAGGTGGATCATGAGGTCAGAAGATTGAGACTATCCTGGCCACCATGCTGAAAACCCTTCTCTACTCAAAATACACAAATTAGCTGGGTGTGGTGGCGTGTGCCTGTAGTCCCAGCTACTCGGGAGGCTGAGGCAGGAGAATTGCTTGAACCCGGGAGGCGGAGGTTGCAGTGAGCTGAGATCGTGCCACTGCACTCCAGCCTGGTGACAGAGTGAGACTCCATCTCAAAAAAAAAAAAAAAAAGACTTTGTTGAGGAGTAACTTACATACAATAAAATGCTTCTATTTAAAATGTACTTTTCAGTGGATTTTAGCAAATACATACACCTGTGTAACTACCACCACGTCGCTCTTTTCTTTACATCCTCCACTCCAGTTCCTCTCATCATGCTTTCCCAGCCTACATCAATCCCTGAGTCCCCGCTCTCCTTCCACACCTGGCTGCAGACCCGCAGGAGAGAATACACGAGCCCACCTGCTGGAAACCTGGGCATCGGCACTGCCCTCCTGAGGACCCTTAGTCTTTGTCCAGGCAGCAGCTCTCGCCCATCATGCTCCACACCAGTTTTTTCTTTTTTCTTTTTTTTTTTTTTGAGACAGAATCCTGCTCTGTCACCCAGGCTAGAGTGCAGTGGCATGATCTCAGCTCACTGCAACCTTCACCTCCTGGGTCAAGCAATTCTCATGCCTCAGCCTCCCGAGTAGCTGGGAATACAGACTGTGCACCACCACGGCCGGCTAATTTTTTTGTATTTTTAGTAGAGACGGGGTTTTACCATGTTGGTCAGGCTGGTCTCTAACTCCTGACCTCAGGGGATCTGCCTGCCTCACCCTCCCAAAGTGATGGGATTATAGGTGTGAGCCACTGGGCCCTGTCCACAGCAGCTTTTTTTGTTTTCGGAAACAGAGTCTCTGTCGCCCAGGCTGGAGTGCAGAGACAGGATCTTAGCTCAGTGCAACCTCCACATTTTGGGCTAAAGCTATCCTCCCATCTCAGCCTCCCAGGTAGCTGGGATTACAGGCGGCACCACCATGTGCAGCAATTTTGTGTGTGTGTGTGTGTAGAGACAGGGTTTGGCTATGTTGCCCAGGCTGGTCTCCAACTCCTGAGCTCAGGTGATCCTCCTGCTTCAGCCTCCCAAAGTGCTGGGATTACAGGTGTGAGCCACTGTGCCTGACCAGTAAGTTTCTTTTTTTCTTTTTAGACAGGGTCTCCCTCTGTCACCCAGGCTGGAGTGCAGTGGCATGATCTCAGTTCACTGCGACCTCAAATGTCTGTCTTTACCACAGGGTACTAACAAATTTGGCCAGGAGTGGGGGCACACACTTGTAACCCCAGTACTTTGGGAGGCCATGGGAGGATCACATGAACCCAGGACTTTGAAACCAGCTTGGGCAACATAGTGAGATCCCATCTCTGCCAGAAAAATAAATAAAAATTGGCCAGGCATTGTGGCACGCACCTGTAGTCTCACCTACTCAGGAGGCTGGGACAGGAGGATTGCTTGATCCCAGAAGGTGGAGGCTGCAGTGAACTATCATCATGCCTCCCTGAGCCTCTAAATCACAAATGACAGGAGTGTTTTTCTTATTCACTGTGGGCCTCTCAGGCCACTCCTGATGGTTCATGCTAATGAGGTGACTTGGGGTGGGCCCCTATGTAGTTCATGTTAAGATGACTGAGGATGGGAGCTGGCCATGCGGGAAACCATCGACTCAACACGACACTCAAGCTTTGGGGCTTTGAGTCCCACCTCCAGATGGGTGGGGGAGACTGCAGATTGGAGAAAACGATCTCACTGGAAGAGCGCGGGATAGAATAGCCGCACACTGCGGCTTCCCATCAGACCCAACTCAGTCCTTTCCAGATGCTGGCCACATGTGGCTATCTAAATTTAAATTAATTAAGGCCAGGCACAGTGGCTCATGCCTGTAATCCCAGCACTTGGGTGGCCAAGGCGGGCAGATCATCTGAGGTCAGGAGTTCCCAACCAGCCTCACCAATATGCTGAAAACACATCTCTACCAATAGTACAAAAAGTAGCTGGGTGTGGTGGCGCAGGCCTGTAGTTCTAGCTACTCCCCAGGCTGAGGCACAAGAATTGCTTAAACCCAGGAGATGGAGATTGCAGTGAGCCAAGATTAAGCCACTGCACTCCAGCATGGGCAATAGAGTGGAACTCTGCCTCAAAACATAAATTTAAAAAAAATTAATTTAAATTAATTAAAATGAAAACCTCACTTCCTCAGTCCACTGACCACTTTTTTTCCCCTTTTTTTTCTTTTTTTTGAGTCCAGTGAAGAAGGAGACCTAAGCATCTAAGACCACCTCCCCCTTAACCTCCACACTGCATTTCAATAGGAGAAGTAAAGGCTGGCAGACCGGGCGCCGCCTTCATCGCCCTCCTTTAGATCGCAGGCACGGTATGGAGGAATCTTTCCGGAAGGCATTGTTTTTAAACAAGATCAAACCCCCCCCCAAGCCACATACCCCACGCCTACTTCGTGGACCAAGACCCTTTCATGTGTAATTTCTAGAGTTGTAAGCCTTATGAAGGCAGAGACTTCCTTTGTTAGATGAGCTTGGCATTTAGGCAGCTCTGCCGCCTTGCTCCCTGCTGAATAAATCACCCCTTCCTGGTCGGGCGTGGTGGCTCATGCCTGTAATCCAAGCACTTTGGGGGCCAAGGCGGGTGGATCACCTGAGGTCGGGAGTTCAAGACCAGCCTGACTAACATGGTGAAACCCTGTCTTTATAAAAAAGAAAAAAAGAAAAATAAATTAAAAATTAAAAAAATCACCCCTTCCTTCCCAGTTCTGTGTTTCTTGTGGCCGTTCCTGCTTTATTTGGTTCCCTGACTGGGAAGCAAGTTTCGGTTGGCAGATAACCGGCACAGCTTTCAGGTGGTTTTGCTTAGCCCTTCAGAGCCTCCCTGTGGGGGGGCTCCCACCCACTTGGGCAATGCAAGTCCTGAGAGCGCTCCCGGGCAAGTATTGGCCTGGGTAGAAAGCCTCGCCAGAGCAGAGTGGAAGCCCCTGCAGTGTAGATTCACCCAGCGGTTGAACACCGAGAAGGACCAGGTACTTGGTGTCCGTACAACAGAAACATGGTAGGACCGATCCTGGGAAACTTGCCCACCTCCTTTAGGGTAACCAGGTGATTGTAAACAAAGACATGGTAAGTCATAGAGAGAGTCCTAGAGAAAATGAGAGGCAGGCTCGACAAAACGCCAACTTGATAGCTGCCGCTATTAAAGGAGAGCCCGCAAAAGGGCGGGGGAAAGGGGGGGTTCCTGGAAAGCTACCCAGTCTAATCACCCACACCTGCATTGGGAACAGTGTGCTTACTGTAAGGAAATGGGACACTGGAAGGACAGTGCCCCCAGTTAACAGGAAAACAGGGAGATCTTAAGCATGAGGCTTCAGAGGAAAGTGAAAGAGCTCTGTTCAGTCTAATGGAAGGGCCACTGGACTCAAGTGGGGGGCCGGGCTCATTTGCCCCCAAAGAGCCCATGGTCTGGATGACAGTCCTGTAACTCCCCATCAAAGGAAACAACCAATATCGTTGGAGCTACTGAGGTGTCAGAGAAACAGTCTCTCTGTTTGCCTCGGACCTGTTCGGTGGGGAGGCCATGAAGTTATACATCAGTTCTTATACATGCCAGACTGCCCCTACCCACCTTGGGGGAGAGACTTGCTGTGCAGACTAAGAGCTAATACTATCACCTTCCCTGATAAGGGAAACTGCCTCAGGCAGGGATTATCAAGGCTCTCACAGTTCCCCCCCCAGGGGGAGACTTTTCCTGACTTTACCAGGACAAAAATTAACCCCTTGCTGTAGCCAAGCAATGGCCACAGGTCCGGGCAGAGGACAATCCACCAGAACTGGCAATCAACGAGGCCCCCGAGCTCATTAAAGTCAAGCCTGGGGTTCAGCTGGTTAGGCAAAAGCAATATCCAGTTCCCCAAGAGGCCCTAAAAAGCATTCAGGTCCACCTAAAACGCTTAAAGGACTATGGAATTATAGTTCCTCGCCAGTCTCCATGGAACACCCCCCTTGCCTGTTCCTAAACCAGGGACTGCAGACTGCAGGCCAGTGCAGGACTTGCGTTTGGTTAATCAGGCTACAGTGACTTTGCATCCACTTGCACCCAGCCCGTACACGCTGTTGGGATTATTGTCAGCGGAGGATAGCTGGTTCTCTTGCTTGGACTTCAAAAATGCTTTCTTTAGCATTGGACTGGCCTCGGAAGGTCAGAAACAATTTGCGTTTCAATGGGAGAATCCAGAAACAGGTGTGAGCACCCAGGACACCTGGACCCGGCTTCCCCAGGGGTTCAAGAACTCTCTCACCATCTTTGGGGGAGGCACCAGCCCGTGACCCCCCAGAAGTTTCTAAGGACTTAGGTTGCATGCTGCTCCAATAGGCTGGTGACCTTTTATTGGAACACACCACGGTAGTCGGATGCGCTAAAGGAACAGATGCCTTACTTGGAGGATTGTGGGTATAAAGTGTCTAAAAAGAAAGCCCAGATTTGCCAACAGAAAGTGCAGCATCTGGGGTTCACCATCTGGCAGGGAGAGTGCAGCCTGGGAGCAGAGTGGAAACAAGTCATTCGCAACCTGCCAGAACCCGAAACTAAAAGGCAGGCGAGAGAGTTCCTGGGAGCTGTGGGTTTCTGTAAATAGTGGATTCCAGACTTCGCGGTACTGGCCAATCCCCTATATAAAGCAGGGGGTGGACAGAGGACCCTTTGAATGGGAATCCCAGCAGTGGCAGGCCTATCAGGAACTAAAAGCAAAACTTTTGTCAGCCCCAGCTTTGGGGCTACCCCGACTTAACAAAGCTTCTCACACTGTATGTGTCAGAAAGAGAAAAAAATGGCAGCTGAGGTTCTAACATCAACTCTGGGGCAAAATTTAAATATCAAAGCACCCTACACAGTAGTGACTCTAATGAATACCAAAGGACATCCCTGGTTAACAAAATGCTGGGTTAAGCAAACACCTGAGCCTGCTAAGTGACACTCCCACATCAGCATCACCTTTGAGGACTGAAACACCTTACACCCCGCCACCTTGCCCCCGGTGTCAGAAGGCCCGATTGAACACATCTGTGTTCAAGTATTGGACTCAGTTTCTTCCAGCAGGCCCGATCTTCGGGATCAGCCATGGACAGTAGTAGACTGGGAGTTGTGTGTGGATTTAGGCAGTTTTGTTAATCCACGAGGAGAAAGGTGGGCAGGCTGTGCAGTGGTAACTCTGGACACTCATAGGGACCGTGCCGCCACCACCTCAGGGTACTTCGGCTCAGAAGGCTGAACTTACTGCTCTGACCCGAGCCCTGGAACCGAGTGAAGATAAGACTGTGAACTTCGATACTAATTCCCAGTATGCCTTTCTAACTCTTCAAGTACATGGGGCATTGTACAAAGAAAGACAACTGTTAAATTCAGGAGGGGAAAGGACTTTCTCCAAGCAGAAGGTGGAGTGGATAGACAGCTTAGGGAAAATGTGTCAGGAAACAGAATTACAGTGGGTGCAGGCACTTCCCTTGGTGTTATTCAATATTAGATGTACTCCCGATATTCCTCCTATGAAGTCTTATATCACAGGCTCCCTCCCACACAGCGGGCACTCCCGGGAACTCCTCAGGAGTGGGGAGAAATTGAGTTAGGACGACAGATACCAGCTCTAGGAAAAATCACTCAGGATACTTCAACCTGGGTAAATGAAAGATGCCCTGTAAGCTTATTCTCCCCAGCTCACCCTTTCTCACCAGGTAATCACGTGTGAATAAAGGACTGGAAATGCAGTCCTTCTGAAGCCACGGTGGAAAGGTCCCCAGACCATGATCCTGACCACTTCCACAGCCATAAAGGTAGAGGGAATCCCATCCTGAATCCACCACAGCCGCACCAAACCTACAGCAACTGAAACTTGGGAAGCTAGACCAGACCCGGACAACTGCAAAATCACCTTAAGCAGGACAACGAGCCCTGCTCCAGCCACATCCTGGAAGCTGGCTGGTCCACGCATGGCCAAAGCATGAGGAAGTTCATCGTGGGACTTATTCTTAATATTTGGACTTGTACGATAGCGATATTAACTAATTTTGGAGAATGCTCGCAGTGTGTGCACCAGGTTAATGTAAAGTTACTGCCATTCTTTTGTTCTACAGTTATTATGAATGTGCAGGGACACAGAAGGGAACCTGTTTATATAATGGTACTCAGTGTAAGGTGTGTAATCCAGGGGATGGACAGCCTGATGTCTGCTATGACCCATCAGAGCCCCCTACGCATACTACTTTTGAAATTAAATTCCTAACAGGGTGATGGAACAGCCCTACTAAGTTAATAGCTAAAACAGAGGAGAAGGGAAGCCCAAAACAGGTCACCCTAAGGTTTGATGCCTGTGCGGCCATCAATGTCTATCATTCCAGTGGCGGTGGGGTGTGGTTCCCTTGGATGGGAACGAAATTACACAAAAGAGCTTAAGTATATCTGCCAGAAAATCTACTGTGCTGGTGCAGTAAATGTATTTTTGGTCATGCATCATCTGGGCCACTTGGAAAAATAATACGAGTAATACTGTTCACCTTGTAAAAGGGAGGGACGCCATTCCAGGGAGTAATGTCCCCTGTATCTTGGGACATTGTAACCCAGTAGAGTTAATAATCACGAACCCCTAAGACCCTACATGGGAAAAAGGGGAGAGTGTAATGCTAGGAATTTATGGAAATGGGCTTGATCCCGGAGTCAGCATCCAGATTGAGGGAAAAATCCAGAAACGCTCAGCCCAGCCAGTGTACCAGCCCTTCTATGACATATTAAATAAGCCAGTGCTGGAACTTCCAAAAAAGACAAAGAACTTATTCCTCCAACTTGCTGAAAATGTGGCCCATTCCCTTAATGTCACTTCTTGCTATGTATGTGGGGGGAATTACCATGGGTAACAGGTGGCCGTAGGAAGCCTGTGAGTTAGTACCCTCTGACACTGTCCCTGACCTGACCTCAGTTCAAAGAATTCAAACCAACAGTTTTCTAGGTTTTAAAGGTTTCGATTATTGAACAATACTGTTTGGCCAGAGAAGGAAAAGCCTTCACTGTTTCAGTAGAAAAGCTTAGCTGCTTAGGGCAGCGACTGTATAATGGAACAGTGGACACTCTTCCTGGTGAAGCTCAAACTACACAGAGAAAAACCCCCTTCTAAAATTTCCAAAATTACAGGAGGCTTGGAATCATCCCCGGATATTGAAGAGACTGGACGGCCCCAGCTTGGTTGTACTGGATATGTGGACATAGAGCATACGTACAGCTGCCTGAAAGATGGACAGGTAGCTGTGTCATAGGCGTCATTAAGCCTTCCTTTTTCCTATTGTCTGCCAAGACAGGTGGGCTGTTAGGCCATCCAGTCCACCCCGCCTGGGAGAAAAGAAGTCTAAAGATAGGTGAATGGGAAAATGATGAGTGTCCACCGGAAAGAATTATTGATTATGGGCCAGCCACATGGGCAGAGGATGGCTCACGGAGACATCAGACTCCTGTCTATATGCTCAATCAGATCATCCGGTTGCAGGCTGCCTTGGAAATACTCATTAATGAAACGGGCAAATCTCTGTCCATTTTGGCCAGACAAGAAACTCAACTGAGAAACGCGATTTATCAGAACCGGTTGGCCTTAGATTGTTTGCTAGCAGCTGAAGGAAGAGTCTGTGAAAAATTCAAACTAACCGACTGCTGTCTACACATAGACGACAGGGTCAAGCAGTTAAGGATATGACCAAACTATCACACGTGCCTGTGCAGGTATGGCACGTATTCAACCCTGAGTCCTTGTTTAAAGATGGGTCCCCAACCTTGGGAGGATTAGAGAACCTCATCGTAAGTGTGGTAATAATGCTAGGTGTTTGTTTGCTACTCCCGTTTTCCCCTTTTTTCCTCTAAATGACTAAGAAATTCATCACTGCTGTAACAGACCAGAGAACCACATCACAAATGTATTATATGCATCATTATCTTCAGAGGGTCATGAAAATGAGAATAACAGAATTCTCACTAATGTTATAGGTGACATTCTCAAAGGGGGGTAGTGAAGGAGACCTAAGCATCTAAGACCACCTCCCCCTTGACTTCCACACTGCATTTCAATAGGAGAAGTAAAGGCTGGCAGACCGGGCGCCATCTTCATCACCCTCCTTTAGATCGCAGGCACGGTATGGAGGAATCTTTCCGGAAGGCATTGTTTTTAAACAAGATCAAACCCCCACTTAAGCCACATACCCCACGCCTACTTCATGGACCAAGACCCTTTCATGTGTAATTTCTAGAGTTGTAAGCCTTTATAAGGGCAGGGGCTTCCTTTGTTAGATGAGCTTGGCATTTATGCGGCTATGCCGCCTTACTCCCTGCTGAATAAATCACCCCTTCCTTCCCAGTTCAGTGATCGAGAGGTGTGTTTCTTGCGGCCGTTCCTCCTTTACCACCACTGCAGTCTTGAACTCCTGGGCTCAAGCAATCTTTTTGCCTCAGCTTCCTTAGTAGCTGGGACCACAGGTGCCTGCTACCACGCCTGGCTGCTGGCCACATTTCCAGTGCTCAATAGCTACTTGAGGCTTGTGGCTACCTTATTTGGGCGGCATAGACAGGCAAAGTTCTTATCGGACAGGGTTGCCTAGAACTTTTTTAAAAGGTCCTTTCATGCTGGGCGTGGTGGCTCACGCCGGTAATCCTAGCACTTTGGGAGGCCGAGGTGGGTGGATCACCTGAGGTCAGGAGTTCAAGACCAACCTGGCCATCATGGTGAAACCCCATCTTTAAAAAAATAAAAAATAAAAAAATAAAATAAAAATAAAAGGTCCTTTCATACTATTTTGTCAGCTGGGGTCTAGCTTGGTTGCTCAGACTTATCTCAAACTCCTGGGCTCGAGTGATCCTCCTGCCTCAGCCTCCCAGAGTAATTCTTAAATACATGTAAACAACAGAGGCCTCTCTTGTTACATCAAAATGAATGCCAAAAAGTCACGATGGACAAAAAGTTAAAATGTTGGTTTATGCCTGTAATCCCAGCGCTTTGGGAGGCTAAGGATCACTTGAGGCTGGGAGTTCTAGACCAGAGCGGGTAAAAGAGTGAAACCCACCTCTCTACAAAAAAAGTGAAAAATTAGCCCGGTGTGGAAGTGCACACCTGTAGTCCCAGCTACTCCGGAGGCGAGGCAGGAAGATTGCTTGAGCCCAGGAGTTTGAGGCTGCAGTGAGCATTTTGCCCATGATGACTCTTTTTTTTTTTTTTTTTTTCCTAGACGGAGTCTTGCCCTGTCGCCAGGCTGGAGTGCAGTGGTGCAATCTCGGCTCACTGCAACCTCTGCCTCCTGGGTGCAAGCAATTCTTCAGCCTCAGCCTCCCGAGTAGCTGGGACCACAGATGCGTGCCACTACTCCCAGCTAATTTTTTATTTTTAGTAGAGACGGGGTTTCACCATGGCCAGGATGGTCTCGATCTCTTGACCTCGTGATCCACCCACCTCGGCCTCCAAACTGCTGGGATTACAGGCGTGAGCCACCGTGCCCAGCCTCATCATAACTCTCTGGCGTTCATTTTGATTTTAAAAAAACTATGGCATTAAAGTATTATTTATCTTGTTGCTGAGTTTTCTGGTGCCTTTTTTCTAAGAGAATAGGGTCTTGCTATGTTGCCCAGGCAGAGAACTCCTGGGCTCAGGCTATGCTCCCGCCTCTGCCTCCCTAAGAGCTGGGATTACAGGCGTGAGCCACAGTGAGAGGCTTTTTTTTTTTTAATTCTGGTGCCTTCTTAAATTTTGCACTGGAGGGACAATGGAAGGGCTCTGTGTGGTCCTCACCTCCCCCATCTGTCATTCTTCTGATGGTTAATTACCACTTTAAAGTTCTAGTTATTTTTCCTTCGCCTTTTCACAGTGTGTCTCCCCTCTTCACTATAACTGTTACTTTATAGTTTTTTTTTTTTTTTGAGACAGTCTCACTCTGTCGCCCAGGCTGGAGTGCAGTGGCACAATCTCGGCTCACTGCAACCTCTGCCTCCTGGGTCAAGCGATTCTCTTGCCTCAGCCTCCCAAGTAGCTGGGACTACAGGTGCGCGCCGCCACACCTGGTTAATTTTTGTATTTTTAGCAGAGACTAGGTTTCACCAGGTTGGCCAGACGTCCGAAACTCCTGACCTCAATTGATTCCCCTGCCTCGGCCTCCCAAAGTGTTAGGATTACAGGCATGGGCCACCACCTCTGGCCCAGATTTAAAGTATTTGCTCTGTTCTGTACCTTTGTGTGAGATTTTGTGTAAAGCCAGTACACCTGGTTCTGTTTTGGCTATTTTTTAAGTGCTTCCCTGTAACTGCTATCTCCACACCAGCCTTGCTTTAGTTCATGGGGAAACAAAACCAAGTAGTTTTCCAATTACCTGGCTTGAGGAGCAGGGGTGGTCCAGCGGCAGGCACCCACAGAAGTACATTGTATGTGCCCCCAAGTGCAGAATCTGAATCTTGAAAAGGAAGAAGCAGGCCGGGCGCGGTGGCTCACGCCTGTAATCCCAGCACTTTGGGAGGCCGAGGCGGGTGAATTACCTGAGGTCAGGAGTTCGAGACCAACCTAGTCTCAAAAAAAGAAAAAAGAAAAGGAAGAAACAAACGCATTTCTACGGAGCAAGTCTCCTCAGTGCTGTCAGCCTTCCAAATCCAGTCACAGTGACTCAGCTGAATCTGACCCTAGGAAACCACAGTAATCCGCATCCGGCTTTGCTGTCTGGTTTCTTGCCAAGGCCCGAAGGGCGTGGCCAACCGATCCCTGGATTCCTTGGGAACAACTTCCTCCTTGCATCCTGTTGCCCCTCAGGACACAGTGCACAGATGGGCCTGCCTAGCCCCTCCAGCCAGATTTTTGAGGTCTCTGTCACACACCCATACAAAACCTCTCCCCCCCACCCGCAGATACTTTTCGTGACTTCCACCAGTTGCTAGGGCGAGCGGGAGTGGAAGGGCCCCTCCTTCATCCCCCCAGGCTCCCTCCCTTCCTGGAACTGCAGCCGGCAGCCTCTGCCTAGCGCCCCAAGACCAGGCGTTGGGTACTACCCTGGTTGGCTGTCCAACTCAAATGGGCGGGGCAGCAGATATAAGAGAGAATGCGCCGTGCACTCAGGACTCCTGCACAGTTGCAGCCCCTGTCGCCCAGCCCCGAGAACCTACTCCCCGGCCAGAGTCGCCCCAGCAACCACGAGCCCAGCCAATCAGCGCCCTGGACTGCACCGGAGCCATGGCCGGTAAGTGCCGCGAAGGGCAAAGTTCTCGCGTTTCTGGAGAGCTGGTGCGTGTGGAGGTGGTTGTGGGGGCTTAGCCCTGAGTTTTGTTCCTTGACTCAAAACGCACAAAGGGGAGAGATTAGGGTCCTGGGATGAGCCTTGATCGGACTCCAGGAGAGGGAGAGCTTCTGTTTGTATCGGGAGCCCCGGATCCTCCCTCACTCCACCCCACGAACTCTAGTGAGCATTTAGGAAGCAGACCTTGGAAGCAGACATTCCCTCCAAAACTGGGGTTAGTTCAGAAACTGACCGTCGGAGGCCAAATCAGGCTTGCGGTCACAGTCCATACCTCTTTTGGTCTATAGTATTTAAAACACTTTGAAATAAGTTGCTAACATTAAAATGGGTGATTTCACTTAAAAATGTGGATTCCCGGCTTCTGAAGAAAATGAGAAGATGAGGGGATTGGTGGGCAGGAGTGGAGGAAACTGATGCCTTTAGTTTGACGGAGACCAGAACCAGCTCCAGGCTCCAGGCTCCAGGCTGCCAGGCTCAGGTTTTGTTTTGTTTTGTGTTTTTGAGATGGAGTTTCGCTCTGGTCGCCCAGGCTGGGGTGCAGTGGTGTGATCTTGGCTCACTGCAACCTCGCCTCCTGCGTTCAAGCGATTCTCCGGCATCAGCCTCCCGAGTAGCTGGGACTACAGGCATGCACCACCACACCCAGCTAAGTTTGTATTTTCAGTAGAGACGGTTTCACCATGTTGGTCAGCGTGGTCTCGAACTCCCTATCTTGGGTGATCCACCCACCTCGGCCTCCCAAAGTGTTGGGATTACAGGCTCAAGTCTCTGTGCACGGCCTTGGGAGGTATTTTCCATTGAGGCCCTTGGATTAGGCAAACCTTGGTAGCACTGGATCTGTTTCTGGTATTGGGTCCATTTCAGTGATAGAGCCTCCCCCACTTGCCCATCAACCCTAGGGGAAGTCAGAGGGTACCCCAACTCCACCCGAGGCATAAATATCCAGCTGAGACAACTGCAGGGACTGAGAGCTGTTTCCCAAATAATTTCACTCTGAGATTGGACAGCGCTAAGATTTAGAAAGCTGTTGCCTCAGCTGGGGCAGAATTCTGCCCTTTTGTAATTTCCTTCCCTGTGAACCTGGTCCTGCCTGTAAAAATGCACGTGTACCTGGGAGGCAGAGGTTGCAGTGAGTCGAGATCGTGCCACTGCACTCCAGCCTGGCAACAGCAGGACTCCATCTCAAAAAAAAAAAAAAAAAAAAGCACCTGCACAGACAAGAAGCCCATCTTGGTCAAAGTGAGTGGGGGGAAGAGATCGCCCTTGCAGTTGACAAACTAAAATTGTCAGGATCTCTGAGAAAGGGAGGAATCTGGGGATTAGAAGCCCAGCATAAGTTGCTGGGGGAGACAGCAGGGAATAAATTCTGAGAGCTGAGAGGCTTCCTGCATACACGGTGGCTGCTGTTTCCCTTGTAATTCATTCTTCAGCTGCTCTGAGGCACCGGCACCCTCTCCTCGAATACTAGGGCAGGAACTATCTCCTGACTTTTCAATCTGACAGAATGTTCTGTATTTATCTGTAGCTTAAACACAAAAAAGGGGGTGGTAATGAGGGAAAAGGGAAGATCTGGATCTTATATAATTAGTTTTAGCTGTATACAGCTAACCAAATCTTGAGGTTAACTGAAACATCCATATTTTTTGTTTGCAACTAATAGAGGCATCTGACCTGCACTTACATTCCCTGGAGGATTCAAGTGAGACGAGAAGGCGGAAGGAGAACGCATGAAACTGCTACTAAGTCTTGCCCTTATCATACTTTTTTTCTTTTTTGAGACAGGGTCTTGCTTGTTGCCCAGGCTGGGGTGCAGTGGCATGATCTGGGCTCACTACAGTTTTGGCCTCCTGGGCTCAAGTGATTGTCCCATCTTTGCCTCCTGAGTAGCTGGGACTACATGTGTGTGCCACCACACCCAGCTAATTTTTTTGGTCACAGCAGAAGAACTTGAAACCCAGCTAATTAAAAAAAAAAAAAAAATTTCTGCTGGGCGTGGTGGCTCATGCCTGTAAACCCAGCATTTTGGGAGGCTGAAGCAGGAGGACTGCTTGAGGCCAAGAGTTCAACACCAAGATTCAGCTCAAAATGGGAAGCTCCTCTCAGAACCCTTCCTAATGGGCCAGCCCTGAAGTCCTGACGTTTCCTTCTGTTGAACTTTTTTTTTTGAGATGGAGTCTCACTCTATTGCCCAGGCTGGAGTGCACTGGCATGATCTGGGCTCACTGCAATCTTTGCCTCCCAGGTTCAAGCCATTTTCGTGCCTCAGCCTCCCCAGCAGCTAGGATTATAGGTGCACGCCACCACGCCCAGCTAATTTTTTTATTTTTAGTAGAGACAGGTTTTTACCATGTTTGCCAGGCTGGTCTGAAACTCCTGACCTCAAGTGATCCACCCGCCTTGGCCTCCCAAAGTGCTGGGATTACAGGTGTGAGCCACGGCGCCCAGCCCTCTGTTGAACTTTGCCCCTTACCTCTCCTAGCACACTAATGCCACTGTACCCCGAGGAGGTTTTCTGTGCATGCGTCTGGGGCTTCTCTCAGGATAATGCTCTAACTCCTCCCAGGTCATGTTGCTCAGCTAGGTGAGCCGCAGGAAGGGAAAATGAACCCTCCAGGCCCAAAAAACTTCCTTTCTGTTAATTGCCTATTCACAACCATTTTTCTGTTTGTTTGTTTGAGACAGAGTCTTGCCCTGTTGCCCAGGCTGGAGTGCAGCAGTGCGATTTCAGCTCACTGTACTCTCTACCTCCTGGTTCAAGTGATTCTCCTGCCTTAGCCTCCCAAGTAGCTGGGATTACAGGCCCTGCCACCATGCCCGGATAGTTTTTTTTGTATTTTGTAGAGATGGGGTTTCACCATGTTGAGCAGGCTGGTCTGGAACTCCTGACATTAGGTGATCTGCCCATCTCGGCCTCCCAAAGTGCTGAGATGACAGGCAGGAGCCACTGTGCCCAGCCCACAACCTTCTTTTGTCCATTACTCTTTCGAGTTGTTTTTGGGATCTGTGTATTACGGTGCTGCACTTTGGTGGTTGTACTCCTGTGTGTTGCCTTACGTGAAAAATTTTAAAGTCACAGGCATGCCTACACCTATTAGAGTGTGAGCTCCTTCAAAGAGCTAGAGATGGATATCCTGACTTGCTCATCTAAGAAGTGCCTTGACTGTTTTACTACTTGTTAACATTGATGACAAGTCAGTAGAATAAAAACTGTCAGAGCGGTGTTGAGTACACACTGATATGACTAATGGCAAGGTCAATCACAAAGAAAACACGTTAGGGCTTCATGTGCTCGCTTGCCTCCCAATCATGTTCAATCCGTGGGTTAAGGAGGCAGGAATTTGTTGAGGCAGCCTTGAGCTTCCTTTCCCTTTTCCCAGGCTATCCAAAGCCAGGCAATCACTTCCAGTGCATTTAAATCATCATCCAACACCTGTTCCACTGAATTTTAGTTTCGAGAGTCCAAAACCCTAGGATGAAGTTTGGAAATCCCCTGGTGTGGCACGCTGGGCTCTCAAAGTTAGCCCAAGAGGCGCCTCCCTTGCCAGGTGTGGTCAATAATAAAAGCAGGAAGAGAGCTTAAGACTTCAACGTGCTTTTCTAGTTATTTTAGTTATTTCTAGTTATTCAGATAGTGCAAAAAAGTTGCAGATGCCTTCTCTCCCAGCTCCACCCACTGCTCATGGTAGCGTATGAAGCGGCAGCGCACGTTACCAGGAGCAACTGTGGGGCTTTATGTCCTTTCTCTGGGACCTTGGTTTATGCCCTCGCATGCTGTTACTTGTATTTCTCTCTCTCTCTCCCTCCACTCCCTCTCCCACCCCACCCCCATCTTTTTATTTTTTGAGGGAGTCTCACCTTCGCCCAGGCTGGAGTGCAGTGGCGTGATCATGGCTCACTGCGACCTCCACCTCCCTAGCTCAAGTAATCCTCGCTCCTCCGCCTCCTGAGTAGCTGGAACTACAGGCACACACCACTACGCTCAGCTAATTTTTGTTGTTATTGTTGTTGTTGAAATGGGGTTTCTCCATGTTGGCCAGGCTGGTCACAAACTCCTGGGCTCAAGCAATCTGCCTGCCTTGGCCTCCCAAAGTGCTGGGATTATAGGTGTGAGCCACCACGCCCAGCCACTCTCTGTATTTTTACATCATTCCAGCTTCACCACTTAATGACTACTCACTTAGGTAGCTTGCTTCTCTCCTGTGCCTCAGTTTTCGCATCCATAACATGGGGCTACTCACAGTATTGACCTCATAGGGTTTGTCTTATTTCATGCTGCCATAACAGAATAACTGGAACTAGGTAATTAATAAAAAGAGAAATCGATTTCTCACAGTTCTGGAAGGTGGGACGTCCAAGATCAAGGTGCTGGAAGGTGGGGCTGTCTGGTGAGAGCTGCATTTGGAGAAATGCTGTGTCCTGACACGGACGGTGCGACGTGGAAGGTGGAAGGTGGAAGGGCAGGTGAGCCCCGTGCTGGGTGAAGCTTCTTTTATGAGGCCCTTAATCCCCGCTCACGAGGAAGGAGCCCCGCCTCGACTAATTACCTCTCACAGGCCCCAGCTGTTAATACTCTCACATTGGCAGCACCTGAATTTTGGAAGGGACACATTTAAAATAGCAGATTGTCCTGAGAAAGGAAGAAAGTGATGGCCGGGCGTGGTGGCTCACACTTATAATCCTAACACTTTGGGAGACTGAGGCAGGCAAAATTGCTTGAGCCCAGGAATTTGAGACCAGCCTGGGCAACATGGCAAAACCCTGTCTCTGTAAAAAGAAAAAAAAATTAGGCATGGTGGCGTACACCTGGAGTCCCAGCTACTCGGGAGGCTGAGGTAGGAGGACCGCTTGAGCCTGACAGTTGAGGCTTCAGTGACCTGAGATCACGCCACTGCATTCCAGCCTGAGAGACAGATCAAGACCCTGTCTTAGAAAAAGGCAGGGCGAGGTGGCTCACGCCTGTAATCCCAGCACTTAGGGAGGCTGAGGCAGGTGGATCACCTCAGGTCAGCCGTTCAAGACCAGCCTGGCCAACATGGTGAAACCCGGTCTGTACTAAAAATACAAAAAAATGAGCTGGGCATGGTGTAATCCCAACTGCTCAGAAGGCTGAGGCAAGAGAATCACTTGAGCCTGGGAGGCCAAGGTTGCAGTGAGCCAAGATCGTGACATTGTACTCGAGCCTGGGTGACAGAGCAAAACTCCATCTTAAAAAAAAAAAAAAAAAAGAGGCCGGGTGCGGTGGCTCACGCCTATAATCCTAGCACTTTGGGAGGCTGAGGTGGGTGGATCACCTGAGGTCAGGAGTTCAAGACCAGCCTGGCCATCATGGTGAAACTTCATCTTAGGAAAAAAAAAAAAAAAAGGTTCCAAAGCACTTAGGGCAGCGCCTAGCACATCGTAGAACCCGCTAAATACTGTTGTTGCAAATTGAAGCATGCTGCCTCTGACAAGCCTGTTAATATCAAAGAGGCCCATATCCCTTCTACCTCTACCCCTTTGCCATTTCTTACTTAGAAAGGAAGCTTTAATAGTTTAATGTCATCAGCCGGGCGCCGTGGCTCACATCTGTAATCCCAGGACTTTGGGAGGCTGAGGCCAGTGGCTCACTTGAGGTCTGTGGTTCGAGACCAGCCGGGCCAACATGGCAAAACCCTGTCTCTACTAAAAATACAAAAATTAGCCGGGTGTGGTGGTGCACACCTGTAATCCCAGCTACTGGGGAGGATGAGGCAGGAGAATCGCTTGATCCCGGGAAGCCGAGGTTGCAGTGAGCTGAGATTGTGCCACTGCACTCCAGCCTGGGCAACAAAGTAAGACTGTGTCTAAAAAAAAAAAAATGTCTAATGTGATCATTCCACATTTCTCCCCCCTCATACCAATGTACTGCTAATCTACACACATATATGTAGTTTCTTTTTTCTTTCTCTTTTTTTGTGTAGTTTTTCTTTCTTCCCTTCTCTCTTTCTCTCCCTGCTTCTCACTTCTTTCTTTTGTTTTAAATAAAAATGGATTTACATTCACTTGTTTTTTTATGCATTAACAATATATCATGGATATCTTTCTGAGTCACTGCGTATAGTTAATTCATTTTAATTTTTTTTAATTTTGAAAATTTATTTGAGATAGAGTCTTGCTCTGTCGCCCAGACTGGAGTTCAGTGTGGTGATCACAGATCGCTGCAGCCTCAACCTCCTGGGTTCAAGTGATCCTCCCATCTCTCAGCCTCCTGAGTAGTTGAGACTATAGGCTAACTTTGTATTTTTTGTAGAAAAGTGGTTTTGCTTTTGTCATCTTGCCTAGGTGGTCTCTTACTCCTGGGCTCAAGCAATCCTCCCGCCTTGGCCTCCCAAAGTGCTGGGATTAGAGGCGTGAGCAACTGTACCTGGTCAACAGTCTCTAAAAAATTTTTTTAGTGATAAAGTGTCCCTGCGTTGTCCAGGCTGGTCTCCAACTCCTGGCCTCAAGGGCTCTTCCCACCTCAGCTTCCCAAGTAGCTGGATTATAGGTTTGAGCCACTGTGCCCAGCCAGTTCACTTATTCTTTTTTTTTTAATTTTACTTTTATTTTTATTTATTTTATTTTTCTGAGACAGGATCTTACTCAGTCGCCTAGGCTGGAGTGGAATGGCATGATCTCAGCTCACTGTAACCTCCGCCTCCTGGGCTCAAGCAATTCTTCTGCCTCGGCCTCCCACGTAGTTGGGACTACAGTCACCTGCCACCACGTCTGGCTAATTTTTGTATTTTTGTAGAGACAGGGTTTTACCATGTTGGCCAGGCTGGTCTTGAATTCCTGACCTCAGGTGATCCACCTGCCTCGGCCTCCCAAAGTGCTGGGATTACAGGCGTGAGCCACTGCACCCGGTCAACTCATTCTTGTTAACAGCAAAATATCCTGTAGTGTGGATATACCCATAATTTATTAAAATGTTCCCCATAAATAGACAATCAGGTTATATCTAATTTTTGCCAGTGAAAAGCATGGTGTAATACACATCCTTGCTCTTATAGCCCGATGCTTTTAGTCTGCAGAACAGATTCCCCCAAATTGGAGAGGGAAATAAAAGATTTATGTGTCTTTAAAGTTTTAAGAGATTCTGCCTGATTACTTTCCCTAAAGGTTGAGCCAATTCATATTCCCACCAGTAATGCACCATTTTTTCTGTTAGTACAATCTTAATAGCCCTGGATGTTATTTGTTTTACATTTCTTGGTGCCAATCTCATGGGTAAATACCTCATTCTGATTCTGCTTTCCCTGACAGGACACAGAGCATCTTTTCATTTGTTCGTTGCCGTTTGCCTTTCCTGCTCTCTGAACAGTGTGTGCAGGTCCTTGACCCACTTTCCATTGCACCATCTGTTCTTTTCTAATTATTTGTGGGCACTCGCTGGGAGTGTAACTAACTCTGTGATGAGACATGCAAATTTCTTCTCCCAGTGGGTATCTTTTGACTTTGTTTATGGTGCTTATTGCTAAACAATTTTTTTTTGAGATGAAGTCTTGCTCTTGTCGCCCAGGTTGGAGTGCAGTGGCACGATCTTGGTTCACTGCAACCTCCACCTCCCAGTTCAAGCGATTCTCCTGCCTCAGCCTCCGAGTAGTTGGGATTACAGGCATGCACCACCATGCCCAGCTGACTTTTGTATTTTTGGTAGAGATGGGGTCACCATGTTGGCCCGGATGATCTCGATCTCTTAACCTCCTGATCTGCCCACCTTAGCCTCCCAAAGTGCTGGGATTATAGGCGTGAGCCACCACGCCCGGTCGAATTTTTTTTTTTATAAAGGATTCTCTACCCTGAGGTTATACAAATTCTACTGTTCCTTCTTTATTATTTAAATAGTTTCATTAAAAAAAAATTGGACCTTTAATCTACTGGAAATTATGACTGCATGTAATGTGTTAATGGGGTAATTAAAACCAAAAACTTTTTTGGTGACTACAATAAATACTTTAAAAACTGCACGGTTCATTTTTTAGAGACAGGTTCTCTCTCTGTCACTTCAGTGGTTCAATCATAGCTCACTGCAGCCTTGAACTCCCAGGCTCAAGCAGTCCTCCCACTTCAGCCTCCCCAATACCTAGGATTACAGGCATGAGTCACCATGCCCAGCTGGTTTTTTTTTTTTTTTTTTTTTTTGTGGAGACAGGGTTTTGCCGTTCTGCCCAGGCTGGCCTCGAACTCCTGACCTCAGGTGATCCGCTCACCTTGACCTCCCAAAGTGTTGGGATTACAGGTGTGAGACATGGAGCTCAGCCGTCAACACCGTTTATTAAATGAGCCACTGATTTAAATGCTTCCTTTAACCTTCGGCACTTTTAAGGGGAAAATACATTTCTGGCAGCAGAGGATGGATTGCAATAACCTAATGTCTAACAAGGCTGCCCCTTCCTTTACAGACTGAGGCTCCCCTGTAGCTGAAGGTTTGCTGGTTGGTAATGGGTTTTCCCCATGTGCTTTGTGTGTGTCTCGGTAGGCAGAAAAGCACTGATCATCCTGGCTCACTCAGAGAGGACGTCCTTCAACTATGCCATGAAGCAGGCTGCTGCAGAGGCTTTGAAGAAGAAAGGATGGGAGGTGGCCGAGTCGGACCTCTACGCCATGAACTTCAATCCCATCATTTCCAGAAAGGACTTCACAGGTAGGAGCTCCTCCTCCCCTCTTTAATCAGTTCTTTGTGGAGCTCCTTGCCTGTGGGTCCTCTGGCCCAGCCTTGGCCCCACTGGCCCCAGCCTCTCTTTTTCTTCTCTGCAGGTAAACTGAAGGACGCTGAGAACTTTCAGTATGCTGCTGAGTCTACTCTGGCTTATAAAGAAGGCCGTCTGAGCCCGGATATTGTGGCTGAACAAAAGAAGCTGGAAGCTGCAGATCTTGTGATATTCCAGGTATGGGGGGGACATCAGAAGGGGTGTCAGGGACACCTGCCTGCTTATTGTCCTACACCTGTCACCTAATTAGCTATGGGATCTTAGAACAGTCACCCACTTAACTGCATTCTTTACAAATAAGGGTGATTACTTTAAAGGTGCAGTATTACATAGATTTCACAGATATTGGGAATCTGGTTGTATTACTGTTACATATAGAAATGCAGCTGCAGAGATGATGTACGACCCTTGAACTTGCTTTCTCCCACATTCCTCATCTCCCCTTCAGTTAGCGATTCCTGGAGGACTCTCTCAACATTTGCTGTTTTCCTCCTTTCTGCATAAGAATCCCAAATACTTTGTAGAATGATGCATGAGACATTGACTTCCCCTGCCATCGTAGCCTGCCAGCTGAAGGGGGCTTTGAAACCCTGCTGAATGTGTTCCTGCAGCAATCCATGGCCTTTCTTCTTCAGGAAGCTGCCTTACGGTAGTTCAGCAGACAATGCTGGGATTGTGTGGGCATCCCGTCAGTGATCTTTCCCATAAATGTGACTGTACTCAATGACTTTGCTTTTGCCAATTCCAGCCAGTCTTTTGATATTGAACACAGAATGTATATGATGCTGGAAACCGCGAAGAGGGTGGTACAGGATGTGGTTTTTTCTTACTGTTGTTGTTAATCAATCAGCTACAAAGCATCCAATCCTTGAAATCCTTTCTTCTACCCCGCAGGCCTGTTGCTATGAATCATATGAATCTTCAAAGCCACATGCCACTAGCCATTACCCCAAAGGATGCCTTTAAAAAAGAATTTTTTAAAAAAATTGGACACAAGTTCTCACGGTCGGCCAGGCTGGAGTGCAGTGGCGTGATCTCCGTCCACTGCTGCCTCAACCTCCTGGGCTCAAGTGATCCTCCCACCTCAGTCTCCGAAATAGCTGGGACTATCGGCGCGCACCACCATGGCCTGCTCATTACTTTTAATTTTTTGTACAGATGGGGTCCCACCATGCTGCCCAGGCTGGTTGGTCTCAAACTCTTGGGCTCAAGTGATTCGCCTGCCTCAGCCTCCCAAAGTGCTGGGATTATAGGCGTGTGCCTGTCATATCTTTAAATCCTGAATCAAGGATAAGAAGAACTCCTAGGATAGTCCATACTCTGCTTTTATTAGGATAAGAGGTCAGACAAGACTTTCTCATGGAAAGTCCCTGATAAACCTTAGTCACGCTAATTATTATTATTTATTATTTTTATTTTTGAAATTTTATTTATTTATTTATTTAATTTTTGAGGCAAAGTCTTGCTCTGTTGCCCAGGCTGGAGAGCAATGGTGTGATCTCAGCTCACTGCAACCTTGCCTCCTGGGTTCAAGCGATTCTCCTGTCTCAGACCCCAAGTAGCTGGGACTACAGGCACATGCCACCACACTCAGCTAATTTTTGTATTTTTAGTAGAGACGGGGTTTCGCCATGTTGGCCAGGCTGGTCTCAAACTCCTGACCTCAGGTGATCTGCCTGCCTCAGCCTCCCAAAGTGCTGGGATCACCGGCATGAGCCACTGCGCCCAGCCAACAGTCACATTGTTGATACCACGCCTACTAAAGCAAACTCTTGGGAAAATACTGATCGAGGCATCACACCCTGAGGCAAAGCTTGTTTGCAATCCTTGCTATTTAGACTTTGCTGCCAAATATGGCTTCATACAAACAAGTTTCATATAAACAAGTCATCTGTGTATGTAGCTTTACTTGAGGCCCACTCAATATTTGCATTTTCAGGCCAAAAGAAGAGTGTCAAGTTGGCTGACCAAGGACAATAATGATCTCTTTCCTTAAAGTGCTAACTCTTCCAGGAGGAATGGGAAAGGCTGAGGGGCTCCCCGAATTGCCATCATGGGCAGCGGCTCTGCACCCCGAGCCGCCTTCTGGGCTGGGGGAGCCTCTGGCCTGACCTCAATGATGTCTTCTGTCCCGCAGTTCCCCCTGCAGTGGTTTGGAGTCCCTGCCATTCTGAAAGGCTGGTTTGAGCGAGTGTTCGTGGGAGAGTTTGCTTACACATACGCTGCCATGTACGACAAAGGACCCTTCCGGGTAAGTGGACGGTTCAGAATGCTCTGACAGTGGCTTCTGGGTGGAGTCTGTCCTGATGCAGGGTTTTGAGCACAATTAGATCCTAATTCGAGGCTCTGGGCCCTTTGGGAGAGAGGCATGATCAAATTTTTACAGATGGAATGACATGATATTTGGGATTTGTTTTAAAATGCTCCAGAGGCTGGGTGTGGTGGCTCACACCTGTAATCTCAGCAATTTGGGAAGCCGAGGCAGGCAGATCACTTGAGGTCAAGAGTTCGAGACCAGCCTGGCTAACATGTCAAAACCCAGTCTACTAAAAATAAAAAAATTAGCTGGGCATGGTGGTGGGCGCCTATAACCCCAGCTACTCGGGAGGCTGAGGCAGGAGAATTGCTTGAAACCCAGAAGGCAGAGGTTATAGTGAGCTGAGATCGCATCACTGCACTCAGCCTGGGCAACAGAATGATACTCTGTCTTAAAAAATAAAAGGTGAGGTGCAGTGGCTCACGCCTATAATCCCAGCACTTTGGGAGGCTGAGGCGGGCAGATCATCTGAGGTCAGGAGTTCGAGACCAGCCTGGCCAACATGGTGAAAACCTATCTCTGCTAAAAATACAAAAATTAGGCCAGGCACAGTGGCTCACGCCTGTAATCCTAGCACTTTGGGAGGCCGAGGCAGGCAGATCATGAGGTCAGGAGATGGAGACAATCCTGGCTAACATGGTGAAACTCTGTCTGTCTACTAAAAATACAAAAAATTTGCCGGGCGTGGTGGCGCGCACCTGAAATCCCAGCTTGAACCTGAGAGGCGGAGGTTGTGGTGAGCTGAGATCACACCACTGCACTCCAGCCTGGGGAACAGAGCAAGATTCCGTCTCAAAAAAAAGAAAAGAAAATAAAATACCGGGGCATGGTGGTGGGCGCCTGTGATCACAACTACTTGGGAGGCTGAGGCAGGAGAATCGCTTGAACCCGGGGGGACAGGTTGCAGTGAGCCGAGATCATGCCACTGCGCTCCAGTCTGGGTGACAGAGCCAGACTTCATCCCAGAAAAAAAAAAAAAAAAAAAAAAAATGAAAAAAGAAAATAAAATGCTCCAGAGAAAAAGGGGGTCACAGGTCGAGCTAAAACTAGAATGGCAAAATACTGAGAGTTGAGATGAGTGGTGTAGATGCAGCACTATTTCCTCCTTTATGTGCGTGAAAAATTCCCATAATCAAAACAAAAGAAGGCCTGTCTTATTTTTCGGAGACCCAAATCCTGCACAGGGAACACCTTGAGACCTTCCAGATGAAAGAGCTTGGCCGGATGCGGTGGCTCACGCCTGTAATCCCAGCACTTTGGGAGGCCGAGGCGGGTGGATCACGAGTTCAAGAAATCGAGACCATCCTGGCTAACATGGTGAAATGCCATCTCTACTAAAAAAAAAAAATTAGCTGGGCGTAGTGGCACACCTGTAGTCCCAGCTACTTAGGAGGCTGAGGCGGGAGAATTGCTTGAACCCAGGAGGCGGAGATTGCAGTGAGCTGAGATTGCGCCACTGCACTCCAGCCTGGTGCCTGGCGACAAATCAAGACTCTGTCTCAAAAAAAAAAAAAAAAAAAAGAGCTTGTCTTACTCCATGCCTAGCATGTGGGAGGACGGGTAAGAACCACGGATCACTCCACCTAGGCAGCCGGCAGCCAGCATTCATTTTAGATGTGGTGACAGCCTTGCCCTGAGCCACACGTGGGGGGTTGGGAATCCTTGGTTTGCCCCAGGCCGCCTGTCTGTAGACGGTCTAGGCTGGTACTTCTGCAGAGTCATACTGTGCAGCTCCGAGGAGCCAAAGTATGAAGTAATATAAACAGCAAATAGGAGGGACTTGTGTGTTCTTTTCCCTGGAGCTGTTTCATTAACTTCTTGTCACCAAGGGGATTTGAGGGGAATGAAGTGTGTTGTTTTTTTCTTTTGCAGAGTAAGAAGGCAGTGCTTTCCATCACCACTGGTGGCAGCGGCTCCATGTACTCTCTGCAAGGGGTCCACGGGGACATGAATGTCATTCTCTGGCCAATTCAGGTACCTCATTTTCTTTTCTTTTCTTTTTTTTCTTTGAGATGGAGTCGCTCTGTTGCCCGGGCTGGAGTACAGTGGCACCATCTTGGCTCACTGCCACCTCCGCCTTGCTGGGTTAAAGCAATTCTCCTGCGTCAGCCTACTGAGTAGCTGTGATTACAGGGACCTGCCACCATGCTCGGCTAATTTTTGTATTTTTAGTAGAGACGGGGTTTCCCCACGTTGGCCAGGCTGGTCTCAAACTCCTGATCTCAAATGATCCTCCCGCCTCAGCCTCCCAAAGTGCTGGGATTACAGGGGTGAGCCACTGCACCCAGCCAGGTACCTCATTTTCAGTGAACCTTCAGGGGAATTCATTAATTGAGCCTTCTGTGGGGTGCAAAGCATCAAGATAGCAGCTGAAAACAGATCCTGAGTTGTGAAGATGGAAGCATCATCACGGTTCAGAACGATGAGAGCTTCCTTTAGCAGCTTGCCTGCCTTCCTGGGTGCCTGTGCATGTAGAAAACACCCACCTATGTGCATGTGAAAACAGCATTCTCTCCCAGCCAAGGACGAGTGCAGATTTCTACCCTCGATTTGTACAGCCGTGGGCCCTGGTCTCACCAGATGACTGACATCTCTCTCAAGCCTTCCTGTCCTTCTCCAAGTTGCTGATACCGTCCCATAGACTATTAGAGCCCAAGACAATTTAAGAAATGATTTATTGGGAGGCTGAGTCAGAAGGATCACTTGAGCCCAGGAGTTTGAGACCAGCCTGGACAACATAGTGAAACCTCGTCTCTATATAAAAAAAAAAAATTAGCTGGGTGTAATGGCACATACCTGTGTTCTCAGCTACTTGGGAGGCTAAGGCGAGAGACCCAGGAGTTCGAGGCTGCAGTGAGCTATGATCACACCACTGCATTCCAGCCTGGGATACAGGGCGAGATCCTGTTTCAAAGAAAACAGAAAAGATTTAGTCCAGCCTGTTTAGGCATGGATGAAACTGAAGCCTGGAGTGGGCTTATTGGTGTCACCAGACCCTCAGGATAATTTCTGTAAAGAGGGTGGTTGGAGAGAAGAGCCCATGAGTGGCCATGAATGAAAATCATTTGTCAAGACTCATGTGGGCCTGTAATCCCTGCCCTTTGGGAGAACAGCCTGGCCAGCATGGTGAAACCCCGTTTCTACTGAAGTTACAAAAATTAGCTGGGCATGGTGGCACACGCCTGTAGTCTCAGCTACTCAGGAGGCTGAGGCACGAGAATCGCTTGAACCCGGGTGGTGGAAGCTGCAGTGAGCCGAGATCGTGCTACGGCACTCCAGCCTGTAAGCAAGACTCTGTCTCAAAAAAAAAAAGCAAGACTCATCTGGTTACATGGCGAGGCAGAGAAATGCACACACATGCGTTGGCAAGAGTCACCTGCCAAGAAACTGAGACTCCTTAAAGTAATAGAATTTCCGGCCTTCTTGGCAAAGGATTCAGGTTGGCACAGTTTCAAGAGTTTACGCATTTAAAGAAGAGCACAGCTGAAAAGGCTAAAGCTGGTAACAGCTAGGTAGAGGGTAGGACAGAGACAGTGGCTCCGAAATGATTCGCTAGGGTGCCTGAGGCCTCCCTATCAGAGTGTCTTACTGGGCAGCCCAGACCAGCTTCTGTTGTTTATAGTACAACTGCATGGAATTCGTTGACTTACCTCTCTGTGCTTTCTATATCCCCCAGAGTGGCATTCTGCATTTCTGTGGCTTCCAAGTCTTAGAACCTCAACTGACATACAGCATTGGGCACACTCCAGCAGACACCCGAATTCAGATCCTGGAAGGATGGAAGAAACGCCTGGAGAATATTTGGGATGAGACACCACTGTATTTTGCTCCAAGCAGCCTCTTTGATCTAAACTTCCAGGCAGGATTCTTAATGAAAAAAGAGGTGCAGGATGAGGAGAAAAACAAGAAATTTGGCCTTTCTGTGGGCCATCACTTGGGCAAGTCCATCCCAACTGACAACCAGATCAAAGCCAGAAAATAAGATTCATAAGACTGGATTTCCTCATAACATGTTATCAGATCTGGGTATCTTTCCAAGCTTCCCTGACTCACTTTAGTTTTTAAGATTTGGGGTTTTTTTCCACAAGGAATAAACAGGAGAGGGAATCAACTGTATTCATGCATTTTTGGATCATTTTATTATTGAATGTCACTGATTGTTGTGATTACTATCATGGCATATAACCCAAATCCGACTGGGCTCAAGAGGCCACTTAGGGAAAGATGTAGAAAGAAGCTACAAAATGTTATTTAAAGGCATCTACACAATTTAATTCTCTTTTTAGGGCTAAAGTTTTAGGGCGAAGTCTGGCTAGGTATCATTCAACTCTCCAATGTTCGATTTCTATTCATCACCTCTCTGGAGTTTATGGCAGAAGGGAATTGCTCAGAGAAAGAAAAAACTGCATCTATCTGCCCTAAGGGATTTAACTTGTTTGGCAGTTAGTAATCTAACACTTGTTTATGATATTTCTTGCTTTCATTACAATGCAGTGACTAATATGCCTAACATGAATATCACTCTTCAACTTTCGTTGTTTGTATACAGTGCATATAGATACCTTGAAAGAAAGAGCTAATCAATCTCCTTTACTGCAATCTTCTACTTTTTTTTATTAAAAAAAAATCCACACACACACACACACACACACACATATATATATATATATATACATATATATATATATGAAACAGTCTTGCTCTGTCGCCCAGGCTGGAGTGCAGTGGTGTGATCTTGGCTCACTGCAACCTCTGCCTCCCAGGTTCCAGCGATTCTCCTGCCTCAGCCTCCCTAGTTGTTGGGATTATAGGCGCCTACCACCACACCTGGCTAATTTTTGTATTTTTAGTAGATTCAGGGTTTCACCATATTGGCCAGGCTGGTCTCGAACTCCTGATCTCAGGTGATCCACCTGCCTCAGCCTCCCAAAGTGCTGGGATTATAGGCATGAGCCACCGCACCTGGCCATTGCAATCTTCTACTTTAAGGTTTGCAGAGATAAACCGATAAATCCACAATGCACATCTGCAATGTGAATTCAAAAAAGGAAATAGTACCTTTAATACTTAAAAACAGCCTTCCACAAAAAGTACTTCATTTCTGATCTATTCAGACTTTCAGAAGGTTATTTTCTGTATCATTGCTAAACTGAGGACTTATGCTAAACTGATGGGGTCCAGTCCCATGACTTTTGGAGCACAATTGTAAACCTAGACTTTTATCAACTTTGGTGAACAATTTTGGCATAATAGTCAATTTCTACTTCTGGGTCATCTCATCCCACTGTTGGTATTGTGTCATTCAAGGAGAATATGATAAAACACTGCCCTCTTGTGGTCTATTGAAAGAAGAGACGAGAAATGATGAGAAGGTTGCCTGAAAAAGGGGAGACAGCCTCTTGCCAAGAAAACAAAGGCAATGGGCCGAGCTAGAGAACCTCCTTTACCAGATGCTGACTGGCACTGGTTGTGTTTCCTCTTGACAGTATCCACAATAGCTGATGGCTGGGTGTTTCAGTTTGAAAATATTTTCTGTTGCCTTCATCTTCATCGCAATTTTGAGTAAATTTCTAAAAGATCCAAATTAAATAAATAAAATTCATTTCTACAAAATAGACCCACACTCCTTGGTATCAGTGAAGGTAATGATAGTGGAATCTAGTGGGAGACACATCAGAGGATTCAATCATAAACCACGGCTGGAACCCCCTAGGTGACGTGGCCTGACAGCTCATCCCGCAGGGCTGCTTCCTACTAAATGGCAATGGAACAACCTATTTGGTCCTCTCAGGGAATTTAAAAAAGAGCCAGGAAAGAGAGTGGTATAGAAATTAAGAAAAACAGGCCGGGCACAATGGCTCACGCCTGTGATCCCAGTATTTTGGGAGGCCAATACAGGCTGATCAACTGAGGTCAGAAGTTTGAGACCAGCCTGGCCAACACAGCGAAACCCCCCCTCTACTAAAAATACAAAAATTAGCTGGGCGTGGACCTGTAATCCCAGGTACTCGAGAGGCTGAGGCAGGAGAATCGCTTGAACCCGGGAGGTGGAGGTTGCAGTGAGCTGAGATTGTGCCACTGCACTCCAGCCTAGGTGATGAGTGAGACTCTGTCTCCAAAAAAAAAAAGAAAAATGTCTATTAGGACAGCCAGGTGAGGCTGACAAGTAAGCAGTTGTCTAGGAAGAACCTAGAGTTCGGCCAGGCGCGGTGGTTCACACCTGTAATCCCAGCACTTTGGGAGGCCGAGGCGGGTGGATCACAAGGTCAAGAGATCGTGACCATCCTGGCCAACATAGTGAAACCCCGTCTCTACTAAAAATACAAAACTTAGCTGGGCATGGTGGTATACGCCTGTAGTCCCAGCTACTCGGGAGGCTGAGGCAGAATTGCTTGAACCCAGGAGGTGGAGGTTGCAGTGAGCCGATATCGCACCACTGCACTCCAGCCTGGTGCCTGGTGATGGAGCAAGACTCTCTCTCAAAAAAGGAAGAACCTAGAGTTAAGGCAGAAGTTATGGCTGGAGATGCACATCTGGGTCTTCAACAGATGGTATTTAAAGCAATGAGACTGGCTGGGATCAAACTCATTGGGTTTTGAGAGAAGAGATTTGATGATTTACCTCTGGGGCTCAACAGTGTTAGGAGGTGAAGATGAGAGTGAAAAGCAGTGGTCAGATCCTTTCACAGTTCCTAAGTGTGATGATTGGGTGTTCACATGCATGTGTGAGACATGCCACACTTGAATCTTGTTATGACATCAGTACATTTCCCGTCTGACATGAAAAAAAAAAGAAAAACAACGTTCAGGGACACAGCAGAGCTGAAGAGCTGAGTGTGGTGTCCTGAAAGCCAAGCGAAGCAAGTGTTTGAAGGACGGAATGATCAGGTGAGTCAAATACTGCTGACAAGCCAAGCAAGATGAGGCCTGGGAACTGACCACTGGGCTTGGCCATGTGGAACCCATTCATTGGTGATATTGACAAGCGCCATTTCAGTAGAGTGGCGTGATGAGAGCCTGATTTGAATGAGTTTAAGAGAGAATGGAAGGAGAGGAAGTAGAAGTAGTGTGGAAGAGGATGTGTGGCTAAAGAACAATTTTTTTTTGAGACCAGAGACATTACAACAAATTTATATGCCAACGGAAATGACTCAAAGGGAGGAAGTTTTGATGCTGACGACAAAGGGACATCTTTGATGAAGCCAAAATGCTGATTTGTATACGTATCCCCTCCAAAACTGAAGTTGAAATTTAATCCCCAATCTGGCAGAATTGAGAAATGGGGCCTTTTAAAAGGTGACTGAGGGCCAGCATGGTGGCTCACATCTGTAATCCCAGCACTTTGGAAGGCTGAGGCGGACGGATCACTTGAGGCCAGGCTTTCAAGACCAGCCTTGGCAACATGGTGAAACTCCATTTCTACAAAAAATGCAAAACTTAGCTGGGTGTAGTGGGGGTGTGCCTGTAGTCCCAGCTACTCAGGGTAGGGGCTGAGGTGGGAGGATTGCTTGAGCCTGGAAGAGGCTGCAGTGAGCTTTAAAACAGGAAGAGAGACCCGAGTCCTCTGCATGCTCAGCCCCTTTGCCATGATAGCTTGCAGCACAGTGGGATTCTTTTTTTTTTCCTTATTTTTTTTTTTCAGGGGCCATGCTAATCTTCTATCGTTCCAGTTTTAGTATATGTGCTGCCGAAGCGAGCACACAGTGGGATTCTTGAAAGTCCTCACCAGCAGGAAGGCTCTCACCAGATGCAGCCCCTCCACCTGGACTTCTCAGCCTCCATAGCTGTTAAAAAATTTCTTCTCTTTATAAATTGCCCAGCTTCAGGTATTCTGTTATAAGCAACAGAAAATAGACTAATATACACAAAGATGTGAGAAGTAGTAGAAAAGAGCTAGAAGAGCAGAGGAGCAGCAAGACTAGTAATACTAGTAAAGGTAACACTTAGGAGGCACTTACTGTGTGCTAGGAACTAGGTAATTTTACATCGACTAACTTGCTTAACTCTTTCAACAACTCTACAAGGAAGGTTCTATTGTTTCTACTTTACAGCAAAGGAAATTGAGGAATGAAGCTTACATTGTAGGCAAACTCAACAGCCCATGCTTTCAAACACTATATTGCCTCAGTAGAAGCAGAGAGATGGCACCATGAAAGAGAGCATGAGAGTAGCAACCAATACCTCTTTTTCTGAGAAAGTATAGCTATTTTTTGATTTCTAGAGTCCCTACCGTGTTCTCAGCAGGAATAAGTGATATTTTAGTTCTCTTCTAGAATTTGTCTGTTTAATAGAGTAAGGCTCTTACCAGCTTGGAGTAGAACAAGACAATTACCTCCCTTATTCTGGACACTGTACTTCAATTATGTAACCTGAGACTGCATCAGATTTTCTGGCAGCCCCATCCTATCGTAGTCCCATCTTCAGATCAGTATTTTGCCCACATAAGCTGTTTTTTTGAGCCAAAGTATATAATTTGATATTTATACTTACTACATTTGGTTTTTGCTCATTTTCAGTGCCACTGAAGTCAATAAATACCAAAAGACAACTTTTATTCTTTTTTCCCTTTTTTCTTTTTTAGACAATGTCTGTTGTCCAGGCTGGATGGAGTGCAGTGGCATGATGATAGCTCACTGCAGCCTCAAACTCCTGGACATAAGCTATCCTCTCAGCCTCCTGAGTAGCTGGGGAATTCTAATTATTTCATGTTTTGTAGATATGAGGTTTCACTTTGTTGCCAAAGCTGCTCTTGAACTCCTGGGCTCAAGTGGTCCTCCTGTCTCGGCCTCCCAAAGTGTTGCGATTACAGGCATGAGCCACTATGCTTGGCAAAGCAACATGTAAATACACTGTATTTATAACAGCAGCATTAAAAAAAATTATTTTATATATATACATACACACACACACACACACACACATATATATATATGGCCTCCTAAGTAACAACTCATTTAGAAATATACATTTGGATGTGTTAAAAAGTGTCACTCCTTCACAGAATCAACAGATACTGTCTATATTTGATCAGAAGGTGTAAGTATACCGTCTAAAGCAATGTCTCTTAAGATTCAGTTAGATACCGTATTCATGATATCCATGTATCTGTATTAGCATTTATTATTTTTTCATTTAATATTTTTCTTCCTTTTTCATTTAAACTTTAAAAAAAAAAAAAGAGAGGGTCTTGCTGAGTTCCTCAGGCTAGTCTCTAACTCCAGGTCTCAAATGATCCTCTTGTCTTAGCCTCCTGAGTAGCTGGGATTACAGAGGCATGAGCCACCGACCTTGGTGATTTAACATTTTTCTTTAATTTGACTCACTTTTGCCCCCCACTCTGGTAGGTAAACACATTATATATATATATTTTAAAACGGAGTCTCGCCCTGTCACCCCATCTGGAGTGCAATGGCATGATCTCAACTCACTGCAACCTCCACCTCCAAGGTTCAAACGATTCTCCTGTCTCAGCCTCCTGAGTAGCTGGGATTACAGGCACCCGCCACCATGCCCAGCTATTTTTTGTATTTTTAGTAGAGACAGGGTTTCACCATGTTGGCCAGGCTGGTCTCGAACTCCTGACCTTATGATCCGCTCGCCTCAGCCTCCCAAAGTGCTGGGATTACAGGCGTGAGCCACTGCGCCTGGCCTATATATATATATATATTTTTTTTTTTCCTTTTTTTTTTTTTTATAGAGACGGGGTTTCACCATGTTGGCCAGGATGGTCTCGATCTCCTGACCTTGTGATCCGCCCGCCTCGGCCTCCCAAAGTGTTGGGATTACAGGTGTGAGCCACTGTGCCTGACCTATTTTTTTCTATTATACATCAAAACACTTATACAAGTAAGTTAAAAAATAATGCTTATCCACATATCACTGGTAGTTATATGTACCACACTCTGATATACACTAATTTAGAGATGTAGAAATAACCACCAAAAGAATAAACAGAGATTGTCTCTGGGCATGGGATTGAGGGATGGGGAGACTTGGTTTTCATCAAAAGCACCTCCATGTATATGTATTGCTTTATTAAACATGAAACATTTAAATTAAGTAAAACAAAAATTCTGTCACACTGAGTCACTTATACTCTGCCTGGCGAAATGGTAGACACAAAATAACTACTCAGAAATGTGTCTATATTTCATACCTCTTCCCTAATGATTTTATAACTTCAACCACATACTTATTCTGCTCAAAACTGCCATTCATGCACACAATTCCATTCCCAAATTTGAGGAAAAAAAGACAGTTACCTACTGCAAAATGAAAACTTTCAGTGTTTTATTTTTGACTGCAGCTGTTTACAGAAATATAGTTGCGAGTATACAAATGTTCCAATAGAAGCAAAATATCTTTTTAATATTTAACAAGTTATCACAGATAGCTAAAAACATAGATGCAGATGAAATTCCCCCAGAGAACAAACTGAAAATTATCTGGTATCAGTGCTCTGAAATCCCAACTATGAAAGCCATATACACAAAAATGTAACCCTTATTTCACTGCAGGACAATGGAAGAAGTCAGTTCAGTGGTTGATCAGTGTGCTCAAGCAAATAAAATTAAATAAAAATTAAAATGGCAGAATGGTAGCTAAACCACTTGAGAACAGGTTAATGAAATATTGGTAGTATACTTAAAACACTTAGTATAAGAACTGAATGAAACTCAGTTAAAGTTGTCAAAAAATTAGCAACTACTTGGAGCTTATCAATTAGAAAGGAAACAAGGTAAGCGGATACATTCATTAGATCAAAAGAAATCAGATAAAGTTCACTGGAATGAGTCTGTAACTACTAAAGTGACAATGACTTCAGCGCAGGACAGTTCTTCACTGGTCACAGAAGTCTGATTCCAAACCCACTCTTCAACAGCTGGGATTTTGTGTGTGTGCATGTGTATGTATGTGTGTAAGTGTGTGTATATGTTGTCCTGAGGTTCATCAGCTAAAATAATAGTAATAAGCAATCCCTACAAAATATTTCAAACCAGGCAAATGACTTCTGGAAGAGAGAGAAAGGAGGGAAAGGGAGGGAGAACATGAGCGAGCAAGCCGGGTCATATGGTTAAACACGGAATTGTTTAAAGGGGATATTACAAGTGGGAGTGAATAGAACTGTGGTAGAGTGCTTGGGTACAGGAATATATTATGCAAAAAAATGGGGGAAGAGAAAAAGGGAATAAGAAAGGAGGAATGTAACTAGAGCAGCTCCCAACAGTTTGCCTATGTATTTGCCAGCACCAATATTTGTAGAATAAGCCACTCACATGTTCACTGCTGGTATTAAGGAAAGAGAGCAGTGGTGATTTTCATAAAGTGAGTATACATTTACTTTTATTCTGAAATGTGAATTTTTCTTACACAAGAAAAATTGTTGTGTAAGAAAAAATTCACATTTCCTTGTGAATTTTAATTACACAAGGAAATTAAAATGAAATCAGTCGATCTACTTATGTTGTGGTTAGTTTATATCTACCATGATGCATACACTTGAGAAAGGAGAAATGCCCAAATTACGTAACTCATTATCTTGTTATTTTAGTTAATAATGCTTGTCTGAAGCGTAAGCTCCATGGATAGCTATTATCTCCACGGATAGCTTAGTTCTTATACAAAGCAAGCTACTTTTGAAGAAGTTTTACCTATTAAAAAAATAAATAAGTTAAGGTGCTATGTTGACCTGGCCAGCCATCTTGTTGACTATCTCAGATACAAATATAAATCAAGGAATGACGATTTTGTTCTGAGGGTTGGTCTAGCCAGAGCAAAACTGTGGTCTGCTGGTAAAGTACTAGGCAATGGAAAGAAAGCTTGTATTACACCGCCCACAATGTACCCATTTTATGGATAAACAGGAGACTTTAGCACCGGTCAATTTTATTAGCTACTTAAATGACATAACAATGAAAATAAATATAGAACATTGCACCTACATATTTAAATCAATCATTTAATGTAAACTTTTTAGTAAGTGGTAGAAAAATTCCAAACTAAGTTAACAGAATTATCAAGAATTAGACTGTGTATGTACATAAAATATACTGTATCTCTCTATAGGCAGTACTGAGAATAAATTATCTTTACCAATAAAAGATTATAGATAATCACGTTAAGCTGAATTTACATAAAGAACAATGTATATCAGTCTGAGTTGAAGAAAAACTCTCTAGATCTCAATATAGCCTTAGACCAGTGGTTCTTAAACTTTAAAGTGTGCATCAGAATCACCTGGAGGGCTTGTGAAAACACAGATTGCTGGGCCCTATTCCAAAGTTTCTGACTCAGTATGTCTGGGATGGGGCCCAAGAATTTACATTTCTAACTAGTTCCCGGGTGATACTGATACTAGCTGGTGGGCTGAGAACCATACTCTGAGAACCACAGGTTTGCACATACTATGTACATAGAAAATGATATACTGAAATGTTCTTACATACATGACACAAAATATATAGAAAGACAGCTGGTTTTAATGAATTCCCAAACATGTGGGTTAGCAAGCTGAATGTTTCTAAAATGTGATGTTTCTAAAATGATTTGCTAAAGCGTAATCATTTCCCCCTTATAGTAAATTACATTTCAAAGTCTTAGGTCCTATACAGTCATTTTAGAAAAATCCATATAACATTTATACCAAGTTGGCTATTCAAAAGAAAAAGGACATAATATTCTAAATAGTTAAGATGTATTCATTAGGAAGGAATCATCACTATACAGCATTCTTGGCTTCTTTGGAATGATTAAAGTGCATAATATCAATAGGGTATTAAGAATATTGCATAAGATTTTGCAGTCTTCGGGTGCCACTAACAGTCACAGAAATACTAGCATGGGGAAAGCAGCCCTATCCCAAAGGTACTACTATCCTGACCTGTTGCTGATGGCACTTTGTTCAAGCACCACCACTGTGGTAAGGAGCTGGAATAGAGGCAAAATTAACAAAAACCAGGGCACTCTATCCAACCTATCTGATCAAAAGGAATTACTCTAAGTCTGGAGAGACTCCCTTCTCATTTCCTTTCACCCTTTTTTTCTAGGTGAATTAACTGACGACAGACAAGAAGTACATTAAAATAAACAACTTTGCCTTGTCTAGTCAAAAAAAAAAAAAAAGTGGCATAGTTAGGCTTTACCTAAACTATGTTTTAGTGATTTATTTCCATCTAATTAACATCAGAGAAAATGCTTTAAACACTTTCTCTCTGAAATTTACACACATCTGTGTGCATGGAGTTTCACAGATGCTAAAATTCTAATCAGCATTCAGTTAAGACCTACCTTTAGTTGGTTGAGATGAAGACAAATTTAATTTATATAAAGCCTGAACAGTCTAATTCTGTAATCTTTTACCCTCTCTGAAAGAAACAATTCTAGCAATATACCAAATTTTCTGTTATTCTTAAGCCAAATGGAAGAAATGGAGAAAAGAAGGTTTAAATGGAAAAAGTGAAAGCTGGGATCTGTTGAAACTATCTGTTTATGTGTTTTTGGAAACAGTGAAAAATGAAATTATAAATGATAAAAAGGCACTTTTCCATAGCATTTGATCTAGATATAAAATATTAATTAAAAAAGTTTTTTTAAAGAGTAAAAACAGAATTTTATTAATAAATGAGGCTAAAATGGCATAAAAATAAATGGGGATTAAAGAAGTAATTAGGCCAGGCGTGGTGGCTCATGCCTGTAATCCTAGCACTTTGGAAGGCTGAAGTGGGTGGATCACTGGAGGTCAGGAGTTCCAAACCAGCCTGGCCAACATGGTGAAATCCCGTCTCTACTAAAAATACAAAAAAAGATTAGCTAGATGTAGTGGTGAGTACCTGTAATCTTGGCCACTTGGGAGGCTGAGGCAGGAGAATCGCTTGAACCCAGGAGGTGGAGGTTGCAGTGAGCTGAGATCGCACCACTGCACTCCAGCCTGAGCAATAGAGCAAGACTCTGTCTCGCCAAAAAAAAAAAAAAAAAAAAAAAAAAAAAAAAAAAAAAAAGTAACTAGAGCACTGGGACCATCCACAAATGATATTGTAGATGTTATTCTGATAGTTACTATATTATGAACATTATCTCTACAATTTTGCTCTAGTGACACAAACAGGCAGAGGAGAAAATCTCTTTTTAATACATGTTATGAGATTCTACTAACCCACCTGCTAGGGTATATACTCTAAGTTATTTTTCTAACCTATGGTCTTTCTTCATGGAGTCCCTCCATATAGCCTAAGGCATGCAGATATAAGACAGCTGTCTTGGTTAGGGATAAAGCCTATGGTCACAAAGCAGGGGAAAGCTAACTAATTTAAAAAATCAATTAGGAAAACAGATACTGGAACAGAAATCTTCTTCAGAAAAATGAAAAATTATAAAATTACTATTTCTGATGAAAATGTATAACCATGGTGAATCTGAGACTTTAATTATTAAATCATTTTATCTGGTCATTATTTGTTGATGCATCTAACAGATTCACTTTCCTAAAGCAAGCATTTATAAAGGCTTAAATGGTCAAAAATAATTATCTTAGTTCTGGAGGGACTCAGATACAACTTCATTTCCTTTGACACTATTTTTCCTATGTAGATTAGCTGAGGTTCTGATGGGCAAGAAATGCACTAGAATAAAATTCCAAACTACAGCACATGTGATATTATCAAAAAAAAAAAAAAGCAAGGAAGGATGGATGGAAGGAAGGAAGGGAGAAAGGAGGGAAGGAGGAATAAGGGAAGAAGAAATGAAAAAGGCAAGGAGGAAGGGGAAGAGGGAGGGAGGGAGGAAAGGAAGGAAGGAAAGAAGAGAAGAAGGGAAGAAGGAAAGTCCTTCATTAATACTTCTATAATAAAGCTCTTAAAAACTTGTTCTTTTTTAAAAATGAGTTGTTTTAAAACAGACTTGCAATGGCTAAATAACACAATAATCATAAAGGTAACATGACCAAGCTCAGAGGCAAAATATGACTTAGAATTATCGTCACCACGTTGGTGTAGATATATAATGGAATGATGACAATAAGGAATCACACATACACACACACACACAGAAGAGAGAGAGAGGAGAGAGAGAGGGAGGGAGGGGGAGGGAGAGAGAGGGAGAGAGAGAGAGAGAGAGAGAGAGAGAGAGAGAGAGAGAGAGAGAGAGAGAGAGATAAGCTCCAAGCATTAATGTGAGTTGCTGAAATCAAGAACAATTGAATGTAACAATACAAAGAAAGAAAAGGTGGCTCACAGTTTATTTAGGTCCTTCTGCCATAAATACATTTAATAAATTGTTGTTTCTATGGCCTTTGCTGGCTCACTGAGTCTCTCCTATATGTAGGTATAACTTGTAACAGTAATCAGGAAATTGCATTATTAGCACAAGTATCAACCACTGAGCTTCAAAGAAGATGAATACTCTTTGTAACCAAATTGTATTTTCAGAATGTTGTACTTAACATTGACCTTTAGGGGTAAGGAACATTTAACAATGTAAAAACACAAAAAAACCTATTATTATTGAACAAGAATATGGTAGCATAGCACAGCCCTTGTATAAATAATCACAAAATTTATGAGAATAAAAAATCGGATTTTCTGCCTCCATCCAATCAAACCACTACAGTTCAGGTATATATTCTGTTCTAAACTTAGATATTATAAAACAGAAAATTGGTCCCAGTGACTTGGCATTGCCAATCAGCATTTTATAACAATAAACCTCTTGCTAAACCACAGAAAAGAAGTCAGCACACAAGCCAGTCTTGCCACTACTTCATCTACAGTGCAGTATTAACAATCATCCTAGTTAGAACTTGGTGAACAGATTCCTTTAGTCTCCTACATAATCTCCTAGAAAAAAGTTCAGAAAATTCAAAAATAAACTTACAGATTTTTATTTCTACTACTTCTTTTTATACCTGCTGGATTTGCTTTGTCTGACATTTCAATCAACCCTACTTTAGGGTTAGAGTTTTACATTTTCAAACTGAAGCACTGGATTGTGTGGCTGATCCTCCTCATAACCTGAACTATACTGGGTAATTTTTCCCAAAAGGGCTGGGGGAGAAGAGAAATTACTTTTGGTTCAGATAATTTATAAAGTAGCTCAGGATATTACAAGATGGGGAAAAATGTTATTAAAATTACAAACATGGGTTTTCTTAGTGTCTTTATAAATAAAAGGCATAGAATACAGAAAGCCAATTAATAATAACAATAACAATAATAAAATATTAAATATATAGTGAGCAAAGACTGAATGGCTCATTCTTGTGAAACACCATTTGACGCCATTGCCTCAATGGGTTTCCTTACTCTAACACTTGGCTGAGTGAAAGCTTCAGCAAACACACAGTAAGCTGCCTTTAGCCCACTACTAACATCAAGGAACTGCCTGATGGAATGGCCACAGATGAACAGGTCATTTGTTTCAAAAAGATACTTAAATACTCAATAAAGACATAACAAACCCCCCCCCTCACTGTTATCAGACGCCACGTTGTGGTAGAACATCAGACAAACTCACAAATTTACCACAAAAATGTGTGGCAAAAAAGAATAGTTTATATATATGTATATATATAAATTTCTATATTTATGCCAATGTACTCACTCAGTACAAATAGCAAAATAGTATACCATTTCCTAAATACAAAATATAGCTTTCCAAAAAAATGAAACACACATTAGATATAAACCATCCAAAACTTGAACGATTGAAAACTGTATTCAAAATTAAATGACCCAGAGTAGGTCTCTTTCTGAAAAGTTCCCTTCATATCGGCAAGAAGCCTGTACTACTGAAAACGTAATTCAATGCCTCTCAATCAAGAGAGAGAAAGAAAGAAAGGGGTGGAGGTGGAGGGAAGAAAACATGAGAATAAAGAGAAAAAGACAACTTAAAAGGGCACATTCAAAGAACAAAGGAAGATCATCAGGAAAAACAAAAAAAAAAAGGAAAAATCTGGCTGTATAAACAAAACCAACACCACAATCCCACACAGTTCAACTAAATGTACAGGATAGAAAACAAAAACAGAAAAGAAGCCTTCAACAATTAACAGGCTATTTTTTGTACACTTAAAAAATAAATGAAACGAACAAGGATACCAAAACATTATATAAACACATAGAAGCCACACACACGTTGGCCTTACACTGCATTGACAGCTTTCCACATGCCAAAAGGAAAATGAGACATAAGCATGTGTCCAGACACAGGTGGTAGTGAGAAGCAGGCATCCCACGGGTGGCAAGAACACCCAAAACTGTATAACTAATGCTACAACTGCCAAGTTCTGGAGTGTTATTTTGCTCTTTATAGATGTAACACAAGTTAATTCTTCATTTTAAGTCAATGATATGACCCTGTAAAGCCTAAGGCTTGTGGGAACCATCAGGTAAGTGACCACTTCAAACTGTAAAGCACTGAGGTGACAAGTGAATTTATACTCACTGCAGATCAGGGACAAGTGATGTTTCAAGAAATTTTAGTTTGCCTTTTTTTTTTTTTTTAAATTGAAATTTATACTGTTTCCCATTAGAGGGAAAAATTTGAAAGAACAGCACCGTTCATGGGGAAAAAATGTGTTGTTTCTCTGGAATCAACTCCCAATAATTCCTAAGAGAATACTCTCTGCCCTGTGCTGCAGGACTGCTAGGTCACCCTAGATTAAAGTGGCCAAAGATGCTACAGGGTCATGAAGCCAGTAGTATATTAATAGTTCTCTAAAGTAAAGTGAAAAAGAAGTGAAAAGTAATATAGATGTATATAAAAAGGGAAAACCAGCCTAATACTGGGTTAAGAAGAAATCACTCAAATTTTTCTGTCAGTTTAAACTACTGTAGGAGGATATCAGAACATAATTTATCATATATTATCCCCTTCATTTTTTTAATAAAGATAATTATTTTTCTATGCACAGTTATGGCTAAACCCCTTAGTAGAAACCCAGAGAACAACTCTCTGAAAAATAAAATCAATAGCATTCCAGCTGTTCCCAGTTTTATAAGTGTATCATATGCCTTTGTGTTAAATCAAGAGTCCTTTTATCTGCATATACAGTTTACTTGTTAGAATGTTGCCCCTTCAGTTTCTCCATAAAAACTGAAAAAAGATTCCTTCACTGTGGCCAACAGCTGTGCCTTTTATATTGAAAAAAATGTGCCTTAGTTATTATTGAACTTTACTTTTTCAAAAGCCATTACTTGACTAAAACAACACAGGAAAGAAAATAATGAAGAACAAAAGTAAACATGACATATCATTTTCTAATAGCAATAATAACTGAGTGGTCCAGCCTTGAATTTAAACTGTACTTTTAAGGAAATTACACCTAGGAAAATAGTAACAATTAATTCTGCCAGCTGGAAACTCAAATAGATTCTCAGTCATCACTGTTATTAGGAATATAAAATATGAAGATGTTAATGTTGGTGGTTCATCACTGCAACAAGCAGCATAGGTGTGCTCTTTTGCAGTCAGAGTAAAATCTATCAATTTACTTAAATACATTTTTTCATATCTTGTTTTGTTTTTAAAGTTAACAGTTCAATAATTCTCATGAAACCACAAGATCTCAGGACATCTTGGAATCAGGATTTTCTTCATGGAATTTCTAAAAAGAGAAAAATTTTAATGTAACTTACTAGGGAGGGAAGCATTTATAAAGTTTCTGACACCCTGAATGATCCTAAAGTATATTATGTACTATAAGTAAAACTTTATTATATTCGATCTTCCACAAACTTTCATTTTTTTTTTTTTTTTTGAGACAGAGTCTTGCTGTCGCCCAGGCTGGAGTGCAATGGTGCAATATCGGCTCACTGCAACCTCCACCTCCTAGGTTCAAGCAATTCTCTTGCCTCAGCCTCCTGAGTAGCTGGGACTACAGGTGCTACTGTTACCATGCCCGGCTAAGTTTTGTATTTTTAGTATAAAGATGGAGTTTCACCATATTGGCCAGGCTGGTCTCAAACTCCTGACCTTGGAATCTGCCGGCTACGGCCTCCCAAAGTGCTGGGATTATAGGCGTTAGCCACCAGGCCCGGCCCCACAGACCTTTCTGACTCAGTATTTATTTCTGGAGGAAGGGATAAATGAGGCATGATTATAACCAATACATAGTACAAAGGAAACACATTTTCCACACTCATCAGATATTTTGTCATTCCAAGGCAAAGAAGCTCAGAGGCAGAAGGAATGTCCAATATAGGTTGAATATCCCTTATCTAAAATGTTTGGGATCACAAGTGTTTCTGATTTTTTGGATTTTGGAATATGTACATATACACAATGAATTATCTTGGGGATAAGACACAAGTCCAAATACGAAATTCACTTCTGTTTCATATACACTTAAAAAGATCTATCACAGCTGAAGGGGGCTGGGAGAATCTTTTTTTCCCTTGGGGACACTGAATAAACTGCATGTTGTGAGCCTGCATTTTGACTACAACCCTGTCATATGAGGTCAGGTGTGGAATTTTCCACTTGAGATGTCATGTCAGTGCTCAAAAAGATTTGGATTTCAGAGCATTTCGGATTTTGGATTTTTGGACTAGGGATGCTTGCTCTGTATTAACAATATGATCACAAGCTATCATTCAGAATTTTTTTTTTTTGAGACAGAGTCTTCACTCTGTCGCCCAGGAGGTGTAGTGGTGCAATCTCGGCTCACTGCAAACTTCCGCCTCACAGGTTTAAGCGATTCTTCTGCCTCAGCCTCCCAAGTAGCTGGGACTACAGGCACGTGCCACCATGCCCAGCTAATTTGTGTGTGTGTATATATATATATTTTTTTTTAATTTTAAAATTTTTTTATTTAATTGCATTTTAGGTTATGGGGTACATCTGAAGAACATGCAGGATTGTTGCATAGATACATACATGGCAATGTGGTTTGCTGCCTCCATCCCCATCACCTGTATCTGGCATTTCTCCCCCATGTTATCCCTCCCCAACTCCCTACCCTCCACTGTCCCTCCTCTAGTTCCCCGCCTAGTTTTGTATTTTTAATAGAGCTGGGGTTTCACCATGTTGGCCAGGATGGTCTTGATCTCTTGACCTCCTTATCTGCCCACCTTGGCCTCCCAAAGTGCTGGGATTACAGGTTTGTGCCACTGAGCCCGGCCAGAACTAAACTATTATTACTTAACTTAAATCTGTTAAGAAGAATAAAATTTGATGCTTTTCAGTAAGAAGCCAAAATGCAATACTTACATATCCAGTTAAAAGGAGCCAGTCAAGTTGTTCCCTTGGTTTTGCAATGAAACAAGCAAATCAATCTTTTCGATGTTCTGGTTGGTGTTTATAGATGATGCCAGTGGAGAATTCTCTGGCATTTGCTGAGAAAGAAGTGTTGTCACAGGTGGCTGGCCCTCATTTTGTGGTTGGCCTGGCTGACTTATGGCCATCAACTGATCAGGCAATGTAGCTGGTCCAGAGGTTAAAAGCTGACTACAGTCTGCAGAGATATTGAAAATAGAAGCTATCTGATTAGTAAAGATTCATGAAAAGACATTTATTCGTTGTTGGGGAAATTCATTACTGCATTCTCCTTGTACATTACTAAAAGTTAGGCACCTGATAGTCCAAGAAAAAGGTTTTCACAGATGGGTACTGGAATTCATCCTACGTTTCCTTTAAGCAGTCTAAAAATACAATTTTGCTTAAATATCAAAAGTCATATATAAATTTCTTTGTATATAAATATTAAAAGGCTGGGCGCGGTGGCTCACGCCTGTAATCCCAGCACTTTGGGAGGCCGAGGCAGGTGGATCACCTGAGATCAGGAGTTCAAGACCAGCCTGACCAACATGGTCAAACCCCGTCTCAATAAAAACAAATAAATAAATATTAAAGATGGGTTTCTAGCTCCTTAGAAACTACTTACTTCAAACGGCTAAGATGTTATCTGTCATTCTTATTTCATTTTCCTTTTAAGTTTATCGCTTAAAATGGCAAACACATATTTTTGTATATTGCCATATTTAATCCTCCCCAAATTCATGTAAAGTATGTAATATTATCACCATTATAGATGTGACAATTGAATCCCATAAAAGCCAAATAACTTGTACAAGATCTTATAGTCTATAGGTGATAGAGTTCTAACTACACTTTGTACTCTTAAAACAACTGTACAGGCTGGGTGCGGTGGCTCACACCTGCAAACCCAGCACTTTGGGAGACTGAGGCCAGCGGATCACTTGAGGTCAGGAGTTGGAGACCAGCCTGGCCAACATAGTGAAATCCCGTCTCTAACAAAAATACAAAAATTAGCTGGGCATGGTGGTACACACCTGTAATCCCAGCTGCTCAGGGGGCTGAGGCAGGAGAATCACTTGAACCTGGGAGGCAGAGGTGGCAGTGAACCGAGATCGCACCACTATATTCTATTTCCTTCTAATAACAACAACGACCAATTTAGTAAAGAGAAATTAAGAGTTTCTTACTATTTTGAATGCCAAATAAGAACATTCCTGATGTCTGCTGAGATGAGCCAGGAGAATTCTGTAGTTGGTTCATTGTGCCTCCTGCTGTGTTGTGAAATAAAGCAGCCTGTGGTTGAGGTGAAGATGTGGCTCCTTGAATTCCAGGCATGTTGTTCTGAGGGGAATAAAGAGGAGACTGTTGCATATCTTGTTGATTTATACTGGTCTGCAAGGCAGACATGGATGCTGGAGATAAGAAGAGTGCTACTTGCTGTTCTTGAGAACTAGGTGACCCTTGTACCAACTGAATCTGAGGAGAGCTATGGAACAAGGGAGTCTGTGATGATTCAGACTGGGTAGGACCTGGGTTCTGAAGTGAGGAAACTGTGGACTGACTCTGAAATTGCATGGGCTGCTGTTCTTGATTCATTGGGGCCATATTACTTTGTTGGTGAAAAATTGACTGGTTCTGTTGCTCCTGATTAGCCATTGGATTTTGATTTGGGTTGAATATCATGTTTGGTGGTGGTTGCTTTTGAGATGCCATTGTAGCCATGGTATTCTGATTACTGAATAAAATGCTCTGTTGTTGTTGCTGCTGCTGTTGCTGCTGCTGCTGCTGCTGCTGCTGCTGCTCCTGGGATGGAGAGTTACTCTGTATGGCAACTATTGAGTGCTGTGACTGGAACATGGTTCCTTGTTGGCTTTGAGGCATTGGATTAGGTGGAAGGGAGCCCAGGGACACTTGAGGCTGAAATAAACCCTGCTGGGAGGACTGTGCCTGTTCTTGGGAAAGCATAGGAGTCTGGATGTGTGATATTGGAGCTTGCTGTTGGAAAGCAGCTTGCTGTTCAGTGTTTGATGTTGACTGAAGTGGAGAAATTGAGTTTGGTGCTGCAAAAAATGAAATCTGTTCTTCCTGGGCTACTGTGTTAGTCTGAAGATTACTCATGGGACTCTGGGAAAGAAATATGTTGGCTGACTGCTGGTCTTGAGGAACTGAAGAGCCCTGTAACACAGCAATGGTATTTTGAGAATGAAACATTGGAGGCTGCATTTGTTCAGAGGAGGTTGTAGAAGTCTGACTGTGGACAATAGGATTTGGACTATGAAAAAGAGAACCTTGAGTTTCCTGGGAAAGGTTCTGAGCATCAGCAATAGGATTTTGAGGATGAAAAAGCTGGGCCTGTGAATGAGAAGACTGCTGCAAAAAATTTGCAGATTGAAGTGACATCATCTCATTCCCTTGCTGGAATAAACCATTACCTTGTTGCTGCGTACCACTATTCTGAACATTCATTATACTTTTTGTGGACGAAAAAAGGTTAACTTGAGGCTGACTGTCCCCACTATGTTGCATTTGGACCATCGTCTGAAACACAGTGTTCTGAATCTGTTTTGCTTGTGTTCCAGTTTCTTCTCCATCTCCTGAACTTGATGTCTGAAACATGGTAGTGCCAGGGGTTGCAACCTGCTGTGTGGTGGTTGTAGAAGTTTCATTTCCAGAAACTGCAGGAGGAGAAGAAAACAATTCACACTGCATTTGGATATCCTCACTGGTAGACAATGCACTCATCATGTGAGAAGTCTGCTGGTAAACTGGTGATTGCTGAAGGTTTCCATTTGCTGAAGCAGTTGAAGGGAATAACTCTGACTGAATCTGGGCAGCTGCCTGGCAGATACTCTGTTGCATCTCCATCACCATTGCTGCTGAAGATTCCATCACTTGCTGTTGCTGCTGCTGCTGCTGCTGTTGATTAGATAACGTGTTTTCAGACTGTGGATGAACACTTTCAGTTCTTCCAGGTAATAAATTATCTGGTCTGGTATGGACTGTTGGCTCTGTTGAGGAAAACATTCCAGGGCTTACACCACTTTGAATTTGACTGACTTGCTGAAAAATGTCTGCACTAAGCTGCTCTTGAACATTCTCATTACCATCTGGAGCAGAAAATAAAACTGAAGATAACTGTTGCTGTGCCTCTAAAACTTGCTGGACCAAGTCAACACTTCCACTGCTGCCACTAGCAGTACTGCCTGTAAAACTCCCTGCTTGCAACTGCTGAATAGTATTCTGAAGCTGACTCACACTATTTGGTGATGGAAAAATATTTGATGAAATCTGCTGCTGTAAAGTCTGTGCTTGTTCTTGTAGTGGTGACTGCTGCTGTTGTTGTGACGCCTCAGTCAGCGGTGACAAATTAACCACTGTGCCATCTGACTGTAATACCTCTCTAGACTGAGTTTCTCTTGTCTGAAACTGTGTAGCCTGCTGCAATAGAGCATCGCTGTTGGGCAGCTGACTAGAAGCAGAAACTGCTGGAAAAGTACCAGGCTGTGAGATGTCCTGGGTTTGAATAGTTGTCAGGGTCTCTGGGTTGTAAGCCTTGGGCTGAATCTGCTGATGTTTTTCATTTTCTGAAGGCAGGTGGGAAGATGACGGTGATGAAAAAGAGCCATTTCCTGCTATGTGTGAGATGTTTTCTAACGTTTGCTGAGTTGATCCAACTGTGTTTGTAGTCTAAAAAATAAAAATCCCCAAATAATATGAAAATGTAAACATTAAATAAGTTTGTAACATACATCAAAAATCACTACTGTTCTAAAAATATATGCAGGATCTATATTATTATTATTTAGAAAACAGGTGCGGGACTACAATTCTCCATAACATGATGTCTCATTGTCCTTGGGATGTATTTTTAAAAAGTACTATAAGCAAAGATAGTCAAACAAGGAAGCAGAATAATCGGCTATTGATATGCTTAGGTGAATTAAGGGTAATCAGAACACATTAATTTAATGGTTCATGAAGAGCAGGTATCAAAATATCTCAAATTTGCAGCTCATCAGTAATATTACAGAGGAGAAGACAAGTAAAAAAAAAAAAGAAATAGGGAGTTATGAGAAAAGACTGGGAAAAAAATAAAAACATCTCTAATTCTAAAAATACTAAAATTAGTATTTTCATTAATATCTCACATAACATATGAATTCCTCCCTTGTCAAAATGCATACTGGAAGTCACTTTGTGGGCAATTTTGCTGATGTATAAAGCATTCCCTCTTTAGAGCAAAATTCATTAAGTGCATCCAAAGCAAAAACGATTTGAAAAAAATAGGAAAAGTAAAAGATAGCAATTTTTATACGGGAGGTTGGAAGTTGGGGCACTAGTCAATACAGCTTACCTTAAAAATAGTGGAAGATCTTTTTTCTGCTGTTACTTCCATTGGAGTAACATCTTCACTCTTAATCATACTGCTTGGTATGAGTGGAGTGATCAGGGCATTAGGAATAATATTTACCTTATCTAAATTACATCCAGTAGTCTTCATTGCTGCATACAAACACACAAAAAAGAAAAGTTTAAAAATCACAAAAATTGCCAACTATTGCACTCTAAAATTTGTTGATTATTAGTCATAATTTAAATGTCTTTTTTTTTTGGAGACGGATGTCATTCTTGTTGCCCAGGCGGGAGAGCTATGGCACGATCTTGGCTCACCGCAACCTCCAACTCCCGGGTTCAAGTGATTCTCCTGCCTCAGCCTCCCGAGTATCCGCTAATTTTGTATTTTTGTAGAGATGGGGTTTCTCCATGTTGGTCAGGCTGGTCTCGAACTCCTGACCTCAGGTGATCTGCCCGCCTCGGCCTCCCAAAGTGCTGAGATTCAGGCATGAGCCACCGCATCCAGCCAGTTATAGATTTATACCTAGAGGCAACATACAGCAAGATTCTACCACTTCTCCATATCTACTTTTCCCCTTGATTGCTTTTCTTTCTTCTTTTTTGTCTACCTCAATCCACAGTGGCACTCAGTGATGCCTACTGCTATTGCTAATGACAGTCCTCTGAGTTGAGCACATAGCCAAATCCTGATTTAAAAGTTTACTACTACTTTGTGGCTCTATAGAAAGAGTCTTCAGAAAGCACAGCTGTGAAATTTCTTAATCTGATATCAAGAAGAAATCCTGGCTATAAAGAAAGTTTTTAAATGGCACATGGTACATGAGTTGGATAGCTCCCTTCATAAATTTTTGTTGTTGTTAGTCAATATTCTGCTGAAAGGCCAAGTGTGGTGGCTCATGCCAATAATCCCACTACCTTGGGAGGCCAAGGCAGGTGGATTACTTGAGGCCAGGAGTTTGAGACCAGCCCGGCTGACATGGTGACTCTGTCTCTACTAAAAATACAAAAAATTAGCAGGCCATGGTGGCACATGCCTGTAATCCCAGCTACTTGGGAGGCTGAGGCACAAGAATCACTTGAACCCGGGAGGCAGAGGTTGCAGTGAGCCAAGATTTCTCTACTCTACTGCAGGCTGGGCAACAGAGCAAGATTCTGTCTCAAAAAAAAAAAAAAAAAAAAAAAAATCTGCTGAAAGTAAATATTTTCATCTAAAAATATTGGCATTTTTCTTGTCTTACTTCAACTTGCCTCACAGACATTTGGCTAAAAACATAATTCCTATGAAAACTCATTATTTTGACAGAGGAGAAAGTGCTCATTTAACTTTTGACATTCCATATTTTATTATTCTACCTAAGTAGTTTAAGAAATGAATCACTTCATGAGTTCTTTGGACCTATTTTCACCTAAATTCTAATACCAATACAATTCTCCTAACAACCAGATTTTTATTTTATTTTATTTTGAGACAGGGTCTCTGTTGGTGGGAGTGTAGTAGTGCAATCAGGCTTCACTGCAACCTCCACCTCCTGGGCTTAAGCAATCCTCCCACCTCAGCCCCCTAAGTAGCTGGGACTACAGGCAGGTACCACCCTGCCTGGCTAATTTTTTTATTTTTTGTAGAGACAAAAGTCTCATTATGTTGCCTAGACTGGTCTCGAACTCCTGTACTCAAGTGATCCGCACCTCTAGACCTCCCAAAGTACTGAGATTACAGGCATGAGCCACCATACTCAGCCTACAGCCTAATTTTGACTGAGACAAAACATCAGATCATGCAGAGCGCAGGCATTTTAAAGTAACCTAAGAATATCCCATAGGACACTTTGAAAAACCATTAGTGTTATCTTAAGTTGATCCTATAATATTCAACTACTATTCCTGCTTTTGAATTCCATTAGATTATGAGCTCTGTAAAGGAAGAGATATTTGTTGTTATCGCCTGTTGCACAGCAGGTAATCAACAAATGTCTGCTGAATGAATGAAGAAAGTGGTCTTACTTCTAGCTTTATCACTAACAATTTAGTTTGTTGTAGGTTATTTGATTAATCCTATAAAAATAAAAATATGGGCTGGGTATGGTGGCTCACACCCGTAATCCCAGCACTCTGAGAGGCTGAGGCAGGCAGATCACTTGAGGTCAGGAGTTCAAGACCAGCCTGGCAAACATGGCAAACCCCATCTCTACTAAAAATACAAAAAAAAAAATTTGCCAGGTGTGGTGGCAAACACCTGTAATCCCAGCTACTCGAGACGCTGAGGCAGTAGAATCGCTTGAACCTGGGAGGCAGAGGTTGCGGTGAGCTGAGACTGTGTCACTGCACTCCAGCCTTGAGACAGAACAAGACTCTGTCTCAAAAAATAATAATATAAAAATAAAAACATACAGAGTCTGTATTTTTCTTTTTAAAAATATTTATGTGTTTATTTATTTATTCATTCACTCATTCAATTAGAGACAGGGTCTTACTCTGTTACCCAGGCTGGAGTGTAGTACCTGCAGCCTCAAAATCCTGGGCTCAAGTGATCCTCTCACCTCAGTCTCCTCAGTAGTTGGGATTATCGGCACTAGCCACTGCACCTGGCTTATATTTTTATTAACACTATATTTGGTCTAAAAATTTCAGTATCTACGGACAAGATTATAATTCAATTAGAAATTACATATAAATAAATATATCACCTATACAGTTACTGCTTAACAGATCTATAATTTTTCTTAAAATGCATTGAGATAGTAATGCATATTATCTTCTCCCCCTTTCTGGAAAGCAAGACTAGGTAGAGTAAGTTGAGCAAGAGTCTTTTACCTATCTTCAATTGACCATTGACAAGTATGTCTACTGGTAAAGACAAAGAGTGAAAGGACATTTAGTCTAATGCTCATGCAAAGATACAAGTCTTTCCATGGCCATACATACAAAGGTCACAAAGGTTAATTTTATTTATGTTCCAATCTTTTCTTTTTCAAAGTCTCACTCTGTCGCCCAGGCTGGTGTGCAGTGGAACAATCTCGGCTCACTACAACCTCTGGGTTCAAGCGATTCTCCTGCTTCAGCCTTACGAGTAGCTTTTTACAGGCACACGCCACCATGCCCGGGTAATTTTTGTATTTTTAGTAGAGATGCGGTTTTGCCATGTCGGCCAGGTAGGTCTCAAACTCTTGACCTCAGGTGATCCACTGCCTTGGCCTCCCAAAGTGCTGGGATTATAGGCATGAGCCACTGCGTCTAGCCTTGTTCCAATTTTATCTAAGTCTAGTCCCACCAAAAACAGTTCAAAATCTCTCCAGGCCAGACATTAAGTTTGTCAGATATGTTCCATCTTGTTAATTTAATAATAATCTTCTAGCCAACTTCAATTTAGTGGTACATTTTAAATGTAAATATCACATTAATTTTTTATCCTCCTAAGAATTAATTTGCCCTAAGAACATCAAGCTGGTGTCAATGCATTACAATCCAAAACTTGCATTTTTTTTCAAGTCATCTCTGTTTACCAAACTGTTCCTCACATGTGATTAAAAATTTTTTTTTTTTACTCTGTTGCCCAGGCTGGAGTGCAGTGGAATGATCTCAGCTCACTGCAACCTGTGCCTCCTGGGTTCCAGTAATTCTCCTGCCTCAGCCTCCTGAGTAGCTGGAATTACAGTCATGCAACACCATGCCTGGCTAATTCTGTATTTTTATTAGAGATGGGATTTCACCATGTTGGCCAGGCTGGTCTCGAACTCCTGACCTCAGGTGATCCATCTGCCTTGGCCTCCCAAAGTGCTGGGATTATATGCATGAGCCACCGTGCTCAGCCTGTTTAAATTTTTTATCGAAAAAGTATATAAACAAACCCTTAAAGTTTGACCCTAAAATACTGCTCACTTAATCACATTTTTAATTTCTGTTTTGTTTTTGAGAGTCTTGTTCCTCAGCCCATGCTAGGGTGCAGTGGTGTGATCAGAGCTCAATGCAACTTCGACCTCTTGAGATCAAGCAATCCTCCTGCCTCAGTCTCATGAATAGCTAGGATGATAACTGTGTGCCACCATGCCTCGATAATGTTTAAAAATTTTTTTTTTTTGAGACTGAGTCCCGCTCTGTTGCCCAGGGTAGAGTGCAGTGGCACAATGTCAGCACACTGCAACCTCCACCTCCTGGGTTCAACTGATTCTCTTGCCTCAGCCTCCCAAGTAGCTGGGATTACAGGCACACACCACCATGCCGGGCTAATTTTTTTTTGTATTTTTAGTAGAGACGGGGTTTTGCCATGTTGGCCAGGCTGGTCTCAAACTCCTGACTTCAGGTGATCTGCCCACCTCAGCCTCCCAAAGTGCTGAGATTAAAGGCATGAGCCATAGCGCTTGGCCTGTTTTAATTTTTTTGTAGAGACAAGGTCCTCACTGTGCTGCCCGTATCTGTTCAGCAATAACTATAGATGATGCCTTTAATTATTAGTTAATAATATTTATCGTCTCAAATTTCTGGACCCAAGTAATCTTTCTACTTTGGCCTCTTAAAGTGCTGGGACTATAGGTGTGAGCCACCGTGCCTGACCTTACTTTACATACATATATTTTTTGAGACAGAATCTCGCTCTGTCACCCAGGCTGGAGTGCAATGGCATGATCTTAGCTCACTGCAACTTCTGCCTCCTGGATTCAAGAGATTCTCCTGACTCAGCCTCCCTGAGCAGCTGGGACTACGGGCACTTGCCACCATGCCTGGCTAATTTTTATATTTTTAGCAGACATAGGGTTTCACCATGTTGTCCAGGCAGGTCTCAAACTCCTGACCTCAAGTGATACATCTGCATCGCCTCCCAAAGTGCTGGCATTATAGGCATGAACCTCTGTGCCCGGCCTCATATACTTTTAATATTGGGGAATTAAACAAAAAAAACTTCTCTACTCCAACATACTTTTAAAAAAATATATATAAACATATTCAGTAAGAAAAATATCAAATTGGAAGACAAGTCTCTACATTTAATAAAGTTAAGCAAATATTTATTTTACAATATAGAAGATGCCCTGCAAAGTGTTGTAGGTACCTAAGAAAACAAAATAGTAAGGTGTATTAGAGAAAACATACATTACAATTTTTGAGAACAATTAACTTGGTACCTTTCATGGCCTCTTCAAAAGAGCAAGGTCTTGCTGGACTAGATATTTCCTTCTTCACATTTACATTCAAAGCACCAGCTGCTGCTATTAAAAAAAAAAAGATGAATGTATTTATTTACATTTATTCATCCTAAAAAACTTACATCTTAAAATTCTTTAATTAGAATATCTTATCACAAGGTATCATGTAATTATTTGTTTAGCAAAAGTTCCAGTTGAAGTAAATTTCTATCCTTTAAATTCTCTAATCTCCAAGTGGGCAGAGCATATGATTACTTAGCAAAACAAAACCAGGCTGGATATGGTGGCTCATATGTGTAATCCAGCACTTTGGGAGGCCACCTTCCCAAAGGTGGCCCAAACCTCAAGGTGGGTGATCACTTGAGGTCAGAAGTTCAAGATCAGTCTGACCAACATGGTGAAATCCCGTCTCTACTAGAAATACAAAATTAGCCAGGCGTGGTGGCGCACACCTATAACCCCAGCTACTCGGGAGGCTGAGGCAGGAGAATCGCTTGAACCCGGGAGGGGGAAGTTGCAGTGAGCTGAGATCCCCGCCATCGCATCTCCACCCTGGGCAACAAGAGTGAAACTCCATCTCAAAACAACAACAACAACAAAAACCAAAAAACAAAATAGCAATTAAAAAAAAATCCTTCTTGTAACAATATATGCTGATGATATCAGATGAGTAGATGGATGTAAGAACATCAAATATTTAAAACATTAAATATACTAGAACACGAGCAAGAGAAATCCATCATTCACCTATAAATGATTTATTTAAAAATATGGATTCAGACGCATTAGTCAAGTAATATGCTAAAGCTAAATTAAGTGGGATGAAAATACTGAATTTATAATATGATTACTCTGTATAACACCTTAAAAAATATGTTTGCTAGTATTAATGGAGAATTGCTGGGCTACCATATCTAGTCATATCAATTATATCTACTATAACAATTTTTTTATTTTTTTGAGAAACAGTCTTGCTCTGTTGCCCAGGAGTGCAGTGGCATGATCTTGGCTCACTGCAACCTCCGCCTCCCGGGTTCAAGCTATTCTCCTGCCTCAGCATCTTGAGTAGCTGGGATTTCAGGTACATAACACCATGCAAGGCTAATTTTTTTTTTTAAACAAATTTAAACTATAAATTTAATGGGCCTAAGAATATAAATCAGTTCTAAACAATAAAGTTTAATAAATTACAAATAAATTGGTTCTTGCTTCAAATGATTATATATTTTATTTGAATACATTTCAATTTATTTTCTTATGAGACGGAGTCTGGGGCTCTGTCACCCAGGCTGGAGTACAGTGGCATAGTCTCAGCTCACTGCAACTTCTATCTCCCGGGCTCAAGTTACCACCCACCTCAGCCTCCTGAGTAGCTGGAACTACAGGTGCACACCACCACAATAGGCTAATTTTTATATTTTTGGTAGAGATGGTGTTTTGACATGTTGCCCAGGCTGGTCTCGAACTCCTGAGCTCAAGCAATCTGCCCATCTTAGACTCCCAAAGAGCTGGGATTACAGGCATGAACCACCATGCCCAGCCTTAATTTCTATTATTCTTTTTCCTTTTTTTTTTTTGAGACGGAGTTTCACTCTTGTTGCCCAGGCTGGAGTGCAATGGCATAATCTCGGCTCACTGCAACCTCTGCCTCCTGGGTTCAAGTGATTCTTCTGCCTCAGCCTCCAGAGTAGCTGCGATTACAGGCATGTGCCACCATGCCTTGCTAATTGTATATTTTTAGTAGAGATGGGATTTCTTCATGTTGGTCAGGCTGGTCTTGAACTCCCAACCTCAGGTGATCCATCTGCCTTGGCCTCCCAAAGTGCTGGGATTACAGGTGTGAGTCATTGCGCCCGGCCAATTTCTATTTTTCAGTTTGTTTATTTTATATTTTCTAACATGTCAAATAATAGTTATAACTAAATGAATAAAGAGAGAAATTTGTACACATCTCCTGAGAATGAAGTAATTTATGTTAATATGTTTCACAGTAGGTCTAACAAATGATTTATAGGCAATTGAATGAAAAAATACACATAAAATATTTATGCATGATATTAATTCCAGTAACTATAGATTTAAAAATATAAACTAATCCTTGAAAAAATTTAAACTTCTTTTAAATCAAGTTATTAGTTATTTTAAATTCTTATTATTCTTTTGTTGAGACAGGGTCTTGCTCTGTTATCCAGGCTGGAATACAGTGGCATAATCATGGATCGCTGCAGCCTTAGCCTCTCAGGCTCAAGCGATCCTCCCACCTCAGTCTCCTGAGGAGCTGGGACTACAGGCACATGCCACCACGCCCAGCTTATTATTATTTTTTCTTGTAGGGATGGGGGTCTCACTATGTTGCCCAGGCTAGTCTTGAACCCCTGGGCTCGAGTGATCCTCCTGCCTCAGCCTCCTGAAGTGTCAGGATCACAGATGTGAGCCACCTCACCCAGCCAGTACTTTCTTTTTAGAAAAACAGAAAAAGATGTTAAATATTATATCCCCATTTCTTATAGAAATCACCACTGCAGAGTTACAGCAAATAATGTCTAGTGTGATTTCTGTGTCTGAATAGGCTGAAATAAAAAAAAAAATTAAAGATGTTTTAATGCCTAAGCAAAGCTTCAGAGACCATGAATAAAACAAAGATTCTATGCCTCTGCAAAGTACCTAAGTGCCTGAGAGCATACACATTTTGATTTGGGGCAGTATGGCCCCACTGTGTGTCAGAAGGTCTGTACCTGGAAGAATGTATGGAACCAGGATACCTTCAGTTGAACCTCTGCCCTGACCCTACCTTTAGACCATGTAACAAGCACCCAGGATGCCCAGATTTTCTGTACAACTACCCTAGATTTTGTGAGTACTCTTAGGCCTATTAGGTGGAAGCAATGATTAAGGATCAAAGGCCTCCAAGTATAGGATGGAGCCAAAAAGTGGCAAAAGGAGGGTGGCAGGCAGGGATGCTCTCTCCTCATGCTGCCATATTCCAGCTTAGAACTCAAAGTAGTTTGAAAATTCGAAATTCAAATTGGCCTCTCATGTTGTTGTGAGTGTATTTTGGTCAAATTTCACTTTTTATTAGTTTTATTTATAACTTGTAAGTATTTCAACAAATAGCATTAACAGTCACCACTTCTACTCCAAACCGTAAATATCAGGATGGACCTTGTTTTGGCTGCACTATTGAATAATGAAATATTTAACAATAGTCCCTAAATAAATCACAACAGCTATTAGTTTGTCACACTGAGATAGGCCTTTTTCTATGCCCAAGTTTTCCTGAAATCATATTCTCTCTTATGGATACTTGAAAAGATTGTCACATTACATAAAATACAAAAAAGTAAAACTGTGGTTCATGCCTGTAATCCCAACACTTTGGGAGGCTGAGGTGGGTGGATCACTTGAGGTCAGGAGTTTGAGACCAGCCTGGCCAACATGGTGAAACCCTGTCTCTACTAAAAATACAAAACTTAGCCAGGCATGGTGGTGGGCGCCTGTAACCCCAGCTACTCGGGAGGCTGAGACAGGAGAATCACTTAAACCCGGGAAGTGGAAGTTGCAGTGAGTTGAGGCTGCACCACTGCACTCCAGCCTGGGTGACAAAGTGAGACTCTGTCTCAAAAAAAAAAAAAAAAAAAAAAGTAAAATTGTGGGAAGATTAATTAGCTGAATTATAAAGGTAGAAGCTAAGGCATCAGATTGTATTACAAAGTTTGCATACCTTATATTTATTCAAACAAGATTTTCTAAGAGTGACTGTTTTCTGTAACATACAAAGTATGCTGGGGGCAAACTTGAAAGAGCAAACATATGGTAATGATTACCTAAGAATGGCCAAAATTAAGCAATTAGTATAGCCTTTGAAGTAGGATACTTAAAAGCTGTTTATTCAATAATTTATCGAAGGGCAATTTCTAATAATTAGCATTTATCACTAAAAAATAAGGATTCTTAGTGTTGATGCTAAGTACTTCAAAGTCCTGAAATCTCTATAATTAATCAGTAAAAACAAAGAAAGAAGTGAAAACAAGAAAATCTCAGTGTTTTCAGAATAGCAAAACCTTTAAGGCTATTCCCTGACATAAACACAACTGTGTGTTCCAACACAACTGGAGCAGAAGCTCATCGGGGAAACAAATACTATGTATTAATTATACCATCTTACTTCTGATGTTTGTGCAAGCTCCTGCAAAACAATAAATGTCAATATTTAGTAACTCACAGTTACTAAAATGCTTTACCATTGATTTTAAATCAAATTTCCTTAGACGTTTGAAGCATTCCTAGAAAGGAAACAATGAAATATTTGGTCTTTGAGAATAAGCCAGTATTCTTTCTCTTATTTTTATTGAAGCCAGAATATTATTTCTAAACTTTAAAGTTTTCACATATGATGTTTAATTCTGAGACAAATATCAAGGGCTTTTTCGTTTTTGCGACAAAGTCTCACTCTGTCACCCAGCCTAGTTGTGATCTTGGCTCACTGCAACCTCCACCTCCCAGGTTCAAGAGATTCTCTTGTCTCAGCCTCCCAAGTAGCTGGGACTACAGGTGCCCACCATCATGCCTAATTTTTGTATTTTTGGTAGAGAGGGGGTTTCACCATGTTGGTCAGGCTGGTCTTGAATTCCTGGCCTCAAGTGATCTGCTGGCCTTAGACTCCCCAAGTGCTATAATTACGGGCGTGAGCCACCGCGCTGGGCCTTCAAGGGGTATTTTAATAGTGCTGTACTGTGGCATTAACTTTTGTAGCAAATTACTAGAAAATAATGTTGCAAAATTCAGATATGATAAAGAAAATAGGAGGCCAGGAGTGGTGGCTCACACCTGTAATCCCCTGGAAGGCCGAGGTGGGCAGATCACCTGAGGTGAGGAGTTCCAGATCACCCTGGCCAACATGGCAAAACCCCTTCTCTACTAACAAAAATTAGCCACATGTGGTTGTCCATGCCTATAGTACCAGCTGCTCAGGAGAGGCTGAGGTAGGAGAAGCTCTTGAACCCGGGAGGTGGAGGTTGCAGTGAGCTGAGATCACACCACTACACTCCAGCCTGGGCAACAGGGAAAGACTCTGTCTCAAAAAAAAAGAAAAGTAAAGAAAATAGGGAATAGAAAAATTAAGTGACAAAGCAATTAACTAAAACTAGTTGTAACTCTGTTCTAGATACTCTTTTTTTACTTTTTGATGCGAGGGCTTGCCTTCTCTGCCACCTTTCTTTACCTTCTACCTCACTGGATCTTGAACTATATGGAAATAATATACCAGTAAACTACAGATACAGAAGATGAGCTAATTCTGAAGTATGCCTGAGAATGGATTGAACTGAACCAATGGTAAACATGGCAGAAGCCAAGCCTAGATCAATGGAGCACGCAAAGAGTTTCCATTTCCAAAATGTTCTCCCCATTTCTGCCAAAAGGAGGCTTTTTTTCTTTTCAGGCATCTAAATGAATGCAAGCAAGTAACCTGTGAGACTTCACAGTCAGATTTTTTTTTTTTTAAAGATGGGGTTTCACCATGATGGCCAGGCTGGTCTTAAACTCCTGACCTAAGGTGATCCACCCACCTCGGCCTCCCAAAGTGCTAGGATTACAGGCGTGAGCCAGCGTGCCCGGCCTATTAGATATCTTTAAACTTTTAACACTTTAGGGCTGGGGGTGGTGGCTCACGCCTGTAATCCCAGTAGTTTGGAGGTGGGTGGATTGCCTGAGGTCAGGAGTTTGAGACCAGCCTGGCTAACATGGTGAAACCCTGTCTCTACTAAAAATACAAAAATTAGCTGGGCGTGGCTGCGCATGCCTGTAGTCCCAGCTACTCGGGAGGCTGAGGCAGGAGAATTGCTTAAACCTGGGGGCAGAGGTTGCAGTGAGCTGAGATCACGCCACTGCACTCTAGTCTAGGTCACAGAGCAAGACTCTGTCTCCAAAAAAAAAAAAAACCAAGCAACAAAAAAAATGTCAGTTCCTCTGATTTCTAAAATTGTGTGTGTGTGTGTGTGTGTGTGTGTGTTTGCTGTTTTTGATACACAGTATCACTCCATTGCCCAGGCTGGAGTGCAATGGCGTCATCTCAGCTCACTGCAACCTCCGCCTCCTGGGTTCAAGCAATTCTGCCTCAGCCTCCCAAATAGCTGGGATTACAGGCGCCAATCACCATGCCCAGCTAATTTTTTTTTTTTTTTTTTTTTGTATTTTCAGTAGAGACAGCATTTTGCTGTGTTGGCCAGCCTGGTCTCGAACCCCTGACCTCAGGTTATCCACCTGCCTTGGCCTCCCAGAGTGCTGAGATTACAGGTGTGAACCACTGTGCATCTGGCCTAAAATATTTTAACCCAACCACTTAAAGTTATATTTAAAATATTTGTCAGGTATTATGGGCAATACAGAAACAAAAAAATATTTATTCACCATCAGTCTTTGAGATTTTTTATTTTAGCACTTCTCACTCTAGTTTCTCTCTTCTCTCTCTTAAAATGTACCCTATAAACCAGCCAAACTAAACTGTTAGCAATTTCCCAAAGTTGTTACTTTCACTTTTCTGCACATAAGCAATAGTCAATGCATGGAAATTCTGTAAGATTGCTTCAGAGAGTCTGACTTCAGAGCATTCCTGGCTTTTATTATTATAGTATAAGGTAGAAATGATTCCTTAACATACGAGTAAAAGCAGTATTTGGTGGCTGTCTTCTTAGGAAATAATGTCATTTCCAAAAGAAACTAATAACAATGCATCTTAGTGAGCAACTTTCTTTTCGGTTGGCTAGTTGTCTTCATATTCTTTCAAAAAACCGGAAATTAATTATTCATCTTAGTTCTTAATTTTTCATTTTGACATACCTGGGTCTGGAGTGTAAGTGAATGGTTGAACATCATGAGATCTTCCAGCATTCGTCACTACATATATTCCCACTGATACAGGCAAAGTTATATGTTGATCATGATAGGGGGGAACCTTCACAATAAGATGATTCTAATATAAAGAAAAGTACAAGAGTTGGAAAATATTTTTAAAAAATTAAGTGTATTTCATGTTAGTTATAAAGTTTAAAAACTGATTTTTTTTTTTAATAGAGACGGGGTTTCACCATATTGGTCAGGCTGGTCTCGAACTGCTGACCTCAGGTGATCCACCCGCCTCGGCCTCCCAAAGTGCTGGGATTACAGGCGTGAGCCACGGTGCCCGGCCTAAAAAGTGATTTTTTTTTTTTTAAAGAATGTATCTTAAAGCTCAGGGTCACAGGCATCAGGATATTAATCTTAAGACAGCTTTTAAGGTAAAATCCAAGTGTTTTACAATGGCTTACAAGGTCAAGATCCCTGCCCTGTCAACTTCATGTCATTCCCGCTCTTCCAGCTCACTATACTATAGACACATTGACTTTAGTCTTCTTTTAACATACTAAACTGTTTTACCTCAGATTCTATTTGTTATTCTTTTCAACTGTAATATTCTTCCCTCACCTCCTCAAATGGTGAGTTCCTAACCCATTATCAGGTCTGATACAAATGTCACCTCAGAGAAGCCTTCCCTGATCATCCTATTTAAAGCAGTACCCCTCCCCAGCCTTATAATCTTGTTTATTTCCATAATAGCACTTAGCATCACCTGAAATTACTGTTTGGTTGATTTTTTGTTTCTCTCCAACCACAAGAATGTAAGCTCCATGAGGATCTAGGCTGTTTTGTTCTTCACTCTGTCTCACTTGTAAAGAATAGTACCTTACATAAAATATACACAATTATGTTCATTGAATAAAAGAATGAATTATGAGAAAAAATATATGCCTAACAAGGGCAAAGTCAGTTACCATATATTCTGTTACAACCTCAATGTGAGATGTACTTCACAATGCAGTTCACTACTCCTAACCACATAATTCTCATTTTAAGTAAAACTGGGTTCAGTTTATCCATATCTCAGTAAACCTAAGATGTTTTTAGTTGGAATAGTGGCACAAGCATCCTTATAAGAGAAAGGTAGAATTCATAAACGTTTCACCAGTACTTACCCAAGGGGATTACATCTTCTTAGCTAGTAATATGAACCATATTTGACTTTTTTCTTCTTCCCTAGCTTATTATAATGGTAAGGGATATTATAGGGTAGTGATTACGCTTTTTAACTAATGATCTGATTTGCAGGAGGCCAAAGCTGACAGGTGAGGGTGATGTGAATTTGATGACATTTTAAATTAAGTTAGACTATATAGTTGGTTGACAGTTGAATAGAAAGCATGCAACAAATGAGATTAAGGTCAAGGTTTCCATTTCTGAGAATTTAATTTGTTTCTGAGCCATCTTAAAACACTCTCTGAAATACAGTCACATTATAAATAAAGAACAAGGCCGGGTGCAGTGGCTCATGCCTGTAATCCCAGCACTTTGGGAGGCCAAGGTGGGTGGATCACTTAAGGTCAGGAGTTTGAGACCAGCCTGGCTAACATGGTGAAACCCTGTTTTTACTAAAAATACAAAAAATTAGCCAGGCATGGAGGCGTGCACCTATAATCCCAGCTACTCCAGAGGCTGAGGCAGGAGAATCGCTTGAGCCCAGGAGGTGGAGGCTGCAGTAAGCCAAGATGGCACCACTGTACTCCAGCTTGGGCAACGAGGGCAAAAAACAAAGAAAGGAAATGAAGAAACTAAGGAGGAAAGGAGAAAAGAAGGAAATAAAGAAAAGGAAAGAAAAGAGGGAGGGAAGGACGGAGGAAAGAAGGAAGGAAGGAAGGAAGAAGGCAGGCAGGCAGGCAGCCAGCCAGCCAGCCAGCCAGGCAGGCATGGTGGCTCATGCTTGTAATCCCAGCACTTTGGGAGGCTGAGGCAGGCGGATCACAAGGTCAGGAGTTTGAGACCATCCTGGCTAACATGGTGAAACCCCCCACCCCTACTAAAAATACAAAAAATTAGCTGGGTGTGGTGGCACATGCTTATAGTCCCAGCTACCAGGGAGGCTGAGGCAGGAGAATTGCTTGTACCTGGGAGGCGGAGATTGCAGTGAGCCAACATTGTGTCACTGCACTCCAGCTTGGGAGACAGAGTGAGACTGTCTCAAAAAGCAAAAACAAAAAAAGAGGGAGGGAGGGAGGGAAGGAAGGAAGGAAGGAAGGAAAAAAACAAAAACAAAAAAAAGGAAGTAAGGACGGAAGGGAAGGAGGGAGGGAGACAGGCCAGAAAGAAAGACAGAAAGAGAAAGAAAGGAAGAAAGAAAGAAAAAAGACAAGAAAGAAAGTGAAGATAAACAGAAAGGAAGAAAGAAAGAAACAACGAACAAACAAATGAACTGGCTAGCTTGTAATTTACGGCATTAACAGAATGCCTCCTGAGTTAGCCATCTCAAAAAAAGAAAACACATTCTTTTAAACTCAGTGGAAAATCATGTACAAATATGCATACATCCACATTATGAGGCAGGAGCTATATCTAAACGCATACAAGGTCATAAAAAAATGTACTGGTATTGATCAAATTTCTAAGAAACAGAGTTACTGAATCTTGTCTACCCTTATTTTTACTCTCTTGTTGAAGCAGTCTACCTAGAGTTAAGGAGATCGGTGGATGAACAGCTTGTGAGAGCTTCCACTCTTAAAATTACTTGGCAAATTCCACAACTCAAATTATTCTTTTGAATAAAAACTTTTTTCTTGCTAATTAGTATCTAAAAATCAGATGCATATTTTATCAAAATACTTTTACTCCACTTGCTTTGGAGATCATATTTAAGTAAAACTAATTTGAAGCCTTTTAAAAACCAAACGAGCCTATTTTGCTACTAATTCTTCAAACTTCCTCAATCTGAATCTAGAAATTCTACAACCGATCTGAATTAAAAATTAGGTAAACTGTGACTCATGATCAAAAGCTTTTTTTTTTTTTTTTTGCGATGGAGTCTCACTCTGTTGCCAGGCTGGAGAGTGCAGTGGCGTGATCTCAGATCACTGCAGCCTCCGCCTCCTTGGTTTAAGCGATTCTCTCAATTCTCTTGCCCAGCTAATTTTTGTATTTTTAGTAGACACAGGGTTTCACCATGTTGGCCAGGACAGTCTCGGTCTCTTGACCTCGTGATCTGCCCACCTCAGCCTCCCAAAGTGCTGGGATTACAGGCATGAGCCACCATGCCTGCCAAAGCTATTTTCAATACACTTCTCATAAATTAGGTCAATTAACTATCACTGAGCTAGGAATACAATACATACAAAACATACAAAGGGTTGGGAGGTCTTTGAAGCAGGTATAAGGCTCTTTGGGATAAAAAGAGGAAAACAGTTGAATTTTAATTTTTTTCTTTTTTTTCAAGACGGGGTTTCACTATATTGGTCAGGCTGGTCTCAAACTCCTAACCTCAGGTGATCCGCCCGCCTCAGCCTCCCAAAGTGCTGGGATTATAGGCATAAGCCACCGCGCCCGGCGAATTTTAATTTCTTAGAAAGATTTGCTTAGATTCAAAATAACTTTTTCCTTAGCAGATAAGCTTTTTTAGAGTGTGTCAGCAATGGTGCTAGGTATCTTTCACTTTCCTATGAGATACTTTTTCTTTGCCACATTAATCTTACAGTTTGGAATATACATATACATAAATATATAATTAGACTTGACCAAAGACCCATTACAAAATTACTATTAGAACCAATCTGAAAAACATAACCTCTAAACTTGCAAGTCTTTGTTTAGTCTAGTTGTTCCTACAAATTCTTCTGAGGATCTGTTTTTTGTACTTCTTTCAAGAATTTTCTTTCCACATTTATACCATCTTCCCCTGAGCTATCCTTTTATGTATATTTGTATATAGTATATAGATTGAATATCCCTTTATGTACAGTCTCCTTATCTATATTATTTATCATAAGAATAACAATTATAATAGAGCATTACAAGCAAGGAAATATACATTAATCTAACCAACGTGTCAAGAAACAAAACATGTTCAGAGCATACAAAAGTACTGCATGAATAAATTAAGTTTCAGTTAGGATTAAAACTCTAGGTATTTAAGGTCCTGGCTGAAATTAGGGTTTGAAGTATCTCAGAAAGAACAAATGAACCTTACTTAGACCACAGAGTCACCCATCTTTTTCTTCAAGGTGAATAAAATGAACTAACAAGTTTTTCTTGTGTGCCTATTAAGTGTTTGGTATTACAAGGAACACAGAAAAATTATAATACATTGCCTCTAAACCTCCAGGAGTACTCCAGAGGAAGCTACTGTTGGTTCATGGGAGTGGAGATGGTCTGATCTAAGAAATAATAAAATATTAGAGAGAAGGAGCCTCAAATAATCCAATGAAAGAGCTTATCTTACAGATCAGAAAATTGGGGCACAAAAGTTACTTGTCTTACTTAGTTAACACAGATTGCTAATGACAAAGCAGGTATTAGAACTTTAGTTGGCCAGGTGTGGTGGTGGTAATCCCAGCACTTTGGGAGGCCAAGGCAGGCAGATCACAAGGTCAAGAGATTGAGACCATCCTGGACAACATGGTGAAACCCTGCTCTACTAAAAATACAAAAATTATCTGGGTGGCACACGCCTGTAGTCCCAGCTACTCGGGAGGCTGAGGCAGGAGAATCGCTTGAACCTGGGAGGTGGAGGTTGCAATGAGCCAAGATCACACCACTGTACTCTAGCCTGGGCGAAGAGCGAGATTCCATCTCAAAAATAAATAAACAAATTAATTAATTAAAAAAAAAGAACTTTAGTTAAGACTAGTCTGACAATGAACCCCAGGAGATATTGCCCAATGATCTCTGTGACAAAAGGAATGTTTGTTAAGTCCCACTATCTCTTTTCCACAACATGTAGTAGCATAAGGCTAGAGGAAAATTTGCCACATAGCATTTGTTAAGGTATACAGGAAGCTCCACACTATAAATATTGTGTAGGAAATAATTAAATTTACCCAGAGAGGGTTCTGGTCTTTACCTTCTTGGCTGCTAGGAGTTGATCTCTAGGTTCCTGCAATGTTTTGTGTGACAATGATCTTTACTTGAGAGCTTTGGTCACTGGACAGTCTAACAACGTGATTTGTAACAGCGGCTTTGGAACACACCATATCAATTCCAACCCCATGGAAGTGAAGACCAAAGGTCAGCTGCATGGGCAGTATACGATCAGGTCTGAAATAACAACTCTGGACACCAAAGGCTTGGGTAAGCTTCCCTGGTTGGTAATTCTCTGCATATTGTTGTTACCACACATTGCTTTGCTGAGATGGTAATGTCTTCTTGAGAATGACAGAAGGTTGGTGTCCGGGACACTCCTAGACCTTGGTTTATGCATCTCTCCCTTTAGCTGACTCTGATTTCTATCCTTTTGTTATAAAACTATAGACACTAAGTATAGCACTTTCCAGAGTTCTGTGAATTGTTACAGGAAGTTATCAAATCCAAGGGGACAGTGGAAAAAACCACTGTTTGAGCCACTCGTTCAAAAAGAGGGTGGCCTAGGGACCTCTGAACTTGTGTCTCGTGTATGAAATGGGAGCAGTCTTGGCTGTGCCCTGAGCCTTGAGTCTGGCACTATATTGGATACAAGTTTTAAATTTTATTGGGTTTTTAAAAATAGGAAAACAAGGAAATTACAAACTTTTTGGATAAAATGGCTATATATTGTCCTTTTTTTTGCCTCTTGTATTTCTCTGCCTTCCTTCATGTGCTCTTTTCTATCCCCATCAGCTTCCTGCACTAAATTTTAGGCTTTAGGTAATTTACACATTAGCTTGTTCCTATTTCTCTCTTCCCTCTCTCCTATCTACACCTGTACATACTACCTTTTCTGCATGTGCCTTCTAACTTGCTTATAAAGTTGGCCTTCTGTTAGTCTTAATTTCTATGGGTTTGGTCCTATCTGCTCTAAATACTAATTCATAAGTCAGGTCTTGATCCTTGTTTTCAAGTTTTCATTGTTACTTGGAAAACAATACATGGTGAGGTCTTATAGACTCTTTAATATCAGTGTGATGAGTGCTTCTAAACACAAGAAGGTTTAACAAGGGCCGGGCGCGGTGGCTCACGCCTGTAATCCTAGCACTTTGGGAGGCCGAGGTGGGTGGATCACCTGAGGTCAGGAGTTCAAGACCAACCTGGCCATCATGGTGAAACCCCATCTTATAAAAAAAAAAAAAAAAAAGAAGGTTTAACAAACATAGAGCACCTGAAACATAACAGATTCTCAATAAATATTGGTTTCCCTTTTATTTAACTATATAGTGGAGTAAGATTATCCAAATCCTCAGAGAAATAAATATTAGGAAAGAAATGTTTTATCAACAATGAAAACATTTCCTAATGCTCCTAACTTTTTAAAATAGAGGCGGTCATGTTTAGCATTAGGAAAATAATTCTATTTCAGTTAAAGAAACTCAAGAAAGAAACTTTAAATGATTCATATCACTCCCATAGGAAGAAGAAATTTAATCTATTGATTCAAGAAAATTTCAGAAAAAAACAAATGCTCAGAGAGTAAACACAAATTATAAAAAAGCTTAAATTATACCTGATGAAATAATTCCATGTCAATTTCAGCTTCTGACTTCCAAGAGTTTTCATCTGATTGAAAAAAAAAGTGATTTATTAAATTTTTGAACTATTTTTTTTTTACTCTCTATGACTATATCCACATAACAAAGTGAAAACATGCAAATATCCATACCACAAATATGCCTACTTACCAGAAACATTTTCTTGGAAAATAACTTTAGTTCCTTTCAGAAAGTTCTTGCCGATTAAAAACACTTCTTCTTCTCCTTTCACTGAACAGCTATGCAAGCTTTTCTTTAAGATTTCTGGCACTCCTGCTGGCTGAGCTGTGGATACACATAAGCATTCTATAAAAAGAACCACCCAAACTTATTTCTTAACCGTCCAGTTCTATGAGTTGTCTTTGTTGAAGGAGGGGCAGTAAATATTTTTACAATACAATTATCTGGAAAGGCTCTAATTCTTGCCCTGTTGACATCAGGCTTGGCCATGTGACTGGTCTGGAAAATCAAATGTGAACTGAAGTAATGTGCCAAGTCCAAGTGAAAGCTTTGAGAGCCATCACATGGTTCTACCAACTCTGTTGTTATAAGCCACTGAGTTTTGTTTTGTTGCCTTTTTAAAAATTAAGTGTTATTACAGCATCATTTAGCCTTCAGCTATTGATACAAAGTATCCTGTCTTTGTTAAATACAGGTTGAGCATCCCTAATCCAAAAATCTAAATTTTTTTTTTTTTGAGACGAAGTCTTACTCTGTCGCCCAGGCTAGAGTGCAGTGATGCAATCTTGGCTCACTGAAACCTATGCCTCCCGGGTTCAAGCAATTCTCCTGCCTCAGCCTCCTGAGTAGCTGGGATTACAGGCATGTGCCACCACACCTGGGTAATTTTTATATTTTTAGTGGAGACAGGATTTCACCATGTTGGTCAGGCTGGTCTTGAACTCCTGACCTTGTGATCCACCCAGCCTGGCCTCCCAAAGTGCTTACAGGTGTGAGCCACTACTCCTGGCCAAAAATCTAAAATCTCAAATGCTCTAAAATCCAAAACTTTTTGAGCGCCAATACAGTGCTCAAAAATTTACACACCTGGGCCAGGTGCAGTGGTTCACACCTGTAATCTCATCACTTTGGGAGGCTGAAGTGGGAGGATCGCTTGGGCCCAGGAGTTAGAAATAGCCTGGACAACAGTGAGACCTTGTCTCTACAAAAAAATCAAAAAAATTAGCTGGGCATGGCAGCATACACATGTAATTCCCAGCTACTTAAGAGGCTGAGGTGAGAGGATCACTTAAACCCCTGAGGTCAAGGCTGCAGTGAGCCATGATTGCACTGTTATGTGTGAAGCAGTACAAGAAAAGGATTGCTTATCGGTAGCATATAAATTCAGTGGCAAGTGAAACCCCACCTCTACCAAAAATACAAAAAATTAGCTGGGTGTGGCAGTGGGCACCTGTAATCCCAGCTACTCGGGAGGCTGAGGCAGGAGAACTGCTTCAACCTGGGACGTGGAGGTTGCAGTGAGCCGAGATTGTGCCACTGCACACCAGCCTGAGCGACAGAGCAAGACTTCATCTAAAAAAAATTTAAAACTTAAAACAATAAAAATAAAAATAAATTCAGAGTCAGGAATGACAGTGATGCCAGATTATTTACAAATATGGCTGAGACAGTGACACCTTTGCTTTTCGAAACTTTACTGTACAAAATTATTTAAAATATATAAAATTACCTTTAGGCTATGTGTATAGGTGTATATGAAACATAAATGAATTCTGTGTTTAGACTTGGGTCCCATTCCCATGAAACCTCATTATGTATATGCAAATATTCCAAAGTCCAAAAAAATTCAAAACCTGAAACACTTTGGGTCCGAAGCATTTCAGATAAGAGATATTTAACCTGTTTGTAAATGATAAATGCCATTTTCAGCAATGCTGGGGAGCTTAAAAGAAACTGTGAATGTATAAACAAATACACTGTCTAGGTGAGTGGGCTCACGCCTGTAATCCCAATACTCTGGGAGGCCAAGGAGGGTGGATCAGTTGAGGTCAGGAGATCGAGACCAGCCAACATGGTGAAACCCCATCTCTACTAAAAATACAAAAAATTAGCTGGGTATACTGGTTCATGCTTGTAATCCCAGCTACTCAGGAGGCTGAGGCAGGAGAATTGCTTGAACCAGGGAGGTGGAGGTTGCAGTGAGCTGAGATTGCACCACTGCAGTACAGCCTGGCAGGAAAATCACTTGAATCTGGGAGGCAGAGGTTGAAACTGGGAGGCAACTGCTTGAACCTGAGATTGTGCCACTACACTCCAGCCTGGGCAACAAGAGCAAAATTCTGTCTAAAAAAAGAAACAAACAAAACCCAAAAAACAAATGTTATCTAGAACCCACAGGGTTAATGTGTGAACAGAATGGAAAGGGTTACTGGTCATACACTGACAATTATATATTCTTTTAGATGAAGAATTAACAAAATCAGTTTATTTAAAGGTAACTTTTTGTAGTAACAGGAAGATACTTGTTTTTTAAAAACATTCAAGAAAAATATGACATATATTGTTCTGATAAGAAAACAAAAGGTACAAAATTACATTAATATATTATATTACAAAAATGAAATGTAAAATCTGGAACCTTTCCCCTCCATTTTCAAATAGTGTATGGACATTCCACTTCACTGATTACTGGTAAAACTTTTTCCCATATCTCATTTATCTGTTTATGTGTCAAAGGCATAAGATGGCCAAATGAGACCTCAAAGGTTTAGAATATATTTATCTTCTACATATTTGTATTTACATTCCAGAAAGAACGAGTTTGTTACTTTCAAGACAATTTAACCTCTGGCCTTTCTAAAGCTCCTTTCTTTGAAAGACAGACTCCATACTAAAGAGCACTAAAGTCAAGATTATTTAAACATTAACTGTTTTATTTTTATCTTTATTTATAAGCTGACTCTTGAAAGGAATAATGCTTAAAAACACACGAAAAAGCAAATACCTTTTTGGTATTAGAAAAACTGTGTGCTTTTAGATGCTTTTCAAATAGCAGTCTTAAAAATAAAGTTGAAAAAAATGAATATCTGAAAACTGAAAAATAAGCAAATATTTCAACCTGTCAAAAGAATAAATAAGCCTTTGTAAGAATGTCTAGCAGAAGTACATACTTAATAGAATATTTTAGAGTACAATGCCTACATCTGATTATGTAAATTACTAATCCTATCCAAAATTTTAAGAGAGGGATAGTTTACTTAACAACATCATCCTTTTCCTATAGTTGTGGGATAGGTAGAAATAAGAGAGGTAGAAAATTCTTAAATTCAGAGTAATATTTAATTTAGTAACCTTAGATAAAATCTAATATATATTATATATAAGAAAGCCATGATTAATTCTATCCTATTAAAAACTACTACAGAAGGGTAGATATGAAGATTTTTTCTTTTCTCTCTCTTTTTTTTTTGTCAGAGTCTCCCTCTGCCACCAGGATGGAGTGTAGTGGTAAGATCTCAGCCCACTACAACTTCCACCTCCGCCTCCTGGGTTCAAGTGATTCTACTTGCCTCAGCCTCCTGAGTAGCTGCAGGTGCATGCCACCACGCCCAGCTGATTTTTTTGTATTTTTAGTAGAGATAGGGTTTCACCATGTTGGGCAGAATGGTCTCAATTTCTTGACCTGGTAATCCGCCTGCCTCTGCCTCCCAAAGTGCTGGGATTGCAGGCATGAGCCACCGCGCCCAGCCTTTTTTCTTTTTCAGAGACAGGTTCAACAAGACCTCACTCTGTTGCCCAGGCTGGAGTGCAGTGGTGTCACCATAGCTCACTTGACTGTATCCTTGAACTCTTGGGGGCCCAAGTTATCCTCCCATCATAGCCTCTCAAGTAGCTGGGTCTACAGACACATGCCACCATGCCCAGCTAATTTAAAACATTTTTGTGTGACTGAAGAGACAAGTTCTTGCTATGTTGCCCAGGCTGCTTTTGAACTCCTGGCTTCAAGCAATCCTCCTACCTCGCCCTCCCAAAGTGCTGGGATTACAGGTGTGTACAACTGCACCTTGCCTTTTTTTTTTTTTTTTTTTTTAAGAGATGGGTTTGAATCCCAGCTGGATTCAAACTCCTGAGCTTGAGTGTTTCTCCTTTCTCAGCCTCCCAAGTAGCTGGAATGACAGGTGTGTGCCACTGTACCTGGCTGAAAATTGATATTCTTAATTTGATATAACATAACAAAGTAATATAAACATATATACCAAAACAAAAAACATACATACCTATATTGTCTGGAGAACACTAAAGATGTTAAGAATGTAAAAGGGGATGATCGTCTATCCCCTTAAAAACAAACAAGACAAAGGATCCAATGGCCATTGTTAAACCAACAATTAGAAGAAGTAAATTTTTTAAAGCCACAAAGTACTGCATGAATCCTGGTATTAGAAATTCTTTCCACTGAGTGTCTATAGAATGAAGATCAAGTATGTTTCCTCTTCTCCGTTCCAACTCTGTCACCTTTTGGCCCCTCTTTCCTTTTCTACCTCTCTCTCTTTGTGTTTCCTTCTATCTCCCATTCCAATCCCAAATCTTCACATTAACCAGTGTCCTTTTTACCTCTCATTTTCTCTAACCGCTTAAACCTGCCAAAACTTTTATATTCATGGAAATAAATACAAGCCAGAAACTTATAATGGAACAAACATTTTAAATTTTTTTTAAATAAAAAGATTTTTTGGGTCCTATGTTTTGCTGTATATTATTTTTATGTTTATTCGTTTCCTCCCATATCCAGGCCCCAAAGTCTAAGTTCAAGCATCAAGCTTCCTAAGCGGTCAGGATAAAATTCAAATTTATTTTGCTGAACATACAAGTCTCTTTATGAAAGAGGTGTTGCCTACCTCTGTAACCTCAAATCTTACCACTTCATCTTGTATATCTTTTTGTTCCAATCACATCAAACTCTTTTTATTTCCCCCAAAAGAATCATACCCTTTCAGGGAACATATTTATACATGAATACCTCTGCCCAGAACGACCTTCTTCTAAATCCCATTTTACTTGCTTTACTTCCATTTGTCTTTTAAGACAAGATGGCATAAGTTTTATCATCTATGAGCAGTCTGAATTAGAAGCTCTTACTATGTTTCTACTGTACTTTATTCACTCATCTACTATACAGTATAGTATCTTTCTAGAACTTTATAATACAATTGGAAGCTTATATAATTTTTATATACAATTAAAAAAAACAGAGACATGGTCTTGCTTTGTTCGTCAAGCTAATCTCAAACTCCTGGGCTCAAGCGATCCCCCCTTCCTTGGCCTCCCAAAGTGCTCTAATTACAGGTGGGAGTTATCACGCCTGGCCTATATACAATTTCATACACATATATTTGGAAGTTAATATAATTTTATAGTAAAACTGGACATCTACTTATCTACTTGCCTGTTTTTCTGCTAGCCTGCTAAACTGTAAGCTCCTGAAACTATCATCTTTATTTTCAGAGTTATGCACACTGTAACTATCCACTGAATTAACTAGGAAGGTTTCCAAAAACAAACCATCAATTGGCATGTCTTTTTGTTTGTTTGTTTTAATGCACTACAGGTGACTCTAACCTATACCCAGGATTGAGAACCACTGCATTTAATTTATGTTGAATAAATGAGTGACTGAATGAGCAATGAGGCACTATTTTGTTGTCAGAACACATTACTGTTTCCCTGAACTAAACTGTAGACTCCAGTAATTATAACTGCTAAAAAAAAAAAAGTAGGCTAGAAACAATAAATGAAAAATTAAACAATTTCCTTTTTGTTTTTAGAAACAGGGTCTCTTGCATAAGCTGGAGTGCAGGGGTGTGATCACAACACATGGCAGTCTCAAAACTCCTGGGCTCAAGTGATCCTTCTTGCTCAGCCTCCTGAGTACCTGGGACTTATAGGCACATACCACCATGCCTGGCTCTTTTTTTTTTTTTTTTAATTTTTGTAGAGACAGGGTCTCTCATTATGTTGTTCAATACACTTCCATTGTAAATTTCTGGCTTGTGTTAGTTTCCATGAATAAAAACTTTTGGGCAGGTTTAAACAGCTGGAGTAAAATGAGCGGTGAAAAGAAAGTTGGTTAGTGAGAAGAACTGGGTTGGAATGGGAGACAGAAGGAAACAGGAAAAGATACCAGCCTGGGCTGGTCTCAAACTCCTGGCCTCAAGTGATCCTCCTGCCTCAGCCTCTCAAAGCGCTGGTATTACAGGCATGAGCCACCGCACACAGACTTCTTTGTAAAAAAAAAAAAAAAAAAAAAAAAGAGAGGGGAGTGCTGGCTGAGGTGGCTCACACTTGTAATCTTAGCACTTTGGGAGGCCGAGGCAGGTGGATCATTTGAGGTCAGGAGTTCAAGACCAGCCTGGTTAACATGGTAAAACCCCATTTCTACTAAAATACAAAAAAATTAGCCAGGTGTGGTGGCACACACCTGTAATCCCAGCTACCTGAGAGGCTGTGGTGGGAGGATTGCTTGAACCTGGGAGGTGGAGGTTGCAGTGAGCCAAAACTGCGACAGTGCACTCCAACATGGGTGACAGAGCAAGACTCAAATTTAAAAAAAAATCATTCATTCATTTTTGTAGAGACTAGGTCTCACTATGTTGCTCAGGCTGGTTTTGAACTCCTGGCCGCAAGCAATCCTTCCACCTCAACTTGGCTTCCCAAAGTGCTGGGATTACAGGTGTGAACCACTGTGCCCAGCCCTGAACAACTTCACTGCCTGCCAAAATCTGCTGACTGATCTTATTAATATAAACATTTTTAGTAATATATCATAAATTGTTTTTAAAAATAGGTCAAATAGGTCAGGTGCAGTGGCTCACGCCTGTAATCTCAGCACTTTGGGAGGCCGAGGTAGGTGGATCATTTGAGGTCAGGAGTTCAAGACCAGCCTGGTCAACACAGTGAAACCCCATCTCTATAAAAAAATACAAAATCAGCTGGGTGTTAGTGGCAAGCGCCTATAAACCCAGCTACTATGGAGGCTGAGGCATGAGAATCGCTTGAGCCTGGGAGGCGAACGTTGCAGTGAGCCGAGATCATGCCACTGCACTCTGGTCTGTGTGACAGAATGAGACCATGTCTTAAAAAATAATAAAAATAATAAACAAAAAAATAAATAAAATAGGTCAAATAAAGTGATTGAGGATCAGACACGAAATGACCAAGCTGAAACAAAACTCATTTACCCTCAATATTTCCAGAAAAATGATGTTAAAACAGGGAGAAGTATAGAGAAATGTTGAAAAATAAAAATCTGCCTTCTGGGAGTCATGTGACAGAAATTCAAAGAAATGTTAAACAAGAAACTGTCTACTATATGATCCAGGAATTCCACTCCTAGATATCTACCCAAGAGAACTGAAAACATGTCCACACCAAAACGTGTACACATCATAGCAGCATTATTCGCAATAGCCAATGGGTGGAAATAACAAAAATGTCCATCAATAAATGATAGGATAAACGAAATGCTGTATATATCCACACAATGGAGTATCATTTAGCCATAAAAAGGTATCAAATATTAGGTTGATGCAAAAGTAATTTCGGTTTTTGCAAGTAAAAGAAATGACAGAAACTGAAATTACTTTTGTACCAACCTAATACATGCTACAACATACATAAAACTTGAAAACATGCTAAGTGAAAGAAGCTGGGCAAAAAGGTCACATATTGTATGATTCTTTTCATATGAAATGCTCAAAATAAGTAAGTCCACAGAGACAGAAAGTATTATACATTAGTGGTTGCCAGGGACTTGGGTGATGGGGGAGTGGAGAGTGACTGCTAATGGGTATATACTTTCTTTTTGGGGTGGTAATAAAAATGTTTTAAAATTTGATAATGGTGATGGTTGTAGAACTTTGTGAATATACTAAAAACCACTTAACTGTACAAGTTTTAAAAGCTGGATTTTGTGGTATGTGAATTATATTCTCAGTAAATCTGTTACAAAAGAAAAAAAGAAACTGCCACTTATGGGACAGAAAGCATTAATCTGATTATATCTAAATTTAAATTAAGTAAATAAATGCTTATATGACAACACTCTACTAATAAATTATAAGCAATATAACTTTAAAAGTATATCCACTGTTATGTTATAATCAGTAAAAATAAAATCCTTCCTATATTCTATAGTAGACACCAGCTCAAATTAAAGGGATATAAAACTACATTCAACACCTCCATAATAAATAGCATCTGCAAAAGTAAACGGAAGGAACAACATAAGTATTCAGTAAAATCTCCTAGTAGAAATCAAAATCTACTCTCTAAATTGATAAAAACTCCAAATTACAGAACATAAATCTCCTAGGTAGAGGAAATAGTTCTCTAAACAATAATTTCATACTATAACACAGTTTAATATTCAAAGACCCTAACTAGTATGAAGTAGAAGTAAACTTAGTTTGAATACTGCAATTTAAGTGATTGTGGTGGCAATATAGCACAGTGACTAAAAGCAGAGGCTTCGTTTGAATCCTGGGCTTCCAATTTATTAGCTATGTGATCTTGAGGAAGTTATTTAATATCTCTTAAGTCTCAGTTTCATCAAAATAGGATGGAATCCATTAAGGTGACAGTTAAATGATATAATGCTTACAAAGTAGTTAATACAATCCCAGGCACATAGAGTTCAAAACACGGGAGCTTTTATTATCAGTTATCTATGGCTTCCACTATATGCTGCAGCTTCTTAGAGCTTTCATAGCTATCTCAGACACTAGCTCTCATATAAACCACAGACATAGACCAGCTTCCTAGGAAGTATATAATCTTTGCAATGTAAACATATATTATCATTAATGGTGATAATTAAGAAATGATAATAACTGCAGATAAAAATGCTTTAAAAATCACATTTTCTATTTTGTATTTTCTACTATCTTTAGCTGAATATAGTCATTCTTTAACAATATCTTAATGAAACAGGAAATAAATGAATGAACAAAATAAACAAATGAAGAAAGGAGCAAGCAATGAAATAAAGTGGGCAACCATTTCCCAGTCCCTGCTAAAGCAGTATGATTTGAACTATCTAGCATCTGCTGGCTGTGGCCTTTAGATGGTGGCTATGATCATACTCGAGGTGTTAGGTCATGTAAAAGAACTGCATATGCCCCACTAAAACTGGAGCTCCATCCTAATAATATTCAAGTTGAAGTGTATCATGAATTATAACAAATTCAGAAATTGAGCACCCTAATAAGAAAAGCTTTACAATTCAATAAACCCTCTACAGATTATTTATTCTATCTCTATCTGAATGTGATGGATGAACATGGAATCCATGAACTTTAAAAACAGTCTATTTTATAAGTAAACATTACCTAAGTAATATCCTAAGGAAACACTAGTATAAAAACAAAGTTTTCATAACAATGAAAAATAGAGAAATCAAACAGAGTTCTTTTGAGAGCAGAAAGATATTTCTAGTGCTTTCTTTTTAAAATTAAGGTGTTTGCTAAGCTAAATTTCTGATATGAGTTAAAAGGAAAAATGTGATTTACAAAGGCCGAATAATTTAACAATTAAATTAATAAGGCTCTGTCACTGTCTAAGGAATAGCAAGTCATAATACCCCCTAATAACCCAAAAGGAAGTCCAATTGAATGGAATAATGACTATCTTTTGCTCTTTTGAATTCAGGTATAAGTTGTGAAGAAGCAATGCTAAAAAAAAAAAAAAAATCCACAATGAAAATCTTCTTAAGAGATTTGAAAAGAGGCCGGGCACAGTAGCTCATGCCTGTAATCCCAGCATTTTGGGAAGCCAAGGTGGGCGGATCACTTGAGGTCAGGAGTTGGAGACTGTGGGAGCCCGACAGGAGACCAGCCTGGCCAACATGGAGAAACTCCGTCTCTACTAAAAATACAAAATTAGCCAGGCGTGGTGGCGCATGCCTGTAATCCCAGCTACTCGGGAGGCTGAGGCAGGAGAACTGCTTGAACCCGGGAGGTGAAGGTTGCAGTGAGCCAAGATTGTGCCATTGCATTATGGCCTGGGTAACAAGAGCAAAACTCCATCTCAAAAAAAAAAAAAAAAAAGAGAGAGAGAGATGTGGAAAGGAAAATTTTTTCTATTTATTATTTGTAACAATAATCATTAGAGAGAAACTACAATTATGGTGAGACATGTATAACAACAGAATTGAATTTACACACACAAACGTGCACATGTCATTTTCTGTACATGCCAAGGTTAGTGATAAGAATTTCATTTTCCACTCCCAACATTATACTATAGTATTTTTTTTTTTTTTAAGACGGGGTTTCACCATGTTGGTCAGGCTGGTCTTGAACTCTGGACCTCAGGTGATCCGCCCGCCTTGGCCTCCAAAGTGCTTGGATTACAGGCGTGAGCCACCACGCCCGGCCTATACTATAGTATTATAATTAGTAATCAAAACTTCTGACATGTTGTTATTTGCAAAGTTCTGCTTACCTTACTCATGTTCTAACACAAAACAGAGTTAGAACCATAGCGATTTACCACACAGTGAAGATACCTGGAAAATGCTTTCGCTTTGTAATTTACTTCTGAAACCTGCTCAAATGAAACCTGCTCAAATATTATTTTTTTTTCTTGAGACAGTCTTAGTCTGACACCCAGGCTGGAATGTAGTGGCATGGTCAAGGCTCACTGTAGCCTTGACCTCCTAGGGCTCAAGTGATCCTCTTGCCTCATCTTCTCAAGTAGCTGAAACTACAGGCATGAGCCATCGCACCCAACTAATTATTATAATATATATATTTTTTATTTTGTAGAGACAGGGTTTTCACTACATTACCCAGGCTGGTCTTAAACTCCTGGGCTGAAGTGATCCTTCCACCTTGGCCTCCAAAAGTTCTGAGATTACAGGTGGCAGCCACCATGCCTGGCCCAAATTACTTTTTATTTTTATTTTTTTATTTTTATTTTTTTTTGCTACTACCACCAAGATCTGCACCTGCGCCAAATTACTTTTTATATCAGTATGTTACGATAATAGGAAACTACAAAATGCTCCACACCTTTTGAATTGTATCCCAATTATTCACCACTAGTTTAGTATAGAAAATCTGACTACTGCTTTTAAAATATTTCAAATTTTACATGATCACAAGCTGGAGTATGTGAAATTACCTAAAATTTAGACATGTCTAAAAGATTAACAGAAAATGAAAGGAACTCTATATGTTTAATATCTCTACATCTTCTTACTTACTACACAAAATTGGAGAAGAGGGTGTTTGGAGTGTCAAAGTGGAGCCGTCTTTCCTCGTGATATTAACTCGAAAAACCAATCTGGCACGAGTGCTTTTCTTCTTGGAACCAGCAATTCCTATTCTGGCTTCAACATCGGCATTCCTCAATTTCAATATCCCTACACAGTCCACCCTAATACAGAAAAAAACATATAAAGGGACATTTTGTTATATAAATAGTGTAATGTTCTTAAACAAGTGTGTTTTTAAAAATTTTGCTTATCTATTAATTCTGTCAATATGTAATAAAGTCACAAAGTTCCAAGTTCAAAAAGTACCAAGGGTAAATTCTAAACATTCATTGTTCCTAATACTGTCAATCTTTTGTTTATAATAATAAAGATGAAGCAAAAAAAAATTAAAATCACTATTTTAAAATCTGAACATAAGTAATGGCTTATAAGACATCTTTTTTTTTTGAGATGGAGTCTCACCCAGGCTGGAGTGTAGTGGCATGATCTCGGCTCACTGTAACCTCTGTCTCCTGAGTTCAAGGGATTCTCCTGCCTCAGTCTCCCGAATAGCTGGGATTATAGGCACCCGCCACCATGCCCAGCTAATTTTTTGTATTTTTAGTACAGATGGGGTTATACCATGTTGGCCAGGATGGTCTCGAACTCCTGTCCTCAAGTGATCTGCCTGCCTTAAGCTCCCAAAGTGCTGGGATTACAGGCATGAGCCACCACCACACCCAGCCAGGGATCTTTTTTTTTTTTAAATACATTTAATCTCTTCCTTTACAGAGCTAATTCAGAAAATAGAGAAAATGGACTTTACTTTTAAAATCAGTAGCTGCCTCCAGAAGGATGGAATACTAGACAGCCACTAAAAAGTACGTTATCACGTTGAATGATATGTGAAAAATGCTCATGGTTTAAGTAAAAAGCAGATTACAAAACAATGGGTACGGTACTTCTCAATTTTGTCCAAAGAAGACCACGAAGATAAACATTAAAATAGCAGTTATTTCTGGGAAGTTGGTTTTATTTATTTACATTTTATTTTACTTTTTTGAGTCAGAGTCTCGCTCTGTCACCCAGGCTGGAGTGCAGTGGCGCAATCTCAGCTCACTGCAACCTCTGCCTCCTGGGTGCAAGCAATTCTCATGTCTCAGCCTCCTAAGTAGCTGGGATTACAGGCATGCACCATCACCCCAGCTAATTTTTGTATTTTTAGTAGAGCTGGAGTCTCACTATGTTGCCCAGGCTGGTCTTGAACTCCTGGCTCAAGTGATCTGCCCACCTTGGCCTCCTAAAGTGGTGGGATTTTAAGCGTGAGCCTGGCAGGAAGTTGGTTTTTAAAGGGCATGTTTTTAGCTTTTTATTACCCTGCGTATTCAACTCTTTTTTTTTTTTTTTGAGACACAGTTTCACTCTTGTTGCCCAGGCTGGAGTTCAATGATGTGATCTTAGCTCACTGCAACCTCCACCTCCCGGGTTCAAAGCAATTCTCCTGCCTCAGCTGCCTGAGTAGCTGGGATTACAGGCCCGTGCCACCATGCCCAGCTAATTTTTGCATTTGTAGTAGAAACGGGGTTTTGCCATGTTGAACTTCTGACCTCAGATGATCCACCCGCCTCAAACTCCCAAAGTGCTGGGATTACAGGCATGAGCCACTGCACCGGGCCCAACCATGGGAATTATTTAGCAAAGGGTAAAACAGTTAATTTTAACCCATTACCAGTCTGAAGTACTGTCTTTTTTATTCATAATTATTTAAAACATTTTAATAAAATACCCAAAATCTTCTATACATTAGAAACTGAACAATTCTCCTGCCTAACACAAGAGTGTAATATATAATGAAAAAATTATTACTAAGTACTTACGCCAGTGTCATGTTGTTGCTAGGATCAAGGCCTACTTCTATAACAGTAGTGCCTTCAATGTCCACTTCTTTGCAAGGAGTTGTGTTTCGTCCAGTTACCCTGCAGGCCTGATAAAATCCATGTGGTTTCACTCGTCCAGAGTCGTTGCCCACAAACACTTGCAACACTACAGGTTCATTGTGGCCTTCCAGCTGAAATCAGAAAACATGCAGCAGAAACACTAATTAGCATTACAAATAATCTAATTATAAAATCAAATATTTAAGACCAAATCCTCTACCTGTAACTGGATTACATTTAAAAACATTTAAATCTTCCAGAAAAATAGAGGTAAAACATTTTCACAAAAGAGTTGGCTAAATTCCTGAAGTCATAGTTTTAATTCTGTAATAACTATACTTTAATTCTAAATTTAGATGTTAGATGATAAATTATCATTTATAATTTATTTGTACAAGCAGATGAGAATGAATACACAGTACTTTAGGCAACATTTCGGTTACTCAGGACCTACCATCATAACTAATGAAACAACTTACAAAACTGTGTTGGTGGCATCATCATCATTATGAAATGAGAGTACGTATACCAAATTTTTATTCTAACTAAAGCTACTTGAGTAGAAAAGTACAAGTGCAGCTATATGAGTAACAGGGAAATTAAGCTCATTTTCATGGACTAGATATACACATATAACATCATTAAATCCTGGGTAAAAATATTATGGTCTGAGAGACTGCTAGTTCAAACTAGGATCTATGGATGATTACAGATCACTAGCAAGCCTTCATAAATTAAATTATAATTTGTATGCTGAAAAATAAATATTTAAAACAGCACTTGGGAACAAGTGTTTCCAATCCTGATTCTTGATAAGATTTATAGTTAAACATTGAAACCGCTAATACAGAATGCAGAAAATTACAAAGTAAATTGTACAATGCATACCAAGTGCTTAAAAAACTGACACCTTTTCTATTCCAGTACAGCTGTATCTCTGTAAAATGGTATAATGAGGATAATAAGCAAACTAGTCAAATTGCTGGTCAGCAGAACCTAGATGAACAGTGTCTGGCATATAGAGGAGTGCAGTATTTGGTTTTTTTGTTTGTTTTGTTTTGTTTTTATCATAGCAGCAGCCAACTAGGAGATTTTTTCTTGTCTAGGAGTACAGTATTTGTTGAATGAATGACTAAACAAACTTTTTTTTTTTTTGAGATGGAGTTTTGCTCTTGTTGCCCAGGCGGGAGTGCAACGGTGTGATCTCAGCTCACCAAAACTCCGCCTCCTGGGTTCAAGTGATTCTTCTGCCTCAGCCTCTCAAGTAGCTGGGATTACAGGCATGCACCACCATGCCCGGCTATAAATAAACTTGTAAGGTCAATTCTTTCCCTATCATAGTTAAGCAATTAATCTAACAATACTTCTAACTAGACAAAACATAACTTAAAAGTCAGGGCAATTCAGTTAAACATAATGACCAAACTACCAAAATATCTGGCTAGACAAATATTTACACAAAGCATAACATAAGTTTCTCACTTGCCTATTACCTGTCCTGGGTTTGAAGGTTTGGGTGTGGGTTAAGGTAGTAGTTAGGAAAAAGGGTAGACATGATATTGTACATGTGACTATTAACCAACCTTGTAAATGGTGGCAGACACGTTTCCTGATTCAGAGTTTCAATCATAATTTCATTCAAGTATAGAATGAAAGGCAGTCCAACTCTGCTCGAAACTTAAAATACTGTTCAACTAATATATTTATACAAACTGTATTTAATAAGAATCTACCATGTGATTAGCCAAAATTCCTCCCTATTTAGTATTTTGCAAAGGGTAGGGACACTTGTTAAGTCCTCTCCCTATTCCCCCATTTTTCTGAGGCTTGTCTTCAAAGACAAATATTCTTTATAACAAGATATCCTAGGTGCTAACACTTAAGTCTCTTTTAACTTTCAGTCTCAACCTTTAAAAAAATTAACTCAATTGATATCCCATTTCTTTTTTTTTCTCATTTTCTTCTTTTCCCCCCTGTACTTCAGTATATACAAATGATATTCTATTTCTTAAACTGAAGACTTAAAACCAATTCTTTTCTCAGTCCAATAGTCCTGATTACTATAATCATCTCAAAAACCTTATTTTCAAAGTTCTTAGTAATTTCTACTATATTTCTTTGAATTCACCTTAATATTTCTTCCTCCAAGTCAAGTGAATCACTTGAGATCAGGAGTTTGAGACCAGTGTGGCCAACACGGTGAAATCCTGTCTCTACTAAAAATACAAAAATTAGCTGGGCCTGGTGGCACACTCCCAGATACTCTGGTAGCTGAGGCACAATCGCTTGCACCTGGGAAGCAGAGGCTGCAGAGAGCTGAGATCGCGCCACTGCACCCCAGCCTGGGCACGAGATTCTGTCTCAAAAAAAAAAAAATTCTTTCTAAATATAAAGTTGGGGGATGAATCTAATTCAAATATCAAATATGAAAGAAGAAAATTCGTGATTTGAAAATACTTTACTTTTCAGGACATATTCTTATTCCCTTTACATTTTAACTAAAATTCAGATGACAAAGTAAATACCTTTACTGTAGGAAAGCCTTGCTGTGTTCTGTCTTTTACTGAGCCGCGGCTGCCCTCAGTAAGGTACCGAGCTCGGTGCTGTGTCTCAGGTTGTACAACTATCTTCAGCTCCTTTCCCTCACTTTTAACAGGATATTGTCCACACAACATAGGGCTCTTCTTTACTCCAGTTCCTTTTTGGTTTTCCAATGTTCTGAGAAATCAGAGCACAACATGGAGAAAATATCAAAAAGAGTTTTTTGATAAAAACATAAAAGTCATCTAAGACAAAAGGAAGAAACAGAACTGGCAATAATAGTAAAAACAACTATTTAGCTTACTGGCAAAATAAAATATTGTCTAAAGGAAGATACATAAGAAAAGTATCTTCAAAAGTTTTATTAAACGTTTATTATATGATACAAAATAAGAGAAAGTAAGTTTGACAGAAAAGAAAACGAATGTATATGAGTGGTAGCAGGAAGGGAGAAAGATTGAGTGCAATAAACTGAGTATAACAGCAAAGAATAGTTAATGTCACTATGACCTTTCACATTGCACTTCAGTCAAAATAAGATTTAAAAATTCCATGTATGCATTCCATATATAAATTCCAAATTCTATGTAAAGCTAGATTACCTACTCTTATTTTTTAATTGCAAAGCAAAAAAAAAAAAAAAAAAAAAAAAGAGGGTAGCAAAAACAAAAAACAAACCCAAAAAACCCCGACATACCCCCATACAAAATGGCCTACAAACCACATGAAGATATATGTAGCATATTCTTTTGGGTATCCTTCTCAGAAAATCAAAGTGAGGAAGTTATAATAAAAGATTAGTGATTCAATTTTTATTGGGAAATTAGCTTTGTTCTAAACAATCTTTTCTAGAAGTGTGATTTTTCAGATTATTTTTATTTGTGATTAGTTAAGTAATTAAAGCCCTCAATAAAAATTTTACAATCTGGGTTTTACAGCACCAGCATTATACCTTTTACTTTTTTTTGAGATGGAGTTTCGCTCTGTCACCCAGGCTGGAGTGCAGTGGCACAATCTCGGCTCACAGTAACCTCCACCTGCTGGGTTCAAGTGATTCTCCTCCTCGGCCTCCCAAGTACCTGGCATTACAGGTACACGCCACCATGCCCAGCTAATTTTTGTGTTTTTGTTAGAGATGGGGGTTTCACCATGTTGTCCAGGCTGGTCTCAAACTCCTGACCTCAGGTGATCTGCCTTCCTCAGCCTCCCAAAGTGCTGCATTACAAGCGTGAGCCACTGTGCCTGGCCCTTATTTTTTTAAGTTATATTTCTAACATTTATTTATAATGCATTTGCTATGCAGAGTATATGTTCAAAGAAAAACAGTATCCCAAATGGTGGCTATGACTTCAGGCAAACACATTTAATCTATAAAATAGTTAAAGCACTGCAAATACATAATAAACATAAACAGAAAATAATATTGCTAGTTATCTTTCCTTCTGAGCAATGGTGTGGTGGCTCACGTCTGTAATTTCAGCACTTTGGGAGTCCAAGGCAGGTGGATCACCTGAGGTCAAGAGTTTGAGATCACCCTGGCCAACATGGTGAAACCCCATCTCTACTAAACATACATAAAAATTAGCTGGGTGTAGTGCCAGGCGCCTCTAATCCCAGCTATTCGGGAGGCTGAGGCTGGAGAATCACTTGTACCCACAAGGCGGAGGTTGCAGTGAGCCAAGATCACACCATTGCACTCCAGCCTGGGCAACAAGAGCGAAACTCCATCTCAAAAAAAAAAAAAAAACATTCGTATGTGTTTTTAAATAAAGTCAGGGCCATAGCTTTCTCTGTGACTCTCCTAGTCCTAAGTTTTGACACACATTGAAGATCCAGGAGCCAGGTGACTGTGGACAAAAATCTCCTCTAAAAACAACCAGATCCCAGAAGGAATATTATGACTTCAAACAGAGAAGCTAAGCAGTCTTAGACCTGGCTCTGATGTTTACCCCTCCAGCTGTAACCGAGTTACTGCCTCAGTCATCAAGAACAAAGTGAGGAAAGGTAGTATCTTCAATGGAAATGGGGAGTAGGTTGAATCCTTTGCTAGGAAAAGAGCCAGAAGAATGGAGGAAAGAAGGAATGAAAAACTAGCACAGGAATTCAGTAAGACTGATAGATAAGAGGAAAAGTTCTCAAGCCAAATACTGTGCTTAACTCTCTTCACATTCCCTGAACCTTGCACAGTTCCTGAAACATAACAGGTGCTGAAGAAATGTTTGTTAATGAAGGCAAATAAGAAGAAGAAAGGGACAAAGAAAGGAAAGCAGAGGAAAAAAGGAGTTTCTGTAATAGTAAGATGAGAAAGACCTGAGACCTAAAATGAGAAAGGTCCTAAGTGGACAAGAAATACCATTTGTGTAAGTTTGACATAAGTCAGTCAAAGATTACCTGTGCAAGTCATTTAAAAGGGCCTGGAAAAATAAATTCTATGAATACCACTATCAAGTTGAAGCTGGAACAATGGGCAATAAACTCTGTTGTTCTTCTCATCATTCTGGCTACAGATTCAAACATTTTGTCTAACTAGTGTGCAATGCCTCACACATGAAAGTCTATGATATTCTGTTTTATACTAATCTTAAAATCAAAGTGAAAGTATTCATGTATTGAAACTATGCAGAAATATTCCCCAAATATACATACAAAGGGAACAAAGAAAATATTGCAAAATGATAACAGCAGGTTTACTGAGTGACTAGATGATGCGTTTTCTTGTATTTTTCAAATATTTGTAATTCATATCTATTAATTTTATAATAGAAAAGGAAACATTTTAGTTTGTAATATAGGGAAAATTTGTAGAGCATATTGATTAACTTGGCAAGACATGTTTTTATACTCACTTGTGCTAGTCAAGCTAATATTTATAAGGGCAAATAAATGAAAATGAGCTTTATTAGTCTAGCAAAACAAATTATCTCATTTGGGTGAGTGAGTATGCACATGGCTTAAAGAAGAATATCATATGTAATTAAGCAATTTCTAAAATACTACTTCACAAGTCCTTAAAACTATCTTTATTCTCTAAATTTAAATGTAAAATGGAATACATACATATTGAGATGTACAGACATGTAAAACTATGAAAACATGAACAAATGCTTAGAAAAGTAGTAGTTACTAATTTTTAAAGAATGATGGCTTAAGAAAAAATAAAGTAGCAGTCAGTTAGATGAGATTTTACTTCTAAATGACAAGTAAAAAGGAAAATCCACCAACATGGCATATTCTATTCAGAAGTCTTTTTTTTTTTTTTTTTTTAAGATAGGGTTTCACCGTGATGGCCAGGCTGGTCTTGAACTCCTGACCTCAGGTGATCCACCCACCTCAGCCTCCCAAAGTGTTAGGATTACAGGCATGAGCCACTGCACCCGGCCCTATTCAGAAGTCTTAAATGACATTCTAATTTTTTTGTGCTGCATAATCCTTCTGGTGGCCTATGTCAAAAAAAAAATTTTTACTAAAAAAAGCCTGAAGTAGGTTTCACATCCAGATGACATCATATCTTAACCTGCAGAAATATCTAGAAGAGACATGGGGCAAGTGATTCTTAGGACATTTAGTTGAGACATTTAAGAATGATATGGCTAGGAATATTCAAAATACTAAGCTTTCTTAAAAAAAAAGGTTTCATTTTCTTAATAAACTCTTAACATTTTAGTCATTTAAAAATGCTATTTTCATCCACAAGCTATCAAATTTCTATGTGGTATTTTGAAGATCAATAAACTGCTGTATACAACATATTTGAAAGTACATTTTCTAAATACTCAGTATGATATAAATTGTAATTTTATGGCACATTAGATCTAAGACTATATTCTTATCTCTCAAAACATTTTAAGATTTTTTTTTATTGTTGAAGAACACAGGCTTTTAGCTTGAGACGCTCTGAAAAGTTATTTTTAAGGCCTATTTTTCTATATTTAGGTATGGTTTCATCCTTTCCTCAATATAGTTCTTATAAATTCCAATTTTAAACCTCTTCCATCATTTCCATAAACTAGTTTCAAATATTTTTTTCATTACCTAAGAAGCTGGACATTTCTTCTGCTTGATGGAGTTTCTGCTCCATGAATTATTTCATGAAAGTTTGTCTTGACCAGTGTCATTATACTTTCCCTGGGTAACCTCAAATCATTTCTAAGATACAGCTATCATACAAAAGTAGAAGCAGAAAAGATGAAGGTCAAGATATTTCTTTAATTAGCAACTGCAAATCACTGTTTACTAGCCATAAGTAAAAACTGTATTTTCTCTTAATTTGAATCTTCAACATTGATTTTGATATAAAAATGAAAATCTGTCTTCTGGAACTTTAAAGATTTTCTCTACTAAAGCCCAAATAAACACACATATGTAATTAAATGATATACATGAACCTTTTAGATCTGCGCTACTATCACTTATTTATGTGCTGTATTCATTATGTTTCAGAGTCTTATTTTTATTTTTACAAATATTATGTTCTGAAATTCTTGGCCATTAAACGGCAACATTTTAGGAAAGAGTTTTTATCTTATTTTCTTTTAGGTAACTTACTAATCTGGACTTTCTAAAACTAAAAAGCATTTAAATATTATTTTCATTTAACTACATCACCCCAAAGGAGATAAAGAAGCAGTGTAGAATAATTATTGCTTAAAGGGTAGATATCACTTTTAAAAATGTACTGAGGGAATGCTTAACGGCAAGTTTAATATACATTAAGAATACTCTCTATAATATTAAACTGGATTTTTAACCAAAAAAAGATCAGTGATGTCATCAAGTAGTAAACCAATCTAAAGTATCTTGACCACTTTTTGTGTAAAACTGAAATTGTAGGAGATCCTGGGTCCTCGTGAGTTAAATTTTAATAAATAATTTTGAATGTACTATAGACAAATTGAATTTAAAAGTCTAGCAATAAAATATTACAATAAAATTACTAAAGGAATTAAAAATAAGTCATACTAGTCTGCATTACAGCAGTGAATTTTCTGTAACATAGCTACTGAACCATTTTAGTGGGTAGTATGAACTGGCAGAGATGAAAAAAAACTCAAACATGTACCATGATCCTGTTTCATCACCCTCTAAGTAAGTAACCCAGAATCACAGAAAAAAAATCAGTGATTTTAAAAAAATCTTGAATCCAATGCATTAGTATCAAAGGAAAAAAGCTTACAATACATGAATCTAAATGATGAGAATCAAACTATCAATTTAGTTTTCTCTTGTCATCAATCAAAGAGAAAAAAACTAAGTCTAAAATCCTCTAAAAAGATGTAAACTATATGAGGACACAACGTGAAACAGAACACAGCTCTTAGTGACCATTTGAGTTATTTTGGCTAGAGTCACTACATTGCTAGTTATTTTATGAGTAAAAATATTTTTAAGTTCTTTTAAAATATAAATTCATTTGAAATTTAAATTATTTCAAAACAGATTATTTTCATTTTCTATTACCTAACTACTCCCATAATAAGATGATTATTTTATTTTCTATCTAGTAAAAGTTGGTAATTTTAAGTTAAAATGTTCATGTATTTCAATGATATAATTAGCACTGTTGCTTTATATGCAAACTTGAGCGGAGCAATTAAGAAAAATTGGGAATTTTTTTTTCGTTTTGCATAATGGTGATAGAATTTTAAAAAATGTGAATACCAACCCATTTCCCGCTTTTGAGTTGCCTTTGTTGTCCGTGGTAAGCTGAGAAAGCACATAGTGAGGTGCTTTGGCACTGTCGGCATCAAATATATCCATATTAGATTCTTCACAATCTCGTCGTTTGACCCCCGGCCTCTGCTTTGGATTTCGTTTCGTGATTTACGAGGTACCTCAGTGTTATCATTGTAGGAACTGGTGCTCATGTTACTGAAGTTGGAGGGGGAATCCTCCATCCACATACTGCAGCTCTGCTCAGATTCCAATCCACACCCCTCATCCTGGCAGGACATCCGACTGTTATCCAGCAAGTCCTCAGGTGGTGGTGAGATGTACAAGACTGTGTGCCTCTTCGGTGTTGATGGATGCTGCTGAACTGTGTTACTGGTTAACTGCTTTTCACTTACCCCTCTGTTACTTACCCCCAAGGCTGAGGAGCAGCTCTCCACTTGCATAGCCTTGCTGTCGGTGACTGAGGTAGAATAAATGGTAGGGCTGGAAGAGGTGGTAAAGGAGCTGCAAGCACCGCCCATGGAGGAAGAGGAGGGAGCTGAAGAAGCATCTGCAGTGTACAATTCAAGAGTAAATACACTATACGTGTTTTCACCTATGCTGGCTAGCAGTCCCATTGAAAATGTGATTTGCAAACTGATTGTTTTTCCCCAAAATGAATAGTCGGAATTTGGTTACGTTTTAGAATATAATGCTTCAAGCAATATAAGGCCTAAGAAGTGTAATTTTTAAAAATGCCCAAATAGCATTATTTAACTTGTTACAATCAATAGATTTAAAAAATCTAATTTAATGTTTTAAGCTGTAAAGCAAAAATAAAGCTTTTATTGCCTCAGCCAGACATTCTATTGAATTTTAATCATTTAAAGTAATAAAGAAAACCCCAATATGAAATATATTCTTGTGGTCCACATTCAATGCCAATTAAATAATTCATTATAGAATTTGAAAAGTGGGACTGTGCTTAGCCACAAAATATTAAAATAAGTTTCTAACCTATGAAGCAGAGAACTACAGGTCATTTTTAATGCAGACACTCCCTGCTTCAGAGGCAAATCCTGGAATAAAAATATGAGAAAATAAATGAGAAAAGAGCTGCTGATTATTCCAGATATCAATTATAAAATGAGAAATAAATAGAAAAAAATATATAATCAACTGAATTGGAGGCAAAATGGAACTGGTATTGTCACTATAATTGGTTGTAAAATCTAGGAGAAACAAGATGAAAAAGGTTTAATTTGGAACATCCTGGGTTGTAGAAGATAGGCAAGTTAATCATTGTGTCTCCAGAAGCTGGAAGTGGTAGTTCAAAACCATAAGCTCTAAAATAAACCCATCCTTTATGACAGAATAAAAAGCAAAGAAAGAACAGATTAATGGATGGATTTCTCTTATAAAGTACTTGATTACATGCTCAACAATTGGTTACAGCTGTCTATTTTCTCTCTTTTTAAAGGGCCTGGTTGATTGTGACTAGTCAGGGAATTTTCCAATATAAGAACAATGGTAAATTTTATTGGCTAAAGTCTAACAAAAAAATAGGTAAGCATAAAAATCTCTGGAGAGCATCAGAATTAATTCCTATAAAAAGATTTTTAAATAAAACCATTTATCTACTATGCCTAGCAAAAAAGATTTACATAGATCTTTTCAGCACGTGTGGCAACTGGCAGAAGAGCTCACTGAAAATACTACTACTTTAGCCCTTAACAGCACAACCTAAGAGGCACATTAATTGCTAAGGCTGAAAATGTCATGACTAACATTTTAGATATCATTTTATCTTATTCTCAATATGGAAAGATTTGTCATCATATGCACACATAAAAATAAAAATAGGTAACATGTGACAGACAAAGATACATTTCAATCTAAAATTAATTTGTATCTATGGCCAACTATGCCACTGTTTTAAAGTATATGCTAAAACTGTGACGTGCAGTTAATGAAATTGCAACATTCATATCAATTATAAAGAGTACAATGTAAGAATGTCAATGTTTAGATAATTAAAAGCCAAGTGCCAAAGATCTGTTTTTTTAATTGAAAACATGTATTTAAAATACACCTAAATTATTTCAATGAACTATATCCACCCAGAATTATTCATTGCTGTCAAGGCTAAAGAGCACAGTAATTAATATTAGTCATCAAGAATATGATCTACATAATTTGACATGGAAAGATTTTTCCCCAACTACCATAAGTGAAAGAGCCTAAAGAAATTAGATGATACCAGTTCCATTTTCCAGTATGTATCCTTGTCAAATGCAGTAGCTGAAATTGGAAAATTCAGTCACTTTAAACTGCATTCCACTTTGAAGGGAAACTTATCAATTTTGTAACATGCATTAATGCAATGTTTTCTTAGTAAATAAATATTGTAAAAGATTTGTAAAAACTACAAAATCTATATGCAAATGCCAGTGACAGTTTAGGAGCTGATTTGTAGCCACTTTGAGTTTAAATATAAATTTTTTCCTTGTCTTTTGAAAAATACTATAGAATTCATTTTTTAAAAAATAGAAAAGGTATTACATCTAACATTCCTCCATCTGTTCCAACTATTGGCAAAAACGAAACTAAATTTTTTGTGTGTGTGTAAGCCTGTTCTTCATTTTCAGAGAAATACAAGTATGCAGCATACAAGTATGCAGCATACGATATTTGCAGTGGAACACAAAAAACATGAATGCTGTGAACTTATATTTCCATGAAGCAGCTTTCTCCCACTCACCCTTTTTAAATCTAAGGATCATGCACATGAGAATGCAGAGTATGAACATCTCAGGGATCCCTGTTCATGACAGATGGAAAGTACAGGTGAAAAGCAATCATGAACCCAAAAGCAAGTTATATGATATTTATGAATTTAATATGCACAATGTAACCTTGTCTTGTTCTCTGAGGTAAAATTTTTATCTTGCAAACCTTATCAAAACCGTAATGATTATAAAACCCAAATGATTTAACAGTCATACATAAGTGTGTGTGTTCTGTGACAAGTATGCCAAACTGTGATATCATACCCTAGGTAAACTGAAATATTCTATACATTTTCCTTGGACAGCTAACACATGATTGTTGCATTTCCTGCCATTTCCTGGGTATACTTATTAAAGAAAAAGTTAATCAGCACAAAACTCTGACACTGAAAATATTAACTCTGTCAGAGTAGAAAGCATCTTTTAATTGAAAAATAATATTACTTTTTTTTTTTTTTACATTGGACATTTGTACAAATAATATTACTTTTTAAAGTATACCTCAGTTTGGCCCCCAAATTACAAAGATTCTACTCATTTTAAGACAAAGGAGATAATTTCTGTAAAACTATAAAACTTCTTTTTTTTTTTAAGCTCTGTTGCTCAAGCTACAGTGCAGTGGCACGATCATGGCTCACTGCAGCCTCAACCTCCTGGGCTCAATAAATCCTCCTGTGTCAGCTTCCCAAGTAGCTGAGACTACAGGCGCACAACACCATGTCTGGCTACTTTTCAAATTATTTGTGGAGACAGGGTTTTGTCATGTTGCCCAGGCTGGGTCTTGAATTCTTGGGCTCAAGCAATCCTCCTGCTTAGGCCTCCTAAAGTGTTGGGATTACAAGTGTGAGCCACCACACCCAGTCTAAAATTCTTTACAATGGTATTACTGATATTCTGACGATGATAATGATATATAAAATCTTTCTTTTTTAAAAAAACTTTTTATTTTGACATGGCTCTGATGATGTATAAAATCTTTCATATCAAAATGTTACATTCTGGTTGGCAAGAGATCTGAGTGCATTAATAATGCCAGGTGAGGTAGTAAAGTGGAGGGTGTGAACTGTGAGCACCTTGAAAGTAGCAACAGTATCCTTCTCATCTCAGATCCTCCCAACACCTATCTCAGTGCCCAGCATGTAATAAAATTCAAATTTATTAAATTGAGTTATGGAGAGCCAAAAATTTGATATGTATTTTGAGTTAAACTTAAGCTTGCAAATAAATGTAGGTTGAAGAATAAAAGAGTACTTAGAATATACATTACTATGATAGCATTATTTAATACAAGGGAAATACTAAGAGTTTAGAAGTAACTTTTTGCTATCTCTACAAAGAGTACTGTAGTAATTTTATTTCCTTAAACTGCAAATAAGCCAAATTACCTCTTATATATCCATAAATTTACCATGAAAAAAATCTTTAATATCCTATTAAAATATAAATACCTAAAATAATGATATCAGAAGATTTTAAATGTCTCATGCTAATTTGTCATTTCCAAGCATTCCCAGAAAATGCTAACAAATCTTCCTGGGACTATTGTAAATGTACTCAATGTATCTTTAAAGATCTTTCAGTCACTGTATCACTAAATAAAATCTCAAAAAAACAGCTTGACATCTATAGAACTAAAGTGTGAATGCAATCCTGCCCCATCTATATATTCTTTTTTTTTTTGAGAGGGAGTCTTGCTCTGTCACCCAGGCTGGAGTGCAGTGGCGTGATCTCAGCTCACTGCAACCTCTGCCTCCCAGGTTTCAAGTGATTATTCCGCCTCAGCCTACTAAGTAGCTGGGATTACAGGTGCCTGCCACCACACCTGGCTAATTTTTGTATTTTAGTACAGACAGGTTTTCATCATGTTGGCCACGGTGGTCTTGAACTCCTGACCTCAAGTGATCCACCCACCTCAGCCTCCCAAAGAGCTGAGATTACAGGCGTGAGCCATGGCACATGGCCATGTGAATATATTTTATTCATTTTCTTTTCTTTTATGAAGGAAATATCTTTGAACCTATAGTCTAATTTATATAGAATAATTTTATTTGTTCTACAGCATTTTCTGTGACCACAGAAAGCACAACAAAGGAAAAACAGACCATCCTATAATTTACTAATAGAAATTTATAATGTCAGATTATTTTAAATAGAATAATTTTAAAATTTAAAAGAGAAGCTAGGTATCATATGTAATGTACCCTGTATTTAAGTCTATATGCCATTATTAGCAGTGGCCAATTATCAGACCAAATGTCAGTAACGATGGTGAACTTGAGTTGTATATATTGATGGAAACACTAAGATTCACTACAAACACTCAAAAGTAGTTGAGATTTAAAGATTGGCAGATATTAAATAATATCTACATGGAATATGGATATCCCAGAATCTGCAATTTAATAAAAAATGAAAAAGGATTTTATTTTTCAAATTTATTTTTTCTTTTCTTTTTTTTTTTTTTTTAGACAGTCTTGCTCTGTCGCCCAGGGTGAAGTGCAGGGGCATAATCACAACTCACTGCAGACTCAACCTCCCAGGGTCAAGCGATCATCCCACCTCAGCCTCCTGAATAGCTAGGACTACATGTGCGCACTACCACGCCTGGCTAACTTTTGTTATTTTTTTGTAGAGACAGGGTTTCACCATGTTGCGCAGGCTGATTTTGAACTCCTGGGCTCAAGGGATCCTCCCATCTCAGCCTCCCAAATTGTTGGGATTACAGGCGTGAGGCACCGTGCCCAGCCTGAAAAAAAGATTTTAGATGGTACCATTTACAGAAATCCATACAGATTTTATATACTGCTTGCTTAAACTGTATTTTAAACTAAAGAACTATCAGTTCTAGATTTGTCAACTAGAAATTATTTTAACTACCATAATACATTAGTGCTTAAAATATCATTAAAAAGATATGATACTTTATATGGAACTAATAAAACTTTTAATAGAAAGCTTTGAAATTAGAAATATTTGTTAAAGCCCTCAAAAGAAAGAAATACCTTTCACTGACTTAAAATACATGACAGAAATGTCATTTAACTTCCAAGCTTCCAAGATTAAAATCTGATCCTGAACATTTGAATATGTATATATTTTACAATTTTCAACATCTGTGCAAAATCAATAGAGTTTTCTTACAAAGTCAGTTTAAAAAAGCCATAAAATTTTGCAAGTGTGCCTAGTGAACACATAGTGGAACAAAGAAGGAATAAATTATTGACTGTTCAGAAAATAATCATAAAAAAACCACAGGATATTTGGAAACAATTTCTTTCCTTTTTTTTTTTTTGAGACAGAGTCTCACTCTGTTGCCAGGCTGGAGTGCAGTGGCATGATAGCTCACTGAAACATCCCCCTCCCAGGTTCAAGCGATTCTCCTGCCTCAGCCTCCCGAGTAGCTGGGACTACAGGCGCCTGCCACCACGCCCGGCCAATTTTTGTATTTTTAGTAAAGATGGGGTTTCACCATATTGGTCAGGCTGGTCTCAAACTCCTGATCTTGTGTCCCACCCGCCTCAGCCTCCCAAAGTGTTGGGATTACAGGCATGAGCCACTGCACCTGGCCTTTTTTTTTTTTGAGACGGAGTTTCGCTTTTGTTGCCCGGTTTGGACTGCAACGGTGCAATTTTGGCTCACTGTAACCTCCATCTCCCAGGTTCAAGCAATTCTCCTGCCTCAGCCTCCCAAGTAGCTGGGATTACAGGCATGCACCACCACGCCTGGCTAATTTTGTATTTTTAGTAGAGACGGGGTTTCACCATGTTGGTCAAGCTGGTCTCAAACTCCTGACCTCAGTTGATTCACCCGCCTCAGCCTCCCATAGTGCTGGGATTACAGGTGTGAGCCACCTTGCCCAGCCAGAAACAATTTCTGATCTAAAACACATATTGTTCAACCTTAGTTATTTCTTCTTAAGCATTGTATTTTTCTTACTGGTAACAATGACCAACTGTAAAATTCTTATCTGATAGAAGTTACCAGACACAAGGACATATTTTCAGATTAAAGAAGAAAGATACTCAGAGAAAAAAATTGTAAGGCCAACACACTCATGTTGCCAAGAGATTGAAATATCTAAAACACACAAAGTGGCTGCAAACCTGCTTTGTCAACACCTTACATGCCAACCTTCATTTTCTACTTTTCTTCTTCTTATAATATTAAAGTTTAAAACTTTACAAAAAGGTTTAGTTTCAATCAGTATCAATCCACTATTTAGAAACAAACAAAAAAAAGTAAGAAAGAAAGGAAGAAAGAAAGAAGGAAAGACTTAGGAAGAAGTCTGAAAAACGAGACCGACCTATACCCTGGGTGAGATTGGATGGGTTAAGTGTCTCTGGCACTATTTGTCTTCACTATTGACAGACACTGTCACACAACCCACCACACGATGCCTGTCTCTGAATGGCGAAGCTAGAATGCAAGTTAAGTGTATTAATAGAAAAAACAACTAGCATCCCAGCATATAAAATAAGCAATCCAGATTATTAAAAAAAAAAAATTGTAGGGTTGATCATTTAATTTACATGAATAAAACAGTTTCAATCTCCCATTTGTACTTTTCCCACCCAACAAAAGTTTACATGCTAAAATAAGCAATGTTTTAAAAATAAACTTCAAAAAATTAAATTATTAACCTCTGAATGCATGTGGGGAAATTTCTTATAAAAAATTTTTGTTAACTCATATTCACCAATTTGTTCTGTTTATAGATGCAATCTAATCCATAAGCCAGAATTCTCTTTCAGCTGTTTTTCAGGCTGTTCCCTTACCGAAACACTTTTAAAGAGTGGAAGAGATATGTTCTGAGCAATGCACTTACACTGTAAAAAAAAAAACACCTTTATTTTAGCAGCAAAATAACCTTTTCATTTTTCAGACCACACTGACTCCCACATACTTCCTTATACTTCCTTAAAAAAATATACCAATTTATTCTTTTAATGATATATGCTACTTTGTATATGTTTGATCCTAGAGGCTCTATTTTTTAAAATGATGAGCACTACTGCTGAAGCTGAAGGATCTGTTACTGATTTACTGCAGACCATCTTTTTCTTCTCTAGTCCATTAAATTGCCATTCAGAGTTCTAATATTATAAAACAATTACTCTCCAGTCTTTAACGTGAATTCTCTTTAAATAATCATTTCTACCTTATCAGAGTACCATTAATATACTCATATATTTACTAAAGAATGCTTCCTGAAAAATAAAATGCTTATCCTGAAACTTAGCACAATGTTTTAAATGGATTTTTTTGTTCTATTCAAACAAAAAGTCAACCCAAAATATCTAAGCACAGTGCATAAAACATGCACTAGATACACACATTAAATAATTTCATTTTAAGTCCTTTAAAATTCTTTCCTAATAGAAGAAAAAGATGTTTTCCATCATCTAATGATTTAAGTACTACTGAATAGCATCACTTGTCAATAATGAAGAGACTAAAACTCAGACATAATCTTCTATCCCAAATAATTTAAACACAAAAGGAAATAATTATACTAGCTGACAGCTACATTTATCATACTGCCAAAGATCCCAGAAAGTATAGGCTAAAAAGAGACAGAGACAGACAAATACTGAATTACTGAAAGATAATGTCACTTTAAGATAAAAACACTAAACTTAAAAATTAGAGAGAAAAACAGTTCCAAGGGATGTTATCTGAAGGACACTTCAATATGCTATACATTTTATAATAGTTTAGATTAAAAAATAAAGGCATCCCTGCCAATTCTAGACCAATGTTTTTTCCTTGAGTTGTGGGGGTTATAGGTGCCCACCACCGCACCTGGCTATTTTTTTGTATTTTTTAGTACAGATGGGGTTTCATCATGTTGGTTAGACTGGTCTTGAACTCCTGACCTCAGGTAATCCATCCACCTCAGCCTTACAAAGTGCAATTACAGGCGTGAGCCACTGCACCCAGCCCTACACTTCTTTTTTTAAGATATGGCCAAAACAATAAAAAAAAAGTTTACAGCATCATTAAAAACTTCTGATTTGGCTGGGTGTGGTGACTCACACCTGTAATCCTATCACTTTGGGAGGCTGAGGTGTGGACCACAAGGTAGGAGTTCAGACTCAGACTCCATCTCATTAAAAAAAAAAAAAAAAAATTAGGCTGGGCATGGTGGCTCATGCCTGTAATCCCAAGCACTTTGGAGGCCAAAGTGGGTGGATCACCTGAGGTGGGTAGTTCAAGACCAGCCTGACCAACATGGGGAAACCCCGTCTTTAAAAAAAATAAATAAATAAAATTAAAATAAATAAAAAACAAAAAAAACTTCTGATTTAATCAATCAGGTTTTAGACCTGAGTCTGGAGGAGACTGTACATTAGATCCAATTGTAGACAAAATAAATTTCCTAGACAAAACAAACAGAAGTCATGAATTGCTCTACCAGAGGTTTTTTTTTTCGTCTGAGAGTCTAGCCCTGTTGCTCTGGCTGGAGTACAATGGCTTGATCTCGGCTCACTGCAATTTCTATCTCCTGAGCTCAAGCGATTCTCCTGCCTCAGCCTCCCAAGTAGCTGGGATTACAGGCGCCTGCCACTACGCCCAGCTAATTTTTGTATTTTTAGTAGAGACAGGGTTTCACCATGTTGGCCAGGCTAGTCTCGAACTCCTGACCTCAAGTGATCTGCCCGCCTCAGCCTCCCAAAGTGCTGGGATTACAGGCGTGAGCCACCACACCCAGCCTCTACCAGAAGTTTTGATCATTAACCATGCAATTTAAATAATTTTATTTTAAAAATTCTATGAAGAACTCTAAATCAGCAGACTTTACAGAATTATCAGTCCTTCACAAACTGCCTACCCTTCCTATCATCCTCTAACAATGTTCCTTTTACATACAAAGGTTCTGATATGGTTTAGCTATGTCCCTACCCAAATCTCAACTTGAATTTTATTTCCCAGAATTCCCATGTCTTGCAGGAGGAACCCAGGGGGAGGTAACTGAGTCATGGGGGCTGGTCTTTCCCTTGCTATTCTTGTGATAGTTAATAAGTCTCATGAGATCTGATGGGTTTATCAGGGGTCTCCTTTAGCTTCCTCCTTATCTTCTCTTGACGTCACCATGTAAAAAGTGGCTTTCACCTCCTGCTATGACTGAGGCCTCCCCAGCCATGTGGAACTGGAAGTCCAATTAAACCGTTTTTCTTCCCAGTATGGGGTATGTCTTTATCAGCAGCATGAAAATGGACTAATAAAGTAAATTGGTACCAAAAGTCGGATGCTGCTGAAAAGATACCTGAAAATGCAGAAGTGACTTTTGAACTGGGTAACAGGCAGAATTTGGAACAGTTTGGAGGGCTCAGAAAGACAGGAAAATGTGGTAAAGTGTGGAAATTCCTAGAGACTTGCTGAGCAGCTTTGCCCAAAATGCTGATAGCGATATGGACAATAAGGTCCACGCTGAGGTGGTTTCAGATGGAGATAAGGAATTTGTTGGAAACTGGATAAAGGCAACTCTTCTTATGTTTTAGCCAAGAGACAGGTGGCATTTTGGCCCTGCCCTAGAGATCTGTGGAACTTTTCAACTTGAGAGAGATGATTTAGGGTATCTGGCAGAAGAAATTTCTAAGCAGCAAAGCATTCGTTAGGGAACTTGGGTTCTGTTAAAGGCATTCAGTTTTACAAGGGAAGCAGAGCACACAAGTTTGGAAAATTTGTAGCCTGACTATGCAATAGAAAAAGAAACCCATTTTCTGGGGAGAAAATCAAGCTGGCTGTAGAAATCTGTATAAGTAGCAAGGGGCCTGATGTTAATCCCCAAGACCATGAGGAAAATGTCTCCAGGGGATATCAGAGACCTTTGTGGCAGCCCCTCCCATCACAGGCCTGGAGGCCCAGGAGAGAAAAACGGTTTTGTGGGCTGGGCCCAGGGTCCCTGTGCTGTGTGTAGGCTAGGGACTTGGTGCCCTGTATCCCAGCCACTCCAGCCATGGCTGAAAGGGGCCAACATACAGCTCGGAGTGTCCTTGGCAGCTTCCATGTGGTGTTGAGCCTGTGGTGAACAGAAGTCAAGAACTGAGATTCAGGAACCTCCACCTAGATTTCAGAGGATGTATGGAAACCCCTGGATGCCTAGGCAAAAGTTTGCTGCAGGGGTGGGGCCCTCATGGAGAACCTCTGCTAGGGCAGTGCAGAAGGGAAATGTGGGGTTGGAGCCCCCACACAGAGTCCCTACTGGGGTACTGCCTAGGAGATCTGTGAGGAGAGGACCACTGTCCTCCAGACCCCAGAATGATAGATTCACTGACGGCTTGTACTGTGCACCTAGAAAAGCCACAGACACTCAACACTAGCCCATGAAAACAGCTGGAAGGGAGGCTGTACCCGGCAAAGCCACTGAGGCAGAGCTGCCCAAGACCCTGGGAACCCACCTCTTCCATCGGCATGACCTGGATGTGACACCTGGAGTCAAAGGAGATAATTTTGGAGCTTTAAAATTTGACTGTCCCACTGGATTTCGGACCTGCATGGGCCCTGTAAACCCTTTATTTTGGCCAATTTCTCCCATTTGGAACAGCTATATTTACCCAGTCCCTGTACTCCCATTGTATCTAGGAAGTAACTAGCTTGCTTTGATTTTTTTTTTGAGACAAAGTTTCACTCTGTCGCCCAGGCTAGAGTGCAGTGGCACAATCTGCAATTGCCTGAACCTGGGAGGTGGAAGAGGCTCAATGCAACCTCCACCTCCCAGGTTCAGGCAATTCTCCTGCCTCAGCCTCCTGAGTAGCTGGGATTACAGGCATGTACCACCACGCCCAGCTAATTTTTGTATTTTTAGTAGAGACAGGGTTTCACCATGTTGGTCAAGCTGGTCTCGAACTCCTGACCTTGTGATCTGCCTGTCTCGGCCTCCCAAAGTGCTGGGATTACAGGCATGAGCCACCGCACCTGGCCAGCCTGCTTTTGATTTTACAGGTTCATAGGCAGAAGGAGCCTGCCTTGTCTCAGATGAGACTTTGGACTGTGGACTTTGTATTAATGCTGAAATGAATTAAGACTTTGGGGAACTGTTGGGAAGGCACGATTAGGTTTGAAATGTGAAGACACAATATTTGGAGGGGCCAGGGGTAGAATGATGTGGTTTGGCTGTGTCCCCACCCAAATCTCAACTTGAATTATATCTCCTAGAATTCCCACATGTTCTGGGAGGGACCCGGGGGGAGGAACTGAATCATGGGGGCTGGCCTTTCCCATGTTATTCCTGTGATAGTTAATAAGTCTCATGAGATCTGATGGGTTTATCAGGGGTTTCTGCTTTGCTTCCTCTTCATTTCCTCTTGCCGCCGCTGCCGCCATGTAAGAAGTGCCTTTTGCCTCCCACCATGATTCTGAGGCCTCCCTAGCCATGTGAACTGTAAGTTTAATTAAACCTTTTTTTCTTCCCTGTTTCGGGTATGTCTTTATGAGCAGCATGAAAACAGACTAATACAGGTTCCCATTGAGAAAGTGTCAACAAGACAGAATAACAGAGTCAGAAAGTATATCTCATGGCCCACATATGTGTACATGGGATATACTTTCTGAAGATCCTGACACTTGTAGAGAAGTGGTATGGCTTTTCAACTCAATATTCTATACACTGCCTAGTCAAGGATCTTGGGTTTCCCTAACTGAAGTGATAGAACACAATGCCAAATTCCCTCAAGCACAATGCAAAGGAGTAAGAACTAAGTAAAGGAAAGAAGAGAGGGTACTTTATGGCTAGAAGGATTGCGATATGATGACATGCAAACTGTCTAATACAATTCCTGCCACACGGTAGAAACTTAAAAATGATAATATATTTTCATTTTTTAAAAGCTGTCTCCTACAGGAAGGCGTAACATATTTTCTTCACCTCATTTTTTTTGCACAGTTTATTGTTATGGATGGTATAGACATTTCTATGATTTTAATTATAGGACATTAATTTAGATATCTAGTGCCTTCTCCTATAGCATAAATAGCACTCAATGAAATTTTGTAGAAAATACTTGTTACATACTTGAGATTTATTAAGTGACATGGCATAGAATTCAAAGCACTATATAGTAAAGCTCTTCCAAAAGAAAAGTTTATTAAATGGATCACTTCACATTAAATTATGAACTTAAAAACCTACAGTGGTCCAACAAATGGAGATATTCAACCAAGATTTCCACTGTATGTGCTTTAGGACTGTGTATTATCTATACATGTTAAAAACTGCTATGAAGTATTAGTGTACTGTTACTTCTAGAAAGAGTACTAATATATAATTACTAAAAGCAAAATATCAATATTATGAAAAACTGCAAAAAAAAGAATTATTAACACGTTAAGATTCTCTGGCTATAAAACCTATAGTTTAATTCATTGTTTAGCTCAATAATTTGAATTAAAAATTTTAAAGAAACTTGAAACAGTCCACTTAGCAAAATATATTTTGAAATAAACTAATAAACACAATGTCACATTCCCAAATGAAGCCAATCAAATCAAGTCTAGGAGAGAACAAGAAAATAACTTGATTTCTTAAAATGAAGACTAAAGTTTACTGCTTACTTCCAGGAAAGACTATTTTAAATAAATTAAGTCAACTTAAGGATTAAAACTATAAACACATAGATTTTAAATATTTGGTTATACAGCATGTGAATTATGTCTCAATAAAGCTGTTATTTAAAAAAAAAACAACCAAAACCTGAATATATCTTTTCAAATGCCCCAAATTCTGATATAACTCATTTAGTTCTCCTAAATAATGCCTACGTTTTAATTCTGTACAACCTATACGATAAGATTATCCAAAAAACAAACAAGAATATTTTCATGATTTGTACTTCTTTCTTAATCAACTCCTTATTTTGCCAAAAAGTATCATCAATTCATTTGGATAACTTTTATGTTTTAGGAACATGGCCTCTCTTTTAACTACTGAGAACTTACAAAATGGATCAAAAGTTTGTATTTCTAAAGCTTTTATTCATTGATATAGTGAACATCTAAGGCTTAACTATCTTTCCACTGGGACAAAACAGAATTCTTAAAAACGAGGAGGAGGGCCCAGCGTGGTGGCTCACACTTGTAATTCCAGTGCTTTGGGAGGCCCAAGGTAGAACTGCTTGAGGCCAGGGGTTTGAGACCAACCTGGGCAACACAGCAAGACATCTCTACAAAAAATTAAAAAACAATCCAGGGCCAAGCATAGTGGTTCACACCTGTAACACCAGCACTTTGGGAGGCTAAGGAAAGAGGATGACTTGAGCCCAGGAGTCTGTTTGAGACCAGCCTGGACAAGCAGCATAGTGAGACCCTTGTCTCTACAAAAAACACAAAAATTAGCCAAGTCCATCACCTGAGGTCAGGAGTTTGAGATCAGCCTGGCCAACATTGTGAAACCCCATCCCTACTAAAAACACACAAATTTGTTGGGCGTGGTGGTGTGCACCTATAATGCCAGAGGCTGTGGTAGGAGAATCGCTTGAACCTGGGAGGTGGAGGTTGCAGTGAACAGAGATCACACCACTGTACTCCAGACTGGGCGACAGAGTGAGACTGTCTCAAAAAATAAAATAAAATAAACCAGGTCCATGTGGTGGTATATGCCTGTGATCCCAGCTACTCAGGAGACTGAGGTGGGAGGATCACTTGAGCCCAGGGGGTTGAGGCTACAGCTAAGGTAGCCTCACTCAAGGTCACACCACTGCATCCAGCCTGGGTGATAGACCCTGTCTCTAAAAAAAAATTAGCCAAGTGTGGTGGTGTGCACTTATTTCCCAGCTGAGGCAGGAGGATACTTGAACCCAGTAGTTGAAGGCTGCAGTGAACTATGACTGTACCTTGCACTCTAGCCTGAGTGACAGAGCTAGAACATACCTCTTAAAAAACATGGGAAGGACAACAAATTTCAAATTGGTGACTCTGAACTACACCTCCCAGATTCTGACACTAAGCCCCATGAAGTGGGGAGAAACTGTGTCTAAATAAGCCCCTTTCCCCCCCACACCTTGACCCTGGGATTAGAGGATAAAAATGTATTACTGATGGGAGCGCGTAAAAGTGTGAAGAGTGTAGAAGCAGATAAAGGCTTGAAAGACACTCTTTTACCCAATATTCTGGATTGTGGATTAGCAGCATCATGTTTACTTATTCCCTCAGTAACATGAAGAGGAAAAAAATCTAGATTGGTGAATCTGAGAAACACATTTTAAATAATTCAACAACAAAAAATGTCCATGAACACTCATATGCCCAGTCTTTAAATTTTAAAATTTAAATTAATTTAAAACTTGTCAAACACAAACCTTTATGGCAGAACTAGAAGTCTGTTCCCACCAGGCCCTGATACCTGAGAGCAGCCAATCCGGCTCCTTCAAAACTCTGAAGAATTAACTATATCAAGAGTCAATGTTTTTACACATTTCATATTTTTTTCGTTTCTTTTTTTTTTTTTTTTGAGATGAGTCTTTGCCCTTGTTGCCCAGGCTGGAGGGCAATGTTGCTACCTTGGCTCATTGCAGCCTCCGCCTCCCGGGTTCAAGCAATTCTCCTGCCTCAGCCTCCGGAGTAGCTGGGATTACAGGCACCTGCCACCACACCTGACAAATTTTTTCTATTTTTATTAGAGACGAGGTTTCGCCACATTGGTCAGGCTGGTCTCAAACTCCTGACCCCAGGTGATCTGCCCACCTGACCTCCCAAAGTGCTGGGATTACAGGCGTGAGCCACCGTGCCCAACCCATATTCTTTCAAAAATGCTGAAGTTTTTTTTGAAAAAACCATACAAGTCTAAATTAATGTGCCTTTCCCTAGACATCTACTAGCCTTTTGACTAGAAAAACACTGAGTAACTTGGTAATATATTCCAAATATCTCTCTTGACAGTTTTATCACCAAGAATATTAATATGTCAAATAAAAATATAATTCTAATGATATATACCGATTCCCTACAATAATTATTCTGTGATTTACACTCTCTTACCTATAACAAGGTATAAAGTACTCTTTCTAAGATGTTAGAATCCTAGAGTAATCTAAGTTGGTTGCTAAATTTTTTTTTTAAAAGATTATACATGACTTGTTAATGATCACAGACACTTCGTGTGTGACTATAACAAAACTATAATTCTTATTCTTTTTCTATATTCTTATTCTTTCTGTCATCTTTATAATGTGAATAATTTCAAGATAATAAGAACGTATGACTTCAAAATATTTCCTTTGATTAAATTTCTTATTTTCATGATTTTTCAATTCAAAGTTTTCAATGTAATTTATCTTCAGAGATTTCTCAAATATACTGGGGTGGGGGAAGGTTAATGTTTCATTAGTGATCCAAATTCAATAACTACATATATATATGAATTTCTAAAATTGAATTTGGTATTATTTAAAAGGAAGAATTTTTTTTCTAAACCTAACATTTTTTCAGCTTTTAAAAGGAACTGGATCTACTGTCAACAGATGTTAAAAAGCACAGAAGGAACAGACTTTTAGTTTTATACAGATTCAACATATCTTTAAAAAACAATCTCAAAAGATACAAAAGAAATCAATTAGTCAATTTCTACTTGTGGATTTAAAGTGAAGTCTCTCATAAAAATATTTTTATCTTTGTCATATTTTATTATCGAATACAATTTTAAAACCAGATTTAAAACTTAAAATTCCACAAAAAATCATCATAGCCATTTTAGAACCCAGTGGATACAAAGCAAATTAGGTCATCTTATCAATTTGATTACTAAAAAGTTCACTAATTCACAATTAAATCCACAGAAACTGTTAGAAAATGTCTGGCAACACATGAACAGTGAGCAGGGCTGATCAGTTTCTTTGCCATATTTAAAGTTTTCCTGCCTTCAACCAGGAAGGTTTCAATAATGCACTACATATATAGCTTGAGAAAGACTGGTACACAAGGTTAATGCTACATAGGTTAATGCATATGAGAAATATACCTGAAGTTATACTATAGTACCAATATCCTCATTTAAACCACCTTACACCTCACTGTTCTCATTTTGAAACTACTTTACTGAAAACAATGCTCTGATAAACTTTAAATACCATTTTAAAAGATGAGAGGTGTTGTATTAGGCAAGAAACTTCTAATTAGGACAGATAAAACTTCAAAAAAAAAATATATATATATATATATATATATATATATTTCCTTTTTTTAAAGCAAACATACTTAGCAGTCTATAAGCCCAATATTAGTTGGGCAAACTAATATTACAGAAAACACTGATACTAATTTGTCACTGATAAGACTTTTTTCTATTAGTTTGTCTGTCAATCTTTTATTCTCATGTAAAATAAAAATTTGAGCCAACTGTATCATTAAGTGTATGATTTGAGAGCTGAGTAAAAATAAGTCTAATAAATTTCTAATATTACTTTTTATACTTTTTCATCAATATAAGAAATGTCTTTATATAAATATTATAGAAGTACTCCTTTCAATAAATATGAAGTCACATATATTTTTAAATATAAGAAAAAGGTTTCAATAACATGCTATGAATATAAAAGACACAAGTGCTTCAGTCATTTTTCAGATCATATACGATATTTTCCCTTGGAGCAAGTCTTTAAAATTAATTATTAAATAGAAACTCAAATATAATTTTCTATTCACAGCGTGCTATTTATTTAACCTTTTCAAAGTGCAGTTAACATAACAATTTTAAGCTGATTCCCATATTTAAAAACAAGGTCCATTTTAGAAAATGGCACTTACAGATGTGATAATGTAAAATTTTTAAAAATAAGAATTACATCAAGAAAATCATATTGAAAAAGTTTAAGGTTAAAAGTACGTATTTTAATGCCTCTTTTTAAAACCCTCAAATCACACTTTTTAATATCAATTTTGCCAGCACTGTTCATGTTGGCCAGATTTCATGTTGTCCCTAGTTTTCTTTAATAAAATAAAATGAAATGCATACCAGCAGCAACAACAGCTGGAGGAGGCGAGCCTGCCTCACCACCGCTTGTCTGACTCATTGATGCTACAGATGTTTCTCTAGATGGAGGTAATTGTAACTCCTTTGGGAGAAGATCATAGACAGATTCTGTAGGGGGGTGGGAATGAGAAGAGAAAACAATTTTTAAAAGAGATTCAATCAACAATGTACTATAAGCACAAAATGAGTGTATTTTTTCTCTCATGAGGAGAACTGTATTATTCACAAACAATCCCACATAACTAATGTGAAGAGTTATTAGCAGCTGGGCACAGTGGCTCACACTTGTAATCACCACTTTGGGAAGCTAAGGTGGAGAGGATTGCTTGAGGCCAGGAATTCAAGACCAGTCAAGGGCAACATAATGACACCATCTCTACAAAATTTTTTTCAAAAAATTAGCCAGGCAAGATGGTACACACCTGTAGCCCCAACTATTTGGGAGGCTCAGGTGGGAAAATTGCTTGAGGTCAACGCTACAGTGAGCCATGATTGTGCCACTGCACTCTAGCCTGGGTGACAGAGTAAGACCCAGTTTCAAAAAAAAAAAAAAAAAGTGATATATTTTTTCTTTTATTATATAATCTTATTGAACTGAAGAATGAATTTCCCATTAGTTCTGTCCCTGTTATCTTCTTGGCTTTATTTCTTATGTTCAAGATAGTCTCTAGAAAAAGTTATTACAATTGAAAACCGGATAAAAGTAGACAGAATGGGAGAAATGCTAAACAACCCAAGATGGTCCAATATCTTCCTCTGTAGTAGTACAAGTAAAATTTATCATCCTTTACATATGAGATAGCATATACTACTGTGTATCAGCTTTAAATTGGCTTCTCCAGCCAATTAGTATGGTCCTGCTCTTTACCCAACACCCTTGAGCAAATATTTTAATTCAACACTATCATAATTCATTTTTCCCAATTATTAAAATAAAATAATCTTATCAAAGAAAAACTCTGTGGACTGAAGCTTAAAAAAAAAAAGGGCCAGTGTGATGGCTCACGCCTGCAATCCCAGCACTTTGGGAGGCCGAGGCTGGCAGATGAGGTCAAGAGATCGAGACCATCCTGGCCAATATGGTGAAACCCCATCTCTACTAAAAATACAAAAATTAGCTGGGCATGGTGGCACGAGCCTATAGTCCCAGCTACTCAGGAGACTGAGGCAGAAGAATCACTAGAACCCAGGAGGTGGAGGTTGCAGTGAGCCAAGATCGCACCACTGCACTCCAGCCTGGCGACAGAGCAAGACTCCGTCTATTAAAAAAAAAAAAAAGGGAATGTTATGGCTCATGCAAATACTTCTTACTCCTTGAGGCATCTGCAACCCTGGAAAAGCAAAGGTAAACAAAACTCTTAAACTGCATAATACATCAATACCTATATTAGGTTACAATTACTTTTGTATTCCAGATTAAAGAATCCTGTATCTTTTAGAAGTATTTTATAATACTTTAATTGCACATAAAATTATCTCTATTACTTAAAAAAAAAATCCCTTATTGTGGCCAGGCGTGGTGGCTCACACCTGTAATCCCAGCACTCTGGAAGGCTGAGACAGGTGGATCACGAGGTCAAGAGACCAAGACCATGCTGGCCAACATGGTGAAATCCCGTCTCTACTAAAAATACAAAAATTAGCTGGGCGTGGTGGCACATCCCTGTATTCCCAGCTACTCGGGAGGCTGAGGCAGGAGAATCACTTGAATCTGGGAGGCAGAGGTTGCAGTGAGCCAAGATCGTGCCACTGCACTCCAGCCTGGGCGACAGAGAGTCTCAAAAAAAAAAAAAAAAAAAAACCATAAATTATTGATACTGTCATTCAGTCCTAAATTCAATCTAAATTATATGCTTTTACAGTCTCCACTAGCCAATGAAAGCAATCCTGAATAAGAGCATATGTACTTTATTTGAGTTAGGGTCTCACTGTTATCCAAGTTGGAGTACTGAGGCACAATCAAAGCTTACTGCAGCCTCCAACTCCTGAGCTCAAGAGATCCTCCCGCCTCAGCCTCCTGAGAGGCTGAGACCACAAACGTACACCACTACACCTGGCATTTATTTATGTATTTATTTACTTTTTGTAGAGACAGAATCTCCCTTCTGTTGCCCAGGCTGGTCTCAAACTCCTGGACTCAAGCGATCCTCCTGTCTCAGCCTCCCAAAGGGCCTGAATTACAGACGTGAGCTACTGTACCTGGCCCATATGTACTTTAAATCTATGAAAATGACAGTACTAAATAAGTGACAGCTACTTCATATTATGCCCCAGTATCTATTTTTCTTATGTTATCTTTTTTTTTCATACATATAAGGGAAGAATGAAATTCCAGGCTTATAAACACAAGATATAAAGAAACAGAATGGGAAATCCCAAAGAAAAGGAAGCTTCTGAGGAAAGACTTCCTTAGAAAACAAAAGCAAAATCACTTTTAGATGAAACAGAAAGAGAGAGTGAGAGAATATATGGGTATAAGATATATCACAAAGTTTCTTTTGGAGTGATAAAAATGGTAATGGTTACACAACTGTGTACATATTAATAACCACTGAACTGTACCCTCTAAGTGGGTAACCTTTATAGTATGTAAATTATTTATCAATAAAGCCGATTTTTTTTAAAAAAGGAAGACAGTAATAAAAGAAGCACAAGTAAGAATTACACAAGAGCACCAGGGTATTTAACAATGCTCTGATAAACTTCACGGACAAAAACATATCTTTACATAGCTTCTGTATATGAAGAAGGCCAAGCTGCAAACTAATTTATCTTTTAAGGCTCTTCAGAGGATCAGGAAGATAGTTATCCCAAAAAAAATAGTTGCAGGTACAGTTATCCTAAATTCAGTAAAATATGTGATAAAAATCTTTGTAAGTTATTGTAAACAAGATGAAGAAATATAAACTAAATAAAATAGATGATTTCTAAACAACAGCACCCAAAAAATGTATAGGTTCAACCTGGAGGAAGGTGGTTATTATATCAACAACTTGAACAAATATATTGAATTTTCAAATGATAGAGTAAGCTTAAAAGGGATCAAATCTTATGTCATAATTCATCACAGATCATGAAAGACTGGAATATCTGCCCAAAGGAATAAGGTGAAACTTAACAAGGATGAATGTAACAGCTGGTAAAATCTGCTCTTGTGCAACAAACTTACATGTACTCACTCTATTTCTCTCTCTCTCTCTTTTTTAATCTAGAAGTGATTTTACTTTTTTGTTCTAAGAACTCTTTCTCCAGTCTGCCAAGACTAGGGTCATTATTTTCTTTTTATTTATTTATTTTTTCAGACAGGGTCACACTCTTGTCACCCAGGCTAGAATGCAGTGGTGTGATCATGGCTCACTGCAGCCTTGACCTCTTGCTCAGGCCTCCCACCTCTGCCTCCTGAGTAGCTGGGACTACAGGTGCATACCACCACGACCATCTACGTTTTAAATTTTTTTGTAGAGACGAGGTCTTGCTATGTTGGCCAGGCTGGTCCTGAACTCCTGGGCTCAAGCAATCTTCCTGCCTTGACCTTCCAAAGTGCTAGAATTACAGGCGTGAGCCACCGTGCCTGACCTGATTATTTTCTTATATATTTTTCTATTAATGCTGCTAACAATGTCAATAATGTGTAATCAACTCACCTAATAGTTCATTATAAATTTTAGTTGACCAAAATGCCAAGATAAGTGCACTGCTTAGGTATCCATGCAGTAGAATTAGGCAAGTGCAATACAATAACTCCATTAACATAAATTATTAATATGTATATAAGAAAAGTAGCTAAGCAGAAAGGGAAGCAAGTTCAGAAAATCAAGAATCTGTCTTATGCTGGTGTATTAGCATAGAGCCCAGGGCAACTGGAAAAAGGAAACAGAGAAATGAAATCAACATTTTCAGATATTGAAAATAAATTAATGCTTCGCAATGTTGGGTGGAAAGGCAAACAATGTGAAAATACACTGACTGGCTGGCTTGTTTGATCATTCTGTAAACTCTAATCGATCCATTTATGTCATTGATTATTTCTGGGTTAATTCAATCTTTTATGATTCAACATTGTCTATAATAGGATGGAAGAATTTCACTACAGTGTGTCAAATTTAAAGTAGACAGAAATCCTATTCTGAAGCACAGGACAGTGAAAGAGAAGAAAAAAATTGGTAATTTAATCCGGCAATTTAACTTTTTTGTTGGTTTGTTTCTTCTCAGTTGGGTACTCTATGTCCAAATGGCTGATCACCCAAATCCCCTTCTCTACTGCTTTACTGTTACTGGTCATTCCAGGAAGAGATGAAAAGACCTCATAAGAGTGCAGGGAGACAAACCACAGGAAACAGCTGGGAAAAGATATGTTCTTCATGGTGTTCTCACGCAGCAAAATAACAACAGTAATAACACTATTACAGCTACTATTTATTGAGCACTTTGTGGGGGACAGGCTCAGTATATCAATTTTCTCATTTAACCTGAAAACAATCCCATGAGGTAGCTTTTATCAATAAAGAATTTGATACCCGTATGACAGTAAAAAAGACAAACACATGATAAAAGAAAGAAATGATAAAGTTTAGGACAGTGGCTTCCTTTGATGGGAGACAAGGAAAAACGGAAATAAGCAGAGCTGCACACTGGGTTCACAGGTGTTCTTTTTACTAAAATATGTAACCAAATCAAGTACAATAAAATTAGGGCTATACAAGGATAGTGCATAGCCTCACAGAGATGCTACAAGGCTTAAGTAAGATGATCTCTTAAAAAGGATTCTAAGTTCTTATTCTTTCTTAGAATTTTCATCCCTACCTCACCCTTGTTGACCTAAGAGCTGGCATTTGGTATTCAACTGCTTTGGGGTCAGAGAGTAAAAATCAAAATTGTCAGGAAGTCCATCTACTTTATGACTTTTCTCAAGACTGTCTTATTTACTTTTGAGTAGTAAAATAAAGTACAAATAATACTACTGACTTACACATATACAGAGATGAACAGAGGAAAAAAGTTCTGTAAATAAGATGTTCAGTTGTCAAGTAAGCAGCTAAAGAGAAATATCTGTGGAAAAAAGAATGCTCCTTTGTGTTGGGAGTGTTTTAAAAATTTACCAAGAAGTAAACTAATGCTCAGAACAGATATTACTCAAACAATGAATGCTCTGATATAAAATATAAACATAATCCTGAAAAATCCATTTTAAAACATTTTAATCTTGTTTTAAATATTAGATTTTACTTTTAAAAAACTCTAAACGTGAAGCTACTCTAGGAATCTGAGTTTAAAAAAAAAACCTTCAAAAAATGGTTTGGGAATGAATTGCCTTATTCTTCCATTCTCCATTAACTACCTCAATCAGCTGGTAAATGCCAAGGCTATAATTTCACATTAGACACTCTAAAACAAAATGTCTGGCATCTCCAATGTGCCAACATAGTTCTGCATTGAAGAGAGACAGCATTCATTTTGTTAAAAACACTTCAAGCTTGACAGTCATCATACTTGGCGTCTCTACTGGAAAAAATGTACTGGCTGCAGGTCCATTGGATATTTAGTTACTAAAAGAGTATTCAGTCCAAGAACAACTGGTAGGTGATGCTCTGTTTTAACAAATTTTTCTCACTTTCTAAGTTTAAGCCAATTTATTAGTCTGCTGCCATGTATTTATTCATATCACTTCCTCCAGACTGTATTTCATTATTGTTTTCCTAAAACAATCTAGTGTTTTAAAGTCATTTTAAATAATATACAGCAGCATAAATTACATCAATTTGGGGAATAAGAAAACTAGCTTGAGTTCCACAGATGATATAGCACACCCATATATTTTTTTTCCACTAGGTATTATTTTTCACTTCAAAACTTTAAAATTATATTTGGCCAGGCACAGTGACTCATGCCTGTAATCCAGGCACTTTGGGAGGCCAAAGTGGGAGGATCACTTGAGTCCAGGAGTTTGAGACCAGCCTAGGCAACACAACGAGACTTTGTCTTTACAAAAAATATAAAAATTAGCCAGGCGAGGTGGTACAAGCCTATAGTTCCAGCTACTCGGGAGGCTAAGGTGGGAGGACTGCTTGAGCCCAGGAGGTCAAGGCTGCAGTAAGCCATGACTGTGCCACTGTACTCCAGCCTGGGTGACAGAGCAAGACCCAGTCTCAAAAAAAAAAAAAAAAAAAAAATTGTTTTCTAAATAACCTCTTAGCAAGAAGACAGAATGGAATATACCAATCACCCACCTATTCTGATTATCTACATTTTAAATTTCTTTTTTGTTTTCTGAAGAAATTACTTGAGTCTATCCTAGAAGGAACAAAACTCTCAGGTCATCAAGGATCCACACACCACTGAGTAAACCATTTATGATTTATTTATAATGTTTAGATACCTTACAAAGCATGTGAGGCCTTGGAGCCTGAGCAGAATAAGGAAGGCATCTGTATGAATTGCCTTATTCTTCCATTCTCCATTAACTGCCTCAATCAACTGGTAAATCCCAAGGCTGTAATTTCACATTAGACACTCTAAAACAAAATGCCTGGCATCTCCAGTGTGCCAACATAGTTCTGCATTGAAGAGAGACAGCACTCATTTTGTTAAAGACATCTGCTTTCCTAAAGTAGGAAAGCAGATGACTGACTAGAGTAAAAAGGGCATTTCCATACATGGGCAGCCCAGCATGGGGTATTGGAGTTCAAATGGGGTAGGGAAGACATCTATAGGGGTTGAGGAAGCAGGAGCAAATGGCAGTTTTAGGCAGGGTATCAAAATTCTAGCAGGATGAGTAAGATAGGAGGCTATGTACCTAGTAAGTCTGCCCAAAGTGGGGGAGTAAGAAATCAAGTAGAGTCAGGAGGGTGTTCACAGGTGAGCAGGAGGACAGCCCTGGGTATTAAGAGCATCCATGTAGGAGGCAAGCTATGAGAGGCCATAATTAAAGTAATTAGGGTATCAATGTGTCAGAAAGTGGGAGGCAGTGGCAATGAGAGATTGGTTACAAGAGGAGATTGATCAAATAAGTAAATATAATAAGATGAAAGGAAATCAAGTTTCTCAATGTCAAAGAGTGAGTTACAAACATAGGGAGAAAAGGAGGAGGAACCCTATGGTATTGCATTGCAACTGGAGGTATTAATGTGAACTCAACAGTCAATATGTATAGACAGAAAAATACAGACATAAATATATGTGTGCGTGTGTGTGTATATATATATATATATACACACACGTGTGTGTGTACATGCATATATATATACACACACGTGTGTGTGTACATGCATATAAATATACATATATTCCCCAGGTTCTGTCCTCTGAAAGGTCCTAGGAGGAGTGGCACCCCAAAAGTAACAGGACTTTTCAGAGAAATAGGTAGTATCAGGGCTGTGATAGGCAAAACACAAGAAGATGATCCTGGAATGTCTTGTTTTGTTAAAGGTAAGAAAGTACTCAAAGAATTATGGGGGTATACCAAAAAGACACAAAAGACAGCATGGGTCAGGCACGGTGGCTTGTAATCCAGCATTTTGGGAGGCCGAGGCAGGTGGATCACCTGAGGTCAGGAGTTCAAAAGCAGCTGGGCCAACCATGCGCCTGTAATCCCAGCTACTTGGGAGCCTGAGGCAGGAGAATGGCTTGAACCCAGGAGGACGAGGTTGCAGTAAGCCAAGATCACATCACTGCACTCCAGCCTGGGTGACAGAGCGAGACTCCATCTCAAAAAAAAAAAAAAAAACTTAGCTGAGCATGGTGGGGTGTGCCTGTAGTCCCAGGTACTTGGGAGGCTGAGGCATGAGAATTGCTTGAAGCTGGGAGGACGAGCCTATAGTGAGCTGAGATTGCGCCATTGCACTCTAGCCTGGCTGACAGAGCGAGACTATGTCTCAAAAAAAAAAAAAAGAAAAAGAAAACTGTGAAAGTCCAGGAAATACCAAGGAATGATTTCAGATTGAGGGAAACTAAAGAGTTATGACATATAATTCTAAACTGGATCCTTTTGCTATACAGGAAATTATCAAGACAATTTGCAAAAGCTGAATAGGATCTGAGGACTACGTGAAAAAAAATGTATTAATGTTAATTTTTATTTTGGTAGCTATATTGCAATTATGTAAGGGAATAATTCTTATTTGTTGGAATAAGGTACTGGGAGGCAGCAAGGAACCATGTCAGCAACTTATTCTCAAATGATTCATAAAAAAAATTATTTGCACTATATTCACAACTTTTTTTTTTTTTGAGACAGAGTCTCGCTCTGTCGCCAGGCTGGAGTGCAGTGGCACGATATCGGCTCACTGCAACCTCTGCCTCCCGGGTTCAAGCAACTCCCTGCCTCAGCCTCCTGAGTAGCTGAAATTACAGGCACAGCACCACCATAACCAGCTAATTTTTGTATTTTTAGTAGAGACGGGGTTTCACCATCTTGACTAGTCTGGTCTTGAACTCCTGACGTCATGATCCACCTGCCTTGGCCTCTCAAAGTGCTGGGATTACAGGCATAAGCCACCGCGCTCAACCCATTCACAACTCTCCTGTCAGTTCAAGATTGTTCCAAAAAGTGCATACAGACATACGTTTCATTAGGAATTTATTAACTACTAAGGATTCAAAAAAATTCAGCTATGTAACCGTAGTTTCACACTGTAAGATCTTAATTTGCAAATAAATGAATCTATCAGAGTAAACAAACTTATTTCATGTCTTCATTTTTAGATATCAGTTTAGATATTTTAGATATCGAAAACCAATCTAGGGCCAGGGATGGTGGCTCATGCCTGTAAGACCCAGCAGGAGGACTACTTGAGCCCAGGATGTCAAGGCTGTAGTGAGCTGTAATTGTCCACTGCATTCTAGGCTGGATGACAGAGCAAGACCTTGTCTCAAAAGAGGGAAAAAAAAAAAGAAGAAAGAGAGAAAAGAAAAGACCAATCTACATTGCTCTCCCTCACTTTGCTACTTTCTGTTTAAAATCAAACAAAACCAAACATTTTGGTTGAAAAAGGCAACAGAATCTTGGTTACAAAATATACCATGAGTTTTCTCTTGGTCATATAATTACTTGTTTCACACCTTATTTGCAATCACAGGGGCTAGGTATTTTTGTCTATGCCAGCTCCTCTTCACTATCACCTTCAACCTGACAGAGCAGTAATTAAACATTCATTCAACATTTATTTAGCACCTACACTGATTTGGGGGCACAATACAAAAGAAAATCACCCATAAGCAATTCACAGTCTAGAGATAATAAAATGAGTCAAGTTTAAAATAATGCAATATGTGCTTTAATAAAAGTATGAAGTGTTAGGCAACTGGAGAAGAGGGAATCGTTAATGTTATCTGTGGAGGATCTGAGGTGTCAGAGAGGATGTAATACCTGAAGTCAATCATGAATACTGAAATGGGTACTTAGCAAACAGATTTGGGAAAAGGAAGGAGAAACTATAAAAGCAAACCTGAACAAAAGAGTATTTTCATCTCAGTTTTTTAAGTAACTCAGTTACTCAGAACACAGAAGTTACAAGCAGTAACATGAAATGAAGCTACTAAAGCCAGGGTGAAGCCAGATTCTGACGGGGCTTGTGTATCATGCTCAGCAGTAAGGATTTTATCCCTCAGCACATAGGAAGCCTTTGAGGGTTTTAAGCAAAGAAATGATAAACTCAAATATATATTTGAGGAAGATCATCCTACCAGGAATACAGAGAATAGATTAGGTCCTAGAGATGGAGATGAATAAGGTTTTTACAATAACAGCCTGAGCAAGAAATAATGAAATCTTGAACCAAGGAAGTGGCGGTCAAAACAGTGAATAGGCTATGAATTTAAAGCTGTTTAAATGGATGAATTAAAATGGATGACTGGCTACAGAGGGGAAGGGAGAGGGGAAAAAAGAGAGTTCCAAATAGCTCATAGGAACTCTGGCTTGGGAAAATTGATGAAAGGTGGTGTTATTTCCCATGATAGAGAATGTAAGAGTTAAGAGTAAACCTGGAAAGAGGAGAATTCAGTTTTAAATGAATTTGAGATGCCTGTGGGGCATCACAGTGAATACGTAAACAGGAGAGAGGTCTAGCAATTGATGTTACTGGACACACAGCCTGCTTTACTTTCGTTTTTTATATCAAATCTGTACTAGAACTAGATTAACTTTTTAAAATCTAGTTTTGTCATGCAGGCTGGAGTGTAGTGGCATGTTCACAGCTCACTGCAGCCTTAAGCTCCCGGGCCTAAACTGATCCTCCTACCTCAGCCTCCCGAGTAACTGGGACCACAGGTGTGTGCCACTATGCTGAGCTAGGTTTTTGGTGTGTGTGTGTGGGGGGTGTGTGTGGATGTGGGTGTGTGTGTGGGTGTGTGTGTTTTGTAGAGACAGGGTCTCCTTATGTTGTCCAGGCTGGTCTCAAATTCTTGGGCTCAAGTGGTCCTCCCACCTCAATCTCCCAAAGTGCTGGGATTATAGGCATGAACCACTGTGCCCGGCCTAGATTAATGTACTCAGAGTTATTGCTTGCTTTTAAAATACAGACATGTAAGAAATAAAAATTCAACTTGCCTATGATCTCATCAAAGATAACTATTAAAACAATAGTACACTTATGCTTCCTTCCCATATTTTAATGCAAACTTTTTAAAAGTTGAATAATGTACATAAACAATATTGAATTTTCACTGAATATAACATTAATTTCCTACATATACCATTTCTTTGATACCTCTCAGGTTGTTACAAATCATCTTTATATCTCTTTCCTACTTCTCCAAATGGGTTGAAAACCCTTCATGGACCAAAACTATGCCATGTCTTCTCTGACTAAGGTTCAGCAGTGCTCTACTTACAATGGATACTCAAGGTTTGTTGATGAGGTTATCAAAATATTAAGGAAAGCTACTGGGTAATAATTCTAAGCTATAAAAAAAGCTTCAGGAAAATTTCTAATTTTAATATTATTTCAGAAACACTGCTAATAAATAATAGAGGTAATAAATTAATGTTTGAGTGGTGAAGAAACAACATTGTACCTGCTATAAAATGCAGCACAGCTCAGTAAATATTCTCATCCATTTATTCATGTACTCATTCACTGAACAAGTATTTATGGACTGCCTATGCCAGGCACTGTTTCAGGTTCTGGGGATACATCAACAACAAAACAGACAGCAATCTGTCTTCATGGACCTTCCATTCTAATAAACTTAAATTACAGTGACTGTCTGCTTGTCCACTGCTATAGACTGAGTGTTTGTATCCTGCCAAAATTCATGGTGGAACCTAAAATCCAGTGTAATAGTATTAAGAGGTGGGGCCATTTAGGAAGTAAGTAATGAGGGCTTTGCTCTCCCAAAATGGAATGAATACCCTTATAAAAGAGATTGAAGGACGCTGCCTTGGCCCTTTCACCATGTGGACACACAGTAAGAAGGTGTCATCTTCAAAGCAGAGAGCAAATCCTCAGCAGACACAGAGTCTGTTGGTGCCTTTACCTTGGACTTCCCAGACTCTAGACTACAGACTGCGAGCAGTACCTTTTTATTGTTTATAAATTACCTAGCCTAAGGTATTTTGTTACAGGTGACAAACAGACTAAGACATCTGCTAAAGAGAAAAGGAGACTCCAGTTTCCTCCAATTTTCTACCCTTACTAAACTCACATTTAACTGTTACCACTAAAATAAGCTCATTTCTGGAATGTTAGCAGTAGAAAAATGTCAACATGCATTCATTTTAAAATTTAAAATACATACTTAAAAAACAGAATTTTGCTGAGTGCTTATAAAACCAATACTGAATAGAGATCTGTTCCTTGGCTATTAACAGCTAACCATATTACATAACCATATATTTAACAGCCATTCCTTTCTAAACTAATCATGTCCTTGTAAACATACATAATAATCTATCAATTAAAAGAAACAAGCGGAATTACAATTTATATTATTTTAATCTTGAAAAGACAGTCTAATATTAAATTCACAAGGTAAGAAGAGCATTTTCAAAAATAAGAAAAAACTAATTTTGTCACCATTCATTCATTTTGTGTGCATAGGTACACACACAGTAAATCACATGTACACAGAAACCCAAGTCTGTTCCCAAAAAGCTTTTAGTCCAGTGAGGTTGACTGAAAGCACATAAATAGCCAATCAAAACTGCATCAAGACACAGGAGCTACAAGGGAAAAAAGGTAGTAGAAGAGAAGAAATATATAGAGGGCAATGCCAGAATGGTATGAATGTAGTTTTAAGGAATTAATCTAAAATTCACATTAAAAACATAGAATTTTAGAGGTAGAAGTTGTGAAAGTAGTTGGTGTAACCCTCAGTTTTTACAGAGAAGAAATTATGTTCCAATTAGGTTACGACTTGCTTTGTAGAGCCAAGACTAGTTAAAGCTGGGTCCCAGGCAGGAGAATAGCTGGCTGAAAGATAAATTATTTCCCCAGTATTCCTGTCTATGCAATTAGAATAACACTGAGGTTAGGAATGCCATCTATTTTACTTACTATATTATGGAGCCTGGTACATAATGGGCATTTCAATAATGTGCTTCATGAATAAACAAATGAATAAGCAAGTCATCTGCCTTAAGTGATTCTACCCAAACAATTCTAAAACATAAATTCCTGTTTTTATACCATAATCTTAGAGAGGAAAAACAAAAATATTAAACAAAAACCAAAAAAACTCATCTTGTTTTCCTATCATTACCAGAATATCCTACTACCCGAACTAAAAATGTCATCTTCCTATGACATATTTAATCCAAATACTCTGTCCTCTCACGTCCTATCTTCCAACTTCTACATCATTATCATCTAAATCACCAATTTTCTGATTAACAAAAATAACTTTTCGTATCACAGAGTCTTCACTTTCAGTTATTTTTAAAGCCTTAAAAAGTTAGTTTTCCTTTTTTCTACTTATACAACACAATTTTTTTCCCTTCTTTGAGCCAACACTGAAGAAATCAACAAGGCATTCGCTCTATCTGTCTCTTTCTTTTCTCAGATACAGTCTCACTCTGTTGTCCAGATTGGAGTAAAGTGGTACCATCATGACTCACTGCAGCCTCAACCTCGCAGGCTCAAGTGATCCTCTCACTTCAATGTCCCAAGTACGCTGGGGTTACAGGCTCATGCCACCACACCTGGCTAATATTTTCTTTTTTTAAAGTACAGATAGGGTCTCACCATGTTGTCCAGCCTGATATTGAACTCCTGGGCTCAAGTGATTCTCCCACCTTGGCCTCTCAAAATGCCAGTTATTATAGGCGTGAAGTACTGCACCTGGCCCCACTTTGTCTTTTCTACTCTATACAAAGACTATCACCCACAAGCAGAAGTATTCAGACTTCATACTTTGAGCTATAAGCTGATGTTTACAGAGATAAAAAATAAGTGTCTACCATGAGTGACAACGAACAACGACCAAATTCATTACTTCTACCTCTTAATTTAATTTTTTCCATTTTAACTTTTGTTTCCCTTACTCCCTGTACAAATGCCTCTAATTTAAGACTGGTTTTCAAAAGGGAATATCAGAATTGCATGTCGAAATAAGTTTTGTTTTTTTTTTAATCTGAATGAAGATGCCTGGGATTTCATCACAGGCCTACTACTGAATAAGGGTTTACAGGGAATAAGATCACAGAATGTGTATGTGTATAAAGCTTCGCAAATGACTGGCTAACAGCCATTCCTCTGAAGCATGAAATTCAGCTGGAATGAAAATGGACTGGCTGGTGTGTACTACCTCTTTAAACACTGTTAGTTAATTTATCTTTTTTCTGAAGAATCTAGGAAAAAACAGCAACCAAAGAGCTGAACTACCTTCTTCAGTGGATTAGATACTAAATTATTAAACCTAGAGGAAAAACCAATTATACTTACATAACAAAAAGGAGAAATAAATGTTGTGTATTTTTCCTGACTAAAATGACAACTAGTGTTTCACACTGTGGTGGATAATTTTCAGTATTTAATACTTAGATTTGATACAAGTAGACTTGAATAATATCTAAAATAGTGAAACAAATTAGCAGAGCTCATGTTATTTGAGCCTGAGAGAAATTATCAAGAATTATAGATATTGGATGATATCAAGAATCATCCACCTGGCTATTCTCTAAACAAATCATATTTGTTCTATAAAAGTTTAATACATTGTTTCTTGCCAAAAAAGAATACTTTGATTGTGCTATATTAACCAGAGGTCAGTTTACTGATGGAAAAGGCCATTAAAAAAACTTTTTTTAAGAGACTAGGTCTCACTCTGTCACCCAATGACATAATCACAGCTCATTGCAGCCTTAACCTCCTGGACTCAAACAATCCTCCCAACTTAGCCTCCCCAGTAGCCAGGACTATAGGCAAATGCCACCACGACTGCTAATTTTTGTATTATTTTGTAGGGACTGGGTTTTACCATGTTGCCCAGGCTGTTCTAGAAAGCTGGGGCTCAAGCGATCCACTGCCTCAAGCTCCCAAAGTGCTGGGATTACAGGTGTGAGCCACTGTGCCTAGCCACAAGGCAATTTTTTAAAAAATGAATTGTGATAATGCTTTTCAATTGTCATTTTACAATAGCAAACGAAAAGGTAGCTTGTGCAGTCCTTTGCGCCAGAATGTGGTCCATAAATAGAAACAGAGAAACAGTTCTAGACAACTGAAAATTGTTCTAAAAATAAATAACTGAAATATCATGACTTAAAGTTTACAAGATATTTTTATATGCACAATCATAATATTGATATTTGTGAAAAGTGCTTTGACATAAAGTATACATAAACAAAAATGGATAATTATTACTAATCTTTTCTTTTCTTTTTTTTTTTTAAGACGGGGTTTCACCATGTTGGTCAGGCTGGTCTTAAACTCCCGACCTCAGGTGATCCGCCCGCCTTGGCCTCCCAAAGTGCTTGGATTACAGGCATGAGCCACCACGCCCGGCCACTAATCTTATAGGTCATAATTTCAGAACTGACTTTTTTATTAGTGTTTTAACTTTTTTCTTTTTTTAAAGTGTCTAAGTCTTGGCTCTGTTGTCCAAGCTGAAGTACAGTGGTGTGATCATGGTTTACTGCAGTCTCAAACTCGTGGGCTCAAGTGATCCTCCCGCCTTAGTCTCTCAAAAAGCTGGGATTACAGCGGTGAGTCACTGCACCCAGCCAGTTTTAACTTTTTATTAAAGAATGACATACACTTCACATGTAGTAAAGTGTACAAATCTTAAGTCTTGAGCTTGTGGAATTTTACAAAGTGGACATACCCATAACCACCACCCAGCCAATTAAGCATCCCTCCACATGCTTCCCCCCTTACAAAAGTGACCCATCTTCTGGCTTTTAACACAGTAGATTATAGTTTTGCGTGTTTTTAGATTTTATATAAAAGAAATCAGACAGGATATGGGTGCAGACCAAAAAACAGCCCAGCTCACTGCAACCTCTGCCTCCCAGGCTCAAGCCATCCTCCTACCTCAGCCTCCTGAGTAACTGGGACCACAGGCACGCATCACCATGCCTGGCTAACTTTTGTATTTTTTTTAGAGACCAGGGTCTTACTTTGTTGCCCAGTCTGGTCTCGAACTCCTGAGCTTAAGTGATCTGCCTACCTCCCAAAGTGCTGAGATTACAAGCATGAGCCACTGTGCCTGGCTGATAAGTTCTATTTTAACTCCAGCAATGCACGATATAAATGAAAAACTTGAAGAGGATTTAGAGGGCTATGATAAATATAAACACTACAAATTAAAATCTATGAGAAAAAATTAAAAGAATCATAAAAGTTTCAGTTGTAATGTTCTACTATATGAAGACTTCTATTTTAATATTTGTACACTTATTTAGGTTATAAAAGTGATAGACAAAAAGGATGTATAAAGGATTTAAGGGAGATATAAAGGTGATATATCATAAAAATTCAGAAACTTTTTACAAGTGTAAAACAGAAAATAAAAAGTCACTTCAAATCCCAATTCCCATAGATCACCATTCTAACATTTTAGTCTATTTTCTATGGGCCTTATTTTTAAGAAAACAAAACTGGAACCATAATTTTATATGTTTCTTTAAAAAATGTAAGATATAATCATGAATATTTTCTGCTATCATTAAATGTTCTTTGAATACACGTAACATGATTTATAATAACACATATTTATTTAATAAACATAATTTATAATAGGAACATAGGATTTCATTTATGAAGGTTTGTTAAACAAAAGATAACCAAAGCCAGGCACAGTGGTGCATGCCTGTAATCCCAGCACTTTGTGAGGCCAAGGTGGGTGGATTGCTTGAGCTCAGGAATTCAAGACTAACCTGGGCAATGTTGCAAAACCTCATCAATACAAAAAAATTAGCTGAGCACAGTGGTGCACGAATGTAGTCCCAACTACTTGGGAGGCTGAGGTAGGAGGACTGCTTGAGCCCAAGTAGGTCAAGGCTGCAGTGAGCCAAGATCGTGCCACTGCACTCCAGCCTAGGCTGGAAAATCTTTTCTCATAGATTTTGAGAGTAAGAGCCTGTCTCAAAAGAAAAAAAAAAAGGCCAGGCACGGTGGCTCATGCCTGTAATCCCAGCACTTTGGAAGGCCGAGGCAGGAGGATTACCTGAGATCAGGAGTTTGAGACCAGCCTGACCAACATGGAGAAACCCCGTCTCTACTAAAAATACAAAAAATTAGTGGGGCGTTGTGGTGCATGCCTGTAATCCCAGCTACTAAGTAGGCTGAGGCAGGAGAATCACTTGAACCTGGGAGGCGGAGGTTGCAGTGAGCCAAGATGGTACCATTGCACTCCAGCCCGGGTAACAAGAGCAAAACTCCATCTCAAAAAAAAAAAGATGATAACCAGTATTCTCTACTTTCCCTTAACCTAGAAAAGGAAAATAACATTAAACTGTACCATGAAAGATTTCAAGTAGCTAGAATTTTTTTTTTTTTAATAAAAAATTTTACTAATAAAATAAAGACAGGGTTTCACCATGTTGGTCAGGCTGGTCTTGAACTCCCGACCTCAGGTGATCCGCTCGCCTTGGCCTCCCAAGTGCTTCGATTACAGGCGTGAGCCACCACGCCTCGCCAAAAATTTTTAAATAATGATTATTTCACCTCAGTTATAGATTTCTCCTCCAATGAAAAAAGTCTTTATGCTGTCAGTGTTCTTTATTTAACAGACTGGAAAACTGGTTTAAAGCTATACAACTAAATTAAGTAGCAGAGCAAAGATCTGAATCCAAATCTGGGTTTTGACTCCAAAGCCTATCACTTAACCTCAACACTATAGATTACAGGATAGTTTGGGGTTGGTCTTATCTAATATGTAGGTGGTCTTATCTAATAATATGCAGGTAGTCTTATTTATCTGGATCCATTCTCAAGAGAAAAGCTAAAAGAATGCAAGTCTGAAGGATTCACCTTGAAACATGACAGCAGAAGAAATTTAGAAATAAAAGAGAAATTTAAGTACTTAGAACAGTACTCATCATATAGAAAACGCTACGTAAGTATTACCTATTATTACTCACAAGAAATTACCATACCAGTACAGGGGGGAAATCATTTGTACTATGTTCATTACGATGACTTATAATAGTTTAAACATAAAATGGGCCAGGTGCAGTGGCTCATGCCTATAATCCCACCACTTTGGGAGGCCGAGGTGGGCGGATCACAAGGTCAGGAGATCAAGACCATCCTGGCTGACATGGTAAAACCCCATCTCTACTAAAAATACAAAAATTAGCTGGGTGTGGTGGTGCATGCCTATAGTCTCAGCTATTCAGGGGGCTGAGGCAGAAGAATCGCTTGAACGCAGGAGACAGAGGTTGCAGTGAGCCGAGATCGTGCCACTGCACTCCAGCCTGGCAACAACGTGAGACTCCGTCTCAAAAAATAAATTAAAAAAATAAAATGAAATAATAGTGCATCACCAAAGGATTGGCTAATTAACTAAATTTTGTTATTTAAACCACATTGGTTGGCACAGTAACTCCCACCTGTAATTCTAGAACTTTGGGAGGCTGAGGCAGGAGGATCACTTGAGCCCAGGACTTTGAGACCAGCCTCGGCAACATAGAGAGACCCTGTCTCTACAAAAATATTTTTAAAAAATATTAGCCAAGTGTGGTGGTGCATACCTATTGTCCCAGTTACTTGAGAGGCTAAGGTTGGAGAATCACTTGAGCCCAGGAGGTCAAGGCTGCAGTGAGCTGTGATTGTGCCACTGCACTCCAGCCTGGGCAATAGAGACTCTGTCTCAAAAATAAATAAATAAATAACCATGTAATACTTTGCAGCTATCACAAATTATATCTATATTTAATAACATCAGTAGGCAAATAAAACAGATGTATAATCCCACTCACGCAGAAATGTATAAATAAATAGATGTGTATACATATACAGAGATGCCTGAAAGAAGAATCACCAATATATTAACATATGTAGATATGGCAGGACTGCATGTGATTTGTCCTTCTTTTGTCATTTTCCATATTTAAAAAAATATGTAAGTGCTTGTGTGTGTGTGTGCGTAAATTCTAATGGATTAAACATAACGCAGCAGTAGCAGGGAAAAGTACAAAATTAAAAGAGAAAAGACCAATGGGAGACACTTCAAGGAAAAGATGAAGCCTGAGCTTATGTCTTGAAGAATTCCTTTACCCCCTCCCTATTATTTTTCTATCATATTCATCCTGTTAATCATGCCCAATCTGGAATGACCTTAACCACTCATCTTCAACATTCCTGAACCACAGCTTCTCAGTTTTGACAGAGAAAAATCAAAACATATGGACCAGTACCACTATGAATACAAGATCTTCCTCAAAGTAGCTCAGGAGCCTTTCTTTTTTTTTTCTTTTTTTTTTTTTTTTTTTTAATATTCCTCATCAGCTTTACTCCCCAGTTCTTCAAGATGATTCTTAAGGCTATGTCCTGTATCTATCATTCTTAGCAAATGACTGTTTATTTCTCCACAGAAAATTTATAGGACATAAATTTCCCATACTTCTTTCTCAGATAAAAATTATCCTTACCTCTTTGGGCTCAAGAAAGGAAGCAACCATGTGTACTACATCCCTTTTTCGTCATTGCTCCTCCAAAACTTCCCTCTATTAATAATTCCTGTCCTTTCAACTTCCTCATTTCACAGGATTCCTATTCTTATTTATATGCCTTTTCAGTTTCCACCCTCTCCTTCCCCTCACAACTATTTTTGATTAGTACTATAGTTGTCTTCCTAGCTGCCTCCACTTCCTCTATTCACATTTATTACTCAACCAACTACTACTTGGCTTCTGTTCCGACCACTCCCCGTTCAAACTGCTCAGTTATCAATAAACTCCTAATTGATTTATTTCCAACTTCTGACACAAGTGACTACTCCTGCTTTCAGGAGTTCCTGTTTATTTTCTTCCTTTGTTGGCTTCTCTTTAGTCTACTCCTCTCTTCGTGTCCCTGAAATATCTTGTTTATTTCCTGGAGAAATTAAGCCTGTCTTTTTCTTTCTCACTTTTCCAATCCAGAATTCCGCCACTTCTTAACAACCTCCACTACTACAATCCTGATCTAATCATCTCCACCTGAACTACTTCAACTGATTGACTTCCTTTTTACTCTTACATTTTATCTACACTGTAGCCAGAATAATTTATTAAAAACCTAATTCAGACAACATCACTCCTCAGCATCCATCTTAGCATAAAATTCAAAGTCCTTATATGATCTAGCACCTTATTATCTCTCTTCCTTTCTCTCCTACAACTCTCCTCCTTTTCCACTCTGCTCCAGGTGTACTGCCCTTATTGCTACTTCTTGAACACAACAAGTACTTTCTCAGCCTTGATGTCTTTGTACTCGCCATCTCCTCCACCTGGAAAACTCTTTCCACGAATATCTCCATTGCTTACTCCTTCAATTCCCTTAGGTGTCTGTTCAAATGAGGCTCAAAAAGCACCACAATCATGCTCTACAATATAGTACCCCCATCATTTTCTTATCCCCCCTTAATCTTGTTTTGTTTTTTTCACTCCCAACTTTTATTCTTTTTGAGACGGAGTCTTGCTCCTTCGCCCAGGCTGGAGGGCAGTGGCGCAATGTCGGCTCACTGCAACATTCACCTCCTGGATTCAAGGGATTCTCTGCCTCAGCCTCCCAAGTAGCTGGGATTACAGGCATGCACCACCATGCCCGGCTAATTTTTGTATTTTTAGTAGAGACAGGATTTCACCATGTTGCACAGGCTAGTCTCTAACTCCTGACCTCAGGTGATCCTCCCGCCTTGCCCTCCCAAAGTGCTGGGATTGCAGGCGTGAGCCACTGCACCTGGGACATTTTTTGAGATATAATTCAGATGACATAAAGTTTCACCCTTTAAAGTGCACGATTCAGTGGGTTTTAGTATAGACCCAAAGTTGTGTAGTCATTACTACTAATTCCAGAACATTTTCATCTCCTCAAAAAGAAAAGCCATCCCCATTAGCAGTCATTCTTCACCCCTCATTCCTTGATCCCTGGCAACCACTAATTTATTTTCTGTTTCTATGGACTTGCCAATTCCCATACCCTGACATTTTTATAATCATTTGTTTAATGTCTGTTTCCAGTTCCTAATATGAACTGGTGAGGAAAGGACTTTATTTTCTTTACTTTTTGTATTCCCAGCACATAGCTTAGTGCTTGGTGCACAGCAGGTGTTCAATATTCCATAAGCATCTCAATTTCAACGTATCCCAAATTGAACTCATTATCTTCTACTGTTTATTTTTTATCATAAAACAATTATTTTACTATGTTGATATTGTGTGCCTGTCTTCCCTATTAACAATGGTGAGTCTATACTTCAAACACTGGGCACAAAATGTGTATTGAATAAATAACCACTTTCCCCAATTTTTTTTTTTAAAGAGACAGGGTCTCACTCTGTCACCCAGGGTGGAGTGCAGTCTTGCAATCATGGCTCACTAGCCTCGTGGCCTCAAGTGGTCCACCAACCTCAGCCTCCTGAGTAGCTGTGACTACAGGCACACACCACCATGCCAGGCTAATTTTTAAATTATTTATAGAGACAGGATCTTGTTATGATGTGTACAGGCTGGCCTCAATCTCCTGGGCTAAAGCTATCCTCCCACTTCAGCTTCCAAAGTGCTGGAATTACAGGTGTGAGCCACCATGCCCAAATATCTTAATATTCAGTATATCAATGACAAGCTTACATGTAAAAATTAAACCAATAACTAAATACCATAGCAACAAGTCATAATTTACACTCCTTCATACCCACTTTATCCCTTGCTTTTCCCTAACATTTTTTTTTTTTTTTTTTTTTTTTTGAGACAGAGTCTCACTCTGTCGCCCAGGCTGGAGTGCAGTGGCGCAATCTCGGCTCACTGCGCCTCCACCTCCTGGGTTCACACAATTCTCCTGTTTCAGCCTCCTGTGTAGCTGCGACTACAGGTGCGCGCCACCACACCTGGCTCATTTTTGTATTTTTTAGTAGAGATGAGGTATCACCATATTGACCAAGCTGGTCTCAAACTCCTGACCTCGTGATCCGTCTGCCTCAGCTTCCCAAAATGCTGGGATTACAGGCGTGAGCCACCACGCCCGGCCCCTAACATATTCTTATCTAGACAAGAGTTACTAAGGCCTAGCAAGGGTAATTCTCACTTAATTATCTATCAACTATTAACATTAGGTCCAAGATCCACTTCGGAATTCTTTAGAGCAAAATTGATCTCAACAAGCCAGAGTAAAGAAATCAGGCTAGGAATGATAGCAAAACAATCTGATAGCCAAAACTGATCTCCAGAGTGATGAGTTAATGCACTGTTAACCTGTTTTCAACTTTTAGCATCATGTACCCTTTACTGTGCAAGGCAATCACAAGATAGATATAACTGTAAAAAATATCACTTGTTGGCTAAAATATTTCTAACACATTTACTCAGCTTGTGATACCTGCAATACTCTTTCTCATCCCAGTTGTCACTAATTTAGGCCCTTATTATATCCAGCTTTTGGTTTACCGAATCTTTCATAGCTATCCTTTCCCTCTTTTCCCTCCCCTTCCCTCATCCTTGGCTCTATAATCAGCCATACTGAATTTTTTTCAGTTCTTCAATATACCAAGCCTCTATTTACCTCCAAAACTTCTAACATGGTATTCTCTCTTCTGCCTGGAGCACTCTTCCTCCAACATAGCCCTTTAATCTTCACATGGCTAATTTTTATGACTTCGGGTCTGACTTTAATAGCAAGTTCATCTCCTATCAAAAGCCCCTCCTGATCCCCTGGCACACAGGCACTCCTCTTTATTTCCCACTTCATCAACCTATACTTCCCCTTTCAGAGCACCTAACACACTGTTTTTAATTGATTATTTACTAGTCTGCCTCTTGGACTAGGAAGTAGGTTCAATTAGGGAAGAAATCACATTCATGTCTTTTACCATTATAGCTGAAAATATTCAGTAAATAAATTATCTTGGCTGCAGTTAGAGAAAAAAAATGGTTTGAAGTCAGAATACCTTCTTTTCTTTTTTTTTAAGACTAGCTCTTCTAATGACTAACAGTGTAAAATTGGGCAAGTCTCTTAATCATCTGGGGCATTTGGGTTTTATCATCTATGAGAATATATACCTCTCAAATGTCAAAAAGATTAAATAATATACATCAAAGTGCTCTATAAAATTACGAACAAAGTACAAGACTAGTGTAACATCTACCTGCCCAGTCTCTTATAATCTACGTAATCCTGTTATCATAACATGTTAAGTCAGCCTATTAAAGTTACAAGTAACTTTTCTCGAATGAACTCATTTGGTAAATACAGTAGTCCTCCCTTATCCATGGTTTTGCTTTCCTTGGTTTCAGTTACCCATGGTCAACCAAGGTCAGAAAATATTAAATGAAAAATTCCAATTTAAGTAACTTATACATTTTAAATACAACACCATTCTAAGTAGCATGATGAACTCTTCTGTTGACCTGCAAGTCTAGCTCCATCCCATCCAGGACATGAATCACCCTTTTATCCAGTGTATCCATGCTCTCTATACACATTACCTACCCTTTAGTCACTTAGTAACCATATGGATTATCAGATTAACTGTCAAAGTATCACAGTGTTTGTGTTCAAGTAACCCTTATTTTACTTAACAATGGCCCCAACGTAGAAGAGTAGTGACATTTGGCAATTTGGATATGCCAAAGCAAAGCTTTAATGTGCTTCATTTAAGTGAAAAGATGAAACTTCTTAATAAGGAAAAAAAAAATCATATGCTGAGGTTGCTAAGATCTATGGTAAGAATGAGTCTTCTATCTATAAAACTGTGAAAGAATGAAAAAGACATTATTCATGCTAGTTTTGCTGCCACACCTCAAACAGCAAAAGTTACAGCCAAAGCGAGATAAGTACTTAGTTAATATTTAAAAGGAAATAAATTTGTAGGTGAAATATATGAACAGAAAACATTTTCCACTGACAGCAACAGAAACTGAAGTGCCAAAAACCCATGAGCCTAAAGGAAGATTTCAACAAGGGATCCCCTGAATGACACAGATTTGGGAATACAGAAGGTCAATAGTAGCTTAATGCTGTGTCACAATGCCTACTTCATTCACATCACTTAATTCGATCACATAGGCATTGTATCATCTTACATCATTATAAGAAGGGTGAATACAGAACAATAAGCTATTTTGAGAGACTACATTCACATAACTTTTATTATAGTATGTTGCTATATTGTTCTATTTATTAATAGTTGTGATGGTTACTATTAAGCGTCCCTTGACTAAAGGATACAAAGTATGTTCCTGGGTGTGTCTGTGAGGGTGTTGCCAACGAGATTAACATTTGAGTTAGTGGACTGGGAAAGGCAGACTCACCCTCAACCTGGTGGGCACAATCTAATCAGCTGCCAGCACAGACAGAATAAAAGCAGGAAGAAGAACGTGAAAAGACTAAACTGGTTTAGTCTCCAAGCCTACATCTTTCTCCTGTGCTCGATGTTTCCTGCCCTCGAACATCGGACTCCAAGTTCTTCAGCTTTGGGATTCAGACTGGCTCCCTTGCTCCTCAGCTTACAGATGGCCTATTGTGGGAGCTCACTTTGTGATCATGTGAGTCAATACTCCTTAATAAACTCCCCTTTACATATACATCTATCCTATTAGTTCTGTCCCTCTAGAGAACCCTGACAATAGTTATTATTATTAATCTCTTACTATGCCTAATTTATAAATTAAACTTTATCATAGGTATATATGTATAGGAAAAAACAGTACAGTCATGTGCCACATGTTTCAGTCAAGGATGGATCACATCTATGACAGTGGCCCCAAAAGATAACACAGAATATACAGAAACCTGCTATATGGCACTTAATATTGACATTGCAGATCAAATAGGGAAAATGACTGTTATTCAGCAATGGTGCTGGGACATTTGGTTTTTCACATAAAAGATATAAAGACTTATAAAACAGCGGTCCCATAAAATTATAATGCAGACGAAAAATTCCTGTCTCCTAGTGATGTCATACCATGTGTTACCTCGTCTGTTCAGATACACAAATACTATTGTGTTACAACTGCCTACAGTATTATAGCCTAGGGGCAACAGGTTAAATCATATAGCCTAGATATGTAGTAGGCTATACCACCTAGGTTTGTGTAAGTACACTCTATGATGTTTGGATAATAAACTACCTAATGATGCATTTCTCAGAACGTACCCCCTCGTTAAGTTACACATAACTGTATATGTAGTGTTCGGTACTATCCTTGGTTTCGGGCATCCACTAGAGGGTCTTGGGACATATCCCTACAAATAAGGAAGAACTGCAGAGTAGTTCCAATTCCAGCTTTGAGCAGTTTCAACTAACCAGCAACTTTCCTGAACCTATTAAAAGTAGTCAAGCACTAATAGGTTAATGAACAACCAGGGAGCCTGGAGTAAAATTCAGCCCATTAATAGCTACAGCTGAAAACAGGATATGGGGGGAAAAAAACGGCTCTAATATGAAAATGGGTTAAAATACAAACTTTAATGTTTAAAAATTCCAATAAGCTTTTATTCTTATACTGCACAAAATGGCATATTTTCTTCCAATAATAAACTCAAAAATTCAGATTACCATATTTCCTCCTTCAATTTAATTTGCTTCCTTTTTCTCTCCCCATTCTACACACCAAACAGTTTTAGGATTACATCCCTTTTACCTGTGTTCTCAAAATTACTTTGTTAAAATGTAACTAGGCTGGGGGCATGGTAGCTTCTGCCTATAATCTGAGCATTTTGGGAGGCTGAGGCAGGAGGATCACTTGAACCCAGGAGTTCGAGACCAGCCTGGGCAACCTAGACTCAGTCTCTACTACTAAAAAAAAAAAAAAAAAAGTAGCTAGGTGTGGTGGTGCACACCTGTGGTCCCATCCCAGCAACTTGGAAGGCCAAGGTGGGAGCACTGCTTGAACCCAAGAGGTGGAGGCTGCAGCCTGGGTGACAGAGTAAGATGCTGTCTTAAAACTCAAAAAAAAAAATTTTTTTTTAAAGAAATAACTGTGCTGCAATACCACAAGTAAAGCTTTTCTTTAGGCAGACACCACTTCATTTCAGTTTCCCTCTTTAAGACATTTTACTATAACATCTACAAAGATAAAGACAGAAACTCAGCAAAAGTCACATTTTTAAAAGCTGACCAATCAAAATAAAATTCTGACTAGTATTTGTTGGCTAATTTATGTATTCATAGTAAGAGTAAATATTCAAAACACATAGGAAACCTAAAATGAGTTTATTCATTTTTGACACTAATGTAACTAATCAAACTAGAAAAAATTATACTTAAACCTGGCATTTTCACAATTCCTCACAAAAAAATAAAATAGTTCCAATTTTAAACCGGATTAAATTCCTAAAGCACCCAGACAGGAAATAGATGTAAATCCATTCTTATATCCATGCCTCTGTGCTCAATTTCAAATTCCCAAGAATAAACTCTGCTATACTCTAACTTATTCCATTTTAAATGTTCAGAAATTAACCTAAAAGAACTATTTTAAAAATCAACCCCTGAATAGTATACTTAGATTAGCACAATTAACTCAACTTTAGGGGAATTCATTAATTCCTCACACATTACACTGGAATTATGACACATAGTTGAGGAGACACTTGAGATAGTTTTACCACAAGTACCTTAGTATATCTAAGAAACAGCAAGCATGTAACACTGAGGCTGGCAAAGACAGTCTACCACAATTTATGAAATTATTAACAACTAAACGAAAATGTGCTTATATCAATAACATATATCTTAGAAAAAATAGAAGCACAGAATTTCAAAAATTCCAAGTAATAAATTAACCTTTTATATTTCAATAGCTGAAGACTTTCAGATTTTTTAATATATTGATCAAATGTATTACTTGCCTTTAAAGGGTGTATCTAAATCCCTTAGTTCTATACTAAACAAGTATCAATATATTTTATGATTAATAAGCATGCTTATATTTTTAGCTAGAATGCATTTTTCAGACGCACGAACTGAGGGGAGTAATCAAAAGATGAGAAAACTGTCAATTTCGTAAGTAATGTCCCTTAAAACTTTAAGTTAGAAATATTATGAGGGGGAAAAAAACAGCTTCGCTTTAATCCCTGTAAAGCACACGTTTTAAAAAAGTCAAGATTTGTGATCATAAGAGTTTGAAATAATCACAAGTTCTTATTTTTCTCCTCACAATCTGCTCCCATGATCGCAAGATTTTAGATACTATAATTTTTTTACTAAAAATAAATAAATAACTGACCACTAAGTACCATGTATCATCCATAAAAGTAATTATCTCCAGGTATGGTGGCTCACACCTGTAATTCCAGCACTTTGGGAGGCTGAAGCAGGTATCACTTGAGGTCAGGAATTTGAGACCAGCCTGGCTAACATGGTGAAACTCTGTCTCTACTAAAAATACAAAAATTAGCTGGGCATGGTTGCACATGCCTATAATCCCAGCTACCCGGGAGGCTGAGGCAGGAAATTCACTTGAACTCAGGACACAGGGGTTGCAGTGAGCCGAGATTGCGCCACTACACTCCAGACTGGGCAACAGAGAGAGACTCCTTCTCAAAAAAAAAAAAAAAAAAAGGCCAGGCACAGTGACACACCTGCAATCCAAGCACTTTGGGAGGCCAAGGCAGGTGGATCAGGAGGTCAGGAATTCAAGACCAGCCTGACCAACATGGTGAAACCCCGTCTCTACTGAAAATACAAAAAATTAGCCAGGCGTGGTGGTGTGCACCTGTAATCCTAGCTACTTGGGAGGCTGAGGCAGGAAAATCACTTGAGCCTGGGAGGCAGAGGTTGCAGTGAGCCAAGATCGCGCCACTGCACTTCAGCCTGGGCGACAGGGCGAGACTCCATCTCTAAAAAAAAAAAAAAAGGAATCATCATTTTCCTTTTAAGAATTATTGGTAGAGTTACCACTAAACCTAAAAGAGCCAACAAGTCTCATGGAAAAACAGAAAGAATAAAGCTTAAAGTTTTCACAGCTTTGGAAGGACTTTTCTGTGATTTTCTTAAGAAAAGAAATGGTTTGGTATGAATTTCTTAGGAGTGTAATGTTTGGTGTTTTATAGTTTGAAAATTAACTGATTTTTTTCTTAAGAGTGAGCTGAAGCATTGAAAAGGTTTCTGGAAGGTATGAGTGAGGAGCTCTTTGGATACAACTTTTTTGGTAGAAATATTTGTGGAAATATTTGCCTCCTTAAACTGTGTGCACATGTACTTTTAAATAAAGTACAAATTAAAATGTTTAAATTCATTGTTTTTATTCCAAGAGACATCTTACACAGATTTAAAGATTATTGTGTAAAAACAGACAACTACCTCCCATCAACTACAAAAATAAATGTCAGATAAATTAAGAAACTAAACTTCAAAACCTTCTTAAATAAATAACAATATTTTTTAAACTCTGAAAAGAGATGGAAACATACTGTTTTCCATGGCAGGAAACTCAAAAAGATAGATTTGGTTGCATAAAATGAACAATTTCTACATGGCAAAAGATGAACTACAGACTAGGCGAAAATATTTGCAACACATACAAAAAACCGAGGTTAGATTTATGCAAAGAATTCATACAAAATGACTTAAAAAAAAAAAAGACAAACAAAATAACCCAATAAAAAACTGACAAAGAAAATAAACAGGCAATTCACAAAAGCAAAGATGCAAATGACCAAAAAGACAAGCAATGCTTCTGCCTCAGCCTCCCAAAGTACTAGGATTACAGGTGTGAGCTACTGAGCGCAGCATACGTAAAAATATTAACAGGGAGTATCTCTATGTGGTGGGATTCTATTTTTATTATTTTTGTTATTTTACTTATATTGTTTTTATTATTATATTAATATTTACATATTGTTTTCCTATTCTTTACAAGCTTTATACTATTCACACTGGTCTCTTTTTAAAAATAGGCAGTAAAAAGCATTATTTTATTACAATCTAAAAAAACTTAAGCTTTCAGTTTTTTTTTCTTATTAATCAAGACAAGATCTCATTACCTCACCCAGGCTGGAATGTAGAGGCACACTCACAGCTCACTGCAACCTCAAACTCCTGGGCTATGTAGGAAGGGGTCTCCCTATGTTGCCCATGCTGATCTTGAATTCCTGGCCTTAAGTCATCTGCCTCGCCCTCCCAAAGTGCTGAAATTACAGGTGTAAGCTACTATGCCAAGCCAACATCAATTTTTGAAAAATTGTCTTAAAAATATCTTGAACATCCAAAAAGAATTACTTATCCTGAAAAATCAACTTTTCCTTCAAACAAAGATTCAACTTTTTTCTCAAAATATTCAGAGCAAGTTAGAGATTCATATTCAAACAATGTTTAAAGGCACTAGCATAATGTAAAAAATTGTTCAGAGAAGCTTCATGATATCCTTGTTAGATAAAAAGGAAATGAGGCTACAAAAAGAAATAAAACTAGAAAATTTTAAAACAAATATTTGATTATTTTTCCTAACTAGAAATTCTGTACTTTCCCCTTATTAAACAACTCCTCTAGATTAACTGAATTGCATATTTCATAAAACAGCAAATAATTTTTCCATGGTGAAAACCAACTATTTAAAGCTTTCCCCTTCATCTTCATCCTCAAAGTAAAAAAACTGAGCCTTAAAAAACAGACTTTAATAAAGAAGAGATGCTGGTAGTATTAAGTGCTCTTGCACTGGCACAAATTATTTTTTCAGGCCCAAAGAAACTATGGCACTGTTATTCTTCCTACAATCAGAAAAATCAAGAAACCACCCAGAGGAAAATGGCCACACACATAGAATGTCAAAAAAAGATCAATAGTTGATATTTATTCTGCTTTAATTAAAATGTGATATTTTCCATTTTTTTCTTTGGCATTAATGATTTTAAAATAGTATGTCTTTTATCTCTTTCCAAAAAATACTTAGAAATCATATTCCAATAATCATAATACCAATTTATATAGTTTATCCTAGGCACCATTCTAAACACTTTACTTATATTAACTCATTTAATTATCAAAATTTTATGATATAGGCTCTATTATCAACTGCATTTTACAGATGAGAAAACTGAGGCACAGAGAAGTCAAATAATATGCTCAAGTTATTGCACAGCTAGTGAATATTAGAGTCAGAATCTGAACATAGGCAATCTGCCTCCAAGGTCCACATCCTTACACACATTTTCTGTATTATTAAAATATTATATTACCTGGTAAACAGGTAAGAAGAAAAGTTTTTAAAAATTGCCTCAATGTTTTTAACTTTTATATAGCCAAGCACGAAAACATTGCTATTGAATAACATCCCACAAAGTGGGATGTTACGTTCCTATGTAGTTGGGCATTAGACTTTGGAATTGGATCTGCTCTAAAGCACAGGGTCCTGCAACATAACTTCTGTGTGACCCTCATTTCAATAGAGAGGCTGAATAGCGAGGCAATAGAGTACAATTATCTAAGTTCTCAGAGAACAACTCACCTTTGAAGCAATAAGAGACTCAATGTCTTTTCATCCTTTGCCCAAAGTTAACCATTTTATTTTATGTGATTTATTTTATTTTCTTCTTTCTATCTATCTATCTATCTATCTATCTATCTCTCTATCTAGTAGAGATGGGGTTTCACCATGTTGCCCAGGCTGGTCTCAAACTCCTGAGCTCAAGCAATCCAACTGCCTCAGCCTCCCAAAGTGCTGGGATTATGGGCGTGAGCCACTAAACCCGGTCAATTTTATTTTAGTTTATTTCTTTGAGTTCATTTTAGTCCATATAATCTGGGTTTATTAACCTTAGGTAACAATAATTTAAAAGATAGAAAAAGGTCTCATATTACAGAAACTTAAAGGTTGACTATCCAATAAATGATGAAGAAAACTAACAACAGTTTAGGTTAACAGTCAAATAGCTAATATATAATACAATTAACGATGGGGCCAAAGATTAATGTGTATCTTGCATCATCTTTCATGCAATGTCTCAGCTTTTCCCCCAATATAAAGGCAGATTAATTTAAATTTGCCCTCTTCAGAATATCTATTTGTGGCCAGACACGGTGGCTCACGCCTGTAATCCTAGCACTTTCGGAGGTCAAGGCGGGCAGATCACAAGGTCAAGAGTTTGAGACCAGCCTGACCAACATGGCGAAACCCCACATCTACTTAAAAAAAAACAAAATTAGCCAGGCATGGTGGCACATGCCTGTAATAATCCCAGCTACTCAGGAGCCTGAGGCAGGAGAATCACTTGAACCTGGGAGGCAGAGGTTGCGATGAGCCGAGATCATGCCATTGCATTCCAGCCTGGGCAACAAGAGCGAAACTCCTGTCTCAAAAAAAAAAAAAAAAAAAAAGAGTCTTATCTATTTGTTTATACTTCCTCCAGAAATTAATATTTGACACTAAGGGGTAATTATTTCGAAGTATGAACTAAAGGTAAAACCTAAAAGGGCGTACATAATAAAAATACTTTCTAAAAGATCTGTTAATAAATCTAAAGGAATTAACTCAACAGTACTTACTTACACACAAATTAAGCAAAACCTGAATAAACACAACTTTAAGGAGCGCCAACTCCAGTCCTGATTTTAGGACTAAACAGGAGCAAGATCTTAAGTGGGTCATTTTGTACAAGGACAACTTGAAAACTTACAATACTACCTTAGTTTCCACCTATAAAAACACTTCAGCTCATGCCTGCAGTCCCAGCAGTTTGGGAAGCCGAGGCAGGCAGGCGGATCACCTGAGGTCAGGAGTTCAAGACCAGCCTGGCCAACATGGTGAAACCCCGTCTCTACTAAAATTACAAAAAAATTAGCCGAGTGTGGTGGCAGGCACCTGTAATCCCAGCTACTTGAGAGGCTGAGGTAGGAGAATTGCTTGAACCCCAGAGGTGGAGGTTGCAGTGAGCCAAGACCTTGCCGTTGTACGCCAGCCTGGGCAACAAGAATGAAACTACGTCTTGGGGAAAACAAAAACAAAAACAAACCTTTCAATAATGTTTTCATATCAACTAGAAGTTAGAGAAAATACAATTTGTGGCCAGGCACAGTGGCTCATGCCTTTAATCTCAACACTTTGGTAGGCCAAAGTAGGCCGTTCATCTGAGGTCAGAAGTTTGAGAACAGCCTGGTCAATATGACAAAACCCCTTCTCTACTAAAAATACAAAAATTAGCTGGGCGTGGTGGCACGCACCTGTAATCCCAGCTACTAGGGAGACTGAGGCAGGAGAACTGCTTGAACCCAGAAGATAAAGGTTGCAGTGAGCTAAGACTGCACCACTGCATTCCAGCCTGGGCGACAGAGCGAGACTCAGTCTCAAAAACAAAGAAAATACAATTTGAGATATAAAATGATACAGCCTCTCACACATTAAGGCCCAGATCATGCCTAAATTTCTAGTGATTTGAGTTAGAAGACCTGAAAGATTCCCCTTTATCTTTTTTTTTTTTTGGGTGCAGCTGTTTATTTCAGGGAGAGGGCAGGGGAGGAGGCTCAGTCTTTCTTAGCAGCGGCTTTCCTCATGGCGGCCAGGACACTGCTCAGCTCCTCCCGCTTCCTCTTGGCGCGGATGTGTGTTCTCACCCTTTTCTTGATGAACTTGAGGGCCCGTTTGTCCTTGGAGACCTTCAGCAACTCCATGGCGCGCCGCTCGTACGGAGCAAAGCCACACACCTCCCGAATCATGTCCCGCACGAACTTGGTGTGTTTGGTCAGACGCCCGCGGAGGCGGCTGTGCCTGGGCTTGCTCACGTTCTTGGTTACCTTGTGGCCCTTGTTGAGGCCCACGGCCATAGGATAGCGAAGAGCCATGGCTACTACTCTCCAATGGCGACCGTGGCGGAAGGCCGATTCCCCTTCATCTCTTATCCCACTCTAATCCCACAACACTCTACCCCAGATGGGGCAGGGAATCCCATGACACTGTACGCAAGAAAGGTAGCCATTTTAAAAATATGTTCAGCAACGCTGAAAAATAAATATATGGAACAAGTCTCCCTATCCTGAACAACTAAACTGTTCGGCCGAGGAGGGTGGGGAGCCAGAAAAAGACATAGAATACAGCCTGAAATTTATGTAACACTAAATTTAAAACATGACTTGGTTTAAACCACTTCAGAATTAATTTTCTCCTTATAATTATTTAACCTGAGACAAAGTAGCTATGAATAACAATTTTCCAGTATTTACGAACTGAAATTCAACTGAGTCTTATTTTAACAATATAATACAAAGAACTAGAACTGCCCTATACTGTAAATCACTTTTATGCAAAAAATCCTGAACTTTAACTAATACAGTTTTTTTAAATACCATTTTAAATATCCAAACCTAAAATTATTTGGAAACAACTTTGTTACATACCATAGCAAAATTGTCTAAAACAACATTTGTCAATTTACTGATCCATTTATAATACTAGAGTCCTGGTACTCAGGACTCATTAACGTCTGTACTGAGATGACCTACAAATGTCAAAGTGCAGAGCTTTTTATTTTTTAATTATTTGAGACAGGGTCTCACTCAGTTCAGTCATGTGATCATAGCTCACTGTAACCTTGAACTATTGGGCTCATGAGATTCTCCTACATCAGTCTCAAAGTAGCTAGGACTACAGGTATGCGCCACCACTTGGCTGGTTGTTTTACAGTTTTTGTAGAGACTCAGGGGTGGGTCTTGCTATGTAGCCCAGACTGGTCTCTAACTCCTGGACTTAAGCAATCCTCTCGCCCTGGCCTACCAAGGTGCTGGGATTACAGTTGTCAGCCACTATGCCCAGCTTAAGGAACTGTTTAGATGCCTGGGATGTCAACGAGTCATCTATGATGAAAGAAAAAAAAATACAGAGAATAGTGAGAAACAAAATTATAAAAAACTTATATTTCAAGAAAAATAACTTCCTGTGGCTTAGCAAAAAAATATGAGGACTTCTCTTTTTTTAATTCGTGAGTTTAGAATTCAAGAGCCATACCTTAAAGACTCAAAGTGATCTGAATCATCCTGAAGTAGATACTGTAACCTAAAGTTTCTATTTAACCTTAGTCAAATGTAAAACTTAGGGCTATTGCTTTCTACTCTATTTTAACCCCTAAAATTTTTTTGCCCTCTTATTTTTATCAAATTTTATCCTTTGAGTTTCTGAGGTGAGGTTTTATTATCATTTAAAGATTATCTATCTTATTATATAGCACATCCACATTTGGATTGCTAAAATGGTATTTTTCTCACAGGACACATCATCCAGTTCTGTTACGAAGAGCTATATCTAAATACCTGTGATCCCAGCTACTCGGGAGGCTGAGGCAGGAGAATTGCTTGAACCCAGGAGGCAGAGGTTGCGATGAGCTGAGATAGTGCCACTGCACTCCAGCCTGGGCAACAAGAGCAAAACTTCATCTCAAAAAAAAAAAAAAAAAGTAGGAAAAGGGGAGGATCCAACACTGAGAAGGACCCCCTGCATGTAACCTCCTGGTATTTTTTTGTTCTAAAACTAGACCATGTCAATATTCAAATCATTCTACATGGAAAAGTCTTCATCAACTTCCCCCTAATCTGGGATTTCCACATGGATGGGCTCTCTCTTCTAGGCAATATTATAGGTTCCAGCCTAAAATGATTTTTCCAGAAGAGTCCGCTTCTCATGGTTCACTTCTTCCGTTTCATTTTACTCATACAATAAAGGATTGCTAGATGTCACTTCTAAATATATTGATATGGGAGATTCCAAAACACAATTTGTTTCTATGCTAGTTAGTAGTTGATAATTCTGGTAAGTACCCTAGCAATTTGAAGAAGTACTTTCTAGTACAGAAAAATAACAGAACAAGACATATCTAAATGTAAGGGGAAATACACTTTTAAATTTATACACAAATAAGTAAACAAGTGCAGTAAGAACACAATTACTCAGCACCTATCTTTCTGGCTCTAAGTTACCTTTACATTTTTAGGATTAGCAATAATCTCTTCTGAAGCTTGGCACCCCAAACAGCCCATTAATTTCACCAAATGAATATAGGCAAAACTGATTACAGACTTTGTCTTAAGTATTCCCAGGAGTGAGTTGGTTTTTATAATTAGGGAAAATATTAAGCTAATATGCTAGTCAGGTTATTTACCACGAAATTATTACTTGGTGAAAGCACTAGTTATGCGGCCGGGTGTTGTGGCTCACGCCTATAATCACAGCACTTTGGGAGGCTGAGGTGGGCAGATCACTTTAGGTCAGGAGTTCAAGACCAGCCTGGCCAACATAGAGAAATCCTGTCTCTATCAAAAATACAAAAATGACCCCAGCATGGTGGCAGGTGCCTGTAATACCAGCTACTCAGGAGGCTGAGGCAGTAGAATTGATTAAACACAGGGGGCAGAGGTTGCAGTGAGCAGAGGTCATGCCACTGCAGTTCAGCCTAGGTGACAGAGCAAGACTCTGTCGCAAAAAAAAAAAAAAAAAAAATGAAATTAAAGAAAAATAAGCACTTTAATATTCACACAAAACAAATACTAAACTACTTAACAGTGCCTTTTAACCAGGCCCTTTGATGAATACAATTATACCTAGATTTAATCTAGCAGTTATTTAGGGTCCTCATGAACCCTTACCAGTGTCCAACTAATAATACAAATACAAAGAGAATATCTTTATGAGACTTAGTAGGGTTTACAGTTTCCATAGGTCTAAAAGTATGCATTATTTCACTAATACAGCTTTTCTTCTTCCTGGCTCACTGCCATAATTCTGTGACATTTATTAGAAAACTGCAATGCTATTGCTACTATTAAACATAAACATTTGCTTTCCAGAAATCAACAAAATGAATCAACCAAGCATATTAGAAGTCAAAAAATTTTCCAATCGAGGCCAGGGCACAATTACCCATGCCTGTAATTTCAGTACTTTGGGAAGCCAAGGCAGGCAGATCACCCGAGGTCAGAAGTTCAAGACCAGCCTGGCCAACCTGGTGAAACCCCATCTCTACTAAAAACACAAAAATTAGCCAGGCATGGTGGCAGGGTACCTGTAATCCCAGCTACTTGGGAGGCTGAGGCAGGTGAATTGCTTGAACCTGGGAGGTGGGGGTTACAGTGAGCCAAGATCGCACCACTGCCCTCCAGCCTGGGCAACACAGTGAGACTCCGTCTACAAAAAACCAAAAAATTCCAATCTAAATGAGGTTAATATGTATATGCTTCATGAATTTTTCACAAAGTAATCTGTAGTGTAGTCTGGCTTATCAAAATTTAGTTTTTGATTATCAAAGATGTAACATAGGGTATTTAGGTCATCTCATTTACGTCTAAAGCTAAAGATTTTGGGTCCCAAATAGAAAGTAACAGAAATTCACACTCTTCGAAAACAGAAGGAAGAAAACCACAAATGACAGACAACTAAAACACTATATTCTGTCAAATGCAAAAATGAAAATATTCTCCTTTCCACATACCACCACACAATTACATCTCACTAACTTTACAAAAAATAGTGCATCTTACTCTTAAAAATTTGTTTTTTGAACACATTTTTAATTGCAGTAAATGATACATAAAATTTACCATTTTAACTATTTTTAAGTGCACAATTCAGTGGCATTAAATCTATGCATGACACTGTGCAACCATTAGCATTATTCATTTTCAGAACTTTTTCATTACTCCAAACAAACTCTGTACCAATTTAACTATAGCTTCCCATTCCTCCCTACCACCAGCTCCTGGTAACCAATATTCCACTTTCTATCTCTGCCTCTTCTAAGTATCTCATGTATCTAGTTACCTGATGTAAATGGAATCATACAATATTTGTCCTTTTCTGTCTGGCTTATTTCAATTTGCATATATTTTCAAGGTTCACTCATACTGTGGTGGCATGTAACAGAATTTCATTCCTTCTTAAGGGTGAATAATATTCCCTTGTACTTACAGACCACATTTTGGAATTTATCCATTCATCTGTTGATAGACCCCTGGGTTGTTTCCATCTTTTGGCTATTGTAAATAATGCTGCTAGAAACATTAGGGCACACATTCTGTTTGAGTCCCTGCTTTCAATTCTTTGGGGTATATACCTGTGAGTGGAATTGGTGGATCATATAATTCTGTGTTTACTTTTTTGGGGGGAACCACCTGTTTTTTGCAACAGCTGCACCATTTTACATTCCCCACCAGCAATGCACGAAGAAAGCTACTTTTATGAGAGACAGCCCCACACAATTAAAAAAAAAAAAAATTGGCCAGGTGTGGTGATTCACACCTGTAATCCCAGCACTTCGGGAGGCCGAGGTGGGCAGATCACGAGGTCAGGACAATGAGACCATACTGACCAACATGGTGAAATCCTGTCTCTACTAAAAATACAAAAAAATTAGCTGGGTGTGGTGGTGCGTACCTGTAGTCCCAGCTACTCAGAGGCTGAGGCAGGAGAATCACTTGAACCTGGGAGGTGGAGGTTGCAGTGAGCCGAGACTACATCATTGCACTCCAACCTGGCCACTGAGCGAGACTCTATCTCAAAAAAAAAAAAAAAAAAAAAAACAAGAAAAACATAAATTCTATACTGTTTTGACAGCACTTGCCATCTGTTTAAACTGTCCATTTATGTGTGTGCATATGTGTGTATATATACACATTTTATTGAGATACAATTCACATATCATACAATTTACCTAGTTAAGGCACACAATTCAATGGCTTTTAGCATAGTCACAGTTGGGTATCCATCACCAAAATAAATTTTATTTTTGAGACAGGGTCTTACTCTGTCACCCAGGCTGGAGCAGTGGTACAATCATAGTTTACAGAGCCTTGACATCCTGGCTTCAAGGGATCCTCCCGCCTGAGCCACCTGAGTAGTTGGGACTATAGGTACATGCCACCATGCCCAGCTAATTTTATTTTTTGTAGAGGTGAGATCTCACTATATTGCCCAGGCTGGTCTCAAACTCCTGGGGTCAAACAATTATACCACCTTGGCCTCCCAAAATGCTGAGATTACAGGTGTAGGTCAACATGCCCTGCTAATTTTTGTATTTTTAGTAGAGACAACTTTTCACGGTGTTGGCCAGGCTGGTCTCCAACTACTGGCCTCCCATGTTCCACCCACCTCAGCCTCCCAAAGTGCTGAGATTCCCGGTGTGAGCCATCTCACCCAGCCTATTTCCAATTCTACAATCACCTCATGTTAACTTGTTACATTCCGTTCTGTGGGGCACAGGCTTTTAAAGACCATTTTTAATTAAGACTCACCCTTAAAAAATAATCCTCCCAAACACAGACAAGGGGGAGAAAGTACTGCTGGGAAAAATTATGTTTTCTCATATAGGATAAAGACACTAGGTGTTTTCTGTACCATAAGACTAAGGTCATATTTCCAGCTTTTGCAATTATTCATGACAGTTTCATTAGCTATTAATTTAATCAATCTAGAGTCTGTTATTTCAGTCTGTAACATGTTAGAGATATAAAGTTCCCTATGAGAACTTTTGCTCACTATATTACATAGTTACACATTTTGCCCTAAAGCTGCCTCTTGCAAGCTCCAAGAGAACTTTCTGATTAGAGTATTCTGGATTTAGAGAACAAATCCACCTCAATATTCAAGGGCTGGGCATGGTGGCTCATACCTGTAATCCCAGCACTTTGGGACGCCAAAACAGGCACATCATTTGAGGTGAGGAATTTGAGACCAGCCTGGCGAACATGGTGAAACCTTGTCTCTACTAAAAATTCAAAAAATTATCCAGGCGTTGTGACATGCGCCTGCAGTCCCAGCTGGTTGGGAAGCTGAGGCAGGAGAATCATTCGAACCTGGGAGGCGGAGGCTGCAGTGAGCAGAGATCGTACCACTGTACTTCACTCACTCCACTGCACTGTAGATGACATAGTGAGACTCTCTCCAAAAAAAACAAAAAGAGAGAAAGAGAGAGACACAGAGAGAGAACAAATCCACCTCAATTTTCATCTTATTTATCTAAATTCTTGTCTTTACAGATTAAACAGTTCCACATTTTTTTTTTTTGAGATGGAGTTTCACTCTTGTTGGCCAGGCAGGAGTGCAATGGTGCAATCTTGGCTCACCGCAACCTCCATCTCCTGGGTTCAAGCAATTCTCCTGCCTCAGCCTCTCGAGCAGCTGGGATTACAAGCATGTGCCACCACGCCCGGCTAATTTTGTATTTTTAGTAGAGACAGGGTTTCTCCATGTTGGTCTGGCTGGTCTCGAACTCCCGACCTCAGGTGATCTGCTGGCCTCGGCCTCCCAGCGTGCTGAGATTACAGGCATAAGCCACCACACTGGGCTTTTTTTTCTTTCTTTCTTCTTTTTTTTTTTTAGACGGAGTCTTGCTCTGTCTCCCAGCTCCCAAGCTGGAGTGCAGTGGCACAATCTCAGCTCATTGAAACCTCCACCTTCAGGGTTCAAGTGATTCTTCTGCCTCAACCTCCCAAGTAGCTGGGATTACAGGCACGCCCTAGTACGCTCTGCTAATTTTTTTGTATTTTTAGTAGAGATGGGGTTTCACCATGTTGGCTGGGCTGGTCCGAACTCCTGACCTCAAGTGGTCCATCTGCCTCAGCCTCCCAAAGTGCTAGGATTACAGGTGTGAGCCATCACAACCAGCCCCAATTCTTCAAAGGCCTAGTTCCCCATTTGTAGTTATTTTAATGCAATTATTACTCTAACTGAAATCTGCTATATGGTTGCCTATAACTAGTGCACAATCCTCAAACTTCCAAAACCCTTCCTTCTTTTCCCAATGTAGCATTCATTCACTCATTCATTCAATAAATATCAAGAACCTTTCTAATACAAAGCACCTGTGCCAGGTGTTACAAAAATGGGAGGTATAGTCAATGCCCTTAAGAAGCTTACCATCCAGTATGACTATTTAAGCAAAACTGGACTTCATCAGATGTACTTTATGGTTTACTGCAGCTTTACTTCTATGACTGATTCTAATATTTTACAGATTTTATCACATGCTAGGTTTCTTTCCCTGAACACATGCATAATCTTGTATTTAAATACAAAAGCTCTGCTGGGCCTGGAGGTTCGTGCCTGTATTCCCAGCACTTTGGAAGAATGAGATGGGAGGATCACTTGAGGAAAGAGTTCAAGATCAGCCTGGGCAACACAGCAAGAACCATCTATACAATTTTTTTAAATTAGCTGGGTGTGGTGTTATGCACCTGTAAACACTGAGTAGTCCCAGCTACCCAGGAGGCTGAGTCAGGAGGTTTAGCCCAGGAATTCAAGGCTACAGTGACTCATGCTCATCCCACTGCACTCCAGCAGCCAGGATGACAGAATGAGACTCCATCACTTAAATAAAGAAAATAATAAATACAAAAGCTTTCTTAAATTTTGACAAACGTTTTTTCAAATTATTTCCATAATTAACACTTACAAAACACTTTTAAAATTCCATTAAAAAAGATGGAATACTTAGAAATAAATTTTTTAAAGAAGTGTTGAAATAAAGATCCAAAAAACCTAAAAAGACATCCCATGTTCATGGACAAAAAGATTTAATATTATTAAGATGGTAATACTCTTCAGATTAGCCTACAGATTCAACATCATTCTTATTAAAATCACAGCTGACTTCTTTGCAGAAATTGAGAAGCTATTCCTAAAATTTATTTAGAAATTCGAAGGGACATTAGCTGAAACAATCCTATAAAAGAAGAAAAAAAGTTGAAAGGCTCACAATTCCTAATTTCAAAACTTCTACAAAGCTACAGTAATCAAGACAATATGACACTGACACAGAATAGACATATAAATGGAATAGAACTGAGAGTTCGGAAGAAAAAACAAAAATAACCCATACATCTATGCCCAGTTAATTTCTGACAAGAGTGCCAAGACTATTCAATGGGGAAACAAGTCTTGTCAACAAATAGTGCTTGGGCAACTAGATATGCAAATGCAGAACAATGAAGCTGTTGGGAAAAAAAAAAAAAAACAATGAAGCTGTTGGACTTTTACCTCACACAATATACAAAATTAGCTCAAAATGGACCAAAGACCTAAATGTAAGAGCTAAAATTATAAAGTTCTTAGAAAAAACATAGGTATACCTCTGTGACCCTGGGCTAGGCAATAGTTTTTAAAATATGACACCAAAGCATGAGCAACAAACCAAAAAATAAATTGGCTTTTATCAAAATTAAAATATTTGTGCATCAAATACTACCAAGAATGTGAAGCCAACCCACAGAATGGGAGAAAATTTTTGCAAATTAAATATCTGATAAGAGACTTAAATCCAGGATATATAAAAAACTCTTACAATTCAAGAATAAGAAGACAAATAACCCAATTTAATTAATTAATTTATGTATTTGAGACAGAGTCTCACTCTGTCGCCCAGGCTGGAGTGCAGGTACATGATCTCGGCTCACTGCAACCTCCACCTCCTGGGTTCAAACAATTCTCCTGCCTCAGCCTCCTGAGCAGCTGGGATTACAGGCACGTACCACCACACCCGGCTAATTTTTGTATTTTTAGTAGAAACAGGGTTTCACCCTGTTGGCCAGCCTGGTCTCGAACTCTTGACCTCAAGGGATCCACCTTCCTTGGCCTCCCAAAGTGCTGGGATTACAGGCCTGGGCCATTGCACCTGGCCTAATAACCCAATTTTAAAGTGAGAAAAATTAATAACAATGTATTACATTCTTGAAAATCCCTAAGAAAATATATTTTAAGTGTTCTCACCAAAAAAAGTTAATGCATATGTTAATTACCTCAAATTAGCCAACGAATATGTATTTCAAAACAACACATTGTACATGATAAACATATAATTTTTATTTGTCATTTAAGATTTTTTAATCATAAAAAGTTCACGAAAGCCTTGAATAGGCCTTTCTCCAAAGATACTACCGTCTAGTAATGACATGAAAAGATGCTCAATATCATTAGTCATCAGATAAATTAACTCAAAATCACAAGAAATACCAATTCATACCCACTAGGATGGCTTTATTAAAAAGACAGATAAGTACTGGCAAAAATGTGAAAAAATCAGAACCCTCATACACTGCTGGTGAGAATGAAAAAATGGTGCAGCTATCATGGAAAGCAGTTGGGCAGTTTCTTGTTTAAAAACATTTTTTTTTTTTTAAGACGGGGTTTCACTATGTTGGTCAGGCTGGTCTTGAACTCCCGACCTCAGGTGATCAGCCCGCCTTGGCCTCCATAGTGCCTGGGATTACAGGCATGAGCCACCACGCCTGGCCTTTTTTGTTTGTTTGTTTAAAAAACATTTTTTTATTTTTTTTATTATTTTATTTTATTTTTTGGGGGCCGTTCTTAAAAAGTTAAACATAGGGTTAACATATGACCGAGTAATTCCACTCCTACGTATAGACAGATCCAAGAGAAATGAAAACAGTTCACAGCAGCATTGTTCGTGACAGTCAAAATGTGCAAATGACACAAATGTCCATCAACTAATGAATAGATAAACAAAATGTGGTATATTCATAAAATGAAATACTATTGTGGAATAAAAAAGGAATGAATTACTGATGCATACTACAACATTAATGAACTTGAAAATATTATGCTAAGTGAAACAAGCTAGTCTCTAAAGACCATATATTGCAGAATTCCTTTTACGTGAAATGTCTAGAATCAGGCAAATCCATAGAAGCAGAAAGTTAATAAATGGTTGCCAGGACCTGAGGGAGGGGACAAATGGAGAATGACTACTTTGTATTTTTTCTTTTTTTTGTTATTTTCAGGTATGTCTTAGTAGCATGAAAGAGAATGACTACTTAATGGGTCTTTGGGGGATAAAAATGTTCTAGAATGCAATAATGATGATCGTTGCACCACATTGTGAATATATTAAAAACCACTGAATTGTACACTTTAAAATGGTTAAAATGATGAACTTTAGCGGGGCGCGGCAGCTCATGCCTGTAATCCTAGCACTTTGGGAGGCCAAGGCAGGCGGATTACTTGAGATCAGGAGTTCAAGACCACCCTTTTGAACATAACAAAACCCCATCTCTACTAAAAATACAAAAAATTAGCCTGGCATGGTGGTGTGTTCCTGTAGTCCCAGCTACTCAGGTGGCTGAGGCATGAGAATCACTTGAACCCGGGAGGCGGAAGTTGCAGTGAGCCAAAATCGTGCCACTGCATTTCAGCCTGGGCCACAGAGTGAGACCCTGTCTCAAAAACAAAACAAACAAACAAAAAAAATGAACTTCGTTATATGAATTTTCTCTCAATTTTTTAAAGAAATATAATCAGGACCCAGGTTTTAAGAATTTGGATTTCATCCTAAAGCCTGTGGATACTATCAAAGAATTTTTAAGCAAGTGATAAGTTTAAATTAGGAAAATAAACCCGGGGGCAACATAGTGCTATGAATGCCTAAACTTTTTTTTTTTTTTAAGACGGAGTTTTGCTCTTGTTGGCCAGGCTAGAGTGCAGTAGTGAGATCTTGGCTCACAGCAACCTCTGCCTCAGCCTCTCGAGTAGCTAGGACTACAGGCACACACCACCACGCCCGGCTACTTTTTTGTATTTTTTAGTAGAGACAGGGTTTCACCATATTGGCCAGGCTACTTTCGAACTCCTGATCTCAACTGATCTGCCCATCTCAGCCTCTCCAAGTGCTAGGATTACAGACATGTAATCCTGAACTTTTAATATGTAAATTTAGCAACACTTGTGTTGTTCAGAAGCTTATGCTAATAAAATCCTGGTTTCTTGCTACATTCTGATTAAGTATGTTTGCCAAGTAATTTTCCTCTGGATACATACTTTTTTCTGCTTATTTAACAAGCACTCATATAGTACTTACTATGTGTATTCCAAATGCTTTAGAAATATTAACTTATCTAATCCTCGTTACAGTTCTGTAAGTCTATTATCTCCATTTTACACAAGAACAGAGTCACAGAAAGATTAAGTAACTTGCCTTAAAAAATCACACAGCCAGTTAGTAATGCACGTTTTTGGAATTGGGTTTTTCTTTACAACACTGATAAATATGTGGAACTTTTGATCTGCCTATTATCTTTACCATTTTTAATTTCTAAAAATAGCACTTCTGTGCATCTGTTCTCAATTTAGTATGCACTAATTCTTTTTCTGTGCAGAATTTATAGTGTTAATTCCATCCATCCTTCTGAAGTTTGGTTAAAAAACACTTTTAAGGAAGTGTTTTTTTAGTTTTTATTTACCATCGTTTACATTGTAAACACGTTATTTGTATTTACTGTAATAGAGTGGTAATTTAGTTAACTAATGACATTCTGTATTTCAACTACTTAATTATCTATTTTTTTAAAGCAATAATTAGTTTTTTAAGGAATTAGTCATTTTATCCCATGCATCTATAATTCAAATATTACACATAAATTCTCATCCTATACTCAGTATTATAGGTGAAAATTAACTAAGAAAACCAAAAGTTCTTTAAAAAAATTATAAGATTCCATCTGTGTTTATTTTCCCATCCATTCACCCTATTCCAATATTCTTGAGAATATGATTTAATAACAAATACCAAAAAAAAAACAAAAAATGTCTTGGAGCTCACAATATAATTTTATTAAAACTTATTCTGATGACATTTTTAAAGTACTTCTAAAGTTCTTACAAATGTCAATTATCAAGGTGCTTATAAGTTGAATACTGACATTTGGAAACAATAATTTTTTATCATTCATTCCATTCTACAGTAGTATTTTTTTCAAGAAAAATCTGTGTTTCCCTGTTTCATAATGGCAATCCAATGAGTAAGCTGCTACTTAAAAACTGGAGAAAAGAAAAACATTGACAAATTCACAACTCCATTGTAAAAACAGCTATTTTTTAAATTAAGTCTATGTTTGGCTTATGGTCATTGCCATAAGACACATTTAAGCACATGTTTTATTGACTTAGATGACTGTAATGAAAACTTTAATTCAAACAAATAATTTGAGTTGTGTAATCAGTCTTCTACCAACAAATATTTTAAGTGTTCTATTACATTGCTAATAAAAACATTCTAATGCCTAATGTCTCAAACTAGCTATATAAAATACAGTATATATGATTATGTGCACATTTGAATTTTACACAACATTAGTATTTATGATACATAGTTAAGCACAAGATACTACCCACTTATAAGGAACCAAAAACTCAATATTCTGTTTTTACCTTTATGCTTAACTACAGAAACAATATATCAGAGTATAGTCATCCTTTGGTATCCGTTGGAGATGGGTTGCAAGACTTCCCACAAAATTTTCGGAGGCTCAAGTCCCTAATATAAAATGGTTTTGTATTTGCATATAATCTACGCACATCCTCCTATATACTTCAAATCATCTCTAGATTACTTATACCTAATACAACGTTAAGTGCTACATATATAGCTTTTATACTGCATCATTTAGGGAATAACAACAAGAAAAGAAGTCTGTACATGGTTCAGTACAAGTGAAAAAAAAAAATTTTTTTTTTTTGAAACAGGTCTCACTCTGTCACCCAGGCTGGAGTACACTGGCACAATCTCTGCTCACTGCATCCTCTACCTACTGGGTTCAAGTGATCCTCCCACCTCAGCCTCCCAAAATAGCAAAATATCATTATGCATATAGCTCACATCAGTACTATTTCTTCTGTTGCCCAGGCTGGAGTGCAGTGGCAGAATATATATAAATCATGTCCTTTATAGAGGTATAGAATTGCACCCATTTTAAATGTTCCATGAGTTTTTTTTGAAAGTATATATGTTTGTGTAATCACCATGGTCAAGACAGAGAACATTTCAATCATTTGGTAAAGCTACCTTTTGTTCCTCTGTAGTTAATCCTGCCACTCCAGCCCCAGGCAACTACTGATCTGCTTTTCTTACTATAGATTAGTTTGTCTTCTAAAGAATTTCATATAAATGGGTCTATACAGTGTGTACTCTTTACCTTTTTTTTTTTTTTTAGCTCTCAGAAAATGATTCGGTTCCAAGGCACTCTTTACTTTTTTGTTGTTGTTCAATAACCACAACCTTCTAGAAGGGAATACAGTATTTTTAAAACTGGGTATAAAGGTAATTAATTTTTTGTTCTTTTATAGATTCCTATATTATTCTATAATATAGCCAAGTATAGCTTTTTCATATATATATGGTACAAGGATAGGTTACTTAGCCATAATATTGTTGTTTATTCATTCAATCAAGATGTATTTACACATAGGTCCTGGCCCATGTTGCTTACAGTTTATTAGAAGAGACTAAACTACAGGGGGAGGGAGGGTTAACTTCTAAACTACAATTTACAATAGCAAATCTCCTTTACAGAGGTTTTTTAAAAGAAGGGAAATAGAGAAAGGATACATGATGCGATAGCAGAACAACAAAATGTACAGACTGCCATGAGAAAATAGATGCATGGGGTGATGACAGGGACAGATTAAAAAAGACAAAGCAGAAAGAATCAAAGTAAATTAATAAGGACTCTATGCAAAATACCACTATTCATATAGCTCACATTAGTACTATTTCTTCTGTTGGTCATCTCTTCTTGAATTTACTTTGTCTCTGAAACATACTAGCAGAAATAGGGAACAATGGCATCCATGCTTCCATAAAACTACTGCCAAAGAAATCAAGAGCCCCATGGCGCCTTCATTTCTAAAGTAATTCTCCTTAGGTGGTGGCTTCCGCTTAGCCTTCTCCTACTTTTTAGTTCTAAGTCCCATCATCGGCCAAGACAGAAGTGTTTTTTGACCTCCTGGGCTCAGGTGATCCTCCCACCTCAGCCTGCCTCCCAAGTAGTTGGGGACTACAGGCACGTGTCACCATGCCCAGCTTTTTTTTTTTTTTTTTTTTGTAGAGACAGGGTTTCACCACGTTGCCCAGGCTGATCTCGAACTCCTGAGTTCAAGTGATCTGCCCACCTAAGCCTCAAAGTTCTGGGATTACAGGCATGAACCACTGACCTGAGCCAGCATAGATGTTTTGATCAGCCATCTGCTTCATCTAAATCTTAAAGACAACTCAGCAAAGTCAGGCAATGGTTTGCTAATTTTGAGTGTTAAAATCTTCCTCAAAAGGGTCATAATCACATTCTTCACAAATTTCTGTATGTGGCTTCTAAAATTTCTCTCATGAAGCTGCTTAGCTAAAGAATCCTACACAAAGTATTCTTTTTATACCATCTGAACAATGGTGTAATCTTATTAGGGTCCAAAGTATAAATGCCAATTTCAAATGTTCTTACTGGCTATAAGACAGTCAGTATAATCTCACAACTCTGGGGTAAAACTGGTGAAGTTCAAATTCCAGCCTCATCCACTAGATTTGTGCCCTTGGGGAGTATTAGTGAATCCCTCTGTACCTCAGTTTGCTCATTTGTGAAATAAGGACACTGGTACTACATCATAGGATTTTCTAAGACTTAAATGTGAAAAATATATTTAAAATGCTGTGATACATAAACTGCTTGACATATAAATTGCCCAAAAAAGGTTTTCAATTATTACTAATACTGAATTTATTCTTTTGACTAGCATGTCCCCCAAAGATTGCTTCAAGTAGATTTTTTAAATTAAAACTAATTTTTAGGCCGGGCATGGTGGCTCACGCCTGTAATCCTAGCACTTTGGGAGGCTGAGGTGGGTGGATCACGAGGTCAAGAGATCGAAACCATCTTGGCCAACATGGTGAAACCCCGTTTCTACTACAAATACAAAACTTAGCTGGGGCAGGGTGGAGTGCACCTGTAGTCCCAGCTACTGAGGAGGCTGAGGCAGGAGAATTGCTTGAACCCGGGAGGTGGAGGTTGCAGTGAGCTGAGATCATGCCACTGCACTCCAGCCTGGAGACAGAGCAAGACTCCGTCTCAAAAAAAAAAAGAAAAAGAAAAAAAACTAATTTTTTTCTTTTCTTCCTTTATTTATTTTTATTATTATTATTTTTTAAGAGAGGTTCTTGCTCTGTCATTCAGGCTGGAGTGCAGTGGCATGATCACGGCTCAATGCAGCCTTGACTTCCTAGGCTCAGGTGATCCTTCCACCTCAGCCTCTTATAAAACTTATTTTATAAAGATAAGCATAATCAGCCAGGTGCAGTGGCTTACACCTGTAATCCCAGCACTTTGGGAGGCCAAGGTGGGCAGATCACGAGGTGAGTGTTCAAGACCAGCCTGACCAATATGGTAAAACACCGTCTCTACTAAAAAATATAAAAATTAGCCATCCATGGTGGTGCACGCTTGTAGTCCCAGCTACTTCAGAGGCTGAGGCAGAAGAATTGCTTGAACCGGAGAGGCGGACTTTGCAGTGAGCCAAGATGGTGCCACTGCACTCCAGCCTAGGTGACAGAGCAAGACTCTGTCTAAAAAAAAAAAAAATAAATAAATAAATATATATATATATATATATATATAAGCATAATCAACATCTATATATATATAAGCATAATCAACACCTGAGCTCACTATTAGAAACTTTTCTGTTCTTCTCTCATCTTCAAAACTAAACACCATATTTAGTAAAAGACTAATCACAATGTTTCCTGAATGAGAATGATAAACATTCATGTCTGGGAAGCAATAACGATCATCACCTATTTACTACGTAAATATTAAAAATAAAAGAGAATGGGCCAGGCACAGTGGCTCATGCCTGTAATACCAGCACTTTGGGAGGCCAAGGCAGGCAGATCGCCTGAGGTCGGGAGTTTGAGACCATCCTGGCCAACATGGTGAAACTCTGTCTCTACTAAAAAAAATACAAAAAATTAGCTGTGCATGGTGGTGCGTGCCTGTAATCCCAGCTACTTGGGAGGCTCTGGTGGGAGAATCGTTTGAACCCAGGAGGCAGAGGTTGCAGTGAGCCAAGATTGTGCCACTGCACTCCAGCCTGGGCGACAGAGCGAGACTCCATCTCAAAAACCAAAAAAAAAAAATGAGAAAAATATTTATTTTTCAAAAGCTACTAAGAACAAATAAAAATAACTGAACTCTCATGTAACATGTTTAGTTCAAATCATCAAATATATATATCTTTTATTATAACATCAGGTTTATTTATATCTGAAAGCTAGATCCATTATCTGTAGGTAACCCATAAAGAAAATTTCTATCTTTTCACTCAAGTACATAATTATCATTAATCTTATAACCTGTTAGTTTATTTAACCTTGACTTTTATTAGCACAAAAGCAAACAGAGGACACAGGATTCTTTTTTGTGTAACTTGAAATCCTAGCAACAACAAGAAAAGACAATAATATAAAGTAATAAGCAACATATCTATTGAAAAAATGTCTTTTACCTCTCTGAAGTTAACGAGTCTATATCCTATGCCACTAAACAATCAGGCCTAACTGATCTCTCAGATTAATTTGATCTTTACTTTTTTCTAGTTACCTGTTACTCTTAATATAAAATATAATCTGAGGAGTCAACTTTTTCATATAAAAAGTGGCCAATTTTTATATATAATACTAATCACACTAGGAAATGTTTTTCTGTACTACCATTTTGAAGTTTTAGGGGATTCCTGGAATAATTCAAGTCAACAGTAAATTAAAATCAGGCCAAGAATCACCTGATTAGAATATGAATTTACATCTTTTTATTTTAATAAGCAATAGAATTCCAGTATTGAGTGAAAATAATGAAAGAAGAGTTTAGGAAGGGACACAAAAACAGATGGTAAGAAATCAGAGAGATGGATCTAAAGACAAGCTGGGATGAATTAGGTATGACTTTTGACATGTTTGAACTTCATTATTTCCATAATACTTTTAATTTACTAGATATGGACCCATAGAGATTACTAGATAAATACTAAACAAGAGAAGAATCCAACAGATTATTTTCATGTTAAATGTTTTCAAAAAATCCTTTTCCGAAAAGATATCTTTATACCTAACATAGGCATTTATGGTCTAACTGTGATATAACAAGGACCCTAGGAAGAGATATAAATCAGAAATATTCTATAAAGTCAATAAAACATTAGTATGTTTAGCATTTTCCATTTGTGCACTTTAATTCTGTATGGTACCATATCAAACATATTAGCAGTAGTAAAAAAAAAATCATAGTTTATTTTCTCCTCATTGTGGTATTTCACATTTTCTTTCTTCCTTTTTTTTTTTGAGACACAGTCTTGCTCTGTCGCCAGGTGCCAGGCTGGAGTACAGTGGCTCAATCTTGGCCCGCTGCAATATCCCCTTCCTGGGTTCGAGAAATTCTCCTGCCTCAGCCTCCCTAGTAGCTGGGACTACAGGCAGACGCCACCATGCCCAGCTAATTTTTGTATTTTTTAGTAGAGACGGGCTTTCACCATGTTGGCCAGGATGGTCTTGATCTCTTGACCTCATGATCCGCCCGCCTCGGCCTCCCAAAGTGCTGGGATTACAGATGTGAGCCACCATGCCCGGCCCCATATTTTCTTTTAAAAATCTTCCAGTCTTGGCTGGGAATGCTGGCTCATGCCTGTAATCCCAGCACTTTCAGAGGCCGAAGCGGGTGGATCACCTGAGGTCAGGAGCTCAAGACCAGCCTGACCAACATGGAGAAACCCCGTCTCTATTTAATAAAAAAAAAAACTCTTCCAGTCTTTTTTTTTTTTTTAAGATGGGGTTTCACCATGATGGTCAGGCTGGTCTTGAACTCCCGACCTCAGGTGATCCGCCCGCCTTGGCCTCCCAAAGTGCTTGGATTACAGGCGTGAGCCACCGCGCCCGGCCAACTCTTCCAGTCTTAAACGTTTAATATAAACAAAGATTGTGGCTGGGCACACCTGTAATCCCAGCACTTTGGGAGGCCAAGGCAGGTAGATCACAAGGTCAAGAGATCAAGACCATCCCGGCCAACATCGTGAAACCCCATCTCTACTAAAAATACAAAAATTAGCTGGTGTGGTGGTGCATGCCTGTAGTCCCAGCTACTCGGGAAGCTAAGGCAGGAGAATTGCTTGAACCTGAGAGGCAGAGGTTGCAGGGAGCTGAAATCACGCCACTGCACTCCAGCCTGGCAAGAGAGCTAGACTCTGTCTCAAAAAAAAGATTGTATCAGATCAGCATTCAGCTCTTATTTAACCAATTCTTTCATTTAAACATCATATGATCTCTTAACTCATGCTTTTAAAATCATTAAAAATTTTAAATCTATTGTTTATATTTACCTATCTTTCCAATTTGTTTATATTCTTATTTTTCCTGTTTTATTTATGATTTTTCTACCATCTTATATCTCTGTATTTCTAGAATGATGATACTTTTAGTGTCATTTCTCAGTTTTTCATTTGCCAAAATGAATAGTTTTCATTATAGAATGTATAAGAAATGGTGTCTTTTCTCTGCAGCTGAATTTTTTTCCCAGGCACTAGAAAGAGGAACTCTAGCCTTCAAATTTGAACTTACTAATGGCAAACCATTTTATTAAAAAAAAATATATATATACACAAACCATGTTCTTTAAAGAAGGAAAATACAAGAATAGAATTGAAAAGTAAAAATCTGTGTATACTTTTGTCTAGGATTTTTTTTTAATACAAGTTACTTTGAATATAATTGTAACAGCATAATTTTTATTTATTTTATTAAGAGTATCACAAGTTGATTATGGGGTTACCAGAAACATCATTTAATGGCCATGTATTATAACATTAATTAGACAGGACCCTTTTCCCATTGTCAGGCAATCATCACATTAAATTTAAAAAGTGACTGCCAGAAAGACTAGCACTGTTTTGATAGGAAGGTTAAATGCCAACTCCATTGAATAGTAGACATTTTGAATTTACTCGCAAAGTTTAATAATACCCAAGTGTAGGTTTTCCAACCTTGTTTCCAAAAACGAAAACCAAAATTTAAATTTGGAAAATGTACATTCTATTAAAAAAATTAACAAATTATATCACACCAATTACTTAAATTCCCCTCACTCTGGGCTGAGTTTTTAATTACTATTAATAGATGAAAATCTAGACTATTGATGTAAAACATCCATACATAAATATTACTAGACAATACTTGATATTATATACCATTGTGAGTTAGTACAGCACAGTAGTCAAGAGCCTAGGCTCAAGTTAGCCTACCTGGTTCTACAATTTACTGGCTCGTGACTTTGGGTGAGTTATTGGACCTCCCTATGCCTTCATTTGCTCATCTCTAAAGTGGGATAATCATCATCATTTCAAAGGGTAGTTTGGAGAATTCATTGAGTTCTTGTTTGTTTGTTTCACTCTGTCTTGTTTGTCTCACTCTGTCACCCAGGCTGGAGTGCAGTGGCGTGATATCAGCTCACCACAACCTCTGCCTCTCAGGTTCAAGGGATTCTCCTGCTTCAGCCTCTTGAGTAGCTGGGATTACAGGTGTATTTTTTTTGTGGTATTTTTAGTAGAGATGAGGTTTTACCATGTTTGCCAGACTGGTCTCAAACTCCTGACCTCAAGTGATCTGCCCCACTAGGGGTTCTTATTTGTAAAGTCCTTGGCACACAGTAAGCAATCTATAAATATTATTCAGTTGTTCAAAATTGTTTAACTTTAGCTAATATTTATTGAGCACTTACTATGTGCTAAATTAAATGCTTTACATGAATTTGCCTCAAATCATCTTCACAACAACCTAGGATAAGACACTATTATTGTGCCCGTTTAAAGATGAGAAAATTGAAGCAAAAAAGATTAAGTTATTAGGTCAAGGCCATACAAGTAAATGTCAAGAGCAACAATTTGAACTCAAATCTAGCAGCATGGCCTACAATTTTAACGTAGGTTATAGGATACACTATATACTAGAAGCAGTAGCCTCCTTCAGTACTCTCTCTTAAAAAGAGGACAGGAGAGGGCCGGGTGTGGTGGCTCACACCTGTAATCCCAGCACTTTGGGAGGCCAAGGCGAGTGGATCACGAGGTCAAGAGACCGTCCTGGCCAACATGGTGAAACCCTGTCTCTACTAAAAATACAGAAAAAAATTAACTGGGCGTGGTGGCGTGCGCCTGTAGTCCCAGCTACTCGGGAGGATGAGGCAGGAGAATTGCTTAAACCCAGGAGGTGGAGGTCACAGTGAGCCGAGATCGCGCCATTGCACTCCAGCCTGGTGTCTGGCAACAGAGTAAGACTCTGTCTCAAAAAAAGAGAGGACAGGAGAGTCACAGGAGACTTTACTGAAATAAACTAGAATATTCCAAGAAATAGTTTACAAACTATAAAATAGAGTAATTAAAAATTAAAGTAAGAAATAAGTCATTATAATACAGAAATACTTATGTATGAAGTGATATATTTGATATTTGTTTTAAAATAATCCAGCTTGGGAGAGAAGGGATAAAAGAAACAAGATTAGATTGACAATGTCTAAACTGTGATGATGGGTATATGGGGGTTCATTATTTTATTCTCTCTACTTTTATATAGTCTTTAAAATGTCAATAATAAAAAAGAAATAGCAACAAGGTGGCACAGATTAGACACTTCGTTATAGAAGCAAACAACTTTTTTAAGACACCCTGTCTCAAAAATTTTTAAGAGACATGACATAATTGATACTCATACATTTTATATTTTATGTATTATTTCTAAAAGGGTAGCCATGTTTTAAATAATTGAGAACCTTCTTAACTAAAATGAAAAAATTAACAAAAGTATTTAGGCATAAACATGTAAATGTATATACTAAATGGTTTTATTTCCATCAATTCACTAAAAATATTTGCTTAAATAATTAACTTTTTTTTTCAAGTCTTTCTCCCACCTGATCATCTCTATGATTATGACAATCTATGGTCTGTTGCCCAGGAAATGGGATGGGTTTGTACAGACAAATATGTCTCTACAACATGGTCACAAATTGAGTATGAATAAAAACCAGAAATCTGCTTCACTAAGAAACACTGCTAAAAATTTCTCACTTGAAACTGTAGTTTTAAAAATATTTGATTTTCATACTAATACATATCTATGGGCTTCTTATATGTACAAATATAACCAATTATTAATTTGAGAACATTTTATATGCTCTAAATTATACTGTTAAAACAATTTAGCTGATACTAAAGGTAAAAACCTTTATTAAGCTAGACGTTATACTAGGCACTTTAATACACATTGGCTCACTAAATTTAAGAGACAACTACATTTTAACAGGAATATTAAAGTTTAGAGCGGTAAAACCACTTGCCCAAAATTACAGAACTAATAAGCAGCTAAGTTGATATTCAAATTTAAGCTCAACTACAAAAACCCACATTCCCCCCACTATCCTAGACTACCTCCAAGGGAGGCAAAAATCTTCTCAAGTCAAACTTAAATATTTAGGGCCTTTTTAAAGTAGACACTAAAATGTTTGTTACTGGTTATATGCATATTTCACTGTGGCAGCTTGGCTTTGGATAAAGAACACTAACCAAAACACAGAAAGTATTATTTCTTCTACTGTGGGACTTTTTTTTTTTTTTTTGATTTCTTAATTTCAGCCTCAGTTTCTCTTCTCTACAATTGGAAAATTAATATCTTTGCTGTCCAATTCGAGAATTACAAAGATTTAAAGATGACATATTGTGAAATCACTTCAAAATCTACAAAAACAATACAGAATATTTTATGTCTTAAAATGTTAAAACACACACACACACAAAAGCCAAAAGTTTTCTAAGTAAGTGTAAGCTGTTTAAACTAATCTACAGATTCTATTAACATTTCCAGAACTCTCTAAAACTCTTTCTTCTAAGCATAGCTCAATTATCATCGCTATTACTTGGCTTTCCTTACCCTTAAGTATAATGCAATAGTAATGGCATCAATGCTTTTGCAATAAATAATTAACATATCATTTTGAAATGCTCACCAATAAATGTTCTAAATTCTGAATTTTCAAACTAATTATGTGTTTGGAGTCACTCTTTTATATTCATGTTAATCTTTGGGTCTTTTCATATTCTATTTTGTGTATAAAAATCTAAAATGAAGATTTGGAATTCTAAAGTAGAACACCCAACACACAATTTAAAATGATTTTTTTTTTCAATGATTCTCAAAGCAGATACAACAGCCAACAAGCACATCACACGCAGCAACAAAATCCACTGAAACATTCAGCCGCTCTAAAAGAAGAATCAGACTGTTCAGGAGAAAACTATATTGTGTGAGTTTGCAAAGTTTCATACTTTCCCATTTAAACTCCATTTCAGAGAAAGCCTTTGCATACTAACACAATATGCTTTAAAATGATACTCCGCTGACCTCCCAATAGTGCAGCTCTATGAAAATTCTGTGTTGGGTGTAACTTCAGAGAATCCGAAAAACACAAAAAGCATTAGGCACTTTTTATTCTGAATGAAGAAAAAAATGCCAAGGATAGCATACATCTCTTATATAACTGCAATGCATTTTTTTTTTTTTTTTGAGTTGGAGTTTTGCTCTTGTTGCCCAGGCTGGAGTGCAATGGCACGATCTCGGCTCATCGCAACCTCCGCCTCCCGGCTTCAAGCAATTCTCCTGCCTCAGCCTCCTGAGTAGCTAGCATTACAGGCATGCGCCACCATGCCCGGCTAATTTCGTATTTTTAGTAGAGACTGGGTTTCTCCATGTTGGTCAGGCTGGTCTCGAACTCCCGACCTCAGGTGATCCACCCACCTCGGCCTCCCAAAGTGCTGGGATTACAAGCGTAAGCCACCATGCCTGGCCAACTGTAATGTATTTTTAAGAGCTAAAGCCCGTATTTGTGAATATATTCTCCGCAGAAGAGGCTGAATTGCCTCTACTCTGGTCTAAGCTAAACCTAGATTTTCATAAAGTATATTATAGTTTCATGGAAAATTATCTGGTGATTACTGCCCAAATGGTGTTAATGTCTTGACTATTTTTAGCACTCAATTCTAACACGTTAGCCCTGCTCTAAGAATCATCTCTTGATATGTCTCTTTTGACATTCAAAACTACACTATTTCTAAACTACTTCAAGTAATGCTGCCCGAAAAACATCCTACAGTATAGTGGCTGCCAATTAAAGTCATTGGAGCAACAGACAGTGGCTACAGTTAGTAAGTAGGACTCTGTGTACAAAATCAATGGTCAGTCTGTAAAGTCCAGTACCTTTCAGAGTAAACCATCTCACTGTGATTCACTTAAACAATTTAGAGACGCTACTATGAAGGTGAAGTCCCCTTTTTTGGAGGGGATGGAATAAGCAAACGGATACATCAAACCAAAAGCAGAATTTCTCAGGAAGGGGGTTCACAATGGCACATTTTTTTTTTCATACGGTGAAATGAATAGTTAACCACCCAGTTAAGTCTTTTGCCCCCTCCTGGTGGTTTAAAAGCGGTAAAGAGCGCAGTGGGAGTATTTTGGTTTTGATGCCCCTTGCACAGGAAACCTGTTCTGACACATTCTTGTGGTGTCCAGTATAGGAATTTCACCTGAGTAGAGTTCAGCTCCAGTGCTAATATTTCAGATGGTGGGAATCCCCCGCAGGCCTTAGCCAAAAGAGTTCTTAAATGAAAAATCTCTGTCCTGAGCCCCCTCCCTGCAACCAGCCCTTGAACAGAAAAGCAGAGAAAATTCTCAAAGGACAGCGCCTGTGCCTGAGCTGGTCCTCCTGGGAGAGGAGAGGAATAAAACCAATCCAGAGAGGGCACCCCCATCTTTGTAAAAGAGAAGGGAGAAGTAATTAGAATGCCACGGAGGTGGGGAAGAGAAAAAAAAGAAAATTCGGGCCCTTTCCAGCAAGAAGATGACGAGGAAAGGAAGAACGCCTGGTAGAGGGGGGCTGTCCCAACATGGGGAGGGAGTGGATTAGGCCTGAGGGAGAGCGGGGTGGAACGACGGCGCACAAACAAGCTGGAAGGGGAGGAAAATGGTGACCCTGCACCCAGAACCGGCTCCAGGCCACGACGCCCGCTTGGGGGCAACTTTGCTGGGGAGGAGGGTCCGGGTAAGGGAAGACCCCGCTCCCCCGATCGCGACGGTCCCAGCGCGGGGCCCACTCTGGGACCATACCAGAGCCCTGGAGGCCGAGGCCGGCGGCTCGCGCAGCGTGGCGGGGCCAGACGGCAGAAAACTGCTAGGAGCGACCGGTGCCGCAGAGCCCTGGGGGCCGACGGAATCCGAGCCCGGAGCTACCCGCGGCTCCGCGGGGGAGGGGCCGCCACTGCTCTGCACGCCCCCTCCACCGTCACCCAGACCCCTTCGGTCTCTGCCCGCTCTGGCCAGAGAAGCCGTCAGGGTCGTGGCTCAGCCGTCCCCAGCCCCGACGGGGACCCTCCGTCTCCCTCGGCCGGGTCTCCCCCGCCCCCCACGCCCCACCCCCCCACCCCCCAGCCTGACTCACCTCGCGAGTACAGGGACTTGGGCGATTCCAGGTCTAGGTCCGCGCTGAGCAATGAGATGAAGTCTGAGGGCATCGCAGCTCGACCCAGCCCGGCCCGAGGGCAGCGGGAGGGGGGGAGCGGCGGTGGCGGCGGCACCTCCTCTCCGGGACCGCGGGCACCGAACCGGGGGCGGCGAGGCGAGGGCGGCTGCCGCTGCCTCCTCCTCGAGGGTAGTGACTTCTACCGAGCCGAGGATCGAGGAAAAGGCGGCGAGGTGGACGGGGAACTCCACGGGGACTGATACTCGGCGGCCAGGAGAGGGGTTCAGGGCGAGGAAGGGGAAGGGGGAGAGCCAAAGGGTCCGTTCCGTGCTTCTTCTCAGCGAAAACTGACGGTCGCCGCCACCGCCGCCGCCGCTGACAGGAATCTGAGCCCCGCCCCCCCCCCCGCGGGGCACTGCGCAGGCGCGGAGGGGGTGGCGCCCGGGAGCGCGGAAGAGCCGTGGCGGCCCCGGAGGGCGGGGGAGGCGCGCCAGGGAACAGCAGCAACAAGCGCCTCGCTTCCTGCCGCCGCGGCCCGGGCTGCTGTTCCCGACCCGGGAAAGGGCCCCGCCGCCAGGGAGGGAGGGAGGCTGGGAGGTGGCCGCGCGCTGGGGCCCCGGGAGGGAAAAGGTATTTGCACCGACCTGGTGGCGGCGATCCTGAGGCGGCCGGCCCCGCGCGAAGCTGAGCGCATGAGACAGAGGAAAGCGAGGTGTCTGCCCGAGCCGGGGACGGATCCAGAGGCCGCCGGCGGCACGGCCTGCCTGGCCCTGGGTCTCGCAGGGGACCGAAGTGTCATCGCTTGGACAGCCACCAACCCTTTGAAGTTTTCATTGCAGTGTCTACAAAGGGACTGTCGAACCCATTTCTTAATTAGGAAATGGCAAACCGTATCTCAAAAACCTCAAGTTATTGATTGTTTTTAATTAAAGTACTTTCTCTCCCAGCACGCCTCCCACCTTTGGAGGCTGAAATTATTTAAAAAAAAAAAGATCTTTCTGATTGTGCTGGGGCATCCGGGTTATTCGGAGTGGGACACAGAAGACAATTAAAAAATTGGATCATGTGAATCCACCTGGCTGTTCTAGAGGAAAAGAAAAAAAAAAGCAAACCTAAACGCTACTCTTCTAGTTTTCTTTCTTTCTCTTCTTTTTCTTTCTTTCTTTTCTTTTTTAACTTTTGGACTAGGCAAGGATGGAGGAAGAACGCATTTAATTGAGTTTTTCCTCTTGCTTTTCTGTTCGTGGAGCAAAAGTTTCCGTTGCAAATACTTAAAATCCTCACACCGCAGACCGTTTCCTGATTCTAATAGACTTCTGAGAAAAATTTAATCAAGTTATTGAAATATCAGCTGGAGTGCAGGGTCTGCATCTTGGGAAGTAATTTAAATCTTGTGTGGAATATTGATGTCAGAAGCCACATGGGCAAGGGTTTTAAACTATTCGAATTGGTTTTTTATTTTATTTTATATACAAGGATAGTTACAAATCATGAAAATCAGTCTGTTGTTTTGTGTGTGTGTGTGTGTGTGTGTGTGCGTGTGTGTGTGTGTAGATAGATAGATATAGAGGCTTTTTCCCGTGAAATTGAGCAGTTCCTCAGGACTTGGGAGTGCTAGGGTTGGGGTAAGAAGCTCTCAGCAAAGGAGGCCCCCAGTGCAGATGTCGCTGAGGCAGGGCCCTTTGAAAGTTTTACTTGCAGACCTAAAGTTTAAACGTGTGTTATCAGAGCTCACCTATCTTTCCCTCTCAACATTTGATTCAGGTTGCCCAATTGTCTTCACTGAATTCTGTGTAGTAATCAACCCTGTGAACATTAGTCTCTCGTCAGAGGTTCGGAAAGCCTTTCAGAGCCACCCCAAGATGGCAAAGGAGAACAGGAAAACTACCTTCACATTTTCATCTCCACTTCATGCTGTTGTGACAAGTCCCAAGGGAAGTCCCTTCATAACTGATAAGAGCCCCACTCTTTAGAGAGAGGAGATTCAAACCTCACATTGCCCAACAGGCCAAGGCCTACTGAAATCCTATAGCTTTTGAATTGGAGTAAACACACCTCTTGGAGACCTCCCCCCATCCGTTAGTCAATACATAGGGTAGCAGAGAGGAAATGCAGTTCACCACCCAATACTAAGAAAGTTGAGTGAATCACTCTGAGCAGATCCCTTTTCCCCAGACCTGTGTAATCACTTCACAAACTTAGGGTATAGGAAATCCCCAGTACTGCTCTGACCCTAATTTACTCGAGAACTGGCAAGGCTTCTTCCTTTTTATCTCAATACTTCTCTGCCCTTTTGTGACCCTTTTTTCCCCCAGTGAGGCTTCATTGTGTATGTTAATCAGATTTCCCCTGATTAGGTAATAGCAAAGTGAAAAGGGGCCCACTAAAGTGTGGCTTGACCTCAACCTGTGAATTCCAAGAAGGATTCTGTGGCCTCATGCCTCACCTCATTAGGTCCTGCATTAAACACAGATTATATTTAAATAGTTATTTGAAAAACAAGTGCCCACTCCCACTGCTTGCACCTGTCTTTTTACAGACATAGATTCTTTTTTTTTTTGAGACGGAGTTTCACTCTTGTTGCCCAGGCTGGAGTGCAATGGCACAATCTCGGCTCACTGCAACCTCCACCTCCCAGGTTCAAGTCATTCTCCTGCTTCAGCCTCCTGGGTAGCTGGGATTACAGGTGCCCACCACCACCCCCGGCTAATTTTTTGTATTTTTAGTAGAGATGGGGTTTCACAGTGTTGGTCAGGCTGGTCTCAAACTCCTGACCTGAGGTGATCCACCTGCCTCGGCCTCCCAAAGTTCTGGGATTACAGGCGTGAGCCACTGCATCTGCCCTATATTCTTTTTTTTTCTTTTCTTTCTTCTTTTTTTTTCTTCTGAGACAGGGTCTTGTTCTGTTGCCCAAGCTGGAGTGTAGTGGCAGGGTCATAGCTCAGTGCAGCTACAGACTGAAACTCCCAGGTTCAAAGTAATCCTTCCACCTCAGCTTCCCAAATATCTGGGACTACAGGCATGTGCCATCACACTTGGCTAATTCATTTTATTATTATTATTGATCGATTGATTGATTTTGTAGATACATGGTCTTGCTGTATTACCCAGGCTGTTCTTGAACTCCTTTTTTGCAGAGACATGGTTTTGGTATATTGCCTAGGCTGGTCTTGGACTCCTGGCTTCAAGCAATCCTCTTGCCTCAGCCTCCCAAAATGCTGAGATTAGAGGCATGAGCCATTGAGCCTGGCCCAAGACACATTATTTGAAAAACTGCTTAGGTAGCTAGTTTTCTTGGCCATACTTTGCAACAGCATAGAGACCTAGATTTTCATTTTGTCTTTCAAATTTCAGTGACTGAAAACACAAATTCGTTAGTAAACAGTGTTTGCTCTGCTGTCATCACAAAATAAAATGCGACCTACATGATATTCAAGATTATCAAAAATAACTATCTGATCACTGTGTCATTAGTAAATTATATGCCATTCTTAGTTCCAATCATATTTCCCTCTGTGGTCATTTAGGTCTCAGTTGTATCCCCCTTTTCTCTGATATTTGAAATAGTCTAATGATGTATTTTTTAAACTACTCCTTCATCTATATACCTTTATAAAACTTCCTCTAACTGGGCATGGTGACTTGAGCCTATAACCCCAGCACTTTGGGAGGCCGAACAGGCAGATCACTTGAGGTCAGGAGTTTGAGACCAGCCTGGCCCACATGATAAAACCCTGTCTCTACTAAAAATACAAAATATATATATATATATATTAGCCAGGCATGGTGGTTCGCCCCTATAGTCCCAGCTACTTGCGAGGCTGAGGCAGGAGAATTGCTTGAATCTGGGAGGCGGAGGTTGCAGTGAGCCAACATTGCACCACTGCACTCTAGCCTGGGCAACAAGAGTGAGATGCCATCTCAAAATAAATAAGTAAATAAAACTTCTGTTCACAACAAAAAGTAAAACTTTCAGCATGCAAAATTTAGAAATTTCCTGTTACTGAAAATTATAATGGGACCACGAGCAAAACAGAGTAGATTTAGGAGTTTGCAGAATTCCTTTCTATTACTTCCCAATCATATATCACCTTTCTCAGTCACTTGATTAAAATTTCACAAGAACCCAGATTCAACTACAAGACTGTAGATTATGCAACAGAATGGCACTTTTAATATTGGTGGTGTGTACTTTAACCCCTCCTGGACTTGTTTAGGCACTTTGTGAATTGTGTAGCTAGAATGACTATAAATGAAAAAGGTTCAAATATCAGCCACTGAAAAGGAATTAAATAAACTCATACAGAACAGAGGAATGTGCTGTCACAAGATCTACAAATCTTTATCATTGTAATACAATTAAAGCTGTTAAAATAATTTTAGTCACACATATATTGTAAGGAACCTGCTAAACAAACACAAAATCTGAAAGAAAAATTTCCAGAACAATTCAAGACAAAAAAAAAAAAAGTTTAGACCACAATTATTTTTGCCCCACCATGGGAGCACTCCTTAATAATAATGGAGAATTGATAGTGGTGAGAAATAGTAGTGACTGCATTTGTGCTGGAATTGTAATCAAATTCTGGATATGTTTAGGTGTCAATTTCTACCCATATAACATGTTCTAGGAAATATTTATTTTTTTCTTTTAAAATTTAATTTAATTAAATTAATTTTTTTTTTTTTTTGAGATGATCTTGTCACCCAGGCCAGAGTGCAATGTCATGATCTCGGCTCTCTGCAACCTCTGCCTCCCAGATTCAAGAGATTCTCCTGCTTCAGCCTCCCAAGTAGCTGGGATTACAGGCACCTCTCACCATGCCCAGCTAATTTTTTTGTGTTTTTTAGTAGAGACGGAGTTTCACCATGTTGGTCAGGCTAGTCTCGAACTCCTGACCTCAGGTGATCCACCCACCTCAACCTCCCAAAGTGCTGGGATTACAGACGTGAGCCACCCCACCCGGCCCCTGCTTTTTTTTTTCTTTAAAACAGGGTTTCACTCTGTTGCCCAGGCTGGAGTGCTGTGGAGTGAACATGGCTCACTACAGCCTCAACCTCCTGGGCTCAAGCAATCCTCCCACCTCAGCCTCCTGAGTAGCTGCAATCACAGGTGTATGCCACCACACCTGCCTGATTTTTTTTTCTTTCTAGAGACAGGGTCTCACCATATTGCTCAGGCTGGTCTCGAACGCCTAGGCTCAAGCAGTTGTCCCTCCTCGGCCTCCCAAAATGTTGTGATTAGAAGTGTGAGCCGTGATGCCTAGCCTAGCAAATATTTGTGAAGGCAAAATTAGTTTATATACTATTTAGCATCAGGTTTAGAACATTCTCACTCCTGGCATCTTCTAAATAGCCAAAATCTTAGAATCAGACATCCAGTTCACTTTGTTTACTTTGATAGCATACTTCTTTAGTTTATGAGTTGGTCTCAGTCAGAGTTTGCATCTAAAGTCTTATAGAGACCAATTAAGTCTCTCAAGATCTAGAATAATTGCAAGTCCTGAGATACAGTGCAATCATTTTGAATCTGGAAGACACAGTGAGCAGGGAGAAAGGAGGTAAATGGTATATATCAGAGCAATTTTTTTTTTAAGTAGTGACAGGGTTTTGCCATGTTGGTGGCCAGGCTGGTCTGAAACTCCTGACATCAAGTGATCCACCCTCCTTGACCTCCCAAAGTGCTGGGATTACAAGTGTGAGCCACTGCACCCAGCCAATGCCAGAGCAATTTGAAGGACAGGTTAGGGAGGAGAAATTTTAACGGGAAAATAGAAATACTTGATCCTGTTTAATCCAAGAAAGAAAGGAGGATAATGTCTCCAGATCATCACAACATTAGGCAGTTATACATGAAAACTGTAAGCAAGTCCTTATTCACACTGACCTAGCACCAATGTGGTAGTGAGAGTACTACATTGCATTTGCTACAATGCTGTTTCCACATATAATTACAGTATTTATTATGTCTAGTAACCCCACCTCAGCTGTGATATTAGTTTGACCAAGAGTATGAATTAGTAAAGGTTATACAATTTCTCATTGCCCTCTCTCTTAATTCAGGGAGTTTTGACCTCTGAGCTCCATGGGTTTGCTTCAAAACATCTGTAATCTTCCTAAACGTGTATGCAAATTTTGACAAGCATTCTCTTTCTTGGGACAAAGGTTAAAATTTTGGCCTGCTTAAGCTTTCTGAAAGAAAGACTCATCACCCAGAAAAGATTAAAAAAAAAAAAAAAACCATTCCTCTACATGAAGCAGAATCACTCTTCTCTCATCCCACGAATGGGTGCTGGGAGCTGTGCTAGGTATAAGCGATAGAAACATTTTGCACGGCCAGGCGTGGGGCTCATGCCTGTAATCCCAGCACTTTGGGAGGCCGAGGCAGGCGAATCATGAGGTCCAGAGATTGAGACCATCCTGGCCAACAGGGTGAAAACCTGCCTCTACTAAAAATACAAATATTAGATGGATGTGGTGTCACGTGTCTGTAGTCCCAGCTACTGGGCAGGATAAGGCAGGAGAATTGCTTGGACCCAGAAAGCAGAGGTTGCAGTGAGCCAGAATCGCACCATTGCACTCCAGCCTGGCGACAGAGTGAGACTTCGTCTCAAAAATAACAATAATAGATAAATAAATAAATATGAAGATTTTTTGAAAACAGGAATGTAAGTAGTATACTTAGCATTGATAGGTGCTATGCTAGAAATCTTGTACAGATATCTAGAAATAATTTATCAGTTTGCTTTCTTAGTGAGCTGAGAGAGGGGGAAGAAGGAGGAATGTCAGTCATCTCACACATCACACTCTTTCTGCTCCTCCACTACCACAACTGATATCTCTTCACTTCAACCACAGTTTCCCACAGGGGTTAAAAGAGGCTACATAGTTGCAGGGCAAAGTCCTGACATGCAAATGTTTACAATGTGATGCATCACAGGTATTATGCGTTGATGCAAAGAGTCCATGAAATACCTGGGCTTCACTGGACTTTGTCAGTGGATAGTCAAAGAAACATTGAGTGTCTTTTTTTCAGCTTTGCGGATGATTATGGTTCAATACTTAGGTTAAGGATGCAATGATAAAATAGTTGAACTGGTCCTCCACGACTAAGCCCCAGAATTAAAGGGCCGCGCTGAAGTTACTGGATAAACTAGACTGATTTTAGAAATAACGTATTTCACCTGAGAAGTGTTTATTTCAGCTGCATAAGGAAATGTGGACGGCCCCAAACCTGGAAGAAACATACAAGGGATTGATCTGCCTCCAGGTGTTAGAATCTGATGATAAAATGTGAACTTACAGAGAATAGTTATCTATCTATTCATTCAGTTTCTCCAACTGCAAAAATCTTACTTTATTTTCAAAGTCCAGCTCAGATATCATTTCCTCTGTGAATTCATCCCAAACCCTTCCAAGCAATGTTAATCATTCTCTCTTCTGTGTTGCTATAGCATGTTGTTCAAAGTGCTGGCATAGCAATCAACACAGTGAATTACAGTTCCTGGGTCTCTCTCTCTCTCTGATATATTGTGAACACACTTGGTCATATAGTATCGGAAAAAGTAAAAATAAAGAAAACACAATTCTTGCCTTAAATAGCTTATAATTGATTGCGAGCACACAGCTTTAGCACCCAGACAGAATGAAACAATGTTACAATAGCCATCTGTTGACATTGTAATAAGAATTTGACATTGGGTACAGAGATGAAGAGAATGGAAGAAACAAGAAACTCGAAAGGTAAGAAAAGGACAGAGGTGAAAGATATTAAACATTATGCCAAGGATTTTATTCTCTATCCTGAAGGCACTGGGAAGCATTGAAGATTTTTTAAGAGGAAATGACCTGACCACAGCTCTATTTTAGGGAAGTAACAGAGGCAGCATTGTGGAGAGTAAATGGGCAGCTGAGAGCCTAGAAAGAGAGACCAGCCAGCAGCCAATGAGGCCTAAAAGAGTAAGCAGGAGGGCCGGGCGAGGTGGCTCACGCCTGTAATCCCAGCACTTTGGGAGGCCAAGGCAGGTGGATCACAAGCTCAGGAAATCGAGACCATCCTGGTTAACACAGTGAAACCCCATCTTTACTAAAAATGCAAAAAATTAGCCGGTTGTGGTGGCACATGCCTGTACTCCCAGCTACTTGGGAGGCTGAGGCAAGAGAATTGCTTGAACCAGGGAGGTGGAGGTTGCAGTGAGCTGAGATCGTGCCACTGCACAGCAGCCTGAATGACAGAGTGAGACTTCATCTCACAAAAGAAAAAAAAAGAGTAGAGCAGGAAACAAAATGTAAAGAAGGAATTGTATTTGTAAGACATGCAAGTAGCTGGGCGTGGTGGCTCACGCTTGTAATCCCAGCACTTTGGGAGGCCAAGGCAGGTGGATCACGAGGTCAGGAGTTCCAGACCAGCCTGGCCAACACAGTGTAACCCCATCTCTACTGAAAATACAAAAATTAGCCGGGTGTGGTGGTGGGTGCCTGTAATCCCAGCTACTTGGGAGGCTGAGGCAGGAGAATTGCTTGAACCCAGGAGGTGGAGGTGGCAGTGAGCTGAGATTGCACCAGTGCACTCCAGCCTGGACAACAGAGCTAGACTCCATTAAAAAAAAAAAAAAGACATACAAATAGAATCAGAAGAACTCAGAAGTGCTCAAATGTTGAGAGTAAGGAAGAGAGAAAAGTCTGAAAAAGGAGATGATGAGACAAAGATTTGAAACTTGTACGAACCAACAGGTTCTTCATCATTGGAGCTGATATGGTTTGAATGTTTGTTACCTCCAAATCTTAGGTTGAAATATAATCCTCAGACCAGGCATGACAGCTCATACCTGTAATCCCAGCACTTTGGAAGACCGAGGCAGGAGGACTGCTTAAAGCCAAGAATTCAAGACCAGACTGGGCAACACAGCAAGACCCTTCTCTATAAAAAAAAAAAAAAATTAAAATATTAGCCAAGTTTGGTGGCCCATGGCTGTAGTCTCAGCTTCTTGGGAGGCTGAGGTGGGAGAATCACTTAAGCCCAGGAGTTTGAGGCTGCAGTGAGCTATGATCCCACCACTGCACTCAAGCCTGAGCAACAGAATGAGACTCTTGTCACAAAAAAAATAAATAAATAAGAGAAATGGAATCTCCAAAGTTGGAAATGAGGCCTGGTGGGAGGTGTTTGGGTCATGGGGTAGATCCCTCATGAATGGCTTGGCTCCCTCTTCCTGGTAATGAGTGAGTCCTCGCTCTGAATTCATGCAAACTCTGGTTGTTTAAAGAGCCTCGCACCTCCTCCTTCTCTCTCTTGCTCCCACTTGCCATGTGACGTGCCTGCTCCCACTTTACCTTCCTCCATGAGTAAAAGCTCCCCTGAGGCCTCACTGGAAGCCAAGCAGATGCTGGCACCATGCTTCTTGTACAGCCTACAGAATTGGAGCCAATTAAACCTCTTTTCTTTTTAAATCCCTCTTTCAGCTACTTCTTGATAGTAATGCAAAACTAGCACAGAGTCCAATAGCTTAACCCATCAGAAGAAAATTTAACAGAGAAGCAAACGTCACCAAACATAAATCACTCAAGAGACTTTATCCTTTGTTTTTGTTTTTGTTTTTTTTGGTGTTTTTTTTTTTTTTTTTTTTTTTTTTTGAGACGGAGTCTCGCTTGTCACCCAGGCTGGAGTGCAATGGCCCCTGATCTTGGTTCACTGCAATTTCTGCCTCCCGGGTTCAAGCGATTTTCCTGCCTCAGCCTCTAGTAGCTGGATTACAGGCACCCACCGCCATGCCCAGCTAACTTTTGTATTTTTAGTAGAGACAGAGTTTCACCATTTTGGTCAGGCTGGTCTTGAACTCTGACCTCAGGTGATCCACCCACCTTGGCCTCCCAAAGTGCTGGGATTACAGGCGTGAGCCACTGTGCCTGGCAAGACTTTATACTTTGTTACCTGGAACTGCAAAGACTCTACTCAGAAATAATCCTATACTTACACTTTGCCAGTAGGAAATTCAAATGAACATAGCTGGTAAGAAACAAATCTGCATGACCATGCATTCCCAGTTTTCACTCCAAACATACTTGAGTACCAGTATTTAAGCCTTTATCTACTCACTTTTATAACTACATGTGGAAGAAGTTCAAGAATCCTACAGGCTAACAATTCTAAGGAAAGAGAAAAAAAAAGCTTGTAGAAAGAAAAGCAGTCATACGTCTAATGTCTTTAAAAGGGATCAATTTGCAAACCTTCCATTCATAGAAGACTTGGGTAATAATGGACCTAAAGGTTATCTTGGTCCAGGCCTAGGGACCAAAATATTTAAAAACTAGACATAGTATAGGCTGTGGGTAATCTGAACTCAGCCCTGACAGCCACAGCCTGACCTGATCAGGAGGAATAAGTAGATCTTCTGTGCTTCTGAACTATTAAATAAATACTTTTTTTGAGTGCAAACAGAGTATGGAAAAAAGGGAAATTCAGAAAGAAACATTCAATAAGAGAAAAAGCCTGTAGAGAGGTGCTCCAGCAGGCTTTCCTCCAGAAGCAAAAGAGAAGATGTGATCTGTGTTACTCCTCATGAGCAGGTCCGCCCTAAACCCCAGATCAGACTTGATCCTCCCTATTGGGGGCCATCTTTAGTCATGGTGCCCAGTGAGTTCTAATTTATTCTAGATAGACTTGATATTTTCTCCATGGTACTCACATACCTCAATAGTGAAAAGCTTCCAAAGGAACATGTGATCATCCATGTGATCGAAGGAAATTCTGTTATTTCTCATGAGTGCTATATATACCTATTTAGGATACATTTTTCAGAGGCTATTTGACAAAGTAGAAAGTGAACTGACTTGGGGCCAGGCACAGTGTTTCACGCCTATTATTCCAGTGCTTTGGGAGGCCAAGGCTAGAGGATCCCTGGAGCCCAGGAGTTTGAAACTAAAAAAAAAAAAAAAAAAAAACCACAGAAATTAGCCAGGTGTGGTGCCACTCACCTGTAGACCCAGCTACTGGGAAGTTGAGGCAGGAGGATCCCTTGAGCCCAGGGGTTCAAGGCTACTGTGAGCTATGATTACATCACTGCACATCTCAGCCTAGGCAACAGAGTGAGACCTTTTTTCTTTTTTTTTTTTTTTGAAAGTCTCACTTCGGGCCGGGCGCGGTGGCTCACGCCTGTAATCCAAGCACTTTGGAGGCCAAGGCGGGCGGATCACCTGAGGTCGGGAGTTCAAGACCAGCCTGACCAACATGGTGAAACCCCGTCTTTAAAAAAAAATAAAAATTAAAAAAAAAAAATTAAAAAAAGAAGTAAAAAAAAAAAAAAAGAAAAGAAAGTCTCACTTCGTCACCCAGGCTGGAGTGTAGGGGTGGTGCAATCTCGACTCACTGCTGCAACCTCTGCCTCCCAGGTTCAAGTGATTATCCTATCTCAGGCTCCCAAGTAGCTGGGATTACAGACGTCTGCCATCATGCCAAGCTAATTTTTTTTTTTTTTTTTTGTATTTTTATTAGAAATGGGATTTCACCATGTTGGCCAGGCTGGTTTTGAACTCCTGACCTCAAGTGATCCACCTGCCTCAGCCTTCTAAAGTGCTAGGATCACAGGCATGAGCCACAGAGCCTGCCAAGACCCTGTTTCTAAATAAACAACTAATAAAATTAAATTTAAAAAGAAAGTGAACTGACTTGGTGCAGAGTCCTAAATTCTAGTTCTATTTTGGCACCTACTGTGCACAGGAAGTGAGGCATTCTGTGCTATTCCTGAGTAGTGTGACTTTGCTCTAGAGAGGAGTTTTAGCTTTCTGCAGAACTTCATCCTGGGGTGGGGATAAGGCTGGAGCTGTTGGCACCACCTTGCCACAAAGAGGAAAGAGCCAGAAGCAGACTAATTATGAGGAAGAAGAGCCAAGAAATGGAGAGAAAAAAACAGAACCTGAAAGAAAACAAAACAAAGCTGAAGTCTCTGGAGGAAGCCATGCCTGAATTATCTGAATTGGTAAATTCCTTTTTTTTTTCTCTTTTTTTTTGCTTAAGAGGTTGATTTCATTGGGTCTTCTGTCACTTCAAAGTAAGCAAGAAAGTCTTAACACAATATATTCTGTCCAGGTTTATGGGACATTCTTGGGCCTCCGTTCCCTCTCTGTGAAATAAGTGGGTTATGTTATTTATCAGGGGAGGGACTGGGTTCGGCTGCTAGTAACAAACACCAGTGGCTTAGAGGTTTTATTTTTCTCATGCAAGAAGTCTGGAGTTGGGCGATTGATATGGTTTGGCTGTGTCCCCACCCAAATCTCATCTTGAATTGTAGTTTCATAATTCCCACGTGTTGTAGGAGGGGCCCAGTGGGAGATAAATGAATCATGGGGGTGGTCTTCCCCCATACTGTTCTCCTTGAAGTGAATAAGTCTTACAAGAGCTGATGGTTTTATAAGGGAAGACTCCTTTCGCTTGGTCCTCATTCTCTCTTGTCTGCTGCCATATAAGACATGCCTTTTGCCTTCCTTCCCAGCCATGTGGAACTGTTAGTCCACTAAACCTCTCTTCCTTTGTAAATCACCCAGTCTCAGATATGTCTTTATCAGCAGCATGAAAATGAACTAATACAGCAATCCAAGGCTAGTCTCACAGCCCCACAATGCCATCAGGCACACAGGTGTCCCTGTTAGCCAGCTTGAGAGGTGGCCCATGTTCTCATACTCAGAAGATGACTGTCCCCTCTAGGCATCATGTTTGCATCCTAGGCAAAAAAAGGAAGGAAGAAGAAAGGGGCCAACCCACACAGTGGCTTCAACTTGCATTTCATTGGCCAGGACTATGTCGCATGGTCGCTATCTGAAAGGGAGGCTGGGGAAATGTGTTAAGTTTTGTAGATGGGTACATTGATGCTCTGAACAAATTGAGGGTCAGTTTGCAAGGAAGTAGGGGGAGAATAGATGTTGAGTAGACGACAGTATCAGCCACAGAATACATAATACCAAAAGTAACCTCTTTCTCAGAAATTCTGTAATGCTAGTCTTCTTTCCATTTTGTTTTACTTAATCATTTCCTAATGGAAAAGAGCTAAGTATTTTATGGAAAGCACATTTTTAAAATTCAAAGTCTTGGAGAAGTGTAGCTACATCTCATATATTAAATGATAATACATTTGTGTGAGATGTCAGATTACAGTCAAAATCGCTTCACATTTATTAGATTTTTTCTGAAACGTTCTTAAACTTTTAAATTCCAAACTTCAGGAAACTTATTCTCACTAATCCCAGCTATTCAGATATCTTCTTTAGTTGAACTAAGTTACCTGGGTTTTCCCTCTAATTTTCCAGTCCTTCTCAAATGATTTCATACTCTTGCGTTTCATCTCTCCAACTAAATTGTAAACTTGTCTAGAGCAGAGCCCAACACTTAGCACACTGCTGGACTGGTAGTGAGCAATCGATAATGTTTGAGCAATGAATGAATGAATGATTGAAATCCCAGTTTCTATTTCTTTTCTCTCCCCAGAACTCTGCCTTCCATGCATGCTTGTGAGCTGACTGCCTCTAAGAGTCATTACCAAGGCAATTTGTATCCTAGGCCGCCAGCTTTAGAAAGCCTTTTACTTTCTACCTTCAAATCGTCTCCACCATTATTCATTCAGCTGGCCCCACAAGTCTGCCCTGACCACTTCCCTTTGCCTAATTATTTCACCTAGCCCCTTCCCAATTCAACAGATTAAAGGTCTTACCTTCAGAAAATTCTCCTTATGTCTAAATTAAGTTTTGTACACAGCTATTTCTTCTTCCTTTGCTCTCTAAGTTGACAGAACACAGCAGGTAATACATTTAATCAGTGCTTTAGAAAGGCCTGAGTGTTTTTTTCTAATAAAAAATAAGGTGTCTATGGGATTATACTTCAAAAACAATAGGTGATCATTGTAAAAACCAAAAATAATCGCTGAAAATATAAGTAATAATTATTCAAAAACTCATAAACTATCACATAGAGAAGATCATTTAGTATATATCTTTCAGGAATTTTTTTCATGTATATTTTGCATTACATATTACAAAAATTGGCTATGCTATATATACTATTATCCTACTTTCCTGATTTAACTGTGAACGTCAGTCCACATCAGTCAATATTCTTAATAATGTGTGATGACAGAAGAGTATTCCATTACAGGAAATACCTTATTAAGCTAATCTCCTACTTTTGGCATTTAGTTTATTTTTTTTCAGAAACCTTTGTAGGCTGGGTGTGGTGGCTCACACCTGTAATCACAGCAATTTGGGAGGCCAAGGTAGGGTGGATCACTTGAGGTCAGGAGTTTAAGACCAGCCTGGCCAACATGGTGAAACCTCATCAATACTAAAGATACAAAAATCAGCCAGGCATGGTGGCACATGCCTGTAATCCCAGCTACTTGGGAGGCTAAGGCAGGAGAATCACTTGAACCTGGTAGGCACAGGTTGCAGTGAGCCGAGATCAGGCCACTGCACTCCAGTCTGGGCGACAGTGTGAGACTCTGTCTCACAAAAAAGAAAAGATGAAGAAGAAGAAGAAAAAGAAAAAGAAACTTTGTAAATACAACTGAAATGAACATCCTTGTAGCTAAATCTATACTTGTGTCTTTTTCTTAATTATTCCCTTTGGATACGCTCCCCAATAAGATTCATTTTAATGATCAATAAGGAGAAGCAATTCACATTTCATATGAAATGGGAGAGATTGAAACAAACCCACAGTAGTACTTTACCATTATTTTGGGACCTAAAATGTATTTGGCTTGCGGGCTCCAGGGCTTACTCAGCATGACCTAATGCAATAGTTTTAAAATATATTATTGTGGCATCATACCTGGAAATCTGAGCTTTCTGCAGAGCACTGCAGAAATCCTCAGAGAGAAACTTAAACATCATAAAACATAACTTCAGCCAGGCGCAGTGGCTTATGCCTCTAATCTCAGCACTTTGGGAGACCGAGGCAGGTGGATCACAAGGTCAGGAGTTCAAGACCAGCCTGGCCAAGATGGTGAAACCCTGTCTCTACTAAAAATACAAAAATTAGCCCTGTGTGATGGCAGGCACCTGTAATCCCAGCTACTCAGGAGGCTGAGGCAGGAGAATCACCTGAACCCAGGAGGCAGGGGTTGCAATGAGCCGAGATCGTGCCACTGCACTCCAGCCTGGGTGACAGAACAAAACTCCGTCTCAAAAAAAAAATTAAAAATAAAAATAAAAGCTGGGATTACAGGCATCTGCCACCATATCTGCCTAATTTTTTGTATTTTTAGTAGAGATGGGGTTTCACCATGTTACCCAGGCTGGTCTTGAACTCCTGACTTCGTGATCTGCCTGCCTTGACCTCCCAAAGTGCTGGGATTACAGGCATGATCCCAGGAAAACCATGCCCAGCCTTTTTTCCTTCTATTTCTTTAAAGTTTATAATTACATGCACAAATCAATTTAAAGAAATTCATCCCAGCTTGAGAGTACTTAGAGTTCTGTGTCCTTTAATCAGCTATCCCTGCTCAACTTACAAAAATATTTCTAGTTAGACAGAAAACATATTCTAATCTATGTTCTAGAATTAATCATTCTATCTTGGTTAGAAACAAACACCAGATAAATAAATGTTATAGGGACGAGGCACAGTGGTTTATGCCTATAATCCCAGCACTTCAGGGCACCTATGTGGGAGGACCTCTTGAGACCAGCCTGAGCAACATAGCAAGATCCCACCTCTACAAAAAACTTTAAAATTTAGCTGGACATAGTGGCACACACCTGTAGTCCTAGTTATTTGGAAGGCTGGGGCAGAAGGATCACTTGAGCCCCAGGGTTGGAGGATGTGGTGAGCTATGATCACGCCACTGCACTCCAGACTGGGCGAGAGAGCAAGATCCTGACCCAGAAACAGACAAAAATACAGAAGATAAAGATGTTTTCCTCTCAGCGCTACTATTATATATTGTCCAAGAGGTTCTAGTCAATGCAATATGAAAAATGAAAGGAATAAGGGTTGCAAAGTAAGGAAGAAAAATCTTTGTTATTTACAGTCAAAAAGTTTATCTACATAGGAAGTCCAAGAAAAATATTAAAATAATTCAGCAACTTGCTGGTAAAGACATTCAAAAATGTCATTAATGATAGAAAATACAATTTCAAGAGCAACAAAAACTATGAGGTGCCCATGAATATATAACAAAAGATAGGAAATACTTTTAAGGAGAAATTTACAAAATGCTCATTGAAAGACACAAAGGAAAACTTAAAAAAAGAGAGCTGATACTATGTTCCTGAATAGAAAGACTCAATATTAATAAGTTGGTTTATCAATACATTATAACACCAACCAAAATTCCCAGAAGACTTTACGGCTCTTGATAAAGTAATCCTAAATTTCATACGAAAGAACAAATAGGCCAAAAATAGCCAAGATAATTTTGAGGAAAAAAATATACAGAGGAGGGGAACTTGACCTGCCAGACAAGAAACATTTATCATAAAGCCGTATTATTAAAAAAACAATGCAACATTTGTTTAGCAATAGACAAATAGATTAAAGGAGTAGATAAGCCAGAAGCAGCTTAAATACGTATAGAAACGTGGCATAAAATAGAAATGGATTTATAAATCAATCTGTGGGAAAAAAATGAAAATACAATGGTGCTAGAACAATTATTTATACAAAAAACCCACAAAATGAATTAGTTCCTTACATAAAATAAAATACTTTTAAATGAATTAAACATTTGAAAGGTAAAAAGCAACCTGTAAAAATTTTTGGAAGAAAATGCCCAATGTCTTTATGGCATCAGAACAGGGAGAGATTTTCTAAATACTCAAAAGTACAAAGCATAAAGAAAAATATTAGACTACATTAAATTCAAATATCTGTATATAAAATATATTACAGAAAATATCAAAGGATAACCTATAAACTGAAGTTATTTATTTACAACTCATTTACCCAACAAAAGATTAATACACAAATACAAATATACCTTGAAGATATTTCAGGTTGAGTCCCAGACCACAGCAATAAAGTGAGTCATACGAATTTTTTGGTTTTCTGGTGCATATTTATGTTTACACTGTACTGTCGCCTATTGAGTGTGCAACAGCAACATGTCTAAAAAACTATACATACTTTAATTAATTAATTAATTATTAGCATTAGTATTTAAGATGGAGTTTTTCTCTTTGCCCAGGCTGGAGTGCAATGGCACCATCTCGGCTCACTGCAACCTCCACCTCCCAGGTTTACATGATTTTCCTGCCTCAACCTCCCAAGTAGCTGGGATTACAGGCATGCGATACCACACCCAGCTAATTTTGTATTTTTAGTAGAGACAGGGTTTCTCCATGTTGGCCAGGCTGGTCTTGAACTCCTAACCTCAGATGATCCATCCATCTCAGCCTCCCAAAGTGCTGGGATTACAGGCATGAGCCACTGCACTCAGCCCATACTTTAATTTAAAAATACTTTATTACTGGCTGGGCGCAATGGCTTACACCTGTAATCCCAGCACTTTGGGAGACGAAGGTGGGTGGATCATTTGAGGGCAATAATTCAAGACCAGTCTGGCCAACATGGCAAAACCCTGTCTCTACTAAAAAATACAAAAAAATCATCTGGGCCTGGTGGCAGGTGCCTGTAATCGCAACTACTCAGGAGGCAACAGAGCAAAGCTGAAAACCATCATTCTCAGCAAACTAACACAGGAACAGAAAACCAAACACCGCGTGTTCTTACTCATAAGTGGAAGTTGAACATATAAGCACGGGGAAGGAAACATCACATACTGTGGCCTGTCGGGGGTTGCGGGGCAAGGGGAGGGATAGCATTAGGAGAAATACCTAATGTAGATGATGGGTCGATGGGTGCAGCAAACCACCATGACACATGTATACCTATCTAACAAACTCGCATGTTCTGCATGTCTATCCCAGAACTTAAAGGATAATTTAAAAAAAGAAAAGAAAATACAGGATACGACAAAGGTGAAATCTCAAAAAAATAAAAAACAGTTGGAGTTCTCACTATGTTATCCAGGCTGGTCTCAAATTCCTGGAGTCAAGTGATCCTCCTGTCTCTCAGGTAGCTGGGACTAGAGGCACATACCACTGTGCCCAGCTTCAGAAGGTTTTCACTGGACTTTTCCCAGATCCATTAGAAAAATCACAATCTATGGCAGCTACAGCCTTACAAAATGTATTTCTTAAATGATATGACTTGAAAGTTGAAATGACTGCTTAATCTGTGGGCTACAGAATGGATATTGTGTTAGAAAGCATGAAAACATTAATCACCTTGTAAATATCCACCAGAGTCTCTGGGTAACCAGGTACATTATCAATGAACAGTAATATTTTGAAATGAATCTTTTTTTTCTGAGCAGTAGGTCTCAATAGTGGACTTAAAATATTCAATAAACCATGCTGTAAACAGATGAGCTGTCATCCAGGCTTTGTTGTTCCATTTATAAAGCATAGGCAGAGTAGATTTAGCATAATTCTTATGAGCCTTAGGATACATATGTTTTTAAGATGGGGTCTCGCTCTGTCACCAGGTTGGAGTGCAGTGGCACGATCATAGCTCACTCCTATCTCCCATGCTCATGCGATCCTCCCACCTCAGCCTCCAGACTAGCTGGGACTACAGGTACATGATACCACGTCTGGTTAATTTATTTTATGTTTCGTAGAGACAAGGTCTTGCTATGTTGCCCATGCTGGTCTCAAATCCTAGGCTCAAGCAATCCTCCCACCTTGGCCTCCCAAAGTGTTGGGATTACAGGCATGAGCCACCATGCCCAGCCAGATTTTTTTTTTCTTTTTTTGAGACTGAGTCACCCAGGCTGGAGTGCAGTGGCACAATCTGTGCTCACTGTAATTTCTGCCTCCCAGATTCAAGCAATTCTGTCTCAGCCTCCAGAGTAGCTGGAACTACAGGCACATGCCACTATGCCTGGCTAATTTTTTTTTTTTTTTTTTGAGACAGAATCTCACTCTGTCTCCCAGGCTGGAGCACAGTGGCATGATTTCGGCTCACTTCAACCTCTGCCTCCCGGGTTCAAACGATTCTCCTGCCTCACCCAAGTAGCTGGGATTACAGGAATGTGCTACCAAACCTGGCTAATTTTTCATATTTGTTGTAGAGATGGGTTTTCACTATGTTGGCCAGCCTGGTCTCGAACTCCTGACCTCAAGTTATCCTCCTGCCTCGGCCTCCCAAAGTGCTTGGATTACAGGTGAGAACCACCTTACCCGGCCCTGGAAAAATTCTTGAAGGTAATCAAAGGTGCTGCTTCAGTGAATATACAAATGACAGAAAGCAAAACAGCTTCATTGCTAATAGAAAGGAAGTTTGAGTGGTTTAGATAGAAGATCAAACCAGCCACAACATTCCCTTAAACCAAAGTCTAATCCAGAGCAAGGCCCTAACTCTCTTCAATTCTATGAAGGCTGAGAGAGGTGAGGAAGTTGCAGAAGAAAAGTTGGAAGATAGCAGGGCTTGGTTCATGAGGCTTAAGGAAAGAAGCCATCTCTATAACATGAAAGTGCAAGGTGAAACTGCAAGTGCTGATGGAGAAACTGCAGCAAGTAATCCAGAAGATCTAGCTAAGATAATTGACGGTGGTAGCTGCACTAAACAACAGATCTTCTATGTAGATGAAACAGCCTTCTATTGGAAGAAGATGCTGTCTAGGACTTCCACAGCTAGAGAAGTCAGTGCCTGGCTTCAAAGGGGTGGCTGACTGCCCTGTCAGGGGCTAATGCAGCTGGAGACTTTAAATTGAAGCTAATGCTCATTTAGCATTCTGAAAATCTGGCTAGGCTGGGCGAGGTGGCTCATGCCTGTAATCCCCACACTTTGGGAAACTGAGGTGGGAGGATTGCTTGAGTCTAGGAGTTCAAGACCATTCTGGACAACAGAGTGAGACCCCCATCTCTACAATAAAATAACAAATTAGCCAGCTGATAGTGCTCCCCTGTAGTCCCAGCTACTTGAGAGGCTAAGGCAGGAGGATTACTTAAGCCCAGGATGTTGAGGCTGCCGTAAGCCATGAGTCCACTATGGCACTCCAGCCTGAGCAATAGAGATCCTATCTCAAAACAAAAACAAACAAACAAAAAACCAAAAAAAACTTTTCCTTTTCACTCACAAATTGGCTAACTGGCACAAGAAACCTAGCTTTCAGCCCTTCTTGACTTTTGATATTTAGAGGTCACTGTAATGTTATTAATTGGCCTAATTTCAATATGTTCTGTTTCAAGAAGTAGGAAGGCCCAAGACGAGAGAGAGAGAGAAAGAGAAAGAGAGACAGAGAGAGAGAGAGAGAGAGAGAGAGAAAAAGGGAACGGCCGGTCCATAAGTAGTCATTTATTGATTAAGTTTGCTGTCTTATATGGGTGTGGTTGGTGGTGCCACAAAACGATTTAAATAGTAATATCAAGGACCACTGATCACACAACACCATAACACCATAACAGATATAATAATAGTGAAAAAAATTGAAATATCACAAGAATTACCAAAATGTGACATAGAGATAAGAAGTGAACACGTGCTTTTGAGAAAATGGAACCAAAATACACTTGCTACAAACTTCCTTCTTCTTCTTCCTCCTCCTCCTCCTCTTCTTCTTTTTTTTTTTTTTTTTAAACAGAGTTTTGCTCTTGTTGCCCAGGCTGGAGTGCAACGGCATGATCTTGGCTCACCGAAACCTCCGCCTCCTGGATTCAAGCAATTCTCACCCTCCCGAGTAGCTGGGATTACAGGCATGCACCACCACACCCAGCTAATTTTGTATATTTAGTAGAGACAGGGTTTCTCTATGTTAGTCAGGCTGGTCTTGAACTCCAGACCTCAGGTGATCTGCCTGCCTCAGCCTCACAAAGTGCTGCAATTACAGGCGTGAGCCACTGTGCCCAGCCTCTAATTTTTTTTTTTTTTTTTTTTTTAAGATGGAGCCATTGCACCCTGTCACCGGGGATGGAGTGCAATGGCGCATCTCAGCTCACTGCAACCTCTGCCTCCCAGGTTCAAACAATTCTCCTGCCTCAGGCTCCCGAGTAGAGTAGCTGGAACTGTAGGTGCCCACCACCACGCCGGCTAATTTTTGTGTTTTTAGTAGAGATGGGGTTTCACTATGTTGGCCAGGCTGTTCTTGAACTCCCAACCTTGTGACCCGCTCGCCTCAGCCTCCCAAAGTGCTGGGGTTATAGGCATGAGCCACCGTGCCTGGATTTTTTTGTTTTTTTAAGAGACAGTGTCTCACTCTGTCACCCAGGCTGGAGTGCAGTGGCATGGAGTGATCGTAGCTCATTGCAGCTTCGAAATCCCAGCTCAAGTGATCCTAAGGTTACCATATACCTTAGGCTCAGTTTCCAGTTTCTTCCATTGTTAACATCTTACATTAGTGTGGTATGTTTGCCACAATTAATGCACAAATACTGATACACCATTATTAACTAAAGTCCATAGTTTATTCAGATTTCTTAGTTTACCTAATGTCCTTTTTGTGTTCTAGGATCCCCTCCAAGAAAGCCCCTTACATTTAGTTGTCATGTCTCTTTGGGATTTTCGTGGCTGTGACAGTTTCTGAGACTTTCTAATGACCTTGACAGTTTTTTTGTTTGTTTGTTTTTTTGACCGAGTCTCACTCTGTCACCCAGGCTGGAGTGCAGTGGTGTGATCTTGGCTCACTACAACCTCTGCCGCCTGCGTTCAAGTGATTCTCCTGCCTCAGCCTCCCGAGTAGCTGGGATTACAGGTGCCTGCCACTGCGCCTGGCTAATTTTTATATTTTTAGTAGAGACGGGGTTTCACCATATTGGCCAGGATGGTCTTGAACTCCTGATCTCATGATCCACCTGCCTCAGCCTCCCAAAGTGCTGAGATTATAGGCGTGAGCCACTGCACCCAGCCGACCTTGACAGTTTTGAGAAGTATTAGACAATACATTGTAGGGTACCCCTGAAATGGCATTTTTATGGCGTTTTTCTTGTAATTAGGCTGGGAAAATATGTTTTTGGGAGGAAGACTACAGACGTAAAACACCATTTTTTAACACCATTTCAAGGACACACACTATTAACATGATTTATTACTGTTGACGTTGACCTTGATCACTTTGGCTGAAGAGTAGAAAGATTTTAGAGTCTTAAAATTCTAAGTCTAAAAGGACAAAGGAAAAGAAATGAGAACTTTCCTACACTGCTAGTGCTAGTGGAAGTTCAAATGGACAAAAGAAAAGCAAAAACAAAAAACCACAGAAACCCTCTTTGGCTAGAAATCTGGCAACAACTGGTAAAGTTGGAAATATCTATACTCTTGACCTGGCAATTCCACTTCTAGGTTCAAGAAACTTGCACTCATGTGTATAGATGACGTGCTTATTACAACACTATTTGTAATACTGAAAAACTAAAATGCCAAAATACTGGCCAGGTGCGGTGGCTCACTCCTATAATCCCAGCTACTTGGGAGGCTGAGGCAGGAGAATCACTTGAACCTCGGAGGCGGAGTTTGCAGTGAACCCAGATTGAGCCATTGCACTCCAGCCTAGGCAACAAGAATGAAACTCCATCTCAAAAAATAAAATAAAATACCAAAATATTAAAAATTATTATAACACTGAACGTGGGATGAGATGCTTTCAGATCCTGGATCCACTAGTATCTAAAGCTTGACCAGTTCTCCTGCAACTCATAACCCTTCAGTAACACGTCCAAATAAAATTTCATCTTAAGCCTGTTTGAGGTGACTTTTCTGTCATTTGCAGCCTTACTGAGTGGGTCCTGACTGATTCATCTAGAAATTATCATCAAGTTAATCTAAATCAATACCGAGTTTTTTATAAAAGGAAAAAGGCCAAAACTATTAAGCAAAGTCAAAATACCTGGACTGAAGGCCCCAGAGGCCAAACCACAACAATCAACATTTCTGCTGTTTACAATGTACAAAGGATTCCAGATAAGTCTGTTGATGAAAGCACAAAATCAACAAATGAAAGAAATTAAATAAATGTAATACTTAGAAGAAGATATTTTATAAAGCAGTATCTTACAAACTCTATATTCATATAAATCAGCTCAAGGTGAAGTTTCTTCCCTTTTATTTTAAAATAGGAAATATCTCAGTCAGGCCCAATGGCTCACGCCTATAATCTCAGTACTTTGGGAGGAAGAAGGATAGCTTGAGGCCAGAATTCAAGACCAGCAGAGGCAACATAACAAGACCCTGTCCCTACCAAAAATAAAAAAACAAAAATTAGTGCCAGGTGCAGTGGTTCATGCCTGCAATCCCAGCACTTTGAGAGGCTGAGGCAGGCAGATCACTTGGGGTCAGGAGTTCAAGAACAACCTGGCCAATATGGTGAAACCCCATCTCAACCAAAAGTACAAAAAAAAAAAAATACTCTGGTGTGGCAGCACAGGCCTGTGATCCCAGCTACTCAGGAGGCTAAGGCAGGAGAATCACTGGAACCCAGGAGGTGAACTGAGATTGCGCCACCGGACTCAAGCCTGGGCAATAGAGCGAGACTCTATCTCAAATAAATAAATAAATAAAAATAAAAAGTAGCCGGGTGTGGGTGTGATGGTGTGCATCCCAGCTGCTCAGGAGGTTGAGACAGGAGGATCACTTGAGCCTAGGAGTTCAAGGTTACTGTGAGCTATCATGGCCACTGTCTCAATAATAATCATAATAAAATAATAAACATGAAATTTTTTTTTTTTTTTTTTTTTTTAAGACGGGGTTTCACCATGTTGGTCAGGCTGATCTTGAACTCCTGACCTCAGGTGATCTGCCCGCCTTGGCCTCCCAAAGTGCTTGGATTACAGGCGTGAGCCACCACGCCCGGCATGAAATATTTAAAATATACAGAAAATAGATGCCACATATCCACAATCCAGATTTAACAGATGTCAACATTCCCTATATTTCTTCATATTGTTTTCACATTTTTTAGAAAGAAAGAAGACATATACATAGCACTTAGGCCTCATTCCCTATTCTGTGTTCCTTTCTCCCTCCCCTTAGAATCTGCTATGCTAAGCCAGGCGCAGTGGCTCACGCCTGTAATCCCAGCACCTTGGGAGGCCAAGGCAGGTGGATCACCTGAGGTTAGGAGTTCAAGACCAGCCTGGCCAACATGGTGAAATCCCATCTGTACTAAAAATACAAAAAATAGCAGGCACCTGTAGTCCCAGCTACTCGGGAGGCTGAGGTATGAGAATCACTTGAACCCAGGAGGCAGGGTTATGGTGAGCTGGGATCACGCCACTGTACTCCAGCCTGGGTGAAAGAGACTCCATCTCAAAAAAAAAAAAAAAAAAAAAATGGAACTACTATTTTGAAGTTGGTTTGTGTCATCCCCTGCTTGTGTTCATACTTTTACTACATATGTACATATCTCATTGTTTGAATTTGCATTTTCCTGTGACTACTGTGGACCTCTTTTCAGATGTTTATTGACCACTGAGTTTCCTCTTCTCTTTGTTTTCTTTGCTTAGTTTTTCATTTAGAATATTTTAATCTTTTTTTCTTATTTATTTGAGCCTTTCAATTTTTTTTTCTTTTTAAGGACATGATCTCACCCTGTCAACCAGACTGGAGTGCAATGGTGCTCTCATAGCTCACTGCAGCCTCAAACTTCCAGGCTGAAGTGATCCTTCCCCCTCAGCCTCCCAAGTAGCTGGGACCACAAGTGCACACCACCACACCCAGCAAATGTTTTATTTTTATTTTTTGGTAGAGATGAGGACTTGCTATGTTGTTCAAGCTAGTCTCGAACTGCTGGCCTCAAGCTATCCTCCTGTCTTGAACTCCCAAAGTGTTGGGATTACAGGCATGAGCCACCGCACCCAGCCTTATGTATTCTGGATACAAATCCATTGTTGGTTATATGTGTTGCAAATACCTCTTCCCTATCCATGGGTTGTCTTTCCTTTGGTTTATGGTATCTTCTGTCATATTGAACTCTCAAAGACATTTGAAAGACCTCAGTCATTAATGCCCAGCTGTGAGGATCTTTTTTTTGTTTGTTTATTTGTTTGAGATGGAGTCTTCTCTGTCACCAGGCTGGAGTGCAGTGGCACGATCTCAGCTCACTGCAACCTCCACCTCCCGAGTTCAAGCAATGCCCCTGCCTCAGCCTCCCGAGTAGCTGGAACTACAGGTGCGTGCCACCACACCCAGCTAGTTTTTTGTATTTTAGTAGAGACAGCGTTTCACCATGTTGGCCAGGATGGTCTTGATCTCCTGACTTCGTGATCCGCCCGCCTCAGCCTCCCAAAGTGTTGGATCACAGGCGTGAGCTACTGAGCCTGGCCAGGAGGGTCTTATCTCATATTACAGAGTCACATGAGGGCCAAAGGTTTTAAGAGACATGCTCCAATGGCACAAAGCTCTGTGTAACATAGGAATAGACAATTGCCTCTAAAATAAAGAAAACTCTCTTGTTACAGGATCAAGAATCTGTAGGGTGCTCAAGGCTGCCTGAGAATCTGAGAATCTGAGAATCTGTAGTTGTTAACACATATTCTAATTTACACTAGTGTTCTCACACCAGAGGTCTTGAAGTAGCCAGGTAGGCTTTCTTGTGTGGATGAAGACATACAAGGCCGCCAATTCAGGTGTATGTATCCAATCTGAGAGAGGCATACCTTAAACTAACACCCCAAATGCATTTCAGACAGAACATTACTTCTTTGGGATGTTTAAAGATGTGAGAGGAACAGAAGGGTTTATGGTCAAATGTGTTTGGGAAATGTTGGTTAAAATCCTTTTTACCTTGGACTTTTTTACTTTTGATATTTTTCTATGCACTGTCAATCAAGAGCTAGCCACAACAGATGGGGTTTCCCAAACTCATCTAACCACTGAACATTTTTTTGTTTCGTGGATCATTTTCAGCCATTAAAATCTGTTGAGCAAGGCTGGGCACGGTGGCTCACGCCTGTAATCCCAGCACTTTGGGAGGCTGAGGTGGGAGGATCATTTGAGGCCAGGAGTTTGAGACCAGACTAAGCAACATAACCAGGCTCCATCTCCACAAAAATTTTTTAAAAAATTAGCCAGGCATGCTGGTGAATACGTGTAGTCCTAGGGACTCAGGAGGCTGACGTAGGAGAATGACCCGATACCAGAAGTTCGAGGGTACAGTGAGCTATGATTGTGACACTGTACTTCAACCTGGGGTAACAGAGCAAGACCCTGTCTCAAAAAAACAAAAATAAAATCTGTAGCGCAGGATCAAGTTAGAGAGCTAATAATAATATAATAATAATAATATAAAGTTAAAGAGTAATAATAATATGTATATTTTTTGAGATGCTGTCTTGCTCTGTCCAGGCTGGAGAGTAGTGGCATGATCTCGGCTCACTGCAGCCTCTGCCTCCCAGGTTCAATGATTCTCCTGCCTCAGCCTCCAGAGTAGCTGGGATTACAGGTGCCCACCACCACGCCCGGCTAATTTTTGTATTTTTAGTAGAGACAAGGTTTCATATCTTCACCAGGCTGGTCTCAAACTCCTGACCTCGTGATCCATCTGCCTCAGTCTCCCAAAGTGCTGGGATTACAGGCGTAAGCTACCGTGCCCGGCCGACAATATTACTTTTAGTGGCAAAAACTGCAATTACTTTTGCACCAACCTTTATAATTAGTATTAATAATAATAATGGCTGTCAGTTCTTTGGTGCTTACAATATGCCAGGCCCCATGCTATCTCACTTCTTTGTCACAACAATGATATGTTGTGACAATACATATCATGGATACGTATCATCATCTGCATTAGACATGTATTAGTATGTCATACTAGAGACACATATTATTATTATCTGCATTCTAAATATGAGAAAAGTGAGGCTCACAGGGATCAGGTATGTAGTTCAAGGTCATGTAATAAATACTTGGAAATGGAAGCCCAGCAAGCAGCCCCAGAGCCCTCAGTGGGAGGGAGCCAGGCACAGAGTGAGCTCTCAAAACTCAAAGTAATCATTCAATTTCATTTAATTCCCACATCCACACTATGAGGTAACTACAAGCAGGAAAAAAACAGACTTTTTTTTTTTCCTAGTCTCTCACTCAACAAATCAATTCTGTGACTTCAGGTCATAAAAATGTGTGTGGATTTCTCCCCCACCAATAATCAATTCTCTGGAAAGGTCTTCAGCAGACGCCAGTGGGGTGTCTTCTGTTTTATTTTTTGAGACAGAAAAGAAAATAGAAGCCTGTCACACAGGCTGGAGTGCAGTGGCGCAATCTCAGCTCAATGCAACCTCCACTTCCCGGGTTCAAGCTATTTTCCTGCCTCAGCCTCTCAAGTAGCTGGGATTACAGATGTGTGCCACCACGCCATGCCCAGCTAATTTTTATATTTTTAGTAAAGACAGGGTTTCACCATGTTGTCCAGGCTGGTCTCAAACTCCTGACTTCAAGTCAGGTGTCTTCTAATTAAATTCAATTCTAACACAAGTCTGCCCCCCCACTTTCTGATACCAAACTCAAGTCCCACATTGTTTTTCCCATGCTTCTGACCTACAAGATATAAATAGGGGTTCTTATGACCCCCTACTTGGGTTTAATTAATTTGCTAGAATAGCTCACAGAACTTAGGGAAACAAGTGTTTACATTTACTAGCTTACTGTAAAGGATATTGCAAAGGATACAGATGAAGAGATGCGTTGGCGAAGTACGGGGAAAAGGGCAGAGTTTCCAGGTCCTCTCTGGGGTGCCACCCTCCAGGGACCTCCATGTGTCCAGCTATCTAGAAGTTCTCTGAACCCTGTCTTTTTGGGTTTTTATGGAGGCTTCATTACATAGGCAAGATTGATTCAGCCATTGGACATTGGTGATCAACTTAACCCTCTGTCCCTCACCTCTCCCCCAGAAGCTGGAGAGTGGGGCTGAAAGTCCTAACCCTCTAATCATGCCTGGGTGTTTTTGGGACCAGCCCCGCATTCTGAAGCTACCTAGAGGCTGCCAAGCCACCAGTCAACTTATTAGCATAAAAAACGCTATCACTTTGAAGGATTTTAGGAGTTATATGCCAGCAAACTGGATGAAGACCAAACACGTATTTCACAATATCACAGTACTATTATTATCATCTTACAGATGAGAGGACTGAGGGTTTATTCCCCTATATGGCTCAGGATTGCCATTCCTCAAGAGGGACACTAAGATGCAAACAATAGGTATACTATCAATATATTATACATCTAAACAACTCAGTACAATCACTATGTATTGAAAGAACAGCTATATAAGCTGGGCACGGTGGTGCTCACCTTAGTCCCAGTCCTCAGGAGGTTGAGGCAGGAGAATTGCTTGAACCCAGGAGGCAGAGGTGGCAGTGAGCCGAGATCGGGTCACTGCATTTCAGCCTGGGAGACAGAGTGAGACTCCATCTAAAAATAAATAAATAAATATATATACATACACACACACACACACACACACATATGTATCTTTATATGAATATTTATGATTTATGTACATATATGTATATATACATATATACACACACACTCTATACATACTCCTTTTTTTAAGGACTGAAAGGAAAAATTCCAACCTAATTGTAGAGGATGGTGGTTAAATCTGCTTTTGGATTTACCTGCAATATTTTGGGAGTTTTTTGTTTTACAAAGGTAAAAACAAATAAAACAAAGACTGGTAGCAAATAAGACAAGATGTTAATGATTATTTCTAGATGGTGAGAATATGGGTGTGATTTTTTAAAAATATTTTGTGCTTTTCTGCATTTTTTTTTTTTTTTGAGACGGAGTCTTGCCTTGTTGCCCAGGCTGAAGTGCAATGGCGTGGCCTTGGCTCACTGCAACCTCTACCTCTTGGGTTCAAGCGATTCTCCTGCCTCAGTCTCCAGAGTAGCTTGGATTACAGGTGCATGCCACCATGCCTAGCTAATTTTTTGTATCTTTAGTAGAGATGGGGTTTCACAATGTTGGCCAGGCTGGTCTCGAACTCCTGACCTCGTGATCCACCCGCCTTGGCCTCCCAAAGTGCTGGAATTACAGGCGTGAGCCACCATGCCTGGCCTGTATTTTTAAAATTTCTCAAAATATAAAAGACTTTCTAAAGAAACAATGAGTCTGGGTATGGTGGCTCATGCCTGTAATCCATGCCTGTAATCCCAATATTTGGGAGGCTGAGGCAGGAGGATTGCTTGAGCCCAGGAGTTCAAGACCAGCCTGGACAACATAGGGAGATCCTCTCTCTACAAAAATAAAAAAAATTATTTTCATACTAGGCGTGGTGGCATACTCCTGTAGTCCCAGCTACTTAGGAGCCTGAGGTGGGAGGGTCACTTGAGCCCAGGAGGTAGAGGCTACAATAAGCAGTGACTACTCCAGCCTGAACAATAGAGTGAGTTAAACTGTCTCAGAAAAAAAAAAAAGCAGCAGCAAGAGAAAAAATGGGAAGGAACTACACCAAAATAGTAATAGTGATCATCCTTTGATTCTTCCTTCGGCTTTTCTATAATTTCCAAAGTTTTCATAATAAGCAAATCTATAATGGGAGGGAAACCACCAAATCATCCTGTTTTGTTCTGAAGCTTTGTCTTTAGCAAACTTAATTCTAATACCTGGAGGTTAGTTAATGTCAATATAGAATCAACACCCAGTACAAGTATTTGCAATTAAATAGGTGATGAAAAAGCCCACATTTCCCTAACACTATTTCGCCACCCAGATAAGTGGATTAAATTCCTCTCATAAGACTGAAATCATGTGAACATGAGTAATGGACAAAACATCAAGGTCTATTGTATATTTAATTCCTAAGAAATAGGATATATATTTGCCTGCATGTGTGTATATTCTAAAATACTGAATTGTGGTTACTGTCCAAAGACAATTGACACATTCAAACTTAGTAGAAATGAGGTGTTTACTGGAAATAGATAAGGTTTCTCTGACAATTATTATTCATTGCATTGATATGAACAACTGGGTAACAGCAGGTGTGAATGGGTGAAATGACTCTAAATCACGATCACATTGGGGAAGTTAGAAAAATTGTGTGTAGCATGGAAACCTTTTTACTTTTTTAGCTATCTGAGCAAGCAAAGCTTGGGTTTCCAAGTTTAGTGACAGATTTATTTTACTGTAATTAAATAATAGGAGTTTTCCACTGCCAGAAACTTTTATCCACTTTATTACTTAGAGGATTAAAAGAAAAATTGATCTGATGTTTTATAGAGTTTTCTCTTCCCAGAGACCCAGAGAGGGGACAACTGGGAACATATGACCCTGGATATTATCTGTTTCCATTGCATCTGACTGAGCACAGTATAGACTAGATCACTGCCAAAAGTTTAAAGGCAGTCTCTTGCCGGGCACGGTGGCTCACGTCTGTAATCCCAGCACTTTGGGAGGCTGAGGTGGGCGGATCATGAGGTCAGGAGTTTGAGACCGGCCTGGCCAACATGGTGAAACCCTGTCTCTACCAAAAAAATAAAAATTAGCCAGCCATGGTGGCACACACCTGTAGTCTCAGCTACTCAAGAGGCTGAGGCAGGAGAATCGCTTGAACCCAGGAGGCGGAGGTTGCAGTAAGCTGAGATCGCACCACTGCATTTCAGCCTGGGCGACAGACTGAGACTCTGTCTCAAAAAAAAAAAAAAAAAAAAAGAAAAAAATACATTTATATAAAAACTCATGCAACAAAACTACTTTACATGGGTATAATATATGTGATATAATCCCAAATGTAAAAATCTTCTAAAAGATCTAAAACTGTGCTGTCTAATACAGTAGCTCCTAGCCACATGTGGCTATTTAAATTAAATGAATTAGTCACACTAGCCATATTTCGAGGGTTCATTAGTAACTGGTGGCTAGTGGCTTCTGTTCTGAAGACATATACACAGATATATAACATTTCCATAATTGTAGGATGTTTTATTGGACAATGCTGGTCTACACAAATACATGCCAAATTCATAAGATTACTTAGCTGGGTAGTGGTAAAACCAAAGCTGGTGTCAGAAGACTACTATTGATGTATTATTGGCATGAGGGCCCATTTGGGTCATGGATGGATGGATGGATGAATTCATTCATTCATTCATTCTTTCTTTCTTTCATCCATTCATTTACAAAGTCTTCATTCATTTCAAATCATTTGCTTACTACATGCTAAGCTTTGGGTTCAGCCCTTGGGAAACAAAATGTAATCTGATGTTATCCCAGGCCCAGAGGACAGAATAGGCAGGTGTCAGTCATCAACTATGCAGCCATTCTCCTGCCTCAGTCTCTTGAGTAGCTGGGATTACAGACATGTGCCACCATGCCTGGCTGATTTTTGTATTTTTAATAGAGACAGGGTTTCACCATGTTGGCCAGGCTGGTCTCGAACTCCTGACCTCAGGTGATCCTCCTGCCTCAGACTCCCAAAGTTCTGGGATTACAGGCGTGAGCCACCATGCCCAGGCTGGTCTTGTACATTTTAGAATGTTTAGCAGACTCCCTTGTCTCTATCCACTAAATGCCAAAAACATCCCTCCACCCTGCCTCCCTCCAGTTGTGACAACCAAAGATATCTTTAGACACTGCAAATGTTCCCCTGGGGACAAAATTGTCCCTATTGAGAACTGCAAGGAAAGAAAGACATTAATCAAATTATAACAAACTGTTTAAATGATGACAAGTGTGCTGACTGCTTCGACAGGGATGTGTGGGATTCTTTGAAAGCTTTCACAGGGGGTCTGGTCTAACCTTTAAGGGGTAGGTGAGAAAAGCTTCCCTGCGGATGTGACACGGTTGCCCCCCTCTTTAGCCAAACATGGACAGAACTTGCCTGCCACGGACACGGTTCTGTATAAACAGGTATATGCCATGATCTGGGAGAAAGGAATTCAGACATCAGGTTCCTTTAGGAGAGGTAAGGTAGGCTGGGTTTGATGCATAATTACCCATTTCAGATGCTGCTATCTAAAGCTCACTCAGCTGGCACAGCTTGGGCAAGCTGCCATGAACTTAAGACTAAACCAGCTAGTAAGAAACGGAGACCAGCTCCAGATCCTGTCTTCCTCACCAGAGATCTGGAGTTCATAAACAGTAGAGCAAAATGAGTATGAGGATTTACCACATTTTCTCATTTCGCAAAGGATTTGGATAAAATCTCCTTCTGCCTCGCACCAAGCCTTTACAACACAATAAATCCTAGTAGAGAGAAATGGAAAAGACCTGTGAAATCAGCAAATGTCTCCATCCTCAGTGGTCACAGGAGTCAGGAGTCCCCAGTTGGAAGACGTGACCAGATCTTTAACTGTTCCTTAATGAGGCCAAAGGGGACTCCTTGCAGCTATAGCATCTATTTTAATGTTTTGAGAATTTTATTTTAAATGACTTTGCATCCTCATTTGGTCTCCCCTGAAAATCAGTGGGTCTGGACTGTGAGAGACTGAGCTTAGTGATCTCTTGCCCTACCCACTTCTTTTATAGATGAGGAGACTATTGTCCAGAGAGAGGAAGTATCTGGCTCAAAACTGTACAGCTGTCTGGGCATGGTGGCTCATCCTTGTAATTCCAGCACTTTGGAAGGCTGAGACAAGAGGATCACTTAAGCCCTGGAAGCTGAGGTGAGGTGAACTGTGATCGCACCACTGCACTCCAGCCTAGGCGATAGAGCAAGACCCTACCTCAAGACAAAAACAAAACCGCAGTTATTTGTGGCACAGTAATTCTCAAGCATCTTGATCTCTTTCCCCTACATTTGAGAACAACAAAAGACAATATAATATACATATTAATTCATATTTTACATATATATATATATATATATATATGCAATGTGGGGGATCCTGAACAGAAGATGGACATTAGTGGATAAACCAGTGAAATCCTAATAAAGTCTGCCATTTACTTAGCAGTAATATACTAATATGGGCTTCTTAGTTTTGTCAAATGTTCCATGGTTATATAAGATGATCGCATTAGTGGGAACTGGGTGAGGAATATCCAGAATCTCTGTACTATTTTTGTATCTGTTCTGTAAATCTAAAGTTATTATTATGATTATTTTTGAGACAGAGTCTCACTCTTGTTGCCCAGGCTGGAGTGCAATGGCGCCATCTCGGCTCACCTCTGCCTCCCGGGTTCAAGTGAATCTCGTGCCTCACCGTCCCTAGTAGCAGGGACTACAGGTGCTCACCACCACATCCAGCTAATTTTTTGTATTTTTAGTAGAGATGGAGTTTCACTATGTTGGCCAGGCTGGTCTCAAACTCCTGACCTTAGATGATCCACCCGCGTCAGCCTCCCAAAGTGCTGGGATTACAGGCGTGAGTCATTGTGCCCGGCCAATCTAAAATTATTTCAAAATAAAAATATCATTTTTTTAAAAAAAGTAACAAATGTGCATAAAAACAAGTTCAAGCAAAACAAAAGTGTTTAAAGAAACCACCACCAAAAAAAGAATTAGTTTTTTCCTTCTGCCTTATGATTCTGCCCCTAAGTTCCAACCACTTTTAATAGCTCAATGTGTGTTTTCGTGTGTATTTTGTGTTAATTCAAACACACACACACAGTTTTACAATATTCTATCTTATTTAAACAATGAGCTACACTCATATGATACAATCATATGAAATGGGCATGACAATCAAATGAGGAAACTGAGGCTCAGAAAGTTTCAGTACCTGGCCCACAGCCATAGCTAGTAAATAGTAAAAGTCAGGGACTAGATTCAAAGCAGACTCTGACTCTACCTAACTGCAAAGGCCATGCTGTTCACAGGGTCCACCAGGGCTGCAGAGTGGGTGAGCGGGAGCCCATTTGTGTTCTCCAAGCCACGTACTCCAGCAGGGGCTGTGTCTGATTAGAGGACAGGCGTCACCCTTTACTTAGCATGAAGGCTCCCTAGGGACAGCACCAGCCCTCCTCTTTCCCTTTATCCCATGCCAAGAGGAAGGTGATGCTGGCCATGGCCATGATTGTTGTAGAAAATAACAAGTGTGGCCAGGCGCGTGGCTCATGCCTGTAATCCCAGCACTTTGGGAGGCCAAGGCGGGCAGATCACGAGGCCAGGAGTTTGAGACCAGCCTGGCCAACATAGTGAAACTTCGTATCTACTAAAAATGAAAAAATTAGCCAGGTGTGGTGGTGGGCACCTGTACTCCCAGCTCCTCAGGAGGCTGAGACAGGAGAATTGCTTGAACCTGGGAGGCAGAGGTTGCAGTGGGCCTAGATCACACCACTGCACTCCAGCCGGGGTACAGAGTGAGACTCCATCAAAAAAAAAAAGAAAAGAAAGAAAGAAAAAGAGAAAGAAACAAAGAAAGAAAGAAAGAAAATAAGGAGTTTGACTGAGGATGTTTCAGGTTGTCCGTGGTGAAGGCTGCAAAGGGAGGTGTGTTCCGTAAATATCAGGAAACACAGGAGTATGAGATCTCATAATATGCCCTAGCAAACCCGTATTCTGCAGATGATGGGTGCACATTTTGGGTCATCTAGTATAAACCAATAGCAGAGGATTCCAAACACAAAATAAATCAGCTCTCTTCTCAAAGCAATGTGCTCCACTTGCTAGGAATGGAATTTTCACACGTTTAAGGTCAAAATGAAATTTCTGGGAGGGATCTATGAATCACCCACCCAGTCACCACTTGCATGGGCCTCTGAATAGGAGGAAATCAGGACAACAATATGCTGAGTTTTTCACCACTGGCCTCTAGGCAGTTCAGGATATTGAGCCCTGTGTGACCTTCCCAACAGAAAAATCACCTTTGGATACAACAGCAGAGTGGTGTTCGGAATAATTCCCTGGCAAAACAAACTAAGTTTTGCCCCTTAGGAAGGAGGAAACTACAGTCTGCCTTACTGTCCTTCACTCTGTGCCAAGGCCTGCATTAAGCACTTTCCTGTGCTCTCACTTAAACTTCACATCACTTTGTGAGGAATGTTCAGTACTATTATCACGCCCATTTCACAGATGAGGAAACTGAGCCCCAAGAGGAGAGGTAACTTGCCCATTCACACATTCCATAACCAGCTAAGAAAGAATTCCACACTGCCGGGTGTGGTGGCTCATGCCTGTATTCCCAGCACTTTGGGAGGCCAAGGCAGGTGGAATACCTGAGGTCAGGAGTTTGAGACCAGCCTGGCCAACATGGTGAAACACCATCTCTACTAAATACAAAAAATTAGCCGGCTGTGGTGGTGAGCACCTGTAATCCCAGCTACATGGGAAGCTGAGGCAGGAGAATCAGTTGAACCTGGGAGGTAGGGGTTGCAGTGAGCTGAGATTGCACCATTGCACTCCAGCCTGGGCAACAAGAGAGAACCAAACTCTGTCTAAAAATAAAATAAAGAATTCCACAATAAATCCTTTTTTTTAAGACAGTCTTCCTTTGTCGCTCAGGCTAGAGTGCTGTGTCCCGAGATTGCTCATCGCAAAACTTCCACCTCCCTTATTAAAGCGATTCTCCTGCCTCAGCTTCCTGAGTAGCTGGGATTACAGGCATGCACCACCATGCCCATCTAATTTTTGTATTTTCAGTAGAGATGGGGTTTCAACATGTTGGCCATGGCTGGTCTCGAACTCCCAACCTCAAGTGATCTGCCCGCCTTGGCCTCCCAAAGTGCTGGGATTACAGGCATGAGCTACCACACCTGGCTTGTAGTATTATTTACAGTGGAAAAATTGGAAACACTCTAAATGCCCATAATTAGAAAAATGATTGACCATGGTATGTTTAAAGATGGCATATGAAACAAATGTTAAAAATCATCTTTCTTTTGCCTCATAGAAATGTTTGTCAATGGGCCAGGTGTGGTGGTTCACGCCTGTAATCCCAGCACTTTGGGAGGCTGAGGCAGGTGGATCACCTGAGGTCAGGAGTTCGAGACCAGCCTGGCCAACGTGGTGAAAGCCTGTCTCTACTAAAAACACAAAATAATTAGAGGAGCGTGGTGGTTGGCGCCTGTGATCCCAGCTACTCTGGAGGCTAAGGCAGGAGAATCACTTGAACCTGAGAGGCAGAGGTTGCAGTGAGCTGAGAACACACCATTGCACTCCAGCCTGGGTGACAAGAGTGAAACTCCGTCTCAAAAAAAAAAAAAAAAAAAAGAAAGAAAAAAAAAATATCAATCTAGTGTATGGCATATGTGCACAATACAAATGTAATATGACATTCAAGGATGTAATTGCTAAGATTGCCATATCATTCTCTTTGGTATAAGAAAATAATAGATTGAGTATCAGAATCTGAAAGGCACAGGACTCCAGGAGAAAAGGAGTCCAGGAAAAGATAGAAATGCCCTTTAAAGGGCACCATCATATGGGACATGTCTTGTGGGCAATTAACTCAGCCTTGAAAAGCTTGGTGTAAGATAAAACAAAAAATCCCCAGTGTCCTTCATTGTATACACATTTGTTGAATGCTTACTATATGCAGACACTGGAGATTCAATGATGGAGAGAAAACGTTTCTGTCTTTCTGAGCAATGCAGTCTGTATAAGAAAGAATTGATGGCGGGGCGTGGTGGCTCATCCCTGTAATCCCAGCACTTTGGGAGGCTGAGGCGGGCGGATTACTTGAGGTCAGGAGTTCGAGACCAGCCTGGCCAACATGGTGAAACCCCGTCTCTACTAAAAATACCCCCCCCCCAAAAAAATAGCTGGGTGTGGTGGTGCATGCCTGTAATCCCAGCTACTAGGGAGGCTGAGGCAGGAGAATCACTTGAGCCTGAGAGGTGGAGGTTGCAGTGAGCCAAGGTTGAGCCACTGTACTCCAGCCTGGGCAACAAAGTGAGACTCCATCTCAAAAACAAAGAAAAACAAAGAAGTCATTGTTCTACCTAGTCTGTGGGTAGCATCAAAAGACTGGGTTAGGAAAGATTTCCTCCATCCGATAATACTTAGAGGGGTGGTTCTAACCAGGGAGTGATATTCCCCTCAGGGGACTTTTGGCAATGTCTGCAGACATTTTCCAATGTCACATCTTGGGGGGTGGGGAGGAGTGCTACGGGCATCTAGTGGTAGAGGTCAGGATAGTAAACATCTGACAGTGCACAGAAAAACTCCCCAAAACAAAGAATTATATGGCTCAAATTTCAATAGTGCTGAGATGGATAAACTCTGACTTAGAGAGACTATCATGATTCTTTCTCGGAAGTTACTGCGTTACCTTTCATGGTGGGAACGGGGAGGGAGGGTCCCATGAGGAGAGGGCAGCCTTGAGAAGATGTAGGTGCAGTAGGGAAAAGGATTTACCTGGGTGATTATGAAGCTTGTTAGGCAAAACTATGGGTGGAGACAGTTCCAATTTACTGAGAATCCTACTCCAAACGTTAATTTATAAAGTGCTTCTTTGGCATATCTTGGATCTCCTCCCTGCCTCCTTCCAGAAGGAGACCATATGGTAAAAATGAAGGGCTCCGGAGATAAAATCAGAAGACCCGGGTTGAATCTCAACTTCATAATCATGAAAATCATTTTATTTTTCTAAGCCTCAGTTCCCACTTTTGAGAAGTGGGGGGATGCAAATGCTATCCCCTCCCACTGCTGAGAAGAGAACAGGTGTTTGAATATGCTTAGCTCTGTATACAGGCTCATGTCTAACTCTGACATTGTATGTTTACAATGTATCATTAAATGAAAAGAGTGGTTATAAAGCAGTACATATTGTAAGCATCCAATTTTTGTTCATTGTGAATATCTGCTGAGAAAATCTTCAGGAAGTAATTACATCAAACAGCTAACATAAATTGAGTGGCCAGAAACAAAAACCAATATATTGCCTTTGATATTAGATAATAAATACATGTTATTGAAACTCATAAAAGTTATCTTTTTCAAAAGATATTTTATGATATGAGAAATACTTAGGATGCAATTTAAGCAAAAACAAAAGCAAGAAAGAAATTGTATAAACTTGCCTGTAATCCCAGCACTTTGGGAGGTCCAGGAAGGAGGACTGCTTGAGGCCAGAGTTTCAGACCAGCCTGACAACACAATGAGACCCCGCCTCTACAAAAAATAAAAAGAAATTAGCTAAGTATGGCAGCATACATCTTTAGTCCAGCTACTTGGGAGGCTGAAGCTGGAGTATTGCTTGAGCCCAGGAGGTCAAGGCTGCAGTGAGCTACAATCGTATCATTGCACTCCAGCCTGGGTGACGGAGTAAGACCTTGCCTAAAAAAAAAAAGGAGTTGCACAGACTTGCACTGTTGGACATGGTAGTCACCAGCCCTGTGTGCCTACTTGAAATGCATGTGGCTAGCCTGAACTGAGGTGTGCAAGCGTGTAAAATGTCTCATTTTTTATTTAATAATCATAAAAATGGCTAAATGTTTATACTGATGATATGATAATATGATATTTTGGATATATTTGGTTAAATAAAATACATTGCACAGTGGCTCGTGCCTGTAGTCCCAGCACTTTGGGAAGCTGAGGTGGGCAGATCACCTGAGGTCAGGAGTTTGAGACCAGCCTGACCAACATGGCAAAACCCCATCTCTACTAAAAACACAAAAAATTATCTGGGTGTGGTGGCGGGTGCCTGTCATCCCAGCTACTCAGGAGGCTGAGGCAGGAGGATCGATTGCACCCAGGAGGCAGAGGTTGCAGTGAGCCAGGATCACGCCACCGCACTCCAGCCTGGGTGAGACTCCGTCTCAAAAAATAAATATATTATATATATATACAAACACACATATTATATATAAACATTAATTTCACCTGTTTTTATTTTTCTTTAATGAGGCTTCTGAAGCATTTTAAATTTCATATACGAGTCACATCTGTGGTTTGCATATTTCTTTTGAATAGTGCTGATATAGACAACAGAAATTTGACTGTATCATGAAAAAATACAGAGAAAAAAATAGAATGGCAAAATACCAAACTCATCACTGTGATAAACTTTAAACGATAGGATTAGAGGTGATTGTTTCTGCTTCTTTGCATTTTTTCTGCACTTTCAAGTATTCTGTGGGGTCCAGATCTCCCTGTGATAATCTGGAAAAGGACAAAAGGAGTCTAGAATCTCTCCTGTACTCCTGGGCAAAAACTCTTCTTCCTTAAAAAGATTGCATCTTATAGGGACTGTTATTTTGTGAATGAAAAAATGGGGTGCTAGCTAGTTGACATTTCCATGGTTCTGGGTATGGTGGAGGAGGTCCTACATTCCGCTCCTGCTCTGGGTTGGGGGAAGGGCATCTTCCTCCTGGTTCCCCACAAAGAAGGAACCGAGGGTATGAGGAGTATGAGAAGCAGCTCTGTGGATGCTCAGAACATCCCTGGGCAAGGAAGTGAGTCATCCGGTGAGTCAGCCCCACCGCCCTGCTTTCATTCTTGGGATTGTTCCATGTCACTGCTCCTCTCCGTCACCCTTCCCCACCCCCCCACCCCTGCCACCCCCCACCACATCACATGTGTGGTCTCGAGGTGGCCCAGGCAGATTGCACTGAGAAGGGCTCCTGAGTGCTCAGCACCTAAAGTGGGTCATTCGTGGCACTGCCTGCAGTCACCGACATGCTCGCCTCTTACTCTCATGTCAACTCGTCTGACAAAGGTGTTATTAGCATACCCATTTCACAGATGAGAAAACAAGACAGGGAGAGGTGAAATATTTGCCCAAGGGCTCACAGCTAGGAACAGACTGGCTCTAGAGATTCAAGTTCAGGCTGACTCCAAAGTATGTGTTTCCTGGAACTTTCATCTAGGTCTGCTGCAGACAAGACTGGGAAGTCATTAACTTGTGTCTTCCAAGCCTCCACTGCCCCAGATTTCAGGTGCCTGAGCCCCTCATAGGGTCTGATTGTTCCCTTACAAAACAGGTCTCTGGGAAAGAGTCTAACAATCTGATATCAGACATTTATACAAAGTATGAATTTAGGCCCATCAGTACTCCTTCGGTGAAAATCCGCATGTGAAGTCTTATTCCAACTTCGGGGTGAAAGACTAAAAGGAATGTCTACCACTGGAAGACACATGGGAGAGGTGTCTGGGGAAGAAAGGGAGTGTGCTCAGTGCTGCTCTCTGTTGAACCTGACCACGAGCCACCCTGAGCCATCTGCTCAGGAGCCCAATATCACCTCCAGTTTACTAGCCGGGTGGGCGGGGCCAAGACAGAAGCAGCAGATGCTCAGTGATGCGGCTGCCACAACAATCTCACCCCCTACAGATTCCTCCAGTGGAGAGTCACGCTTAGGGATTAAGCATTTCCCTTTCTTTTCAACCTTTCGATTTTTTTGGTAATTTAGTGTTTTTATAGGTAATCTGTTCACATGGCTCAAAACTTATATACATCACACACACACACACACACACACACACAATTTTATTTCTCTCTCTCTTTTTTTTGAGACGGAGTCTTGCTCTGTTGCCCAGGTTGGAGTGCAATGGTGCGATCTCCGCTCACTGCAACCTCCGCCTCCCAGGTTCAAGCGATTCTCCTGCCTCAGCCTCCCAAGTAGCTGGGATTACAGGTGCACACCAGGCTGGTCTCAAACTCCTGACCTCGTGATCTGCCCACCTTTGCCTCCCAAAGTGCTTGGATTACAGGCGTGAGCCACTGCACCCATCCTTATTTCTTATTCTTTTACCGGGTCCTCCTTTTCCCTAATTCTTTTTTTTTTTTTGAGATGGAGTTTCCCTCTTGTTGCCCAGGTTGCACCACCACACCTAGCTTATTTTGTATTTTTAGTAGACACGGGGTTTCTCCATGTTGGTCAGGCTGATCTCAAACTTCTGACCTCAGGTGATCTGTCCACCTCGGCCTCCCAAAGTGCTGGGATTACAGGTATGAACCACTGCATCCGGCCCTTCCTAATTTTTATACCACTCCCACGGTCTCTGATGTTATTAGTTTCTTGTATATCTTTCCAGAGTCCTCTTATGCATATACAATAAATGCACACATGCACACACAACCACCCTTCTTTTTATACAAAAGTTTCAGGCTCTTTTTGCAAAAGTAAAAATGATACAGGGAAGAACACAGTGCTATAAATACTTGAATAAAAAGGAATCTATAGCTGTTTTCTTTCTGGGGCCACTAGCTGGCCCCCCCTTTTTAGCTTTTGCATTTTTAATGTCAGGTTTAATGAGGCATAACATACATACAGTAAAATGTAACCTTTTTCGTTGGCCGTTCTGCAAGTTGTCACAAATGCATAGTCGCATAGGCACTACTATAGTCAAGACGCAAAAGGGTCCAGCGCGGGGGCTCCCGCCTGTAATCCCAGTACTCTGGGAGGCCGAGGGGGGCAGATCACTTGAGGCCAGGAGTTTGAGACCAGCCTGGCCAACATGATGAAACCCTGTCTCTACTAAAATACAAAAATTAGCTGGGCATGGTGGCACGTGCCTGTAATCCTAGCAACTCGGGAGGCTGAGGCAGGAGAATCGCTTGAACCTAAGAAGCAGAGGTTGCAATGAGCCAAGATCATGCCACTGCACTCCAGCCTGGGCAACAGACTGAGACTCTGTCTAAAAAAAAAAAAAAAGAAAAAAAATTAGCCGGGCATGGTGGCGGCACCCACAATCCCAGCTACTTGGGAGGCTGAGGCAGGAGAATTGTCTGAACCTGGGAGGTGGAGGTTTCAGTGAGCCGAGATCCCTCCTGGGCAACAGAGACTCCATCTCAAAAAAAAAAAAAAAGATAAAAACCACTCCTCCCACCCGCTCCACCAAATTCTTTGATGCCTCTCTGCAGTCTCCTCTATTGCCACCCCCAACCACTAGCAACCATTGATATGTTCTCTGTGCTTCTAGCCTTATGTTTTCTAGAATGTCTCATAAACGGAATCATACATCTTTCCACAAAAATACGCACTCTTTTGTGTCTTACTTTGCTGACTCGGCAGAGTGCATTTGAGATTCATCTCTGCTGTTGTTGCGTATGTATTTCATGTTAATAGTCTGTTTCTCGTTATTGGTGAGTTGTATTCCATTATTTGGATGTACCACAGTTTATCTCTGTATCAGTTGAAGGACATTTGGGTTGCTTGCAGTTGGGAGGTATCATTTCCATTTCATCTTCTCTCTCTCTCTTTTTTTTTTTTTGAGACAGAGTCCCGTTCTGTTGTCCAGGCTGGAGTGCAGTGGTGCAGTCTCAGCGCACTGCAACCTCTGCCTCCTGAGTTCAAGTGATTTTCCCGCCTCAGCCTCCTCAGTAGCTAAGATGACAGATGCCCACCACCACGCCCAGCTGATTTTTTTGTATTTTTAGTAGAGACAGGGTTTCATCATGTTGGCCAGGCTGGTCTCAAACTCCTGACTTCAGGTGATCCACCCACCTCGGTCTCTCAAAGTGCTTGGATTATAGGTGTGAGCCACTGTGCCTGGCCTCTTTCTCTCTCTCTCTTTTTTTTTTTTTTTTTTTGAGATAGGGTCTCACTCTGTGGCCCAAACTGGAGTGCAGTGGTGTCATCATAGCTCACTGCAACCTCAAACTCCTGGGCTCAAGTGATCCTCTCACCTCAGCCTCCCAAGTATTAATGACAAGTGCAGGAGTTGGGGATTACGGACACACCACTGCCCCCAGCCATCTCATTTTTAATCTTTATAACAGCTCCATGACTTGGACCCACTAGCCTCATCCTAGAGGGGAAATCGGAGGGCAGGAGAGGTTCAGTGGCCTGCCTTCTCACATCACTCAGTAGGTAAGTGGCAGAGATGGGATCTGAATTCAGATTTGACGGCAAAAAACTTGCTGGGAACAGTGATGTGATCCTGTCTTCCTGCCACTATGTTCAAAGGAGCCAAAGACACTCAGGCTGTAAGGGCTAAAGGTATGCATAAAACACAAACCTCTCCTTCTAATTTTGGATCCCTTACAAGAATTCAGACTAGTGGTGAGAGGAAATTCTAACGGGGGGGCCCCTCTAGGCTGGTGGCACGCTCTACCGCCTTAAGCCTACCAGCTTTCCCAAAGGGAATGATTCCGAATGTTTATGCATGGGTATGGAATGTGCTCTTAAAAGTTTATAGTTCACTTAACATGCATCATCTCATCAGAGAACGACTTCACAGGGGAGTAGAGCTGGCTCTCCCTGCAGCCCACCCACAGAGCCACAGACACCTGATGAGCTGCGTGCACAAGGCTGTAAGTGACCCTTATCATTTCCCTCCATTCTGAGCCGCACCCCTCCCCTTGTGCAATGACAACCTGGCAATTCCATACGCCCTCCTGGCACACCTGGGTTGTCAGGGTGGTGGCCTGGAATGCCAGTCCTCCTCTTGGGAGTTTGTAGGGAATTGGGGGGCCATATGAGCACCCAGAGTGGGGCCTGCCACTCAGGAGACAGGCAGCAAATCTTGGTCTCTTTCGCTTTGCTTAACACAAGAGTTAGGTACCATGCCAGCAAACGAGACACTGGAGGTTAGACCATTATGCTGCGTGCCACAAGCAAGTCACCTCCCACTCCAGTGTTTTCAGTTTCCACATTCGTAACGTGGAGCCGGTCCAAGTTCATTATAAGGCATGTAATTATATATGTAGCCTTTCGTTCAGCTGAAAGAGGAGGGATGAAGGAAAAAAACTCTCATGGTGGTGCATGCCTGTAATCCTAGCTACTCAGGAAGATGAAGCAGGAGAATCTCTTGAACCCGGGAGGTGGAAGTTGCAGTGAGGGAGTTCGTGCCACTGCCCTCCAGCCTGGGTGACAGAGGAAGACTCCGTCTCAAAAAAAAAAAAAAAAAATTATGCTGAGCAGCCAATAGCTGGGGGAAAAAAAGAAAGAAACTGGCTCCTAAGACGGTTTAACTCATTACAGATGTCATCATTGCTGAGGGCAAAATAAAAACACCTGTCCCAGCTACTAGGCAGCCTGAGGTGGGATAAACACCTGAGGCCAGGAGGTGTAGGCTGCAGTGAGCCGTGATGGTGCCATTACACTGCAGCCTGGTGACACAGTGAGACTCTGTCTCAAAAACAAATAAAATAAAACAAAATAGACCTTGTATTAGATGATTTTGCCTAACTGTAGGCTAATCTAAAGGTTCTGCGCACATTTAAGGTGGGCCAGGGTAAGCCGTGATGTTTGGTAGGTTATTAGGTATGTTCAATGCATTTTTGACTTATGATTTTTTTTTTTTGAGAGAAGAGTGTCACTCTTGTTGCCCAGGCTGAAGTGCAGTGGCGCGATCCACTGCAACCTCTGCCTCCCGGTTCAAGCTCTTCTCCTGCCTCAGCCTCCCAAGTAGCTGGGATTAACAGGTATGCACCACAACACCTAGCTAAGTTTGTATTTTCAGTACAGATGGGGTTTCACCATGTTGGCCAGGCTGTTCTTGAACTCCTGACCTCAGGTGATCCACCCACCTCGGCCTCCCAAAGTGCTGGGATTACAGGCATGAGCCACTGTGCCCAGCCTGACTTATGATATTTTCAACATATGATCCCATTATCAGTCTTAGAACATCTGTGCCTATCATATCTTGGTGGTGAGAACACATAAAATCTGTAACCTCCTGGCCACCCAGAGGGCCTTGCCCACCCCAAGCGGAGAAAAGATTTTACAACCATAAAGAACCTATCAGATGAAGCCAGAAGAGACCTGAATCTTATTGATTACACAAAGCCAGACCCATAAGGGGAGATGAAGGAGTGTTTCCCTGGGTCATAGAATAAATAGATTCTCTGTGCCACACTCATTATAGGAGTCTCTATAAAGTAGATTGCGGGGGATAGTGACCTAGAGGGCATTGATACTTCACTGGGGTGAAATGAGACCACTGTGTGTGAGCCAGCGGTCTCACATCAATTCCAATTGGCCCACACATAGGGTGATCAACTCATCCTCATTTGCAGTAAAAGTTCCACATCCCGGCCAGGCGCAGTGGCTCACGCCTATAATCCCAGCACTTTGGGAGGCTGAGGCGGGCAGATCACCTGAGGTCGGGAGTTCAAGACCAACATGGAGAAACCCTGTCTCTACTAAAAATACAAAATTAGCCAGGCGTGGTAGTGCATGCCTATAATCCCAGCTACTCAGGAGGCTGAGGCAGAATTGCTTGAACCTGGGAGGCGCAGGTTGCCGGGGACTAAATCTCTTAAAATGGGACAGCTTGGTAACTCTGCACCCAGATTTGCACATGGAAACAACTGGCTGGTGTTGAGTGGCAGCAGCTTCTCCCAGATGGACCAAACACTCACCGCTTTGCCACAGTCCCCATCACTCCTTGTCTTACGCTCACCAATCCACCTCACTCCAGGTATGACCCAGCTGGCTCCTGCAGCATTAGAGTTCGCAACCCTTACAATAAATGTATTCTAGCCTTCGAAGAGCTTACAAATGTAAGAGATGGCCGGGCACGATGACTCTCACCTGTAATCCCAGCTACTTGGGAGGCCAAGGCAGGAGGACTGCTTGAGACCAGGAGTTTGAGACCAGCATGGGCAATATTGGGAGACTCCTGTCTCTATAAAATTTTTTTTCTTAAAATTATCCAGGTGTGGTGGCAAATGCCTACAGCCCCAGCTACTCCAGAGGTCAGCCTGGGCAACCCCAGTCTCTAAAAAAGGAGACCCCAGTCTCTAAAAAACAAACTTAAGAGATAAACTTTATAAGTTGACCCTGGGTTGCTCCTTTCTGGTGGTCCAAGATAGAAATAGCTTAGTGGCTATAAAACACTATCAATTTTGTTTTCTTTTTTCTTTTTTTTTGAGAAAGTCTCACTCTGTCGCCCAGGCTGGAGTGCAGTGACGCGGTGTGATCTTGGCTCACTACAACCTCTGCCGCACAGGTTCAAGTGATTCTCCTCCCTCAGCCTCCTGAGTAGCTGGGATTATAGGCACGCGCCACCACGCCCATGATTTGGGCCTGCCTGAACTCTATCCCTCTTTTCTTCCGGGAACAGACCCTGGATAGGCCCAGGAACAGAAATTCTTTCCTAGGTTCCAACTGGGTAAAAATTTTTTGTATCTTTAGTAGAGACAGGGTTTCGCCATGTTGGCCAGGCTGGTCTCGAACTCCTGACCTCAGGCAATCCGCCCGCCTCAGCTTCCCAAAGTACTGGGATTACAGGCATGAGCACCTGGCCAAAACACCATCAATTTTCTTGTGTTCTTACTTTAAAAACAAAGTAATGTAAACAGTGAGACTCTACACTGTTTGCCATAAAACTTAGTGTTGTCGTTGTTTAATGTAAAAATATATATATATATCAAACTCAGCTGTTTTCATATTTAATTGACCCTCAAGCACAAATTCTAGTTGCAAGTAATAGAAACCGCATATGAAGTAGTTTCAGGAGAGAGACTGATTTAATGACTTCTGTAATCAAACTACAGACCAGTGGGAGTGCGTATCTGAATCCACAGTCAACTGGATTCAGAAACTCCGGTTCTGCCCAAGCCAGAATTCTGTTCCAGGTTCTCTGCAAATCGGCTTCATTCTCTCAGGCCAGCTTCTCCACAGGGAAGGGGAAACGAACAAAGGCAGCTCTGAGCTCACATCCTTACTATTTGAAACCCAAAAAGGGGGAAATGTTGTGGAGAGAGAGAGTATACTTTTTCTACCAGTTGGAAAAGTCCTAGGAAAGAATTTCTGTTCCTGAGCCTACCTAGGGTCTGTTCCCAGAAGAAGGAGGGATGGGTTTCAGGCAGGCCCAAATCATATCTACCAACAGGTTGCTCTCTGTGAGAGGTTTTTTTCTTTTTTGTGAGACAGAGTCTGGCTCTGTCGCCAGGTGCCAGGCTGGAGTGCAGTAGCACCATGTCAGCTCACTGCAACAACCCCCGCCTCCCGGGTTCAAGCAATTCTCTTGCCTTAGCCTCCTGAGTAGGTGGGACTACAGGCACACGCCACCACATCCAGCTTATTGTTGTATTTTTTTAGTAGAGACAGGGTTTCACCATGTTGGCCAGGATGGTCTCAATCTCTTGACCTTGTGATCCACCCACCTTGGCCTCCCAAAGTGCTGGGATTACAGGCGTGAGCCACCGCGCCCAGCTGTTGCTCTCTGTGAGTTTTAATGATTTTAGGGTCCTCCAGGTTGGAGGCGATTCTCTGTAGTTTAGTTTTTTGGTACCAGTGATAATAACCATAATTGCTTACTATGTGCCAGACACTATTTTAATTGCTTTGCATATTAAATGTATATGCATAAATACACATTCTCTCATTTAATCCCCTCAGCAACCCCCTAAGGGAGTCTATTCTCCCTGTTTTACAAATTTGGAAGCTAAGACACAAAGTAATTTAGTAGTTGAGACTTGCCAAGTGGCTGACTTCAGCAGTGAACTGAACCCAGGCAGCCCAGCCAGAAATCACAGGGCCCAGTCATATCACAGGTGTCTATCTGAGAGAGCTATATACTAGACTATAAAAGATTTGTCACAAACGCCTGCGTGCTGGCAATGTGCAAAGGTGTGACCAATAATGGTGTGGCTTTCCATCTGTGAGCGTGGGTGGGGGACTGGGTGAGAGGTCTCCCAGATTCCCGCCATGCTTGCTACCTGTGCTGGGAAAGCCGGCTTTGATGTGCCCCTGGAGCCACTGGGCAGAGCACTGTTTATCTAGCTCTCCGCCAGGCACGTTGCCTCAGACTCTCCTGCTGCTGCATTTTTGCTTCTCACCAAATCTGCATCCAGTGACCCGAGCCCTGCATCAGTAATCAGAAAAATCATGTTTTGATTTTTTGTTCTGTTTTGTTTTGTGTTCCTGGTCTAGACTCTCTCTCTAACAGAATACAAATAGCAACATGTTTGTTGATTGTCTGGGTTTTAGAGGACTTAAACTCAATTGAACAAATGTGTAGTGAGCTTCTACTCTGAGCCTGACTATGTGGCCGGGAGGTTATAGCAACAAATGAGAAGCAGATTCTGCCCTAAAAAAAAAAAAACTAAAAAGCTACATTAAAAAAAAATACTTATCTCTAAACTCTCCGTTCTGGTTCAGGCAAAAGCTTTCTTGATGGTCTGGGTCCCTTCAGTTTCTCAACGTTTTCAATTCTTTCAAAGAGCTTCAGCCAGTCTAATGGCTGTAGAATGCTGTTTTCATCCACAGTAGGGACATCTTTCTTTCCTCCCACCCCAGGACTAAATCGGACCTTTAAATCAGGCTTTCTCCCTTACCTTGGGGTAACCCAACCCAAGTGAATTGATTTGCTCCCTGCATTGTTAACCTGTGGGAATTAAGCTTGTCTATTGTTGTCTCCTGGTCCACACCCCTTCTTTGTAATTGACCTTCATCCAGAGTTCTTGGTAGGCTTAGGCAGCCATATTTTAATCACATGATTTTCTTTGGCCACAGCTCATTGGTTCTGAGTGATCACCTGACCCAGCCCATCGGCTGATCGAAACCCTTCAGCCTCTTTGTCCATGAGAGTCTGACTTAAATAGTTCAGAGAGTGAATGAGGAAGGTTGACCCTCCAGAAGAGTATTGTGGTATTAAGGTGTCAAGCTTGCACCAGGTAAAATCCTAATAAGAGAGAGGAGCCAGAGGATGAAGCCTATGTCCGAAAAGAGCAGAAGTAAGAGACCGTCCGTGACGCATGATGGCAAAACTGGAAAGGAGAGAGGGAGGAGGGTCGGTGCCCAATTTACCAGGTTGTGTCTCTCTTTTTATTTTTATTTTTTAAAAAATTATTGTTTTTTTAAATTTTATTTTATTTTTAGAGATGGGGTTTCACCATGTTGGCCAGGCTGGTCTTGAACTCCTGACCTCGTGAGCCACCCACCTTGGCCTCCCAAAGTGCTGGGATTACAGGCGTGAGCCACCACACTCGGCCTGTTGTGTCTCTTTTGAATCCACGTCTTAGCCTTGGATGTCTGGTGCACCTTTCGATAAACTCCCAATTTATTTGAGCAAGCTTGGTATGGCCTCAGTTTCATGCAACTTAACTGATTAGAACATCAAAATGTTTTGTCCGTACCATGATTATCACAGTTATTACAATAAAGGACAGATATTCTGCCTACCCCTAACAGATGGTGATGTCTTTTTATTCATCTTTCTATCTCCACTACTTTCCCTTGCCTCTGCCTAGAGCATGGTCTGTGCTCAATAAAAGCTTGATGAAAGAACGAAGAAATGTTCATCTCCTCTAAATTTCTCTGCCTGGCTTTCCAGCCTTCCCCCATCTGGCCCCGTATCTAACCTCATTACCCACTACTCCTCACTCCACACCCTCCACTGTGGTTAAACCAGTCTCACGAAGGCATCCAGTTCATTTCTCTGGGCCTTTCCTCATGCTGGAATGCTCTCCTCCCTCTTCTTCACCTACTTATTCTTCTCCTATCAGCCCCCTCCTTCTTCATTCATTCTTCAGACGTTTACTGAATGCCCACTATGTGTCAGACATTATGCTAAGCACTGGGCTACAGTGGGGGAACAAACAGGTGCTTTCTGTAGCCATGTTGCTTATTGTAAAAGGGGAAAGATGTATTTGTTTTGAAAAGAAACCAGAGTACATGTTGCTTACTGTCTTACAAACCTTCTAAGTGAAGCTTTCTGCAAGAGCTGTACCACCCTGCCCACCATCTCACACTCATCTTCCTCCTCTCTTACCTCCTTTAATTCTTAGTAACTCACACCACTGTTTGTTAACAGTTTCTCTTGAGTGTGTTTTGCTCACCAAGCCTCCTCCTGTTAACTGGATTTTATGTGTCTTCAGGGCTGAAACTTGTCTTGTACTTTTTCTATTTATACTTATGTGGTTCAGCATCAAGGACACAGTGGGCACCTAAAAAATAACTCTTCAGGCCAGGTGCGGTGGCTCACACCTATAATCCCAGCACTCTGGGAAGGTGAGGTGAGCAGATCACAAGGTCAGGACGTTGAAGCCATTCTGTCTAACATGGTGAAACTCCGTCTTTACTAAAAATAGAAAAACTAGCCAGGCATGGTGGCACACACCTGTAGTCCCAGCTACTTGGGAGGCTGAGGCAGGAGAATCACTTGAACTTGGGAGGTAAGAGATTGCAGTGAGCTGAGATCACGCCACTACACTCCAGCCTGGGTGACAGAGTGAGACTCTGTCTCAAAAAACAAGGAAAGAAAAAAACAAAACTCTTCACCGCCTGCCTGCTTGATCAAAAATGTCTTCTGCTCTCCTGGCCTGGTAAATGGAAGGACAGAGAGATATTTGTCTGTCTTTGCAATCCCAGGAATAAACATCAGCCTGTGTTTCAGCTGATCCCCATAACCCTGGCCATAAAGCACCATCTAAAGCCGGGATAGAGATGAACAAATAGAGGTGGTATTTGTTCTGTTTAGTCCCGGGTACTCTGGGGGAGGCTTCACAGACCTCCTCACCACAAACCCACGCTGACAAACAAGAAGCCACTTCTCTGGCAGTCTCCTGTACAGTGTCCTTTTACCTGGGAGTCAGCTCCCTTGTCTCCAGCCCTTCTGAAAGACAGCTTTCAGCTCTGTGTCTTTACTGGGGGGAAGGGGAATTAAAAGTAGGGGCCCTAGATTTCTTTCTCTCCCCAGACATAAGCAAGGGTAGTCCATCCCAGACCGAGCTCAGCAAAACCTCACCACAGAGTTTCTCTGCATAAAGAAAGTGCCTTTTTGAAACACAAAGTCAGTCTTTCAACTCAGGAAGGGAAAAAATAATCCACCAGCCAACCCCAAACCTGCACTTGGCCAAAACCCTGAGGTTGGTGGCAGGAGTGAAGTGAATCATTTCTCTTTACTCTGATTGCATCAGCGACAGGCAGCTGGGAGCTACTTGGTCCCCAGAAGAGGCCTCATGCCATGTTTGTGACTAATTCTGATTCCTTTTTTTCTTGTAAGCAAAGGCATCTTAACTAATGCGAGATGGGAATTGGGTTCAACCCAGGTGGCTGAGTTCAGGAACTGATAGTTCTGAGACAGAAACTGTTATACCCATGAGGGGCTGTTCCTGTTAAATCTAAACTAGCTCCATCTCTCTGTCCCCCATGTTCCATGATGCCTTTGACATGAAGTCTTAGCTCGTAAGTATCCTAAGTTCTACGCAGTGATAACAACTACAACTTTTTCAGCAAAGTCTTCCTAAGTGCCCTGCCCTTGCCTGGACATTATGTGTATAGTATTTCACTGGATCCTTTAAAAAAAAACAAAGAAATGGCCGGGTCCGGTGGCTCACGCCTGTAATCCCAGCACTTTTGGAGGCCAAGGCAGGTGGATCACGAGGTCAAGAGATGGAGACCATCCTGGCCAACATGGTGAAACCCCATCTCTGCTAAAAATACAAAAATTAGCTGGGCATAGTGGTGTGCACCTGTAGTCCCAGATACTCGGGAGGCTGAGGCAGGAGAATCACTTGAACCCGGGAGGCAGAGGTTGCAGTGAGCTGAGATTGTGCCACTGCACTTGAGCCTAGGCGACAGAGTGAGCAAAGCATAACACATTTTTTTTTTGAGACAGAGTTTCATTCTTGTCCCCCAAGCTGGAGTGCAATGGCATAATCTCAGCTCACTGCAACCTCTGCCTCCCGGGTTCAAGCGAGTCTCCTGTCTCAGCCTCCGAAGTAGCTGGAATTACAGGCATGCACCATCACACCTGGCTAATTTTTGTATTTTTAGTAGAGACGGGATTTCACCATGTTGGCCAGGGTAGTCTTGAACTCCTGACCTCAAGTGTTCCGCCCGCCTTGGCCTCCCAAATTGCTGGGATTACAGGCATGAGGCACCGCACCTGGCCCTTACACATGTATTTAATCAAAGGTTTTTTGTTTTGTTTTGAGACAGAGTCTTGCTCTGTTGCCAGGCTGGAGTGCAATGGTGTGATCTCGGCTCATTGTCTCCCGGGTTCAAGTGATTCTCCTGCCTCAGTCTCCCAAGTAGCTGGGATTCCAGGCATGTGCCACCATGCTCAGCTAATTTTTTTTATTTTTAATAGAAATGGGGTTTCCTATGTTGGCCAGGATGATCTCAGTCGCCTGACCTTGTGATCCACCTGCCTCGGCCTCCCAAAGTGCTGGGATTACAGGCATGAGCCACCGCGCCTGGCCTATTTAATCAAATTAATCAAAGTTTTGCGTGACTCAGGGAACTTCAGAAATGAAGAGCCAAACACCCAGGGAAAACTGTTCATTTCTCTGCTTAGATTCAAGGAAGAATGGGCCTCTGTGTAGCGATGTGATTAGTCAATGGGGGGGGATGGTCTAGAGGTAATAGACTGAGAGGGGGAAACCTAGCAAGGCCTGTCTTGCACATTCTTCTTGTCCTCTCTGTGTAGCATTTCTTCCTCTCGAGTATAGGGCAGGACCTTTCTGGAAAGAGGGTCTTATGACTTACTATCAGACAAGGGAGTTGAGAGAAATTCTTTTTTTTTTTTTGAGACGGAGTCTTGCTCTGTCGCCATGCTGGAGTGCAGTGGCACGATCTCAGCTCACTGCAACCTCCACCTCCCAGATTCAAGTGATTCTCCTGCCTCAGCCTCCTGAGTAGCTGAAACTACAGTCACGTGCCACCACACTGGCTAATTTTTTGTGTTTTTAGTAGAGACGGGGTTCTGTCATGTTTGGCAGCCTGGTCTTGAACTCCTGAGCTCAGGTGATCCGCCTCGGCCTCCCAAAGTGTTGGGATTTCAGGTGTGAGCCACCGCACCTGGCCTAGAGAATTTCTTAATGGCCAGCTCCTCCACAGAAAGGTGGGAGACAGTTAGAGTGAGTGATATTTCTAGGTTTTATGGCTTGCTTTGGGGGGAGAGAGGTTCTAGATTTTTGGATGTTTTGTTTTTGTTTTTGTTTTTCGAGATAGAATCTCACTCTGTCGCCCAGGCTGGAATGCACTGGCATAACCTTAGCTCACTGCAACCTCTGCCTCCCAGTTCAAACTATTCTCCTGCCTCAGCCTCCCAAGTAGCTGGGATTACAAGTGCAAACCACCAAGCCTGGCTAATTTTTGTATTTTTAGTAGAGATGGGGTTTCACCATATTGACGAGGCTGGTCTCCAACTCCTGACCTCAAGTGATCTGCCTACCTTGGCCTCTCACAGGCGAGACCCACCTTGAACCACCCGGGGTTCTAGTTTGCCTTCTGGATGTGCCTTACAGAAAGAGGAATTCTGGTTTCTATGACGCACTTCAGTGGCGAAAAAGGGGCAGGAGATAAAAGGGCAAGAAAAGAGAGAGACTCTGCTTCCGAAGCCTTCCAATGTCCATTAGTTCAAAGTACTAAGCCTGCCAAAGCACTATATTTTGGGGTATCATTTTCTGGGCCCTAACATTTGCATTTTAACTGTACAACTCTGGGCTGAGCATGGTGCCTTAACGCCTGTAATTCCAGTACTTTGGGAGGCCAAGGCAGGTGGTCACCTGAGGTCAGGAGTTCAAAACCAGCCTGGCCAACATGGCAAAACTCTGTCTCTACTAAAAATACAAAAACTAGGGGCCAGGCGCGGTGGCTCACACCTGTAATCCCAGCACTTTGGGAGGCCAAGGTGGGTGGATCACGAGGTCAGGAGTTCAAGACCAGCCTGGCCAAGATGGTGAAACCCCATCTCTACTAAAAATGCAAAAAAAAGCCGGGCGTGGTGGCTCACGCCTGTAATCCAAGCACTTTGGAGGCCAAGGCAGGCAGATCACCTGAGGTTGGGAGTTCAAGACCAGCCTGACCAACATGGTGAAACCCTGTCTTTAAAAAAATAAATAAATAAAAGAAATAAAGAAAGAAAAAATTTAAAATTAAAAATAAATAAATAAATAAATAAAATAAAATAAAAATAAAAATGCAAAAAAATTAGCCCGGTGTGGTGGCATACACCTGTAATCCCAGCTACCCAGGAGGCTGAGGCAGGAGAATGCTTAAACCCAGGAGGTGGAGGTTGCAGTGAGCTGAGATCACGCCACTGTACTCCAGCATGGGTGACAGAGCAAGACTCCATCTCAAAAGAAAAAAAAAACAAAACTAGCTGGGTATGGTGACAGGTGCCTGTAATCCCAGCTACTTGGGGAGGCTGAGGCAGGAGAATCGCTTGAACCCAGGAGATGGAGGTTGCAGTGAGCCGAAATCACGCCATTGCACTCCAGCCTGGGTGACAGAGGAAGAGTCCATCTCAAAACAAACAAAAAACAGTGCGACTCTGGCCGTTGTGTTGAGAGCAGGCTGAGGAAGCACAAGGCAGGGGTGCTGTGAGTGATGGGTGGAGGCTGATGGTGGCTTGGATGGAGGCAGTGAAGGTGGCAAGACTAGTCAGATTCTGCGTTTTGAAGTTAAGTCAACAACATTTCCTGACAGTTTGGAGGTGGGAGGTGAGAGAAAGGGAGGAGTTAGGAATGACACCCAGGTTTTTGGCCTGAGCGACAGGAAGAATGGAGTTGCCATTTACTGAGATAACCGTGGGAGGAATGGGTTTGGAGGAGGGATCAGGAGCTCAACGTTGGACAAGATACATTTGAGATGCCTATGAGGGAACTTGGTGGAGATGAGTAGGTGGTTCAATAAGCAGTTCTGGAGTTTAAGGGAGAGAGCTGGGTGGAAACACCAATTCGGAAGTCAAGAGGGTATAGATGCTATTTTTTAAAGTCACCAAAGTGGGTGAAGTCATCAAGGAAGTGAAAGTAGCTGAAGAAGAGAAGTCTAAGGATCATGCCCTGGGGCACTCCAACATTTAGTGATCAAAGAGATGAGAAAGAACCAGCAGGCGCAGACCAAAAATAAATAAATAAGGAAGTAAGAAGAAACTTACTTGTAAAACGTTTCAAGAAAGAGGAAAAAGGTTGAATGTGTCAAATGCTTCTCAATGGTCAAGTAACAGGAGGACTGAAACTTGACCCATCAGATGAAAACAAGAAATGCTTAATTAAATAGTTCTCTGGCTTAGTTTAGATGTGTATTCCTGTAGACTTCTCGGCCAATTGCAAGGTGGGGCAGGGCAGGGATTTTGTCCTTGAGCTCTGTATCCTACTCTGATCTCACCACCATATTTCTCTTCCTTCCTCCCCTGTCCTCTTACCCCCATCCCCCCAATACATACACCTCCCTCCCGGCTTTGCTGAGGTCTGAGGATTGCCTTACCAGCCAAGGGACCCTCAAGCCTAAGCTGAAGCATGAGAACAATGTCTTAGGCAAGTCACTGCTTCCCAGATTTGGCAAAGCCAGTGAGCTGCAATCACCACTATGAAGAAAAGAGGATGAAAGGGATAAACTGAGGGCGGTAAAGAGGAATATGCTGACATCTCTGTAAAGGGAAGACACATTTTGCTTTAAAACAATGCCTATGGTGGCCGGGCGTGATGGCTCACACCTGTAATCCCAGCACTTTGGGAGGCTGAGGCGGGCGGATCACCTGACGTCAGGAGTTCAAGACCAGCCTGGCCAACATGAAGAAATCCTATCTCTACTAAAAGTATAAAAATTAGGCAGGCCTCGTGGCAGGCGCCTGTCATCCCAGCTACTCAGGAGGCTGACGCAGGAGAATCGCTTGAACCCGGGAGGTGGAGGTTGCAGTGAGCCGAGATCCCGCCACTGCACTCCAGTCTGAGCAACAAGAACGAGACTCCGTCTTAAAAAAAAAAAAAAGAAAAAAAAAATCCCACGGCAATTTTTGTGGTGGTTGTAAGGAAGCAAAGGAATTTCTCCTGGGCTGCATGGCCCCATGGTTTAGGTGATTAATGAGTCTTTTCTAGTTGGATTCATTCTGCAGCGTAGTCGAGGAGAGAGGTTGAGAACTAAATTCCTCTGCACTGAGTTTTTCCCTGGCAGGTGAGGGAGACAGGCATGTCAGAGCCTGGGAACTGGGAGAAGGGAGATGGGGAGAAAGATGGCTGGCAAAGAATTCCCAGGGGTGGGGCTGGGCTGAGGATCCTGTTTGAAGAGGAGTGAGGGCTAACATTAATTTTTAAATCACTTTACCTTGAAGCATATAATAGATAACAGGGAGAAGTGTGTGCCACTTAATGAATTTTCACAAACTGTGCAGACCCATATAACCAGCATCCAAGTCAAGCAACAGAACCTTACCCAAGGACACCCAGGAGCACCCCCATGTCCTCTTCTAGCCATGATTCTGCCCAAGGGCAGTCGCTAGCCTGACTTTGAACAGCATGAACTTGTTTTGCCTGTTTCTACACCTTATATGAATGAGTCTTGTATTTTATGTCTGACTTCTTTCACTTAATATTTGTGAGATTCATTCATACTGTTGCATATGCTCATGGATCTTTCATTCCGATCAGCACACACTCTTCCATTGTATGATTTTTAGAGATGGGGTTTCACCATGTTGCCCGGGCTGGTCTCAAACTCCTGACCTCAGGTGATCCGCCCACCTCGGCCTCCCCAAGTGCTGGGATTATAGGCATGAGCCACAACGCCCGGCTAAATGCATTTTTTTAAATGCATGTGTTGGCCGGGCATGGTGGTTTATGCCTTAATCCGAGCGCTTTGGGAGGCCAATGCGGCTGGATCACTTGAGGTTATGAGTTCGAGACCAGCCTGCCCAACATGCTGAAGCCCCGTGTCTACTAAATATACAAAAAAATAGCTAGTGTGGTGGCACCTGCTCAGCTACTCGGGAGGCTGAGGCAGGAGAATCACTTGGACCCAAGAGGCAGAGGTTGCAGTAGGTCAAGATCGCTCCATTGCACTCCAGCCTGGGCAACACGGCAAGACTCTGTCTCAAAAATAAACATAAATGCATGTTTAAACTCTACACAGCAGTCCACTTTACCCTCAAACATTTTACTATCATTCACAAAGGTTCATATTCACTTATGGGTTTTTCTTTCTTTATACAAAGTGAATTGCATGTATAAATGAGTTGGAGAAATGTATGCACCTATGTAACCTATACCCCTATCAAAACATAAAACATTATCATCCAGAAAGTTCCCTCAGGCACCAACCCAATTTCCCTCTCCACCATTGTGTTCTCATTTTTTTTCACCATAGATTAGCTTTACCAGATTTAGAACTTCGTGTAAATACTATCATACAGTATGTACTTGTCAACAGCTTCTTTCACTCAGCGTGGTTTTGAAATTCACTCATGGTGTTGCATGATAACTTGTTCCTCTTTATTGCTGAGTAATAGTCTCTTGTATGAATATACAATTTCCTTAGCCATCCCCGTGTGGACCAGCATCTGGAACGTTTCCAGTTTTGGGGCCTGATGAAGAAAAATGCTATGAACATTTTCATACTAGTATTTTTGTGGACATATGTTTTCATTACTCTTGGGTAAGTATCTGGGACTAAAATCACTAGGTCATAAGTATATGTTTAGTTTCACACAAAACTTCCAGACCTTTGTTTCCAAAGTGGGTTGTATGACTTTACACTCCCATCAACAATATAGGAAAGTATTGTTCAATATCCATGCCAACATTTGGTGGTGTCAGTCTTTTTAATTTAAGTTATTCTAGTGGGTGTGTAGTGATACCTCATTGTGGTTTAATTTGTATTTCCCTGATAACTAATGGTGTTGAGCACCTTTTCAAGTGCTTATTAGCCATTCATATATCTTTCTTTGTTTTATTTTTTGTTTTTTAAAAATTTTAAGGGGCTTTCCGGCAAAAAACGGAAAGCCTGCTAGACAAATTCTAAAAGAGCTGTAACACTTTTAATTTAAAAAATTTTTTTTGAAACAGAGTTGCCCAGGCTGAGTGCAATGCCATAATCTCAGCTCACTACAACCTCCACCTCATGGGATCAAGTGATTCTCCTGCCTCAGCCTCCTTAATAGCTGGGATTACAGGAGCAAGTCATCACGCCCAGCTAATATTTTGTATTTTTAGTAGAGACTGGGTTTCGCCATGTTGGCCAGGCTGGTCTTGAACTCCTGACCTCAGGTGATCTGCCTCCCTCAGCCTCCCAAAGTGCTGGGATTACAGGAGTGAGCCACTGCACCCGGCCATGAGTAAGTTCTTTAGTGGTGATTTATGAGATTTCAGTGCACCCGTCACCCAAGCAGCATACACTGAACCCAGTTTATAGTCTTTTATCCCTCACATCCCTTTCACCCTTTCCCCCAACTCCCCAAAGTCCATTGTGTCATTCTTATGCCTTTGCATCCTCATAGCTTACCTTCCACTTATGAGTAAGAACATACGATGTTTGGTTTTTCATTCCTGAGTTACTTCACTTAGAATAATGGTCTCCAATTCCATCCAGGTTGCTGCAAATGCCATTAACTCATTTTTTTATGGCTAAATAGTATTCCATCATATACATATATACCATAGTTTCTCTATCCATTCATTGATTGATGGGCATTTGGGTTCGTTCCATGTTTTTGCAATTATAAATTATGCTGCTATAAACATGGGTGTGCAAGTATCTTTTTCGTATAATGACTTCTTTTCCTCTGGGTAGATACCCAGAAGTGGGGATTTCTGGATCAAACGGTAGTTCTACCTTTAGTTCTTTAAGGAATCTCCACACTGTTTTCCATAGTGGCTGTACTATTTTACATTCCCACCAGCAGTGTAGAAGTGTTCCCTTTTCACTGTATCCACGCCAACATCTATTTTTTTTTTAATTTTTGATTATGGCCATTCTTGCAGAAGTAAGGTGGTATCACATCGTTTTTAATAGGAATTACAAAGGGGTTTACACTGAACCTATATGTATATCAGTATGGGTAAGATCGGCAACTTGAGTCTTCCAATGCATGAGATAGTATATCTCTCTGTATTAATTAGAATTTTCCAGAAAAACAGAACCAGTGGGAGGTTACATATATATAATATGTAAAATAAATGAGATTTATAAGAAATTGTTTCTCATTATGGAGGTAGAGAAGTTCCATGGTCTGTCTTCTGCAAACTGGAGACCCAGGAAAGTTGGTGGTGTAATTTGAAAGCTTGAAAGTTGGAGAACTTGTGGAGATTTCAGTTTGAGTCTGAAGGCCTGACAACCATGAGGGGCAGAGGGCACAAGACCATAAGGGTCTCAGCTCAAGCATTCAGACAGAGAGAGGGTGAATCCTCCCTTTCTCCACCTTTTCCTCCTATTCAGGCCCTCAGTGGATTGGGTGGTGCCTACCCTCACTTGGGAGGACCATCTACTTAACTCTGTTCACCAATTTAAATGCTACTCTCAGCCAGGCATGGTGGCTCATGCCTGTAATTGCAGCACTTTGGGAGGCTGAGGTGGGCAGATCCCTTGAAGTCAAGAGTTTGAGACCAGACTGGCCAACATATTGAATCCTGTCTCTACGAAAAATCAAAAAATTAGCTGGGCATGGTGGTGTGTGCCTGTAGTCCCAGCTACTTGGGAGAAAAGAAAAGAAAAAAGAATAAATGCTAATCTCTTCTAGAAACACCCTCACAGACACACCCCAACATAGAGTTTAACCAGCTATGTGGGCATCTCCCGGCCCAGTCAAGTTGACATTTAAATTAACCATCGTGCTATTTATCTAGTTCTTGCGTTTCCCTCAGCAATTATTTACAGTTATCAGTGTATAGGACTTACATGCCTTTCGTTAAGCTTATTTCTATGCATTTTATGTTTTTGGATACTAATTTAAATGACATTTTAAAAAATTATTTCTCAAATTGTTTGCCAATAGTACATACTGATTTTCACAATAATAATCTTGTGTCCTGTGAAGTTGCTAATTCCACTTATTAGTCATATTGTAGATTCCTTAGTATTTCTATGTAAACAATCAAGTCATCTAAAAATAGAAATTTTACTTCTTCCTTTCCAATTTTTATTTTTCTTGTCTCGTTTTATCAATGATCTCCAGTAAAATGCTGAATACAAAAAGGTGAACACTAGCTTTCTTTTCCCACTGTGGTCAGATTTTGATTTTATGATTTTAGCTCTTTTATATTTGTTGGGACTTGTTTTATAGTTCAGCATATGGGGTACCTTGGTGAATATATCAGGAGCACTTGAACTTGAAAATAATATGCATCATGTTGGTGCATTGTTCTATAAATATCAGTGAGATCAGGTGGTTGATAGTGCTGTTTCAATCTTTTACTTCTTTACTGATTTTTTTGGTCTAGTTTTTTTTTTTTTCTGAAACAGAGTCTTGCTTTGTCGCCCAGACTGGAGTGCAGTGGCGCGATCTCCATTCACTGCAACCTCTGCCTCCAGGGTTGGGTTCAAGCAATCTCCTGCCTCAGCCTCCCAAGTAGCTGGGATTACAGGCACCCACCACCATGCCTGACTAATTTTTGTATTTTTAGTAGAGACGGGGGTTTCACCAACTTGGCTAGGGTGGTCTTGAACTCCTGACCTCGTGATCCACCCGCCTCAGCCCCCCAAAGTGCTGGGATTACAGGCGTGAGCCACTGCGCCTGGCCTGGTCTAGTTTATCAGTTACTGGAGAATAAAATGTCCAACTATGATATGATAGTGGACTTTTGTATTTCTCCCTTTAAGTCTGTCGTTCTGTCAGTTTTTGCTTCATATATCTTGAAACTCTGTTATTAGGTATACACATATGTATGATTATTATACCTTCCTGGTGATATTTATTATTATAAAATTTCTCTTTTAGTCTCTAATAATGCTATCATCCTGAAATTTACTTTGATTTAATGTAGGCACTTCAACCTTATCATGCTTACTGTTTACATAATACATTTTTCCCCGTCTACTTCCCATCAGCCTCTTTGTGTGTCTCTTGTAGACAGAGTATAGTTGGATCACGATTTTTAAAATCTCTTAGGCTATCTCTACCTTTTAATTGAAGTGTTTTAGACCATTAACATTTAATGTAATTATTGGTATGGTTGAAAGTAGGTCTACCATTGTACTGTTCCTCTGTCTATTTCCCCCACCCTTTTCCTCTTCCTCTGTTGCTCCTTTCTTGCCTTCTTCTGAGTTAACTGAATATTTTTTAGAAATCTATGTTCATGGACGGGGGGCAGTGGCTCATGCCTGTAATCCCTGTACTTTGGGAGACTGAGGTGGGTGGATCAGCTGAGGTCAGGAGTTCAAGAGCAGCCTGGCCAACATGGTGAAATGCTGTCTCTACTACAAATACAAAAATCAGGCAGGCATGGTGGCACACGCGTATAATCCCAGCTACCCGAGAGACTGAGGCAGGAGAATCGCTTGAATCCAGGAGGCAGAGGTTGCAGTGAGCTGAGATCACAACACTGCACTCCAGCCTGGGTGACAGAGTGAGACTCCATCTCAGAAAAAAAATTAAAATTAAATGTGTATTATATATTACATCTACGTAAGTTATAAATCTCACAGTAAGAGGCTACAATTTTTGCTTTAAACAACCATGGGATTTTTAAAAAGTGAAGAGGAAAAATTACTTTTTTGAGACAGAGTTTCACTTTGTTGTCCAGGCTGGGGTGTAGCGGCGCAATCTTGGCTCACTGAAACCTCCACCTCCCAGGTTCAAGCAATTCTCATGCCTCAGCCTTCTGAGTAGCTGGGATTACAGGTGCCTGCCAACATGCCCAGCTGATTTTTTGTATTTTAGTAGAGATGGCGTTTCACCATCTTGTCCAGGCTGGTTTTAAACTCCTGAGCTTAGGGAATCTGCCTGTCTCAGCCTCCCAAAGTGGTAGGATTACAGGTGTGAGCCACTGTGCCTGGCCAGAAAAATTACTTTTTATGTTACTCATACTATTTCTGGTGTTCTTTCTGAGGATAGCTCCTATCATGTCCTTTTACCCTGAAACATTTTCCTTTAGCATTTTTAAATAATGCAATTCTGCTGGCAATGAATTCTTTTAGTTTTTGTTTTGTTTTTGAGACAGAGTTTTGCTCTTGTTTCCCAGACTGGAGTGCAATGGCACCATCTTGGCTCACTGCAACCTCCACCTCCCAGGTTCAAATGATTCTCCTGCCTCAGCCTCTTGAGTAGCTGGGATTATAGGCATGCACCACCATGCCTGGCTAATTTTTTGCATTTTTAGTAGAGATGGGTTTCTCCATGTTGCTCAGGCTGGTCTTGAACTCCTGACCTCAGGTGATCTGCCTGCCTTGGCCTCCCAAAGTGCTGGGATTACAAGCATGAGCCACCATGCCCAGCGTAGTTTTTGTTTATCTAAAAACATCGTTTTGGCCAGGTGAGGAGGTGGTTCACACCTATAATCCCAGCACTTTGGAAGGTTGAAGCAGGTAGGGGTCAGGGGTCATTGCTTGAGCCCAGGAGTTTAAGACCAGCCAGAGCAACATGGAAAGACCCCATCTTTACCCCCCTCTAAAATTTTTTTAAATAGACAGGCATAGTGGTGTATACTTGTAGTCCCAGTTACTCAGGTGGCTAAGGCAGGAGGATCCCTAGCTCACTGCAGCCTCAAACCCAGGACTTTGAGGCTGCATTGAGCTATGATAAAACCACTGTACTCCAGCCTGGCTGACTGATCAATACCCTGTCTTGATTTTTTTAAACTGACAAGCATTATTAAGTGCTTAGTGCGTACTTTTAATTCTTTGGGTTTCCACAAGACTTTCAGACATCTTACTTTTCAGCCAAGAAATGTGAAGTCTTGGTGGAAGACCCACTCACCCCACATTGGGTCTATAGAGTCTGCTCACTCCATGATACCACCTGGAAAAGTTGCTTCTCAGCCAGATGCTGCCAGACGTGCCCCATGATGAGGTAAACAAGGCAAAACAGAGAGAGGTGGCAAAAGCTTCCTCTCACCATCAGCAAGGCCAGGAAAAGAGCATTTCCTGAGACCCATGTTGTTTAGGTCACCATAGCTGGGCATGTCTAGGGCCAGTTATATGGGAGCAGCTTCTAGCTTTCCCTAGGATGGATTCGTGCAAATCTGTAGAGCCAAGACTAGGTAAAGCAAGTGAAGCACTTGCCTCAAATGCAAAACTTAATTGGGTGCCAAAAAATTCAACAATCAAGATAAATAATGTTTTAATACCATGTAAAAATGTTAACACCAAAAAAAAATATACCATGAACAAAATATCAAACTTTTAACTAAGACAGACTTTACATTCGCATGACTCACATCACTTACCACCCCCTAATCTCAGCCCTGTTGGATCCTGCTTTTCCTGAAAATGTTGATGTTTTGCTCATCATGGATTTTTTTTTGCATTATTTTTGATTTTTAAAAATATTGCATAAGCCGGGCACGATGGCTCACACTTGTAACCCCAGCCCTTTGGGAGGCCAAGGTGAGAGGATCACAAGGTCAAGAGATTTTCACCCTGGCCGTGGTGAAACACTGTCTCTACTAAAAATATAAAAATTAGCCGGGCGTGGTGGCGCATGCCTGTAGTCCCAGCTGCTTGGGAGGCTGAGCCAGGAGAATCACCTGAACCCAAGAGGTGGAGGTTGCAGTGAGCCAAGATTGCACCACTGCGCTCCAGCCTGGGCGACAGAGTGAGACTCTGTCTCAAAAAAAAAAAAAATTGCGTAAAAATGGCATTTACCTTGATTACTGAGGTTTGGGGGACACTAAGTTTTGCAGCTGCTTCTGCCTAGTCCATCCTGGAACATCAGTATGGACCTGTTGACAATCTTCCTTGCTACACCCCCATCTCCACCAAAAGAAATCCCCCCCAGCCTACTTTGATGATAGCAAGGCATTTTTTCATACATAAAAATAAAACATTTACTGGTGACACTAATGACAGCCAAGTGAGGGGTTTGGGTAAGTTCTTGGCATAGTTCACTTAGCAGTTTTATAAATAGGAGTTCTAACAGACTTCTGGATCACAGAGGAAAAAATTCACCAATTAAAATGATTTTAAATTTCCTCATTTTGACACAAGAGTCTAAGAACAAGATTAAGAAATACAAGAAATCTGAGTGTTTTTAATGTTATCATGCACATGAAGGAATTTGTTATGAATTTGGGGCTGTAAACGGATAGAATAACGAAATCTCAGATCTTATATTTTGTGGCAGAAGATGGCCAGCATGGTGCCATTCATAAGATATTTCATCCCTTTCTTCAATCCCATTGTGTGTCTGTAGAGGCAACATGGAACAGCAGTGGGGTCCCCAGTTATGTGTATTACCCCTATCAACCTGAGCAAGTTACTAAGAATTCATCGTCTCACTTTCCTCATCTGCGAAATGAGACTACAATTTACCTTAAATAAAGGTGTAAAACAAAAACTTGTAGGCCAGGCATGGTAACTCACACCTGGAATCTCATTACTTTGGGAGCCCAAGGCAGTAGGATTGCTTGAGGCCAGGAGATCAAGAACAGCCTGGCAACAGAGCGAAACCTTGTCTCTACAGAAAATACAAAAATTAGTGGGGCATGTTGACACACACTTGCAGTCCCAGCTACTTGGGAGGCTGAGGCAGGAGGATCACCCAAGCCCAGGAGTTAGGGGCTGCAGTGAGCTTTGACTGTGCCTCTACACTCCAGCCTGGGTGACAGAGCAAGACCTTGTGTCTAAAATAAAAACAAAAACAAAACAAAAAAACAAGTTTAATGGCTCTCTTCTTTATTTATGCTAAATAATTACAGGCTATCTCGATTATCCTTGGCCTCTAAAATTATAAAAGTTATGTCTGAAAAATAAGTTATTTTTTAGACATAGGATCTCTCTCTCCCAGGCTGGAGTGCAGTGGCTCTGTCACAGCTCAGCTCACTCCAGCCTTGACCTTCCAGGCTCAGGCAATCCCCCCCACTTCAGCGTCCTGAGTAGCTGTAACCACAGGCATGCATCACCACGCCTGGCTTCGTTTGGTTTTGTTTTTGAGACAGGGTCTTGCTCTGTTGCCCAGGCTGGAGAGCAGTGGCGCAATCTCGGCTCACTGCAGCCTCCACCTCCCAGGTTCAAGCGATTCTCCTGCCTCAGCCTCCCTAGTAGCTGGGACTACAGGCGCCCACCACCATGCCTGGGTAATTTTTATATTTTCAGTAGAGACAAGGTTTCACCATGTTGGCTGGCTGGTCTCGAACTCCTGACCTCAGGTGATCCACCTGTCTTGGCCTCCCAAAGTGCTGGGATTACAGGCATGAGCCACTGCACCCAGCCAATTTTTATATTTTTTGTAGAAACCGGGTTTCACCATGTTGCCCAGGCTAGTCTTGAACTCCTGAGCTCAAGTGATCCGCCTGCCTCATCCTCCCAAAGGGCTGGGATTACAGGTGTGAGCCACTCACCCAGCCTAAAGAATTATTTCTAAAGAACATTTTGAATGAGAAGACAGGAATAAGTAGGATCAGATTTTATTTTGAAGATAATTATAAAACATTTTTGAGCCCCCATATTGATATGCATAAATGAAATGGGATAATTTTTAATCTGTAATTCCAGGGAGTTCAGAACAAATGCCCTTGGCTAAAACATCAGTGATCTGAGCTGATTTTTTTTAAATCTGGGCTTAACACCTCAGCGACAGCTTCAGTGGGTCAAGACTGCTCTTGACAACGGCTGTCATCCTCAGAGCAGAGAAGCATCATATTCTCACCAAGACTTAATTAGAAATCTGGGTTCTATTAATACTACTACTTTCTTCCCCAAAGGCAAGAAAATCTTGGGATTACAATTCATGATTCTCATTGTAGAGTATCTGGTAGGTTAGAATTATTCTTTCATTATTTTGCTCCTGTCTTTTTAAAAATTTTTTTCAAGAGGGAGTCTTGCTCTGTTACCTGGGCTGGAGTACAGTGGCACGATCTCAGCTCACTGCAGCCTCAAACTCCCAGGTTCAGGCGATTCTCCTCCCTCAGCCTCCCAAGTAGCTGGGACTACAGGCACATGCCAGCCACTATATCTGGCTAATTTTTGTGTTTTTGTAGAGATGGGATCTCGTCGTGTTGCTCAGACTGGTCTCAAACTCCTGGACTCAAGCGATCCACCTACCTCAGCCCCTCAAAGTGCTGAGATTACAGGCATGAGCCACTGCGCCTGACCCAAATTTTCCCCTATTCACTCATCAGTTGATGGACATTTGGGTTGTTATCCTCTTTGGCTATCATGAATAATGCAGCTCTGAACACTTGGGTGCCAGTTTTCATGTGGACTTTATTTTTTGAGACGGAGTCTCACTCTGTGGCCCAGGCTGGTGCAGTGGCATGATCTTGGCTTAATGCAACCTCTGCCTCCCAGGTTCAAGCAATTCTCCTGCCTCAGCCTCCTGAGTAGCTGGGATTATAGGTGTGCAGCACCATGCGCAGCTGATTTTTATATTTTAGTAGAGATGGGGTTTCACCATCTTGGCCAGGCTGGTCTCGAACTCCTGACCTCAAGTGATCCACCCGCCTCAGCCTCCCAAAGTGCTGGGATCACAGGCATAAGCCACCACACCCAGCTGACACGTTTTCATTTCTCTTGAGCATGTGCCTAGGAGTGGAATTTCTGGGTCATGTGCCTCTTTATACGATTTTTTTCTTTTTGAGACAGAGTCTCGTTCTGTCACCCAAGCTGGAGTGCAGTGGCTCGATCTCAGCTTACTGCAACCTCCACCTCCTGGGTTCAAGTGATTCTCCTGTCTCAGCCTTTCGAGTAGCTGGGATTACAGTCATGCACCACTATGCCTGGCTAATTTTTCTATTTTAAGTAGAAAAGGGGTTTCACTATGTTGGCCAGGCTGGCCTCGAACTCCTGACCTCAAGCAATCTACCCTCCCCAGCCTCCCAAAGTGCTGGGATTACTGGCATGAGCCACCACGCCTGACCTCTCTTTATACTTTTCAAGAGAATCATACCAATTACCTATTGTTATATAGAAAATTGCCCCAAAACTTTATGGCTTAAGATAACAATAATTATTATTGCTCACAGTTTCTGAGGGTCAGGGGTTTGAAGCCCTCCAGGTTGCTTGTTAGGCTGCAGTCAGATGCTGATCAGGGCGGCAAGGATCTGAAGGCTTAGCCTGGAGCTGGAGGATCCACATCAAAGATGGGTCACTCACATGGCTGGGAAGTTGGTGCCAGCTATTGACTGGGGGCCTCAGGTCCTGGCCTCATGGACACCTGAGTATGCCCAAAGTACCTCAGCTTCCTCCAAAACAAGCTGGCCAAGAGACCAGAGTGGAAGCTGCATTATCTTTTATGACTAAGCCTCAGATGTCACACCCAGTCACTGTCACCCTATTGTATTGTTCATGTATGCCAGCCCTGATTCATAGGAAGGAGATTACAGGAAGAGGTGGATACCAGGAGAGGTAGGGATCAGCAGGGACTGTCTTGGTGTCCCATCCAAGAACTAACCAAGCCCAACCTTGCTTAGCTTCCAAGAAAAGATGAGATCAGATGCATTCAGGGTGGTATGGCTATAGACAGGAATCATCCTGGAGGAGGCTGGCTGATTTCAAATAGGTTGATTTTAAGGCTCTGTTCTTTCTCTCTCTCTCTCTTTTTTTTTTTTTGAGATGGAGTCTCACTCTGTTGCCAGGCTGGAATGCAGTGGCACAATCCCGGCTCACTGCAACCTCTGCCTCCCAGGTTCAAGTGATCCTCTTGCCTCAGCCTCCCGAGTAGCTGGGACCACAGGCACACACCACCATGCCCAGCTAACTTTTTGTATTTTTAGTAGAGACGGGGTTTCACCATGTTGGCCAGGATGGTCTCGATCTCTTGACCTCATGACCCGCTCGCCTCAGCCTCCCAAAGTGCTGGGATTACAGGTGTGAGCCACTGTGCCTGGCCCAAGACTCTGTTCTCTTATTCCTGCGAAGATAATCCAAATGTATACACCCCAGGTTGGAGATCCAAAATTATGTGTCTGCTGAGCACCTGTAATCCCAGCTCTTTGGGAAGTCCTGGCAGGATAATCACTTGAGCCCAGGAGATCAAGACCTACCCAGGAAACACAGAGACTCCATCTCTGTTTTTTTTTTTAATAAAAGTAAACAATTGTTTTTTAAAAAATCACGTGTCAAAGTTGGCCAAGTCCTGACAGCAGGATATGTCAGGATGTGTGGTTTGCTTCCTCTTCTTGGTGAATTTAATAGCCTGCAGTAGAAATTCCTAGCTCTCCTGCTGGGGAATTTGAGGAGAAATTGAACCTTGGTGTGCTATGTAATAGAAATAAGAGGCTGGGCATGGTGGCTCACGCCTGTAATCCCAGCACTTTGGGAGGCCAAGGTGGGTGGATCACAAGATCAGGAGTTCAAGACCAGCCTGGCCAGCATGGAGAAACCCCATCTCTACTAAAAATACAAAAAATTAGCCAGGTGTGGTGGCACACACCTGTAGTCCCAGCTACTTGGGAGGCTGAGGTGGGAGAATCACTTGAACCCGAGAGTCAGAGGTTGCAGTGAGCTGAGAGCACACCATTGCACTCCAGCCTGGGCGACAGAACGAGACTCCCTCAAGAAAGAAAGAGAGGAAGAAGAAAGAGAGGAAAAAGGGGGAGGGGGAGGCGAGGGGAGGCGAGGGGAGGCGAGGGGAGGCGAGGGGAGGCGAGGGGAGGCGAGGGGAGGCGAGGGGAGGCGAGGGGAGGCGAGGGGAGGCGAGGGGAGGCGAGGGGAGGCGAGGGGAGGCGAGGGGGAGGCGAGGGGAGGCGAGGGGGAGGCGAGGGGAGGCGAGGGGGAGGCGAGGGGAGGCGAGGGGAGGCGAGGGGAGGCGAGGGGAGGCAGGAAAAGAAAGAAAGAAAATGAAGTCCACGGGTGCATGCTGCTCTTGGGTTGACACAGCCGGAAGAGCCAGCCCTTTGTCCCTCTATCTACAGCTGCAAAGCCTTCCTGGAATGTCATTTGAGTTATTCCATCCAGTGGTCCAATCCATTTCTCTCCTGGCACATTAGCAAGTTACTTACTAAGCATCTACTGTATACCCAACAACAAATCCCAGGATCATTTGAAACTAGCGTAGATGGATAAGCCAGAACTGCCTAGGCATGACCGAAATAGATTGTTGTCAAACACACCTGTCCAGAGGCTTCAAAGGCAAGGAACTGAAAAATATTTCTTTCTTTTTTTTTTTCCCCCCCAAGTTAGCATTTAGAGAAGTCACAGCCACAAGAATGCTTTCAGATTTATTTTCATTTAGAAAACTCCCAAGGACATGAGTGACAAAGAAAGACTGAGCAACAATTCTAGACGAAAGAAGACTCACAGCACCTGACAGCACGTAATGTTCATCCTGGGTTGGATCCTGGACTGGGAAAAAATAGCTGTAAGATACTCGATTGGAAATTGGTGAAATTTGGCGTATGAACTATAGATTAGATAGCAGTATTAAGTATTAGATAATAGGATCAAGGTTAACTTTCCTATATTTTCTAATTATATTTTGGTCATATAATAAGAGATTTGTTCTTAGGAAATACACACTAAAAGATTAAGGGGTAAGGCCCGGCGCAGTGGCTCAAGCCTGTAATCCCAACACTTTGGGAGGCTGAGGTGGGTGGATCACCTGAGGTCAGGAGTTCGAGACCAGCCTGGCCAACGTGGTGAAACCTGTCTCTACTAAAAATATAAAAGTTAGCTAGGTGCGGTGGCGCATGCCTGGTAATCCCAGCTACTCAGGAGGCTGAGGCAGGACAATCACTTGAACCAGGGAGACAGAGGTTGCAGTGAGCTGAGATCACACCACTGCACTCCAGCCTGGGCAACAGAGCGAGACTTCATCTCAAAAAAAAAAAAAAAAAAAAAGATTAAGGGGTCAATGTGTCCACAACTTAACCTTCAAGTTGTTTAGGAAAAAGGTACACACACACACGCACACACATGTTTATGGACAAAAGAAGAGAAAGAGGTAATCCCAGCACTTTGGGAGGCGAGGGCGGGCGGATCACCCAAGGTCAGGAGATCGAGACCAGCCCAGCCAATATGGTGAAACACCATCTCTACTAAATACACAAAAATTGGCTGGGCATGGTGGCACATGCCTGTAATCCCAGCTGCCTGGGAGGCTGAGACAAGAGAATCGCTTGAACCCGGGAGGTGGAGTTTGCAGTGAGCCAAGATCGCATGATTGCACTCCAGCCCGGGCAACAAGAGTGAAACTCTGTCTCAAAAAAACAAACAAAAAAAAAAAAGTAAGAGAGAGAACAAATGCAACAGAATGTTACTAATGCATCTGAGTGAAAGGAACACAGGAATTCCTTACAGTATTCTATTTGCTGCTTTTGTGTAAATTTGAAATAATTCAAATAAAAAGTTTTAAAATGCAAGGAGGCCAGGTGCATGGTTCACACCTGTAATCCCAACACTTTTGGAGGTTGAGGCAGAAGGATCGCTTGAGGCCAAGAGTTTGAGACCAGCCTGGGCAATATAGCGAGACTTTGTCTCTATTAAATTCAATTAAAAAGTTTAATTTAAGGACAGGAGAGGCCATGGTGTCATCATTTCTTCATGGAATGTAGAATGGTAAACAGAGGTCGAGGTCAGATGGTTACCCACATGGCCACGCTGCCGCTGTGTCTAGGGAGCTGGAGGTGACAACTGTCTGAGTTGACAGCATTTCCTGGCAGCTGTTAGGAACCCCAGTACTACCAAAACTTTGTACTGTCCTTGTGACCCCAGGGTCAGCCCTTCAGTCAGTCTCTACTTGTCTCACCCGTACCTCTGATCTAGGGACATCTCAGTGGCTCCCTGTGATGTCTCAGGATAGCCCATGACCCCACCCACCCTCTTGCTCTTTAAGATTGAGAACATCCTTCTGTGGCGTTGGGTCCTGGGCCAGAAGACAGAAACCTCTCCTTCCTCCCCCGCCACACCCATCAGAAGCAGCCTGGCCAGAACACCGTGGTGCAAACCCCCAAGTTTCCAAGAACATCTCAGAGCTGCGGAATTAACCAAATATCTTTAAGTGAGTGGGACCAAGGTTAGAAAGCCCCTCCTCATGATGCCAGAGTCAGAGGTCAAGGCACCCACCCTGATTCCTAGTCCATCGGATGTGAAAGAGGCAGGCAAGAGCTCCATGAACGTAAGAAACAGATCCTCCGGTCAAGGCCCAGAGAACACCCAAGTGCAACACGAGGGCTCTTTGGCCTCCAGAACTCACAAAATATGAAGTCTATGAAATTGTTTCAATGCCAGCCAAGACTGAGTATTACTATTTGCCTGTGGGAGCCAACCCACTGCCTTCCAATTACCAGTGAGAGGAAGTGGAAAGGGCACCAGGCCTAGGGTCTTCAAAGAGGAGGAGGTCAGGGAGATCCTAGACAAGAGAAGCAATCACAGAGCCCTCAAGGAGATGAGCACAAGAAGAAGGCCTTTCTAGTTCCCAAGAAAGTGGTTACTGGACTCTAATGGCCCCAGGCAAGCCCACAGCCCACACAGCTCCCCTCCTGCAGACAAAACTCTTTCTCTTCCAGCCCTCAGGTGTGCAGGGGTTGGATGAGCTGGACACTATTCACAGATGATGTTCTCCACTCTCCTGATTCCCAGCAATCAGGCAAATGAATCTCAGGCCCTAGCCCATAGCAAATTCTTTCCTTTTTTTGAGACAGTTTCACTCTTGTTGCCCAGGCTGGAGTGCAATGGTGCAATCTTGGCTAACTGCAACCTCCATCTCCCGGGTTCAAGCAATTCTTCTCCCTCAGCCTCCCAAGTAGCTGGTCTACAGGCTCACGCCACCACGCCCAGTTAATTTTTGTATTTTTAGTAGAGACGGAGTTTCACCATGTTGGCCAGGCTGGTCTGAACTCCTGACCTCAGGTGAACCACCCACCTTGGCCTCCCCAAGTGCTGGGATTACAGGCCTGAGCCACTGCACCTGGCCAACATTTTCTTAGTGCTTGCCAAACACTGTCCTGAGTGCTTTACAGATAGCAATTCATGGAATCCGCCCAATAATCTCCTATGAACATGGTACTGTTATTTTTCCCATTTGACAGATGTGGAAATTGAGGCACAGAGAGGTTATGTAGCATGCCCAAAGTCACTGACCTGGTAAAGAGGAAGCCAGGATTTGAACCAGGCATCTGGCTTGAGTCTGGGCTCCTAGCCACTTCCTTAAGCTGGGTCTCCTAGCCTGCTCTACCTGCAGCTTCTAAAAAACCTATCAACGAGGAAATAAACACTCATATTTTTAAAATTATATATACACTGAAAGAGATGGATACGGGGGCGGGGCGTTGAGCGCAGCAGACTGATAGACGATGGAAGAGGAGAGGGTCTTACAGTTACCTGGTCCATGTAATCTCATTCATTCACTCATTTGTTCATCCTATTTAGAACTCAGGGGCTACTAGGGGTTAAAATGAGGAGACATCAGAGAACACTTCAGTTGATGAAATGAAACCCGATCACACAAATCGTGAAATAATCGGGGAAGCGGGGAGTCATGTCCAGTGGTGCTGGCGTGAGCAGAAAGGTGAGGTCCAGGAAGGAAGATCCAGCAGGAGAAAGGGAGAAGGCCAACACCAGGGAGTGTTCCCTGGCCACCCCAAACCCACTGCAGGTTGGGGGCCCTTCCCCCTGTCCTGCATAACTGACCCCCATCCTTATGTTAGCATTTCCCACACTGAGTTGAAGTTTCCATTTGCTCCTCTGTTATTAATTTCTATATCCCCAGAGATAGACATGGATTCAGTGTTTGTTGAGTGACTTTCTGAATGAAAAAGCCTCCGAGGGGGGAAAAAATAAAAAAAGCACAGGTGTGCAGAGGGGGAGATGAGCAGGCAGGCTCACCTGAGCAGGGCCACTACAGCGGCTGCTTCTGAAACCCTACTATGCATAAGAAGCTCATGAGGAGCTTGCAGAACTGCAAATCCTGATTTAGGAGATGCGGGAGTCAGGGCCTGACATTCATGTCCAAAGAGCTTGCTGGAGATGCCCATATTCCCCGGTCCCCAGACCTCACTTTGTGTAGCGAGAACCTAGATGATCCCCACCCCGTCCCCACCGCCAAGAGAGGTTCATTCCACACTAGGAATCCCTCCCTCCCTCTGCCTTACCTTCCGGAAGCTGCTCATGCAGCCTCAGCCAGCCACTGCTCCCATTTTTCCTCCTCCTTCCCAGAACCAGGTTTGAAGACAATTGGCCTCATCCCTGCTATTCACACAAAATGTGTCCACTGGTCCTAAGGGAGGTTTGGTGAGGGACCTCCTGTGGTCAGAGACATCTCCCAGGACTCAGAATCACAGCTCACTTTAGCTCCAAGAAGTCCTGCAATGAGAAAGGTTGTTTAGGAGCTGGGGCTGATTGGAGGAGGAGCGGAAGGAATGGCTGAGGTGGGGGAGAGACTTAGAGGTTCCATTAATCTTCATCAGCACCCTCCACCCATGCTACTCAAATCTAAGTAACATCCCAGGTTTGCTACGCAATGGTGGCTTCCCTGTCATCCAAATGCCATCCTCAGATCTTCCCCATAAGGAAATTCCAGAGCCACCATTGGAAACAGGCAAGATTTGTCTTTATTTTGGGGAGAGGTAGAGGAGGGGGAGGCACCTTTTCCCCAGTCAGTGATGCTCGGTTCATTATAAGTCTTCAGGTCACTGGTCCCCAATCTCCTTTCTCTCTCTTCCTTACAGGATCTGTTCTCACCCTGCTAATAAAACCATACCAAAGACTTGGTCATTATAAAGGAAATAAGTGTAATCGACTCACAATTCCACATGGCTGGGGAGGCCTCACAATCATGGCGGAACATGAGGAAAGAGCAAAGGGACGTCTTACATGGCTGCAGGCAAAAGAGAGAATGAAAACCAAGCGAAAGGGGGAAACCCTTTATATAACCATTAGACCTTGTGAGAGTTAATCACCAGAACAGCACAGGAAAGAACAGCACGGGAAAGACCCACCCCCATGATTCAATTACCTTCCACCAGGTCCCTCAAGATGAGATTCAGGTGGGGACACAGCCAAACCATGTCAGATCTGATGTCTTTATTTGCACTGAATTGTAAATGATTGATAAGACTGAATTATGTCACCTCTGAAGGCTTGTTATTCTTGGTTTGCTCCCCTCTCCCAACCTCAGATCTATTTTCTGCTTTTCTCTGACCCTGGGAGGCTGACCTTTGGGGACGACATCACCCAGGGCTCCTCACCCTCTGGCTTCCCGTTGGGTTTGGCCAATAGGGGGTCTGCTGGGAGATCTGAGGGCAAGAGGAGAGCACCACTGAGATATTTCCCACCTGCTTCAGCCTGGATCATAGGGCAGTGGATGCGTCTCTGCAGCCTCTGTCCCCCGCAGCATGGCTCTCCCAGGCTCCCTTGAACTCTCCTGCCCTGGGTGCTAACAGCTTCCTGCTGTTGCAAGGCCGGGGGTGCCTCACTGTCTCTGCAGATTCCTTTAATCCTGTCCATTTCACTGTAAATAGTTCTTTTCCTAATTTTTATTATTTTTTCCTTCTGCCCCCTCCCCCTCACCCCACATTTAAACCCGGTTGAGTTTTGAGTGTGACTTCTGTTTCCCACTGGAATCTGACCGATATAGGGTGTTGTGTTTTTATCGGGTACAGGGTCCAGATTTGGCTCAAGCCAAAGAAATGAAGCTCCTAATCATAGAATTTGGGGCTAAGAGAGTCCAAAGAGAGAAGGTATTTTTAAAGGGGAAAGTGTGTGGGTGTTTCTCAGTGCCTTGGAATCCAGCTATAGCAAGAGCTGGAAGTGAGTTTCTCACTAATTTTATTCTCTTCAGCCGCCATGTACTGAGACACTGCTGTGTTCCAGACACCATGCTCGGGATTGTGGGAACCGAGGACGATCAAGACCAGGCCTTGTGTCCCAGAACCCTGTGCTCAGGACACACCCAACCAGGGCAGGGTGAATGCCCTGGCACGGAATTGAATGTGACAGGCAGCCAAGCAAGGCAAAGCTGGCTGAGATAAGAGCCTAATCACAGTTCAGACAGAACAGTGGCTGAGCAGCAGAAGGAGGTTATGTTCCAACGCTGGGGACCTGGGAGGACCTTGGGGCCCAGGAGGAGGTCACACAGGACCCTGGAGGACTGTGAAGCCAGACTGTCAGTGGACTCAGTGCAAAAACCAGGGCAAGCCCCTCTCTGTGAACCCCTCAGGGAAGCCTTCTCAAATGCCCAGGCAGTTTTATTTGTTCTTCTCCAATTCTGCGTGCAAGGCCTTCCCATGCACACGCATTGTGCTGGGGCTTTGCAGCTTGAGCTCATTCAGTCCTTCCAATCACACCTTGGGGAGGCCCCATTTGTCCCATTTTATAGCGAAGTAAACTGAGGTGCAGCCCCAGCAACTTGTCCAAGATTTTATAAAAAGAACCATGGTTTGAATCCAGACTGCCTTGCTCCAAAATGCACACTCTCCACCACTCTATTACTGCTTTTATTTCTAACTTGCAGGAATAGCAGCATCTACTACCAGCCAGGAATGGTGCTGAGCACTTTGCATTCAATCCTCACAGCGCCCCCATGAGGTAGATCCTAGGATTCTCCTCAGTTTCCAGAGGAAGAAACTGACCCACCAGGAGGTGACTTCACTCCCTGAAGGGCCCATACTGGGTGGTGGTGGAGCCAAGGTCTGAACCCAGGAGACTCCCTGTTCACACCCCAAGCCACTACATTCCTTGAGAGGAGGACCTAAGTTATTCTTTTTAAATAGACCTTCTTTGTAGGACCTTTTAGATTTACAGAAAAATTAGTAAGGTAATACAGAGTTTCCATATGACACATTTCCAGTTTCTACCATTATTAACATCATATATTAATAGGTTACATTTGTTATAATTTTCTTTTTCAGACAGAGTCTCGCTCTGTCACCCAGGCTGGAGTGCAGTGGCACGATCTCAGCTCACTGCAACCTCCACCTCCCAGGTTCAAGCGATTCTCCTGCCTCAGCCTCCTCAGTAGCTGGGATCATAGATGCGTGCCACCACGCTCGGCTAATTTGTTTGTATTTTTAGTAGGAGATGGGGTTTCACCATATTGGCCAGCCCAGTCTCGAACTCCTGACCTCAGGTGATCCAGCTGTCTTGGCCTCCCAAAGTGCTGAGATTACAGGCATGAGCCACCACACCTGGCCACATTTGTGGTAATTAATGGACCAATATTGGTACATATTTATTAACTGAAGTTCCTACTTTATTCACATTGTCTTAGTTTACCTAATGCCCTGTTTGTGTCCCAGGTCCCATCAGGATAATATAGGAGATTGCATTGTCACATCTCTCTCTCTCTCTCTTTTTTTTTTTTTTTTGAGATGGAGTCTTGCTCTAGTTGCCCAGGCTGGAGTGCAGTGACATGATCTCAACTTACTGCAACCTCTGCCTCCTGGGTTCAAGTGATTCTCCTGCCTCAGCCTCCCAAGTAGCTGGGATTAAAGGTGCATGCCACCACATCTGGCTAATTTTTATATTTTTAGTAGAGATGATGTTCCGCCGTGTTGGCCAGGCTGGTCTCAAACTCCTGACCTCAAGTGATCCACCCACCACGGCTTCACATTGTCACATCTCTTTAGGCTTCTCTTGGCTGTGACAATTTATCACACTTTTCTTGTTTTCAATGATCTTGACGATGTTTTAAATTGTGGTAAAATCTATGTAACATAAAAATTATCATCTTAACCACTTTTAAGTGCACAGTTCAGTTGTGTTAAGTGTATTTACATCGTTGTGAGTCAGATCTCCAGAATTTTTGCATCTTGCAGAATGGAAACTCTATACCCATTAAAAAACAACTTCCCATTACCCTTCCCCTAAGCTCCTGGTCACCATTTTACTTTATGCTTCTATGCATTTGACTACTTTAGATACCTCATATAAGTGAAATCATATAATATTTGTCTTTTTGTGACCAGGTTATTTCACCTAGCCTAACATCTTCAAGTTTCACCCATGCCATAGCATGTACCAGAATTTCTTTCCTTTTTAAGGCTGAATAACATTTCACTGAAGGGATATATACCACATTTTGTTTATCTATTCACTTGTGGATGGACACCTGGCTGATATCTACCTTCTGGCCATTGTGAATAGTACTGCCGTGAACATGGTCATACCAATATCTCTTTGAGACCCTGCTTTCATTTCTTTGAGATGTATACTCAGAAGTGGGATTGCTGGATCATATTGTATTTATATGTTAATTTTGTTTTTTCTGAGATGGAGTTCTCAACTCTGTCACCTGAGCTAGAGGGCAGTGGTGCGATCTCAGCTCACTGCAACCTCCACCTCCCAGGTTCAAGCGATTCTCCTGCCTCAGTCTCCTGAGTAGCTGGGATTACAGGCGCCTGCCACTACACCCAGCTAATTTTTTGTGTTTTTGGTAGAGATGCAGTTTCACAATTTTGGCCAGGCTGGTCTCAAACTCCTGACCTCATGAATTGCCCACCTCAGCCTCCCAAAGTGCTGGGATTACAGGTGTGAGCCACCATGCCAGCCTCTATTTTTAATTTCTTTACGAACCATAATAACGTTTTCCATAGTGGCTGCACCATTTAACATTCCCACCAACAGTGAGCAAGTGTTCAGTTTCTCCATACTCTCATCAACACTTGCAGTTTTCTGGGGTTTTCTTGATGGTAGCCATCTTAATGGGTACAACATGGCATCTTGTGGTCTTGAGTTGCACTTTCCCAGTGGCTGGGAAGATGAGCATCTTTTCATACGTGTGCTTGTTGGCCATTTGTATATCTTTATGTCTTCATTGGGGAAAAGTATACTCAAGTCCTTTGCCTGTTTTTTAATGAGGTTCATTTTTTGTTATTGAGTTGTAGGAGTTCCTTACATATTCTAGATAGTTACCCCTTATCAGACACAGTCATATGTCACTTGATGGGAATATGTTCTGAGAAACGAGTCATTATGCAATTTTGTCACTGATTGCGCAAATATCACAGAGTGTACTTACACAAACCTGGATGGCGTATATATTTTTATTTACATATATTATGCAAAACCAGGTGTCCCAGCACCAGTACTAAATATCAGTCTTTTCCCTTACTGGACCTGCAATGCCAATATCAAGTGCCATATATCAGGTTTCTTTTCTTTCTTTCTTTTTTTTTTTTAGAAAAAAAGAGAAAAGAGAAAGAAGGAAGAAAAAAAGAATGAAATAAAGAGAAAGAGAAGAAGAAAAAAAAAGGGAGAGAGAACGGGAATCTTGCTCTATTGCCCAGGCTAGAATGCAGTCTACAAATGGATATTAAAAGCTTTTTTTATACTAATAATTGTGTTATACAATGGAGACAGGAAGGAATAAGGGAGGAAAATAACAAACAAACAGCCAACCAATATTTCATTTAAACCTATGAAATGCTATGCAATTGCTAGGGAGTGATTTACTCCCAACTATGTGGTCACTTTTAGAATAAATGTGATGTGTTACTGAAAAAAAAATGTATATTTTGTGGATTTGGAGTAGAGAGTTCTGTAAATGTTCATTAAGTTTACTTGTTTGAGGTTTAAGTTCAAGTCCCGGGTATCCTTCTTAACCTTCTGTCTCATTAATTTGTCCAATATTGACAATGTAATGTTAAAGTCTCCCACTATTATTGTGTGGGAGTCCAAGTCTCTTTGTAAGTCACCAAGAAGTTGCCCTATGTATCTGGGTGCTCCTATATTGGGTGCGCATAGACTTAGGGTCGTTAGCTCTTCCTGTTACATTGATCCCTCTACCATTATACAATGTCCTTCTTATCTCTTTCGGTTTCTATTACTTTAAAGTCTATTTTATCCGAGATGAGAATTGCAACTACTGCTTTTTTTTTTTTTTTTCTCTCCATTTGGTTGGCAAATCTTCCTCCATCCCTTTGTTTTGAGTCTCTGTATATCCTTGCATGTAAGATGGATCTGGATGCAACTTACTGATGGGTCCTTTGAAGTGGCTGATACTGGTTGTTCCCCCTCTATACATAGTCCTTCTTTCAGAAGCTCTTGTAAAGCAGGCCTGGTGGTAATGAAATCTCTGAGTACTTGCTTGTTTGCAAAAAATTTTATTTTTCCTTCACTTATGAAACTTAGTTTGGCTGGATATGAAATTCTGGGTTGAAAGTTCTTTTCTTTAAGGATGTTGAATATTGGCCCCCACTCTCTTCTGGCTTGTATGGTTTCTGCTGAGAGATCAGCTGTGAGTCTGATAGGCTTCCCCTTGTGGGTAACCTGACCTTTCTCTCTGGCCGCCCGTAGTATTTTCTCCTTCGTTTTCAACCCTGATGAATCTAATGATTATGTGCCTTGGGGTTGCTCTTTTTGAGGAATATCTTTGTGGTGTTCTCTGTATCACCTGGAGTTGGGTATTGTCTTGCCTTGCTAGGTTAGGAAAGTTTTCCTGGATAATATCCTGAAAAATATTTTCCAGCTTGGATTCATTCTCTTCGTCACATTCAGGTACACCTATCAAACGTAGATTAGGTCTTTTCACATAGTCCCATATTTCTTGGAGACTTTGCTCATTCCTTTTTACCCTTTTTTCTCTAATCTTGTCTTCTCGTTTTATTTTGTTAAGTTGGTCTTCGACCTCTGAAATCCTTTCTTCTGCTGGATCAATTCGACTGTTAAAACTTGTGCATACTTCTCGAAGTTCTCGTATTGTGTTTTTCAGCTCCATTAATTCACTTATATTCCTCTTTAAATTGTCCATTCTCATGAACATTTCGTGAAACCTTTTTTCAAGGTTCTTAGTTTCCTTGCATTGGGCTAGAACATGTTCTTTTAGCTCACAGAAGTTTCTCATTATCCACCTTCTGAAGCCTGATTCTGTTGATTCCTCACATTCATTTTCTATCAGGCCTTGTTCAATTGGTGATGAGGCACTGCAATCCTCTGTAGGAGGAGACAGGTTTCTTTTCTTTTTTTTTTTTTTTTGAGATGGAGTTTCACTCTTGTTACCCAGGTTGGAGTGCAGTGACGCAATCTCGATTCACTGCATCTTCTGCCTTCTGGGTTCAAGAGATTCTCCTGCCTCAACCTCCCGAGTAGCTGGGATTACAGGTGCCCACCGCCACGCCTAATTTTTTTTTTTTGTATTTTCAGTAGAGACGGGGTTTTGCCATATTGGCCAGGCTGGTCTCAAACTCCAGGCCTCAGGTGATCGGCATGCTTTGACCTCCTAAAGTGTTGGGATTACAGGTGTTAAGCCACCATGCCCAGTCCATATATCAGATGGTTTTGATTTGTGTTCCATTATAATCTCACAGGACCACTGTTTTATATTCTGTCGTTAACTGAAACATTTTTATACTGCCATGACTGTATAATTTGCAAATATTTTCTCATGTTCCAAGGTTGCCTTTTCACATTATTAACTGTGTCCTCTGATGTACAACCATCTTGACAGGTTTGAGGAGTACTGCTCAGGTACACTGTAGGCCCCTCTGTTTGAATTGGTCTGATTTCTTCTCACTATTAGACTGAGCTTATGGGTTTGGGGGAGGAAGACCACAGAGGTCAATTGCCGTTTTCATCCCTTCATATGAAGGGTACATACTATCCACATGATCTGTGACTTTGATGTTGACCTTGATTGCCTGGCTGAGGTGGAATCAGGTTTCCCCATTGTAGAGTTACTCTTTCAACCCGCCCCCATCCTTTTCCATATGTTTCTCTTTGGAAGGAAGTTGCAGCCTTTGTGATTTCTCTAGACCAAACACACCCTTATGCATAGTCCCTTTATTAAACTCTTCTCAAATTACCTACTGGGACCCAGGCTACAAAATAAACACATAACAAATTTCATGAAAGCCTTCTTGTGGACATATGCTTTTCTCTTGGATAAAATTTTTTTTTAGATAGAGGCTCGCTCTTTCTATCACCAGGCTGGAGTACAGTGGCACAATCATAGCTCACTGCAGCCTACAACTCCTGGGCTCAAGCAGTCCTCCTGCCTCAGCCTTAGAAAGTGCTAGGACTACAGGCTCGAGTCTCCATACCCAGCCTAAATACCAGTAGATATTCTGCCCAGCCTAAATACTGCTGTTTAGCACCTGTGATCAGTCAAAAAAACAAAAAAAATTTTTTGAGATGGAGTCTTGCTCTGTTGCCCAGGCTGGAGTGCAATGGCATGATCTCAGCTCACTGCAACCTCCGCCTCTCAGGTTCAAGTGATTCTCCCACCTCAGCCTCTCGAGTAGCTGGGATTCCAGTGCCCGCCACCATGCCCAGCTAATTTTTGTATTTTTAGTAGAGACAGGGTTTCACCATGTTGTCCCGGCTGGTCTCAAATTCCTGACCTCAGGTGATCCACCCGCTTCAGCCTCCCAAAGTCCTGGGATTACAGGCGTGAGCCACCATGCCCAGCCCGCTCAAAAAATTTTTGAGGGAGTGTATATTCAGGGCACTTGAATCTATGCTCCAAGGAACTAATATAAAACAATAAAAAAACAAAATGTGTGATGAGACTAACTGAGTCACAGAACTAAAAGCTGCTAGGTCAATAAGTGTTTCATAGACTAGAGTACAACAATTTCCAAAGTTGGGCATGGACCGGGGATGGTGGCTCACACCTGTAATCTCAGTGCTTGGGAGGCCAAGATGGGAGAATCAATTGAGTCCAGGAGGCATCAGTGAGCCCTGATTGCACCTTGCACTCCAGTGACCCTGCCTCGAAAAAAAAAGAAAAAAAAAAAACTTGAGCATATAAGCCAATGGTAAATGTTGAACAAAAGGGAAGGACATCTGAGGTAGACAGTGATTAAGTAGTTAAAAATTTTGCAAAAAGGACAGGCTTTGAAGAAGAACCAATATGTAGGGACAACCAGTAAGTAATAGGCTTCTTCCTGCAAGTGACAGAGACTTCTGGCCAGGCACGGTGGCTCATGCCTGTAATCCCAGCACTTTGGGAGCTAGATACCTTGAGGTCAGGAGTTCGAGACCAGTTTGACCAATATGGTGAAACCCTGTCTTTACTAAAAATACAAAAAAATTAGCCAGGTGTGGTGGCATGCAGCTATAATCCCAGCTACTTGGGAGGCTGAGACACGAGAATTGCTTGAACCCAGGGGGTGGAGGTTGCAGTGAGCTGAGATTGTGCCACTGCACTCCAGCCTGGGTGACAGAGTGAGATTCTGTCTAAAAAAAAAAAAAAAGGCAGCTGGCATGGTGGCTCACACCTTTAATCCCAGCACTTTAGGAGCCTGAGGCAGGTGGATCACGAAGTCAGGAGTTCGAGACCAGCCTGACCAAACTGGTGAAACCTGTTCTCTACCAAAAATACAAAAATTAGCTGGGTATGGTGGCACATGCTTGTAGTCCCAGCTACTCAGGAGGCTGAGGCATCAGAATTGCCTGAACCCAGGAGGCGGAGGTTGCAGTGAGCCGAGATCACACCAAGTACTCTGGCCTGGCGACAGAGCAAGAGAAAAAAAAGAAAAGAAAGAAAGAGAGAGAGAGAGAAAGAAGAAAGAGAGAGACTTCTCTCCCATGCCGGCCAGACAGGGAGTCCTGGAGGGAGTCCCTGCTGGTGCCACAGCTGAGGGCCCTGTGGGCAGGGAGGCCCAACTAGAGCAAAGATGACGATGCCCTGGGTTTGTTGTAGTAAGATTTTTTATGATGTTTCATATCTTGTTGAGGAGCATTAATACCCTTTGTTTTTCCCTCTTGAAATACACTCCTGAATTGCCACACCGAGAGAGTTTGTCCTGGCCGGGAGACAATCAGGCAGTATTTTCTCCTTGGCTTGGGAAGCTATTTGTGTGTTGTCGGAAACTAGGTTTTGGCCACTCACTAGCCATGTGTGTCTTTGTCTCTAAAGTTCCTTCCAGCTCTGAAATGTTACAACAACTATACTTCTTTTTTTTTTTTTTTTTTTCGAGACAGAGTCTCAGTCTTATTGCCCAGGCTGGAGTGAAACAACACAATCTCAGCTCACTGCAACCTCCTGGGTTCAAGCAATTCTCCTGCCTCAGCAATTCTCCTGTAATCCTAACTAGGATTACAGACGCCTACTACCATGCCCGGCTAATTTTTTTGTATTTTTAGTGGAGACAGAGTTTCACCATGTTGGCCAGGCTGGTCTCGAATTCCTGACCTCAGGTGATTTGCCTGCCTCAACCTCCCAAAGTGCTGGGATTACCGGCATGAGCCACTGCACCTGGCCAACAACTATACTTCTTCAATATATGTTTTTTCTTATTACAAAAGTATACGTGTTCACCATAGAAAGTTAGAAAATATAAACAAATGTGAAGATGAAAATTAAAATCACTCATGATTTCACCACCCAGTGCTAATTCTTATTAACAGTCACTCAATCATTTAACTGATCTTTATTGAGTGCCCGCCATGGACTGAGCAGTTTGAAATAGTTCTAGGTTATTTACATTTTAGTGAAAGCCTCCTGCTTTGTAACCTGCCTTTTATTTATTTTTTTATTTTTTATTTTTGAGACAGGGTCTTTCTCTGTCCCCAGGCTGGAATGCTATGGTGCCATCACGGCTCACTGCAACTTCCGCCTCCCTGGGCTCAAGCGATCCTCCCACCTCAGCCTCCCGAGCAGCTGGGACCACAGGCGCTCGCCACCATCCCTGGATAATTTTTCATGTTTTTGTAGAGACAGAGTCTCATCATGTTGCCCAGGCTGGTCTTGAACTCCTGAGCTCAAGTGATCCTCCTACATGGGCCTCCCGATGTGCTGGGATTTCAGGCGTGAGCTGGCTGTACCCTGCCTTTTACTTCATAGACAGTTGAGAACATATTCCCACATTAGTAACTATTTTCCTACAACGTTCCAGTTTTTTGTGTTAATAAATGCTCTAAGAGCTCAATTTTGAGCAAAGTCATAATCATTTCTTTTTTCTTTTAGAGACAGGGTCTTGCTCTGTCACTCAGGCTGGAGTGCAGTGGTGCGGTCACGGCTAACTGTAGCCTCAAACTCCTAGGCTCAGACGATCCTCTCACCTCAGCCCCCTGAGTAGCTGGGATAACCGGCACGCACCACCATGCCTGGCTAATTTCTGTATTTTTTGTAGAGACAGGATCTGTGTTGACCAGGCTAGTCTCAAACTCCTGGCCTCAAGCTATCCACCCGCCTTGGCCTCTCAGATCACACATGCCCAGCTGCATTTCTTTAGGATAATTTAGTAATCACACCTATGAGGTTAATTAGTAATCACACCTATGAGGCTTTTGGGAGGCAGTGCCGAAATGGTTGTGTCTCCAGCTTTCTTCACATCCTTCCACTCACACATACACATAGAAAAGGCCTGAACTGTTTTGTCTGTTTCAGCATGTGCTAGCCACACATAGCTTTATATATTTAAGTTAAAATTAATTTAAAAAAATAAAAATACCAAGGCAGGCAAATCCCCTGAGGTCAGGCTTTTAAGACCAGCCTGGCCAACATGGTGAAATCCCATCTCTACTAAAAATACCAAAATTAGCCACGGGTGCTGGCGGACACCTGTAATCCAAGCCTTTCTGGAGGCTGAGACAAGAGAATCACTTGAACCCAGGGGGCAGAGGTCGCAATGAGCCAAGATCGCACCACTGCACTCCAGCCTGGGTGACAAGAGTGAAACTCCGTCTCAAAAAAAACCAATAAATGAAAATGAATAAAATAAAACTAAATTCAGCTCTTCCATTTCACTAGCCACATTGCAAGTGTGCAATAGACATATGCAGCTAGTAGTTACTATAATTGGCAGCACAGAAAACATTTCCATCCTCACAGAAAGTTCTATCGGATAGCACTTGTCCAGAATAATGTTTAGTTGATGTGAATCATCATTATTTTGAGGTGGAGAGATGTGGAGTGATTTTCTTTATGTTGCATTTCTTGACTCCTTTATAATGGTATTTATCAATTATCGCTTTTATATATAGACACATATATATAATGTTTAAAAGCCCTTCTCACAAAGGTTGTACGTTATATCCACTCGCTACTGGTAGATATGTTTAATCCTTCAGAGCCTTTATATCTGGTCATCGGGCTTGAATTCTAATTTTCTTCCTAGAGATAGAGCACAATAGAGATGTATTAAGACTCTCGGCCAGGTGCAGTGGCTCACACCTGTAATTTCGACATTTTAGAAGGCCAAGGTGGGAGGACCACTTGAGGCTAGAGGTTTGAAACCAACCTGGGCAACATAGTAAGACCTCCCTGTCTACAAAAAAATTTTAAATTTGCTGGGTACGGTGGCTTGTGACAGTAGTCCCAGCAACTCGTGAGGCTGAGAAGGAGGATTGCTTGAGCCGAGGAGGTTGAGGCTGCAGTGAGCTATGATCACACCACTGCACTCTAGCCTGGGTAACAGAGTGACCCTCATCTCAGAAAGAAAGAAAGAAACTCTATGCAAATTTACTTACATTTGCATAAAGAAATTCCAGAAGGAAACACAGGTAATTAGTAAATTAGTTACCTATGGCAGGGGGACTGAGTATCTAGGCAGAAGAAGACAAAAATGGGAGGCAGATTTTGCATGTGAATGTATTGCCTATTAAAAATAAAATTGGAAATACATCTTTTTTTTTGTTTTTGAGATGGAGTCTCACTCTGTCACCCAGGCTGGAGTGCAGTGGCGAGATCTCAGCTCACTGCAACCTCCGCCTTCCCGGTTCAAGTGATTCTCCTTGAACCTGCCTCCTGAGCAGCTGGGACTACAGGTGCGCACCACCATGCCCAGCTAATTTTTCTATCTTTAGTAGAGACAGGATTTCACCATGTTGGCCAGGCTGCTCTCGAATTCCTGGCCTCATGTGATCCGCCTGCCTCAGCTTCCCAAAGAGTTGAGATTATAGGCGTGAGCCACCTCGGCTGGCCATATCTTATATTTTAAATTATATAAATAGCATACAGTTGTTAATTTAAATTAATTTTGGTGGGTGTGGTGGCTCACGCCTGTAATCCCAGCACTTTGGGAAGGTGAGGTGGGCGAATCACGAGGTCAGGAGTTTGAGACCAGCTGGCCAACATGGTGAAACCCCGTCTCTACTAAAAATACAAAAAAGTTAGCTGGGCATAGAGGGTGCCGCCTGTAATCTCAGGTACTTGGGAGGCTGAGGCAGGAGACTGGTTCAACCTGAGAAACACAGGTTCCAGTGAGCCGAGATCGTGCCACTGCAGTCCAGCCCCGGTGACAAAGTGAGACTCCGTCTCAAAAAATAAATATATAATAATTTTAACAGTTGTTTTTAACAGTTTTTTTAAATAAAAAATATAAAAACTAAGGGTAGACAGTGACATTGCTTTCCCTGAAGGTTACTATTGGCAGGCTTGCGAGGATCCTTCCAGATTTGATCTGTTGTGGGCAATCACACTAGTAACTTTATGGTGTAAGCAAGATCATAGATATCTGTGCTGGGTGCTGTGCTTTTTGTCAATAGCACCACCTCTTAGACATTTTACCATGTCTGTGTGCCTTTGTTCTTTCACTAGACATCACCAGAGTCCTGCCTCCCTTCCTGCTGAGGAGGGCTGGACAAGGGGGGCCTTTTTGTCTCACATGGCAGGTGGTCCTTGATGGCACCGCCACGTCTCTTTGAAACCCCTGTATCAGGCTGTTTCCAGGGGACGGCAGAGCTGGCGTCAATGGATCCACCCATGCTGCCAGCCAGGTGTGGGGGCGGAGTTGCCTCACTGACCTGGCAGGGGCTGTTCCTCCTGGTCCTCTCCCCTGCCTCCGGTATCTCCTTGCTCGCACCTTTCCAAGGCATGGGGCTGACGTGAGCAAGGCGCGCTGGCAGAGCACTGGGTGGTGTCTGGGTGTCAGAGGGAGAGATGTGGACCCAAGTCACCTACAGGTTCCTCTCTCCTTCTCCACACAGTCGGTAACCACAATTGATTGTTGTTTTTATTTTTTCCTTTTTGTGGAGAATGGGGTCTCCCTATGTTGTCCAGGGTAGTTTCAAACTCATGGGCTCCAGCAATCCTCCCTTCCTGGCCTTCTTAAGTGCTGGGGTTGCAGGCATGAGCCTCGGCGCCTGGCACAGCAGCACTTTTACCTATTCCTCTCCCTTTCCTGCCAAACTCTCTTCCAGCCCCAACCTTGCTGGACACTTCCCTAAACCTTCCTTAGCTCCCTGCATTTCTGTGATGGGTTTGCCACACTGACCTTGGAGGTCCACTCCCCACTCTTTCAAGGGGTACATCACTGCTCATGCCTTCCATGAGCAGGGGAGGAGAGTAAGGTGCATTTCCAGAGCCTGCATGGGCCTGGGGTGGGCCAGGGAGGCAGGCACGGACACAGAGGCTGAGTCACCTTCAGGTGTTTCTGATGCTCTTGGAATTCACCACCCAGCACCTGGACCAAATGGAGACCCTCTAGTTCAGAACTTCATTCAGGAGGGTAGTGGGCCTGTCCCCTCACTGGGAGGCCCAGTAACTCATGGAGCTTCAACGTCTGTGCTCCTGGGCCTACTGGACCAGTATATATAAATCCTTAGACACAGAGAGAGATCAGTGATCATCACGTGCCAGGGCTGGGGAATGAGAAGTGACTGTTAATGGGTATGGCATGGAGTTTCTTTTTGAAGTGATGAAAATATTCTGGAATCAGTGGAATTTTAGTGTATCTCTGTGAATACACTAAAAACCACTGAATTGTACACTTTAAAAGGGCAAATTTTATGGAATGTGAATTGTATCTCAATAAAAAATTTAGAGGGCTGTGCATGTATTGAGAATTAATTTATATGCAATAAGATGCACCCACTTAAATGTAGAGTTCAATGTTTTATGTTTTTTGTTTTTTTGAGACTGAGTCCTACTCTGTCGCCCAGGCTGGAGTGCAGTGGCATGATTTTGGTTTACTGCAACCTCCGCCTCCCACGTTCAAGCAATTCTCTGCCTCAGCCTCCTGAGTAGCTGGGATTACAGGTGCTGGCTAATTTTTGCATTTTTAGTAGAGACAGAGTTTCACCATTTTGGCCAGGCTGGTCTTGAACTCCTGACCTTGTGATCTGCCCGCCTCAGCCTCCCAAAGTGCTGGGATTAGAGGCGTGAGTTGCCGCGCCTGGCTGAGTTCAATGGTTTTTAAAACATATACCCATGTCACCACCACCCCAAACAAAATATGAAATCTCTGTCATGTTCCAAAAATTTCCCTGTGCCCCTTCAGCCTGTTTTTAATCGACTAGAATAGAAAATATCTAATGTCATCACACATATGACATCTGTGTCATAAAACTTGCATTTCCATTATATTTAAAGACACATACACAAACACATTATAAGGGTTGTGATGTGAGTCTCAGTCCAAAAAATGTGAAAGTCCCTGTTGAAACGCGAAGTATTATGCAAGGCATTGGGGGTAGTTGAAAAAATGTGATGTACTCATTCTGTATGCTGCGATGAGCCCAGGCTCTGCGCAAAACACTTACATGCAGAATCTCATTTAACCCCTACAGCTCCTTTCCACAGTGCAACTCATCACGTCCATTCTCCAAGTAAGGAAACCAAAGCTTTGTACTTAGAAGCTAGATCTGATTCCAAAATGTACTGTTCTGATTTTATTTTTTATTTAATTTTATTTATTTATTTATTTTTGAGACAGAGTCTTGCCCTGTCACCTAGGCTGGAGTGCAATGGTATGATCTTGACTCACTACAACCTCTGCCTCCCAGGTTCAACTGATTCTGCTGCCTCAGCCTCCCGAATAGCTGGGATTGCAGGCATGCAGCACCACGCCTGGCTGATTTTTTGTATCTTTAGTACAGACAGAGTTTCCCATGTTGGCCAAGCTGGTCTTGAACTCCTGACCTCGTGATCCGCCCGTCTCGGCCTCCCAAAGTGCTGGGATTACAGGCTTAGGCCACTGAGCCCAGCCTTATTTTTATTTATTTTTTTAAAGACAGTCTCACTCTGTCATCCAGGCTGGAGTGCAGTGGCACGATCATATCTCACTACAGCCTCAAACTCCTGGGCTCAAGCGATCCTCCTGCCTCAGCCTCTCGAGTAGCTGGGACTACAGGCATGCACCATTTTGCCCAGGTAAGTTTTGTGGGTTTTTTTTTTTTTTTTTTTTTTTGAGACAAGGTCTTGCTATGTTACACAGGCTGGTCTCAAACCCTGGGATCAAGCAGTCCTCCCACCTCAACCTCCCAAAGTGCTGGGATTACAGGCATGAGCCACTGTACCTGGCCTCAAATGTGCTGTTCTTAATGCCTCAGTTCCCTCATTATGGGCTTATAATTCCAGCGGCAAAGTCAAATCCTGGAGGAAACAGGCAATATCTATCAGTAAATCTGAGTTAATCCATTCAAACACAGCAAAAATCATAAGAAAGAAAAAAATAATAGTAGGACACATTCCTCCTTGCAAGGAGCTTGCAGTCTGGCGTAGGTGTACACACCCCGCAGATTACTACAAGCCCCGAAGAGAGGAACACAGTGTCATGTTCTTTGTGACCCTGGGCGTGATGAGCCTGTTGCTTATACCTGATGGGCTGATTTTTCCTATGTGCTGTCACTGGGAAGGATGCCCCAGCCTCTCTCTGAGACAGTCCTGGGCAGTCAAGCCAGGTCTAACCTGAAAGACCTACTCCCTTCTGGGTTGCTCTGAGTGACACACGTAGTCCTATGACTCCTGGAGAGATGGGCCAGGGGACTTGCTGGAAACACTAGAGCCCCCCAGAGCCTTCCTACCAAGTAACCATCTGAAAAGAGTCAAAACAGATAGCATGGGTTCAACCTAATTGATTTAACGAGGCTGTTTATCTCAAGACCCAAACTCCCTCTTTCTCCATTAGATTCTTTGGCATCATTAAATCTTGACCATTAGGGAAGATTTTTTTTTTTTTTGAGACAGGTTCTCTGTCTCCCGGGTTAGAGGGCAGTGATGTGATCTTGGCATATTGCAAACTCCGCCTCCCAGGCCAAAGAGATTCTCATGCCTTAACATCCCAAGTAGGTGGGATTACAGGCGTGCACCACCACACGCCTAATTTTCCTATTTTCAGTAGAGTTGGGATTTCACCATGTTGACCAGGCTGGTCTCGAACTCCTGACCTCAAGTGATCCTCTCAAAGTGCTGGGATTACAGGCGTGAGCCACCACCCCCAGCTTTGACCATTAGGGGAGATCTTTGAAAGCTATTCTTGGCCAGGTGCAGCGGCTCATGCCTATAATTTCAGCACTTTGGGAGACTGAGGCGGGCAGATCACGAGGTCAGGAGTTTGAGACCAGCCTGGCCAACATGGTGAAACCCTGTCTCTACTAAAAATACAAAAAATTAGCTGGGCGTGGTGGCACACACCTGTCATCCCAGCTACTCAGGAGGCTGAGACAAGAGAATTGCTTGAACTCAGGAGGCAGAGGTTGTAGTGAGCTGAGATCACGCCATTGCTCTCCAGCCTGGGCAACAAGAGTGAAACTTCAACTCAAAAAAAAAAAAGTTATTCTTAAACATCATTGCATACAGTACGGAGTTTCTTTTTGAGGTGATGAAAATATTCTGGAATCAGATTGTGGAATTAGATGGTATCTCTGTGAATACACTAAAAACCACTGAACTGTACACTTTAAAAGGGTGAATTTTATGGTAAAAAATTAATTTAGAGGGTTGTAAATTTATTGAGACCTAATTTATATACAATAAAATGCACCCACTTAAATGTAGAGTTCAATGATATTTTAAAAATGCACTTATGCTACCACCACCCCAATCAAAATATGAAACCTCTCTGTTATTCCAAAAAGTTCCCCCTGTGACCCTTCAGGCCTTCTTTTTTTTTTTTCGTGCCCAGTGGATCCCCAAACCAAGGAGTAGCTAAAATCCCCAGAGCCTAGAGATTATTAAGGCTTCCTCAATATGCTGAACTGGCCCAACCAGCCAGGGATGATGTGGAAAGAACTGGAATCAGACAGGCCGGGTGCGGTGGCTCAAGCCTGTAATCCCAGCACTTTGGGAGGCCGAGGCAGGCGGATCACGAGGTCAAGAGATCGAGACCATCCTGGCCAACATGGTGAAACCCCGTCTCTACTAAAAATACAAAAATTAGCTGGATGTGGTGGCGTGCGTCTGTAGTCCCAGCTACTCAGGAGGCTGAGGCAGAAGAATTGCCTGAACCCGGCAGGCAGAGGTTGCAGTGAGCCAAGATCATGCCACTGTACTCCAGCCTGGCGCCTAGCAACAGAGCAAGACTCTGTCTCCAAAAAAAAAAGAACTGGAATCAGACAGATGTGGGTTTGGATCCCAGTTTTGTCACTTGTTAGCTATATGACCTTGGGCAATTTACCTAACCTATCTGAACATCAGTTCCCTCATGTCAAGAAAAGAAAGAAAAAAAAAATTAAGCTAATAACTTGAACTTTGTAGCGTTACTGTGGGATCAGATGATATCAGTGTATGCAGTTGGCACTTAATACATATCAACTCTTCTTTCCTCCTCCTGCCTGCCAAGGAGATTAACTTTCTGCAGCGACAAGATCAGTCAAGCCACTGTCTCTTAAGGAGGATTTTAATGATTTTTTGTTTTTCTGGTAGGACAGGAATAGGAGGCTTTGACCTGAGAAGCGGAGCTAAGTTTGACCCTGCTAAAATGCATGAAGCTACAGTTTCCATGGGGCCTTAACCACTGTGCATTTGCAACATATTACATTACAAAGAAAATTGTCTGCATTAGGTGTGTTCACCTGGAAAATGGTCCACCGTCTCTCTATCTGTAGGGCCACCAAAGAGGTCCGAGGCACCACAACCCCACTCGTCCGTACCACTAACCAGCCTCTCACTGGCCCCTGCTTCCATTCTTCCTCCCAAAAATATGCTCCTTTCCACAGAGATCAGTTCTAAAAATGCAAATAAGGCCAGGCGTGGTGGCTCACGCCTGTAATCCCAGCACTTTGGAAGGCCACGGCAGGCAGATCACCTGAGGAGTTCGAGACCAGCCTGGCCAACATGGCAAAACCCCATCTCTTTTTTTTTTTTCTTTTTTTTTAACGAGTGTTTGGTATTTTCTCATAATTTTTTTTTCTTTTCTTTTTTTTTTTTCGGCAAAACCCCATCTCTATGAAAAATAGAAAAAAATTAGCTGCGTGTGGTGGCACAGACTTGTAGTCCCAGCTACTCAGGAGGCTGAGGCAGGAGTATAGCTTGAACCCAGGAGGCGGAGATTACAGTGAGCTGAGACTGCACCACTGCATTCCAGCCTGGGCAACAGAGCAAGAATCCTTCTCAAATAAATAAATAACTAAATAAATAAGCAAATAGTTTCTACTCTACATTCTTCATTGTTCTCCCATCACCCTTGCAATAAAATCCCAACTCCTTCCCACATCAAGCAAAGCCCAGCGTGACCTGGCTTCCGCCCGCCTCTCCCATCTAATCTCTCATTTCCCCCGCCTCACTCTGCGCTGCCCACACGTGTTTCTTCTGTTCCTCAAACCAACCAACTTGTTCCAGCCCCCAGAACCTCTGCGGCAGCTCTTTCCTCTGCCTGGAGCTCTCCTTCTCCAAACGAAGGTTTCAGCTCCAATCCTGCCTTTTTAGGACACCTCTGATTGTGTTCCTGCCACCATCACATCGATCATGTCACCTTATTTTACATTCATTCTTGCCCTTGTCACTACCTAAAATCATCCGGTGCCTTGTGTGCGTTATTCACCAGGTACTCCCCGGTGCCTAGAATGCTGCCTGGCACATTGCAGACACACAATATGTGTTTATTTAATCGAGCCCTTTTGACTCGTCATTGATGCCTAAGTCAGTGACCTTGAGAATCAAGTCTCTGTTCATATAAGAGCTTCTAACATGTAAGCGTCTAGACAGTCATTTTATTTTTGGTATTTTTGGCAAAGTTAGTTGCTTCTGGAATTTAACAAAACCAAACAACGCCTGTCTCCCTAGAGTCTCATCCGAAGCTGTGCCACCTCGTCTTCAGTCTGCCGAGACTTGCGCTGCCTGGCCCCTCCATCATAAAGAGGGGTGAAGGAGACAAAGATTTTACAAATCCCACTGGAACATTCTAGTGAAAAATGGGAGCGCCACTGGATTGGAGCCTTCAGCCAGAGGCAGCCAGAGCCAGCAAGAGCTTGTGCTCCTCAGTGGGCTGGACACATGGGATTAATTCAGGCAGGAGCCAGGCAAGAAATGCTGGCCCATGCAGAGTGCTAAACAGAAGGAATTTTAAGATCCAGACTGAACAGAAAGCTGGTGTGAGGTGTGGTGGGATTAGGGGTGGTGAAGAGAGGTGGGGAAGGACTTACTGCCTTAACCCAAGGGATCTTAATCTGCTAAGGTTGATATAAAATGTCTAATCTGGGGCCAGGCACAATGGCTCACCTATGTAATCCCAGCCTTTTGGGAGGCTGAGATAGGAGGATCACTTGAGGCCAGGAGTTAGAGACTAGCCTGGTCAACAGTGAGATGCTCATCTCTATTTATTTATTTATTTATTATTTTTTTTGGAGACGGAGTGTTACTCTGTCTCCCAGAGTGCAATGGCGCAATCTGGGCTCACTGCAACTTCCGCAACCCGGGTTCAAGTGATTCTCCTGCCTTAGCTTCCTGAGTAGCTGGGATTACAGGTGCGTGCCACTACACCCAGCTAATTTTTATATATTTAGTAGAGATGGGGTTTCACCATGTTGGCCAGGATGGTCTCGATCTCCTGACCTCGTGATCCACCTGCCTTGGCCTCCCAAAATGCTGGGATTACAGGTGTGAGCCACCATGCCCAGCCTATCTTTTAAATTTTTTAAAGTTTAAATAAAATTTAACAAATAAAAATTTAATTTTGGGTATTTACGTGTGTGTGTGTGTGTGTTTTAAAGAACTGGTCCGGAATTTTTTATCAGGGTTGCTATAGAATCTGTGTCCCAAATGGTTAAGAACCACAGTTCTGGAAGGCATGCAATTAGGCTAGCAAATCATCTCCATCCTAAACATGACCTGAACTGAAACAATCACGAGAAAGGAAAAGTGCTTCATGCTCCAAAGAAAACAAAAGCCACTTCCAACAGGAATTGGCTGTCACATTCTCTGCACTTGGAAAAAAAAAATCAACAGAGCATCCGCCCAGCCTGCCCAAGGCCCATCCCTTAAGCCCAGGTCTCCAGGGAACGCAGTGAGCTTTTGTTTTCCAGTCTGTGGGCAACTGGCTGGGCAAGGAGCCAGAGGGGAGAAACCTTGGTGGAAGAAAATAGTGCCGATCCGAGCGGGCTGGAAGCACCCGAAGGTGGGCCCTGGCTGATGCCGGGACAGAGATGCTGCGATGACCCATCGTGGGAGGAGCCATGTGCTGGCTGCCAGTTCTCTCCCGCTCTCTTGATGTTGCTCCAGCCAGGATGTTGGGGCTGCTTTCTCTCTTGGTGCTCCGGGGCACCTCAGTATTAATCATGGGCCTCGGTGTTTTTCTAAGTAGATTTTTGGACCCTTCGTGTTTCTCCCTGGGGCCACCCGTGCTATCAGATCGGAGCACCGGCCCACATTTAAGATTGTGTCACATTTGGTTTTCGGCAGACATTCCCTTCGCCTGGCCCTTCTTGCCTTTGTAAGAGAAGGACCTAGGACGTGGCAAAGGTCCCAATCAACGCTGGAAGGAGCCCTGAGAGCAGGCGGGAGGGCCCGGAGCCAGCGTGCTGCGCCAGCACTCCGTGTAACCTCCAGGGAGGGCGCAGTCCACACATGTCCTGGCTTCTGAGAGGCAGGCCCTGGGTGTCAGCCCACAGCCATCCGCTCCAGCTCAGCCTCTCTGAGGACCCCAGGGATTCTCACTCGGCCTGGAGTTGTTTTTCTGTGTTTGCCTATATGTCCTATCTTTGCTGTACCCCACAGGGGATTCCTGGTTTCCTTCCCCAAATCTGTTTCTCTTCCAAGCTTTGTCATCTCAAATAAACAGTGCCTTCATCACCCAGGGGCTCATCTTTTGGGTCCCCAGCACCTCCTCCTTGGAAAGATCCTCCCAGGCACCGAATCTGAAGCGGCCCCATCACCCACCCACACATTAAGATCCCCTCCTTCATGCCAGCCTGTTTATTGATCACATTCTGTAATTATTTCATTTTTCTGTCTGTATCCTCACTCAAAATGTAGAGTTGGCTGAGCACAGGGGCTCATGCCTGTAATCCCAGCACTTTGGGAGGCCAAGGTAGGAGGGAGGATCGCTTGACTCCAGGGTTTTGAGACCAGCCTGGGCTATAAAGTGAAACCCCATCTCTACAAAAAAGAAAATTAAAAAATTAGCCTGGCCAGGCACAGTGGCTCACACCTGTGATCCTAGCACATTGGGATGCTAAGGCAGGCAGATCACTTGGTCAGGAGTTCAAGACCAGCCTGACCAACATGGTGAAACCCTGTCTCTACTAAAAATACAAAAATTAGCCGGGTGTGGTGGAGTGCGCCTGTAATCCCAACTGCTCAGGAGGCTGAGGTAGGAGAATCACTTGAACCAGGGAGGCAGAGGTTGCAGTGAGCCAAGATTGCGCCACTGCACTCCAGCCTGGGTGACAGAGCAAGACGCCATCTCAAAAAATAATAATAAATAAATAAACAATAAAAATCAAATTAGTCTGAAGTGACGGCATGCACCTGCAGTCCCAGCTACTCAGGAGGCTGAAGTGGGAGGAGACGCTTGAGCCCAGCGGGTCAAGGGTGGAGTGAGCCATGATTGTGCCACTGCACTCCAGCCTGGGTGACAGAGCGAGACCCTGCTCAAAAAATAAATATAAAAAATAAAAAAGTAGAGTCTATGAGGATGGGAACAGCTGGACATACTGTGTTTGCTTATCCTGATTCACTCTCCAGCCCTCTCCCCCTCCTGCCTACAGCTCAGGGGGCTGTGGCCTACACCAATGGGGACTGTGCCTCGGGGTTCTCTGCAGACTCCTGGGTTGCCCATGCACAGTTCCCATCCATGGACTATCCCCAAGCTCCCAACCCCAAGGTTTTCAGTTTGTGTCCCCTAAGGGGAGGCACAAGTAGGAGATGAGAGAGCAGAGGACAATGAGGTCAGGGTGGCTCCCTCTGCTGCAGCCCTTGCCAGGCTTCGGGAACCACTTTCTCCCCTTGCCCATCTGGACAGTAACAGCTGCCATGTGTTCCCACCCCTGAAATGCTTCACCATGCCTTCAACCAGGGTTTCTCTCCACCCTGCATACATGGCTGCAAACGTCCCTTCATGAAACTCTCAATGACCCTTTTTGAATGTGCCAGGACCCTGGGGATGGTTCTGACCAATACCGGGGCTACATCTGACTCATTCACCAGCATTTCCCAGCAACGTGCTGGGGAATATCTGGCATGTCTTAGGTACTCCATGCATGTGTTTTGAATACATAAGTGAATGATATTGTGCTTTTATTTACATTTTTATTAAGATAGAATTTATGGATCAGTCATGGTGGCTCAAGCCTGTAATCTCAGCACTTTGGGAGGCTGAGGCAGGTGGATCACTTGAGGTCAGGAGTTCAAGACCAGCCTGGTCAATATGATGAAACCCTATCTCTACTAAAAACACAAAAATTGTCTGGGCATGGGGGTGTGCTCCTGTAGTCCCAGCCACTTAGGAGGCTGAGGTGGGAGGATGGTTTGAGCCCAGGAGGCAGAGGTTGCAATGAGCTGAGATCCTGCCACTGCACTCCAGCCTGGATGACAGAGCAGGACTCCATCTCAAAAAAAAAAAAAAAAAAAAAAGAATTTATGCAGCATACAATTCACCCTTTTAAAGTATACAATCCAGTGTTTTTCAGTGTATTCACAAACACATGAGATGAGACCATCACCACTGTCTAACTTCATTCCCTCTCAAAGGAGCTCTGCACCCATTGGCAGTCACTCCCCATTTCTCCCCTCCCCCTGCACCTGGAAACAACTTATCTACCTTCTTTTTTTTTTTTTTTTTGACAGAGTCTCACTCTTGTTGCCCAGGCTGGAGTGCAATGGCGTGATCTTGGCTCACCATAACCTCTGCCTCCTGGGTTGAAGTGATTCTCCTGCCTCAGCCTACCTAGTAGCTGGGATTACAGGCATGCACCATGAAACCTGGCTAATTAATAGAGACGGGGTTTCTCCATGTCGGTCAGGCTGACCTTGAACTCCTGACCTCAGGTGATCCACCCACCTTGGCCTCCCAAAGTGCTGGGATTACAGGTGTGAGCCCCGCACCCAGCCTCTACTTTCTGTCTCTATGAACTTGCCTATTTTGGACTTTTCATTCAAATGGAAGGTACAGTATGTGATCATTTGTGTCTGGCTTCTTTCACTTAAGCACAATATTCTTAAAGTTCACCCTCAGTATGGCATGCACCAATATTTGATTCCTTTTTTTCTTTTTTTGAGACAGAGTTTTGCTCCTGTCTCCCAGGCTGGAGTGCAATGGCGCAATCTCAGCTCACTGCAACCTCCGCCTCCTGTGTTCAAGCAATTCTCCTGCCTCAGCCTCCCAAGTAACTGGGATTACAGGTGCCCACCACCACACCTGGCTAATTTTTTGTATTTTTAATAGAGACAGGGTTTCACCATGTTGGTCAGGCTGGTCCTGAACTCCTGACCTCAGGTGATCCACCTGCCTCAGCCTCCCAAAATGCTGGGATTACAGGTGTGAGCCACCACACCCAGCCTACTTGACTCCTTTTTATGGCTGAGTAACACTCCAGTGTATAGAAACAACACACTTTGTTTACCCATTCATCAGGTGATAGACGTTTGGGTCATTTCTGCCCCTTTTGAGCTATTATGAGTAAGCTGCTATGAACATAGGCGTACTTGTTTTTGTGTGAACATGTTTTCAATACTCTTGGATACATATCTAGGAGTGGAATTGCTGGGTCATGTGATAAATCTACATTTAACTTTTTGAGGAAGGATACTGTGTTTTCAATCTCTGTGTTTTTCACGGGGTTACCCAGTATCTTCTTTATCCTGTGGTTCCATGGTTCTGCATGGAAAAGAACCCAAATAGACAAGGATGTGAATCAAAGGAAGTTTAAACACTGCAGGTCAACTCCGAGGTATACATCCAGGAGACATTCTTGCACATACAAGCCAGGCTATACAAGCAAAAATGCTCATAGTAGTATTGTTGGCAAAAAACAAAACAAAACAAAAAAGCAGATAATGACCTTATGTCCATTAACAGTAGAATGGCTGGGTGCGGTGGCTCACACCTGTAATCCCAGCACTTCAGGAGGCCAAGGCAGACAAATCACCTGAGGTCCTGAGTTCGAGATCAGCCTGACCAATACGGAAAAACCCTGTCTCTACTGAAACTACAAAAATTAGCTGGGCGTGATGGCACATGCCTGTAGTCCCAGCTACTCAGGAGGGTGAGGAGGAGAATCACTTGAACCCAGGAGGGCAGAGGTTGCAGTGAGCCGAGGTCACAGCATTGCACTCCAGCCTGGGCAACAAGAGTGAGACTCTGTCTAAAAAAAAAAAAAAAAATATATATATATATATATATATATATAACCAAAAATACAGAATAATGGTTATCTCTGGCAGGAAGAGAGGGAGGCAGTTCAGAGAGAGGCACAAGAAGGTCTTCCAGGCTATAGCCAATGTTCTAGTTCTTATCCTAGGTGATGGATACATAGGGGCCTATTCTGAATTACTCATAACAATATATGGGTACTACTTATGCCCTATTCTGAAAGGTTTTTTATTTTTATTTTTTTTGAGACAGTCTCGCTCTGTTGCCCAGACTGGAGTGCAGTGGCACGATCGCAGCTCAAGTGATCCTCCTGCCTCAGTCTCCCGAGTAGCTGGGACTATACGCACACACCACCATGTCCAGCTAATTTTTATAGAGTTGGGGGTCTGGGTATGTTGCCCAGGCTGGTCTCGAACTCCTGGCCTCAAGTGATCCTCTTACCTCAGCCTCCCAACATACTGTGCTTACAGACATGAGCCACCACTCCCAGCAAGACCTCTAGTTCACGGAGGAAGAGATGTAATATATTTTGTTGTTTTTGGAAGAAGACTATATGGGCTTCGGGGACCAAATTATCCAGAGAAAGACCTGGCTTTACTAGAGGAAGTCCAACTACGTAAAATTAGTGTAGGCTGAGCCAGGAGGATCACAGAAGACTGAGGCTGCAGTGAGCCATGATCACGACACTGCACTCCAGCCTGGGTGACAGAGTGAGACCCGGTCTCTATAAATAAATAAATAAAAACTAGGGGTCTTAATAACCTAGACAGCATAAGGTTTACAGTTGCTTTCTTCTTAAGTCCAGTTATTTCTTTGGAGTTTTCCTCCCATAACTAAAATCTCTTTCTCTCAAAATGTTGCTGGACAAAGTTCTCCAAGGATCGATGCCAGTCCAGTAGTTTTTATTCTGGTTTTTCACATTAATTGTGACTGGGTTCTAAAGATGATGAAGCTGTGCATTTGCAAGGCTTCGAGGCCCTTCCGTCCAAACCAAAAGGGAAAACACTTCAGTTGAAATAAGCGTGGGTTGGCCACACACTAGTGACAGGAAAGCTTTACAGTGAGCTTCTGGGAGTTTATAAAAGAAAGCAGAACCTACCAATTCATTCAGCTGCCTGGTAAAATGACCACAATATGCCATCCATATCCTTCCAGGCAAGATATAAACAGTTCGTTTGGCGGTCTGGTTACAACATAATATTTGAAAAATAAACTTTTTAAATTGACGTAGAACTTACCACACAAATCATAAGTGCACAGTTCAGTGAATTTACCCTAAAGTAAACATACTCCTATAACCACCACCCAGATCAAGAATTTACCGGCATTCCAGAAGCCCCTCTCAGGCCCGCTCCCAGTCACTGTCCCCACCCTCTCCCTAAAGGCAACCATTATAATTTTAATCTTCTGACCTCCATATTTTTATATATCTGATGGCCCAGATAATTATCTCTGGAGGCCAGAGTTAATCAGAAGCTGGGAGGATTGTTTGCCTGTGAGTCATTCCTCTTAGGAATAGTTTATCAGCGAGGATGCTTCCAGCTGCAAGTAATAGAAACCTCAACTGAAATGGCTTAAACAAGAAGAAAATTTATGATCTCCATATAAATGGAAGCCCTGCTTCAGAGCATGCTGTAGGGTTAATTGAGTTAGCAGATTGAGTCAACAGACACCCATGTTCTTTCCAACTCCCGCCTTGGCTATCCTCAGTATTTGCTGCATGCTAAGGCTGGTGATAGAACAGCCACTGATGCTCTTTCTTGTGGCTCTCTGTTTGGAGAGGAAACTTCTCCCAGAGGTCCCTCAGCAGACAGCCCCTCACATTACATTGGTGAGAACAGGGTCACATGTACAACCAGTCAGACCGGGGGCTGGGATTATCCCAATGTCTTAGACTTATCATGGGGGTGGGATGGACATGGAGAAGTCCCCTCCAAAGCTCCCCAGAGAAAGCCATGTAATTAAATGGAAAGTGTATGCTTTCATTTACAAGCATGCTTTACATTACTAAATGGTAACAAGAGTTATAAACAGTAGAGATATGTGGCTGAACATACTGTTGGAGATTCAAGGTTGGAGGCAAGAAAGTAACTCTGTGATGAAAGAATAAATTGACTGCAGCAAAATAAACAGAGCAGCTTTTGCTCTTTCTCCTCTGAACGTCAATGATCCTTCCTGTCTGAATTGCCTCTTTGGGTACTGAATCATAAACTTGTTTTTCTCTTTTTTTTTTGAGACGGAGTCTCGCTCTGTCACCCAGGCTGGAGTGCAGTGGCACAATCTCGGCTCACTGCAACCTCTGCCTCCCGGGTTCAAGCGATTCTCCGGCCTCAGCCTCCCGAGTAGCTGGGATTACAGGCACCTGCCACCACGCCCAGCTAGTTTTTGTATTTTTAGTAGAGACGGGGTTTCACTGTGTTGGCCAGCCTGGTCTCGAACATCTGACCTCATGATCTGCCCTCTTCAGCCTCCAAAAGTGCTGAGATTACAGGCATGAGCCACTGCACCTGGCCATAAACATCTACTTCTTTTAATTATTGGGATAGTGTCTGTTACCAGTTGTGTTAAGTGTGTTAAGCATGGGACATAATGTTTCAGTCCAATTTAGGACAAGTCCTACCTCTTTACAAGTCACATGATGACATGAAGTGTACACAGGGCATGTCATTTAAATGCTGCAAGGTGTGCAAGCCATGGCTCCTCCAAAGAATCCAGGTCCCTTCACTTACCTTGATAATACCCAGTAGCCATTCAGTTGCCCTAGATGTTTGAATATTCTCTCACATTAAAAGCACAATTTTTACAATTAAAAATTGCCACCATTAAAAGAACAGTGGTGGCCGGGCACAGTGAGTGGCTCACACCTGTAATCCCAGCACTTTAAAAGATGGAGGTGGGTGGATCACCTGAGGTTAGGAGTTTGATACCAGCCTGACCTACTCGGTAAAACCCCGCCTCTACTAAAAATACAAAAATCTGTTGGCATGGTGGCATGTGTCTGTAGTTCCAGCTACTCAGGAGGTTGAGATGGGACAATCGATTGAACCCGGGAGGCGGAGATTGCGGTGAGCCGAGATCATGCTATTGCACTCCAGTCTGGGTGACTAGTGAAATTCCATCTCAAAAAAAAAAAAAAAGGCACAGTGGCTCATGCTTATAATCTCAGCATTTTTGGAAGCCAAGGCAGGATTGCTTGAGCTCAGAAATTCGAGACCAACCTGGGAAACATAGCAAGACACAATCCATACAAAAAAATTTTGTTTAAATTAGCAGGTATGATGGTGTACATCTATAGTCACAGCTACTCAGAAGACTGAGTCAGGAGGAGCGCTTGAGCCAAAAGTTTGAAGCTACAGTGAGCTATGAATGTGTCACTGTACTCTAGCTTGGGTGAGAATGAGATCTTGTCTCTCAATAAATTAAAATTAAAAAATCAATTTTTTTCTAAAGAATATTATAGGCCGGGCACAGTGGCGCATGCCTGTAATCCCAGCACTTTGGGAGGCCGAGGCGGGCGGATCACGAGGTCAAGAGATCGAGACCATCCTGGCCAACATGGTGAAACCCCGTCTCTACTAAAAATACAAAAAAATTAGTCCCAGCTACTTGGGAGGCTGAGGCAGGAGAATTGCTTGAACCCGGGAGGTGGAGGTTGCAGTGATCTGAGGTCGCGCCACTGCACTCCAGCCTGGCGCCTGGTGATGGAGTGAGACTGTCTCAAAAAAAAAAAAAAAAAAAAGAATGAGAAAAAAAGAATATTATAAATATGAGTCATATATGTATCAAATGAGTCATATGTCAATATTTAATAATTTAATAATGCATTTATTAATATTTGACTTATTAAATGTCAATATTTAATAAGTATACGTCAATATTTAATAAGTCAAATATTCATGCATGTATTAATATTTATATTCTCAAGGTAGCTGAGAATGTAACACACTTCCATCACTTTATTTTTTTTGAGATGCAGTCTTGCTCTATTGCTCAGGCTGGAGTACAGTGGCGTGATTTCAGCTCACTGAAACTTCTGCCTCCTGGCTTCAAGCAATTCTCCTGCCTCAGCCTCCCGAGTAGCTGGGATCACAGGCATACATCACCATACCTAGCTAATTTTTGTAGTTTTAGTAGAAATGAGGTTTCACCATGTTGGCCAGGCTGGTCTCGAACTCCTGACCTCATGTGATCTGCCTGCCTCCGCCTCCCAAGTGCTGGGATTACAGGCATAAGCCACCATGCCCGGACCCCATCTCTTTATCAATGTGCTAGTCACATATTACTTGAACACTAGATGAATTCCTGTTGGAAGAATCTGTCACCGAAGAAGATCTGGATAGGTAAGCTACACTCAGTAGTGAAAAGCAATCAAAACATTGATAGGTACAATAGTGATATTTTTGTGTTAAATGGTAACACGTATATATCTATAGATGATAGGACAATTAGGTTTCAAAGATAAGGCATCATACTATATATGTGTCTGTGTGTACATATATATAGATATATTTTTTTGAGATGGAGTCTCACTCCGTTGCCCAGGCTGGAGTGTAGTGGTGCGTTTTTGGCTCACTGCAACCTCTGCCTCCTGGGTTCAAGCAAGTCTCCTGCCTCAGCCTCCCGAGTAGCTGGGATTACAGGTGCCCACCACCACATCGGGCTGATTTTTGTATTTTTAGTAGAGATGGGGTTTCACCATGTTGGCCAGGTTGATCTTGAACTCCTGACCTCAGGGGATCTGCCCCAGTTGGCTTCCAAAGTGCTAGGATTACAGGTGTGAGCCACTGTGCCCAGCCAAGAGGTCTTTAAATAATCATTCGCAGAAGATGAACACACAAACTGGTATTATACTTAGTACAAGCAAGAAAGGATGAATACCAGGGCAATTCCAATTGAAGAGTAAAAAGTTCAGCATACCCTTCAGAAAAATACTGACCATGAAACTAACATTCCTTAGGAAGGTATTTTTTTTTTTTACAATTGTTTTTAAGATTTTAATTGCACTATATTTATAAGGCATAGTATCAGCACAAATATTATAAACATTGTATCTAATAGACACAGTTCTAATATGAGAAGGTACAGCAATAATACTTGATTTTGATGGGCCTACACCTACCCAAGTTTTAGAAATTGTGTTCCTTTCTACAAAATAAAAATATAATATTGCACAATCATCAAATATTTTGGTTGTTCTTATGATATGCAACAGCCATTCAGTATTCCCAGGATATTTAAATTTTCATTCTTCTTAGAATTCCAATTCCTTTTCAAGAATAACATAGGAGTCGTATACATTTTGCCGTTCATTCTTATGTTAACCAGAAATGTATCTTTTATTTGTAACTCAATACTACTTCACTTTGCTATTCAGTGTAGGTCAGGCCTTCTTGAAAGAAGTTGAATATTTCATGATGTCAATACCCAATATAGTCAAGCCTCCTCTAATGAGGACCCTCAATGTTACAAAAAAGCCTCTGTTAATTTGTTCTATGAAGGTCAGATGAAGGTTGTAGAGATTTTAAAAGGGATGCTCTTTTCTACCATACCAGCAGAGTGGACATTTTTCACTTCTGTTTTGCTAAAACTACCCCCCAGCCAAGCAATCCAATGGATTCTGAGCATCTTCTACATGTAGGGCATTGCACTGTGAAATGGTCTGGCTCTGTGTCCCCACCCAAATCCCGTCTTGAATTGTACTCCTATAATTCCCAGGTATTGAGGGGGGGGACCCAGTGGGAGATAACTTAATCATGGGGGTGGTCGCCCCATACTGTTCTCGTGGCAGTGAATACGTTTCAGGAGATCTGATGGTTTTATCAGGGGTTTTCACCTTTGGGTCTTCCTCATTCTCTCTTTGCCTGCTGCCATCCATGTAAGACTTGACTTGCTCCTCCTTGCCTTCCACTATGATTGTGAGGCTTCCCCAGCTGCATGGAACTGTAAGTCCAACTAAATCTCTTTCTTTTGTAAATTGCCCAGTCTCGTGTATGTCTTTATCAGCAGTGTGAACTCGGACTAATACACGCTGGGATAGTGAAGGAACACAAAGTAAGAATACTGCCCAATCTCTGCCCTCAAAGAGACTCCCAGTCTAGTTGGGAAGACTAACACAAAAACCATTCAGGTGCCAAAGAATGACATGGCACATGTGTGACAGGGACTCAGGGAAGGGAGAATTCAGTTGGAGTGGATGAGAGGGATGTGAGATTTCATGGAGAACGAGGGACTTAGGCTGGTGTTTGAAGCCTGGATATGACTTAGTTAGGTTGACATGGTAAATATGCTGCCTGTCTACTGCCACTCTCTTCATGCCAATGTGGCTACACTTTCTGCCAAGCTCAGATCCAACCCAGTGCTCTAGGCAACCCAGGCCCATCCACTGCAACCAGAACTCATGACAAAACTCATTTGCCAATAGAAATGGGTGGGAGTGGATGTTGGATATTGGCTCATGGAAAACAATGCTCAAAAGTACAAGTGGTAGGAAAGAACATGGTGGGAGAAAAGACAGTGGATGCAGCCAGTCAAAAGTAGGTTATAAAACCTGATAGGTAGTACTGGGTCAATTCATAGAAGATATTGAAAAACAGGCAGTTCCCAAACAATGTTTAATAAAGAATAGCTTAGAGGCCAGGCACAGTGGCTCACACCTGTAATCCCAGCACTTTGGGAGGCCAAGGCGGGTGGATCACCTGACATCAGGGGTTCGAGACCAGCCTGGCCAACATGGTGAAACCCTGTCTCTACTAAAAATACAAAAAATTAGCTGAGTGTTGTGGCAGGCACCTGTGGTCCCAGTTACTTGGGAGGCTGAGGCAGCAAAATCACCTGAAACCAGGAGGCAGAGGTTGCAGTGAGCCAAGATCGTGCCACTGCACTCCAGCCTGAGCAATAAAGCAAGACTCTGTCTCAAAAAAAGAAAAGCTTGGAAGGAATATGAATAGCAAATACAGAAAACAATATGGGTGCATCCACTTTTTTAAAAAAATCTCATTTTAGAAAAACCCAAATCTCTGAATAGACGAAAGAGTGATAATTCATAATTCTTATGAGCAAATTATTTCTTAAGTGATGGGATTACATTATTCATTTTAAAATATGTAAAGAATTATGTGATCAAAATGATTTCTACTTTCCAGGTACCTAAGAAGAGGTACACAATATTGGATCTGGGATGCAAAATATCTAGTTCCACAGTGAAATAAGCATTCTTAGATCTTGCTGGTGGGACAGTAAATTGTGCCACTCTTAGAAAGTAGTTAGTAGAACAGAGACTTAACAATATACGTATCCTTAGACTGGATAACTTCAGAGCAAGAAATTGATCCTAACAAAAAGCAAAGAAGCGTATAAAAGGCTTTCAAAGATTTCTTTACAATGCTGCTTATAATTTCTAGAAGTCTTATTCTCTGAATGTTCCTTTTCTTTTTTTTTTTTTTTTTTGAGACGGAATCTCGCTCTATCACACTGCACTGTTGGAGTGCAATGGCGCAATCCCAGCTCACTGCAACCTCTACCTCCCAGGTTCAAGTGATTCTCCTGCCTCAGCCTCCCAAGTAGCTGGGACTACAGGTACCCACCACCACGCCTGGCTAATTTTTGTATTTTCAGTAGAGATGGGGGTTTCACCATGTTTGCCAGGCTGGTCTCAAACTCTGACCTCAGGTGATCTGCCTGCCTCGGCCTCCCAAAGTGCTGGGATAACAGGCATGAGCCACCGCGCCCGGCCTGAATGTTCCTTTTCTAAAATACCATCCTATTGTATGCACGGAGACAATGTCATCTCTCATCTCTTTGACGTTGTCAGCTTGCTGTTTTGTTTTCCCCCCCTTAAGTTTTCTTTCTGCATTGTTTTTTCCTTTTTTTTTTTTTTTCTTTTTCCTATTTTGTTTTGGTCTCTATCTTTCATGGGAAGGCTTTCCAAAAATGATGGCCTTTGGCTACCCATGTTTAGACAAGTTACTCAAAAATTTTGGGGGCCAGGCATGGTGGCTCATGCCTGTAATCCCAGATTTTGGGAGGTCCGAGGTGGATCACCTGAGGTCAGGATTTCAAGACCAATTTGACCAAAATGGTGAAACCCCATTTCTACTAAAAATACACAAAAAATCAGCCAGGTGTGGTGGCGGGAGCCTGTAATCCCAGCTACTAGGGAGGCTGAGGCAGGAGGATCACCTGAACCCAGGAGGCAGAGGTTGCAGTGAGCCAAGATTATGCCACTGCACTAACAGCCTGGGCAACAGAGTGAGACCTCGTCTCAAAATATAAAAATTAATTAATTAATTAATTAAATAGTTTTTGGGATGCTTTGCATTGGCAGAGCTTGTTGATTGAAGGATTTCGTTGTAGCATGACCATGGGAAGCCCCTAAATGTCAGTATCTGCGGATCTTTTTTCTTGAACTGGTCAGTTTCTCTAGAGGTGAATCTGCTTATCTCCTGCCTAGGGCAGTATAACCCTGGCTGTTGGTTTTCTAAGAGCCAAGGGGTAGGAGGTCTCAGTAATTAGTACGAATTTCCACCTGATCCTTACTTGCAACTCTATACTCACCACTGCCCTCAGCTTTGCCTGTAATCTCACATCAAGGTCCTCTTGGGTTCAGTTTCCCCCGGGATTAAACCTCCAGTTTTTGTCGAGAGAGAGAAGGGACTTGTCCACTTGTGCAGGATAAGCGTTAGCAATGAATTTGAGTTGTGTGGGAGGGAAGAAGTCTAACTTACTGTTTTCAAGGCTGGCATGGAACATATAGTCTCAGAAGTAAATAAATGGTGCTTCCCATTCATGAAATTTTCAAGACTCTGGTACATGACTTCATTCTTGGCTTTCCCAGCTGTCGGCATTTAAATTTGTTTTCTACACTCTTCTAAGTTTATTTGCCTTCTGCCCTCCAAAAAACTACTTTAAGATTGTTTGTCAACTGAGGGGCACACTCTCATTTTTGTCTTTGTAAATGTATACCTTTTTTTTTTTTTAATTGAGACCAAGTATCACTCTGTCGCCCAGGCTGGAGTGCAGTGGTGTGATCTTGGCTCACTGCAACCTCCACCTTCCCCATTCAAGCAACTCTCCTGCCTCAGCCTCCTGAGTAGCTGGGACTACAGCTGCCCACCACCATGCCGGGCTAATTTATAGTAGAGATGGAGTTTCATCATGTTGGCCAGGCTGGTCTTGAACTCCAGACCTCGTGATCCACCTGCCTCCACTTCCCAAAGTGCTGGAATTACAGGCGTGAGCCACCACACCCGATGTAAATGTATACCTTTTTATTCTGACTCTCATCATTCTGTGGCTTTTGGAAAGGAGTAGAGATAAACAAGTTTGTTCAAACTGCTGTATTCAATCAGAAATCCCTTTCAGGTTTTCTTACAGTGGTCAAAAATAACATAAATATTAGCCAGGCTCGGTGGCTCACACCTGGAATCCCAGAACTTTGGGAGGCTGAGGAGGGCGGATCAGTTGTGATTAGGAGTTTGAGACCAGCCTGGTCAACATGGGGAAACCCCTGTTTTTACTAAAAATACAAAAATTAGCTAGGTGTGGTGGCACATGCCTGTAATCCCAGCTTCTTAGGAGGCCGAGGCAGAAGAATTGCTTGAATCTGGGAGGTGGAGGTTGCAGTGAGCCGAGATTGTGCCACTGCACTCCAGCTTGGGCAACAGAGTGAAACTCTGAATAAAAAAAAAAAAAAAAGGCCTGGTGCGGTAGCTCACGCCTGTAATCTCAGCACTTTGGGCGGCTGAGGTGGGCAGATCGCCCTAGGTCAGGAGTTTGAGACCAACCTGGTCAATATGGTGAAACCCCGTCTCTACTAAAAATGCAAAAATTAGCTGGGCGTGATGGTGCACGCCTGTGATCCCAGCTACTCCGGAGGCTGAGGCAGGAGGATTGCTTGAACATGGGAGGTGGAAGTTCAGTGAGCTGAAATCACGCCACTGCACTCTAGCCTGGGCAACAGAGCAAGACTCCTGTCTCAAAAAAAAAAAAAAAAAAAAGAAAGAAAAGAAAGAAGAGATGGAAATATTACATTCTCAGCTACCGTGAGAATATAAATATTAATACATATACCCACACATATACTCATATTCGTAACATTCTTTAGAAAAAAATGAGATTTTTAAATTTAAATTTTAATTTACTAAGAGGATCTCATTCTTACCCAAGCTAGAGTATAGTGATGCATTCATAGCTCACTGTAGCTTCAAACTCCTGGGCTCAAGCACTCCTCTGTCTTAAAAAAAAAAAAATGTATCAATCCACTATAAAATTCTGTGAAACCTGAGCGTTGTGTGGTGTGGTAGTATGTGCCTATGGTCCCAGCTACTCAGGAGGCTGAGGAGGGAGGATCACTTCAAGGTCAGAAGTTCAAGGCTGCAGTGTGCAGTGATTGATTGTACCTGTGAATAGCCACTGCACTCTTGCCTGGGCAACCTAGTGAGACCCTGTCTCTAAAAACAAGTGAGTAGGCCAGGTGCGGTGGCTCACACCTATAATCCCTGCACTTTGGGAGGATGAGGTGAGTGGATCATGAGGTCAGGAGTTCGAGATCAGTCTGACCAACATGGTGAAACCCCATCTCTACTAAAAATACAAAAATTAGCTGGGCATGGTGGCACGTGCCTGTAATCTCAGCTGCTTGGGAGGTTGAGGCAGGAGAATCATTTGAACCCAGGAGGCAGTGGTTGCAGTGAGCCGAGATCATGCCATTGCACTCCAGCCTGGGCGACAAAGTAGGACTCCGTCTCAATAATAATAATAATAATAATAATAACAATAGAAAGAAAAAAAATCTATCCAGAAAGAGTCTAAATAATTTCTGTAGACACTCTGCTCTCAGGGAGATAGAGCATAACTCTCCATTCCTTAACTGTGGGCTGTGCAGTGACTTCCTTCCACAGTGTGGGACAATATGCAAAGTCCCTCCTGAAGGGTGACTAGATAGTGGAGGAACCTCATAAACACTACCTCAGCCAGGTAATCAAAGTCAACATTAGCTGTCACAGATCACATTGATAGTATGTCCTCTGGAGATGATGTAATGAAAATGGCAATTTATAACCTCGTCTAATCATGAGAAAAACATCTGACAAATTTTAACAGAGGGCATCCTACAACGTACCTGACCAGTACTCCTTAAAACTGTAAGGTCATCAAAAACAAGCAGAGTCTGAGAAGCTGTAGCAGCAGAGAGGAACCTAAGGAGACATGATGGCTAAATGTAATGTGGGATCCTGGGTGAGATCCTGCAACAGAAAAAAGACATCAGGCAAAAACTAAGGGACTAGCATCAAGTAAGAACTTTTTTTTTTTTTGAGATGGAGTCTTGCTCTGTCGCCCAGGCTGGAGTGCAGTGGCACGATCTTGGCTCACCACAACCTCTGCCTCCTGGGTTCAAGGAATTCTCCTGCCTCGGCCTCCTAAGTAGCTGGGATTACAGGTGCATGCCACCACGTCCAGCTAATTTTTGTATTTTTAGTAGAGATGGAGTTTCACCATGTAGGTCAGGCTGGTCTTGAACTCCTGATCTTGTGATCCACCCACCTAGGCCTCCCAAAGTGCTGGGATTACAGGAGTGAGCCACCATGCCCAGCCCATAAAGAACTTAATAATACTTTATCAAGATATTAGTTCATTAATTGTAACGAATGTCGCATATAAACATGTGATGTTAATAATAGGGGAAACTGCTATGGGAACTCTACTATTTTTTTTTTTTGAGATGAAGTCCCACTCTGTCCCCAGGCTGGAGTGCAGTGGCGCAATCTCAGCTCACTGCAACCTCCACCTCCCGGGTTCAAGCAATTATCTTGCCTCAGCCTCACAAGTAGCTGGGATTACAGGTGCGCATCACCACACCTGGCTGATTTTTTTGTATTTTTAGTAGAGATGGGGTTTCGCCATGTTGGTCAGGCTGGTCTCAAACTCCTGATCTCTCAGATGATCCGCCCGCCTTGGGCTCCCAAAGTGCTGGGATTACAGGCATGAGCCACCATGCCTGGCCTATACTAAATTCATTATAGCATTGCTATAACGTCCATGCAGGCACAGCACGATAAACCATACTGAATCCACTTTGCCCTCCCTCTGGCCCAGCCTAATGCAGGGCACCCTGAGAAATGCAGAAGTGCCTTCCTCCAGAGGGCTTTTAGTTAGTTAATGAAGACATTTAAATACACATGAAGCATGCGATTATAGCATCTCCCCTGGGTAACTGCTTTCCTTATGATCCCCTTCCCAGTCAAGGCTGGGGGATGGGTCCCCATCCCCTTGGTGGGACCAGAAGTGGACACTTAACATTACCTGGCCAACCACATTTTCACTTCTAATTATTAATTTTCTTTAGAAGTTTAGACTGAAAACTAATGTAACCACTTTGGGTCCTGTGGGTTTCGGGTTCCTGCTCCTAGTTCCTCAGGAGGGCCAGCTGGGCTTTCTGCCTTGTCCTCCATCAGATACTCATTCATTACTGATTCACACCAAGTCATTTCTCTTTTACCTATGTGAGCTTAAGCGGGTTTCTGTGTCTTATTCTGTGACAATAATCTGTAGGTGTTTTAAAGTGAGAAATGTTTCTTCTTCCAGAGATACTGAGACTTGACATGGAATAAAAAAATGAGTTTCTGGCTGGGCACAGTTGCTCACACCTGTTATCCCAGCACTTTGGGAGGCCAAGCCCAAGGCCAGAGACCACTTAAGCCTAGGAGTTCCAGACCAGCCTGAGCAACATAGCAAGACCCTGTCTCTACAAACATTTTTTTTTTTAATTAGCTGGGCATGGTGGCATGCACCTGTAGCCCCAACTACTCAGGAGGCTGAGGTAAGAGGACTGCTTGACTCTGGGAGGTAGAGGCTGCAGTGAGCCATAATCACACCACTGCACTCCAGCCTGGGTGACATTGTGAGACCCTTATCTCAAAAAATTAACAATAAAAAAATGAGTTTTTGTTTTATGGGAACTTAAGTATACTTTGAAAAGAACTTTTTTTTTTTTTGAGATGGAGTTTCACTTTGTCCCCCAAGCTGGAGTGCAGTGGCACGATTTCAGCTCACTGCAACCTCCACCTCCCAAGTTCAAGAGATTCTCCTGCCTCAGCCTCCTGAGTAGCTGGGACTACAGGTGTGCACCACCATGCCCAGCTAATTTTTGTATTTTTAGTAGAGACGGGGTTTTACCAGGTTGGCCAGGCTGGTCTCGAACTCCTGACCTCAAGTGATCTGCCTGCCTCAGCCTCCCAAAGTACTGGGATTACAGGCATTAGCCACCGTGCCCAGCCAGAAAGGAACTCTCACAAGGACATGTAGCACACACCTGTGGTCCCAGCTACTTGGGAGGCTGAAGAAACTTAAGCCGAGGAGTTTGAGGCTATAGTGAGCTATGGTCACGCCACTGTTCTCCAGCCTGGGCAACAGAGTGAGACCGTCTTTAAAAAAAAACAAAAACTATATATTTCCATACATAGTTCCAGGTTAAATTTTATCCAGGATCCTAGGCTGATGAAATTATGCATGGACTTCTCATCTATGCTGCTTAAGGATTTCATCAGTCATCCTCAATTCTCGATCCTTTATAGGCTGCCTCTTAGGAAAAGTTCTTTCTAACAATATAGTTCAGATCTAAACTTTCATTAACTGGCTTCAAGAAACTGTTTTGCATGGGATTCAAGGGTCATTTCAAACTAGTCCTTACTGAGGCAGGTTTAAAGCCTTACCTGGCTATCACACCAGGGGCAGTGGCTCACACCTATAATCCCAGCACTTTGGGAGTCCAAGGAGGGTGGATCACTTGTGACCAGTTCAAGACCAGCCTGGCCAACATGGTGAAACCCCTTCTCTACAAAAAATACAAAAATCACTGGTTGTGGTGGTGCATGCCTGTAGTTCCAGCTACTTGGGAGGATGAGTGAGATGACTGCTGGAGCCCAGGAGGTGGAGGCTGCAGTGAGCCGAGAATGCACCACCGTGCTCCAGCCTGGGGGACAGAGTGAGACTCTGTCTCAAAACAATCAAAACAAACAAAACCCCTGGTTCTCCTCTCAGCTCTGTGGTCAAGTCAGGCGGCACTCTGAGTCACCATAAAAATGTCCTTACAAGGTAGTCACTGTCTACATTGTAAGGACACTGTAAGCATCAGAAAGGTTTGTAAACCACACTGGATGGCACATACTAGGTATCTGAGAAACGAAAGCATTACAAGTGCATCCTCATGTTTCACCTAAAAGCCACACTAGTCTCTCTCACTGCTTCATCAAATAATTTTGTTTTTAAAATGCTGGTATTTATGTGATTAAGCTGAGTGGGCTTCGAAAATACATAATCTAGTTTACTAATTAGGGTTAGATTTATGCTATCAATTACCAGCAGTTTAATAGATTTTGTGGGTATTTCTTCCCTTAAATTTACATAATTGGAATCACAATCTTCTACCTTAGGCTTTCATGAATTAACAAGGATTTGTCAAGCACCTACCAACTACTCAGCATCAGGGAGAGTACTGTGATAATAAATTCTTATTAGTATCGACGATTAAACATTAAACTCAAACGCTGGTAAGAGGAATCGGGGTATCCTTTCCTGACAGTAATCCTCAGTTCCTGTGATAGTGAAACAGCCAAGCCCTAATGAACGATCTCACAACAGAAATCCAATACAATGTTAGTAATGTTAGAAGGCTATCAGTATGTTTTAAAGGTAATTATAAAAATGGTTTATTTCCCTTGTTTTATTAACACAGTCACTAAACTTCAATCCCAGTGTTTAATTTTCCCCAACAGTTTAGCTACTTCCAAGAAAAACAATCATTTGAAGACTGGCACTGCAGATAACAAAACAGTATTGCCTGGTACTGGCTTCTCTTTCAGCAGGTAGTTTCAGTAAAAACAGAACCCCAAATCTGGCTACCCGGTTCCCACTTTACATCCATTAAAACACAGTCTTGCTTTTTGCATCTCACGGTTTTCAAATGAGTGATTCACTTCAAGAAACCAACAGTGAGAAGAATCCTGGAGAACCACGGAACTCCCAACAGTTATGCTAAACACATCATTAGCACAGATACAGGAGACTGTCATGCTTTTCAAATCCTTCTCTTCCAGAACACCTGAGGATTACAAAGCCAATACTTCTACTTAAAAAACATTTTTTTAATTAAAAAAAAAAAACTGTAGTCAGGGCAAGAAAAGGAAAACAGTGTCTTTATTGTGTGTAGTTCTAACAAACATTCACTGTGTGTGCATTCCAGCAGAGACAAAGATCTTTGTTCAAAATATTCTGAAATAAAATAGGTAAACAAACTCCATTATTGAATATACAAAAGGAATGTTAATGTTACTCGTTCATAGTCAAAGGTGAAGTTAAAAAAAGAAGTTAAATAACTAAAGTCTTGGTTTGCTCAAATAGCAAATGTAGGATCCAAGCGTGGGCAAAGAGCAGCTACTGAAGCTCATGTGTAGGCTGCTGGATATAGGGTAGGTAACTTGACAAATGCCTCCCTGCTTCTTTGGAAACTTCTTCCTAGATCACCCCCACAAATTCCAAAACTGGCTCTTTCAGAGCACAACAGCCAAATGTGACTAAACTCCTCATTACTTCTGTGATATTTGGCAACGGAATGAGATAGTGGGGAAAAAAAAATCAATTTCTTGTTGAGACAAGACATGTCTGAATCCACTTCTCTTGGGGTAGGAGGAGGTAATGAACATTAACGTTCTGCATCTCTATCTCCTCAAATGGAATTTTAACCAGATAGGTATCGCTTGAGATTTTAAAGCAGGAGATACCATAAGTAATGATACTTCAGGCTTGTAAAGCATTTTTCATTGCCTCACATTGCAGCTAAATGAGTATAAACTCGACAGTGTTCTGATTTCACAACATATGCATTTATGACAACTGCTAAAAGAACTTTACAGGCTCATATGATAGGTTCCAAAGGATTTTTGTTTTTGCTTAAGCAGTCTTGAGGAGATCTAAACACAAGATAAACTTTGACCCCACCACTCTCTTATCTTTACAAATGCAAAGTCATTTGGAAACCAAAACCAATTGCTCAATAGGCGCTAAGGAATTTTGGAGAATGGGTACCAACACCTTGGTTATTTTGGAGTTTCCCTCTTGCTGCCCAGGCTGGAGTGCAGTGGCACAGTCTCCACTCACTGCAACCTCCGCCTCTTGGGTTCAAGCAACTCCCCTGTCTTAGTCTCCCAAGTAGCTGGGATTACAGGTGCCCGCCACCATGCCTAATTTTTGTATTTTTAGTAGAGACAGGGCTTTACCATGTTGGCCGGGCTGGTCTGGGACTCCTGACTTCAGGCAATCCGCCCACCTTGGCCTCTCAAAGTGCTGGGATTACAAGCGTGAGCCACCTCACCCAGCCACACCCTCTATTTTGGTGGCATGAAACTTCCCTCACCTCCTCCTTCGTGTCCAGCAGCCATGACGTGTACAGTACAGGTTGCTGCAGCAGCAGCTAGTCTTCCTCAGGAATAAACAACCAAACCCCCAGAGACCAGCTTCAGGTGGCACTGTCAGCCAATGGGGACTGGCTCCACTTGCTCTCCAGAGGATTTTTCACCACCTACCCATGCCAAGACTGTTTCGAGAATTCAAATCTACTTCCTAAAATGAAGTCCTTTTGGATGGATTTGGCTAGTGTGCTATATTACTTTATTGTTTAGAAAAACCTCTGCAAACTCTCACAAAAGATTTACCTTTCACCTGGCTGTTTTTGTAGGCAACAGAATAATAGTAAATGGACCCAAAAGTGGTTTTCCTAATACAAAGTGACATCACATCAGCAGTAGTTGAGAAGCCCTGGGTACTGGAGGGATTTCATGGGTGGCAGAGACAAAAGTCTAATTATCTTTTCCCTCTGGCTCTCAGTAAAAAAAACAAGTCCAGATATAAACAGGAAAAGAAAACCAACGTGAAGTAGAAAAACATATCTTTTGGATTGGCATTTACCTTAAAAATAACAAAAACACGAATTTTACTTAAGATGATAGTTCTTTAACATTTCTTATGAGCCAGATGTTTTTCATTCAATTTTTGGACATCGCCAACACACTTTTACAACTGATTCAAGTTATCCTCAGGCTTGGTTTTAGCTTGAATGTTCCCTTTCAAGCTCCTCAATACTCCTTTGTTCTTTACTTTTACCCAATGTACTCCAAAAGTCACACAATTTATTTATTACAATCATATACCAATCCTTCCTTGCCTTTATATAGAGAAGCATCAAGTCATACCACTTGTTAACCAAAGGTTTTTTCTAATATTGTTTTAAAAGTAGCATCTTATAATACATACAAACATTTTTCTAAAGATACAAGTTTTACTAAACCCATATCCCTGATAATAGTCAGACAGAAATCTTCTAAAATTACTCCAAAATATATCCAAGTGTGCAAGTACAAGGTTAATATTATTTTCATGAATTCTGTATTCATTCAACTGCTAAATCACAGGATACAAGACCTGGGTTGAACTTTTTCTTAAACAGTTTGCATGGGCAGACACTGGTTTGCTGGGCAGCTTCCTGTCTCGTCAAGTCCCTGGCAAGCTGGGTGGGGAGGGAGGAGATGCTGAGCAGCCTCTATGGTCCTTCTTGAACCAAGCTGCTCCCTGCTGGATATGACAATGGCTCAGAAGCAGACTGGCAATTCTCAAAGGACAGGGAGAAAAATCACCACAGTCACTGGCAGAAAAGAGCCAGTGTACTATTTCCTCAGGTACTTCCATGGGAGAAAAATAAAGTCTAATATGCCAGAGAAATCATAACTGAACCAATAAGACACAGTAACATAATTCTACTAACCTACTTCTCAATGAACACACATCCGAGAAAAAAAACTGCCAGTATTTTATTTTCATGGAAAAACTGAACAAACCCACAAGTTGGAGTCATGGAGGTAAAATTCAGATGAAATGGAAAACAGTCTCTTGTCAGGAACTCTCACTTTCAAATACCATTTTATATGGACGTTATTTTACTTGCGGGGGGCAAACAGAAGGCCAAGTTGAAGTCTTTTATCTTTGGAAAATGGAGAATCAAAAATTTGCTAATCAATAAACCAAAAAGCAGGGAAAATCCCTGGTAAAGCTCTATAGACATAATTATACATTTATGTTTTACCAATAAAAGATAGCTAAGGGAGAAAAAAACAGATGGCTAGAAACTGGTGCCAAACCAAAGTGAAAGCTTTGGTGCTTTCTCTAAACGCCTATCCTGAAGTGGTGCTTTTCAGTATTTTTTCTAAAGAAAGATTACTCTGAATTGACCAGGGTTCTATCATCCCAATCCATCCCTCCCTTTCCACCCCCAAGACATAAAAGAGCAATGTAGTTTTTGTCCAGCAGCTGCTGCCCTAGCTTGAAAGGGAGGAGATGACCATATCATTCTTTGTAGTTTTGTCACGCACATAAAAGGAACAAAAATCATTTGGCAGTTTTAAGTTTAATAAGTACATACCTTTACTTCAGGAATTAAACCTCTTATGATAAATAACAGAATTAAATCAGATTTTAAAAAAAATACAGATGAGGGTCTTGCTATGTTGCCTAGGCTGGTCTCAAACTCCTGGCCTCAAGCAATCTTCCCACCTTGGCCTCCCAAAGTGCTAGGATTACAGACATGCCCGCACCTAGCCCTAAATCAGATTTTTTAAAAAAAATTTACTTAAAAGAAACATGGAAAAAGAAAGGCTTCAACACTAGAGTGCCGCCCTGTTAAGAATGTCTAATGTGCGATCAAAGTATTGGAAAGCAGGCATTTTTACCAAAGAGCAATGCCACTGTAACACATGAACTGTAATTATGAACAGAAAGTTCTGAAATATAAGGGTACTCATGGAAACCAGTGAAGAGAAGAAAGACTTGCAAATGTTTGACACAGAATAGTGAGCAGGTACTCTGGGAGTAAGGCTCTAGGAAATGGAGGACACTGGGCCCACATCTGCAGTGGATGTCTGGCCAACCATCTTGGCTTCAAGGGGGAAGAATGCAACTGGCAGGATTCAAGGAGAGGGCACTTCTGCAGCCCCCAAACAAGTCTCTAGTTTTCACTCCAATGTGGATATGCTTTCCAGGCTTCAGCAAGGCCTCCTCAGGAGGATTTGCTTTCCGAAGTGTAGTAGCGGTACAGGAAACCTAAGAGAACAGCACCTACGATGGGTAAAATCCAATATGCCCAGCAACTAGGAGTAGGGGGAAAAGCAATAAAGTTGTTAATATTTCAAGCCAAATGTTCACTATCTTTCAGCTCTCACATGTTTTTATATGGGCAAGGAGTTTTAATTTGGGAAGTTTAACTGCTTTTATCACAAAGTAGTTGGGGAAAAAATATTTGGATTGGAGTGACAATTTTAAAAAGTAATTTTATAAAAGGTTAAAAACAGAACCAACAGTATGCTATCAAATAAGATATATACATGCCTTTATATGTGTTTCTACAAAGTCATATAGTAGTTATTTCTGATTATGGTTAGGGATTGTGGATAGTCTCACACTCTTCTTTGTGCTTTTGCTTTACACATATTCTACAATTAACATTTTTAAACAGGAAAAAACGCCATTATGTGTCACTTCATATATGTATAAAAATCTATATCCATCCCAATATAAATTGGAAGCAATAATATCTAATATAACTACCAGAAATATCCTATCTGCTTCATATGTATTTTAAAGATTTAATCCTTACAACAGCCTGTGAAATAGGGTTAGTATTCTCATCTCATACAAGGGAATACAGAAGCTTTGCAGCCCAAATCACAAAGCTAGTAAGGGAATCAGGCAGTCTGATTCCAAACCCTTCCTCTTAATCTCTAGTTAAGTTTGGACACTAATAAGGATATGCATACACACAAAGCATATACAGTTCTACTAGGGTGAAGCAAATGGCAGCTTAAAAAGTACTGCAAGAGACTTTCCTTAGGAGCTTCAGAACAGTACTCATTCTCCTTAACATAATAATTATTTAATAGAACTTATTAGCACACTAGTTTTAAAGCATAATTCTTCCATGATCCAAATGACCTGGCTGCTCTTCTACTTAAGACAGATGAGTCTTTGTATTAAAAGGTTCTGAAGTCAATAAAACGAGCTGAAGTTCATAAGAAAAATGATTCTCTTTGCCTAAACATGCCTAGCACTCTGTATGCTTACGTATGTCAGAAAGCTACTCTGGACTAGTTTAGAATGTCAGCCAGGTAGCTTTGTTGAAAAACGAAGCAAGATGACATGTATAACAGCAATATGCACATGGGAACTCTGAAGTAATCTCCTGATAAGAGTAATGAACTGAGATTCCTTGAAGAGCAACCACAAAAGACTAAAGAATCCAAAAGTAGGATCCTTGAGAAAACACTGAAGAAGAGAATTTTTTTAGTACAGAAGATTGAGAATGGTTGACCACCAATCTTCACATAATCTTTCCTAATACTAAACTGCCACTGAGGAGAGAACCAGAGGAAACACATTTATACTGCATCAAAAGAGATTCAGGTTCAACAATAACTTCCTGTCATAAGACAGATTTTTCTTCTTGGAGAGTCATCCAGACTACGACGTATTTGTGATTCATTTATTTTTATTGTTTTGTAGTATTCCATTGTATGACTATACCACAATTTATTAGGGTTGTTTCCGATGTTTGAATATCTCAAATAATGCTGCTATGAACATTCTTGTACATATTTCTGGGTGTACCTGCGCACACATTTCTATCAAGTATATCATTAGAAATGGAATTGCTGGGTCAAAAATTAATTCATCCTATCAAATTTACTAGATAATGCCAAACTGTTTTCCAAAGTGATTACATTCGTTTACCCTAGGAGTGCTTAAGAGTCGGGGGATAAACTTTCCAACCAATTCTTATTTGCACAATTTTTAATTTTTTTTTTTTTTTTTTTGTTTGTTTGGGATGGAGTCTCACTCTGTTGTCCATGCTGGAGTGCGATGGTGCGATCTCACCTCACTGTAACCTCCGCCTCTCAGGTAAAGGCGATTCTCCTGCCTCAGCCTCCGGAGTAGCTGGGATTACAGGCACATGCCACCATACCCGGCTAATATTTTTTTGTATTTTTAGTAGAGATGGGGTTTCACCATATTGGTCAGGCTGGTCTCAAACTCCTGACCTCATGATCCACCTGCCTCGGCCTCCCAAAGAGTTGGGATTACAGGCGTGAGCCACTGCACCCGGCCAGAATTTTTACCAATCTGGTTAGGTATGAAATATACCTATGATTTTAATTCACGTATCACTAATGTTGAATGAGATTAAACCTTATTTCCATATGCTTACATTTGTATTTCCTTTTCTGTAAAGTACTTAAATATTTTTCTCATATTCTACTGAGGTTTTAAAAAACTGATTTGTAGGAATTCTTTATATATTCTGCCTAATAATTCTTAATCAGTTTTATGTTTAGCATAAAGTCTAAGCTTTATAGCATAAGCATAAGTTTTATGTTTAAAGTCTGTAAGTCTGTGGCTTGTATTTTCAAAATTTTTATGCAGTATTTAGCTGACCCTAAGCCCTAAATATTAAGGAAACTAAAGTTACTAATTGTTTTTACTTTTTTATACTGCGTCCATTACATCAAATAAAAGATCTGATATTTTATGGGAGAAAAAGACATATTTCGTCTCTTTCTCTGAAATACTTTGAGATGTTCAAAAATAAAATGGCTAGCTCTATATAATCTCCACAAAGATACTGTACAAGCCAAGGATTCCACAGTCATTTTAGATAGAGGTTCTTAAGGGAAGGCAATTTATAACTTTCAGAGCTAATACTAATGAATTACTAATATTAATGTCAAGAAATATATTGTAAGTAAACCTGAGAAAACCCAAATTCCTAAATATGACTGTAATATTTTTTTCTCCTGTAAAATGTAACAATTGCACCTACCTTGCAGAATGGTTGTGACAAGTAAATGAGATTAAGTTTTAAGTAGAATCACGTAGCTGGGTTGAACTGCAGGGACTGAAGGCTGACCCAACAGCAGCTACCTGTCCATGCGTACTGGCCTCTTACTATGATACCAATTTATGTCACAATAAGATTAAAAAACTACTCAAGGCATGAACCTTTTAGATTATTCAAAATTGCTGAAACTGTAAAAATTAATTTTGCTAATGTCAAGGAACAACTGAATTTGCAATGATTTGGGTCAAAAAATAGTTGTCAAACTGCACTCATAGTTATGTTACATACATATACTTATGGAAGAGTCTCTTGCCAGACATGACGTTGAACATAAGGAAATCTATTCCTCGTTAGTATAGCAGTAAAAAAAAAAAAAAGGATCAAAAAAAAAAAAAAAAAAGAAGGAAATCTGTTAAGGAGATACTAACCTTTTGCATGTATCATTTTTTGAAGGGTCCTGAAAACAACACATAGTCAAAAATAACAAACAAAAAGAAAGAAGATTAACATAGCGCATATACATTTTCTTGAATAGCTACATAAGCCCTGTAACTGATACCAGAACTTCATCTTTCATGCATTTTGGTGTTTATAAATACATAAGCAACGGATGGACTGGGAATTTTATTTCTGATAACATACTGGCACTTCGCTAGGTTCCTTCCTAGTGAAGAATCACTAATGAAAGCATAGAAATGACCTAAACTTTTTTAGATGTTAATAAATATTAATGATACAAACTATATTGAAATGGACTACTTTGCAATCACAATGATGTGCCTTGTTCAGCTTGGCTTGCCATTGGCAGTAGCTAACATCACACTTTCTAAAAACATTTTTTAAAGTCCATGAAGCCTTCTAACATATAGCTCAACTGTGAAATTCTCTAGATCATATAGATGATAGCTTTGTAGATCACAAAACTAAACAGGTTAATTCTTTGAAATCACAATAATTACGACTAGAGACCTTAGAATTAATTTTACAATGAAGGGAGAAAAAATGGAGTCAAGGGAAAGAGAACAACAAAATAATCTTAAAAAACAAATCTTGGCAATAAAAAGTACTGAAGTACTGATATATGCTACAACCTTCAAAGCATTATGCCAAATGAAAGAAAGCAGACACAAAAGACTACATATTATATAAATCTGTTTATATAAAATGTTCAGAAAAGGACAATCAATAGAGGTAGAGGTAGCTTAGTGGTTGCCTAGGGCTGGCGTGAGGAGGACGAGTTGCAGGGAAATGGAAAACAACTGCTAATGGGTATGGGGTTTCTTCTTGAAGTGAGGAAATTGTTCTAGAACAGACCGCACAGCTCTGTAAATACACCAAAAAGCACTGACTTGTACATTTAAATAGCTAAACTGTATGGTATGTGAATTGTATTGCGATAAAGCTGTTATTAACATTTTTTTGCTCAATTCAAGTAAGTATCAAATGAGTTACTGATTCCATTAATCAGCTATATAGTTTAAAAGGGCTGCTAACTTACTGCCAGAGGACAATAACCCTTTAGAATAGGTTGCTGCTGCCCAAAATACCATCTTTGCAAAACGTAGAAGTATATCAGGGTATGAACATGGAATATTAGCTCTGCTTAACCACTGTTTTCAATAATTAATCTCCAAGAATTTCCAGAAACCAATCAATTGGCCCCAATATACTTTGGAGCAGTCCATGAAATGAGTTTTAATTTCATATATCCAAAACACTGTCATGCAAATGAATACATGCCTCAAACCTGAAAGAAATTAGCCTATAGGCAAGAAAAATGTCAAACGAAAGGTTTTAAAGAAACCATATTAACATATACTATACTTCTTGAAGACTTTAATGATTATCATTATCTGGGACATTTTAGCTAGTCTAGTAAGGATCTGATTAATTAAAATGGGTTACAAGTCAATCTTTGGAAAATACAACAAACGTTACTATATACCTTACAGATTCAGAAGGTGGCAGTGGTAGCCATAGTAGTGTGTTAATTTATCAAGTTAATTTATAATGTTGCCTTTTAAAATAAATATTCCACCACAGTAGCCGAGAAATAATTGAATTCCATGAAGAAAATGTTCGTGGTCTTTTATGCTTTAGCTATATAAATACCAATGATTTAAAGACAAAAAAAAATGTAGTTACTATTTTTAAAAGGATAATTTGAAAGGCTTATATGAGAGCAACACAGCATAACATATGTATTATGATGTTTAATCTATAATTAGAGTAAAAGTCATATACTTCATATAAATGGATTGTCTAGATTTCAAAGCTTTTAGCCCCTATTACAATCAAAAGCCCTGATGCCTTCTAAGTAGGGTAAGCCTTTGAAAAAGGTAATAAGCAACTGAAGAAGAGAGAGAACAGAGACAGCCAAAACTGTACTATGCTGAAATGTAAAAATTTCTAAACAATAAATAATTTAAAACATATGATATTCTTTGAACTAAGTACTGCAAAATGTACCTGTTTTAAGATCAATCCATCCCTGGGGACAACAAAAAAGACCAACTTGTCTAACCCACTAAAAGAAAGAGAAGAGAAAGAAGTATACACTCCCTTTAGGATACTGACAGCCAAGTAGGGGCAAACCATAGTGAGCCCACTTTTAATCAAATACATAATCATCAAAGAGATGTTGAAGGCACAGCTGTTAGCAGCCAAGACTCTCAGCCAAATGTGGAAATAAGCCAATCAGTTATTTTTAAACTGCAATGAAAAAAGTTCTATTAACACATAACCTCCCTTCCCCTATGCACAGTTTCCCAATCCTCATTTCCACAGCTAAGCACTAGGCTAAATCTAATGGCTGCTTAAGTGAAATTCCTACAGTTTATAGCTGACTTTAATTTATCCCTTCAGGTGTTGAGGCATCATCTGGCTGGTTATATCCATGCCCAGATTTTAATGCTCTCAACCTTTGGCATGGAAAGTAATAATTGCAATACTATCATTTTAGTTACAAGAGAGCAGATCAAATCCAAAGTTCTTCCAGCATAATCCCTACCAAGAAAGTAATATACATGCTTCTTTTTCTTCAAAAAGCTTAGGATACACTGGCAAACAACAAAATTGCTGTAAGTTTTGGTATTACAGGTTCTAAAAAAAATTGTTGTTAAGTCTACTCAGACTTTAGTTCAAAACTCATGGAAATTAACTGTTTAAATAAAATTGGTTCCTAAAGGCTTTAATTCCCCCACTAAAATAAATAAGTAGGGGCTGGATGCTTTGGTTCACACCTGTAATCCCAACACTTTGGGGAGGATGAGGCAGGAGGACAGGAGGAATGCTTGAGCCCACGAGTTCAAGGCTGTAGTGAGCTATGATTATGCCACTGTACTCCAGCCTGGGCAACAGAGCAAGACGCTGTTTCAAAAATAAATACATAAATGTATTTATAGACATATAAACACTAGAGGCAGACTTTAGGGAAAAAGGAAATATTTCATAAAACCTGAATCTAATTTTTATAAAACTGCTCATAACTAAAATTATATCTAAATACCTTCAAGCCTAATGTTACAAATCAGTTTCCTCATTTGTAAAATGAAAGGCTCAGATCAGATAAATGTGAATTATAAAGTCATATTCAATTATCTCAACACAATGTTCTGAGCCAAGGACATTGTGGTGAAATCTACAGGAAGGAGCAGCCTTCTAAAGGGTAGAGAGAAGAAAACACCATTCTCTCATGTCTAGGAAGATTGAAGAAGCACTACCACAGGTAGATTTTTCTCTCTTCCACCAGAGTGTTTTCCCAGATACTCATCCAAGAGGCACTGCACCATAAGCACTAACCCAATTTGATACGATTAAGAGAGTGACAAAGAAACATCACAACAGGCAACCACATGGAAAGAATATGGGGGTCAATGGGGATGGATTTCATTATGAACTTTGTTTATGAGAAAACATGAGAGAAGAGCACATACTTAAGGAATGGAGTGTACTTTGTCCTCAGAACGTAAATGTAGGAAAGAATGAACCAGCATCATGATTATGATGCATTAAGACAGGCTGAGCATTATACTTTCCGCCTATATAGCTTACATTTAGGCTTTCAAAAGCCAAGGGCTGGGCGTGATGGCTCATGTCTGTCATCCCAGCATTTTGGGAGGCTGAGGCGGGCAGATCACCTGAGGTCGGGAGCTCGAGACCAGCCTGACCAACATAGGGAAACCCCATCTCTACTAAAAATACAAAATTAGCTGGACATGGTGGTGCATGCCTGTAATCCCAGCTACTCGGGAGGCTGAGGCAGGAGAATCGCTTGAACCTGGGAGGCAGAGGTTGTAGTGAGCCGAAATCGTGCCATTGCACTCCAGCCTGGGCAACAAGGGCGAAACTCCATCTCCAAAAAAAAGAAACAGCTTAAAGGGCAAACATAAGGTATATGAAGACCTTATGTTTTAATTCCTACATTGCTATTCCATAAGGATTCTAAGTATTTAAAATTGGAAAAAGCAGATTTTAAGCTACAGGACACCTTCAGCAAATTTAATAGGTTTTTAGGGGGTCTGGTAGAAATTGTGTAGCTTTGAATTTGAATTTACAACATTTTGGTATCTCTGCGGCGAGTAACTTACGAAAAACAAGTTGGGAACTTCCGGCTTCAAATAATAAATTGGAAAGTACTGTTCCCCCATAACACCACGGACCTTATAGCATGAACCATACTATATGAATTTTAATATTAGGTTCATTTTACCACCTAAAATGTTTGAGTATTGAAGGTATATGATTTCAGCATTTTTTAGTCCCAACTATGACAGTCATGCGGTATGGATCTTGAGGACAGCCTTCTCATGAAGCTCCAATGTACTAAAACGGTCAACAAGAACCATTTCTTTCTGGATGTGAATATAGTTTAACAATTACTGCCTTGCAAAGCACGTATCCCTAGAGTCAAACTGTTACATTAACCCACTCACAGATGATCTCTGTCGGGACCTAAGAAGTGAAAAATTTGTTATAACATTGGAGGGCTGATTTGAAAAGACTGTTTCCTTGCCCTTCTGATCCCTTGTTTTGCGAAACTATACATCTTTTCTAAGTGGAGCTTTACCAATAGAAGACATTAGTCCTTGAGAACCCTCAGCAAAGGGTATTTTGTCTTTCAAGAGTAATTTGTCATTACATTCTCTACTTTCTTTCAAAAGATTATGTTACAAAAACGTAAGCGTTATACAAAAACAGGAAACAGGCAGGGAGCGTAATCTCAGCACCTTGGGAGGGTAAGGCAGGTAGACCACGTGAGGTCAGCAGTTTGAGACCAGCCTGGCCAACGTGGTGAAACCTCGTCTCTACTGAAAATACAAAAATTAGCCAGGTGTGGTGGTGGGTGCCTGTAATCCCAGCTACTCAGGAGGCTGAGAAGGAGAATCTCTTGAACCCAGGAGGTGGAAGTTGTAGACCCGACATCACGCCACTGCACCCCAACCTGGGTGACAGGGCAACACTCCATCCCCTACCAAAAAGAAACAAACAAACAAGAAAACCACAGGAAATCAGGAAATAACCAGACAAAATTCTTTGGTAAACAGCAATCACAGCTTGTCTAAAGAGCATCAGCATCCCATTCTAAACTTTAATACGTTAGGCTGTAGGTATGGTAGGGATATTAAATAATTCTTAAAAGTAAAAACATTTTTTGTTTTGGTGAGACGGAGTCTCACACTGTCACCCCAGCTGGAGTGCAGTGGCACAATTTGGCTCACTGCAACCTCCACCTCCTGGGTTCAAGCGATTCTCCTGCCTCAGCCTCCCAAATAGCTGGGATTACAGGTGCCTGCCACCACACCCAGCTCATTTTTTTATATTTTTAGTAGAGACGGGGTTTCACTATGTTGGTCAGGCTGGTCTCAAACTCCCGACCTTGTGATCCACCCAACTCAGCCTCCAAAGTGCTGGGATTACAGGTGTAAGCCACCACGTCTGACCTAAAAGTAAAACTTTTAATTTAATCAACTAACATATTTCATAATTATAAACAATATATTTTTAGTTTCTCTCCCATAAAAGACATAAACTGTATGTTACATAATACATTATATAACAGAAAACTGTATGTATAATAAAATTCAGTAGCATCTGGGAGAAAAAATGTAACTTTAAATGCAATTAATAGACTGCTTCTAACACGTAAAAGTTACTAGATTTCAAAAGTTAAACTCTTAAGTTAAAAATGAAGTTTAAAAAACACGTTAAGCCTCTATGGAGACAATTTGATTTGTTTCAAAAAGCAGAGCAAATCCTTTGAAAGCAAATGTCATCCCATCAACACTTTCATCTATGGAATACTAAATATCTACTTAAAAGAATGAGAAAGAGTTTTTTTTTTTTTTTGAGATGGAGTCTCACTCTGTTGCCAGGCTGGAGTGCAGTGGCACGATCTCAGCCCACTGCAACCTCTGCCTCCCGGATTCAAGCAATCCTCCTGCCTCAGCCTCCCGAGTAGCTGAGACTATAGACACATGCCACAGTGCTCAATTAATTTTTGTAATTTTAGTAGAGACGGGCTTTCGCCATGTTGGCCAGGATGGTCTCGATCTCTTGACCTCATGATTCACCTACCTTGGCCTCCCAAAGTGCTGGTATTACAGGCATGAGCCACCATGCCCTCTCATAAACTGACAAGAAATAACAAATTTAAAAAAAAAATTTTTTTTAAGACAGGGTCTCGTTCTGTCACCCAAGCTATAGTGCAGTGGCACAATCTCAGCTCACTGCAACCTCTGCTTCCCAGGTTCAACCTCAGCCATTTTCCTGTCTCAGCCTCCCAAAGAGTTGGGACACCACCAAGCCCAGCTAATTTTTGTATTTTTAGTAGAAACGGAGTTTCGTCCTGTTGGCCAGGCTGGTCTCGAACTCCTGGCCTCATGTGATCTGTCTGCCTCAGCCTCCCAAAGTACTGGGACTACAGGTGTGAGCCACACCACCCGGTCAACAAACAAAATTTTTAAGTAAAGAAAAGCAAGGTGAAGAGTAGTATATACGAGGTTTTCTACTTTTTTAAAGGAAATGATGGTTGGTTGGTCTGTCCATCCATCCATCCATCCATCCATCCATCCATCCAAATGCGTGGAATCTTTGGAAGAGTAAACAAGAAAAAAATGATGGCTGGTTACTTCCAGGGAAAGGGAAGAGTCTGAGAGCTAAAGATAGGAGGGAACTTTTTTTATAGTATACTGTTTTGAACTATTTAAATTTTTTTTTTTACCATGTACATTTTATACTACTCATTCAAACAAAATTTAATGGGGAATTGGTCAAGTTACTGGATCCATTTGACTACAAGATTTGACTAGTAAAGCAGTTGAACTATTATCTAGATAATATCTGTTGAATAAATGAATGAAATGGTGCCCACTTTTTTAGACAGGTTAGGATTTTTATGTACTTTATCTCTTGAACTGATCGCAGATTAAGTGATAAAACCAAAATACATCATCAAAAGAAAGAATTCATGGACATGAATGTTTACACGTTATTTGCTAAAGAGCAGGCAAGCAAGTAGGCAAACTGGCACGGAGAGCACTAAGTCTATTTCTCAGGTCAATTTCCATAACCAAAAACAGACCAGAAAAATGTTAAGTCAAATATAAGTAGAACACTGACAGCTTTCAGCATGAGGGTTAACCCAGCAAGAAAGAGATTCACAAAGACAAATGGTTTTTAATTCTAGTTAGTTATTTTTGATTGAAGCAGGTAAGAAAAACATCTGTTGCTAGATCTTTAAGTTTTTAAGCCTTTAAGTTTTAGTATGATAATTCTGGGCCTTCAACTCAGGTACTATCCATCTAACAACAAACATTGGTGACCATTAATCATTTACCTGTGTTATAAAAGTAGTATAAAAGGTGTTTTCTAAAAGAATTAGGGAATGGTTACTGACTTATACTCTGGAATAGTAACATTTTGAGTGTTTCTTTTTGGGGGGCAGTAAGAAGGTATGGTTCAGACAGGGAATAGATATGGGGCTGTGGAGGTGGGAGAAGAGACATGGCGAAATAGAGGAAAGGAGAAGAAGGAAAATGGAAATGAAAATTCTCTCCCATAGGCTGAAGATACCTTTTAATTAGACTTTAAAAAATCACTTCTTCATAAAGATTCAGAGACCCTGGGCCAAGAGAAAGGAAAGTAACCAATGAAATGAACTCCACTTCCATTTCTGAATGAGGAATGTTTAAACCAGTGACAAAATATGAAGAAAAGAGATACGTACATCCTAGACACCAAGTGCCTATTTAAACCTCTGTAAGAAATAAATCTGAGAGAGCAAGAATTTCTTCCCTGGAACTGAAGTCAGGTTGGAATATAGCTCTATAAAAACCTATGTAGGTGGTCTTGAAAATGTTCCAAAAGGCTTTTCTTGCCTGATCTGCCTGAAGTAGAGCACAGTGACTAGAAACACAATAGCCAGACTCTCTACTTAATGAAGACATGTCCCTTGAGTACAGCAACATGAGGAAAACAGGATTGAAAACACTGCCTTTAGTCACTTTTTAACCCAGATAGGAGCTAAACTACATTTGGAGACTTCCAAAGTATTATAGAACTTGGTGAGCTTAAGTGTTTTCTTATTCTATACTTCTTACAAAAAATCTAAGACTTAATAGTTTTTTTGTTTTTGTTTTTTTTTTGAGATGGGGTCATGTTGTGTTACCCAGACAGAAGTGCAATGGTGTGACCACAGCTCACTGCAGTCTCAAATTCCTGGGCTCAAGCTATCCTCCAGCCTCAGCCTCCCCGAGTAGTTGGGACTACAGGCACATACTACCATGCCCAGCTAATTTTATGATTTGTAAAAAATAGAGACAGGGGACAGGGTCTCACCATGTTGGCCAGGCAGTCTCCAACTGCTGGGCTCAAGTGATCCTCCCGCCTCAGCCTCCCAAGTGTAGGGATAACAGGCATGAGCCACTGCACCTGGATGGCTCAATAGTTTTAATTCAGCTAAGAAATCTAATTCTTTGGCCTATAGAAGGCAGACAATGCTTACCACAGAAGAGAATTAAATTTTCCTAAGTTTTCAAATGAAAATATAGTCACATCATTCAGCAAAAAGTTTGGGCTTAGCTACCTATATATCACCTAGATTACTTAAATTGCAAATTCTGAAATCCTATCTCCAGAGATTCCAAATCAGCAGGAGTTGAAGCCCAAGAAATAAACATTTCATATACATTTTAATGTACATGCCAAGGGATTCCAATTGAAGTGACACAAGAACAGAACTTTTGGAACACTGTTCTACATTTCTAAGAATGGTCCTAACTATACTACCAGGAAAGAAAAACAGCAACAAGAAGCAATTTGTAGAGTTCTAGACACTGTAATTGCAAAAATATTTTTTCTATTGTTTTAATATAAAAGATGCTCTCCTAGTTGCTGTGCAGAAATGAGTTATGGCTCCTATATCCCTTGAATCACATGTTGACCTCTGGGAGTGGTATTTTGTGGACATGTTCAATATACTAATCAAGGCCATGCTTAGTTCAAATTTTACCTTAGTAACACAAGTTATTAAGAGTAAACAACAACAAAAAATGATGGCTGGTTACCTCCAGGGAAGAGGAACTAAGAGACTGAGAGCTGGAGATAGGAGGGGAACTTTTTTTTTTTTTACAAAACACAGTTCTAAACTATTTATTTTTTTTTTAAGGATTCAAGAATGGATAGTACATGTGTTAGGAGAAGAAGACAACCAAACAACAGTTGTCACAAGTTTAAAGAACCATTTCATTCCCCCTTTCAGAAACAATTCAATAGTTCAGAGTAGCAGTCTAGCAAGATGGAAGAGTTAATTTACACAAACACTCTGGATTGCAGGGCAACAGATGGCAGACACTGCTAAGCAAGCAATCTCTTGAGTTGATAGAATTCTTGTGTCTAGGCCAACTTTAATTGCTGTGTCAAACCTATTCAGTAATTCCGGCTCAGCGAGGAATGGAAGCAAGCAGCAAGGAGGAAGAAGCGGGGGAGGGAGGCAGCATCACTTTCATATGTTCTAGGTAGCACCTAAACTGTTGTCCCTTTACATTAGGGTGCTGTGTAACAGCTATCTGAAGGACAGAAGTTAAGGAAACTTGTTAGGGAATAAGTGAGATGAACCACCTAGCATGTGGGAGGCAGAAAATGGTTCCATATTTTCTTCCTGGTATGCAGTGCAGTACACATTAAAGTTTTCAAACATTCAAATACTTAGTCTTTTGTTTTCACTGTATTACTAAGTAACCAGGAAAGGTATGGGCCTATTTGAGCCTACAGGATAAAAGAATTAAATTTGGAAAATAAGGACAGAAAGGCCTCTGTATTACAGATAAAGATAACCTATGAGAAACAAAATAACTTTGCAATTATTTTTTTCCAACACAGAAACAATTATTATCACCTGTTGTATATAATGTAAAAGTAAGATATTTTGCTACAACTGAACCCATAACTAATTTCTTTCAAAATCATACAGAGCATAGCTTTGGAGTTTCAATTTTTTTAAAAAAAGCATATAGAAGCGTTAGCAAAATGTTTCCTACTGTTTAAGACTCAGCTATTCTTTTTTTCCTGAAATGATACTGAGTCCAAATTCCTGAAAAATAGGATTTTTGCTTGGGGAAAAGTAAATACTTTTACTTTTTCGTTACCCTTGTTAAGAAAAATGTTTCAGGCCCGGCATGGTGGCTCAGGCCTGTAATTCAAGCACTCTGGAGGCCAAGGCAGGCAGATCACCTGAGGTTGGGAGTTCAAGACCAGCCTGACCAACATGGTGAAACCCCGTCTTTAAAAAAAAATAAAAAAATTAAAAATTAAAAAAAAAGAAAAAAAGTTTCAAAAAGCAGTTCTACTTGAATAAACAGAAATATAAAAACACAAGACAAACCAGTGACTTCTTACCTTGCTACCATTTTCAGGTTTAAGGTCATTCTGTAAAAAAGAAAAACAAATATTTTAAGACATATCCAAATGAACTCTTACTATATGCTTGCTTCTAACTTTGGAACATGAGACTATATTCTGGTGATAGTGAATTTCCCCGGGAGACTTAAGGATCTATAAAAAGATACTGACCCCTACTCTGAGCATATCAGGGTCCCTTGTTAGAAAGGCATATATGGGTAGTTTTAAAGTCCATAATTACTACCTTTAGCAAGGAGCTTGCAAAAGCAAACCACTATTTTAGGTAGAGGTGTTATTAACTGCATTACAAAAATGAATCAACACACAATATAATCCAAAATCAGTTCCCTTAGCTTTTTAAGATATTACATGTGCTACCTGGCAAAGAAGCTATATCCTAGCACAGTAAGACTAGGCAATTTTGGAGAAAATTTACCCTGATGGCTAGGTTGAAAGAATTTTCATTTTAATAATTCATTTTTTTTTTTGAATTCGAGTCTTGTTCTGTCACCCAAGCTGGAGTGCAGTGGTGCGATCTTTGCTCACCTCAACCTCCACCTCCCACGTTCAAGCAATTCTCATGCCTCAGCCTCCAAATAGCTGGAATTACAATGTGCACCACCACACCCAGCTAATTTTGGTATTTTTTAGTAGAGGTGGGGTTTCACCATGTTGGCCAGGCTGGGTTCGAACTCCTGACCTCAAGTGATCTGCCTGCCTCAGCCTCCCAAAGTGCTGGGATTACAGGTGTGAGCTACCACACAATGCCAATAATTCATTTCTTCATCCTGTTCCGCAGCTGTTCAGTAGTTTTCTCTGCATAAGGGTTCCTAGCTGTGATAGTTCTTACCGGATGGATATCACCAATATAGTACTGCTTTAGCATTTCTCTGGCATCAGAGGAGTGTCCTACATCTTCAAAGCTCTCACTTGCATCTACACCAGCCTGTTCCAGCAGAACCTCTTCTCCTCCAGGGTGCTACAAGGAAAAGATACTTACTGAACCAAGGGTTCTCTGAAAAGCAAACCAACAAGTTACTTTCCCATACCCCTTTTTCCTTTAATAGAAATAATGGAACAAATTAACATTAGGTGCTGCCTGATAGGATGCAACGGGAAGAACATAGCATAACTTCTGGGGTACTGTGGTCAAAAATGCCTAATATGGGGGTAACTGTGAGGAAATACGGACAACCACAAACTTAGAAATATTCTACAAAATCTCTCTGGACAGGTCTGGCCTGTGATCTCCAAAGATACCATGGTCATGAAAATCAAATAAAGAGTGAAGAAACTGTTCCATATTGAAGGAGGCTAGAGAGACATGACAACTGGGAACAATGTGTGATCCTAGGTTGGCTCCTTTGCCAATATTATTGAGATAGCCCGCAGAAACCTGACTGAGGAATCCAGGCAAAGGGTATATGTAATTCTTTATTCTATTCTTGTAACTTTTCTGTAAGTATGAAATTGTTTCAAATTAAAAAGGTAACTAGGCCAGGGGCAGTGGCTCACATCTATAATCCCAGCACTTCAGGAGGCTGAGGCAGGCAGATCACTTGAGGTCAGGAATTTGAAACCAGCCTGGCCAACTTGGTGAAACCCTGCCTGTACTAAAAATACAAAAAGTGCCAGGCATGGTGGTGCACACCTGTAGTCCCAGCTACTCAGGAAGCTGAAGCAGGAGAATCACTTAAACCTGGGAAGAGGAGGTTGCAGTGAGCCAAGATCACACCACTGCACTCCAGCCTGGGCAAAAGAACGAGACTCTGACTCAAAATAAACGAATAAATAAGTTAACTAAATAAATAAGTAATGCCTCAGGAAGTAGATTCTATAACTATCAGCTATGTGACCCTGCACAAGTTATTAAAAAATTGAAATGTCTTTATTTCCTTACTTGTAAAATGGGAATATTAATAAGAGTACCTGTCGTGACAACTATTGTACATGTTAAAGGAGGTAAGCATATAAAACACTTTTTACTCCAGAAAAGCAAGGTATAGTAGGCATAATATAATACCATCTATTCTTTTTAAATGAAGATACATACATGCTTACACATGCATAAAATACCTCTAGAAATGGTCAAAGAACCTGGTGGCTGGGAGGCAGAGTAGAAGACTTCACCACATACTCTTCTGAAATTGTTTTGCCAAGTAAAGCATTACTTACTCAGAAAATAAATCATTTTGTAAAATTATATTTAGTACAATCCTTGACTTAAATACTCAAAAAACATTTACTTACAATTAGCAAATTTAGAATTTATATTATCTAAATTTGTATTTTTGAAATATTAAGTAATGCTTTTTACTTACTTTTTATAACAATTTCAGCAGGAATAAATTATCATTCCTATTTTAAATAAATATTAATTCAACAGAAGTATAAAAACTCTTAAGTATTACTACCCAGTGATAGTCATTTGCCTATGAGCTCCTTGAGGATAAGGATAACTTCTATTTTTCTCTCCGAAAAGGTCTCCACCCAGTGAGTGGGTCTCACGTCCCAGTATTTAAGCATGCTATTTTAAAGCAAGAGTAAGACAGCCACTATTCATTTGTTATTATATCTGAAGCCTCTCAGATGTGTTCTTTGTTGTGGAACTAAGTCATCAGTTCTGGAATTACGTCCCAATTTGTTCTATGTACCTAAACTATGGAAGGTATTTTTTTCCTTTTGACACATCCCAACTATTGTGTTGCCTTTCAGAGTAAAAGGACAACAAAACTCCTTAGAAGCTTGTTTCAGGGAATGACTGAATTAATGACTTGCTACACAGTTATTTCTACAAAGTACTTTCACTTTCATCCAGTCTCTCACCACTTATAAACAAGAGAAAGCACAACACTTTTTAAAAACATTAAGTAAAAATTATGTATTCACTGTGGTAAATTTAGAAAAAAGAATAATTAACTAGTCTCTGGAACAAAAATAGATGCAGTTAACAATTTGGTGTGTAAAATTTCATTTTTCCTATGTATTCTTTCAATCATTTCAGCCATTAGTCTACAATTTTTTATTGAATCCTTACTATTTTGTGTGGTAGGCAGTGACAAATAAAAGTTTTTTGTGTTTCACAAAGTGAATTCCTGTGCACCTAATGTTTTATAGCCTGCTTTTTTTTCACTGAAGCAAGTGGACGTCAGAGTGATCAAACAAAATCCTTTGTTTTAACCACTTTCATTCTAAAATGTAATCTTAATAGAGATGGCTTACAACAAGCAAAAAGACGTCAGGGAGCTCTTAGTTTCTGTTTAGAACTCTGCGGCCTTCAGATATCATTAGTTAAAAATCGAATGGATGCAGGGCTGCAGCGGGCCACTGACAGTGCAGCTGGAGGAGCTGGAAGCAGTCCACTAAGCCTAAGACTGTAGCAGGGTCCTGGCCAGTCCTAGGCCAAGATAATGCCCAGGCTGAGGGGCATGAGAAGGCCGCGAGGAGAACCCAAAGAAGAGCCCCGGCACCCCAGGAGAGGAAGCCAGACCAGCTCAGACCAGAGGGTAGGAGCTACTGTTCAACTCCAGCATCAGCCTCTGGATGGTCCTGCCTATATTTATCATCTGCTTCTTCTCAGACATGATCTGCCACTACATGTTCATCCTGCTACAGAGCAACAAGAAGCTCACAGGAGCAAGTATCTGACAGTTATGTCCTAATCTGAAGCAGAGTCTTTAGGGAAAAAGGAAATTACACTCCCAAAAAGTCTTTTCTTGACATAAAAATCTTACATCAACAACCCAGAGGATAAAAATATCACCACTTTCTCCCACTATGCTCTCAGACATGATGAAAGGAAATATAACAAACATCATCCCTGTGATTCTTACTGATAGATGGATCAACATAACATACTCAAGCATTGTTGCAACCAAGGTCCTATTTCCAGGGACCCTCTGGTTTTTTGTTTCTGTTTTTTATGAGACAGAGTCTTGCTGTGTCACCAGGCTGGAGTGCAATGGCGATATCCTGGCTCACTGCAACCTCCGCCTCCCAGGTTCAAAAGATTCTCCTGCCTCAGGCTCCCAAGTAGTTGGAATTATAGGCGCCCACCACCACATCTGGCTAATTTTTGTGCTTTTAGTAGAGACGGGATTTCACTATGCTGGCCAGGCTGGTCTCGAACTCCTGACCTCGGGTGATCCTCCTGGCTCAGCCTTCCAAAGTGCTGGGATTACAAGTGTGACCCACTGCACCCAGCTGACCCTCTAGTTTTAAGCCTATGCTGCAGCAAGTTACCAAACTTCTCACATTAGATGCACCCTAAATGAGCTCTGCATCCTGGTATTTCCTCAATGTATTTGGGCTTCACAGAAATTACTGTGATTCTGGCTCAAGATAATTGAAACTGATCAATAAACAATGAGGCCGGAACGGATGACCAGAGCAGCCATGGCCATGCCCACAGACACCAGCAAAGCTTCCAAGACAAAGTAAAAAGTTTTGGAGCTAATGGGTCACCAGTGGACACTAGATGATGTCAAAGAAAAGCTCATGGTCAAAGACCTTCACTTTGAAGGTATGTTCAAACAGGAGTTACAAGGCCAAGTACAGTGTCTCATGCCTGTAATCCCAGCACTTTGGGAGGCCGAAGAGAGTGGATCACTTAAGGCTAGGAGTTTGAGACCAGCCTGGCCAACACCGTGAAACCCTGTCTCCACTAAAAGTACAAAAACTAGCCAGGCATGGTGGCACTCGCCTGTAATCCCAGCTACTGGGAAAAACCACTTGAACCTGGGAGGCAAAGGCTGCAGTGAGCCAAGACTGTACCACTGCATTCCAGCCTGGGTGACAGAGCAAGGCTCTGTCTCAAAAATAAAAAAAGTTACAAACTTCTATTTTTGAAGACCAAGCAGTAAAGATTAGCTCTACCAGAACTCGGAGTGGCCTTTAACCTGCTAACTTACGTTTGAGCTGGAGCCTCCTAGAACTAAAAAAAAAAAAAAAAAAAAAAAGGATGACTAGGCACAGTGCTCACCTGTAATCCCAACATTTTGGGAGGCCAAGGCAGGAAGATTGCTTGAGGCCAGGAATTCAAGACCAACCTGGGCAACCAAGCAAGACCCCGTCTCCACAAAAAAATTAAAAAACTATCCAGGCATGGTAGCTCATGCCTGTAGTCTTGGCTACTGAGGAAGCTGAATTAGGAGGACCACCCAGGAGCCAAGGAATTCAAGACTGTGGCGCCACTGCACTGCAGCCTGGGCAACAGAGACCCTGTTTCTAAAAAAATTAAAAATAAATATTTAAAAATAAAAAATAATAATAATTTTAAAAGAAACATACATGAGCCACTGAGCATGCAGCAAGGATCATTCTTATCTGAGCTGGGTTTCCCTTTATGCCTGAAACTAGAAAAAATGCAGAGTATGTGCTTGATGATTTATAGGGAAAGAGCCCTTTAAAAAATGTTTTATATTTTCCGTCTGGTGACTCTAGAAATGAGAGGCAGAGAAAAAGGAAAACTTAAGCAAATTATAAATAAATGTTTACCAAAAATTCAATCTTTGAAAAAGCATTATTTCCTAAAAGATTTCATGTAAACAAAAAAAAGAAAAAGCATTATTATAACTAATTATTATGTGCAGTGTTTTAATCATAGTAAGCGCCTATTTTCTTGAGATTCAAGTACCCTGCATGTTTATACTTAATTGTGTTAGTATTTTTATAACTTTCTTTACAAAAGTAATAATTTTCATTACCAAAAATTTAGAAACGATAGATGAGCAAAATGAATCTCCCTGTATTGTTCATTTTGAGCCTACAGAATGACATAAAGAGCAAATGTGTGAAAACTTCATTCACACAAACTCTTTCAGATTGATTATCCAGGGCCAGGAGACATAGCAAATCTTCTATATATTTTAATATTATCCAGGGAAAATTAGTGACCGTGACATACTGCTAGATCTATTTTCCATCAAGGGAACTTTCAGGATCATCAAAGACAGGTTAAGTGATGGGAAATTCTTGATATGGAGTTGAGAAAATTATCAAACCCACTGAAGAAAATCAGTTTCTATATTGTATGTGTCCAGTCAGTTGAACTAAAGACCCCAGATATTCTGGATAAGAGTTTACATAACTTTTTAAGAAGGCAGAGAGAGCAACTTCTGGCAGACATGTAAGTAAGGGTTGCACAGGAATTTTTCTTTCTGGAACAAATGTCCCAGGAAGTGGCAGGGCACCATTTCTGTATCAACAGGTAGATGAAATTTGCATAATGAGCACTGTAATCAAGAAGAAATCACTTCTGACTACAAATTAAACCATCTCGATTTCTCTTTAAGAAACAAATCAAAGGAAGTAAAACTGGAGAAATCAGAATAATATCTGTCAACTGTATTACTGTCAATATCCTGGTTATGATATCGTACTAAAGTCTTGCAAAATGTTACAACTGGGAGAAGAGTACAAAGGATCTCTATCATTTCTTACAATTACTCATGAATCTACAATTATCTCAATAAAAATTTTCCACTAAAAATATCAAATGAGGAAAAAAAAAAATCAAATGAGGGCCAGGCATGGTGGCTTATGCCTGTAATCCCAGCACTTTGGGAGGCTGAGGTGGGAGGATTGCTTGAGCCCAGGAGTTCATGACCAGCCTGGACAACATAGGGAGATGCCATCTCTTTAAAAAAAATCAAATGAAATCTCCTAAAAATACACTCAAATGTGTAATAAATAGATTAATTTACACACATACGGCCATATCAGCATTATTCATTGCAGTCCCAAACTGGAAATAATTGTCTACAGCAGAGTATGTATAAATTGAGATATAATCATACAACAAAATCCTAATCTGCAATGAAAAAGAATGAACCACTGCCACATACACAACACATAAGAATGCAACATGTCGAAGTGAAGAAACTAGACACGAAAGAATATATACTGTGAAATTTCCATTTATAAAAAGTTCAAACAGGCCGGACACGGTGGCTCATGCCTGTAATCCCAGCACTTTGGGAGGCTGAGGTGGGTCGATCACCTGAGGTCAGGAGTTCAAGACCAGCCTGGCCAACATGGTAAAACCCGGTCTCTACTAAAAATACAAAAAATTAGCTGGGCATGGCGGCACATGCCTGTAATCCCAGCTACTCAGGAGGCCGAGGTGGGAGAATCACTTGAACCCTGGAGGCAGAGGTTGCAGTGAGCCAAGATAGCACCATTGCACTCCAGCTTGGGCAACAAGAGCAAAACTCCATCTCAAAAACAGAAAAGAAAAATGTTCAAAGTTCAAAAACAGGCAAAATGAATTTACTTATGCTGTTACGGTAATATAGTGGGCACCTCTAGGGATGAGGAAGGACCAGATGGTGATGATAGAAGTATGTTCACTTCCTACAGTGACATCTTATGGCTAAATCTCAAAAATATAGGAAGTATGTAAAGTAGTCAAATTCATAGAAACACAAGCAGAATGTGATTACCAGGTGCTGGGGGAAGGAATAAAAGGGAATTTGTTTAATGAGTATAGCCTCATTTTTGCAAGATGTAAAAGTTCTGGAGATCTGATTCACAACCATATTCAATATTTAAAACAATCGAATTGTACACTTAAAAATGTTTGGCTGGGCACGGTGGCTCATGCCTGTAACCCTAGCACTTTAGGAGGCCAAGGTGGGTGGATCACCTGAGGTCAGGAGTTCAAGACCAGGCTGACCAACATTGAGAAACCCCGTCTCTACTAAAAATACACTATTAGCCAGGTGTGGTGGCAGGTGCCTGTAATTCCAACTACTCGGGAGGCTGAGGCAGAGAATCGTTTGAACCCAGGAGGCAGAGGTTGTGGTGAGCTGAGATCACCTCCCTACTTTTTATTAAGCACTCCAGCCTGGGCAAGAAGAGCGAAACTCTGTCTCAGAAAAAAAAAAAGTTTAAGATGGGGGAGGTGCAGTGGCTCGGGCCTATAATCCCCGGACTTTGGCAGGCTGAGGCAGGAGAATCACTAGAGGCCAGGGGTTGGAGGGCAGCATGGGCAAAACATGAAGACCCCCACCTCTATTAAAAATAAAGAAATCCAGGTGTGGTGGTGCACACCTGTAGTCTCAGCTACTTGGGAGGCTGAGGCAGGAAGATTGCTTGAGCCCAGGAGTTTGAGGCTACAATGAGCTATGATCACACCACTACACTCCAGCCTGAGTGACGGAGCAAGACCCTATCTTTAAAAAAAAGCATTTAAAATGGTAGATTTCAGCTCACATCTGTAATCCCAGCACTTTGGGAGGCCAAGGCGGGCAGATCACTTGAGGGTGGGAGTTTGAGATCAGCCTGGCCAACATGGCGAAATCCCATCTCTACTGAAAATACAAAAATTAGCTGGGTGTGGTGGTGCGCACCTGTAATTCCAGCTACTCAGGAGGCTGGGGCAAGAAAATCACTTGAACCCAGGAGGCGGAGGTTATAGTGAACAGATATCACGCCACTCCACTCCAGCCTGGGTGACGGAGTGAGAATGTCTAAAAATAAAAATAAAAATACAGATTTCATGCTGTTTTTATCACAATATAAATGTTTAAGCAAAATACAATTAAAAATAGAAATGTAATATTTATATATACATACTTTTTAGGAATATATCTAGATGCTATAAAACTAGGAAAAGAATGGAAATAATGAATCAGAGAGTGATGGTTATTTTGGGGGGCAGAAGTAGGAAAGAGGCTAGAGAAAATCATAGGTAAAAGACCATTTGATTAGATCCAGGTTATGGTTAAGGTCTTGTTTTTCTTGAGACACAGTTTCACTCTGTCACCCAGGCTGGAATGCAGTGGCACAATTTCTGCTCTCTGCAACCTCCAACTCCCAGGTTCAAGCGATTTTCATGCCTCAGCCTCCTGAGTAGCTGGGATTACAGGCATGCACCACCATGCCCGGCTAATTTTTGTATTATTAGTAGTGACAGGGTTTCACCATGTTGGCCAGGCTGGTCTCAAACTTCTGACCTCAAGTGATTTACCCACCTTGGCCTCTGAAGATGCTGGGATTATAGGTGTGAGCCACCGCACCAGGCCTTATGGTTAAGGTCTTAATTTTCATTTTGGATAGTGAGTTAACAGGTGCTTGTTACACTTAAAATAATTAACTACATATATTCATAAATACATATATATAAGAAGTGTATTACGTATGCAGTATATTATGCAAAAAAGGTATTTAGAGTTAGAAGTCAGGATAGTTATCTTGGGGAAGTGAGGGTTCTTGATTGGGAAGGAGCCTTTCTAGGGTCCTAGCACTATTCTTTCTCAACTTGGATGGTAGTTTCACAAATGCATTGACTTAGTCAAAGTTGGTTGAAATTGCTTTGAGGCTTGGTATATTTTTCCACTACAGTTTAAAAAAAATTTTTCTTAAAAATCATGCAATTAACATTTGTAAAGAAGAGACACCTGAATACGTAATCAGTAAGATTAGACACAAGGCAGATTTTTCAAATTGTTCTAGCTGCAGAACACCTTCAAGCAATATTTTGGATGGAAGCCCAATTCACACAATCAAATAATGTGCTTAAAAGTGGATAGCAGTCTTCAATAATCAGTTTAAGGCCAGGTGTGGTGGCTCATGCCTGTAATCCCAACACTTTGGGAGGCTAAAGCAGGACGGTCAGGGGTTCAAGACCAGCCCAACCAACATGGAGAAACCCTGTCTCTACTAAAAATATAAAATTAGCCAGGCGTGGTGGCGCATGCCTATAATCTCAGCTACTTGGGAGACTGAGGCAGGAGAATTGCTTGAACCTGCCAGAGGTTGCAGTGAGCCGAGATCGGGTGCCATTGCACTCCAGCCTGGGCAACAAGAGTGAAACTCTGTCTCAAAAAAAAAAAAAAAGAGAGTAAAACTAGGTTTATATATCTATAATTAATATAAACTAAAAATGTGCTTTTGTCTGAGTCATAACAAAACAAGACAGAAGTGTATGGGGGATTATGCTCAGTAACCTAGATTAGTTGTTTATACTATTCAAACCTATTAGACACTCAAAAATTCCTCCCTACTTTTTATTAAGTAAGCCTACTAAGACAGTAGATATTTCCCATTTTTTTCCTAGGATTTGCTTTGTATTTAAATCTTACATGAATTTGCAAAAAAAAAAAAAAAAAAGGTTCATCCGACCTGAATAGCCTTTGTACTTTAACACTAATGTCTCTGTGTCTACTTAATATTATAGATGCAGTTACACAATATTACAAATGAAATGTTTCAAATAAACTATACTGCAACCAAGATTATAAAATGCCAAAAGAGATGAAACAATGATTGTGATCTATTCATTTCTATCTAAGTCGAGCAATAATAATCAAGTTGAAATGCATTACAGCTACTACGGAAATTTTGTAATGTCCTCTTGTGAAAAATTTTATCCAGTTCAACTGTCCAAAGAATATGTGATAGGAACAGGGGGAAATCGATTGACTTTTCCTTAGTTTTGTTTACTTAAGTTTACTGGAGAGAAGACAGAAAATCTATATTTCAACAGAAAAAGAGGCCAAATTCCTTATGGAAAGTAATGCTTCCAGATTACTAATTCTATGGAAATAGGGAATTGATGGGCAGAAAGAGGAGAATAAGATGAATGACAGTTACAGAATAAAAATCTTATTGGGAAAAAAAAATTACTCAAATTTTCTGTGGGTGGAAATTCCATACTGATGTAATAAACATATAACAATGGAGATATACTAGAGACCACATGACTTGGAAAAGGAAATCTAGAAACATTAAAATTGAGGAAGTGCAAAATTAGGCCTGGTGATGAAAAGAGGGTCCTCTAGCCAAACACATTACCTCATCAAAATAAAACATGGAGGCTAAAATTTTGGAGAAGACAAAAACTACTGCCTAAAAAACAGTCTGCAGGGCAGAGAAAGATAACAGACCTGGGGGGGTGAACTGGAGGAAATGGTACAGGTCTATAGGTACCTGCATTTGGATTAGAATGAGCCTGATAAGAAAAGGCTGTCACCTGCTGGCCAGGCACAGTGGCTCGGTGGCTCATGCCTGTAATCCTAGCACTTTAGGAGGCCCAGGTAGGTGGATCACGAGGTCAGGAGTTCGAGACCAGCCTGGCCAATATGGTGAAACCCTGCCTCTACTAAAAATACGAAAAAAATTAGCCAGGTATGGTGGTGTGCATCTATAATCTCAGCTACTCAGGAGGCTGAAGCAGGAGAATCGCTTGAACCTGGGAGGCGGAGGTTGCAGTAAGCTGAGATTGTGCCACTGTACTCCAGCCTGGGTGACAGAGCAAGACTCTGTCTCAGAAAAAAGAAAGAAAGAAAAAAAGAAAAGGCTGTGGCCTAAGAGAGACAAACTAGCAGGCTGCCAAGAATGGTATAACCTTGGCAGGGTCTGAAGTTCAGGTCTGTAGATCTAAACATAACTTCACATCCTTATCCCCACCCAATCAGGTCCCACTGTGTTGATTCTCACAACTCCATAGGTACCTTCATGGTATTTATGTATCACAATTGCAATTATTTATGTAATACCTTTCTTCTCTATCAGACTAGATAAATTCCATTGGGACTAGAGACCACCGTTGTCCCATTCATGGCTGTTTTAGAACACAGCATGGTGCCTGGAACATAAAGGGACCTAGGGAGTGAGCACACAAATTGCTCACAAGTGCGAGTGCATGCCATGCCCCTGTGTGAAATGAATAAATAAATGAAAGTGCTAGAAGTTAAATTCTGCCTCATCTTGTCTCTCACCTTCCCTAGAACTAACCACTTGGAACCAGTCTCGGCAGAGAGCATTATTTCTATAAAATTATAATGTTAGGTCAGGCGCAGTGACTCACTCCTGTAATCCCAGCACTTTGGGAGGCTGAGACCAGAGGATCACCTGAGGTCAGGAGTTCAAGACTAGCCTGATGAACATAGTGAAACCCTGTCTCTATTAAAAACACAAAAAAATTAGCCGGGCGTGGTAGCGGGTGCCCGTAATCCCAGCTACTTGGGAAGTTGAGGCAGGAGAATTGCTTGAACCCGGGAGGCAGAGGTTGTAATCAGCTGAGACTGCACCACTGCACTCCAGCCTGGGAGAGAGTGAGACTCCATCTCAAAAATTAATTAATTTAATTGTAATGTTAATTCCACTGGGCAAGCAACAATCAAACTGAACTTCCTTTTGATGAGCCTTGGAGAAATCCAGCAGGAATTATTAGTCAAACTCCAAAGCTTTCAAGAAATATCCTAGGATTGTACCAAATAGAGCCTGCATTCTCAGCAGTCTTAAGGCCAGGCCACTCTCTACCTTACACGACAATTACTTATGCACAGATCTTCCCTGTAAATCCAAGTCATCTAATTTACCTTTCAATCCTTCAAAGCACTTGCCACTTGGCACTCAAAAGATGCTGCAGGAAACAATGCAATTTTGTTTTAAAAACAAAAATAATCACATTTACTGAGTTCTTTAGGCCAGGTAATATGCTATAAGAAGTCTATATATGAACTATTTAAATTACTAGTCACAACTACAACTACCCTGTGAAGTATGTGCTATTATCTCCATTTTACAGATGAGAAAGGGCCTTTACAGAGCTTATTTCCACAAGGTTCCACAACTATTAAGTGGTAAAGTAGAAACCTCAACCAGACACTTGGACCCCCAAAGCCAATATCCAGCCACTAGAAAAATGCTTTCAAGTCAGTAGTAACAATCCAATTTTTAAAAGGGCAAAACTAAACAGATACTTCAAAAAAAGACATATGTAAAGGGCCAATAAGCCCATGGAAAGATACAACATCATTAGTCATCAGAAAAATGCAAGTTAAAACCACAATTATATACCACTCCACATCCATTACAATGGCTTTTTTTTTTTTTTTTTTTTTTTGAGGCAGAGTCTTGCTCTGGTACCCAGGCTGGCATGCAGTGGCACAATCTCGGCTCCCCGCAACCTCCACCTCCCAGGTTCAAGCAATTCCCCTGCCTCAGCCTCCCAAGTAGCTAAGAGTACAGGCACACGCCACCACACCTGGCTAATTTTTGTATTTTTAGAAGAGACGAGGTTTCTCCATGTTGGCTAGGCTGGCCTCGAATTCTTGACCTCAGGTGATCCACCCACCTCAGCCTCCCAAAGTGCTGGGATTACAGGTGTGAGCCACCGCACCTGGCCAACACACACCCATTAGAATGGCTAAAAGTAAAATGACTAACAAATACAATGTGTCAATGAAGATGGGAAAAAACTGGAAAACCGACATTGTGGTGGGAGTATAAAATGATATAAACACTGCGGGAAATGCTCTGGCAGTAGCTTAAAAAGTTAAATAGACATATAACCTAGTAATCTCACACCTAGCAATTTTACTACTAGGTATTTGCCCAGGAGGAATACATACGTAGGTCCACATAAAGATTTGTACATGAAAGTTTCCAACAGTTTTATTCATAATAGACCCAAACTGGAGACAACGCAAATGTCAATCAACAGGTAAATGGATAAACAAATGTTGGTATATTCACACAATGAAATTAGAAGTTACAAATCACTGATAACAGAAAAAAACAGAAGAATCTCACAGATCTACTGAGCAAAATAAGCTAGACAGAAGAGTACATACTACAGTGTTAGAAACAAAATCAGTGTGAATGGGGACAACACTGGTAGAAATGTTCTATAGAGTCATGTGCCGCATAATATGGTCAACAACGGACCATATGTATGATAGTGGTCCCATAAGATTATAACATCATATTTTTATTGCACCTTTTCTATGTTTAGATGCACAAATACTTGCTACTGTGTCACAACTGCCTACAGGTTTATACAGGTTTATAGCCTAGGAACCAGAGGCTATACCATACAGCTTAGGTGGGCAGTAGGCTATACCACCTAGGTTTGTGTAAGCACACTCTATCATATTCGTAAAGGGATAAAATCACCTAATGATGCAGTTCTCAGAATGTGTCCTCATTGTGAAATGACCCATGACTGTATATTGATTGTGATGGTGATTATACAGATGAGACATTTATTTGTCAAAACTCATTAAACTCTACATTCAAAATCTGTACATTTTATTGTCCCTACATTTGATTTCAATTAAGTTGATTTACAGAAAAAAATGTGACAGCAAAATATTGATAAATCCAAATGTTTATCAATAGGATACTGCTTAAATAAATTATGATCCATATAATAAATCCTATGCAGCTGTGGTGAAGAAGGAGGAGGGATGCCAGTTATTGCTATGGAAAGATCGCCGAGATATGCAGTTAAGTGAAAAAAAGCAAGACACAGATCAGTGTGGGATGCACACCTTTTGTGTAAAAAAAAAGTAACTACATTCACTTTGGCTTGTATATGCAAAAAGAAACTAGAAGGATACACAAAATAATGGTAGTTAACTTTAAGAGGCAGTGAAACTGGCCAGATGGGAAGGTGGCTTTTCACTATATGCCTGTTTGACCTACTTAAGAAATGAAAAAATTACCTGGGTTCCGGAAAAGAGTTATCTGCTCTAACTTCCCCATATCACATTCCCAATCCTTCCAAATTATATCTAAAATGTGAAAGTAGCTGCAAAACAGACCTAATTCCATACTCTGCAGCCATGAAAAACACTGAGGCAGATCCTAGAGTACGGTTAAAAGTACAAGCTATAGGGTCACTGTGCTTCAGTTCAAATCTCACCTGTGCCACCTAACTTTATAACTTTGTGAAAGTTCCTCCTATGCTTCTGTTTTCTCATCTCTAAAACAGTTGCTGGGAAGCTAAGAGAAATTAAATGTAAAGCACTTAGAATAATAAGCACCCAATAAATACTATTACCACTACTAGGGCAAATCAACTAATAGAATACTATGATTCTATTTCTGTATAAATAAGTATATACATATTTGTACATATAAGTATATGCATGGAAGATGTAGTATTCAAACAAATTATTGAGATTGAAAGAGTTTTACTTTCTTTCCTTCTGTATTGCTTTTCCCTCTAACCTATCACTTCACCAAAAGTGATCTACTTGAAAAATAAACAAGCTCCTCAACTTACAATGGGGCTACATTTTAATAAACCCATCATTCAGTTGAAAGTATCTTAAGTCAAAAATGTATTAAAAATGTATTTAATATACATAATCTACTGAACATCACGGCTTAGCCTAGCCTAACTTAAATGTGCTCAGAATACTTACATAAGCCCACAGTTGGGCAAAATCATCTAACATGAAGCCTAATTTATAATAAAGTGTTGCATATTTCATGTAATTTATTGAATATCATACTGAAAGTAAAAAACAGAATGGTTGTATGGATACTCACATATCACTTTTGCACCATGGTAAAGTCAAAAAATTTTAAGTCAAGCCATAGTAAGTCAGGGACTGCCTGTAAATTGCTTCAGTGTCATCCCTCATCTTTAAACATGTCAGTGGTTTTCTATTACCTTTTGGATCAAATGCAAACTACCTGCCAGACCTTGCATGTCCTGGCTCCTGCCTAGCTCTCCAGCCATTCTTGTCCTTCATTCACTACAGACACAGCTTCTTTCAGTCCCACTAATGTGCCAAACTTTTACTTGACTTCAAATGCTGTTGGAATGTTCTTTCCTCTATTGTTTCCAAATCAGGCTCATGACCATCAGCTCAATCAAAAGTTACCTTCTCACAGAAACTTCACCAGATCACTTTTATTAAACATTCCTGATTTTTCTTTCTGGACTCCTGTTTGTTTTCTTCATAAAAGTAGCATAATTTAAAATTATTTCATCTGTCTGTTTCTGTTTAAACTCCTCTAGAATGGCAGCTTCAAGAAGGCAGGACCATGGGGGTTTTTCTGTTTTGCTTGTTTAGAGACAAGGTCTCACTCTGTCACCCAGACTGGAGTGCAGTGGTGCTATCTCGGCTCAAAGCAGCCTAGACATCCTGGGCTCAAGCCATTCTCCCACCCAAGCCTCCTGAGTAGCTGGGACTATAGGCTCATGCCACCATGCTCGTCTAATTTTTGTATTTTTTGTGGAGATGGGGTTTCGCCATGTTGCCTAGGCTGGTCTCAAACTCTTGAGCTCAAGTGATCCATCCACCTTGGCTTCCCAAAGTGCTGGGATTACAGGTGTGAGTCACTACACCCAGCCTTGTTTTGTTTTTTAAGACAGAATCTCACTCTGTCGCCCAGGCTGGAGGGCCATGTTTATTTTTATGCACCACCAGAGCCTACTACTATATAGAACTTAACAGATATTTGTTGGATTAATAAAATGTCATCCCATTTATGAGACAGGTCCTAAAGTAACATTTCATTTATGATGAGTTTCTAAAAACACATATAGGCTGGGAGCGGTGGCTCACACCTATAATCCCAGCACTTTGGGAGACCAAGGTGGGCAGATCACTTGAGGTCAGGAGTTTGAAACCAGCCTAGCCAACATGGTGAAACCCCAACTCATAAAAATTAGCCAGGTGTGATGACAGGCACCTGTACTGCCAGGTACTCCGAAGGCTGAGGCAGGAGAATTGTTTGAACCCAGGAGGCGGAGTTGCAGTGAGCCAAAATCAAGCTACTGCGCCCCAGCCTGGGCGACAAAGTGAGACTCCATCTCAAATAGATAAACAAAAATGCTTATAAAGCTTTAAAATAATCACAATGTTATTTCAAGTTATTCTTTTGACAAATGGTTATTTATACACAAGTCAATAACTTCCAAATTTTCACTTGTAATACCCAGTAAGAAAATAATTTTACACTGCATTCCAGTAAACACCATATACATGAGACATTATAGGCCAGACACAGTGGCTCATGCCTGTAATCCCAATACTTTGGGAGGCCAATGTGGGAGGATCACTTGAGCCCAGAGTCTGAGACCAGCCTGGGTAACATGACGAAACCCCATCTTTACAAAAAATACCAAAAAAATTAGCTGGGCATGGTAGTACATACCTGTAGTCCCAGCTACCTGGGAGGCTGAGACGGGAGGATTGCTTGAGCCCAGGAGGCAGAGGTCGCAGTTAGCCAAGATGGCACCACTGCACTCTAGCCTGAACAGAGCCAAATTGACTCAAAAAAAAAAAAAAAAAAAAAAGACATTATATATAACAAAGTTTCACAAAATTTTACCCTTGGTAAGAGAGATGCACTTTGATATTTTCTATTCAATGTCATAAATATTATAATCATTTTAATGTGATTTTTCTAAACTACTAAATAGTGGAAAGATGATGACATATACTACTTTCATTAATGATTTCAACAACTCAGGAATGCACTGATTCAAACAATGCAAAATTAATCTGCTAGGAAAAGATAATTCAATCATATTACCAATTCTAAACTACCACATTCAAACTCCAGTATCACACTCTAACCAGTCATTAATCAAAAAAATGGTAACTTACAGATATAGGACACTTAGATTAGGAAGCCCTTGCTAAAGGAGGGGGCCCCAAAGTAACATCAGATTGGAAAGAGAAGGATGAAAACCAGTGTAAGTCTTCCCTCTCTCATCTAATAGCAACCAAATTCTTCAAGACTCATAAGCCAAAAACTTTGGGGTTATCCTTAACTCCTTTTTCTTTCATTCCCCAAATCTGGTGTACCATTAAATCCTATTGGCTCTACCGTCACCACACATCCAAAATCTGACACTTGTTCTGGTCCAACCCACTATCTCTTGCCTAATTACTTTTTTTTTTTTTTTTTTTTTTTTTAAAGACGGGGTTTCACCATGTTGATCAGGCTGGTCTTGAACTCCCGACCTCAGGTGATTCGCCCGCCTTGGCCTCCCAAAGTGCTTGGATTACAGGTGTGAGCCACCATGCCCGGCCTCTCTTGCCTAATTACTAAAACAGCCTCCTAACTGGGCTCCTCAATTCTGCCCTTGTCCTCTTCCTTCAGTCTTTCACAACAATGCAGTCAGAATAATCCTATTAATCCATTAAGTCACATCTTGTCACTCTTCTGCTCCAGTGATTTTCCATCTCAGAATAAAAGCCAAAGTCCTTCCTAAAACCTGTGGAGTTGTACATGTTCTGCCCTCCCCTGATCATTCTGATCTCATCTGCAACTATCTAACCACTGTGGCCTTCCTCACTATTCCTCAAACACACCAGACATCCCCCCGTCTCAAGGCAGTTGAGCTTGTTTCCTCCGCTAGGAATGCTCTTCCTACAAATATCCTCATGGCTAGCTCCCTTACCTTGCTCCTGGCCTTTACTTAGTCATCTTCATAAAGCTATCTCACCACCATCGCTAAAATTTCAAACCCTCATCCTCACGCCTCACCCCATCCAAACACATTCCACAGTCCTCTTCTCTGTATTATTTTTCTTTTTAGCACCTACCACTACCTAACATAGTGTATCTTTTTGTTATTTACTATACTTATTGTCTGCCTCCTGTACCATGTAATCTCCATTAGGGCATAGCTGTTTATTCACTACTAAATCCCCAGCACTTAGGACAGTATCTGGCAAATAGTAAAGGCTTAATAAATATTTGAATGAGTAAGTGAATGAATAGGTTTGGAATGAACAAGAAAACAGAAGAGATTAAATAAGAATAGCTAACTAGGCTGAGCGCAGTGGCTCACAACTATAATCTTAGCACTTGGGTAGGCCTAAGCAGGAGGATCCCTTGAGCCCAGGAGTTCCAGATCAGCCTGGGCAACATAGTGGGACCCCGACTCTACAAAAAATTTTAAAAATTAGCCAGGCATGGTGGGATGCACCTTGTCCCAGCTACTCGGGAAGTTGAAACGGGAGGGTCACTTGAGCCTAGGAGACTGAGGCTGCAGTGAGCTGCACTCCAGCCTGGGTGAAAGTAAGACCTTGTCACAAAAAACGAAACAAAGCAAAACTGCAGGTAAAGATCTTCGGCTCAAGCTACAAGGAAAACCTTGGCACGTCAGTGATGCCTCTGGCTATATCAGCATGTGGTTGAAACAGGTCAGTTACTTCTGGAATCTTCACAGAGGAAAAGAAAGAAAGAAACAGGTTAGCAACTATTACTTGAGACTGAATTAATGCTCTCTGTAAGGACTGAGTGTTCCTTCCAAGTGCACCACCCATTCTGAATCAATCAAGAAGAAATCTGGGGAAAATAAAACCACAAATGAAAAACATAATTTTCTTTTTTTTTTTTTCCTTTTCTTGAGATGCAGTCTTGCTGCGTTGCTCAGGCTGGAGTGCAGTGGCGCCATCTCAGCTCACTGCAGCCTCCACCTCCCAGGTTCAAGCTATTCTCCTACCTCAGCCTCCCAAGTAGCTGGGATTACAGGCATCACCATGCCTGGCTAATTTTCATATATTTAGTAGAGATGAGGTTTTGTCATGTTGCCCAGGCTGGTCTCAAACTCCTGACCTCAGGTGATCCGCCCACCTCTGCCTCCCAAAGTTCTGGGATTATAGGCATAAGCCACTGTGCCCAGCTGAAAAAACATGATTTTCTACCCATTATGAACCATGCTTTAGCATAAAACTTATTACGAAGCAAGTACTAGAAGTCATAGCTAAGGCTAGAATTTTGAAGTAATGCTATGCCGACAAGAGAAATCAAGGGATCTGTCAAATCTGCTACTATCAATTGTATGATTAGGATCTCTCTGAACCTGTTACTTGTATCTCTGTTAAAATAAAAATCACTACTATCAAAGTCACCCTTGACTAGTGTTTTGAAGATGAAATAATGGGAAAGCACTTTTAAAAGCATAAAATGCCACACACCATACAAATGCAAAAAGTTACTAAATTTTGAGTTGTTAAATTATTGTTCACTAGTAAGATTGATTAAAAATGATGTTTTTGCCAGGTGTGGTGGCTCACGCCTGTAATCCCAGCACTTTGGGAGGCCGAGGTGGGCGAATCACAAGGTCAGGAGTTTGAAACCAGCCTGACCAACATGGGGAAACCCTGTCGCTACAAAAAATACAAAAAAAATTAGCCAGGCGTGGCGGTGTGCGACTGTAATTCCAGCTACTCAGGTGGGTGAGGCAGGAGAATAGCTTGAACCCAGGAGGCGGAGGTTGCAGTCAACCAATATTGCGCCACTGCACGCCCGCCTGGGCACACAAGACTCTGTCTCAAAATAATAATAATAATGTTCTTCAGGGGAAACTTTTAAATTTTAAAAGTTTTTAGAATTAAAAATCAGGATGCAGACTTAGGCCCCGAATTCAATGAAAAAATATTTCACTAGTATATTTGCTTCAGAGAAATAGAAATGAACTTTTACAAAATCATTAATCTATTGCTCAAAATAAATTGATCACACACACAAAAAAAAGGAAAAAAAATCAAAGCTTCAAACCAATCTTTAGTGGCTGCATATTACTAGTTGCCTGGTGTTGGGGAGAGAATGACTGCAATGGGAAAGGAAGCTTTTTAGAGTGATGGAAATGCTCTCTGTCTTCACATGGAACAATACTTCAATACTCATCAAAATGTACATTTTAGATGGGCATAATTTATGTGTGTACATTATACCTCAATAAATTTAGTTTAAATTTTTTTTAAAAGTCTATCCTGTTTCCCTAATTAAAAAAAAATTAGTTGCACCATGGTCTGAAAGATAATTTTTAAAATGAGATCTAATGCAACAGGCTTGAAGATTAAATAAAACAGGCTTGAAGAGTTAAGAAGAGGGTGACAAAACAATGAGTCAATGACAAAAAAAGGGGGGGTCACTTTATGACCTTCTGGCCTCAAGGTCAACTCAGATTACGGGGGAAAAAAAAAACCAATGGAGGCATAATCAAGGTTAGGGGGAGGGGTATGGAGAGAAATCTCAGCTTCTAGTCAAGACGACAAAAACCAAAAGCGGTATTACTTCAGAAGGCACATTGGAAAAAGCACAGATGTGGGTGCACTTCAGACCCAGGTTCAACGGATCTAGGCCGTTAAGTGTATGACCTTGAGAGTCCTCAACCTGAGCCTCAGTTTCCCTTTCTGTAAAATGGACATAACGATGGCTTAGAGTTTAGCCGAGCACACAGCAAGTGCTCGACACATAATACGTGATCTTATGTAAGGCACCAGAACTCGGAGCTGACTGGAAATGTATGCAGACTAAAGCCCTCCCCCCAATCCCACCCCAGTTTCCCTCTGAGGGTCGTGGTCCCTTTCCTACGCCTTATCGACACCAGTCAGGCCTCCCTTCCTTCCCAAATACCCTCCACACAGCCTTTTCACCCCTCGCCCTGGCAGCTCCAGAGACCTCCCACCTCCCGGGCCCCACCTCATTGAGGAAGCGGGTGACATCGTAGACTCGCCCATGGATTACAAGCCACAGTTCCTTCAAGGAGTTGCGCTTCGCCACCTCCTCCAACCGGTAATAGGTGGCTGAGGTGTCGACCTCCTGCCCTTCCCATCGTTGCCGCTAGCTTCCGCAGTCGCCATTGAACCGGACATACCGCCTCTCCACAGCTAACTGGGATTCCGCGACTACCTTCCTTGAGAGCCCGCGCTCAGCCTTCCTCGGCTTCCGTAACTAGGGCCCATAAGGCCTTGGGAGGGTTCCTAGCAACAGCCAATCACACTTCCGAATAGTTCCTGGTTCGTTTTTTTTTTTTTCACCAATGAAACGAGGGGCTCAGTTCGACATCCCGCCCACTCCTCGCCCTATCCTCCAGGTGGAAGTGTGGTTCGAGGTCCAACTAACCAATCAGGGTCGTTCAACCTCCAACCTCACCAATCAGATGCCGTGATTTTTGGACTGGCGCCGAAAAGAGGCGTGCTGACAGGTGTCACCTCAGGAGAGGATCTCCTTCGCTCAGCCTGTGGGCCTGCAGGGTCTCCGGTGCTCCGCTTTACTTCCCATCGCTGTAACTTTCTCCTGAGTCTCAGGAAGCTCATTTCCCCCACACTGCCGGCGCAGCGTGTATCCCAACCCTGATTTTACATCTTTGCTGCCTCCAGTCTGTGATCTGGCCAATCCCGTCTCTCTAAGGCTCAGTTTCCCCATCAGTAAAATGGACTTGATAAGCTCTCTCTTACAAAGGAGTTTGTCTTTTTTTCTTTTTTTTTTTTCCTGAGACAAGTTCTCTCTCTGTACCCCAGGCTGGAGTGCAGTGGTGTGATCTCGGCTCACTGCAACCTCCGCCTCCCAGGTTCAAGCGATTCTCCTGCCTCAGCCTCCCGAGTAGCTGGGATTACAGGCATGTGCCACCACACCCCGCTAATTTTTGTATTTTTAGTAGAGATGGGGTTTCACCGTGTTGGCCAGACTGGTCTCGAACTCCTGATCTCAGGTGATCCGCCCACCTCGGCCTCCCAAAGCGCTGGGATTACAGGCGTGAGCCACCGTTCCCGGCCGTGAGCCACCGTGCCCGGCCGGGTTTGCCCATTTAAATGAGAGTGCCCGTAAAGTGCTTGGCGCATAGTAATCGCTAAACATTGTAGCCGATCACAAAGGCAATTGCTTTCCCGAGTTGAGACAGCAATTGAGAGTACAGTATGGAGTACCCCATGTTTCTACCACCATTAAGAATTTGATTTTCAAACGAATTCGGTGATGATCAGGATCAATCTGCACTATTTTAGTCTTTACGTGATCTAAAATAGAACTGAACTCAACTGCCCCCCGCTAGAGGTCCCGGCACTTTGGGATTCCAAAGTTTGGTTAATGCGCAGTGTTGTGCATCACTTTTTAACTGCCATTGTAACTGACAGATTGCTCTTCCTATAATGTCATTTTCATCCTGTCACTCTCGAAGTCTACCATTCAGGACTTTCCACAATCCATTCGCAACCTCTTTCACTAACATGTAATATTTTCCACCATTCCCTTTATAAGCCTGTTGCACCAGCCCCAACTTCGAAACCTGCTGGTGTAAAACCACACCAGTGGTCATCTCAGGTCCACCAAGTTAAGATATTCTCTTCCTTCCAATGTCCACTGGCCTTTCAAGTTCCTCTTCAGTTTCTCCCTTTTCACAAACTCTTCTCCTACCGCTCTGAGCTCCAGTAGTTCCATGCCTTTGTAGTACCTAACAAAGTGTATTACTATTTTGGGAAACTGCTAACTCCATAAATTTTAACTTTAGGCAGGGCGCGGTGGCTCACATCTATAATCCCAGTACTTTGGGAGGCCAAGATGGACGGATCACAAGGTCAGGAGATCCAGACCATCCTGGCCATGGTGAAACCCCATCTCTACCAAAATACAAAAAAAAAAAAAAAATTAGACGGGCATGGTGGCTACTCAGAAGACTCAGATCTCAGCTACTCAGGAGACTGAGGTAGGGGGAATCACTCGAACCTAAAAAGACAGAGGTTGCAGTGAGCTGAGATCACACCCCTGCACTCCAACCTGGCAACAGAGCAAGACTCTGTCTTGAAAAATAAAAATTAACTTTACATATTTTACTTCCCTAGTTAGACAGACACTATGAGAACAATCTCACAAGATTCTTAGGATCCTCCACAAACTCTAGATTCAAATATTTACATTTATTCCAGACATTTACTGTTTACTGTTACAAGTCTTAATGATAGGCCATAAGAAACAAAATCTCTGAAAGAAATAAAAACATTTACAGGCCGAACGCAGCGGCTCAAGCCTGTAATCCTAGCACTTTGGGAAGCTGAGGTGGGCAGATTACTTGAATCCAGGAGTCAAGACCAGGCTGGGCAACATAGTGAGACTCTTGTCTCTACAAAAAATAGAAAAATTAGCTGGGCATGGTGGCACACACCTATAATCCTGGTTATTTGAGAGGCTGAGATCTGAGGATGCCTTGAGCTTGGGAATTTGAGGCTGCAGTGAGCTATGATCACACCACTGTACTTCCAGCCTGGGTAACAGAGCAAAACCATGTCTCAAAAAATAATAAATGAATTAAAATAAAAAATTTTACAAATTCTAGCACTTAAGTGACATTTTATTTGAATTTTTTTTTTTAGAATTTCAAACAGGTAAGTTGCAAGAATAATAAAATGAATGACTGTATACTTTTAATTTAGGTTTACCAATTGTTAATATTTTTCAATATTTGATTTCTTCCATATATATTTTGATCTTTTTTTGATCGTTGTTGTTAATAGTGCTGAACTATTTCAGATATCACCACCCTTTACAGCCAAATAATTCTACATGTATCTTCTAAAAATAAGAATATACTGTTACATAACTGCAGTATGATTTTCAAATTCAGAGAATTTAACATTCACACGAAAGTATTATCTCACATACTCTCCATATTATTTTCCATTATTGTATTCATGTTCCTTGTGGAATTTTAGTGTGTCTGTACGATCCAGGATCTGATTCAGGATCATTTATTGCACTTATCTGTGTCTCTTGAGTCTCCTTTAATCTGGAACATTTTGTTAACCTTGCTTTTTCTTCATGACATTGACATTTTTAAATAGTATAGCCTCAAACTGAATTTTTTTTTTTTTTTGAGACAGAGTTTTGCTCTTATAGCCCAGGCTGGAGTACAATGGTGAGATCTCGACTTACCACAACCTCCGCCTCCTACATTCAAGCAATTCTCTCGCCTCAGCCGCCGGAGTAGCTTGGATTACATGCATGCACCACCACACCTGGCTATTTTTTGGTATTTTTGGTAGAGATGGGGTTTCTCCATGCTGGTCAGGCTGGTCTAGAAATCCTGACCTCAGGTGACCCACCCACCTTGGCCTCCCAAAGTGGGATTACAGGAGTGAGCCACTGTGCCCGGCCTCAAATCGAATTTTATACTGAAAAATTATTGTGGCCTACATGTTTTGGTTATAAATTCATATTCACAATTTATAGCACATGTTAGCCAGAAAGTCTGGCTTGGAATACTTGTCCCTGCCACTTGCAAACTTGGTGACCTTGGGCAGGTTTCTCAGCCTCTTTTTTTCCATGGGGACACCCACTTGTTCCAGCACCATTTGATAAAAACACAATTCCCCCTTGAATTGTTTTCCTGTCTTTGTCGAAAATTGATTGATCATATTAAGTATAGTTCTCTTTCAGCTGAACTTTCTATTCTGTTCCAATGACTTATTTGTTTATCCTTATGCCAATTCCACAGTCTTTTTTTTTAAAGAAAAAAGAAGAGAAAAGAAAAGAGAGAAAGAGAAAGAAAAAAGAGAATGAAAGAAAGGGAAAAAGAAGAAAAGAGGAAGAGAGAATGGGAATCTTGCTCTATTGCCCAGGCTAGAATGCAGTCTAAAAATGGATATTGAAAAGCTCTTTTATACTAATAATTGTGTTATACAATGGAGACAGGAGAGGAATAAGGGAGGAAAATAACAATCAAACAGCCAACCAATATTTCATTTAAACCTATGAAATGCTATGCAATTGCTGGGGGGTGATTTACTTCCAACTATGTGGTCATTTTTAGAATATATGTGATGTGTTACTGAAGAAAATGTATGTTTTGTGGATTTGGAGTAGAGAGTTCTGTAAATGTTCATTAAGTTTACTTGTTCGAGGTCTAAGTTCAAGTCCCCGGGTATCCTTGTTAACCTTCTGTCTCATTGATCTGTCCAATATTGACAATGTAGTGTTAAAGTCTCCCACTATTATTATGTGGGAGTCCAAGTCTCTTTGTAAGTCACCAAGAAGTTGTCCTATGTATCTAGGTGCTCCTATATTGGGTGCACATAGACTTAGGATCATTAGCTCTTCCTATTACATTGATCCCTCTACCATTATACAATGTCCTTATCTCTTTTGGTTTCTATTACTTTAAAGTCTATTTTATCAGAGACGAGAATTGCAATTCCTGCTTTTTTTTTTGCTCTCCATTTGGTTGGCAAATCTTCCTCCATCCCTTTGTTTTGAGTCTCTGTATATCCTTGCATGTGAGATGGGTCTGGATGCAGCTTACCAATGGGTTTTTTGGAATGGCTGATACTGGTTGTTCCTTTTTGTATATAGTCCTTCTTTCAGAAGCTCTTGTAAAGCAGGCCTGGTGGTAATGAGATCTCTGAGTACTTGCTTGTTCATAAAAAATTTTATTTTTCCTTCACTTATGAAACTTAGTTTGGCTGGATATGAAATTCTGGGTTGAAAGTTCTTTTCTTTAAGGATGTTGAATATCGGCCCCCACTCTCTTCTGGCTTGTAGGGTTTCTGCTGAGAGATCTGCTGTGAGTCTGATAGGCTTCCCCTTATGGGTAACCTGAGTTTTCTCTCTGGCTGCCCTTAGTATTTTCTTCTTCATTTCAACCCTGGTGAATCTAATGATTATGTGCCTTGGGGTTGCTCTTTTGAGGAATATCTTTGTGGTGTTCTCTGTATTACCTGGAGTTGAGTATTGTCCTGCCTTGCTAGGTTGGGAAAGTGTTCCTGGATAATATCCTGAAGAATATTTTCCAGCTTGGATTCATTCTCTTCCTCACATTCAGGTACACCTATCAAACGTAGATTAGGTCTTTTCACGTAGTCCCATATTTCTTGGAGACTTTGCTCATTCCTTTTTACCCTTTTTTCTCTAATCTTGTCTTCTTGTTTTAGTTCGTTAAGTTGGTCTTCGACCTCTGAAATCCTTTCTTCTGCTTGATCAATTCAACTGTTAAAACTTGTGCATACTTCGCGAAGTTCTCGTATTGTGTTTTTCAGCACCATTAATTCACTTATATTCCTCTCTAAATTGTCCATTCTCGTTAAGATTTCGTCAAACCTTTTTTCAAGGTTCTTAGTTTCCTTGCATTGGGCTAGAACATGTTCTTTTGGCTCGCAGAAGTTTCTCATTATCCACCTTCTGAAGCTTGATTCTGTTGATTCCTCACATTCATTCTCGATCAAGTCTTGTTCAGTTGGTGATGAGGAACTGTAATCTTCTGTAGGAGGAAAGGCATTCTGATTTCGGGTGTTTTCAGCCTTTTTGTGCTGGTTTTTTCCCATCTTTGTGGATTTATCCACCTGTCATCTGTGTAATTGCTGACTTTCAGATTAGGTCTCTGAGTGGACATCCAGCTTGGTGGTGGTAAAGTTTTTTCTGTTTCTTAGTTTTCCTTCGGTGGGGGACGCCTCTCCCCCACAGAGCTGGACCTTCCCAGGTTCAGCTGCACTTGCTGTGACACTCTCAATCCTCAGCAGTTCCAATTGCTGTTTTTTTTGTAGCGGGGGGCAGGGACCAGCCTTCCCCTGCGGTGACCCACTACCCCGGCTGAAACAGTGGCGTTAAGATTCGTGGCGCTTTTCTGCCCAGGAATCTCCCGGTGTGGTTCCCCGCTTCAGTCCGCTTTTCAATCAGCTGAATGGGAGACTCTGTCTTCCCGGAGCTCCAACGCCAACTAAAACGGCACTCAGTCCCATATACTCTGGACTGAGAACTGCCGCGCCGGGGGCGCCTGCAAAACGGCCACGCGGGCCAAAGAGTTGCGCTGGCGACCCGTGGGGCTCCTCCGCCAGGAATCTCTTGGTCCGTGGGCAGTAAAAACTCGTCTGAAAATGTGGTGTCCACTCACTCTCTGCGCTTTTAGTGGGAGCTACAATCCTGAGCTGCTGCTAATCGGCCATCTTGGATCTCTCTCCCACAGTCTTAATTATTGTAACTTTGTAGTAAGGCATTAAATCAGGTAATATAAGTCTTATAGCTTTGTTCATAACTTTTTTTTTTGAAATGAAGTCTTGCTCTGTCACCCAGGCTGGAGTTCAGTGGCACCATCTCAGCTCACTGCAACCTTGCCTCCTGGGTTCAAGCAATTCTCCTGCCTCAGCCTCCCAAGTAGCTGGGTCTATAGCCGCCCACCACCAAGCACAGCTAATTTTTTGTATTTTTAGTAGAGACGGGGTTTCACCGTGTTAGCCAGGATGATCTCGATCTCCTGACCTTGTGATCTGCCTGCCTCGGCCTACCAAAGTGCTGGGATTACAGGGGTGAGCCACCACAGCCGGCCTCTTAAGTTTTGAAAATTATTTTTGCTATTCTAGATCCTTTGATTTTCCACATACTTTTTTTCTTCCCCACTCTCGTCACCCAGACTGGAGTGCAATGGCATAATCTCAGCTCACTGCAACCTATGCCTCCCAGATTCAAGAGATCCTCCTGTCTCAGGCTCCCGAGTACCTAGGATTACAGGCCCCCACCACAACACTCAGCTAATTTTCGTATTTTTAGTAGAGATGGGGTTTCACCATGTTGGCCAGGCTGGTCTTGAACTCCTGACCTCAGGTTATCCACCCACCTCAGCTTCCCAAAGTGTTGGGATTACAGGCATGAGCCACCGTGCCCAGCCCCACATACATTCTAAAATTAGCTTGTTGACCAAGTGACCAAATTAAAACATCTCCATAATAAATCATGTTGACAGCATGTACCCCCTGGTGTGATGTCATGAAAAGGACTTGTTGTCACTGTGGCATTCTTCCACAAAACTCATAATCATAGTCCAAGCATGGGAAAAACATCAGGTAAACCCAAACTGAGGGACATTCTACATAATGCCTGACCAGTACTCCTCCAAACTGTCACGCTCATTAAAAAAAAAAAAAGGAAAGTGAGAAATTGTCATAGACTCAAGTAAACGAAGAAGACATGCCAATTCAATGCAGTGTAGTATCTTGGACTGGATCCTAGAACAGAAAAAGGGCACTAGGGAAAAACTAGTGAAATCCAAATAAAATAGTAAGGTACCAGTGTTGATTTCTTACTTTTGACAAATGTATTATGATAATGTAAAATGTTAACATTATGGGAAATTGAGAGAGTATACAGAAACTCACTGTACGATTTTTGCAACTTTTCTGTAAATCTAAAATTATAAAAATAAAGGTTATTTATTTTATAAATAACTGGGCATAGTGGCTCATGTCTGTAATCTCAGTACTCTGGAGGCTGAGGCAGAAGGATTGCTTGAGATCAGGAGTTCAAGACCAACCTGGTTAACATAGCAAGACCTCATCTCTAAAAAAAAAATGCAAAAAATTAGCTGGGCATGGTGGCGGGCACCTATAGTCCCAGCTCCTTGGGAGGCTGAGGCAGGATTGCTTGAACCCAGGAGTTGGAGGCTACAGTGAGCTATGATTGTGCCACTGCACTCCAGCCTGGGTGGCAAAGTGAGACCTTGTTTCTAAAAAAAAAAAAAAAAAAAAATCAGCTCTTAATTTTTACAAAAGGGCTTGTAGATGAATTTACAGAGAACAGACATCTTAAAAACCTTAGTTTTCATAAACCATTTACTTCAGTTTTTTTTAATTTGTAGTTTTCAATGTAGACATCTTTAGTATATTTTGTTAAATGTATTTCTAAATACTTTGGGATTTTCTTATGTTTTTTTGTTTGAGAGAGAGTCTTGCACTGTCACCCAGGCTGTAGTGCAGTGTCGTGATCTCGGCTCACTGCAATCTCCACCTCCTGGGTTCAAGCAATTCTCCTGCCTCAGCCTCCGGAGTAGTTGGGACTGCAGGCGTGCGCCACCATGCCCAGCTAATTTTTTCGTATTTTTAGTAGAGACAGGGTTTCACCATGTTGCCCAGGATGGTCTCGATCTCCTGATCTCGTGATCCAACCGCCTCGGCCTCCCAAAGTGCTGGAATTACAGATGTAAACCACCGCGACTGACCAAATACTTCGATTTTGAATGCCCCTAGAAATGAATTTTCCAATTGTTTGCTGCCAGTCTAGATAAACATAATTGATTTTATACATTGACTTAGTATGTTATACCTTGCCAAATTCACTTATAGTTCCAGTAATTATTTTGTGGATTTCTTAGATTTATCTATGTAACAATTATGTCATCTGCTAATGGAGACAGCTTTGCTTCCATTTTCTTTTCCAATCTGTATGCCTTTTTTCCTTGCCTTATTGCACTGGCTAGGACTTTCAGTACAACGTTGAACAGAAATGGTGAAGTGAGCATCCCTGTCTTGTTCCTAATCTTAGGAGGAAAGCATTCAGTCTTTCACAATTAAATATAATTTTCAGTAGATGCCTTTTATCAGCTTGAGGATCTTAAGGATATAATTTCCTGAGTTTGTTTTATTTTTATTTTGCTTTTATTAAGAAAAGGTGTTGAATCCTGTTGAATATTTTCTTTTCCTTCTTTTTTTTTGAGACAGGGTTTTGCTCTGTGGCCCAGGCTGGAGTGTAGTGGCACCATCAAGGTTCATTTCGGTCTTGACCTCCTGGGCTCATAAGCAATCCTTCCACCTCAGCCTCCCGAGTAGCTAAGACCACAGGCTCACACCACCACAGCCAGCTAAGTTTTGTATTTTTTGTAGAGACAGGGTTTTGCCATGTTGACCAGGCTGGTCTCAAACTCCTGAGCTCATGTGATCCACCCACCTCAGCCTTCCAAAGTGCTGGGATTACAGGCATGAGCCACTGTTCCTGGCCTGTTGAATATGTTTTCTACATCTATCGGAATGATCATATTATTTTTCTCCTTTATTCTGTTAATATGGTGAATTACACCGAATGGTTTTCAAAAACTTAACCATCTTTGCATTCCTAAGATAAATCGAGCCTGGTTATGATGTTAATCTTTTTTATTGAATTCAATTTTCTAATATTTTAAAAAGATCTTTGCATTTATATTCAGGAAGAATACTGGTCTGTGATTTTCTCTTCTTGAAGGTCTTTGATAGTTTTTTTCAAGCTCTTTGACAAATATTTACTGGGTAGCTACAGTAAAGTATTGTGTCGCCATGAGAAACAAACTTTTTAGCACACTACCTGTCACAGAGAGTCCCCTGTAAATGCTGACTCTTTAGGGGGTTATTATTTCTAGACGCTGAAAACTGAAACCCAGTTCTTAAGGAAAATTACAAGGAAGATAGCACTTACCATATAAAACAATTTTAACATGAACATTTTACTACTGCTGTTTTTACAAGTTAGAAAATCCTCTCCCCCAGTCTGGATGATAATGAGTGTGTATTCTGTAGTTTATCTCAGATAACAGTATTTTAGCGTGCCAGACACTGCTTCAGGGGAGTTGTTATTTACCTTGCAAGCTCATTCTACTGCTTTTGTATAAACAGGAAATGGTCAAGGCAAACACTGTGCATGCTCCTTGAGAACAGAGCAAGAAGCAAGGATGCTGTCCCAGTTTTTGCAGCCATCAGGCGTGCCCTGTGTTCTCATACCCTTTTGAGGGGGCAGCGGGGAGGAGTGTTCCCTTTTCCTCTTCCAGGAATGAAATACAATGAGGTAGCTCTCCAATCCGTTCTTGCCCTTCTCAAGATATTATGTTCCCTGGCAACCTACTCTCTGCCCCTGCCAGAGGGAAGACAAACTTCTAAAGTCGTCACAGTTCAGCACTCTTTCCCTTCCTAGAGCCAGGCCTGAGTCATCTAGTGTTTGGGAGGCTTCAGAAAGTCGGTGCAAAGTTAGGAACCTATATCCTCCAGGGAATAGCCTCAGGGGGTGTCTGGTTGTCAGCATTCTGGAGTAGATCCCACCCCCAGGTCAGCCAGATCTTCCTGGCCCGTTGGTGGCCTCTCTGGGTTTCACCCAAGACCATCCAGTCGGTCTTATGCCAGTGAGGCCCAACTCCCACCAGCCCAGCCCAGCTTCTCCAAGTGAAAGAAACTATAGGCTGATGCAAACAGCCATTGGCAAGGATGCTTTCCACCCTGGGTTGGTTTCCCCAGCTTCAGGACACTCACTGTTCCTCCTTCCAGTGTTTGTTAGTTTATTTTTAACAGGTAATAAATACAGTTCACTTTTATTTATCCTGTCCACAGCTCTTCCCTTTTTATACAAAGCATAGCTTATAACAGATAAACTGTTTTGCTGTATTTGTTGCTTTATTCGCTTAACAATTTTTCTTCAAGGTCATTCCACATTTTTGTTTGTTTATTTATTTATTTATTGAGACAGAGTTTCACCCTGTCACCCAGGTTGGAGTGCAGTGGCACGATCTTGGCTCACTGCAACCTCCACCTCCTACGTTCAAGTGATTCTCCTGCCTCAGCCTCCTAAGTAGCAGGAATTACAAGCACATGCCACCATGTCCGGCTAATTTTTTAAATTTTAGTAGAGAGGGGGTTTCACCATGTTGGCCAGGCTGGTCTCGAACTCCTTGCCTCAAGTGATCTGCCTACCTTGGCCTCCCAAAGTGCTGAGATTACAGATTCAATATCATTTTTTCCTTTTATTATTTTAATTATTTTTTATTTTTTTACTTTTGAGACAGAGTCTCTGTTGCCAAGGCTGGAGTGCAATGGCGCAATCTCAGCTCACTGCAACCTCGGCCTCCCAGGTTCAAGCCATTCTCCTGCCTCAGCCTCCCAAGTAGCTGGGATTACAGGCACACTCCACCATGTCCACCTAATTTTTGTATTTTTAGTAGAGATGGCATTTCACCATGTTGGCCAGGCTGGTCTCAAACTCCTGACTTCAGCTAACCTGCCCGCCTTGGCCTCCCAAAGTTCGGAAATTACAGGCGTGAGCCATCATACCCGGCCTCAATATCATTTTAAAGAGAAGTTCCAGGGCCAGGCATGGTGGCTCACACCTGTAATCCTAGCACTTTGGGAGGCCAAGGCCAGCAGATCACCAGAGGTCGGGAGTTTGAGACCAGCCTGACCAGCATGGAGAAACCTTGTCTCTACTAAAAATACAAAATTAGCCAGGTATGGTGGCACATGCCTGTCATCCCAGCTACTCAGGAGGCTGAGGCAGGAGAAGTGCTTGAACCCAAGAGGCGGAATTGCTTGAACTGCGGCAAGCCGAGATTGTGCCATTGCACTCCAGCCTGAGCCACAAAAGTGAAACTCCATCTCAAAAAAATAAAAATAAAAAAATAAAGAGAAGTTCCTCCTTCTCTTCTACAACCACATGGTGTTCCATTTAGAGTTGTACCATAGCTTATTTGATCAGTATTCTCTTAGTATACCTTTGCATTGGTTCCAGCCTTTTGTCGTTACCTTCAATACTTCAGTGAATAACTACGTACATTTGCCCTTTGGCTCCTGTGCAATTCTATCTATAGGATATATTACCATAAGTGGGAATAGCTGAATCAAAGAGTATACGCTTTTATACTTGTAACAGATACTTCAACTTGCCCTTCCTATGGAATGTATCGATTTATACACCCACCCACAATGCATAAGAATCCCTGCTTTCATAAAGGCTTATCAACAATGTATGTGATCCATAGACCAGTGAAACAAAAGAGAAAGCCCTAAAATACACAACCAAGAATAGAAGATATGCCAGGCAGAGTGGCTCATGCCTGTAATCCCAACTCTTTGGGCAACCACTTAGCTGGAAGGATCGCTTGAGCATAGGAGTTCAAGACAAACCTGAGCAACATAGCAAGACCTCACTCTTAAAAAATAAAAATAGGTCGGGCATGGTGGCTCACGCCTGTAGTCCCAGCTACTTGGGAGGCTGAGGCCCAGGAGAATCACTTGAACCTGGGAGGTGGAGATTGCAGTGAGCCAAGACTACACTCCAGCCTGGGCGCCAAGAGTGAAACTCTGTCTTAAAAAAAAAAAAGATATCATTTTTTTGCACTACTGCATTTTTTATTAACCATCATCCACATTTATGCAAGGAGAAATCTTCTCAGGGGTGTTGCTGGAGGAATGAAAGTGGCTATGGATTATGTAATAAGTTATTGGAGTGGTAGAGGAAACAGTTTTTAAATGTTTAATTTTTTGAATACATAATACATTCACATAGTACAAAATTTTACTTTTTTTTCTTTTTTTTCTTTTTTTTTTTTTTTTTAAGATGGGGTTTCACCATGTTGGTCAGGCTGGTCTTGAACTCCCAACCTCAGGTGATCCGCCCGCCTTGGCCTCCCAAAGTGCTTGGATTACAGGCGTGAGCCACCACGCCTGGCCCACATGGTACAAAATTTTTAAAAAATCAAAAGACATACAATAAAGTGTCTCTTACCCACCTTTTCTGCCCTGTTTCCATCTCCTTTCACTCATCCCTCCCAAGTAATCACTTCTATTATTTATTTCTGTATCCTTCTGAGTTGCTTTCTGTAAATGCAAGTAAACGTAAATGTGCTTATTATTATTATTATTAATTATTTTTGAGACAGTTTCCTTCTTGTCACCCAGGCTGGAGTGCAATGGCTCGATCTTGGGTCACTGCAATCTCTGCCCCCTGGGTCCAACGGATTCTCCTGCCTCAGCCTCCCGAGTAGCTGGGATTACAGGAGCATGCCACCATGCCCAGCTAATTTTTGTATGTGTACTAGAAATGGGGTTTTGCCATGTTGTCCAGGTTAGTCTTGAACTCCTGACCTCAGGTGATCCACTCACCTCAGCCTCCCAAAGTGTTGGGATTACAGGTGTGAGCCACCTCGCCGGGCTGTAAATGTGCTTATTTTATCCCCTTTTAATATAAAAGGTAGCAAACAACACACAGTTGTATATCTTCTGTATTTTACTTAATAACATATCCTAGACATTTTTAGATATGCATACGTAGAGGAATCCCTCATTCATTTTTGCAACTGCATAGCTTTCTACAGTTTAGTATTCACAATTTGGTATGAATGTACCATAATTTAACTCAACTCTGACTGATGGAGATTTAGGTTGTTTCCAGTCTTTTGCATTTACAAACAATACTGTAATTAATAATCTTGAACTTACATCATTAGTCACATGTACAAGAAGAAATAGGACTTCTCGGTGTTTTTTTGGTAGTGTTAGCAATGGCACCAATTTATATTCTCACTGGTAATGCGTTTAAGTGCCAGTTTACCCAGCCCAATACATACAGTGGGTTATCAAAGCTTTCAAGTCATTCTAATCTTACATTTTAAAAGCTGGTATTGCAATGTAGTTTTAATTTCCATTTATCTTCTCTTGTTTTTTTTTTTTCTTCCTCACTGTCGCTCAGGCTGGAGTGCAGTGGCATGATCTTGGCTCACTCCAACCTCTGTATCCCAGGTTCAAGCGATTCTCCTGCCTCAGTTTCCCAAGTACCTGGGATTACAGGCACCTGCCACCACGCCCGGCTAAATTTTGTATTTTTAGCAGAGACGGGGTTTCACCATGTTGCCCAGGCTGGTCTGCAACTCCTGACCTCAAGTGTTCCACCCGCCTCGCCCTCCTAAAGTGCTGAGGTTACAGAGGTGAGTCACCGCGCCCGGCCTCCATTTCTCTTCTTATGCGTGAGGTTAAACGTCTGTTTCTTTTTTGGTGTTGTTAGAGACAAAGTCTCGCTCGGTCACCCAGGCTGCAGTGCAGTGATACGAATGGCTTACTGCAATCTCGAACACCTGGGCTCAAGAGATCCTCCTCCCTTGGCTTCCTGAGTAGCTGGGACTACATTACTGTGTCACCATGCCTGGCTAATTTTTTAAATTTCTGTAGAGAGGGGATCTTGCTATGTTGCTTAGGCTGGTCTCAAACTCTTGATCCTCCCACCTCAGCCTCCCAAAGTGCTGGGATTATTAAGTGTGAGCCACCATGCTTGGCCTGATCATCTATTTTTATGGTTTAGAGTCAGAAAGGAATTTTTCAATCTTCTACCCACATCAAGTCTTGAAATTTATCCTAATTACCAAAAATTTCTTTTGAGTTAAAATGGCTTAATTTTTTTAATAGAGTTTTCTATTTTTAATATTTGGTTAAACAAAATACATCTTTTGTAAACAAACTGAGCACCAGGCCAACAAAAAAGGGGGGAATAAAAGCAAGAGAAACAAAAAGCCTAGGGGTGCCCCTTACTGGACATGAGAGTCAGGCCTGCTCCCTTCCTTAAAGGAAGAGGGCTTTTTGCCCTTGGGCATCAACATGGGTTCCTGTTCCTAAGCACCAGAAATGGATATGAACAGAAAATGCAGCCCTGAAATGCCTAAGCATCTTTGCACAACCCATTAGCTCAGCAACTCCAAGTGCATGGGGACTCTGATGTGCCCTTTTCACAGGCGCAAGCATATTTGGGTTTTTTGGGTTTTTTTTTAGATGGAGTCTTGCTCTGTCACCCAGGCAGGAGTGCAGTGGCACAATCTCAGCTCACTAAGCCTCCATCTCCCCGGCTCAAGTGATTCTCCTGCCTCAGCCTCCCAAGTAGCTGGGGTTACAGGGGCATGCCATCACACTTGGCTAATTTTTGTATTTTTAGTAGAGACAGGGTTTCACCATGTTGGCCAGGCTGGTCTTGAACTCCTGACTTCAAGTGATCTGCCCGCCTCAGCTTCCCAAAGTGCTAGGATTATAGGTGTGACCCACCGCACCCACACCCGCACAGATTTGTGAAGAGCAATTTCTTCTGCTTCCCAATATATGGCTTACTACCACCGACAGTGCCAGTGGCCCCAAGGTCCTGCCTGTGCAATCAGCAAGGTTGACTATATCTTCCAGCTGGTGGTGGTTGGAATGTCGTTGTGCAGAGGCAAAGAGATCTCTGTGGTGCCAAACAGGTCTGGTATAGAAGACAGTACGGAAGGCCAGGCGCGGTGGCTCACACCTGTAATCCCAGCACTTTGGGAGGCCAAGGCGGGTGGATCACAAGGTCAGGAGATCAAGACCATCCTGGTTGACATGGTGAAACCCTGTCTCTAATAAAAATACAAGATATTAGCCGGGCATGGTGGCATGCGCCTATAGTCCCAGCTAGTTGGGAGGCTGAGGCAAAAGAATTGCTTGAAACTGTGAGGCAGAGGTTGCAGTGAACCGAGATCATGCCATTGCACTCCAGCCTGGGCAATGGAGCAAGACTCTATCTCAAAAAAAAAGAAAAGAAAAAGAAAGAAAGAAAGAAAAAATAGTGCAGAAGAGATGAGATTGTGGCTAGCTGCTGAGAGGGCGTAATGCAGTAGCTGCTTGATGGCCTGTTACTTGGCATAAAAAAGGCCTTATTGGATTGAAGATGTATGTAAGTGCAGAAAAGGTCCTGGTGTAAACATGCACTCCCCTCACAGTGGGGGAGGAAGCCTCAGCTTCACCCCATTAAGCCTGAATCCACATGCAAGTTCCAGGGTGGCTTTGCTGCTGGAAAGAAGTCTGGCTCTCAGACCTACCAAGACCATGGATCTGCGAGGGCCAGCAGGTCATCCCCACCTGTTCACCTGCCTTGAGGCAACCATAACCATGTTGGCGACCTGTGGATGGCATTCATATGACACTTATTTCCTCTCCTTCTTTTTTGTTTTCCAAAGTTACAGGGGAAAGTGGCCCACAACTATTTCAAGAAGTAGGGGCTGGTCAGTCCTCAGTTGATTTGTAAAGATGAAAAACCCATGTCCTATAACACTGCACATAGCCACCCAACTCCAGGGCTCTGTTTGTCACTACGGCAACTCGGCCTCCCTGCCTAGGATTTCTATCGATTTTAGCTTCTCTGAACTTCTGAGAAGCTTCTCTTCACAGTACTTTCCTTACCCAACTCTGTCCCAAACGAGTGGAATTTTTTTTTTTTTTGAGACAGGGTCTCCACTCTGTCGCCCAGGCTGGAGTGCAGTAGCACAATCATGGCTCATTATAGTCTCAGTCTCAGGGTTCATGCAATCCTCTCACCTCAGCCTTCCAAAATGCTGGAACCCAGACAAAACTGGGGGGAATTTGATGTCAAAGACAAATTTTTTTTTTCTGATTTTGCCAGAGTGGGCCAACTGGGAAAACTGCTCTTTGCTTGTCTTTTGCCCCAGAGCCTCCTAATCGATGTAGTGAAATGGTAGGGACAAAACTGGAATTAAGAAAACAAGCCGCCCCATGACTGCCCGTTTGGCATTAGCCACATCCTCTTAGGGACCAATCTGTCACAGGTGGATTCAACCACACAGCTTGCAATAATTAGAGAGCATTTTCATTATAAAACTCCAGGCCAGGTGCAGTGGCTCATGCCTGTAATCCCAGCACTTTGGAAGGCCGAGGTGGGCAGATCAACTGAGGTCAGGAGTTGAGACTAGCCTGACAAACATGGAGAAAGCCAAAGCAAGAAGATCGCCTGGGCTCAGGAGTTTGAGACCAGTCTGGGCAACACAGAGAGAATCCACCTCTACAAAAATTTTAAGAATTAGCTGAGTGTGGTGGCACATGCCAGTGGTCCCAGCTACTTGGGAGGCTGTGGCAGGAGGATTGCTTGAGCCTAGGAGGTTGAGGCTGCAGTGAGACATGTTCATGATATACACTCCAGCCTGGGCAACAGAGCGAGACCTTGTCTCAAAACAAAAAAACAACAACACACAAAAAAACCAAGGGTTTGCGATCACTGGCCTTAAGTGCACAGAGCGCCTACCTTCCTTTCCCAGGAGCAAAACACTGAGTGGTTTTTGTAACAGTCTACACATCTAACCTTTTGCACTGTCAGATCCAAAGGGGAAAAAGCTGGTGAGTTGTGATGAGTTGTTTGGGAAAGTGGCAAGGGCAGACTACTCACTGTAGAGGCCCCAGCATATCACAGAGTACTCAGGGACCAAGGCGAGGGGAATGTTGGGCAGAAATGTGTTACGCATCAGTCCCCCAACTCTGGTGAGCCGCCTCCTCTTCTGGTACCACTGCGACAGACATCGCAGTCCTTTCCTTGCAAATAATGTTGTAGAAATTTCCTGCTGGGTGTGGTGCCTCACTCTGTAATCCCAGCACTTTGGGAGGCTGAGGCAAGAGGATCACTTGAGGCCAGTAGTTCCAGACCAGCCTGGGCAACAGGATGAGACTGCCATCTCTACAAAAAAAATATTTAAAAATTAGCCAGGCATGGTGGCAGTTGCCTGTGGTCCCAGCTACTCAGGAGGCTGAGGCAGGAGGATTGCTTGAGATCGCTTGAATCCAGGAGGTTGAGACTGCAGTGAGCTGTGATCATGCCTCTGCACTCCAGCCTGAGCAACAGAACAAGACCCTGTCTCAAAAAAAAAAAAAAAAAAAAGGAAAAGAAAAGAGATGAACTTCTGGAGCTCACTCCCGCCTCCAATCCACCCAGGCATCTTGAGTTTGGAGTCGAGGTTGTAGTAGGCCCCACCCCCTCTGCAGCACAGATCTGGTGCAGCCTTTTGAGAGGCATCTTCAGTGCTCCTGTACCGCTGAAGTCCATACCCAGGGAGCCCATACCGCTAGTGAGCTCAATCAATGGCACCTGCAGCCCTGCGCAAACACTTCATAGCCTTTTGTTTGAAGTGCTGCCATAATGACGTTCACATGATTGCAATGCGGATGATTCAGATACGGCCTTGTCTCCATTCCAACGCACACAACTCGTGTTTTTCATTTTAGGTTCCAGGAAGGGCTAGAAACATCCCCCTCTTCCCTCCTGAGGAAGAAGGTAAGCTTTGCAGTATTTTCTGAGGTCCACCTTGTTCTCTGGCTCCATGTTTTATACTTTGTCAGTAGTAGAAAAGGTTGGAAATAAAAGGGAATGAAATCCACCTCCACTTTCTTCTCAATAGAAAAACAACTTTGGGATGAGTTTATTTTGCTATCACTGTCAACGTGCAGAGTTTTGGAAAGTCATAGAAAACATGACGCCTTGTTTGCTTTTTCTTACTCTCCCCTCCGACCCTCCTCCGAAAAAATACAATTTTGCCATATTTTCCTCTCGGAAAATGCAAACCAGGCCTCAAGGTAGGAGGTCCAAACAGAATTGGTCACGTCGCTCCTTTTCTTCCATTTCTTTCAAATTTCTGTGACACCAACTTAAGAGACAGGGCCTGGGTGGTCTCTTAAAATGCAATATTTGCAGCCAGGCTCGGTGGCTCACACCTGTAATCCCAACACTGTGGGAGGCCGAGGTGGGCGGATTATGAGGTCAGGAGTTTAAGACCAGCCTGGCCAACATGGTGAAACCCCGTCTCTACTAAAAACACACAAAAAATAAGCTGGGCGTGGTGGCACGCGCCTGTGGTCCCAGCTACTCAAGAGGCTGAGGTGGAAGAATCACTTGAACCCAGGAGGCAGAGGTTGCAATGAGCTGAGATCCGGCCACTGCACTCCAGCCTGGTGACAGAGCAAGACTCCAACTCAAAAAAACAAAAACAAAAACAAAATTAGCTGGGCATGGTGGTGGGCACTTGTAATCCCAGCTCCTTGGAGGCGGAGGCAGGAGAATTTTTTAAAAATGCAGTATTTGAGCAACTATCAAGGGGTGCTGGGATGGTGGGCCATGCTGGGGCCTCAGGGGCATCCCTCCATGCCCTTGACTGCAGTGGAGCCCCATGGGGCTCTGGCCAAGGTGGGCACAGCTCCTTCAGAAAGTGAGGACACCTGTCCCCTTAGGCTGAGCCTGAGATCAGCAGCTATCACCCAGCCAGCATATGTGCCTCCAAGATGGCTTAATTTCTGTTTGTTTGTTTGTTTGTTTTGAGACAGAGTTTCGCTCTTGTCGCCCAGGCTGGAGTGCAATGGCATAATCTCTCCTCATTGCAACCTCAGCCTCCCGGGTTCAAGTGATTCTCCTCCTTAGCCTCCCAAATAGCTGGGATTACAGGCGTGTGCCACCACACCCAGCTAATTTTGTATTTTTAGTAGAGACAAGGTTTCATCACACTGGTTAGGCTGGTCTCCAACTCCTGACCTCAGGTGATCCACCCACCTTGGCCTCCCAAAGTGCTGGGATTACAGGCGTGAGCCACTGCACCCGGCCTCAGAATGGCTTAATTTCTATATGTCAAGCACAATCCTGTCTTGGAGGATTTTCCCTCTGCCTGAAATGGTCTCCCCCAACCCCTGCTTCATATACAGATCTTATTCCAATGTCAGTTTAATGTCATTGCCTTCCTAAGATCAAGGCTCATCACTTTCTCCTAAGTGGTTGCCCAGTGTCTCTCTAACATATCATTCTGTTTTCTTTTCTCTCCATTTGCTCATGGCTACATGACATGTTTTTTTCTTTTTTTCGAGATGGAGTCTTACTGTGTTGCTCAGGCTAGAGTGCAGTGGCACGACCTCAGTTCACTGCAACCTCCATCTCCCGGGTTCAAGCGATTCTCCTGCCTCAGCCTCCTGAGCAGCTGGGATTACAGGCTTCTACCACCACACCCAGCTAATTTTTGTATTTTTCTTAGAGATGAGGTTTCATCATGTTGACCAGGCTGGTCTCAAACTCCTGACCTCAAGTGATCCTCCCACCTCAGCCTTCCAAAGTGCTGGGATTATAAGCATGAGCCACTGCACCTGGCCTACATGACATTTTCTGATTTGTGTGTTGATTGATCTGTGTGCTCACTGTGTCTGCTGTCCAGTATCATGCATTGCACACAGTAGGTGCTTGATAACTATCTGCTGAATAGATAAATGCTCGACTTCTGGGATGAGGAGAAAGGGGTAAAGTTTCTAAACAAAGTTTTTTTGAAATTGGAGTGTGGGAAAGGAATTTGGCCTTGCCGCTGGGTTGAGAAGGCCTACAGGCAGCTCCAAACCTTGATGCTTTCTTCTTAAAGCATTTTAACTTCGTGCTAACTTGAGCAGTGGACGTGAGATCCACCCCCGGTTAAGTTCAGGTTAGGTTTGGGACACTGAGATATTTTCTTTCATCCATAATCACTGGATCAAGGCCTATAAATCAAACAGTTAGGACACAAAACACAAACAAGGTCGTAATTTGTTTCTTCCTGCCCTCTGTTTTTCTTGGCATGAAAAAACTCAAGCTTTTCCTGACTAAGGATGGGTAATGACATTGGGGGGTGATTCATTAAAAGTGGCCTAAGTAACCGGCCTTTTATTTCTTCTAATTCTTTCCCTGTATTGTCCAAAGTTCTGTAAGGAAACACATTGAATAAAATAATTCTCCTGTTGATAAAGCACTTTCCCTTGACTCTTTGTTCACTTGCAGCTATACGTTCCCAGAATCAAATTCTTTTTTTTTTGGAGACAGAGTCTAGCTCTGTCCTCTAGGCCCGAGTGCAGTGGTGTGATCTCAGCTCACTGCAATCTTTGCCTCCCGGGTTCAAGTGATTCTCCTGCCTCAGCCTCCCGAGCAGCTGGGATTACAGGTGCCCACCACCACGTCCAGTCAATTTTTGTATTTTTAGTAGAGACAGGGTTTCACTCTGTTGACCAGGCTGGTCTCAAGTTCCTGACCTCGTGATCTGCCTGTCTTGCCCTCCCAAAGTGCTGGGATTACAAGTGTAAGCCATCTTGCCCGACCCAGAATCAAATTCTTGGAACTGGAGAGGCCAGTGTGAGTAAGGGTAAATGTGCTGGGTATTTCTAGCAGAGAACAAAGGCCAAGAGCCCCGGCTTATGGAAGCCACTTCTCTTACCACCTTTTCTTAACCAAGCTGCCTATTAAGTAAGGAAACTGTTCCTGTCCCCAGAGATCCTGGCCACCTAACCAAGAGTGGGGTGTGGCTGTGGGTATATCTAGGAGCCTCGGAGGGTTCCTCAACTCTATAGTGGATGTCATAATACCAGTACCGTCTTCTCACATCAGTGCCCTTTCTTTTCTTCTCTTTTTTTTTTTTTTTGACAAAGGATCTGGCTCTGTCTCCCAGGCTGGAGTGTAGTGGCATGTTCTCAACTCACTGCAACCTCTACCTCCCGGGCTCAAGCCGTCCCCCTGCCTCAGCCTTCCAAGTAGCTAGGACTACAGACACACACCAGCAAGCCTGGCCAATTTTTTGTAGAGATGGAGTTTCACTGTGCTGCTCAGGCTAGTCTTGAACTCCTGAGCTCAAGCACCTCCCACCTAGGCCTCCCAAAGTTCTGGGATTAAAGGCCTGAGCCTCCTCACCCAGCCGTGTGTGCCACTATCCTGAGGCCAGGAAAGAGAAAAGGACATGGTGACAACAACAGAAATTCCATGTAATAATGCAAGTACACTGCAGTATTAGAAGAAATCGCAGAATAAACCATTTTCATCATCTACATCATGTGCTTCTATATTATTTGAGCTACTTTTATAAAATTTTTTAAGGAATATGAAGAAATTTTAAAATAGGCCAGGCATGGTGGCTCACACCTATAATCCAAGCACTTTGGAGGCCAAGGCAGGCAGATCACCTGAGGTCGGCAGTTCAAGACCAGCCTGACCAACATGGTGAAACCCCGTCTTTAAAAAAAAAAAAAAAAAAAAGAAAGAAATTTTAAAATATGTATAGAAAAAAGGCTGAACATTAATAAACTAAAAGGTCAACAATAGCTATCTCAGAATTGAGGGCTTGGAGTTGACTTTAGCTTTCATCTCTATACTTTTCTATGCTTCTCTATATCCTTAGTTATTTCAAAGATTGTATATGATTTTTGTAATTAAACATTAATAATAATAAAATATCGTATTAGTTAAGCTGGTGTGTATGCACCAACCTCCTGCCCCTCTCTGTGGAAGTGGAACAATTTATTTGCCAAGAAGTGGGCGTAAAAGGATACAAGTGGGTTGGGCGAGGTAGGGGACAGATGTGACTGTGGTCCCGGTCAGGGTGAGGCTGTGGAAAAATACCAGGGATGCCACACCCTGCATGTGGTGCTGGTGAAGTCCACTATTAAATCATTGCCCCATTGTTCCCCGCCTCACTCCATGTGAAATAATCCAGTTCCTCTCACCTGCTGTTGTAAGTAAATCTAACTTCCCTGCCTTTCTTGTAATTTCCCTCTGAGACTACTCCTAGCACTACACTATCTCTATGGAGTCCCGAGGAGAACAGCTTCTTCTCCTGGGGCTGGGGATACAGGAAGGAAGGGGAGAGGTGAGAGGATGAATCTATGGGTCCCTGATGCTCTAAGTTGGTCATTCTTGTCAACTTTTCAGAAGGGATTCAATAAATGGCAGGCACAGCCTGGCCAACATGGCAAAACCCCATCTCTACTAAAAATACAAAAATTAGGCGGGTGTGGTGGCACACGCCTGTAAGCCCAGCTACTCGGGAGGCTGAGGCAGGAGGATCACTCAAACCCAGGAGATGGAGGTTGCAGTGAGCCGAGATGGCCCCACTGCACTCCAGCCTAGGCAACAGAATGAGATCCTGTCTCAAAAAAATAAGATAAATAAATAAACTGCAGACCTCCTCCCTACTCAGGCTCTAAATCAGTTGACGGGGGGGACAAAAGTCAGAAGATGGATTCTCTTCTGATAAAGGCTATATAGGCTGGAGAATGTGGCTGAGTGTGTCCTTCTATTCTAATGAAACAGACTATCCCATCGGTCCCAAGCAGCAGTGGACCAGAGCACCCTCCCATGTGGAGGGAGAGAATTTGTGCTCCCTTCTTCATCTTCAGATACCAGGAAGAGGAAGAAACGGCAACTCATGCCCAGTTTCTCCTAATGCTCTCCTTTCCCTATGTGCATGAGTAAGGGCTGAAGAGGAGGCTGGAGCGTTATGGTAGTTGATGGCCCTCCACACCAAAGGAAATATCTGGAGTGGAAGGAAGCGTTTTCTTGTCCAAACAATTTTTCATTTTTTAGAAGCAGCCTTGCTCTGTTGCCCAGGCTGGAGTGCAGTGGCGCAATCTCAGCTCACTGCAACGTCCATCTCCCAGGTTCAAACAATTCTCCTGCCTCAGCCTCCTAGGCAGCTGGGATCACAGGCGCGCCCTACCACACCCGGCTAATTTTTTGTATTTTTAGTAGAGACGGAGTTTTACCATGTTGGTCAGGCTGGTCTTGAACTCCTGACCTCGTGATCCGCCTGCCTCAGCCTCCCAAAGTGCTGGGATTACAGGCACGAGCAACCGTGCTAGGCCTCAAAATTCTTACTATTTCTTGGATTACAGAATAACTTTGAGGATGTGAAGCAAGCTATGAACCACCATCCCAGGAAAATGCATGTAGGTCTTGTCATGGACTTTGGTATTTATGGTTTACATTCACCTCCCTTTCCCTGTCTTCTGGTTTCTGTAGCTACAATTTTTCTTTTAGGAACTGTTCCTCTTTCATTCTATGTGAAATAATGGTACTGCCAATCAGTATGCTCCACATCCCCTTGGCAGCACGGGTTGGGCATATTATCCAATCTGTCCAATCAGAGAAACCTGTTTTCCTGGCCCTATTGTTTCAGGAATGGGCACGTGTTTAAAGCAGCCAATCAGGGAAAGACAACTAAGAAAGGCGTGGCATAATTTGCTTAAGAATACTAACCTGGCGGGGCGTCCTCACTTATGCCTACAAAGTCAGCACTTTAGGAGGCCGAGGCGGGGCGGATCACAATGTCAGGAGTTCGAGACCAGCCTGACCAACATGCTGAAACCCCGTCTCTACTAAAAATACAAAGTAGCTGAGTGTGGTGGCACACATCGGTATCTCCAGCTACTTGGGAGGCTGAGGCAGGAGAATCGCTTGTACCGGGGGAGGTGAAGGTTGCAGTGAGCCCAGAATCAGTCTGAAGAATGGAGCCCAACAAAGCAGAAATGTGTCTAAGGACATTAGTGAACACTTGAATCTAGTCATCAATGAAATCTGGTCTTCTAGTTACTTGAGCCACTAAATTCACTCTTGCTTTTGCCCAAGCTGTGGAGAGGTAGGCTCCTATTCTTTGAGATGTACACACACAGAATTTGGCCTCCCACTTTCCAAAAGTGCTGACTATGAGCCCAAATCTGCCTTGGATATTAAGAGCCCCCTCTGTGAGCAGTGCCCATTATGAGTTTGAAAAATGATCAACTTATTCGAAAAGATTCAAACACATCTTGCTACTGCATTTGGGACAGCAATACTTGCTTCTTCATGCTGGCACTGTTTCTGCATGTCAGCAACTTGGAAACCATACTGAAAATACAGGCCAGAGGGCATGTAGCTTAAGAGAAAACAAGTCTCATGGGTGTGTAGGAAATGCTAGCGAGAGTGTCTACCAGAGGATAGAGAGGTTATCTTAAAGTTCAGCCATCCTCTTTTCCTTATATATAATGGGTGAGAGTGGGAGGTGGGAAAGAGAGAAAGAGAATCCCACCCAAACCAAAGAGGATGTTTGAACAAGTTAACCTGTGGAAAGCTCTAGAAATTTGATGCAAGGTGATGAAAAAGCTGTGGCATGATAACAGCTAATGTTTGACTAAGCCTTTCCTCTAGGCTGGATGTTGTACTAAGCACTTCACATGCATTATAGCAATTCTGGGTGAGTGGGGGGGGGGGGGTACTATTGTATTCCCATTTTACAGACAGTGAAACTAACACTCAGAGGAGTCAGAAACTTGCCCAAGGGGCCTGCAGCTCGTAGAGCCAGGATTTGACATCGGGCTGTCTGAACCCTGTGTCTGCTAATCACCATGCCCTTCCTTCTAGCTCTGGGATTGAATCTAGCTCTGTCACTTGCTGATTGAGTGATCTTGAGCATATCAACCTCTTTGAGCCTGTTGCCTCATGTAGAAAATTCAGGGATTATACTAAGTAATTATTTTTCTCTCTTTCAACACTAACATTTCAAAAATTAAAACAATCCTCAACCCCCCAAACTAGGATTTGTATTCCTGGCTTGAACTTTTTTCGCTCAAAACCCTATAGACTGGTTTTCCCACGGATTTTGTATCAAAGGGCTCCTTTGGGTTATGTATTTCTTTGAAACGGATTCAAAGGCAGGGGGAACTGAAAAGCCTTCATCTTTGCTGAGTGAATCAGCATCCCGCGAGCACAGGTGACAAGTTCTGACCCATCTCTTCACTGTCTGATAAGCCCAAAGGTCATGCTCTGAACTCAAACCTACTTTTCCTTCTTCCTGCCCATTTTGTGGGTTTTCTGATAAGGTGCCCTAAGTCAGCTATGACACTGTTTTCTCTCCCTACAAACACAGTCCCCAGGGCATGCACTCTGCCTGCAAACTTCCCAGCTGCTTTCAGTTTTCCCTCTGCCCACAGCCCTTTATTGCTGCATTCCAACAAATTAGCCATGTGACAGATTATTTTTAACTTCAATAGAGCAGCTCCCTCTCTTTTAATATATCATGCTTGGCCCACATTCCCTCGGTGAAAAGGGCACCATCGGCTACTTCTGAGAACTTTTAATTACTCCAATTGTTTGCAAAACTCTCCTAGAAGCTTGAAAAAAAAATCGTAAGCTACAGTTTTGTTTAAAAGAAGAAAAGAAAATACATTTATTTCTCCGTTGCCCTCCAGTCCCCTTCCTCCCAAGTTTTCTTATTTAGTGGAGACCTGGGAATTTTCCAGGTCTTCCCAAATCCCCTCTACCACCCCGCCCCCCCCGCCACCCATTATCCAAGAGCAGGTTTTCTTAAGTGTAAATCCGTCTCAAAAAAAGCTAGAGAAAAAAAGTAATAAAGTACAAATATAATTGGCAGGAAGGGAGGGCAGTTTCCTGAGTAACAAAGACCCCATCCCAGTCCCACACAGAACCCCAGCAGGTAGAAGGACCGCAGCTCCTGAAGCTCTGAATGCTAAACATTTCCTAGGTATTGGAAGTCACCAAGAGGGTCCCGGAGGTTGAGCTTGATACTGAGGTTGAACCTTCTAACTTGAAGTCAACTACACAGAAACAACGAGCATCTCCGTAACCACCACATGGGCCAAAGGCCCTTCTCCAATTTTTCTGAACTTTCTAAACCCCAAATACTTTTTTTTTTTTTTTTTTGAGACCCAGTTTCGCTCTTGTTGCCCAGGCGGAGCCCAGTGGCGCAATCTCTGCTCACTGCAACCTCCGCCTCCCAGGTTCAAGCAATTCTCCTGCGTCAGCCTCCCAAGTAGCTGGGATTACAGGTGCCTGCCACGATGCCCAACTAATTTTTATATTTTTAGTAGAAACGGGGTTTCACCATGTTGGCCAGGCTGGTCTCAAACTCCTGACATCAGGTGACCCACCCACCTCAGCCTCCCAAAGTGCTGGGATTACAGGCATGAACTACTTGGCCCGGCCTTAAATGTGCTTATCAAGCCTGGCCACTTCTCTGATTTCAGGAGGCTAGTAGTCAAGGTGGCTAAAATTGACTGGGATTATATCACCCAGGACCACTAAGAAGGTAGAGATAGAACTGAATCTAAGTCTGAGTCCCTGCAAGATTGAGAAAAGGGCAATTTCTTATGCTTGAGTTTTGCAGGGTAATTCATACATACAGATTATAAGAGTATGTGCATCATTCCAGCCACCTTTTTTTTTTAAGATAGGGTCTTGCTCACCCAGGCTGGAGTGGCGTAATCATGGCTCACTGTAGTCTGGACCTCCTGGGCTCAAGCAATCCTACCACCTTAACCTCCTGAGTATCTGGGACTACAGGTGCACACCACCACGTCCAGCTAATTTTTGTATTCTCTGTACAGATGGGGTTTTGCCATGTTGCCCAGGCGAATCTCAAACTCCTAGGCTCAAGCAATCTACCCACCTCAGCCTCCCAAAGTGCTAGGATTACAAGCATGAGCCCCTTTCTATACAATATGTATTTTCACACACAGTGAATTATAAAAAGGTAGTTGGTGAGAGTGTACATGTGCATGTGTGTATGAGTGAATGGGTGCCATTGTGAGTTGGCAAAGAAAAAGAGTGTTCCAGGAAGTGGGAACAGCATGTACAAAAGCTGCTGTGCAGGAAGAGCTTGGTGTGCTTGGGGAAATGAAAAAGACCAGTGTGACTACTACCTACAGACAGTAACATGCTGTGACCCCACAGCCCAGTTCTTTCAAGTTTTAAAAATTGAGGTACAGCCAGGCACAGTGCCTCACATCTTTTATCCCAGCACTTTGGGAGGCTGAAGCAGGAGGACTGCTTGAGCCCAGGAGTTGGAGATCAGCCTGGGCAACATAGCAAGACCCCATCTCTTTAAAAAAAAAAAAAAGCTATGCACGGTGGCTCACACCTGTAATCCCAGCACTTTGGGAGACTGAGGAGGGCGGATCACCTAAGGTCAAGAGAGACCAGCCTGCCCAACCTGGTAAAACCTGGTAAAACCCCATCTCTACTAAAAATACAAAATTTAGCTGGGCATGGTGACATGTGTCTGTAGTCCCAGCTACCCGGGAGGCTGAAGCAGGAGAATTGCTGGAACCCAGGAGGCAGAGGTTGCAGTGAGCCGAGATCACGCCATTGCACTCCAGCCTGGGCAACGAGAGTGTAACTGTGTCTCAAAAAAAAAAAAAAAAAAAAGAAGTTGGCAAAATGCACCTTATCCTTTGATCCAGCTATCCTGCACTGAGGAATTCATCTTACAGATAGATGTATTCACACATGTGTGGCATGACATTTGTACAAGGATGTGAACGGCACACATCCTAGTCTTGGAACTCTCCGAGAGGCCCTGGAACTTGAGCTTTATTGTCACAGCCAGGGATTAACAAACGTTCATTGTAAGGATCTGATTAATCAAATAATAATGAATCCAGATAGTGGAACACTATACAGTCGTGAAAAAAATGAAGAAGTTCCTTATGTACAGAAATGAGATAATCAAAGTGAAGAAAAGCAAGACACAGAACAGTGTGTGTGCTCATTCACTTATTCAAGAAGTATTTATTAGCTGGGCCTGGTGGCTCACGCCTGTAATCCCAGCACTTTGGGAGGCTGAGGCAGGAGGATTACTTGAAGTCAGGAGTTCAAGACCAGCCTGGCCAACATGGTGAAACCCTGTCCCTACTAAAAAGATTTTTTTTTTTTTAGACAGAGTTTTGCTCTTGTTGCCCAGGCTGGAGTGCATTGGTGTGATCTCGGCTCACTGCAACCTCCGCCTCCCAGGTTCAAGCGATTCTCCTGCCTCAGCCTCCCAAGTAGCTGGGATTACAGGCACCCACCACCACGTCCAGCTAATTTTTTGTATTTTTAGTAGAGATGGGATTTTACTATGTTGGCCAGGCTGGTCTAGGACTACTGACCTCAGGCAATCCACCCACCTCAGCCTCCCAAAGTGCTGGGATCACAGGTGTAAGCCACTGAGCCCGGCCCTAAAAAGATTTAAAACATGTTATTTTGTCTGGGCATGGTGGCTCATGCCTGTAACCCCAGCACTCTGGGAGGCTGAGGCAGGTGGATCACTTGAGGTCGGGAGTTCAAGACCGGCCTGACCAACATGGACAAAACCTTGTCTCTACTAAAAATACAAAATTAGCTGGGCATTGTGGTGGGCACCTGTAATCCCAGCTATTCGGGAGGCTGAGGCAGGAGAATCACTTGAACCCAGGAGGCGGAGCTTGCGGTGAGCTGAGATCTAGCCATTGCACTCTAGTCTGGGCAACAAGAGGGAAACTCCATCTCAAAAAAAAAAGAAACCCAACAAAACATGTTATTTTAAACATGCACAAAATATCTAGGGAAAGATACACTAGGAACTGGTAGAACTGGGAAAGGGAACAGGGAAACTGGACAACATGGATGAGGAAACAAATTTCACTTTTGTATCCTCTGAATTAAATTTGTGAATGCACGACCTAATCCAGTATAATTACATTTCTTTTAAGTTGAAAGAGATATTTGGCAGTATTTCCAAACACCTGGGCCCTTGAGATCTGAGAAACGCCCACCATTTATAAATTGGGGCAGGAGGAAACGGCCAGCTCCCAGCTGTCACTCACTGTAGTCATGAACCAAAACCACAGCATCACTCTAGTAAGATAAAAGAGGTACCAGGAGGACCGGAGGAAACAAAATCATTCTTGAGTCACATATGGGCATCATGGGTATTTATAAAAGGCTTAGACAGTTCCTTCCTAAATTTGAATTTTTGTCAAGAGAGAATCATTTCAGGAAGTGTGAGTTCCTCTCTTCAAACTGTTTTGGACAATCCCATTCTGATATGAACTGCATAGAGCCAAGCTCATTTATAGGGAACATCTGTGTGAGAGGAAGAGCGGGGTGTGGGAGCGTGTAGAAAGAGACCTCCCGAAGCTGAACTTGGATACCTATGGTCTCTTTTCCTGGTTTCTCTTGAGCTGCGTATTTGCTTGGTTGTGTGACAACGAATGTCTATGAAACTTTTATGCTTCTATGTGTGTTTATGCATAAAACATGGAAAAGTGGCATGTGGAAGAGGAGCTTCACTGAAATCTACACTCTTTTTGTGAATGTCTGTGTTCCAGAAGGTTCCTAGAGTTGCTGGGTGATGGCTCTATGATTACTGTCTCCTTGTGACCACTAGTCAGCCAAAATGAAAAAAAAAAAAAGTTTAGCTTTGAATAACAAGTTTATCATTATTCATCTTATGTCACAGTAAGTTACCCCTTTAAAAGTCTCCCATTATTTTTCTTGTATTTTTATTAGCTTTTAATTACTAGTGAATAATTACTAGTGAATACATTTGTTTGTTTTGAAAAAAATTAGAGCATTGCAGACAAAGTTTTGGTTCTCTTTAATCACTCCCCACAACGCCAGTTCCTTTCTCCATTCCCTCAAAAAAATCATTTCTAGGAGTTTTGAGGCTACCCTCACTGACTTTTCAGTATACTTTTACATACATATAAGTGTACCCATAGAAAATAAATATGTAGTATTTTTACATGCATAGTTTTTTTTTTTTTTTTTTTTTTTTTTGAGACAGAGTCTCACTCAGTCACCAGGCGCCAGGCTGGAGTGCAGTGGCGCGACCTTGGCTCACTGCAACCTCCGCTGCCCGGGTTCAAGCATTCTCCTGCCTCAGCCTCCCGAGTAGCTGGGACTACAGGCGCGCGCCACCACGCCCAGCTAATTTTTTTTTTTTTTTTGTATTTTTAGTAGAGACGGGGTTTCACCATGTTGACCAGGACGGTCTCGATCTCTTGACCTCGTGATCCGCCCGCCTCGGCCTCCCAAAGTGCTGGGATTACAGGCGTGAGCCACCGCGCCCAGCCCACATGCATAGTTTTAAGAAAACAAATTATATTCTATATATTATTCTGCAGTTTCATTCTTTTCACTCAATAATATAATATTGAACAGTTTATATGATTATTATAGACAGTCATTCTTTTTAACTTTTTTTTTTGAGATAGGGTCTCTCTCTGTCTGTCGCCCAGGTTGGAGTGCAGTGGCATGATGCTGGCTCACTGCAATCTCCACCTCCAGAGCACAAGTGACCTTCCTGCCTCAGCCTCCCGAGTAGCTGGGACCACAGTCACATGCCACTACACCCTGCTAATTTTTGTATTTTTTGCAGAGACAGGGTTTGGTCATGTTCCCCAAACTGGTCTCAAACTGCTGGGCTCACGCAATCTGCCTGCCTTGGCCTCCCAAAGTGGTGAGATTATAGGTGTGAGCCACTGTGCTCAGCCCTTTTTAACTTTTATAGAATATTCCACTGTGCTTGGCTATTTCTCTTTTGACAGGAGGCATTTAGATTAATTCCAACCTTTGTCTACTACAGATTATGCTTCAGTAAACATTCTCATACAGTTCTCATTATACACATGTACAAGTACCTTGCAGTCAATAAACATTATGTCCTACAAGTAAAAAGCCAATATGCAATCTTAGAATGAGGTTTACGGACAATGAAACTCTAAATTTACCATTTAAAAATTGTCAGCATCGTGGGCATTTTGCACCTCTGTAGATTATTATGGTGTGGCCCTGAGACTGAGGGTCATGGAAGAACTGAATAAAGATGTTTCCTTGGCCAGAGAGAGAGAGTGAGAGCTCTAAAAGATCCTTGTGGAAGGTAGGGCTGAGATACTCAAGACTGTGCTATCTAACACAGTAGCCACTAGCTGCATGGGGCTATTTTATTTATTTGTTTATTTTGAGATGAAGTCTTGCTCTGTCACCCACAGTTCAGTGGCATGAATCTTGGCTCACTGCCACTTCCGCTGGCCAAGTTCCAGCAATTCCCCTGCCTCAACCTCCCAAGTAGCTGGGACAACAGGCGTGTGCCACCACACCCAGCTAATTTTTTGTATTTTTTAGTAGAGATGGGGTTTCACCATGTTGGCCAGGATAGTCTTGATCTCCTAACCCTGTGATCCTCCTGCCTCAGTCTCCCAAAGTACTGAGATTACAGGCGTGAGCCACCACGCCGGGCTTGGCTATTTAATTTTAATTTGTTAAAATTAAATCAAATTTTAAAAATTCAGTTCCTCAGTTATAGAAGCCACATTTTAAGTGCTCAGTAGCCACATATAATCAGCAGCTACTATAATGAGTATAAATAGGGAACATTTCCATCATTAAACAAAGTTCTGGACAGGCACAGTGGCTCATGCCTGTAATTCCAGCACTTTGGGAGGCCAAGGCAGGCAGATCACCTGAGGTCAGGAATTTGAGACCAGCCTGGCCAACATGGCGAAACCCTGGCTCTGCTAAAAATACAAAAATTAGCCTGGCGTGGTGGCAGGCGCCTGTAATCCCAGCTACTTGGGAGGCTGAGGCTGGAGAATCGCTTGAGCCTGGGAGGTGGAGGCTGCAGTGAGCTGAGACTGTGCCACCTCACTCCAGCCTGGGTGACAGAGCAAGACTCCATCTCAAAAAAAAAAAAAGTTCACGTCAGGCTCAGTAGCTCATGTCTGTAATCCCAGCACTTTGGGAGGCCACTTGGAAGGTTGAGGCAGGAAGATCACTTGAGCCCAGGAGTTCAAGTCTGCATTGATGGCACCACTGCACTCCAGCTTGGGTGATAGAGCAAGACTTTGTCTCAAAAAGAAAAAGAAAGTTCTGTGGGACAGTACTACTCCAGAAGTTATTTATATGGTCTTATCTAGGAGCCAGTTTAAAATTTCCTTTCCTGAAATGTAATTACTTCCATTATTACTAAGCCTTTGATAAAGTATTTTAAATGATAGTAACAGCTAACCTTCATTGAATGTATGTGTTGGTTAGTTTTCTTTGTTGCAGAAAACAGATTTCACTCCTGCTAATTTAAGCACAAAAGGGTTTATTAAGGAGTACGGATGGCTCACAGAATCATTAGGGAAGCTGAAGAAAGAGACTCTAGGATAGATATCCAGCAGTGACTTTCAAAGTGACACTGTGGTTGGGCACAGTAGCTCATGCTTGTAAGCCTTGCGCTCTGGGATGCCAAAGCAGGAAGATGGTTTGAAGCCACTAGTTTGAGACCGCAGTGAGCTACAATTGCGCCACTCCAGGCTGGGTGACAGAATGAGACACTGTCTCAAAAAAAAAAGAGAATTGCTAAGCAGCCACCACGGCTGTTGGCTCCAGAATAACACTGCCTCTGCCCTGACCAGTGCCAGCAAAATGGACGCTTCCCCGCTCTGTCTTTCCCTCCACATAACTCATCAAGTCTCACATAGTGGAATCTAAATCATAAACAGAACCAGAGCTGCAAGGGTGTTTGAGAAATGTCTTATTTAGCTTTCCAACCTCTGCCGTCCAGGAAGCAAAGCTAGAAAAGGGTTAGGATGGGTGTTGAGTGACCGAGACCAAAGCATCTGCCACAACTTGCCAGGTGCCAGGTCCTGGAAACATGCCTGATCTCATTTCATTCTTACGAGAATTCAGTGAGACAGGGACTATAATCATCCACATTTGACAGATGAGGACACAATAGTCATGGTGGGGTGCACGGTATGACCTTAGTTGTGCATTGGAAAGTTAGAAGAGGACTGGCTGGGTGCAGTGGCTCACACCTGCAATCACAGCACTTTGGGAAGCTGGGGCAGGAGGATCGCTTGAAGCCAGGAGTTCAAGACCAGCAACATGGCAAAATTTGGTCTCCGTTTTATTTAAAAAGAAATAGGCCAGGCATGGTGGCTCACTCCTATAATCCCAGGACTTTGGGAGGCCAATGCGGGCAGATCACAAGGTCAAGAGATCGAGACCATCTTGACTAACATGGTGAAACCCCATCTCTACTAAAAATACAAAAATTAGCTGGTTGCAGTGGTACACGCCTGTAGTCCCAGCTACTTGGGAGGCTGAGGCAGGAGAATCGCTTGAACCCGGAAGGCAGAGGTTGCAATGAAACAAGATCACGCCACTGCACTCCAGCCTGGGCGACAGAGCAAGACTCTGTCTCAAAAAAAAAAAAAAAAGAAAAAGAAAAGAAAAAGAAATAAAGATGGGCAACATAGCAAGATTCTGTCTCTATTTTTTTTTTTTAAAAGGCCTTCTTGTCCACTCTTAAAGTAATATAAAGAGGAGAAGAGAAAGCTGCCTGGAGAAATTGGGATGACCCATGAGAAGAAAGCATTGATCCGAAGGTGACAAAGGACAGCCAGGAGGAATCCGAGAGCTCATGAGTAGTGCTGTTGAATGTTCATGCCAGACAGATTCCAGAGTCCCTGCTCTCTCCCTAAAACCATGCTGCCCCCAATGGAAAGAACCAGAACTTACACAGCCATAGCAAAGACAGAAGGACACGGCCCTGGTTGCATTCCCCACAACCCCACTTGCATCTGTGGCACAGAACATAGTGCCAGAGTGAAAAAATGCAACAGGGGAAGGCTTCCAGAAGGAGGTGAGTTGTCAGTCGCTTTTAGAAGAGAAGCGAAGTGTTAGGCTGTGAGAAAGCAGATGATTTCAGATGGAAGAATTCACACGCCCTCATACCAAGGCTCAGAAGCTGAGAGGGGCAGCCACTGCAGCAAATCAAAGCAGTGCCCTTGACGGAGGATAAAGGAAGTGAGTCAGTGTTTGGGAGAAAACAATAAATAAACTGGTGGGGAACGGGGGGTGTGGCAGAATAAGATCATGTGAAACCCTTCCTGTGATTATAGTTTTATGAAAATATTAAATTATGTATTGAAATCCAGTTTGGAACAGAATGAAATCTTGGAGATTGGGTCCTGGAAACTTTTAAACAAATGCCCCCAGGTGACTGATTACCTGTCTCGCTGTCTTGATTTGTCTGTCCTGAGGTCTAGTCTCCATCTCGGCTCTCCTTCCCTGGGACCTTGCCTAGGCTTCTGGGGTTTGAGGGTTGGGGCCTCTCTGCATCATTCTTTCCTGAAGACATTCTAGTAGGATCAAATGATAACTATGGGCCAGGTGGGATGGCTCATGTCTGTAGTCCCAGCTACTTGGGAGGCTAAGGTGGGAGGATCTCTTGAGCCTGGGAGGTCAAGGCTGAAGTGAGCCATGATCAAGCCACTGCACTCCAGCCTGGGCAGCAAAGCAAGCTCCTGTCTCAAAAAAGATAACTATGTCAGGGGGAGAATACATTTCTTATAAAAATATAGGAAATGAATCTTTTGGTGCTGGGAGATTTTGAATAACTTGAGAAAGGGGTGTCTACATCCCAGAAATGTGGCTGCATCTATGAATATTATTTTGCTTAATCTTTATTAAACAATACTACTAACTAATATTTTAACAAGTCTTTCCAGTTGCCAGGTCCTATGCTAAGCAATTTAATAATACATTATATCATTGAACCCTCACAGCAATTCACAGTCTTAGAGGTTTTTGGTATCCCCCATTTTACAGATGAGGAATCCCAAAGTGCTGGGATTACAGGCGTGAGCCATTGTGCTCAGCCTGTAGATACATATATTGAGAATTCAGTGAGGCAGGGACTATACTTATTTTATTATAGTACTATAGATTTTTTATCATGTATATAATAAAACTAATAGATGAGTGCATTCTCAGAAGAGCCTTCTTGCTAGGGTAGCCAGAGCTCTCTGACCTTCTCAAGGCCCCTGTTGAGAGAAAGACTGCGCAGCAAGAACAGAGACTTGTTGTGGTTAAATGTTAACTTGTGTTTATTTCCCTACAACTGCCTGTTGTTTAGTTTGGCCAACCCAGTGAAGATTCTTTCGTAAGCCTGTGTGTAATTTCTGAACACCAGACCCACGACCTTTACACACATGCTAAACATTTATAGAGTGGGAGAGTTCTTTTTCTCCATCAGTGAGTTAAGTAAAGACCAACATCCTCCCCTCTGAAAAAAAAGTATTCTTTGATCTACACTAAAGATAAACCAGCAATAATTCATTGACCAGCTGAGGGTTTTAAAGCAGATTCTTTGATAAGCCAGTTAATTTCAGAGGGCACTGGGGCTTGTTTCTTCTTGATGCTGGGTTTTTAAGTCATAAAATCTTAGCATTATGAAGATGGAAAGAGAACTTTTAAGATGATCTCAACAAACCCCCTCAATTTAATGGATGAGAAAACTCTGAACTCAGAGAGAGAGAAAAGGCAGTTTAATTCACAGATATGTTAACAAACAGCCATACAGAAATGTTTTGTTACACAATTCCTGCAGCATTTTAAACCTTCGGTGGTTACTGCGTTTTGTTTCCTTTACAATCTCGTGATGCAAGGACAGTATTTGGGCCTGGAAATGGAAACCTGTGGACACTAATCCTAAGCTTTGCGCTGACGTCAGAGATATTTGAGAATCATTGCTGCCCCCTGCTGGAAGGTTAAGATCTCACGGGCTCTCAAGGTTATATGGAATTTTTGTAATGTTTTAAAAAATTAGAAAAGTAAGCTTTCCTTAGGTCATAATTTTTAGGACTGGTGTAGTGACTCACGCCTGCAATTGCAACACTTTGGGAGGCTGAGGCAGGAGGATCAATTGAGGTCAGGAGTTTGAGACCAGCCAAGGCAACATAGTAAGACCCCACCCCGTACAAAAAATACATTAAAATAAAATAAAATAGGCCAGGTGCGGTGGCTCACGCCTGTAATCCCAGCACTTTGTGAGGCTGAGGTGGGTGGATCACCTGAGGTTGGGAGATCGAGACCAGCCTAACCAACATGGAGAAACCCCGTCTCTACTAAAAATACAAAAATTAGCCGGGTGTGGTGGTACATGCCTGTAATCCCAGCTACTCCAGAGGCTGAGGCAGGAGACTCACTTGAACCCGGGAGGCAAAGGTTGCAGTGAGTCAGGTTCACGCCATTGTGCTCCAGCCTGGGCAATAAAAGCAAAACTCCATCTCAAAAAAAAAAAATTAATTAATTAAATTTTGAACCAGCATGAAAAGGTATAAAGAGAAAAGCAAAATCTTGCCTTTCTAGTTCCACTTTCTAGTTTTATCGTTAGCAATTTTTAAACATTTTTTCACAATGTTTATATGAATGTATATCTATATGCATATGTATATAATTTTTATCCATGAGTAAGATAATACTGTACACCCTGTTTCGAAACTTGCTTTTCTTTTCTTTTTTTTTGAGACAGAGTCTTGCTCTGTCACCCAAGCTGGAGTGCAGTGGTGCAGTCTTGACTTACTGCAAACTTCTCCTGGGTTCAAGCAATTCTCCTCCCTCAGCCTTCTGAGTAGCTGGGATTACAGGCGTTTGCCACCCCACCCAGCTCATTTTTGTAATTTGAATAGAGACAGGGTTTCACCATGTTAGGCAGGCTGGTCTCGAAATCCTGGCCTCAAGAGATCTGCCTACCTCGGCCTCCCAAAGTGCTGGGATTGCAGGTGTGAGCCACCGCGCCCAGCGATCTGCCTACCTCGGCCTCCCAAAGTGCTGGGATTGCAGGTGTGAGCCACCGCGCCCAGCGATCTGCCTACCTCGGCCTCCCAAAGTGCTGGGATTGCAGGTGTGAGCCACCGCGCCCAGCGATCTGCCTACCTCGGCCTCCCAAAGTGCTGGGATTGCAGGTGTGAGCCACCGCGCCCAGCCGAAACTTGCTTTTCTCTTTTTTCTTCATTTTATTTTCTTCATTTGGAATAGGTAATACATTCAAAAGATCCCTAAGTTTTAAACAATTGTCTTTTACATCTTTTAAAAGCAGTATATAGTGACAAACAGCATTCCTTTTGATGGAGGCACAATATTCCATTGCTTGGGTGTATCATAAATTATTTATTCAGTCCTGTTTTGATGGATTAAAAAGTGCATCTCTGTAAGAATAGGGACTTCATTATAGGTAGTTTGTTTTTGCTGCCCCTGGTAATGGGAATATGCCAACACAATGTGTCTAATGAATGAACAGACATTTGCCAACCCTCAAATATTTGTCCATTTCAAAACTGCTGTGCTGTTGGGATCTCAAATCTAAGCAAAAGAAAAAAAATTGCTGCCCTGAATATCTTTGTGCCTATATTGTTGGCATAGGATGAAGCTAGATCAAAGCGTAGGTTCAAAATGCATGTGAATTTTAAGTTTCGCTAGATACTGCCAGATTGTTACTTTTGATGACAGATGTTGTAATTCAATCATTTCCCTATGTGACAGGGCATCAAAACCAGAATCTCACAGAGTTTAATTCAAAATAGCTGGCCGGGTGTGGTGGCTCACACCTGTAATCCCAACACTTTGTGAGGCCGAGGTGGGCAGATCACAAGGTCAAAAAATTGAGAACATCGTAGACAACATGGTGAAACCCCGTTTCTACTACAAAATACAAAAAAATTAGCTGGGCATGGTGTCGCATGCCTGTAGTCCCAGCTACTTCCGAGGCTGAGGCAGGATAATCACTTGAACCTGGGAGGCGGAGGCTGCAGTGGGCCAAGATCACACCACTGCACTCCAGCCTGGCGAAAAAAAAAAAAGCTCCTTTCTGCACACCCCCCCTTTATGCTAATTCAGCAGGTAGGGGAGGAATCAGAATAGATTCCTAATTCAGCAGTTAGGAGAAGAACTGGAAATATACAGATTTTCCATCACTGGGGGAATCTGTATATGTAATGATGCTCCCCTCAGGACTGGGAAGGGCCACAAAATCTATCCATTTCCTGCCATGCAGTAGCAGCTGGGAATGAGCTCATATAGCCTAATCTTAATAGGGTTACTCACATGTTATTCACTCCATGCTTACTGAGTGCCTGCTGAGTGCAAGACCCTATACTCCCTTTCCCAGAGGCAAGACTGGACGGGGGGTGTGGTGTGGATTTCTTCACTCCCAAGGGTGGCAGTGCTGGGGTGAGTGGGTGCATTTGTTGCTGTACCTGTTGGCCCCTGGCTGGGGGTTGGGGGAGGAAGCAGCAGTGTGTGGGTGAAACTCGGGAATCCTGCAGTACTCCAGTGCCCAGAATTTTTAAAAGGCCCAGCCCCACTCTCAGTGACATGTATCTATGTCTAGTAAAAATGAAGCTGGCACCCTTGCTAGATCTTCTTGGGTGCCTTCTACCAGGGGTTCCCTGAAAGCTGGTATGTGGGACAGGGTACAGACCCCTCCCCTCTGGGCCCTACTACACCAGTTAAACTATGCAGATAAAACCCACATGCAAAATGCACCACGGACAGCCAACAGATGACACTCATAAAAAGAGATGACAGATTTCACCATCATTCACGACCCACCCAAATGTCACATCCTCTGAGCTCTTTCCCAGGCAGCTCCTGTCACAAGTGGGTGTTGTTTCCATGTACTGCATGGCACTGGAAATATAACAACAAAAGAAAAAAGACACTACCTCTGCTCCCAGAGGCTTACCATGCAAAGTGTCTCCTAGCTGCTTTACTGCATGATCCCATCTGATGCTCCCAACCAACAGTGCAGGAAACTCAGAGAACCTAAGTAACCAGATAAAAGCCACACAGTTTGTTTAGTCGAGTGGTTTCTTCACATTTTTTTGCTTGCATATTCCATCAAATAATTTTGAAAAACTGTATGTCCCTAGAAACAAGTCTACACATATATGGTTACAAAGGTAGTCCTATAGAGAGTAAGGAAAGAGATATTTTTAATATATGGTGCTAGAATAGCTGGGTACCTATACAGAAAGAAAATGAAATTGGACTCTGCTTCATACCATTTGCAAACATCAAATTCAGGTAGATAAAAACTAACACATGAAAGGCAAAAACCTACAACTTTTTAGAAGAAAACATAAGATAATATTTTCATGACTTCTAAATAAGAAAGGATTTATTAAACAAGTCACTAACGGCACTCATGATGAAAGAAAATGATAGATTCAGCCAGGTGCAGTGGCTCATGCCTGTAATCCCAGCACTTCAGGAGGCTGAAGCAGGAGAATTCCTTGAGCCCAGGAGGTTGAGGTTGCAACAACCCAAGTGTCTATCAACAGGAGAATGGGTGAATAAATTGTGGATTTTTATACAATGGAATACTACTCAACTATAAAAAAGGAACATATGGATGAATCTCAAAAACGGTTATGCAGAAGAAGTCAGAGGCAAAGAGTATCTAGTGTACGATTCTGTTTCCATGAAGTTCAAGAACAGACAAGACTAACCCAATCTCTGTCATTCTATCTCAGTTAATAGCAAACAGATCTGGATTTAAAATCTGATTCGGGCAGGTTGGGCAAGTCACTTACCTCTCTAAAGCCTCAGTTTATTCTTCTCTAAAACTGGCACAGTGGCTGGGTGTGGTGGCTCATGTGTATAATCCCAACACTTTGAGAGGCCCAGGTAGGTGGATCACTTAAGTCCAGGAGTTCGAAACCAGACTGGTTAAGATGGCGAAACCTCATCTCTACAAAATATACAAAAATTAGCCGGGTGCAGTGGCACACACCTGTGGTACCAATTACTGCGGTTGGGATGTGGGGTTGGGCTGTCACAGGAGACACACTTGAACCCGTGAGGCGAAGGCTACAGTGAATTGAGATGACGCCACTGCACTCTAGCCTGGGCAACAGAGGGAGACTGCCTCAGAATAAAACAAAAACTGGCATAGTAATACCTCTTTTGCAGGATTTCGGTGCAGACTAAATGAAATAAAGGATGTAAAGCACCCTAGCACAGTAAGTGGTATATAATAAATACTCTCTCTCTCCGTGTGTGTGTGTGTGTGTATGTGTGTGTAAGATAGGGTTTTGCTCTGTTACCCAGGCCAGAGTGCAGTGGCACAATCATAGCTCACTGTAACCTCAAATTCCTGGGCTCAAGCAATCTGCCTGCCTCAGCTTCTCAAGCAGCTAGGACTACAAGCCACCACCAGGCCGAGATAATTTTTTAATTTTTCTGTAGAGACAGGGTCTTGCTATGTTGCCCAGGCTTGTCTTGAACTCCTGACCTCAAGGAATCCTCCTGCTTTGGCCTTCCAAAGTGCTGGGATTCTAGGTATAAGCCACCACACCTGGCAAAAAATATATTTTATATAATTGTTATTCCCATAAATGTGTGGTTACACCATTTGTGTTTCCTTTTTCTCTCTTTCTTTTTTTTTTTTTTCCATTATTTCCTGGCGGCGCTGAAGGAACTTTTTCTCCTCTTATTATATCTTAAGCATAAAATAATCTTAGAGTACATAGTTATGTATTTATTCTTATTGAGAGGAGAAAATCTTTATTTTATTATTATTTTTGAGACGGAATCTCCTTCTGTTGCCCAGGCTGGAAAGCAGTGGCAGGATCTTGGCTCACTGCAGCCTCCACCTCCCAGGTTCAAGTGATTCTCATGCCTCAGCCTCCTGAGTAGCTGGGATTACAGGTGTGCACCACCATGCCCAGCTAATTTTTGTATTTTTAGTAGAGATGGGTTTTGCCATGTTGGCCAGGCTGGTCTCAACTTCCTGACCTCAGGCAATTCGCACACCTTGGCCTCCCAAAGTGCTGGAATTACAGTCATGAGCCACTGTGCCCGGCCAGAAAATCTTTAACAGAATAAAATTCCTTAATATGAACAAACCATGATTTACTTAATAATTTTATTATCAGATCTTTTTAGTTCTAGTTTTTTCTACTTTATAAGTAATGATGTGATGATGTGATCAAAATCCTTGTACTTACATCTTGTTGCTGATTTGTGACTATTTCTGCACAATGACTTTCTTAACAATGGGATTTTTATGGTTGTTGACGGTTTTTTTTCTGGGTTGCTCTTTAGACAGGTTGTACTGATTTTTTTTTTTTTTTTTTTTTTTTTTTTTTTGAGACTGAGTCTCACTTTGTTGCCCAGGCTGGAGGGCAGTGGCACAATCTCGGCTCACCGCAACCTCCGCCTCCCGGGTTCAAGTGATTCTCCTGCCTCAGCCTCCCGAGTAGCTGGAATTACAGGTGTGCACCACCACGCCTGGCTAATTTTTGTATTTTTAGTAGAGACGGGGTTTTACCAAGTTGGTCAGGATGGTTTTGATGCCTTGACCTTGTGATCTGCCCATCTCGGCCTCCCAAAGTGCTGGGATTACAGGTGTGAGCCACCACGCCCAGCAGGTTGTACTGATTTAACACTCCCACCAGCACTGGCTGAAATGGCCTGCTTCACAGTACCTTCCCTGACAACGGGGATTATTAACTTTTGAATCTTTGCTAGGCTGGGCTGGATGGCTCAGACCTGTAATCTCAGCACTTTGGGGAGCCTAGGAGGCAAGATTGCTTGAACCCAGGAGTTTGAGACCAGTCTGGCCAAAAAGGCAAAACCCTGTCTCTATATAAAAAAAAAAAATACAGTAATTAGCCAGGCATGGTGGCATGTACCTGTAGTCCCAGCTGCTCAGGAGGCTAAGAAAGGAGGATCGCTGGAGCCTGGGAGGTTGAGGCTGCAATGAGCCATGATCACACCACTGCACTCTAGCCTGGGTGACAGAGCAAGAGCCTGTCTCAAAAAAAAAAAAAAACAAAAAACCTTTGATTGGCATGTGTCAGGCAATATTTTTTTCTTTTTAATTTTTTTTTTTTTTTGTTTTCTAGATGGAGTTTCGCTCTTTTGCCCAGACTGGAGTGCAATGGCAGGGTCTCGGCTCACTGCAACCTCCGCTTCCTGGGTTCAAGCGATTCTCTTGCCTCAGCCTCCCAAGTAGCTGAGATTACAGGCGCCCATCACCATGCTTGGCTAATTTTGTATTTTTAGTAGAGACAAGGTTTCATCATGTTGGCCAGGATGGTCTCGAACTCCTGACCTCAGGTGACCTGCCCACCTTAGCCTCCCGAAGTGCTGGGATTATAGGCATGAGCCACCTTGCCCAGCCAATTATTATTATTTTTATTTTTTTTTGAGACAGAGTCTTGCTCTATCCAGGCTGGAATGCAGTGGCATCATCTCAGCCCACTGCAAACTCTGCCTCCCAGTTTCAAGCAATTCTTGTGTCTCAGCCCCCCAAAGTGCTGGGATCTAGTCTGGCATTATTTACAGGCCTTATTTCATCTTTATTTTTTGGCTCTGTCGCCCAGGCTGGAGTGTGGTGCCACGATCTCAGCTCACCACAACCTCCACCTCCCAGGTTCAAGAGATTCTCCTGCCTCAGCCTCCCAAGTAGCTGGGATTACAGGCGCCCACCACCACGCCGGGCTAATGTTTTGTATTTTTGGTAGAGATGGGGTTTCACCATGTTGGTCAAGCTGGTCTCAAACTCCTGACCTCAAGTGATCCACCCACCTCGGCCTCCCAAAATGCTGGGATTACAGGCGTGAGCCACTGCACCCAGCCCATATTTCATCTTTAGTACAACCCTATGAAGTGTCCATTTGGTAATCTGTCCTCTTTCACAGATCTTTCACAGATGGACAAACGCAAGACTCCCGGAGGAGTTGTAGGGCCTGCCCTTAACACACTGACTGTACACCACACTGCCTCCTGGTGGAACTCACCAAGAAGGCAGGAAGCACTCAAAAGTTTTTCAAAGAAGTTGCCTTAAAGAGACAGTTGGGTATTTGCGGTAGACAAGAGAATGATTTTGGGATAACCAGAGGATGATGGGACTTTGAAAAATGAGGAGAAATCCATGAAGCAGCACACTGAAGATTTGTGCACTTTATGTACATCATACCTTAATTTTTTTTTTTTAAAGGCTAGTCAAGTGAAGCAGTGGGAGTGGAGAAGGAACAAAGAAATCTGTAACTGGTTGTGATCAATTAGTTGTAAACACGACTGCACTCGGACCAGCCACCTTAATTTTTAAAAAAGAAAAGTGAGATTTTTTTTGACAGAGGAGAGTAGGAGACTTTCTGGGCAGGTTCTGGATGAAGCAGCTTACACAGGCTGGGCGCGGTGGCTCAGGCCTGTAATCTCAGCACTTTGGGAGGCCCAGGCGGGTGGATCATGAGGTCAGGAATTTGACACCAGCCTGACTAACATGATGAAAATCCGTCTCTACTAAAGATACAAAAAATTAGCCAGGCGTCGTGGCGCATGCCTGTAATCCCAGCTACTTGGGAGGCTGAGACAGAGAATCGCTTGAACCAGGGAGGCAAAGGTTGCAGTGAGCCGAGATCATGCCACTGCACTCCAGCCTGGGGGACAGAGTGAGACTCTGTCTCAAAAAAACAAAAACAAACAAACAAAAAACAGCTTACACTTACTGAGCCCTTACCACAAGCTGAGCCCTTCACTAAAGGCATGTAAATAGCAATTCATTGACTTGTCATATGATTTCCAAGAGGTACATTCATCATTTGTGCTTGATAGATGTGTTAACAGAGGCACATGGACGGTTAAGTGATTTGCTCAAGATTACACAGCTAGCAAGTGGAAGACTTAGAATAGGCCAGGCGCGGTGGCTCACACCTGTAATCCCAGCACTTTGGGAGGCCGAGGCAGGCGGATGACTTGAGGCCAGGAGTTCGAGACTAGCTTGGCCAACATGGTGAAACCCTGTCTCTACTAAAAATACAAAAATTAGCCAGGTGTGATGGCACACACCTGTAATCTCAGCTACTCGGGAGGCTGAGGCAGAAGAATCACTTGAACCCAGGAGGCGGAGGTTGCAGTGAGCCAAGATCACGCCACTGCACTCCAGCCTGGGCAACACAGCAAGACTGTCTCAGAAAAAAAAAAAAAAAAAGTTAGAATTGAAAGGCAGGTGATTTGGCACCAGGCATAGTAGCTCACTCCTGAAATCCCCAGCACTTTAGGAGACCAAGGTGGGAGGACTGCTTGAGGCCAGGAGTTCGAGATCAGCCTGGGGAACACGGCAAGACCCCCAACTCTACAAAAAATTTTTTCTTTTTTTTTTTTTTTAAAGACGGGGTTTCACCATGTTGGTCAGGTCTTGAACTCCCGACTTCAGGTGATCCGCCCGCCTTGGCCTCCAAAGTGCTTGGATTACAGCCGTGAGCCACCACACCCGGCCTATAAATACAGTCCATTTCTTTCTTTCTTTTTTTTTTTTTTTTTTTTTTTTTTTGAGACAGAGTTTCGCTCTTGTTACCCAGACTGGAGTGCAATGGCGCCATCTCGGCTCACCGCAACCTCCGCCTCCTGGGTTCAAGCAACTCTCCTGCCTCAGCTTCCTGATGAGCTGGGACTACAGGCACGCACCACCATGCCCAGCTAATTTTTGTATTTTTAGTAGAGACGGGGTTTCACCATGTTGACCAGGATGGTCTCGATCTCTTGACCTCGTGATCCACCCGCCTCGGCCTCCCAAAGTGCTGGGATTATAGGCATGAGCCACCGCGCCCGGCAAAAAAATTTTTCAAATTACCCAGGCATGGTGGCACAGGCCAGTAGTATCAGCTACTCAGGAGGTTGAGGCAGGAGGATCACTTGAGCCCGTGAGTTCAAGGCTTCAGTGAGCATGATTGCGCCACTGCACTCCCAGCCTGTGTTACAGAGTGAAACTGTCTCAAAAAAAAAAATTAAAATAAAGGTGATTTGGCTCTTGGTTAAGGCAGGCAAGCTGGAATGGAAAAGCAGCCATGATCACCAAAGATCAGTCAGACCTAGAGGCCTCTTCTCTCATCCTGGAATGTGTATCACATGGAACTTTTGGGTAACCAGGATACTATACATATTAAGGTCCAGATATAATTAATTCCAAGGTCCAGCATGAAATTCACATCCTCAAGGACACTGCCACCTGCCCTTCTGAATTGTCTTTGAGTGGCCCCAAACTGGATCTTTGCTGGTTCCAGTCTAGTGGGGCTGGTAGGACAAACTTTGAAGCTAGACCAGTTACTAGGCCTCTCAGGAGGAGGCACCCACAACTACCATCCCGAACTAAGGTCTGAACTGGAGGTTCTCCATTTGGTCAAGTGCCAGTTGGTGAATTCCAAGAGCATAAGAGATACCTGAAAGTAACTTAGACCCTCTGTGGGACTGTGGGTATCCTTTTGCTTATTTTTCTGATTGTTCTACAACAAAATGTGTTATTTTTGTGATTACAAAGAGAATATGCCTAGAGGTTTCTGGGGTGCCAGGTGTATTTTATTTCTTGGTATCGCACTGGTCTTTGCTTTATAATTACAGTATTTGTTAAAATGAAATTTGTTTAAAAACTTGCCTCTGTGTATGCTCTTTTTCACAGTTTTCAAAGTGCTTAATAAGGTGCACGTATTTGTTTTTCTTTCTTTCTTTCTTTCTTTTTCTGTGTGTCGCTCTTGTTACCCAGGCTACAGTGCAATGGGGCCATCTCGGCTCACCGCAACCTCCGCCTGCCGGGTTCAAGCGATTCTCCTGCCTCAGCCTCCTGAGTAGCTAGGATTACAGGTGTGCGCCACGCCCGGCTAATTTTGTATTTTTAGTAGAGACAGGGTTTCTCCATATTGGTCAGGCTGGTTGGTCTCGAACTCCCGGCCTCAGGTGATCCGCCTCGGCCTCCCAAAGTGTTGGGATTACAGGGGTGTTTTTCAATCGCGCTCGGCCTGTTTTTCAACCTCTAGTACACAGTTTCGTGTCCCTAGCATAACATCAGTTTTCTGTAAATTCAGAACGAAGCTGACTGCAAACCCTGCCAGACTCACCGATCTGGGCGGCGTGGACTTCAAGCCCCCAGGAAGCATTGCGGCCGGCACAACGGGAACTACGGCGTCCGAGAAGGGGGCCGGGCCCTCTGGTCCTTTCCCTCCCAGAAGCCCGCGGGCGGCTCTGAACGCTGTTCCTATCATGGCCGCGGGAGCCGGGACGGCAGGCCCTGCTTCCGGCCCGGGCGTAGTGCGTGACCCGGCGGCGTCACAGCCGAGGAAGCGGCCCGGCCGGGAGGGCGGGGAGGGCGCGCGGCGGTCGGACTCGATGGCTGGAGGAGGCGGGAGCAGCGACGGCAGTGGGCGGCCGGCGGGCCGGCGGGCGTCCCGCAGTAGCGGGCGGGCCCGGCGAGGGCGCCAGGAGCCGGGGCTGGGGGGCCCGGCGGAGCGCGGCGCGGGGGAGGCACGGCTGGAAGAGGCAGTCAATCGCTGGGTGCTCAAGTTCTACTTCCACGAGGCGCTGCGGGCCTTTCGGGGTAGCCGGTACGGGGACTTCAGACAGATCCGGGACATCATGCAGGGTGAGGGCCGGGCCGGGGGAAGGGGGTTGGAGCGCCGGGGAAGGGGGCCCAGGCGTACCGGGGTCGGGACAGGGGGGTCGCCCAGCCAACAATGTCTTCTTTCTCAGCTTTGCTTGTCAGGCCTTTGGGAAAGGAGCATACCGTGTCCCGATTGCTGCGGGTTATGCAGTGTCTGTCGCGCATTGAAGAAGGGGAAAATTTAGGTATGGCTATTTTTGTGTTCTTCTCTGGGCTTACTTGCGTAGGGTTTTGTTTTCAAACTTATATTCGGAACTGGAGGATTCCAGGTTAGAGTCCGCCAGTTTCCATCAGAGTGGTCGTTTCCATTCTACAGTGGGTCTGTTTTCTGGTTTTAGTTTTTTCAGTTAATGTTGTGTTGGCTGCTTTTCTGTGTTTTTAAAAATCTCCCACCTGTTAATTGCTCACCCCAACTTTGCTGCTGTCTAAAGTGAGTTATGTTCATATGGACATCTTTTTCCCCCATGGTAGAGTGTTTTTCAGAGTAGAAGTACATTTTTCTCTCTCTGAATTCAACTTGAAAGCTGTTTAGCTGTTGTCAGTTTCTTGCCACTCGTATTTGAGGAGGACGGGTGTATTTTGAATTTGAGAGGCAAATGCGTGTGTTTAAAAATAATTTTTTTGTTTGTCTTGACAAGTATTAAAAAATGGTCACGTTAAATTCATTGATTTGAATTTGGACCCTTATTGTGTATGTAAACCTGTAGCAAATATGTCAAAAAATTAAATGCATATTTTAGTATATTTGCATGCTTCATTTCCATAAGTATATATATTTTTTGGACATAACTTTTCTGCTCTTAGAAAAAAGCTTAAAATGAAAACTGTGCTTTGTCCTAGACTGTTCCTTTGATATGGAGGCTGAGCTCACACCACTGGAATCAGCTATCAATGTGCTGGAGATGATTAAACAGAATTTACACTGACAGAAGCAGTGGTCGAATCCAGTAGAAAACTGGTCAAGGAGGCTGTAAGGCTCTATTTTTATTTCTTTTTTCTTTTACCAAAAATCAGGAGTCTTTGAAGGTACAGCACTTACTCTTTCCTGTGTGGGGTAGAGGAAAACAGGAATGGGGAGAGAGATTGAGCAAGCAAGAAAGTGCGGGCGCGCGCACACACACACACACACACACACACACACACACACACACACACGAGATGTTATCTCTTCACGTGCCCCCTTTCCTACCCAGGCTTGAGAAGTAATGGCGCGCACACACACACACACACACACACACACACGAGATGTTATCTCTTCACGTGCCCCCTTTCCTACCCAGGCTTGAGAAGTAATGGCGCGCACACACACACACACACACACACACACACACACACACACGAGATGTTATCTCTTCACGTGCCCCCTTTCCTACCCAGGCTTGAGAAGTAATGGCGCACACACACACACACACACACACACACACGAGATGTTATCTCTTCACGTGCCCCCTTTCCTACCCAGGCTTGAGAAGTAATGGCAGGTGCTCAGTTTTTGTAATTTGGGTGGTCTTCTTGTGGCCTTGGCATTGAAGCACTGACAATTTGGAGGTTATTGCACCATTCGGAAGCACTCTGCAAGGGCTAAGTAACTCTGGCTTAGAGTTTGATTACCCTTGTTTATATTAAACCAAGGAGATAAGCTGGAGCCTTGGGAAATGTGGTACTGACTTTGAGTTCTTTCTGTCTGCAGAAAGAGGGGCTTATAGAACATCTCTTTTGAGCAGATAGATTAGAATCAGAGGTGCTGGGATAATGAGCCAGATAGCAAAATAGTAATGGTAGAAGAATGATAGAAGGCTGGCACAGGCAGTGTTCTGGAATTCAAGAAAAAGCTAGTGGAGTGTCTAGGAATTTGGGATGATCACTGTGTTGTGGCTCAGGTAGCTTCAAGCAGTAGAACTTACCGTAATTTAAAACACAGAAGTGGCTGTGGGAACCAGTCAGAAAAAGATTTTTCTTCCCCCAAAACCAAGGCTGGGGATTTGGAAGCAGATGCAGAGGAGAATCAGCTCAGCATTGCCCTGGTGGTGGAAAATAGGGAAATGGTTAAGAAATGAAAAGAGTGCCCCTAAAAAGATGGGCTCCCAAAAGTGGGGTGGGGTAGAAAGAGAAAACGTTACTAGGCAAGGAAAACCTTCTGTCTCTTGGCTGTGTATAAGGTATTTGGGTACCCTATTAAAAAACAACCAGTGTGCATGAGGTGCAGATATTTTATTTATTCAGTTAAGGACCTTGGGCAGACACTACTTTTGGTCTTGTAAAAAATGCTTAGATATTAAGTCATTTCCAAATCAGGGTTAGGTTGGAGGGGGCTTATGCCAGAAAAGGCATTATCAAGGGAGGAGAAATTCATACCTACTTTAAGGACAGTTAAGGATCTTTTGAATGGGTACCAGTTGAGAGTAATTCATTTAACTGCTATTAAGTACAGATTGAGTATCCCTCATCCAAAATGCTTGGGACCAGAAGCATTTTGAATTTCAGATTTTTTTTTTTTCCTTCAGATTTTGGAATATTTGCATTAAATTTAGGTTGAGCAAATATAATCCACATCCAAAAATCTGAAATCCCAAATGCCCCCAAATCTGAAACTTTTTGAGTGGTGGTCAAAGGAAATGCTCATTGGAGCCTTTCAGATTTTGGATTTTCAGATTCAGGATGCTCAACTTGTAGCAACTCCTTTAGAACACAAGGGCTGTAGATGTGCCATCTGGCCCCTCTTCTGGAAGGCTTTCATCTTTCAGCTGCGTATTTATTATTTTATTATTATTTAAGCTTGTAGATCTCCTTATTTGGGTGGTTCATTAGGAAAAGTCTATTAGAAAAATCTAAGCTCTCTTAAAGTAGTCAACCATTTTCTTACTTTTACTCTTCTGCTTTTCCAGTCTTCACCAGGTACCTTATGCTTATTGTTACTGAAGTGTAACAAATTACTCCAAGACTAAGCAGCTCAAAACAGTTAACATTATCTCTCAGTTTCCAAGGATCAGGAGTCTGTTAGTGGTTTAACTGAGTGGTTCTGGCTCAGAGTTTCTCATAAGGTTACAGTCAAGCTGTCAGCTAGGCTTGCAGTCATTTCAAGACTCAACTGCTTCCATATTCACATAGTTGTTAACAAGACTCACTTTCTTACTGGCTGTTGGGTGGATACTTCAGCTCCTGGCAAGGTCCTGGCCTCTGCACAGATAAGGCTGCTTGCAGCATGGCAGCTTTCTTCTCCTAGAGCAAGTCATGCAAGAGAGCAAGAACTCAAGGCAAAAGCCTCATTCTTTTACAGTGTAATATTGGAAACGGCACATTATCACTTCCACTATATGCTATTGGTCGTATAGACGAAATTCACTCTGGTAGAGTGTGTGAATGGGACTCCGCAGAAGGTCAGGAGCATTGGGGACTGTCTTTGAAGTTGGCAACCACAGTTACCTTGATCTTCTAGTTATTAAACGATATTTTTTCATCTGTCTCTTCAATTTACTTTTTAAAGCTTTCTCATTTAGAGTCATAGAATCCGTTTATGGTAATCATTGGGAAAATCCCACAGACGCCTAGGTTCAGTAAGCCTTTTTGATGCATTTAAGCTTTGTAAAGTGCCAAAACAATTTATTTAAAAGTATATTAAATCTTTCATAAAGTTTATCATGTAAGTCATTTGTTAAATTAGAACTCTTACTGCATGGTCTAGGGATCTCCGGAGGTCTCCGGGACCCTTTCAGGGAGGCCATGAGGTCAAAACTGTTTTCATAAGCAAAACCAAAACATTCTTTGACTTTTTCAGTGCATTGGCATTTGCATTGATGGTGCAAAAGCAGGCATGGGTAAAATGGGTGATTCCTTAGCATGATCCTGATAGTAGTAATTGTACCAGAATTCATTGTATTTTTGACTGCTGTAATTTTTTAAAAACTACTGATTTTGATTAAGAGTGTTAACAATTATTTAAAAGCCCAGAACTCCCATTTAAAAATTAAAATTAAAAAAAAGGAAAGAATGTCTTTGGTAAAGCAGCAAAAACTATGAATTTTATTAACTCTAGTCATGAGTAAACATCTTTTCAGTATGCGCCAGGTGCAGTAGCTCATGCCTATAATCACGGCACTTTGGGAGGCTGATGCAAGCAGATCGCTTGAGCCTAGGAGTTCCAGACCAGCCTGGTAACATAGTAAAACCCTGTCTCTACAAAACTACAAAAATTAGCTGTGTGTGGTGGTGCACACCTGTGGTCCCAGCTACTTGGGAGGCTGTGGTAGAAGGATCGCCCAAGCCCGGGAGGTGGAGGTTGCCGTAAGCTGATAACACACCATTGTACTCGAAACTGGACAACACAGTGAGACCCTGTCTCAAAAAAAAAAAAAAAAAAAAAGAAAGAAAAAGAGGAAGTATACCTAAAATGTTTCTGCTGCATACCAAAACATGATGGTTACCAGGAAAAGCACTTGTGTTGTTGTTAGAGTTGCATGCTGAACTAGCTGCTTTTTTTATGAAATACTATTTTACCTGAAAGAACAACTGACAAACCGTAGTTGTTCACACTGGGGTGTTTGGCAGCCATTTTCTTGAGAATGAGTAAAGCAAACCTATCACATAAAACAAGTGACAGTATTTGTTGCCAATGATAAAATTTAAGCTTTCCAGGGAAAAATAGAATTTTGGATAACTTGTATTCATGTGCTTGATAGCTTCCCAATACTTAGTCTTTTCTGAAGATTGGTAATAATAACAATTGACATTTAAAAAATATTTTTAGGCTGGGCGTGGTGACTCATGCTTGTAATCCCAGCACTTTGGGAGGTGGAGCAGGTGGCTCACCTGAGGTCAGGAGTTCGAGACCAGCTTGGCCAACATGGTGAAACCTCATCTCTACTAAAGATACAAAAAAAATTAGCCAGGCATGGTGGCAGGCGCCTGTAATCCCAGCCACTCAGGAGGCTGAGGCAGGAGAATTGCTTGAACCTAGGAGGCAGAGGTTACCGTGAGCCGAGATGGCGCCACTGCACTCCAGCCTGGGTGACAGAGTGAGACTCCATCTCAAAAAAAAAAAAATATATATATATATATATATATATTTTTTCTTATTTCTTTTAGCCTCAACAATGATGGAATTTTTTTTTTTTAATGAATGTGCCAACATTTGAAGATCTACGTAACTCAGTGAACCAGTGTTTTCCAGATGAGCAATGCATGATGCTACAAAATCATCCTTAGATGAAAGATGCATTTAAACTATAAGATAGACTGATGGATTTTAATGGGATAGATTAAGAAAAGTTTGCTTATTAAAGTTTTGTGTAGAATCAAAGAAGAATCGCCACAATTTTCTGAAAAAGCTATTAAAATACTTCTCCATTTTCAACTTCGTATGTGTATAAAGCCAGATTTTAAAAAATACCTCAACCAAGAGCCGGGCATGATGGCTCATGCCTGTAATCTCAGCACTTTGTGAGGCTGAGATGGGCGGATCACTTGAAGTCAGGAGTTTGAGACCAGCCTGGCCAACATTGTGAAACCCTGTCTCTACTGAAAATACAAACATTACCTCGTTGTGGTGGCACATGCCTGTAATCCCGGCTACTCAGGAGGCTGAAGCATGAGAATCACTTGAACCCAGGAGGCAGGGAGACTGCAGTGAGTTGAGATCACACCACTCCAGCCTGGGCAACAGAGCAAAACTGTCTCAAAAAACACTCCACCTCAACCAAAACAGCACATCACAGCAGATTGAATACAGAAGCAGTTATGAGAATCCAACTCTTCTATATTAAACCAGATAGTAAAGAGATTTACAAAATGAAAAACAGTGCCACCCTTCTCATTAAACTTTTGTCTTAGAAAATGCAGTAATTTTTTATAAAGGTGTTATTTATGTTACCCTATAATGAGTTATTTTTTAATGAATTAATATTTTAAATTTTCTGTTTCTAGTACAGTGAATATCAACAGATATAACCTACATAAACAGAAAGCTCTTTGGAGGTCTGCATCAACATTTTAAGAGTAGTGTAAAAGAATCCTGAGACCAAAAAGTTTGAGACCTGCTTCTGTAAGCTGTTAATTATATCAAAACTCTTTTTGTTTTCTGTTCATAACTAAAGGAGTGAGAGACATCAGTTAGGTTTCTTTGGAGAACAAGGGATAGCAACATGTGTAGCATGTTCTCGAAGGATTTATTTGTTGCTTTTTACTGTGCAGCATTCTCCCCTGCCATAACCTTTGGCAACAGCAGCTTGATGTTCTTTGGGGGCCTTACCCCATTTCTGGTGCTTTTTTATCAGATACACTCTCTTAGAACTTTACTTTTTGAAACAAAAATATTTGTTGAGGCTTTTTAAACATTGCTACTTCCCAGAACAACTTTGCTTCCTTTTGTATCTACTTCTTTATTCTTCAGTTCTGTGAGTTTTGTCTTCTCCTCCTTTGTTAATATGTGTGCTTTCTGGCATTTCTTCCAAACATAAACCTACCTTACCTATTTTGAAAATCTGTGCTTGGGGCCGGGCGCAGTGGCTCACGCCTATAATCCCAGCACTTGGGGAGGCCGAGGCGGGTGGATCACAAGGTCAAGAGATCGAGACCATCCTGGTCAACATGGTGAAACCCCGTCTCTACTAAAAATACAAAAGTTAGCCAGGCATGGTGGCGCACGCCTGTAGTCCCAGCTACTCGGGAGGCTGAGGCAGGAGAATTGCTTGAACCCAGGAGGCGGAGGTTGCGGTCAGACGAGATCGCGCCATTGCACTCCAGCCTGGGTAACAAGAGTGAAACTCTGTCTAAAAAAAAAAAAAAGAAAATCTGTGCTTGGAATTTCCCTTTTATTAACTTAGCCAGAGACCATTGATACTGCTTGTACCCTAAAAACCTTAACAAATGCGTAAGAAAAGAAATTATACGGCCGGGCGTGGTGGCTCATGCCTGTAATCCCAGCACTTTGGGAGGCCGAGGCAGGCGGACCATGAGGTCAAGAGTTTGAGACCATCCTGGCCAACATGGTGAAACCCCGTCTCTACTAAAAATACAAAAAAATCAGTTGGGCGTGGTGGCGTGCACCTATAGTCCCAGCTACTAGGGAGGCTGTGGCAGGAGAATTGCTTGAACCCAGGAGGCAGAGGTTGCAGTGAGCTGAGGTCGCACTACTGCACTCCAGCCTGGCGCCTGGTGACGGAGTGAGACTCTGTCTCAAAAAAAAAAAAAAAAGAAACTATACTTATTTCTGAGAACTGCCAAGTGAAAAAGCAGGGATTCATCTTTTTAAATTTTTTCCCCCCACAGGAAATTAATACATAGTTTTAAAAGATAAGCTCATAGCACAACCTTTGAAGTAGACTTCTACATTTCAATTTGAAAGCATTCATATTTCCTTTCTTGTTTCACACATTATATATAGAAGGATATGTGTTCCAATTCTGGGGAACATAGAGTAAACATACCTCTTCTGTCTCTCCTTTTTAATGTAATTATAAGTCTTAGACGGAATGCATGGAGCAGCTATCTGAGGATTCTATCTGGAAATAGGCATATAGGGAAGGAGACCAGAATTTGAAGTTGCACCATACCAGTGATGAATAGTTTACCGTTTTTTCCTTCTCTGGTGTCACCCAGCCCAGATTCAAAGGCAGTCTGAAACCTGGTAGTTCACTCCAGATGTGAACAGATAGAACACCAAGAGAGCTTTCTCTTTCTGGTCTGAGGAGCAAGGAAGGATCTCTTTTGTTTGAGATGGAGTCTTGGACTGTCGCCAGGCTGGAGTGCAGTGGCACGATGTCAGCTTACTGCAACCTCTGCCTCCTGGGTTCAAGTGATTCCCCTGCCTCAGCCTCCCGATTATCTGGGATTACAGGTGCGCGCCACCGTGCCCAGCTAATGTTTTGTATTTTAGTAGAGACAGGGTTTCACCATGTTGGCCAGGTTGGTCTCGATCCCCTGACCTCGTGATCCACTCCGCCTTGGCCTCCCAAAGTGCTGGGATTACAGGCATGAGCCACTGTGCCTGGCTGCAAGGAAGGATCTCTTAAGGGTCAGAGATGGTAAAATAAATCCCAGTTTTTCCCTTTTTTTCCCTTCTTTCCTGCCCTGGCCCCCCAGGCAGTACTACCCTGGTGGCAGCAGTGGCCTAGCAATGACAGTGGCAACAGGGCAGGCATCTAAAACTGAAGAAAGAGAGCTCTTTCTTTCACCAAAGTTCTTTCACCCCTAGTACATGGAACAAATTCCGTTGCCTTCTTCCACTGTCTCTGTCCTGCTGCTTGGCCATGGATGCAGATGCCGTTAGTGTGTGATAGAGTGGGGAAACCAAAGTCTAGGAATGCAAAGCCAATTCAGTATTTGAAAGTCAATCAGGGGGCCAGGCTTGGTGGGTCACAGTTGTAATCCCAGCACTTTGGGAGGCCAAGGCGGGTGGATTACGAGGTCAGGAGTTTGAGACCAGCCTGACCAACACAGTGAAATCCCGTCTCTACTAAAAATACAAAAATTAGCTGGGTATGGTGGCAGGTGCTTGTAATCCCAGTTACTCAGGAGGCTGAGGCAGGAGAATATCTTGAATGGGAGAGGCAGAGGTTGCAGTGAGCTGAGATGGCGCCACTGCACTCCAGCCTGGGTGACAGAGCTAGACTTTGTCTCCAAAAAAAAAAAAGAAAATCAGTGTGGTCTACCATATTAAGAGAAAAACCATATGATCATATAAATTGATACAGAAATTGACAAAATTCAACATTAGTTCATGATAAAATCACTCAGCAAACTAGGAATAAAGGGAACTTCCTCAACCCGATAAAAGATGCCTACAAAAAGCCCACAGCTAACGTTCTTAATGGTAAAAAATGGAATGCTCACCACTTCTATTCAGCATCATACTAGAAGACCTAACCAGTGCAATCAGGCAAGGGGGAAAAGCATACAGACTAGAAAGGAAGTAATAAAATTGTTTCTTTTGGCAGATGGCAGGACTGTATAGAAATCCCATGAAGTATACCAAAAAAAGTTCCTGTAAGTTTAGCAAGGTTACAGGTACAAGATCAACACAAAAATCAGTCATACATCACATGAAAACATTTTAAAGTTAAAAAAAAAGTCATATTTCCATATACTAGCAATGAATAATTTGAAATGAAATTACCAAAACAATGCCATTTACAATGTGTTCAAAACAGAAAGAAAAAGAAATATGTGTAAATCTAGCAAAACATGAAGGAACTGTTTGTGGGAAAATGTAAAAAATGCTGATGGAAGAAATTAAGACCTAATGGAAAGACATTACCATGTTCATGGATTGGAAGACACAATATAAATTAAGATGTCACTTAATCTCGAGTTGATCTTTAGAGTTAATACAATTCCAGAATTCCAGTCAGAATCTCAGCAGGATTTTCTGGGTTTTTTTTTTTTTTTTTTTTTTTTGAGATGGAGCCTTGCTCTGTTGCCCAGGCTGGAGTGTAGTGGCACAGTCTCAGCTTGCTGCAGTCTCTGCCTCCTAAGTTCAAGTGATTCTCATGCCTCATCCTCCTGAGTAGCTGGGTTTACAGGTGCATGCCATCACACCTGGCTAAATGTTTCTGTGTTTTTAGTAGAGGTAGGGTTTCACCATGTTGCCCAGGCTGGTCTCAAACTCTAGAACTCAGGCTATCTGCCCGCCTTGGCCTTCCAAAGTACTGTGATTACAGGCATGAGCCACCGCACCTGGCCTAGCAGGATTTTGTTTCTTTTCTTTGTGTCTCTCTCTCCCTTTTTTTTTTTAATGAAACAGGGTCTCTGTCACCTAGGCTGGAGTGCAGTGGCATGATCACGGTTCATGTACTGGACCTCCTGGGCTCAGGTGGTGTTTCTGCTTTACCCTCTTGAGTAGCTGGGACCACAGGCATGTGCTACCTTGCCTGGCTAATTTTTTTTTTCTTTTTTTTCGGTAAAGATGGGATCTCCCTATGTCTCTATGTTGTGCAGGCTGGTCTTGAACTCCTGGGCTCAAGTGATGCTCCCACCTCAATCTTCCAAAGTGCTAGGATTACAGATTTGAGCCACCCCATCTGGCACGAGCAGGATTTTTTGTAAATACGGACTGGATGGTTCTAAAATTTATATGGAAAGGCAAAGGAATTAAAATAACCAGAAAAAGTTATATGAAAGGAAAAGCTGGAGGACTCATACTACCCAATTTTAAGAATTATGAGAAAGTTACAGTATTTACGACTATAGAGATTAGTGAAACAGAAGAGAGCATCTAGAAACAGACCCACACAAATATGACTAATTGATTTTTGACAAAGGTGTGAAGGCTATTCCATGAGAAAAGGATAGTCTTGAACAAATAGTGTTGAAACAATTGAATGTCCATATGCAGAAATGAACTTTGACCATAAGCTCACAGTTTATACAAAAATTACTCAAAATTATCTAAATGTAAAATGTGAAACCACAAAACTTAGAGGAAACATGAAGGAATAGAGATGGCAAAACAAATTACATGAAAAGATGTTCAATATCATTTACTCATTAAGGAAATAGAAATTAAAACCACAGTAGCTTCAAATACCAATTAGAATGGCTAAACTTTAAAAAATACTGATGGGGGCATGGTGGCACATGCCTGTAATTTCTGCTACTTGGGCATCTGAGGTAGGATTGCTTGAGGCCAGGAGTTTGAGTTCAACCTGGGTGATATAGATGCTGTCTCAGAAACAAAATTAATAAAAAATGCTATAAAAAGTACTGGTTACATATTTCAGAACATCATGTTGTACCTAAGTCTGTTTTTAAAATAGAGATGGGGGTCTCACTATGTTGCCCAGGCTGTACTTGAACTCCTGGGCTCAAGTGATGCTCCTACCTTGGCCTCCTGAAGTGTTGCTATTTCAGGCATGATCCACCACACCCAGCCCAGTTTTTAAAAAGCACTAGTGAGGCTATGGAGCAACTGGAACTCTCATACATTGCTGATGGGAATGCAGAATGGTACAGCTACTCCAGAAAGTAGTTTGGCCATTTCTTATAAACACATTTTCCATAAGACCCCGTAGTCCTATTCTTGGGTGTTTACCTTAGAGAAATGAGAAGCTCTATTCATATCAAAACCTGTACATGAATGTTTTAGCATCTCTTTATGATAGCCATAAATTGCAGACATCTGAAATGTCCTTCAGTGGATGAATGTATAAACTATAGTACATCCTTGCAATGGAATACTGCTCAACAACAAGAAAAAGTGAATTATTGATAGTACACCAACATGGATGGACCTTAAAGGCATTATAGAGTGAAAGGAGCCAGGGTCAAGGCTATATCCTTTAAGAAAAAAGTCCTACATACTTACGGCTTTTTTTTTTTTTTTAAAGGAGAGAGAATCTTGTTTTATTGCCCATGCTGGAGTGTAGTGGCATAATCATAGCTCACTGCCACCCTCAAACTCCTAGGTTCAGGTGATCCTCCCACCTCTGCCTCCTGAGTAGCTAGGACTATAAGGCACATGCCACCATGCCTGGCTACTTTTTTGTAGAGATGAATTTTCACTGTGTTGCCCAGGCTCGTTTCAAACTCCTAGCCTCAAGTGATCCTCCTGCCTCAGTCTCCCAAAGCACTGGGATTACAGTTATGAGCCACTGGGATCAGTGATTGCCAGGGTTAGGAGTGGGGCTAAGATATGACTACACAGGACAGCCAAGGCAGGTTTTTCGATCCTCATTGTAATGGATGATATAGGGGTCTACATGTGTTAAAATTCCAAACCAGATGCCCTAAAAAAGTTAATTTGTTGTATGCAAGTTAAATAGAATTTTAAAACATAGTAAGACCTGTATGATTTAAAAAGTAAAAACTTTATATCCAAGAAAATAAATATAGTCTATGTTTTTCTGCTGAAAGTGTTGTATAAATGGATATGGTCATCTAAGTAAAATGAAGACTTTGTACCCTCCCTGGGCAGCAAGAACTTATGGTTGTATCTGTGTATTCAATATTGAAGGACACTTGATGTCAGTTGCCTTCTGCCCTGTATGGCTGTGCTCAGCATGTTGAGAATAGAAGCACCAGAGATGAGTACTTAATGGATTTCCTTGCTATTCTTCCCCTTGATCTGTGTCTCCATACCTTCTTCCCTGTGAAGACTGAAAATACTTATGAACCAGCCGGGCACGGTGGCTCACGCCTATAATCCCAGCACTTTGGTAGGCCAAGGCGGGCTGACCTGAGGTCGGGAGTTGAGACCAGCTTGTCCAACATGGCAAAAACCCGTCTCTACTAAAAATAAAAAAATAAAAATTAGCCAGGCGTGGTGGCACATGTCTGTAATCCCAACTACTCAGGAGGCTGAGGCAGGAGAATCAGTTGAACTCGAGAGGCAGAGGTTGTGGTGAGCCAAGATCGTGCCATTGCACTCCAGCCTAGGCAACAAGAGCAAAACTCCGTCTCAAGAAAGAAAACAAAATGTCTTTGAACCAATTTTTCTTTTTTTTGTTTGTTTGTTTTGAGTCAGGGTATCACTCTTCTTCCAAGCTGGAGTGCAGTGGTACAATCAATGCTCACTGCAGCCCCGACCTCCCAGACTCAAGTGATCCTCCTCCCTTAGCCTCCCAAGTAGCTGGGACCACAGATACACACCAACATGCCTCACTAGGGTTTTTTTGTTTTTTTGTTTTGTTTTGTTTTGTTTTTTTGGAGAGATAGGGTCTCCCTATGTTCCCCAGGCTGGTCTCAAACTCCTGAGCTCAAGCAATCTTCCCACCTCAGCTTCCCAAAGTGCTGGGAATACAGTTGGTCAGTTGTAAGCTACCACACCCAGCCAGCCTGCCTTTTTTTGTATGGTGTTCTTTTTAAAGAACCTATGTCTCTCTGAGACAGGATTTGAGGTAGCTACTTTATTCTATCATGTAACTTGAAATACTCCCAATTTTTTGTTGACTTTTTTAATTTTAAAAAATGTTCACGTATAACTTCCTTGTAAATGTTCACTGTTATTTTTCCTCTGTATAGTCTCTTGAGGTTTCTCTATGGAAAACTCTTCCTCTCTGTAGCTGATGAGACCTTCCTATCTTACCTGGAACTTTGCCCTTTTCATTTGCTGCTTGTGAATGCCTGGGTTTGTCCGTAGTTCCCTAGGTGCTTTAAGTGAAGTTACCAGCTGGGGTTTATGGTAGTGGGAGGCTTGTCTTTTCATTCTCCTACAGAACTGGCCTCAGGCCTTTCCAGAATGGAACTAGCAGAATTCTGTGTTCAGCAAATCCCTTTTTTTCCCCCGCTACAGTATATCTTCCCTTCCTTATTCCCTTACCCCTTGCTTTAAAGCTTTTGCATCCAAAAAGAACAGAATCAGTTGTTCTGGGGACCTGAAATTACGGGGACCTAGAATGACTCCTGTTGTCCATTCTGTTTTTCCTCAGGGGACCCTATTGAAATTGGCTCAATGGTCTGTAATCCAGGGGATCAGATTTTTCTCTATCAGCCATATAACAAAAACCATTGTATTGTTGAAAAGCGACTACCTTACAAGCAGAAAGAGACAGCTTACAGTGGTTCACGACACTTGAACAATAACGGTTGGTTTTTAAGTACAGGAATTTGATATAATGTGAGAGAAGGTTATTTTGATATTTGATATTCTGATTACACCCGTCATTATAAAAGTAAAAAAGGTTATTTTACCCGTCTTTTTTAGGCTGTCATTATTTGTATCAAAAACAAAGAATTTGAAAAGGCTTCAAAAATTTTGAAGAAACATATGTCCAAGGACCCCACAACTCAGGTAAATTTGATACATTTTTGCTCCTATGACTTAAATTCATCTCATTGCTTTGTGTTGGGAAACAGGGAAAGGGTTCTTGGTCAGGAATATTACCTAAATATTCGCCTTTCAGCATGTAACACCTGCAGCAAGTTATCTTTTATATCCAAGATAACTCACTGTAAAATTGACTTTTCAAAGTTTAGTTTTCATTAGAGAAGTTTACATAAATTATTCACAAAAATTACATAAATTATACATTTCTGTCTGGTTTATAACAGAACATTTATTTAAATGATCGACAGGTACTGAGCTGACAAATTTTATAATGCTTCTAACTTTATTTACATTAAATGTTGATCCTGCAGATGTGAGGAAACTTCTTTGGTGAGGACATAGCACCTGTTTCCTGGTGTCAAAAGTTCTGTTAGTACCCTGCTTTTATTTTTTTCTTCTTCCTTTCTTTTTTGAGGCAAAGTCTTGCTCTGTTGCTCAGGCTTGGGTGCAGTAGTGCCAGTCATAGTTCACTGCAGCCTTGACCGCCTGGGCTCAAGCAGTTCTTCTGCCTCATCCTCCCTAGGAGCTGGGTTCGTAGGTGCATGCCACCACACGTGGATAATTTTTTAGTTTTTGTGGAGACAGGGTGTCGTCTTTTTTTTTTTTTCCTTTTTTGAGACAGGGTGTCTTTATGTTGCCCAGACTGGTCTGGAACTCCTAGGCTCAAGTGATTCTACCACATTGGCCTCCCAAAGTGCTGGGATTACAGGCATGAACCATCATGCCCGACCATTTCTTCTTCTATATGAATTTGTTTTTTTTTTTTTTTTCGAGATGGAGTGTTGCTCTGTTGCCCAGACTGGAGTGGAGTGGCACAGTCTGGGCTCACTGCAACCTCTGCCTCCCAGGTTCAAGCAATTTTCCTGCTTCAGCCTCCCGAGTAGCTGGGATTACAGGTGTGTGCCACCATGCTGGGCTAATTTGTTTGTATTTTTTAGTAGAAAGGGGTTTCAACATGTTGGCCAGGCTGGTCTCAAACTCCTGACCTCAAGTGATCTGCCCGCCTTGGCCTCCCAAAGTGCTAGGATTACAGGTGTGAGCCACCGTGCCCAGACTCTATATGTATTTAAATTTTGGCCAGGCACGGTGGCTCACACCTTTAGTCCCAGCACTTTGGGAGGCCGAGGCAGGCGGATCACAAGGTCAAGAAATCAAGACCATCCTGGCCAACATGGTGAAACCGCGTCTCTACTAAAAATAGAAAAATTAGTTGGGCTTGATGGTGCACGCCTATAGTCCCAGCTACCTGGGAGGCTGAGGCAGAATAATTGCTTGAAACCGAGATTGTGCCACTGCACTGCAGCCTGGTGACAGAGCGAGACTCCGTCTTAAAAAAAAAAAAAAATTAAAGTGTATTATTTGAAAAGGTAATATATGTACATAATACGAAATTCAAAAGGTATAACAAAAGAGTTTGGTAAAAAATTCTCTAATCTCTGACCCTCTGCCATCTTCTTCCCTTCAGAGGCAATCAGTTTTTTAATTTAATTTAATTTAATTTATTTATTTTTAATCCTTTCAGAGATCCTCTATGCATGTGCAAGCAAATTGTGTGTGTGTATACAGACATCCACATACATACATTTTCCTAGTTCTTCCCATTACACATACGTGATAGCATAGCCTACATACTAATTTGAACACTTAATTGCTTTTTCCACTTAGTATTATATCATGGAGTCATTCTATGTTAGCACATAAGGAACATCTTTGTCTGTTTTTTATAGCTGCATAGTAACCCACTGTGGCTGAACCTGATTTATTGACCAGTCCTTTGTGTTGGGCTTCCCTTCCTGTATGTATGCCAGTGATTTGCATTGACGGCATTGCAGAAGTTCTCATAGTGTCTGTCTCACCTCATCATCATTGAATTTTTACTGGAGTTCTACTTTCTCATGTTGCAAATATCGGTCCATTGTGTAGAAGCTGAGAAATGATCTCCTGAATATTATTCGAGAAAAGAACTTGGCCCATCCTGTTATCCAGAACTTTTCCTATGAGACCTTCCAGCAGAAGATGCTGCGCTTCCTGGAGAGCCACCTGGACGATGCTGAGCCCTACCTCCTCACGGTGCGCCTTGGCCCTTCTCCCATAACCATGGTGTGCCCTTGAGGATGTGCAGGGAATCAGAATATCCGAAGTCAAGAGGGTTGTTGTGTGAAAAAGACATTGAATTATATGCACTAGCTTTCTTAATTAAATGCCTTAAAAATACAAAAGCAGGCCGGACCCAGTGGCTCACGCCTGTAATCCCAGCACTTTGGGAGGCCCAGGCAGGTGGATTGCCTGAGGTCAAGAGTTTGAGACCAGCCTGAACAACATGGTGAAACCCTATCTCTACTAAAAATACAAAAATTGACTGGGCGTGGTGGCTTATGCCTGTAATCCCAGCACTTTGGGAGGCCAAGGCGGATGGATCCACGGGGTCAGGAGATCGAGACCAACCTGGCCAAGATGGTGAAACCCTGTCTCTACTAAAAATACAAAAATTAGCTGGGTGTGGTGGCAGGCGCCTGTAGTCCCAGCTACTTGGGAGGCTGAGGCAGGAGAATCGCTTGAACCTGGGAGGCGGAGGTTGCAGTGAGCTGAGATTGCGCCACTGCACTTCAGCCTGGCAACAGAACATCTCAAAAAAAAAAAAATACATAAATTAGCTGGGCGTGGTGGCATGCGCCTGTAATCCCAACTACTGGGGAGGCTGAGGCAGGAGAATCACTTGAACTCAGGAGGCGGAGGTTGCAGTGAGCCAAGATTGCGCCGCTGCACTCCAGCCTGGGCAACAGAGCGAGACTCCATCTCAAAAAACAAAACAAAGCAAAACAAAAAACAAAAGTAGAAATACTGGCAGAGGCAAATGGAACACACCTGGTCTCCTTCATCTGCCATTTTTATCTCCTTTACACATGGTTAATCTGCTGTGGCTGAAGTAGAACACTGGCTTACAATCGATGGTGGTTCCCAAAGGAGGTGACTTGTGAACTAAGTTTGGAGGAAGAGAGGTTTGGTAGATGTGGTACAATGGAGTTGCTAACAGGAAGAAGGCATGGTGTGGAGAAGGTGTCGCTGTGAAAGTATGATAAGGTTGAAAGAAGCCAAACGACAACATTCTTTTATTGGATCAAAGAGATAAAAGAATGGAAGCAGTGAGGCTCAGGACAGCATAGGGAAGAACTAGAACCCAGGCCGTCATAGATGGTAGACTGTGACGAAGGAACACTGAGCGGAGTGGTTTTGTTTTCATTTTGAAACCAGGAGTTTGGCCAGGTGCAGTGGGCCACACCTGTAATCCCAGCACTTTGGGAGGCTGAGGCGGGCAGGTTGCTTGAGCTCAGGAGTTCAAGACCAACCTGGGCAACGTGGCAAACCCCATCTCTACAAAAAATATAAAAATTAGCCAGGTGTGGTGGTGTGCACCTGTATTCTCAGCTGCTTGGGAGACTGAAGTGGGAAGATCACTTGAGGCTGCAATGAGCTGTGGTTGTATCACTGCACTTCAGCCTGGGTAAAAGAAACCAGGACTTTGAGAATGTTTCAAATATTCTGTCTCATAACACTAGATCTGCCAGGGCCATACTAGGTTAGTGTCAATGATCTTAGCAGTCATTTGGCAAATCTCAGATTGTTTAAAAGCAAGTGGTTTGGGGTATTCAGGGAGCAGATGTCAAGATAGTTTAGCCTGGCCTAGGATCCTTTCCTTTCCATTCCAGGTAACTGGAAAATGTCCTGCCGCTGTCTGTATGTGTGGACAGAACTCTTGGCTCTTAGGACACCATACGTGACAGATAAACATAACTGAAACTGAATGACACTGGACTGATTGGAAATGTCTAAAACTTAAGCCAGAGGGAAACACATGAACAGTTGGAGTTAGAGCAAGAGTAGCCTACTCAGGGCTCTTTGTGTTATATAGGTAAGGATTCTCAAACAGTTGTTAATAAGGCAAAATATTTGTGGAAACAGAGTTATAAAAAATTCTATACACAAACTGAAAGACATTAGTATAAACATTTATTGCTGGGCACGGTGGCTCACACCTGTAATCCCAGCACTTTGGGAGGCCAAGGCAGGCAGATCACTTGAGGTCAGGAGTTCGAGACCAGCCTGGCCAACATGGTAAAACCCCATCTCTACTAAAATACAAAAATTAACCAGACATGGTGGTGGGCACCGGTAATCTCAGCTTCTTGGGAGACTGAGTCAGGAGAATCAACTTGAACCCAGGAGGTGGAGGTTGCAGTGAGCTGAGACCGCACCACTGCACTCCAGCCTGGGTGACACAGTGAGACTCCCTCTCAAAAAAATTTATTATCCTAAGTTTGAAGAAAAAACTTGACTTATAAGTCTTATAAGTTATCTCCCATTTTATGCCCTTGGTTTTATGCCTAGACTGGTTTTGTAAGTGTACTTGTTTGCATATTGAGTATATTCATGGTAAAAGAAGCAGAGAATTAATGCAATTCTATGGCCTCTCTTCCTGATGACATCCTTCCTTTCCTAGATGGCCAAAAAGGCTTTGAAATCTGAGTCTGCTGCCTCAAGTACAGCAAAGGAAGATAAACAGCCAGCATCAGGGCCTGTGGAAAAGCCACCCAGAGAACCCACAAGGTGAGATGATGATCTCGCGTGATCTTGGGTAAAACACGAGTGGTCACTGGAAGCAGTCTCTCCTCCTTAGGGTAGGATCAGTTCCTCTCGGCGATCTGACCTGCTAACGTTACGAGGTTACTCATACAGGACACTGTGGGAGACAGCATACCCTGGGAAGATGAGGAGACAGGATGCCTGGGGTCCCTGACAACTTCCTGATTGACCGTTCCTCAAAGGCTCTTTCACCATTTCTCTCTTCTTGCCTTGCCCATATTGATTCACTGCATCCTTGTAGACACCTAATTTCTTAATACATTCAAGAACCAGTGTTTAGATCTGTGAATCAAATCCCAAGACCAGTTCCTAAAGCAGGGCTCACAAGTTTAGATGTCCTTTGAGGGCCTGGTAGGAAACCTGAAGGAACAAAGTGAACCTAGGCTGAGAGTGTGGGGCTGGGAACCAGGGGATGTGCTTTTCAGCTTCTTATGGTTGTTGCTCTGTGGGAGTGTCCAAGGATGCTCAGGCTTCAGGTGCTCATATTTTTGTATGAGGTGTCCAAGTTTTTCTGTGAGATTTCCCAATTTTTGGATGTTGACAGTTGATTCGCTTTTTAAAAAATTTTTTTCATGAGGGTTAGACAACAAGACAGCCTGCCAGCTGGATTTAACCTGCAGGCTGCCAGTTTGCCCCACTCCTAACAATTTTTCCCCTGAAGCATACTAACTGCTCCAAATGATAGATGAACTTTATTTTTAAAAGGCAGTTTCGCATTGTTCCAAGACTGTGTGGCATGCCTTTTACTCTGAGAATTCTCAAGATCCTGTTTATAAGTGTGTTGTAGGCCAGGTGTGGTGGATCATGCCTGTAACCCAGCACTTTGGGAGGCCAAGGCGGGCAGATCGCGTGAGCCTAGGAGTTCTAGGATACAATGAGCTGTGTTCGTGTCACTGTATCCTATCTCTCAGTCCTATCTGTAGTCTAGGACAGAGCCAGACCCTACCTCTAAAAATAAAATAAGAAGTAAAATAACTTGGAGTTTTAAATTCGTAATACTACTTACATATTACATTTAAAGCCTCTTCTCACTCATTGTGAATAAAGGCTTTTCTAAATAAAGGTTGCGTCAAGCCAGCCTCCCTCTCTCCTTTTTTTTAAGTGGAGAGTCCTCAACTGGAGGAGTCCTCTATCTAATTTGAAGCTTCAAACTTCCAAAAAAGTTGTGGCTGTTTGGATGAGCATCAATAGTGGTGAAAAGATCTTTGTGCCTATGCTTTATTTGCAGGCAGCTACAGAATACTCCAGCCACCTTTGGAATGGCGACTCTGAAGGCGGCTTTCAAGACTCTGTCTGGTGCACAGGATTCTGAGGCAGCCTTTGCAAAACTGGACCAGAAGGATCTGGTTCTTCCTACTCAAGCTCCCTCAGCATCACCAGCCCTCAAAAACAAGAGACCCAGAAAAGATGAAAACGGAAGTTCAGCCCCTGCTGAGGGTGAGGGTGGCGCGGAACTGCAGTCCAAGAACAAGCGCATGACAATAAGCAGATTGGTCTTGGAGGAGGACAGCCAGGTTACTGAAGCCAGCACAGGCCTCAGCTCCTCCCAGGAGGTCGTTCCAGCGCCGCCATCCAAGCCCACCGTTCTCAACCAACCCCTCCCTGGAGAGAAGAATCCCAAGTATGAAGACCTTCTTTGTAGAAATTTTGGGGCTGGTTGGTGGTCCTGGTTGGGCCTGGTATTACTTCCGTGAATGAAGTAACTTTCAGCTAAGTTACTCACCACCAAGGCTTGCTCAGACTGCTAGAATGTGACGCAGGAGCAGGCAGTGACGACGTAGCCATCTCTGCCAGTTCTGAAGCCCCACATGTGGGCTTCCAAGCCTTGCGCTAGGGCATGAGTGGGGATGGAAAGGTTTCAGAGCCTCCTACTCATCGCTGCTTTCATTGTTAGCAAACATCTAAGTGTTTTGACTTCTAAACATTAGTCTTGTGTGTTGAAAGAAATTTGTTTGCATTGGGCCACATTATACTTTGACCCTTAAAAAAGAGACATGAATATGTATAATTTTGCACCTTTCTGAGCATTTGAGACTTGGCGAGTTCAGTAAATATTTACTAATCTCCCATATTCTGCTAGGTACTGAGGGGCAGTGGCTAGAGTACTTTAATTTTGCTCCCCATCGTGATTCCCATCCTGGCTTTGAGGTTTGCTTCCCCCTCTGTCCTGTGGTGGATCCTCCCTCCAGGCACACTGGCCTGCTTGCTCTCTGGAACACATTGTTTGTTGCTTTCACTGTACTTTTGCTTCCTCTCATTTCCCACAGTGGACCGTCATCTCTCCATCATTGCTTGTCCAAATCCCATTTGTCCTTTAAAGGGAAGAGAAGCCATTGTTGATGAAGTGCTTTCTGGGGGCATAGCACTTTCATATATCATCTTACTGAGTCTCTATAGTCCTCACTCTTTGAGGTGATATATTAGCCCCATTACACAGAGGAGAAGGGCTCAGAAAGTTTCTTAGCTCACCTGAAGTCATGCTGCTAGAAGTGGCAAAGATGGGCTTTGGGATTTTTAATCCAAGTCAGTCTTGACAGAAAAGCCCATGGCCTGCATATCATGTACACAAGTTGCCGCTCTTAAAATTCTCCCTTCTCAGGCTGGGTGCAGTGGCTCACGCCTGTAAGTAATCCCGGCACTTTGGGAGGCCAAGGCAGGCGGATCACTTGAGGTCAGGAGGTCAAGACCAGCCTGGCCAACATGGTGAAACCCCGTCTCTACTAAAAATACAAGAATTAGCCAGGCCTGTACTCTCAGCTACTGGAGAGGCTGAGGCAGGAGGATCGCTGGAACCCAGGAGGCAGAGACTGCACAGTGAGCCAAGATCGAGCCACTGCACTCCAGCCTGGGCAGTGGGGTATGACTCTGTCTCAAAAAAAAAAAAAAAAAAAAATTATCCCTCCTCCATAGACTCTTCCCTGGTCAGCATTTCCCTGCTTTAAGTGATCCACCTCATGGATCTCCCAAGGCCACCTCTGCCACTGCTCTATGTAATATTATTTGGGGATGTGTGCTCTAGCATGCATTGTACTCAGTGCCCCAAAGGGCTATGGCATCTGATAAGCAGTTTATCCTCAGGCACAGATTTGCACTATGTCACCACTACTTGCATTTGGAAGTGAGTACCGGCTGGCAAATGGGCATAGCTGCTGGGCAGCAGATGCAACTCCACATACGTTATTCTCATTTGATTCATGATCTCATGAGCTCCTCACAGCAATCCTGTGTAGTATAGGGATTGCTCCCGGGGAACAGATGAGGAAACGGGAGAGTGCAGGATTACAGTAATTTTGTAAATGGGAGGATTCTTGAAGGTTTCAGACATACACCCTTTCTTATATGTCAAGGATATGAAGTCTAATGAGTCCTCTGAAGCAACAGGGGTTGGCAAGCTATGGCCCTGAGGCCAAATCTGCCTGCTGCCTGTTTTTGTAAATAAAGTTTTTTGGAACACAGTCACACCCATCATCGATGTGTTATCTAGGGCTGTTTTCTGTTGAGTGGTGGTTTCTTGAGTAGTCACAACAGAGACAGTGAAGCTTGCAAAGTGAAAATATTATCTGGCCCTTTACAGAAAAAAAGGGTCAGTGTCCCTGCTTTAAAGATGTATGTGTGAGGTGCCCTGGGTGCTTACAGGAAGAAAGCTCAGCCTACTCGGCAAGATTTTAGGTGGCTCAGATCTTGTAGAACAACAAACATTGAGCTGACCTGGGAAGGATGAGCAGAAGGTCGTCGAGCGTGTTATGGGGTGGAGGACTCTAGGCAGTGGCAACTCCTTACATACAGGCATGAGAAAACCTGCTGTGCCCCTCAGAGTGCCGTGGAGTCTGTGGTAGGAGAATACGGTGTACAGGAAAGAGTGAAGGGAGGAGAGTCTGCATACTAGATGGGCCAGGCCTGGGATTCCTGTCGTCTAGTGTGTCAGGCAGAGGCACTCAAGCTGGGCTTCGTGACTCAGTGACCTGTGGAATGTTCAAAAAGTACATATTCCCAAGCTTCTGGCTACTGAACTAGAAGAGGCAGGATAATCTGCTTTTCTATCTATGCCCAGATAATTCTAATACAGCAAATTGGAAGGCCTGATGAGACGCCACTGAAGGAAGGGAGAGAGGAGGGAGGCTGGAGACTGCTGCCAAGGAGCAGTGATGGGCGGTGGGATCAGGAGGGGAAGGCAGGGTTGGGGTGTCACCTGGAGGACAGGGCCCCCATGCCCCGATCTTGTATCTCCCACAGCACCTTGCACATAGCACATGCTTACTAGGTATTTATTCACCAAAAAAGGTTTCTTTGTTCTTGCATTTTAAGGAGTGACACCCAAAATATCTGTAAAAAGCCAGCAGAGGCTAACATTTTAGGCATTGTCGGCCACATGAGTTGTCTGTTGCATATTCTTTTCTTGTTTTTTCTTTTTTTTCTTGAGACAGGGTCTCGCTCTGTCACTTAGGCTGGAGTACAGTGACCAGATCTCAGCTTCCTGCAATCTCTGCCTCCCAGGTTCAAGTAATTCTCCTGCTTCAGCCACCCCGCCCCCACCCCAGTAATTGGGACCACAGGTGTGCGCCACTGCATCCAGCTAATTTTTGTATATTTTGTACAGATGGGGTTTGGCCATGTTAACTAGGCTGGTCTCCAACTCTTGGACTTAATTGATCCACCTGCCTGGGCCTCTCAGACTGCTAGGATTACAGACATGAGCCACTGTTCCCAAACATCTTTTCTTGTTTTTGTTACAACCCATAAAAAATGGGTAACCATTCTCAGCCCGAGCTTCATGCTACACAAGCCAGCTGTCACAGACTGTAGCTTGCCAATCCTTGCTAGACCATTGCTTTTCCCGTTCAAACTTTGCCAGTCAGGAGCATAAGGACCAGGAAGTGGCCTGACTTGCCCAGGACCACTCAGCCCATGACAGTTAGGAGGGGCAGCCAGATCTCAGCCCCGTCCACCTGCGAAGTCAGGAGAGGCAGTAAACACATCACCTGAAAGATGTCATAGGTCTTGTAAAACCGCCACCAAAGCATGTATTTGTACAGGTCATAGTGCTTAGAGTTAACAGAGGACGGGGAGAAGGTGACCTGTTGAAGACTGCAGGGAGAGAGGACAGCTACTCAGGGAACCTGAGACCAGCAGGTGACTGAGGTTCCAGTTGGTTTTATTCCAGCACTGGGATAAGCAGATAGAAAACAAACTGTAACCCATCTGACTTTTATTTATAAATAGTCGTTAACACAAGAATATCCTGAGAAAGAAAAACCTCCTGTAAAATTTTTTCACTTTGTCCCAAGCAACTTATTCTCAAGTAACATTTGGGGATAAGATCCAATTTCAAAGAGAAAGTTAGGTCTGCCATTTGTCTTGGCCACTTAGTTAAGTAATTTCATAGAAAACTTAGGGAACTCAAGGAATTTTTTCAGGCCTCTGTAATTCAACTTGCTTTTATTCATTTGCAAAATACTCAAACAGCATTAAAAATAAGTTTCTTCTTCATGGCAGGCAAAGGATACAGAAATGTGTCACTACTCTTGGTCAACGCGGGTCATTTTGATTTATATAAATTCCTCAAGACTCTGAATTCAAACACTTTCCATGTTTGTAAAAGGTGTTATAATTCTGAGGTCAGATTCGTGCTTTGCTCTGTTCCCAGGGCAGTTATCAATCAGGTAAATGCAAAGTTTAGAAGAAATGGACTGTTATTTTCGTTGACTAATTTGAGTTTGGGGTTATTTTTAGCTTTTGTACTTTTTTTTAGCCACACCCAAGCACTTAACGTTTCATGTTCACAGGAAGGATTCCTGTTTGCTTTTTACTCTAATCTTTGATGGTATAATTCCCTGTGACTTGCTGACAATCCCAGTGTTAGTTCAGCTAACATGTCTCCAGCTCACGTTGGGGTCTGTGTTACTGTGCTAAGTGTGCTGTGTGTTTGGGATGGACAAAGGAAGATGTGGCCCCTGTCTTTGAGGCTCTCCTGGTTAGGGCACTCTATAAAGTGTCAGTTGGTACAGTGGAAACAGCACTGCAGGCTGGAGGAGCAGGGCTTTCTGTGTGTGTTGGGGTCAGTAGTTAGAGGAGGCTTCATTGAGAACCAGCGCCTTGAAAGATGGATGGGATGTCACTTGGCAGGGAAGGGACTCCCAAGCAGAGGGAACAGGCTATGGAGAGGCAGGAAAGTGTAGAGCTTATGGGAGGGAGAAGGAGCAGAACAATGTGGCTGTGCTGTTTGCACAAGTATGGGCACTGGGGGCGATTGTTAAGAAACTGACTGGGGCCAGACTTGATGGTCTGGTCTCCTCCATGTAGGCATTTAGACACTACTGTTAGAGAGCCATTAGGGAATAGAGGAGGCAGGTGGTAATTTTAAGATGATTGTCCTAAAATAATCTTTGGCTTTGGTGGGGTAGGAGACTAGCAGCAGAGACTCCAGTTAAGAGGCTAGTGGAATACTGGTGAAAGGCACTGCGAGCTTGAACAAGGGAGAATGGAAAGGGAAAAATCAGTCCCAATATAGGAAGAAAGCATGTCCAAGGAAGAGAGGGAGGAGTTTGCAGGTTCTAAATCAGAATACTGAGACCTTTAAAATAGAGTCAAAACCAAACAACCAAAAAGGAAAATGAACAGATTCTTTAGGTGGGATGGTGATGTACTTGATGTACCCAGTGCTGAATTTGAAGGGTGTCCTGAACCCTGGGGGTGTTACGTGGAGATGCCTGGCCAGCCAGAAGAAAAGATAGTGGCTTTGGGAGGTGCAGGTAGGTGAACCTTGAGTGTGATCACAGCAGGACAGGGAGGAATACAGAGCCAAGAGTGAGCCAAGGGCAGAATCTGGGATGATCTAGGATGAATCTGTTTTATACCTTGTGCTCTCCTTGATGTCCCCTCAGAATACCCAAAGGCAAGTGGAACAACTCTAATGGGGTTGAAGAAAAGGAGACTTGGGTGGAAGAAGATGAATTGTTTCAAGTTCAGGGTAAGCAGGAGATTCTCCTTGGCTGCTGCTTCATGCTTGCTGAAGTACAGATGCATGTTACTGTCATGTTAACATTCCAGAAGCTGCTTGTCTCCAAACTCAAAAAAGTTCAATAAGTTCTCGACCTCATTTTGATTCATGAAGAATCAGTTTTTTTGTTTGTTTGTTTGTTTTTCTTTTTCAGACAGGGTCTTGCTCTGTCACCCAGGTTAGAGTGCAGTGGTGTGAACACAGCTCACTGCAGCCTCAACCTCCTGAGCTCAGGTGATCCTCCTGCCTTAGCCTCCCAATTAGCTGGGACTACGGCTGTGTACCACCACACCTGGCTGTTTTTTTCACTTTCTGTAGAGATGAGGTCTCACTTTGTTGCTCAGGCTGGTCTCAAACTCTTGGGCTCAAGTAATCTTCCCACCTCGACCTCCCAGAATGCTGGGATTACAGGTGTGAGTCACGGTGCCCTTGCCAAGGAATCAGTCTGATGTCCTCGCCCATTAAATAATGGAGACTGTCAGAGTAACTAACACCTTATGTTTAAAAAAAGTTTTTGGTTTTCTTTTAATAACGCCTATAATATTTCATTATAGTTGATGTTCTTCCTAAAATCCTTCAATTAGACGTGATAGTAGGAGGTCATTCCCTGCATTTCTTGTTTAAGGGAAAAAAAAAAATCTCTTAACAGTTTCTATATATAAATCGTTTTTTGTGTTTTTTTTTGTTTTTTTTTTTTTGAGACAGAGTCTCACTCTGTCATCCAGCTGGAATGCAGTGGCGTGATCTCAGCTCACTGCAGCCTTGAGAGCCTGGGCTAAAACAGTTCTCCCACCTTAGCCTCCAGAGTAGCTGGGTTTATAGGCCCTTGCCACCACGCCCAGCCAGTTTTTTTGTATTTTTAGTAGAGACAGGAGTTCGCCATGTTGGCCAGGCTGGTCTCGAACACCTGGGCTCAAGCAGTCTGTCCGCCTCAGTCTCCCAAAGTGCTGGGACTATACTTGTAAGACACCATGCCCTGCCGAATTTTTTTTCTTTTCTTTTTTTTTGAGACAGAGTCTAGCTCTGTTGCCCTGGCTAGAGTGCGGTGGTATGACCTCGGCTTACTGCAACCTCTGCCTTCCAGGTTCAAGTGGTTCTCCTGCCTCAGCCTCCTGAGTAGCTGGGATTACAGGTGTGTGGCACCACACCTGGCTAATTTTTGTATTTTTAGTAGTTGGGTTTTCACCATGTTGGGCAGGCTGGTCTCAAACTCCTGACCTCAAGTGATCTGCCTGCTTCGGCCTCCCAAAGTGCTGGGATTACAGGCATAAACCACTGCACCCGGCCCAATTTTTTTTCTATCATAAGAAATTTTCCTGGCTAGGCATGGTGACTCACACGTATAAACCCAGCATTTTGAGAGGCTAAGGTGGGAAGATTGCTTGAGCCTAAGAATTAGAGACCAGTCTGGGCAATATAATGAGATCTCTATCTACAAAAAAAAAAAAAATTAGCCAGGCATGGTGTCACACACCTGTAGTCCCAGCTGCTTGGGAGACTGAGCCCCAGAGGTTGAGGCTGCAGTGAGCCATGATCATACCATTGCACTCCAGACTGAGTAACCAAGTGAGACCTTGTCTCAAAAACAAAAGAAAGAAGCTTTCATAATTAATAACTTCACAGCATTTGGGTTAGAATCTCTCCCACCACATTTTGCATTCTAATGGAAATATCTAAGTGCTAAACCTGAATTTAGGGAGTTTTAAGACTTCTGTAACATAGCAACAATAATCCATTGCCAGTCCCAGAGGTTTTGTCCTTGGAAATTACCGTCATTGGCAGAAATGTAGTTGGCAAGATAAGATCATGTGGAAAGTGGGGGAAGTAACAGAAAAACAAGAAAAATTACATTAAATATTTAAAGACAACAGGATATAAAGGTTCTAGAAAACAACAACTTCTAATGCAGTCCAGATTTGTTAGCTTTAGAAATCTGCTTTCACTGTAGTATAAAGTAGTTTATAATTTAAAAGTAATCTGTTCCTGGCCAGGCATGGTGGCTCACGCCTGTAATCCCAACACTTTGGATCACCTGAGGTCAGGAGTTCGAGATCAGCCTGACCAACATGGTGAAACCCTGTCTCTACTAAAAAAATACAAAAATTAGGCCAAGCATGGTAGCTCACGCCTGTAATTCCAGCATTTTGGGAGGCCAAGGTGAGCAGATCCCCTGAGGTCTGGAGTTTGAGACAAGCCTGGCCAACATGGCGAAACTCCATCTCTACTAAAAATACAAAAAATTAGCTGGGCGTGGTGGCGGGCGTCTGTAATCCCAGCTACTGGGAGGCTGAGGCAGGAGAATTGCTTGAACCCAGTGGGTGGAGGTGTCAGTGAGCTGAGATCGTGCTGTTGTACTCCAGCCTGGGCAATGAGCAAAACTCTGTCTCAAAAAAAAAAAAAATCAGCCGGGTATGATGGTGCATACCTGTAATCCCAGCTAGTTCGGAGGCTGAGGCAGGAAAATCACTTGAACTTGGGAGGTGGAGGTTGCAGTGAGCTGAGATTGTGCCATTGCACTTTATCCTGGGCGAGAGGAGTGAAACTCCGTCTCAAAAAACATATATAAAAATAAACAAAAATGAAAGTAATCTGTTACTGTAAGTATCCCTTTTCCAGAGCATCTTCTTCCGTTGTTTAGGAGATGCTGCTTTAGACAGCGGCATCTTCTGAGGCAGACATTCTAGCTGGTTTCATGTTTAGTAATGTTGCCTTTTTTTTGGGTGGGGAGGACAAGAGTCTCACTCTGTCACCTAGGCTAGAGTGCAGTGGTGCGATCTCAGCTCCCTGCAACCTCCACCTCCCGGGTTCAAGTGATTCTGCTGCCTTAGCCTCCCGAGTAGCTGGGATTACAGGCACACAACACTATGCCCGGCTAATTTTACTTTTAGTACAGTCAGGGTTTCATCATGTTGGCCAAGCTGATCTTCAACTCCTGGCCTCAAGTGATCTACCTGCCTGTGCCTCCCAAAGTGCTAGAATTACACTTAGCCTCCCTCTGGTCTTTTAAAAAATTATCTTGATGCCTGGTGCGGTGGCTTACGTCTATAATCCCAGCCCTTTGGGAGGTCGAGGTGGGCGGATCACGAGGTCAGGAGTTCAAGATCATTCTGGCCAACACAGTGAAACCACATGTCCACTAAAAATACAAAAATTAGCTGGGCATGGTGGCAGGCGCCTATAATCCCAGCTACTTGGGAGACTGAGGCAGGAGAATCGCTTGAACTCAGGAGGTGGAATTGCAGTGAGCCGAGATCACGCCACTGCACCCCAGCCTGGGTGACAGAGCTAGGCTCCGTCTCAAAAAAAAAAACTTAGTGTGTGTGTTTTGAGGTGTGATCTCTTATTTATAGGATGAGAAGGGGAGCTTGAGCAGATCTCAAGATTCCCCTTGCATGGAAGTAGAAAGCAATAATTATTAATAAATAATTATACTTTTATTTATTTATTTATTTTGAGACAGAATCTCACTCTTCCCCCCCGAGCTGAAGTACAGTGGTGTGATCTCGGCTCATTGCAACCTCTGCCTCTCAGATTCAAGTGATTCTCCTGCCTAAGCCTCCCCAGTAGCTGGGATTACAGGCATGTGCCACCATACCCGGCTAATTGTTGTATTTTTAGTAGCGACGGGGTTTCACCATGTAGGCCAGGCTGGTCCCAAACTGCTGACCTCAAGTGATCTGCCTGCCTTGGCCTCCCAAAGTGCTGGGATTACAGGTGTGAGCCGCCGCGCCTGGCCCCAAATTGTAATTTTATAAAATGAGCAAGGACTTGAAAATTCTAGGTTCGGTATGGTGGCTCACGCCTGTAATCCCAGCACTTTAGAAGGCTGAGGCAGGTGGATTGTTTGAACTTGGGGGTTGGAGACCAGCCTGGGCAAGATGGAAAAACCCCATCACTACAAAAAGTTTAAAAAAAAAATTGGGCCAGGCGCAATGGCTCACACCTGTAATCCCAGCCCTTTGGGAGACCAAGGCAAGCAGATCACAGGGTCAGGAGTTCGAGACCAGCCTGGCCAATATGGTGAAACCCCATCTCTACTAAAAATACAAAAATTAGCCTGTGTGGTGGTAGGCATCTGTAGTCCCAGCTACTCAGGAGAATGAGGCAGAAGAATCACTTGAACCTGGGAGGTGGAGGCTGCAGTGAGCTGAGATAGTGCCACTGCACTGCAGCCCGGGCGACAGAGCAACACTCGGCCTCAAAAAAAAAAAAAAAAAGAAAATGATGTTAGTTTTACTGAAGAGCTTGAAAACTCATCACTAGCCAGAATTTACAGATGCCTGCTTGTAAAGCACTTGCATTGTACAGGTCATAGGCTGAAGTGACTGGTGTTTGCAAACAAAGAAGAAAAGTAAATTATCCTTTAATGGTATCCTTTCTCTTCTCAATGCTTGTGAAATTTGAAAACGTTTTCCCTTTGGGGACATTCTGTGTCTTTTTCTTGTGGTTTGTGCAGAGAAAGGTGAACTCTGAAATGAGTCTACTTTTAATGTTTTCCAGCAGCACCAGATGAAGACAGTACAACCAATGTAACAAAAAGCAGGTAATTTAAAATTCTCTTTTCTGATACTGGTTATGTGAGTAGAGCCGAGGTATAATAAGCCCCCTGTCTCCTAGGCATAGAGTGCTTATGTACCCAGTAAAAACCTTTTATTTATTTATTTTTTTGTGAGAGTTTTAGATAATCCAAACTAAGTTAAAGTAATAGTTATCCTCAGGAAGAAAAGCACAGGAGGACAGAGGACACATTTCCTGGACCATGAACGACGTAGATATGTTTGCAGTTTGAAATGCAGAAGTTATGGTTACTTGAGGATGAAATGGCAGGACATCGAGAATTTCTCCATGTCCAGATCCACAGTGCTCATAAACTGTCAATTCCATGTTTTAAAAAAATAAGCCGTGCTTTCAGGTTCAGGTGATTCTCCTGGGATTCTTGAATTTACCTTATCACTACATTGGGGAAAATGTAAGGAAGTGGAGAGGAAAGGTTGTGATAAATCTTTTGGTTTTCTTTTGCAGAAATGGACTGTAGAAGAAAGCGAGTGGGTCAAGGCTGGAGTGCAGAAATATGGGGAAGGAAACTGGGCTGCCATTTCTAAAAATTACCCATTTGTTAACCGAACAGCTGTGATGATTAAGGATCGCTGGCGGACCATGAAAAGACTTGGCATGAACTGAAACAGGCTTTCATTTCCACAGAATTCACAGGAGCATGGTTCCTAATAATAGCCCCTGATAGTCTGCTGTTTATTTCAGAAGCTGGGCTGGGATGAGAATTTTGGGCAACCTCCTTCGACGTGGGGGAGGTCCCAATTCCACTTCATCACTGTTGGAGATCATGGAGCTAAGAAGCAGAGCCAAGTCCACCCATGTCCTTGGCAGAGATGACAGGCATACAGCTTGTGCAGTGCCAGAATCTCATTAGTGTTTCCCTTCTTTAGTGGTTTGCTTAAATTTAAATCCCTGGTAATCTGTAGAACCTTCTCCTAGAAATGGTGAAGTCTATTAGGAGCCACTTGTGACTCCATGACTGGTTAAAACCAGCAGTGTGAGCATTATTTGGAGTAAACTTGTTCCACATCAAGTTCTGGCCTTCTGCTGCAAATGCAAAGGAATTTAGTCTGTTATGAACCCAGGTTGATGAGAGACCAGTCCTTGTGGAATAAGATTCCCTGTAAAAACTCTTTAGCCAGTTGTGACATCAACCCTAGACCTGACTGTCTTGGCATTTGCTCTCAATATCTGTTGGGCTATGTAGGCAGGTTTATCCTCCACTTCTTATGTGGTTGAACCAGTGTGTTTTTTGGTAAAATTGTGATTGTAGATAAGCTTAGTTCCCCCACCCCCCTCTCCCCTGCTTCTTTCCCAATTCCGTTCCTTATGCTGGACTTTTAAAGTTTAAAAAAAAATCCTGATTGAATATAAATGCCTAATTTCATTATTTGTGAAATGGTTGCTTCCTCTTGATTCCCTAATTGTGCTGTGTTTGTGTCTTGCACTGGAATTCAACATTCCCTTCTCCTTTTGTACTGTGTTGTGCTTGCTGTCTCTCCCAGACATCCTTTAAGACTGTCTTTTTAGCAAAAAATTTCAGTAAAGTGTTTTCTGTAATCTTTTTTTATAAGATGAGAACTAATTATTGTCCATACTTGTAGCATTCTTCATTAAAGTCTTGCTTCTCTCAACTGTAAGCAGCTGTTTAATTGCAGCACAGCGTGTATTCACAGAGGGAGGCAGCAAAATGTTGAACAAACGTTGCTGAACTATCTTGATTAAGAAGCTGATGTCAGACTGTATTGAATGTTTTAGTTCTTGGAAGCTATGTCAGACGGAGGATGTGGAAGTTTCTTCTTAACCTGTCTGTTTCCTCATATATCTTTTCGGGGAACAAAAGAATTCCCCGTTTCTCACTTCTGAGTGACTGAAAGGCAAGGATTAAAGAAATGCTGAAGTTTTAAAATTCCTCATAATGGCTAATGCCTGTAATCCCAGTACTTTGGGAGGCCGAGACGGGAGGATCACTTGAAGTCAGGAGTTCGAGACTAGGCTGGCCAACGTAGTGAAACCCTATCTCTACTAAAAATACAAAAATTAGCCAGACGTGGTGGTGGGTGCCTGTAATCCCAACTATTCAGGAGGCTGAGGCAGGAGAAGCACTTGAACTCTGGAGGTGGAGGTTGCAATGAGCCAAGATCTCACCACTGCACTCTAGCCTTGGCAACAGAGCGAGACTCCATCTGAAAACAAAACAAAACTGGCCAGATGTGGTGGCTCACACCTATAATCCCAGCACTTTGGGAGGCTGAGGCGGATAGGATCACCTGAGATCAGGATTTCAAGACCAGCTGGCCAACATGATGAAACCCCATCTCTAGAAAAAATACAAAAAATTAGCTGGGTGTGGTGGCAGATGCCTGTAATCCCAGCTACTTGGGAGGCTGAGGCAGGAGAATCGATTGAATCCGGGAGGTGGAGGTTGGAGTGAGCCGAGATCACCCCCACTTCACTCCAGACTGAGTGACTCCATCTCAAAATTTAAAAAAAATTTCATCCATTAGTTACAAGTTGGAAACTTTGTACAGCTTCATTACCTATTAACTGTGTTTTGGGGTTTACTACCTATTTTTCTTCTATCAACCAACCCCAAATGAAACCACAGGGGGAAGTTGAGAACTTGAGCTCCTCTCGAGCCAGCCGCCTTGTGCTTGCAGTTGGTTTGGTCTCCCTCTGAACCAGATTAAAATCCAGAAGCTTTTCTCCCCCTCAACTCTCCTTTAACTCGATGGCACTTTCCAGCAAGAAGAGTGAAACTGATGCATTTAGGGAAGCAAAATATCCTAATCAGTGTTTCTCCAACTTAAGAATGCCTATGTTCGTTAATATTTTTTCACATAATTCAGTGTTGTTTTTATTATAGTTATCGAAATGTGTACAGAGATAAAACTGCTTACAACTTCTGTATAACTATAAAGCTTACCATGAACTGATGATTGTTTTGCTGAATCCATGTCACTGCTTATGACATGAGTAGTGCTGGAACTGTGATGTTGGTGTGACTCGGGTGGGGGATGCCTGTGTCACATGTGCTGAGAGAAGTTTCCAGCCTCTTCTACCCGTCCCTTGAGCGAGACTGCCACAAGCCACTGTGCTCCCAGAGTGCAGTGATACCATTTGGCCTTTGCTAGAACTGAACCACACTTACGGAGTCTGTTTTCTGCTTTATTAGCTTGTGACACTGAGTCAATGCAAATAATTGCTAGAAGGTGTTAATATTGTTTTGTTTTTTTGTTTTTTAAGATTATGACTAAGGCCAGGCGCAGTCGCTTACACCTGTAATCCTAGCACTTCAGGAGGCCAAGGCATGGGGAACACTTGAGCCCAGGAGTTTGAGACCAACCTGGGCAACATGGTGAAACCTCATCTCTACAAACAATACAAAAATCAGCCAGGTGTGGTGGTGCACTCCTGTGGACCCAGCTATTCGGGAGGCCGAGGTGGGAGGATCGTTTGAGCACAAGAGGGTAAGGCTGCAGTGAGCTATGTTTGTGCCACTGCACTCCAGCCTGGTAGACGGAGTGATACTATCTCAAGGAAGCAAAAAAAAAAAAAAAAAAAGATTATTGTCTAAAAAATGTTTAGGCAGTGTCAGAACTCAGAGACTGACAGCTTGAGAATGAGAAACACTGTCCTGGTTGTTAAGAGCATGAGCCCCCACCAGGGACCCAGTTCTGCCAAGTGTGTTTGTGGGACTGTGAGCCACCGCTGGAATCTCTGAATGTCTGTGTCCTCATCTCTTAATACCGGAGCTCACAGTACCTCGCTTGCAGAGCTGTTATGAGAATAAGATGCAGGTAAATGTTAGCTCACTGCCTGCCATGAAGTAGGTCAATGTTGAAATCATGAATAAAAGAATAAAGATTGAGGATATGAATAATATAATTGTCTTTGAGGGTTCTGGATAGCTTTTCCCCACTATGGGTGCTGAAGAAGACATGAGTAAAAGGAAGATTAGCCAGACACGGTGGCTCACGCCTGTAACCCCAGCACTTTGGGAGACCAAGGGTAGATTATGAGATCAGGAGTTAAAGACCAGCCTGGCCAAGATGGTGAAACCCTGTCTCTACTAAAAATTCAAAAATTAGCCAGGCATGGTGGCGGGAACCTGTAATCCCAGTTACTCTGGAGACTGAGGCAGGGAATTGCTTGAACCTGGGAGGCGGAGGTTGCAGTGAGCTGAGATCACACCACTGCACTCCAGCCTGGGCAACACAGCAAGACTCCGTCCCAAAGGAAAAAAGATCTAAGGCTGGGCGTGGTGCCTCACGCCTGTAATCTCAGCACTTTAGGAGGCCAAGGCCGGTGGATCACCTGAGGTCAGGAGTTTGAGACCAGCCTGGCCCACATAGCAAAACCCTGTCTCTACTAAAAATACAAAATTTAGCTGGGTGTGGTAGTGGGTGCCTGTAGTTCCAGCTACTCGAGAGGCTGATGCAGGAGAATCACTTGAACCCGGGAGGCGGAGGTTGCAGTGAACCAAGATTTCGCCACTGCACTCTAGCCCGGGCGACAGAGTGACACTCTGTCTCAGGAAAAAGAAAAAGAAAGATTGAGGTTTTTAATAATACCATCTTTCAGTGGGTTTAGATAGCTTTAGGTGACTATTAGGTGGAAGGTATCAGGACGAGGACTATCAGTGGAGGGGTGTGAGCACCGTCTCGGCACTGTATTCATCCATTTACATCTTTGCACACATGCTGTGATTTGCTCTGAGCTGCAGCATTGGGCAGAGATAAGTGTTTATAGGACCAATTTGATGTAAGAGAACAATCTCCCTAGCCAAATTTTTGTCAGTGTATTCACAAAGTTATAAACTTACCCAGTATTATATCCCCAAGAAGCAAGAACTAAAAAATGACAGCCCTAAGGAAGGGTGGAAAGACCTCTTCTGAGGTGGCAGATTCTATGTAGCACCCATGAAGTAGGTCTGGTAAGCCACTGAGTTTATGAGGTGAAAACAAGACTTCCTCCTGTGAGCCAAACACGGGAGTAACATGGCAGTTCTATTATGAATATCTATGTGTGGCTCTGAAATGGGCCTAAATGTGACTTGTGCAGTTAATCATTACCCCAGCAGTTGTCTCAACGACTTGATTCCCCTAGGCTGCGAGCAGTTCACCTGCAGAAGAGGTTCCAGAAAGCAGCATGTCCCCCTTGCTTTTTGGGGCTGGGCTGGTGGTTTTGAATCTGGTGACGTCTGCCAGGAGCCAGAAGACAGAACCTCTGAGTGGCTCTGGGGACCAGCCACCCTTCCGTGGAACTGATCGATATGACTTTGCCATCATGATCCCTCCAGGAGGCACAGAATGCTTTTGGCAATTTGCCCACCAGACTGGATACTTCTATTTCAGTTATGAGGTATGTGGGTGACTGGCCATACTGGGGGCTTTTTTTTTCCTCCTTTACTCATAAAGTGGATCGGGTTTTAGATGAAAACAGAGTCAGGTTGTCTTTATCATGCTGTGATTCCCTACCTGTTAATGAAATGGAACTGCAGTTAGAGGGAAACTCCAGATGGCTGAATAATCAACAGGAGCTAAAACATATGGTTTGGCTTCTCACATAAGGGGCCATGCTCAAAGCCATGGAGCAGACCGGGTGCCCCTTCCTAAAGAGATCATCATTACATGTACTCGGATTTGTGGGTAAGAGGGGAGAGAATACATTTAAAAAATATTAAAATGGATATGGTGCTTTGGAGACTGATCCAGAGATTTCAAAGAAAGCCACTTCATGGCCGGGCACGGTAGCTCACACCTGTACTTTCTAGCACTTTAGGAGGCCAAGGAGGGTGGATCACCCGAGGTCAGGAGTTTGAGACCAGCCTGGCCAACATGATGAAACTAAAAATAACAAAATTTTTAGTTTCATCTATCTCTATGTCTACTATATATTTTTAGTTTCATCTATCTCTACCTATCTCTACTAAAAATAACAAAAATTAGCTGGGCGTGGTGGGAGGCACCTGTAATCCCAGGGACATGGGAGGCTGAGGCAGAAGAATCGCTTGAACCCAGGAGGCGGGGGTTGCAGTGAGCTGAGATTGCGCCACTGCACTCCAGCCTGGCGCCTGGCAACAGAGCAAGACTCTGTCTCAAAAAAAAAAAAAAAAGCCACTTCAGTTTATGGGGTTGGGGGAGTAAAGACTCTGCTGCCGCCTTTAGGAGAAATTCTGGCAAATTGGAGAATCACTAGCTCAAGTTTTTTCTATTCAGCCAGACAATCCAATTTTTTTTCTTTTTAAGGAAGGTAATTGTTTTCAAGTTACCTGTTCATAGGTCAAGGACTTTTATCCATTCTGTGTTCTTATACCATGCCATCCCAGGATGGTGAGCTCAATATCAAAGTTAGAGGCTGTTCATTTCCTTTGTTCTTTATCTTAAAAATCTGTTAACTTACTAATTTTTGTTTACATAGTAATAGACTATGTTGATCTTATTCCACTCCACTGTAACAACATTTATTTTAAATAAACTTATCAGAGCCTTTTCTTACCTCTGAATTTGTATTAGAACAGCAGCCACTACTCAGCTCACCGTGGCCTGGGCTAATGAAGATCTAACTCGGGAGCGAGTGTCCATGGAGTGCTTGCTGTAGGTGTGCACTGCCAAGCAGCAAATGCCCAAATCCGGGACACCTTCGGGGAGCTCAACCACCAAGCAACTTCATTCAAGAATTCTACAGCCAGGCCGGGTGCGGTGGCTCACACCTGTAATCCCAGCACTTTGGGAGGCTGAGGCGGGTGGATCACCTGAGGTCAGGAGTTTGAGACCATCCCAGGCAATATGGCAAAACCCCATCTCTACTAAAAATTCAAAACTTAGGTGGGCTTGGTGGCTCGTGCCTGTAATCCCAGCTTACTTGAGTGACTGAGGTGGGAGAATTGCTTGAACTTGGGAGGTAGGGGTTGCATTGAGCCGGGATCGAGCTACTGCACTCCAGCCTGGGTGACAGGGTGAGACAGTCTCAAAAAAGGAAAAAAGAACTCTACAGCCAGAATTGTACTTTTCTTTTTTTTTTTTTTAAGACAGAGTCTTGCTCTGCCACTGAGGCTGGAGTGCAGTGGCATGATCTTGGCTCACTGCAACTTCCACCTCCCAGGTTCAAGTGATTTTCCTGCCTCAGCCTCCCGAGTAGCTGGGATTACAGTTGCACACCACCATGCCTGGCTAATTTTTGTATTATTATTATTACTATTTTTTGTAGAGCCGGAGTCTTGCTCTGTCGTCCAGGCTGGAGTGCAGTGGTGTGATTTCTGCTCACTGCAACCTCCGCCTCCCGGGTTCAAGCAATTCTCCTGCCTCAGCCTCCCAAGTAGCTGGGACTATAGGCACATGCTGCCATGCCCAGCTAATTTCTTTTGTATTTTAGTAGAGATGAGATTTCACCAAGTTGCCCAGGCTGGTCTGGAAGTCCTGAGGTCAGGCAATCCACCTGCCTCAGCCTGCCAAAGTGCTAGGATTACAAGCGTGAGCCACCACGCCCAGCCAAGTTTTTGTATTTTTTTAGTAGAGATGGGGTTTCACCATGTTGGCCAGGCTGTTCTTGAACTCTTGACCTTGCAATCCTCTGCCTCGGCCTCCCAAAATGCTGGGATTACAGGTGTGAGCCACCATGCCTGGCCCAAATCATCCACTTCAGCTGTGTGGTCCGAGGAAGACATGTCTCCTTTACAGGGGGTGCTGGTGGCATTCTGGGCAGTTCTTTGTCCTACTGTACTGTTTCTTACGTTGCAGACATTCAGCATTGCTGTGCGTCCTCCCCTTAACACCATCACTGTGACACCTCAGAATCCTCCAGTCAATTCCAAAACCCAACAGGGGGTTGGGCAGTCCCATCCCAGATGAGACGCCTGTGCTGATGACTATGGGACATCAATCTTACCACTCAGCTGGCTTCCTCTTGATGTAGCAGGGGTTTTGCTCCCTATTTAATGTGTCTTGACAGGTTCAGCGGACAGTGGGGATGTCACATGACCGGCATGTTGCTGCCACTGCACACAACCCACAGGGATTTCTCATAGACACTTCCCAGGATGTTCGGGGCCAGATTAACTTCTCTACCCAAGAGACAGGTCTGTTTTCATGACCATGGCTATCATAATAATCATAAAGTCCTATAAAATTAGGGAAATAATGAGGATGTATACAGAGATGTTTAAACAGTAGGAAAAAAAAATCAGCCTTTACCACCAAAACCAGTGTTCCTAGACACTGCTGACCTCCAAGGATGCCAAGTGGCAGTCTACTGATAATTTGGGGGCAGCATCTCCAGGTGAGCAGCTCAATCTTTTTTTTTTTTTTAGGGGAGGAGGGAGGAGAGGAAGGGAGGCGAGCAGCTCAATTTTATCATCATCTCCAATTGATCAGATTCTGGGAAAGTGACCAAAAAACAGAGACCCATTTATAATACAGAATTCCAATTAACAAATGTATTACAGGGGAAGCATTTCTTTCCAGTCATCAGAATATTTGAGCCAGTTACTAAAAGCCGATGCAGAACAAAAGAAAATGATGGCTCACCCCTGTAATCCCAGCACTTTGGGAGGCTGAGGCGGGTGGATCACCTGAGGTCGGGTGTTGAAGACCAGCCTGACCAACATGGAGAAACCCCATCTCTACTAAAATTACAAAATTAGCAGGGTGTGGTGGTGCATGCCTGCAATCCCAGCTACTCGGGAGGCTGAGGCAGGAGAATCACTTGAAACCAGGAGATGGAGGTTATAATGAGCCAAGATGGAGCTATTATACTCCAGCCTGGGGAAACAAGAGCAAAATTCCATCTCAAAAAAAAAAAAAAAAAAAAAAAAGAAAAGAAAATGCATGGCCATGTGAGATATCCACACTCCGCCACAAAGCATTCCTCCAGCCAGGTCAAGCTTGTCCCACTTTGGACAACACCAGTGTCTTAAATGCCCTCTTTACTAGCCAGATGCACTAAAAAAGACGTTTTCTCAACAGGGGCATCAGACAGTCCTTCACTGTGAAGCACAGGATATGTATCAGTGTTAAAAGATCTTGAAAAGGCCGGGTGCAGTGGCTCATGCTTGTAATCCCACCACTTTGGGAGGCCAAGGCAGGCGAGATCGCACCATTTTACCCCAGCCTGGGCAACAAGAGCAAAACTCCATCTCAAAAAAGAAAAGGAGAAGAAAATAAATGCATGGCTATGTGAGACATCATCTGAGGTCAGGAGTCCGAGACTAGTTTGACCAATATGGTGAAACCTCATCTTTACTAAAAATACAAAAATTAGCTGGGTGTGGTGGCGGGCGCCTGTAATCCCAGCTACCTGGGAGGCTGAGGCAGGAGAATCGCTTGAACCCAGGAGGCAGAGGCTACCATGAGCCAAGATCACGCCACTGCATTGCAGCCTGGGTGACAGAGACTCCATCTCAAAAAAAAATCTGGAACATCTTGGCCACTACATGCCAGTAGTACCTTTCAATCATTTTGACTTTCTTTTTTTTTTTTTAAGAGACAGGGTCTCGCTATGTTGCCCAGGCTGGAGTGCAGTGGCTATTCACGGGCGCGATCCCACTACTGATCAGCACGGGGTTTTGACCTGCTCCGTTTCTGACCTGGGCCAGTTCATCCCTCCTTAGGCATCCTGGTGGTCCCCGACTCCCGGGAGGGAGTGCGGACACCCGATTGGCATAGCCCACTACAGCCCAGAACTCCCGGACTCAAGAGATCCTCCAGCCTCAGCCTCCCAAGTAGTTGGGACTACAGGCAAGTGCCACCACGCCCGGCCATTTTGACTTTCAAATACCACCACCTCATCTTCCACCTGTCCCCTCCACCCCTGCACACACAAAGGGAGGCAACCCCAACACCAGCAGATATCCCAAACCATCAGTCACTGCACAGACGGCCTTGGAGGCAATCACTCCAGCAGGAGAGCTGCTTTCATGCACTATGCATCCTTTTTTTTTTTTTCTGTAATATCAAGTTCAAGATGGTGTCCCTAGCTCTAATGGTGTAAAAGGACCAGGCAAACACCATGCTCTTAATTTCAACTCAGTCTGTTGAGCAGGAGCTCCTTAATACAAGATGTGGGAATTATATGTTGGAAAAGAGAGAGAAAACATTGTTTGCTACCTGGTATGGAAAGAACTAAAGTTACTAAAATTTGGCCAAATAGAATAAGTAATATTTAGTATAAGTTTCACACAATGTTTGTGTCTTCCATCTCAAAAATGGGATCTTTGTACTTTCTAAGTAAAAAGAACGTGCTATAGTAGCAATTCCAACACTGGAGGACAGATACCTCCAGGAATGTCTTAACAAAGGGTAGGAGACCAAAGACTTGGTAATGATCTAGGAATTCTTACAGGTTTTTATCAGCTTTGTCTAAGTAATCAGCATAATCACTTCGCTTCTGTGCAAGTGTACCTCAACTTTGGAGTCTTCTATGAGGGGCCTGAGATTGATCACAAACAAAAGGAAAGAAAACAACTGAACGATACTCTGGATGCAATAGAGGTAAGGAAGTGTTTTGTGAAGAGAAACATCTGTGGAAACCAATTTTAACTTTGGAGGGAAGATGGCTTCATTTAGGTAGACACCAAACAGGCAAGGGGATGTTTATCTTTTAATAAATAACTTGAAGCACTTGAAATTCCTCCCTTGTTTTATACCAAGGGTTGGCAAACTATGTATGGCTCACAGGCCAAATCTGGCCCATTGTCTGTTATTCTTTTTTTTTTTCCTATAAATTTTTTCCCTGAAAGTCTTAACTGTTAGCCTGTTTTTCTTGAAATTGAGATATAATTTATCTACCATACACCATCTTAAAGTGTATAATTAAGTGGTTTTTTGGTATATTCACAAGGTTGTGCTACTATTAGCATCTAATTCCAGAAGTTTATCACACCCCCCACCCCCTCCCAATCCCACTACCCATTAGTCATTCTCCCATTCTCTTATCACCCCAGGCCTGCCAATCACTATTCTACTGTCTCTATAGATTTACCTGTTCTGCACTTAATTTTTGAGACATGGTCTCACTCTTATTGTCCAGGCTGGAGTGTGCAGTGGTTTGATCACAGCTCACTGCAGTCTCAACCTCCTACGCTCAAGCAATCCTCCCACCTCAGCTTGCCAAAGTGCTGAGATTCAGCACTTTGAGCCACTGAACTGAGATTACTATGCATTTTGAGCTACTGTGCTGAGATTACTCAGCACTTTGAGCCACTGTGGCTGGCCTCCATATACTTTATTTAAATGGAACCACACAGTATGTGGGCTTTTGTGTCTGTCTTATTTTTATTTTTTGAGATGGAGTTTCCCTCTTGTTACCTAGGATGGAGTGCAATAGCATAGTCTCTGCTCACTGCAACCTCCGCCTCCAGGGTTCAAGTGATTCTCCTGCCTCAACCTCCCAAGTAGTTGGGATTACAGGCACCCAACACCATGCCAACTAATTTTTGCATTTTCAGTAGAGACAATTGTCACCATGTTGGCCAAGCTGGTTTCGAACTCTTGACCTCAGGTGATCCGCCCACCTTGGCCTCCCAAAGTCTTGGGATTACAAGTGTGAACTACCATGCCCAGCCAAGACTGGCTTCTTTACTTTAGCATGTTCTCAAGGTTCATCCATGTTGTAGCATGTATCAGTACTTTATTTCTCTTTATGGCTGAATAATGTTTTATGGATACACATCTTATTTATCCATTCATCAGTTAATGGACATGATGGACATTTAGGTTTTTCTACCTTCTGGCTATCATAACACTGCTATGGGCATTTGCATACAAGTTTTTGTGTTACCATGTTTTCATTTCTGTATACCTGAAAGTGGAATTGCTGGAGACTGTTTACCACAGTGGCTAAACCATTTTAAGCTCATTCTAGTAGTGTATGAAGGTTCTAATTTCTCTACTTCCTCATCACTTGTTATTGTCTTTTTTGTTGAAGCCATCATAGTGGGTGTGAAATGTTATCTTGCGGTTTTCAGTTGCATTTCCCTAATGATTAATAACGTTGAGCATCTTTCCATGTGCTTATTGGTCATCTCTGTGTCTTCTTTGGAGAAATGTCTATTCGATTCCTTTGCCCATTTTAGGCCAGGTGAGGTGGCTCAACACCTGTAATCCCGGCACTCTGGGAGGCCGAGGTAGGATAGCTTGAGCCCAAGTTTGAGACTAGCCTGGGAAACAGTGAAACTGCATCTCTACAAAAAAAAAAAAAAAAATAGCTGGGTGTGGTGGAATGTGCCTGCAGTCCCAGCTGCTAGGGAGGCTGAGGTGCAAATATCACTTGAGCCCAGAAGGTTAAGGCTGCATGAGCTGTGACTGCACCACTGTATTCCAGCCTGAGCAAAAAAGTGAGACCGTCTCAAAAAACAGAAACAAAAATTTTAAACTAAAATCCAGACCATATTTTATACATAGCAAACACAACATTTATCAATAACTATAATAGTATTATATATCTTAAAATCATATGGGTAAATTATTTGACATCCAGATAACTTAGGTTAGTGCTGGTGAGCACCCAGGTGAGGCTAGATGGGGGTTTGGAAGAATCCCTTTTAAAATTTTCTCTCATAGGACAGCACACAAAAGGTGCAGAACAATATCTTTCACATGTGGCGATACTACAACTTTGCCCGGATGAGGAAACTGGCTGACTTTTTCCTTCTCCAGTCAAACTATCATTATGTGAACTGGTGGTCGACAGCCCAGAGCCTCGTTATTATTCTTTCTGGGATCCTGCAACTGTATTTCATGAAGCGTCTCTTCAATGTTCCAACAACTACAGACACAAAGAAGCCAAGATGCTAAGCTAAGCTGACTACAGCACCCTGGCTCTTTTCTTCTGGGGCAGCAGCTTAGTCGAATCAGCTCTCTAACACTCTGGGACAAAATCAATTTATCTCATAAATGTTTTAGTCTGCTGCACACATCTAAAGAGGCAAAATGGCAATAAAAAATAACAATGAAAAAGTTCTGAAGTATGTATGAAATGTATGTATCAAAATACTGTTTATCATATAGCAGTCCCTTAGCTTTTGCCCAGTTTTTGCTTAGAGGTTAACAGAACACCTTAGATGGGAGAAGAGTTGAAAAAGACAGGCCAAAATCAAGTTTGCTTACATATAAAAGCAGGAGTTGGTAATGTTTTATTTTTAAAGACTTCACCTTTGGAAATTAAGCGGTATATTCATTAAAGAAATATTGTAGTTTTGCAATACAGGTAGTCTTTAGTCCCATCCAGTCAAGTAAGTAAAGGTTCATAGAAAATATTATGTTTTATAAAATCACAGTGATGACAAAAACACTGCAGCCTAGGATCATCTCATCCAAGAAAAAAAACTGAGAAAACAGCTTGTAAAAAAAGAATATAATCAAATTATACTCATAAAACTCTACACTTAACGGGAATACATAATATATATAATATAAAAATAATTCTTACCATTTATTCCATAGTTATCATTTCCCAGGCACTATACTAGACACTTTACCATCATGATTGCTTTTTTGTTTGTTTGAGATGGAGTCTCACTCTGTCGCTCAGGCTGGAGTGCAATGGCATGATCTTGGCTCACTGCAACCTCTGCCTTCTGGGTTACTGCCATTCTTCTGCCTCAGCCTCCCAAGTAGCTAGGACTACAGGCATGCGCCACCACACCTGGCTAATTTTTTTGTATTTTCACTAGAGACAAGGTTTCACCATGTTGGCCTGGCTGGTCTTGAACTCCCAACCTCAGGTGATCTGCCCGCCTTGGCCTCCCAAAGTGCTTGGATTACAAGCGTGAGCCACCGCATCCAGCCTACAATCATGATTTCTAATTCCAAAAATTAGAGTTTCTAAATCTCAGGTAGATAGCCAAAGCTGTTTTTTAAATTTTGTGTCTTTTTAAACAGAAGAAAATGAACCTTATTAAAGCTGAATGACGGCCAGGCATGATGGCTCACGCCTGTAATCCAAGCACTTTGGAGGCCAAGGCGGGCAGATCACCTGAGGTCGGGAGTTCAAGACCAGCCTGACCAACATGGTGAAACCCCGTCTTTAAAAAAAAAAAAATTAATTAAAAAATAAAAATGAAAAATAAAGCTGAATGACTCATTCAAGGCCATAAAGCTGGTAGGTGGCAGAACTGGGATTTGAACCCATTTTTCTTCCATACCGCACCGCACTTAGTGTATAGAAAAACAGCTGAACTAATTGCTCTTATTATTTTAGCCAAATTTCATTTGTAAAACCCCACAGGTGGCCTACTATTCTTATATGGCAATGTCTATCTCTCATATTAATGAAAAGAAAATCCATGTGTTCTTATCATGAGTTTAGAAAACAAAGTGTTATCACAGATAACAATAAGCTATTCTTGTTCCTAGTTCCAAAGATTTTCAACCTATTTCTCAGAACAAGAAGCCCTCTGATTTGAATATGAAACAGAGTATTCTATTTTGTCACAAACACAAAGATCTGAAACCCCATTTTTGAGCCATCTCCTTATATAGTATGATTCCAGCCTGCATTTGTCAGTGACAGAGAAGACAGTAAACTAAGAAGTCCCTGAAGAGGTCAGAGTGATGATAGAATTCAACATGATGACAGAGTCCACACAAACAGGAAACGAAGCTCGGACCTTCCACACAGCCGTCCGTGCTTCCAATGACTTCGTTTTAAGTCAGCGTCTCTTCATGCCGCACATATTCCCCAATGTCTGCTTGATGAAACACCACAATCGCCATAGGGTCTACTTTTCTGCAGTCTTGTGTAGATTTTGCTGCCACCCCAAAACCCTGGGATTCAAAAGAAGAGACATTAGTTCACTGAAATCATTCAATATGCCCATACTGAGGGCTAGAAATAACAAAGATGGAAAAAATACAGTTCTGGTCTTTCTGGAATTCAAAAGGTGCGGAGAATTTAGTCTCTCAAGCACACAGATTGAAAACATATCCTTCTTGAATAAAAGAGTACTTGTTTTTTTTTTTTTTGCCCACCTGCAACTGTCTTGAGTTATAAGAGTACTTGATTTTTGTAACAGCTAACCATCTTTACTTACCAAAGGGACGTCTGCCATGGAGTATACCACCACACCCTGGTACTGAGAAGTATTTTCGGTGATTCGACCCAGACCAGATTTCAACACATGGTTCCCATAAAGGAAGGACTGCTCTGCAACAGGCTTTATCCACACTTTATACTATAAGAAAGAGAATTAAAATCCAAGAGACACAAAAACGTTACTATTTCTATCCCTGCAGACAAGCCAGCTGCTGGATCTGTGGATAATTTTCTGAAATAATTTTAAGGGAAACAGAGAGACACATGTTTCCCTCAAACTGTCCATCTCCTGAACAGAAAAGCAGGAAGTTGCCTCGCACAGTGGTTCATGCTTGTAATCCCAGCACTTTGGGAGGCTGAGGCAGGTGGATCAATTGAGGCCAGAAGTTCGAGACCAGCCTGGCCAACAAGGTGAAACCCCGTCTCTACTAAAAACACAAAAGAAATCAGCCAGGCATGGTGGCGCACACCTGTAGTCCTAGGTAAACAGCGGGCTGAGGCACGAGAATCGCTGGAATCCAGAAGGCGGAGGCTGCAGTGAGCCAAAATGAGTGAGAAATGCAAAAAATGCAAAGAAATACAGATTAATAAGATGCCACTGCACTCCAGCCTGGGCGACATTGTGAAACTGTGTCAGAAAGAAGAAAGAGAGATGAAAAGAAAGAAAAGAAATTAAAAGAAATGCAAAAAGTTCTCAACTCTACAAGGATCATCTTCCATGGCCAGGTTAACAGCTCTTTTTTCTGGACCCCGGTGTCCTCACTGCAGCCACTTATTTATTTTCTGATCTCGAGCTGGGTCTGCTTAGGCTTTTCTACTTTGCTGGAGAAAACTACCACTACGCAGCCACACAGCACTCCCACGCCATAGCCCTGACCATGCCCAAGCTGCAAGGCTTCTGCACATCTCCACGTGCTGACACTCCCCCAAGCACACTGACAGGGACTCTGTGAGAGAAGCTGCCTGATAATCCGCCTCATCCTTAACTTCATCGCCCGCGGCGGAATGGAAACCACCCCCACAAACCTTGGCATAAGGTGCAAGGTAATCCAGGGCTGTGACGTGCAACCGAAACTTGTGGGTCTTAGTGAATTTTCCGAAGCAGGTCCCCAGAGACACCAGCTTGTCCCCAGAGATATTGGCGGCCAGCTTCATAATCTTCTCACTAAAGGGGCAGCAAGGTTGCGGATGAAGGAGGCTGGTAGGACCCAGGACTGCCTCCCCCGGGTCCATGCTGCTTGCTCCCCGCCTCACCTCACATAGTACACCCGGTCGTTGTGCAGCCGGAAACAGTAGGTGCCGTCGGGCCGGTCCACCAGCAGCTGAAGATTCTCCCCGATGCTGAGGGCAAAAGGAGGACTGGAGTCCGCGCCCGAACGGCACCGCGTCCCCCACTCCACCACTAGTCACCCCCCCCCCCCCCACACACACACCCTCGTCCGCCCCGCGCGCTCCTACTATTTCGCTATCTTCTCAAACATGACACGCGTCTCCTCTTCAGTCAAAGGCCGCATTTTCCCACTGGGTTAGAACACCAGATCCTCGTGTCTTGGTAACCGGAAACGGAACTCGGCTGTCCGCAGCTCCCAGGCAACCCCAAAGCCTGCCTCTCTAGCCCCGTACCAATCCTTCCTCTCGCTAGTGCCCGATAGCCTGGACTAACGCCGGGGAAAGCAAGCCGGCCGGATGAGAAAACGTAGAGACCGGAAATGTGCTTGTTTCTTCCCAGCCTAGATTGAGTGTGCGCCTTCGGTGGTCAGGAGGGAAAGTGACGTTGCGGCTGGGAAGATGGCGGCGGCGGTGACGGCGATTATCTCATCGTCAGCCACGGCCACGGCGGCGGCTCTCGGCGAGGTGGAGGATGAAGGGCTCCTGGCGTCGCTGTTCCGGGACCGCTTCCCGGAGGCCCAATGGCGCGAGCGGCCCGATGTGGGCCGCTATCTCCGGCAGTTGAGCGGCTCGGGGCTGGAGCGGCTGCGGCGCGAGCCCGAGCGCCTGGCGGAGGAGCGGGCGCAGTTGCTGCAGCAGACGCGCGACTTGGCCTTCGCCAACTACAAGACCTTCATCCGCGGCGCCGAGTGCACCGAGCGCATCCACCGCCTCTTTGGAGACGTGGAGGCGTCGCTCGGCCGCCTGCTCGACCGTTTGCCCAGCTTCCAGCAGACCTGCAGGTGCGACGCGCCTGGCGCTAAAGGGGCTTTTAACTGTAAAAGCTGACGTTTAAGATGGTAGAAATAGCTAACACAAAGCGTTTACCACGTCCAGACTCTCTGCTGAGCGCCTTATTAATCCATTTAAACCTCACAACAGCCTTCGAGGTAGGTACTGCTATTCTCTCCACCAACTTTTTTTTTTTTTTTTTGAGATAGAGTCTCGCCCTGTCGCCAGGCTGGAGTGCAGTGGTGCGATCTCACGTCATTGCAGCCTCTGCCTCCCGGCTTCAAGCGATTCTCCTGCCTCAGCCTCCTGAGTAGCTGGGACCACAGGCGCGTGCCACCACGCCCAGCTAATTTTTTTGTATTTTTAGTAGAGACAGGGTTTCACCATGTTGGCCAGGATGGTCTCGAACTCCTGACCTCGTGATCCACCTGCCTGAGCTCCCAAAGTGCTGGGATTACAGGTGTGAGCCACCGCGCCTGGCCCTGTTATTTACATTTTATATGTGAGCTAGTCAAGACAGATTAGCGACATCTAAGGACACTACTAGGGGGGTTCGAATTCAGAACTGGATACCCAGGAGCACGTCCCCTCCCTTGAAGGGCTGTTGTGAGCACTAAAGAAAAATTATTCGTGCAAAGCTATTATTATCGCGTCTGACATAGTTGACATTACAGGTGTGAGCTGAATGTATCTGCACATTCATGTACTCACTTTATACGAAAGCTTGGGACGGAGGTCATCGGTTTCAAAACTTCCATTGACAGGAAGCTGACAAGGAAATCATCCCATTGGAAGGCATCAGATATCAAAGAGTCTCTCTTTTGGATGGCTGGATGTGGTGGCTCAGCCTGTAATTCCAGCACTTTGGGAACCAGAGGCTTAAAGCCAGGAGTTCGAGAGCAGCCTGGCCAACATGGCAAAACCCTGTCTCTACAAAGTAAAAAACATAGCTGGGCGTGGTGGCATGTGCCTGTAGTCCCAGCTACTCAGGAGGCTGAGGTGGGAGGATCACTTGGGCCCGGGAGATTGAGGCTGCAGTGAGCCGTGATCGTGCCACTGCACTCCAGTCTGAGAGGTTGAGGCAGCTGTGGGGCTGTGATTGTGCCACTGCATTCCAGATGGGGTGACAGAGTAAAACTCTGTCTCAAAAAAAAAAAAAAAAAAAGCCAGGCATGGTGGCTCACACCTGTAATCCTAGCACTTTGGGAGGCTGAGGCAGGCGGATCATGAGGTCAAGAGATTGAGACCATCCTAGCTAACATATTGAAACCCTGTCTCTACTAAAAATAAAAAAAATTAGCTGGGCATGGTGGTACATGCCATAGTCCCAGCTGTTCGGGAGGCTGAGGCAGAAGAATCACTTGAACTTGGGGGGGCAGAGGTTGCAGTGAGCTGAGATTGTGCCATTGCACACCAGCCTGGCAACAGAGCAAGACTGTCTCCAACAAAAAAAAAAAGTCCTTTTTGAGTCATATTCTGTCTCCATAGATCCTGTCCATTATCCATGGTTCTGCTTTCCAGCCATTCATGATTAAAGTTTAATTTTCCTTTTTCTTTCTTTCTTTTTTTTTTTTTTTACGGAGTTTCACTGTTGTTGCCCAGGCCGGCGTGCAGTGGCTCTGTCTCAGCTCACTGCAACCTCCGCCTCCTGGGTTCAAGTGATTCTCCTGCCTCAGCCTCCCGAGTAGCTGGGACTACAGGTGCATGCCAGCATGCCCAGCTAATTTTGTATTTTTAGTAGAGATGGGGTTTTTCCATGTTGGTTAAGCTGGTCTCGAACTCTCGACCTCAGATGATCTGCCCACCTCGGCCTCCTGAAGTGCTGGAATTACAGGCATGAGCCACCGCGCCTGACCTAAAGTTTAATTTTTCTGTTGAGCCTTTGGATATTTGACAGCAGCTTTTGTACCCTTCCATGCTCTAGAATAGATATGTAACTTGATAAAGCAGGTCTCTGCAAATATAGAGAAGAAATGTTGAAAGTAGACTGTGACAAGAACTATGGTTGAACATTAGCATAGGAGAAGGTGAAATCTGAGGGAATGTGGGGAAGGGTTTTGGATTCTAGGCTAGTTATTGCTTCATTATGAAAATAATGATAGCTGTTGTTAAATATTTAACTCTGTTTCTCTTTTACAATTTTTACTCTGACACATTGGCTCTGTGTCAGGTTCCGTGTTAAATGCTTCACATACATCATCTCATTTAATTCTTACACCCTTATGAGAAGGGTCCTGTATAATTTTATTTATTTATTTATTTTTGGAGACAGAGTCTTGCTGTGTCACCAGGCTGGAGTGCAGTGGCATGATCTCAGCTCCCTGCAACCTCTGCCTCCTGGGTTCAAACGATTCTCCTGCCTTAGCCTACCAAGTAGCTGGGACTACAGGCACGCGCCACCACACCTGGCTAATTTTTTTTATTTTTAGTAGAGATGGAGTTTCACTTGAACTCCTGGCCTCAAGTGATCTGCCTACCTTGGCCTCCAAAAAAGTGCTGGGATTATAGGCATGAGCCACTGCGCCTGGCCCTATATACTGTGTTACCAATGAGGAAGTAGGCTCAGAGAGGCCAAATACCTTGCCACAGCCAGCAAGTGGCATATCTGGATTTAGATCTGTTAGATTTATTAGCTGTATGTTTTGGAACAAGTTGCTTAACCTCTCTGGGATTAAAAATTTCCTCAGGTGTAATAGTACTTACCTTATAGGTGGGATGTGAGGAATAAATCAGGTAGATCATCCAGCCCAGTGTTCATAGCAGGTGCTTGGTAAGTATAGCTAAGGTTTGGGTACAGAGCAGTGAAGGACCAACATTCTTCCAATTTTTACCAGGAACTTTGTGAAGGAAGCCGAAGAGATCAGCTCCAACCGCCGGATGAATAGCTTGACCCTAAACCGGCACACAGAAATCCTGGAAATACTAGAGATTCCTCAGCTCATGGACACTTGTGTCCGGAACAGTTATTATGAAGAGGCCCTGGAGCTTGCAGCCTATGTACGCCGACTGGAGAGGAAATACTCTTCCATCCCTGTCATCCAGGTAGCCAACTTGCCCAGAGAGGACTCAAAGTAATGTTCTTGTAATCATTTATTCTGTGGTCAGGACTGAAGCTTTAGGTAGAAACCCTTGAATGTTTCACATCAGTTTCTGCCAGCCAGGCATGCCTGAACATAAAACATTGATCCATGCATTTATTCATTCAAAATGCTTTTTTATATATATACTTTTTATATATATATATTTTTAAGATGGGGTTTCACCATGATGGCCAGGCCGGTCTTGAACTCCTGACCTCAGGTGATGCACCCACCTTGGCCTCCCAGAGTGCTAGGATTACAGGTGTGAGCCACCGCGCCCGGCCTCAAAATACTTTTTAAGCATGTGCCAAGCGCTGCTATGTATGCTGGGGATACAGTGCGGCCTTGGCTCTTCTGAAGCTTACATGAAGTCTGATAATTGACAAAGAAACAAATAATACCATTTGAGATAATGTTTAGTGACTCAAAAAAAAAAATACAGGGAATGGGGTAGAGGGAGTCTAGGGGTAGGTTTCTTTAGGTAGGGTGATCAAGAAAGACTTTTCTGGGGAGGTAACATTTAAACTGAGACCTAAATGAGAAGAAGGAACCAGCCCACAAAGATCTGGGGAGAGAGCAAACCAGAAAGTGTGAAGAACAAAGTAGAGAGAGCCGAAGTGGGCAGAGTTGAAGTGTTTATGTGATACAGAGGCAGCCAGGGTGAGTGGACTGTAGCAGTGGGAGAGCATTAGGAAGCAGGTGAAGCTGGAAAACCAGGTAGGCTGTATAAGTCCCAGTGAGTGCTTGGAATTTTCTTGATTGCAGTCGGCAGTCACTGGAGGGTTTTAAGCCTTTTTTTTTCTGAGGCAGAGTCTCACTCTGTTGCCCAGGCTGGCGTGCAGTGGCACAACCTCAGCTCACTGCAACCTTCATCTCCTGGGTTCAAGTGATTCTCCTGCCACCACACCCAGCTAATTTTTGTATTTTTAGTAGAGACGAGTTTTCACCATGTTGGCCAGACTGGTCTCGAACTCCTGACCTCAAGTGATCTGCCTGCCCAAAATGCTGGGATTATAGGCATAAGCGACTGCGCCCGGCTGGGTTTTAAGCTTTTTAAGCAAGAGAGTTATCCAACCAGATCTTTGTTGGTGAACCTATAGGCATCAGCTTTAGGAAATTACTTCATATTTCAGGAAAGCCATGGGAATGTTGGTCTGCAGTCTTAAGGGTCAGGGGAATGGGTTCTACAGCATATCCTTCCCAGCGCAGTGTGACTCTCTCTGTGTATTGTCAGGGCATCGTGAACGAAGTGCGCCAGTCCATGCAGCTGATGCTGAGCCAGCTGATCCAGCAACTGAGGACCAATATCCAGCTCCCCCGCCTGCCTCCGTGTCATTGGCTACCTTTGGCGCATGGACGTCTTCACTGAGGCCGAGCTGAGGGTGAAGTTTCTTCAGGCCCGGGATACTTGGCTGTGGTCCATCCTGACTGCCATTCCTAATGATGATCCCTATTTCCATATCACAAAAACCATCGAGGCCTGCCGTGTCCATCTCTTTGATATCATCACCCAGTACCGTGCCATCTTCTCAGACGAGGACCCACTGCTGCCCCCTGCCATGGGTGAGCACACTGTGAATGAGAGTGCCATCTTCCACGGCTGGGTGCTACAGAAAGTCTCACAGTTCCTGCAGGTGCTGGAGACCGACCTTTACCGGGGCATAGGCAGCCGCCTGGACTCTCTGCTGGGTCAGTGCATGTACTTTGGGCTGTCCTTCAGCCGGGTGGAGCTGATTTCCGAGGCCAGTTAGCTCCTGTTTTCCAGCGGGTGGCCATCCGCACTTTCCAGAAAGCAATTCAACAAACGGTGGAGAAATTCCAGGATGAAATGAACTCCTACACTCTCATCTCAGCTCCAGCCATCCTGGGCAGCAGTAACATGCCTACGGCTGTGCCAGCCACTCAGCCGGGGACACTGCAGCCACCAATGGTGCTCCTAGACTTCCCCCCTCTTGCCTGCTTCCTCAACAATATTCTGGTCGCCTTCAATGATCTGCGCCTCTGCTGCCCTGTAGCCCTGGCGCAGGACGTGACTGGGGCCTTGGAAGATGCCCTTGCCAAGGTGAGCACATTCTGTTGGTTTTCTGCTACCCTGGGCCTTCTTTGGTAATGAGTGGCCAGATTTTTGTAATAACAAAGTCTGGTGCCTGCTGACATGGAGAGGTCTAGTGTGGTTTTAGAGGTTCTTCTGGTTGAGAAGCTCTGGCCAGTTGCCCTTCATGGGACTTAGGATAGTCCATGAAGTGGCTCACCTATAGTAACAATTCAGTAATGTATGTATTACCTTTCTAGTGCTGCGTAATAAATTCCCACAAACTTAGTAGCTTCCAGCAACACATTTATTACCTCCCGGTTTTGGTGGGTCAGGAGTCCAGGCACAGTGCAACTGGGTCCTCTCTGCTCAGGGTTTTACAGGGTTGCCATCAAGGTGTTGGCTGGCCTATGGTCTCATCTGGAGGTTGGGGCTCCATTTCAAACTTGTTCAAGTTAGCAGGGGTCTGTTGCTTGCAATTATAGAACTGAAGCCTCAGCTCCTAGAGGCTGTCCACTCCATAGGCAACTGACAGCATGGTTGTTTGCTTCCTCAAGGCCGGCAGGAGAGCTTCTCTCTTGCTTGAGTCTCTTCTTTTAGGTATCTCCTTTTAAAAGATTCATTGGATTAAGTCAGATGATTAGGGACTTTAATTACATCTGCAAAACCCTTCACCTTTGGCATATTCTTTTTTTATTTTTATTTTAAAATACATTTTATTTAATTAATTAGTTTATTTATTGAGATGGAGTGTCACTCTGTTGCCCAGGCTGAAGTGCAGTGGCACGATCTCAGCTCACCTTTACCTCCCAGGTTCAAGCGATTTTCCTGCCTCAGCCTCCCGAGTAGCTGGGATTACAGGCAATTGCCACCACGTCTGGCTGATTTTGTATTTTTAGTAAAGGTGGGGTTTCTCCATGTTGGTCACGCTGGTCTCAAACTCCCTACCTCAGGTGATCCACCCGCCTCAGCCTCCCAAAGTGCAGGTATTACAGGCATGAGCCACCTTGGCTGGCCAAAATTTTTTATTTTATAGAGAGATAGTGTCTCTCTGTGTTGCCTAGGCTGGTCTCAAACTCCTGGACTCAAGTGATCCTCCTGCTTCAGCCCCTCAAATGCTGGGATTACGGGTGTGAGTCACTTGAACCCAGAAGGTCCAGCACTAGAGTCTGTGTTCTTACCCTGTTGCTGTGCCATGTCTGTAATGTCAGCGAGGCTGCTCTGTTGGTTTTGGTGCCGAGACCAGCTCAGCTGTGGAGACCCCAAAGCAGTCGGTGCTGAAGGAATTAAGAAACAAACACAGAGATAGAAAGTAGGCCAGGTGTGGTGGCTCACGCCTGTAATCCCAGCACTTTGGGAGGCCGAGGCTGGTGGATCACCTGAGGTTGGGAGTTTGAGACCAGTCTGACCAACATGGAGAAACCCTGTCTCTTAAAAAAAAAAAAGAAAGTAAAAGGTGGGTTCAGACTGCGCAGCATCAGGGGTCTCACAGCATTTCCAGCTGAGAGCCCAGAGCAGACTCTGACCCACGTATGTATTTCTTACATTCCAGTGACAAGTTTTACGTGGATGCTCTGTGGTCTTTCATTGGTTAAAGGTAACTAACGAGGCAGCTAGTGAATGTTTACTACAGGTTAAAGATAAACTAGAAAGCATACTTTACGAGGGAACAAAGGAAAGAGTCACATATCCTGTGTTCAAAAAAAAGACTAATTCATCTGGTGTGAGACATACTCATATTGGTTACTGTATTATAATACGTCAAGCAGTTTTCTGCTCTGGGGGCGCCGACTAAGCTTTCCTTGCTGCTGCCCTCAGCAAACAATATCATATATCACACATGTCAGAATTTGCTCTCAACATTTGGAACCTCACTTTCCTAGCTGTTTTCTTACAGTTTTCCAGTGGTTCCCGCTTTCTGGGGCCTCAGGGGCCTTAGCAGAAACCTTGTATAGTTTTGCTTCATTTTCCTGGCTCCAGCACAGTTCTGGTGGATCCTCCATGGAAGTCAAGAACCATGTATTGGGCCAGGTGCAGTGGCTCATGCCTGTAATGCCAATACTTTGAGAGGCTGAGGCAGGAGGATCTATGAAGCCAGGAGCTCTAGACCAGCCTGGGCAACAAAGCAATACCCTGTCTCTAGAAAAAATTGTAAAACTTAGCCAGGCATGATGGTGCACCCCTGTAGTCCCAGGTACTTGGGAGGCTAAGGTGGGAGTATCAAATTCCTTGAGCCCAAGAATTTGAAGCTACAATGAGCCTTGATTGTGCCACTGCACTCCAGCATAGGTGACAGAGCAAAATCCTGTCTCTAAAAACAAAACCAAAACCATGTATTTTCTATGATTCTATGACACTTCTCCATTGGAACTGGAAACTACACCTGTAATGTAACAAGTTGGGTCTGAACTTTACATCAGTGAAGTGACAGAATTGTGGAGATTGACCATAATTCTGAGTTTAAATGAGATAGTAATATAATGTACTGTGTTATATTACCTTGTTCAGGAAAACTTGAGGGCTACACCTTTCTTTTTGCCTAGTTTCATGCACTGCCAGTGGTGATAGGCTGTCCCAGTGATTGACGGTGCCCTTGTCTCTTAGGTAACTAAAATAATCCTGGCCTTTCATCGCGCTGAAGAGGCTGCCTTCAGCAGTGGGGGAGCAAGAGCTCTTTGTCCAGTTCTGCACTGTCTTCCTGGAAGACCTCGTTCCATATTTAAATCGCTGTCTCCAAGTCCTTTTTCCACCAGCTCAGATAGCACAGACTCTAGGTAAGAAAAAGGAGAATTTTGTGAACTGCCTTACTGATGTGTATTTGAGATACGAATAATTCACCCAGTTGTGTAAGGCAGTGTTTTTTAGTAAATGTGTCCAATTTTAGAACATTTCCATCACTCCAGAAAGATCCTTCATGCACATTGGTGTCATTCCTCGACAGCATCCTTAGCCCCTGGCAGCTTACTTTCTGTTGGTATAGATTTGCCTTTTCTGTACATTTCATAGAAGTAGAATCATACGTTATGTGGCTGTATCTGGCTAAGTGGAAGAAGCCAGTCGCAAAATAACCACATATGTATGATTCCATTTATGTGAAATGTCCCAGAGAAAGGGTTTTGTTTTGTTTTTAGAAAGTGTTTTTAAAGTCTTTTTTCCAATTCATTTTCACGTCCTCGTCCCCTTGTGTTGGGAGAGGGGCTTGGTTGAGGGCGCAGCTTCCCAAAGGGCAGTGGGTCAGTACATCACATCTGCGAAGCCTGGCTGCCCTCTGCTTTTCTGTTGGTGCTGCCTGAGGTTCCTGCTGCCCACGCCCTGCATTGCTGCTGCATCTGCTTCACAGTATAGCTTCCCGTTCCCTATGACAAAGGTGGTTTTTGCTGTATTGAACTATATATAGCTGGCCGCACTGGCAGACGCCTGTAATCCCAGCACTTTGGGAGGCTGAGGCGAGTGGATCACCTGAGGTTGGGAGTTTGAGACCAGCCTGGATAACATAATGAAACCCCATTGTGAGGGATATTGCTGAGTTTAAAATGAGGAAACTGAGATCAGCCTAGGAAAATTAAATGCCAATTTATTAAGCTCCCGGGCGAGGTTCTGTGGTCCCGGAAAGGGGGCCAGAGAAGTCGCGCTTAACTTCCCAGGGCAAGGAGTTTTATAGGGGTTAGAGGCCATTGAGTGGACATTGGGGAAACAAAGCATAAGGCAATTGATTGGATATTAGGAAACAGGGCTTGGACGGGGCGAGCTGCTACTGGTAGGTAGGCGGGATTTCGGTGCCCGGGCATTAGAGGCGATTGATTGGATATGGGGGAAACAAAGCATGAGGCAATTGATTGGATATTGGGAAACAGGGTTTTTCAACGGCGGGCTAGGTGCCCGAGTGCAGAGCTTGGTGTCGAGTGCAGATTTGGGTGCGGAGTGCAGAAGTGGGCGTTGGGGAAGCTACCTGGCGGAGATAGATGAGCGCGGAATGGTGACGTTTCCAGGCTCAGGGAGGGATGGGCGTGTCCGAGCTGCCGGCGAGGCAGCCGGCCTTACATTCATCTCTACTAAAAATACAAACATTAGCTGGGATGGTGGCAGGTGCCTGTAATCCCAGCTACCACGGAAGCAGGAGAATCGCTTTAACCCGGGAGGCAGAGGTTGACATACTAAATAATTCACTCATTTGTGTTAAGTCAGTGGGCTGAGATCTCGCCACTTCACTCCAGCCTGGGTGCCTAGAGTGAGACACTCAAAAAAAAAAAAAATAGTCATTGCTTCTGTTTCTTCTTGTGTGGTTCTTTCCCTTTTTCTTTTAATTTCTATGTTGAATTTTATCAATAACTTTTTTCCATTTTGCTTTCCATGTGGTCTCGGTCAGGCATTCCTCCCACTCAGCTCTCCAAGTACGGAAACATCGGGCATGTTAACATTGGCGCCATTCAGGAGCCCCTCGCCTTTATCCTGCCAAAGAGAGAGACGCTCCTCGCCCTGGATGACCAGGCACTGGGGCCCGAGCTCACAGCTCCAACACCAGAGCCTCCCGCCGAGGAGCCACGCCTGGAGCCTGCGGGCCCAGCCTGTCCAGAGGGAGGACGAGCGGAAGCGGAGGCGGACCCGCCCAGTGTGGAGCCCTAGCCACCGTCCCCTGCCTCCAGAACGCGGTGCGTAAGGTGCCCGGCGCGGGACGGCCAGGGCTGTCTCGCCCAGGAAGGCCCAGGGCGGGCTCTGAGGCAGGAAGGCGCTCCGGGAGGAGAGCGGAAGGGGCGGTGCTGACCCCCGGTGTGGGCGTGAAAGCAGGGATCCTGCCGCGCGGCCTTGCTGTGCACTCTGACGGCGCTTCCCGGCGTGCCTCGCGCTGCAGCCGGAAGGGGCGGGCCGGGTTCCTGGCTGGGGCCGCCATGTCCCGGCTGTGGGGCGCACTGCTGCTTCGGCGGCTGGGGGACCCCGTGCCCTGGGGAACGGCAGCAGCCGGCGGTGCCCGAGCCTGCGGCTCCACGGCCGCCCGTAACGGCGTCGAGGGCCCGGCGCTCCGGCGCTCCTATTGGCGACACTTGAGGCGCCTGGTGTGGGGGGCCGCCTGAACCGCCGTTCCTGCACGTGTGTCAGGTCGGGGACCCGGTGCTGCGCGGGGTGGCGGCCCCGGTGGAGCGGGAGCAGCTGGGAGGGCCCGAGCTGCTGCGGCTGGCGCAGCGGCTGGTGCAGGTGATGCGGCGGCAGCCCTGCGTGGGCCTGAGCGCCCCCGCAGCTGGGGGTGCCGCGGCAGGTGCTGGCGCTGGAGCTCACCGAGGCGCTATGTCAGAAGACCTCGCCGCGCCAGCGCGCGCTCCGCCAGATGGAGCCCTTCCCTCTGCGCGTGTTCGTGAACCCCAGCCTGCGGGTGCTGGACAGCCGCCTGGTCACCTTCCCGGAGGGCTGCGAGAGCGTCGCCGGCTTTCTGGCCTGCGTACCCCGCTTCCAGGCGGTGGAAATCTCAGGTGCGGGCGGTGGGGGCCGGGGCGACAGGAGCAGCGCGGGTGTCTCTTCGGCCTAGCTCCGGCGAGAGCACAGAGGTGGTTGCAGTTTATCCATCCGCTGGGCCTCCCGCAGGAAAGAACTGGGACGCGGGAGCGGACGGGCCTCAGGACGGATAGAAGCTCCTGTGGGGCAGATCTCGCTCAGATAGGATGCAGGGGCGAGGGGACCCCCTAATTCCCCTGTTCCTTGATCCCGGGCCTCTGCTTTCTGCTCCCTTACTCTCTGACTTAGATACTCTTCAGCCCCAGTTAGATCCGCCACGGTGGAGTTGGAAAAGTGGGGGTTAGCACCCCAGCTTGACCCAGCCCAGTGGGGTAAGCCATTCTCCCCGTGGTACCATTGGATGTCTGGCGGAAAGCGGGCTCTGCTGGGGTCGGGGTGATTGTTCCTGATTCAAGAGAGTCAGAAAAACGGGTCTCAAGCTACAGAACCTCTATCAGGAGTTGAGAGCCCACAGATACTTCAGAAGTGGGGTGGGTGTTCAGAAAGGTCGCACCATAGGAAGATGATTTCTCAACTCTACAGTGAGTTTGATAACCTAATTACCATAATTGGGAACCAGGTTGAACACTTGGTAATGGGCCGAGTTGAGGGATCTTTTCCATTTAGGTGAGGATCTGTTATCCACATTTGCCTTCTGCTGTTGCCTCTTGTCCATGGGATGAGCCAGGGCTCGGGGCAGGGGTAAGGAGGTTGAGGAGGATGCTGTTCACCTGTTCCCACTCACGAGAGCTCTAACTTCCTTTGCAGGGCTGAACCCCAATGGAGAACAGGTGGTGTGGCAGGCAAGCGGGTGGGCAGCCCGCATCATCCAGCACGAGATGGACCACCTGCAGGGCTGCCTGTTCATTGACAAAATGGACAGCAGGACATTCACAAACATCTGTTGGATGGAGGTAAATGACTAAAGCTTTTTACTGGGGCTGAGGATTCCTGAGACTAAGATGCAAACGCTGCCACTTTAAGCTGGGCACATCTTACTTGGCATCAACTTGGATGGCTTGGCCATGACAGGAAACTGGACTGCCAAGGCACGCCAGACTGAGCTGGAGGAAGATGTCAGAAATGTTTGCCCTGAAATCAGCTATGGACGAAATGTTGCCTACAACTTGAGAAAAATCACCCCCCAAAGGAGTGGACGTTTCCTGACAATTCTGTATGGAGATAGGTGGGGTAACTGCATTCGTCTGCAGTAGACACAAGTTCCTTGGACCTGTATAATCTTCTCCCAAAGCCAAGGTTTGGTAATAATGTAGTCTCCAAATACCTGAAAGCTATTTTTAAAAATGCAGGTAAGCGTGACTGGCCATTTGTGCTGAGTTCTTGTTTTTACATAGGGCTTGTGACTTTGGTTGACCTTGGACGCCAGTTTGCTTATAGAAATAAAACAGGGCAGGATAGTCCCTGCTCAAGGAAGTGTTTAATGACAGCACGAGTGTAAATAAGTGCCCACACATTTTAACAGTCTTGGGCTGTTAAAAATCCTTAACAGGATTTTGCTGCTGAGATCTCTAGAGCAGCTGGTTCTTGGCTTATTGGGGCAGATACCATGGATCAGGGCAGGGGTAACAGTTGAGAAGTGGAGTGAGCCCTTTCCTGTTAACAATTGGGACAGACACAAAAAACAGAACTAGTCCTTCCTGGTCATACACTTATTTTGGAAAAGTGAATTAATACCACATCCACCAACGTAGATTTAAGAAAATGTTGCCAGCATGATGGTTCACACCTGTCATTCCAACACTTTGGGAAGCCAAGGTGGGCGGATCACAAGGTCAGGAGTTCCAGACCAGCCTAGCCAACATGGTGAAACCTGGTCTCTACTGAAAATACAAAAAATTAGCTGGGCATGGTGGCACGCCCCTGTAATCCCAACTACTCAGGAGGCTGAGGCAGGAGAATCGCTTGAACCTGGGTGGTGGAAGTTGCAGTGAGCTGAGATTGCGCCACAGCACTCCAGCCTGGGCAACACAGCGAGACTGTCTCAAAAAAAAAGTGTCAGCTTTGTCAAGAGGTTAAGGAATTCCAGTTTTATTCTTTCTCTTCTTTCCTTTCTTTTTTTTTTTGAGACAGAGTCTTGCTCTTGTCACCCAGGCTGAAGTGCAGTGGCGTGATCTCAGCTCACCGCAAGCTTTGCCTCCTGGGTTCAAGTGATTCTCCTACCTCAGCCTCCTGAGTAGCTCGGACTACAGGCACACGCCACCACGCCCAGCTAATTTTTGTGGGTTTTTTTTTTTTTTTTTTGGAGAGGGAGTCTCACTCTGTTGCCTGGGCTGGAGTGCAGTGGCACAATCTCAATTCACTGCAACCTCTGCTGCCCAGGTTCAAGCAGTTCTCCTGTCTCAGCTTCCCCAGTAACTGGGATTACAGGTGCCTGCCACCAGGCTCCGGTGTTTTTTTGTATTTTTAATAGAGGCGGGGTTTCGCTATCTTGGTCAGGCTAGTCTTGAACTCCTGACCTTGTGACCCACCAGCCTCGGCTTCCCAAAGTGCTGGGATTACAGGCGTGAGCCACCGCACCTGGCATGATTTTTGTATTTTTAGTAGATACAGGGTTGCACCGTGTTGGCCAGGATGGTCTTGATCTCTTGACCTCATAATCTGCCCTCCTCAGCCTCCCAAAGTGCTGGGATTACAGGAGTGAGCCACTGTGCCTACACTATTTATTTATTTTTGAGAGTCTCACTCTGTTGCCCAGGCTGGCTCACTGCAACCTCAGCCTTCCAGGTTCAAGCAGTTCCTTTGCCTCAGCCTCCCAAGTAGCTGGGGCTACAGGGGCATGCCACCATGCCCGGCTAATTGTTTTTGTATTTTTAGTAGAGATGGGGCTTCACAATATTGGCCAGTCTGATCTCAAACTCCTGACCTCGTGATCTGCCTGCCTGGGCCTCCCAAAGTGCTGGGATTACAGGTGTGAGCCAACGCACCCAGCCTCTTTTATTATTTTTTAAGATGGAGACGGGGTCTAACTATGTTGCCCAGGCTGGTCTCAAATTCCTGGTCTCAGGCAGTCCTCCTGCCTCAGCCTCCCAAAGTGCTGGGGTCACAGTTGTGGGCCACAGTACCCAGCGAAACTCCAGTTTTAGATAAATTGTGTCACCTTATTTTTATGCTGAATTTTGTAAAGTAGGTACTCTTGCTAAACAGAGTCCTTGGCTGGGCGCGGTGGCTCACGCCTGTAATCCCAGCATTTTGGGAGGCTGAGGTGAGTGGATCATGAGGTCAAGAGTTCAAGACCAGCCAGGCCAACATGGTGAAACCCTGTATTTACTAAAAATACAAAATTAGCCAGGCATGGTGGTGCGTGCCTGTAATCCCAGCTACTCAGGAGGCTGAGGCAGGAGAATTGTTTGAACCTGGGATGCAGAGGATGCCGTGAGCCGAGATTGCATCACTGCACTCCACCCTGGGCGACAGTGAGACTCTGGCTCAAAAAAAAAATATAGAAGTAATAGGACGTCCAGTAAGCTGTTGAGAGGAAAAGTGTTTCCAGTGGCAGTTAATTAAATGAACCCAGGAAAGATCCATCCTCCCCTGTGGCTTTCTCTGAGGCCCCATGAGGCCAAGCAGAAGCAAACTGGCTCCTAGTCCAACCAGACTTTGAAAAGGAATCCTGGCTGGGCACAGTGGCTCATATCTGTAATCCCAGCACTTTGGGATGCTGAGGTGGGAAGATCACTTGAGGTCAAGCGAAACTAGACTGGTCAACATGGTGAAACCCTGTTTCTACTAAAAATATAAAAATTAGCTGGGCGTATCTGGGCGCGGTGGCTCATGCCTGTAATCTCAGCACTTCGGCAGGTTGCGGTGGGCAGATCACGAGGTCAGGAGCTCAAGACAAGCACCTGACCAACATGGTGAAATTAACTGGGCATGGTGGCTCACACCTGTAATCCCAGCTACTCAGGAGGCTGAGGCAGGAGAATGACTTGAACCTGGGAGGTGGAGGTTGCAGTGAGCCGAGATTGCACCAGTGCCCTGCAGCCTGGGAGACAGTGAGACTGTCTCAAAAAAAAAAAAAAAAAGGAATCCCAACCAGGTACTGCTGCAAGGTGCAAAGTCAGAGATGGAGCCACTGGGGAGACTGGTAGAAAGCTCATTGATACTGAAAACGTGGGTCTTTAGGAAAATTAGAATTCAGTGAGCCTCCTTTCATTTGGGCAATGTTCAGAAGCTGTTGCAGGGAGGTATGGCAATATTTTGATGCCTCTTATTTGATGCTTTTTTTTTTTGGAGACAGAGTCTTGCTCTGTCACCAGGCTGGAGTGTAGTGGCACAATCTTGGCTCACTACAGCCTCCACCTCCTGGGTTCAAGCAATTCGTCCACCTCAGCCTCCTGAGTATCTGGGATTACAGACTCGTGCCACCACATGCAGCTAATTTTTGTATTTTTAGTAGAGACGGGGTTTCACCATGTTGGCCAGGATGGTCTTGATCTCTTGACCTCGTGATCCACCCACCTCGGTCTCCCAAAGTGCTGGGATTACAGGCATGAGCCACCGCGCCCCGCCATTTGATGCTTCTTGTAGTCTTCTGAGGTTAACGCCTTTGTGGTGGACATCGGTAGTAGCAGATCGTTGCATTTTTCAATAAAAAATCTCTTCTTCAGGCAGAAGGCACTCACAAAAACCGCATATACATCAAAAACCGCATATACATGTCAGCATTGTGAGCTAATCAAAGTTTTAGAAATCAGCTTCCACAGTGAAAGCCAATGTAGGCAGAAGGTTTAGAACAGAATCCCCCAGGTAGAAAAGTGAATTTCAGAGCATTCCAGGGAGGAAACTCCTCTGCACATGTGGGCCTGTTTAAGGTTGATGGCAGGTTGTGTGCTGGCAGCCAGAGTCTGAGGCCGCTGTCAGTCCAAGGTTCAGCATCAGTGGTTGCTGTCTCTGGTCATGGAGAGAGGCAAGTGGAAAGGCAGGTATCTGCACGCTCTAACTAGAGCACAGATGGATAGATCATAGTCGCACTAACCTCTGTTAACCCTGGGACTTGTCAAGGTGTTTAAGCAGTCGGAATGAGGAAACAACCTTCTGATTCAAGTAAGTGTAGTAACTGGAAGTAAAAACTTAAAAACTTGTAAGCTCACTAAAGTGAAGCTAAACAGACAGTTCATATCCTGGTAACTGAGGGCACATAACCAAGAACTTAGATGAGTACCCCCAAGCCACGAAGATCCCAGCTCCAGCAGCTGCTTAAGTGTTACCTGCAGGTCAGGCTGCTGTTGCTCCATGTGACATGGTTCAGGGACGGAGGGGGTGACCCGCCAGCACTGGAGCCAAGCCTTGCAGCTACTGATCCAAAGTCAGCTCACTCCAGCAGCGGCTCCGAACCAGAGCAAAGAAACATCCCAGTGCAAGGCCAGTGTGAGCCAAGCTTTGGCCATGTATCAGTTCTGGCCTAACCAGGTTTGAAAAGTAGAGGAGCTGTACTGGGTTTTGGAGAGAGAAGATTGGAACAGACTCTTTCACAGGCTACAAGGCTCATTTACTAGGCCCAGTCTTTCTGTGTGAATGTGCCTTGCCTTTGGTCTGTTTATATGCGTGGGATAAACATGGGACAGTCTCTGCAGCTTCACTGCCTGCCAGACACATGTCCAGGGCTGCCAGCTCTGGGCCCTTGGTGTCTGTCGGGTCACAAACTGAATTGGCCATGGGCTATCTGGGCAGGCAACACAGATGACTGGGGATGGGTGACCCCTTCTGCACAGAGGAGCCCCCCTCCTCAGTGGCAGCTGATAGGCTGCCCCATGAGGACTCAGGCCCAACATTACCTAATTTAATCTTCTAGCAGTCAGAATTCTGAATTTTTATGTCAATTCTCAACTTTTGAATGTTTGCGGCAGACCAGACCAAACACAGCTGCAGGACGCGTCTGGCACACAGGGCTCCCAGTTTGCAGTCTCTGATCTGCAGGCTAAAAAACGGCAAGAACTATCTGGGTCCCCCAGACACCCCCAGCCAAATTTGTGAGGTCTTAATAGGAGGAGGCCTTGCACACCTGACTGGAGAACAGGCCTGAGAACTGCAGTGTTCCTGCTTCCTACTCTGCTTTAGAGGAGACAGCAGAAAGAAAACCAGAGGACTTTAATTGGAAGCAAGAGTTGCCCTTCAAAGAGGCCCAGGTAAGAGTCAAAGATGAGATAACTCTGGTGGCTCAAGAAGGGGAAAGGATTTATTAAGACTATTTCCAGGACAGGGACCCAGGGCAGTGGCTGGGTTCAGTGTTCTCACACTCAGGAAGAAAAGGCAGTGGTGAACACCCGCCTGACTGCCTTCCCCTGATATAAACGACACCATCTCCTCCTCCCCCAAGAAACATACAGCTGTGGATGTGAACCTAGGAGGGTGGGGAATGGCTTCTGTCACTCTCAGTCTTTGAGGCAGAGCTTGGGCTGGGACTGCAGGGGCATCAGCCAGTCTGCTCTCAAGGAGCAAAACTTGGGTGTGAAAGGAGTGGCGCTGGGGCCTGACCAGCCGTCTAGAGGTCTGGGCAACCCTGCAGCATGGCTGCTCCCCCCTCCTCTCAATCCTTGATGCTTCCAGGTGATTTTATCTTTATTTATAAACAAGACAAAAATCCAAGCAGCATTAATTTAGGGGAACAAAACGGGAGAAAACGGGGGAGCAGAAGGAGCTGGTGAGCATCCAGGAGAGGAGGAAGTAGGAAGAGCCAGTGTCCACTATGTGCCCCAGGGTGGCAAAGTGTCTCTGCGGCTGCGAAGCCCTTCTTTCCAGCTCCCTGGTGGGCGGCCAGACAGTAGAGGGAACTCTGTAGTGACTGTGGGACAAGCCCTGGAGCCCTGTCTGGCTGCTGACATGGGGAGTGCCTGGATTTGCCCCAATCAACCTCCCACCTTCACCATCACCCAAGTGAAGCAGCTTCTAACTCTCCTGGCCAAAGTCCTCTGAGAATTTCTTCACTTTCAGGAGGTCATCTGCATTCACCGTGGGCCGGGTGGTAGCCAGAGACCGCAGCATGTCTGACTGCAAAGGCAAGAGCATGCAACTGAGCAGGATCCAGGCTCCAGGTCCCCAACTTCCCCTCATGACACCATGCAGTTGAGGGTGGGGAAGAGGCCTGCCTCTGAGGCCATCCCAGTGGCCACACTCCCTCCAGAGGCCTGCTTGAGTGTACCTATGGCAGGGACCCTTTTCCCTCTCAAGGCAGCTCCGATCATTTTCAGATGGGTCTCCTCCTCATCTGAGAATCTTAAATTCCATCATCTCGTAACTCCCCTTAGGAGCTTGGTTTTTTTCTTTCAGAGACAATCACACACAGGCGGGAGTGCAAGGTGCAATCTTAGCTCACTGCAACCTCTGCCTTCTCGGTTTGAGCAGTTCTACATCAGCCTCCCGACTAGCTGGGATTACAGGCACACGCCACCTGGCTAGGTTTTGTATTTTTAGTAGAAATGGGGTTTCACCATATTGGCCAGGCTAGTCTTGAACTCCTGACCTTGTGATGCCCCCGCCTCAGCCTCCCAAAGTGCTGGGATTATAGGCATAAGCCACCGTGCCAAGCCTGGAGACTATTTTTCTTCTGGACCCAAGACCCCAATTTTCTGGCGCACTCTCCCAGCTGGTCACTTACCATGCAAACTACAGGCTCTAAGAGTTTGTCCCCAGGAACGTCCATCCAAGTCATCTCCATGGCCCCCGGGTCCCCTGGTGAGCATGGGGTCAGGAGGTCATCGATCATCATGCTGGGATTGGTGCGGGAGGGGCCACAGATCTGAAACCAAACAGATCTGACTGGCTGGAGCAGCTGCCCCTCAGTGTCAGAGGGGCTGGACCTCTCCAGTCTCTAAGGAGGTCTCAAAGAGAAGGCCCTCTGGGTCCCCAGCATCTGAGGAGAAGGGGGCGCCTTCAGAACTTGGGCTGGGTGGTCCCAGTGACTCATGATTTGCATGCAGTTCCAGCAACCTGAAACCCCAATGCCTTGACGTCTTCCACATTAACAATGTCACGTCTCACCAGGAACACAGTGACATTAAAAGTGATACGGTTTGCTGATGCCCCCACATGCATCTCAACTTGGATTGTATCTCCCAGAATTCCCACATGGGGGAGGGACCCAGGAGGAGGTAATTGAATCAAAGGGACTGGTCTTTCCCGTGCTATTCCCGTGAGAGTAAGTCTCAAGAGAGCCGATGGGTTTATCAGGGGTTTCTGCTTTTGCTTCTTCCTCATTTTCTCCTGCTACCATCATGTAAAAAGTGCCTTTTGATTCTGAGGCCTCCCCAGCCATGTGGAACTGTAAGTCCAATTAAACCTTTTCTTCCTAGCCTCAGGTATGTGTTTATCAGCAGCATGAAAATGGACTAATACAAAGTGGTTTTCCAACTGCAGTCTGCTGCCTCGACAAAATATTCCCGAGTGTCTGCAAGGCTCATTCCCTCACCCTTTACCTCCTGTGTCAAGCATCACCGCAGCACCACCTGCCCTTCCCTCCACGCCCCAGACACCTCTCTCCTGACACTGCCCCCTCCCCGTTCCCCTCGGAGAAACTCAGACTATGCTGATCACTGACTGTATTGTCTCCCCCGCCAAGAACAGAGGGTCCTGGAGGGCAGTTTTTGTCTATTGGTGGCTCATGTCTTCCCAGCAGTTAGGACAGTGCCAGTCCTAACTGGCATGGGAGGACCCACAGCAGACACTCAACAGAGATCGGCTGAACAAATGGATGCATCTTGCAGGTCATATTGCAACACTTTCTAAACACTGACCTGGTGTCTGCCCAGCACAAGAGCACACAGTGCTGATGGAGGAGGCTACAGCTAGGTTAAGACAGGAAAGAGGCCCTGTCCTCTTTGACAACACCCTGAGATGGCCACACTCCAGGAGGTCTGCAGGGAGGGGACAGTGGGTGCAGCCCCCATGGCACTTGCCCTCAACTCTCGAGAAGGCTTCAGACTGCGTCACCTGAGCAGCCGGGGAACAGGACCAGGAGCTGGACAAGAAGCCCAACATGCCGGTCTTGCTATGACATTTTCTCAGCAGGCCGCAGACTCACCTTTTTGAAGTGTGTGGCTGACTGCACCTTCCTGACGGGCTGCATGAGGGGAGTCCCGCACGATGATGCTGATGTCCGCGCCCGAGTAGCCTTCGGTCTTCCGGGCCAGCTCGTGGATGTTTGCGTCTGTGAGGTTGTGGGGGGGTGCTCCCCCAGATGCAACCGGAACATCTGGGCACGGGCAGCTTCCTCTGGCAAGGGGATGTAAATTCGCTTCTCAAACCTAAAGAGCCCAGCACACGGCAGGAGTTGAGAGCGGATAATGGAATGGTATTCACGGAAGGGGGAGGCATGGCGCGAAGATTTGAGTGAAATGAACGCACTTCATGGGCCACTGATGCTGGCGGCACATCTCTCAACAAGCTGGCCTCACAAAAGGGCTCTGCTTGGCAGGCAGATGGGAAGAGGGGCCAGGCTGCACCCGGGCTGCCAGCAGCAGACAGATCATGACAGTGGTGAAGAGGGGAATTAAATAGTAGTAGTCTGTAATTGCTGCATAATAAATAAAGTTTACTGTGTTGTGTTCAATATAAAACCTAACTCCCTGTAAAACCTAACTTACTTATTCTCCCCATATTCTCAGCAAAGTTCCTAGGCATCTCAAGACTCCCGTTTTTCTTGCTGACCAGCTGCAAGGTGACAGGGCAAGGTAACACCCAAAGAATGTACAATGTCTTTCTTAAAATGCTATTTTTCAAATGTAACATACGTCACAAAACATTACAAATTAACTTCTTTGTTCTGGCTTCTGTAAACCTGTTAGCTGCTGTCATCCTGGATGTATAAAAAGTGCCCCATTTTGTTTGTCCTTTGCTCAGTTTTTGGATGCCAGTCCACTGAGCTGCTGCACCTAAATAAAATCCTCGTTTCACCCAGTGGTCTCTCTGGTTTCCTGATATCTGCAACAGTGGGAGGAAGCCTCCAGCCCTGGCAGTTCCTAGGGAAGACTCACCTCCTCCTGATGGCTGAATCCAACACCCATGGGATGTTTGTGGCTCCGAGAACCAGAGTCCCATCGTTGTTATTTCCCACCCCTGTGGAGAAAGGAAGACAAAGATGCAGACTCTGGACACCTGAACGGGTCAGTCGAAACCTGGGGACAGACCCTGGGGGCTTTGCGTGTCAGCATTGAAGCCATCCCTGTGCCATTCACCACTGCTGGGGTCACAAGTGAGATAAAAGCATGTCCTGGTCTGGCTTTGCCAGGTGAGGAGGCCTACGGCACTGCCTGCCATGGGAAGGGGTGGAGTGGCCAGCGTGGCAGAGGCCCCAGGCGCCTCTCGGGAATGGAAGTCCACCTGTGGCCTGAGAAGCTGGAGCTGCGGATGCCTCTCCTCATCTTTGCAGGACAAGAAAATCCAGCCACAGCTCAGAACAAAGCCTGGGGTTGGCTTTAGGTGCAACAAGAACCAAGGGGGTCCAGCGCCTGGCACATACCCTGCATCTGGACCAAGAACTCCGTTTTGATCCTCCGGGCAGCCTCACTCTCGTTTTCATTTCGGGGATCCACAAAGGGAATCCACCTCATCGATGAAGATGATGGAGGGCTTGTGCTGCCTGGCCAGCTCAAACAGGTTCTTGACCAGCCTGTGAAGGTGAGAAAGGCGATGAGGATGGGATGCTCCTGTCCCTGCCCGCCTGGGCTCCTGGCACTTCCCTTTCCTCACCCTTCCCACAGGGAAGTGCAGGCCACGGTCATGCCAGGATTGCAGAAACATGGTGATGAGCCCTCGGGCAGCACTGTGCCAGGAGGAGGAGCATGCCTTGGTGCCACTGCCAAACACGGAGCCTCAATCCTGGGAGCCCCATGCGCTGGCTCTGCACCCGGGACATGCCAGTCCCCTTCCTCCACATGCAAAACAGGAGTCAGTGTGGGGGAACAGTGACCCCCACACACTGCCCCAATAGGGACCACAACCCAGACCCCCAAAATATCCTCACTCCCCCCACCGCCTTCTGGAGCACTTCACTTCTCTCAGGTCCCTTCTGCCTTCACCTGTCTTTGTTGGGACAGTGTCCCATCCAATAAGCTGGTGACACACTGCTCCTGGGTACCCTCCCTGAAGAGCAAACCGCTCCTCTGGCAGTTGACTCCATGGGGCTGGGCCGCTGGGCCGCTGGCAGAGCATGGCCTCGTGGCCGACTTACTTCTCACTTTCCCCGAGCCACTTGGACATCAGATCTGAGGAGGACACGGAGAAGAAAGTGGAGTTGTTGGCCTCTGTTGCCACGGCTTTGGCCAGGTAGGATTTCCCTGTGCCAGGTGGTCCGAACAGCAGAATCCCCCGCCAAGGGGTGCGCTTGCCTGCAAGAGAAAATCCACAGAAGTGAGGCCTCCTGACGGGGGAAGGAACAGGAAAAGCAGAGGGTCTCAAGTCCTGTACATACAGTAAGAGAGCGGGTGTTCTGTGAAACGATGGATTCTAGGTACAAACGACTGACGGGAGCTACATTCCCTCTGTGCCCTGTGCTATGACCTTGCACAGTGACACTGGCTGGCAGTGTTTCCTGATCCTGCCCACTCTGTGAGGTGACTGTCATTGCAAAGCTCTAGCCACAGCAGTGTTGTGGACATCAGCGAGGAGCCAGGCCTGACCCTCTGCAGGCCATGGGAGCGGAGCTGCCCCCTCGGAGTGCCTCGGAGTACCAGCCCCGTGCTGGCTCCCGCAGAAGCCTGGAATTTTTACAGTGGGGCTTGAAATGGCTCAATTCTCACCTGTGAACAAGTGTGGGAATTTGATTGGCAAAATGACAGCTTCTTTGAGGGCCTCCTTGGCCCCCCTCCAGCCCAGCCACGTCATTCCACCGTATGTTGGGCTTCTCCATCACAACAGCACCTGCGAGAGAGGGAGGCCGACCCGGGCCCGGCCAAGGGGCATCAGCCAACCTGGCAACGGACCCACCCCCATCCCCTGCCGTTTTCACAGGACCGCAAGCCACTTACCCATCAGCTGTTCTTGCAGTTTCTTTTTCTCTGGATTATCCCCTTCACTGTCACTATCACTGCTGGGAGAGGAGATGGAAAGTCACAAGCTGGCCCTTCAGCCTGGAGCACCGAGGCACTCTCAGCGAGCCCAGGCTCCGCTGCCCACACACCAGTAAAAGAACGAAGCCTTCCTGGCTTAACAGTGCCGTGTGACCCGCAAGCAGGTACCTTGGGGACATCTGAGCTGATGCTCTCAGCAGCTCACCTCAGGACCCCCCAGCAAACACTCCTATAACCCGCCCTGTTTCTTCACAGAGGGAATGGGAATTGGGATGTTGGCCCTCTCCTGAAGGCTGTAAGGGAAATGTGCTTTGGCTAGACTTAAAGAGCAGCCCAGGCCGGGTGCAGTGGCTCACACCTGTAATCCCAGCACTCTGGGAGGCCAAGGCGGGAGGATTGCTTAAGCCCAGGAGTTTGAAACCAGCCTGGGAAACAGCGAGATCCTGTCTCTTCAAAAACGCAAAGTTAGGCGGGTGTGGTGGTGCACACCTATGGTGCCAGCTACTTGGGAGGCAGAGGTTGCAGTGAACCAAGATCGCGCCACTGCACTCCAGCCTGGGCAACAGGGTAAAGCCCTATCTCAAACAAACAAAAAAAGGCACAGTCAAGCAGTGTAGCTGCCAAAAGCTTTTTGTAGAGACTCAAGGACGGTATGTGGCCCTGACTCCAAAGCGGCCACTGCCGAAGGACAGAGAAGGCGGCAAAACCAAAATGGAAATGAACCCGTGGGAGAACGCAGCCACTGCTGTCACCCCAGGGCCACTTCCTCTCCGGATGGAATTTGTCATCCTCAAAACTTGAATCCTTCCTGGAGATCCCTGGCCTCCACCCCTGCCTCGCCAGGCCTCTCTCTCTGGGGATGGGAACGTGGTGTGGACCCTCCATCCAGGAGGCCTTGCCTCTGGTGAGGCAGCTGACACCACCCGCCCTTCTCTTGCCTGGGGGACCCCCTCACTGCCCCTCCCACATCTCCAAGACACCACTAGCATTTGTGTTCAGATGACTGGGATCACTGTGGTGGGTGAACCTGAGGTGAGACGCTGCGGAGAAGAGGCCACTGGCTGGGGAATCGGGGCCACCTGCCCTGCATGGGGGTCCAGGCTCCATTCTGTGCCAGCTCTGAGACCTCAGCAGGGCTCCTAATCCGAGCCAGCACCCCACCTGTCGGAGGCAGGTGACACTCTGACAGTCACAGTAGCTGGCACTGCACACACTCGTGTGCCAAGCTCCAAGGGCACTGCCCACCTCATCTCACTGCTCCCTACGGCAATGCTAAGAGGGGGAGTCCCACGACCTTCCCCTTTCCAAGATGTGGAGATGGGAGGCACATAGGGTCCTGGCACTAGGCTGGGAGGTGACAGAGCTAGGGTCCCCCCCGAGAAGCTCTGCCATCTGCACCAAGCTCCCCACCTCCCCACGGCTTTTGAGTCAGATCCAGTGAGACAGTGGACACGGAAGTGCTCTGGCCCATGCTCCCTGAAAGCAGCTGCTGGCACTGTCATCACTGCACTATGAGGACCATTCCTAGAGGGACGTCCGAGGCAGCGTGAGCGCCACAAAAGACAGGGACCCATAAGGAGGGCGCAGGCGCCTGGGCGGACGCTGCGCACACTCACCCCTTGCCCTCACTCTGGTTCTCTTTGACTGGCTTCTTGCCGTGCTTCTCTTTATTTCGCAAATAATCCTTCAGCTTCTCGGCCCGGTCTAGGTACTGCACACACTTGGCTCGAATGCTCTCCTTGGCCTTGTCGCTGTGGGCCTCATCTGTGAAGGGGAAAGCAGAGGGGGCCCTGTGAGCCTCGTGTGCTGCCCTCCCTTTTGAAGCCGCAGCCTGGGGGACCCCGCGCGACTCACACTTGATGGCGTGGAGGAAGTACTCCACCGCATGCTGGTACAGCCGCAGCGCCTCCTCGTAGTTCTTGGCTTTGTCCTCTTCTGTGGCTTTCGTCACCAGATCAATGGCTTTCTGGAAGAGCAAAGCAAAAGGCTCAGTGCTTCCTCAAGAGACGTGGAAAGTCCCTGGGGTCACAGGCATGGGGATACCGCGTCACGAGGGACGCCACTGGGCCTGTGGATTTATTGCTTGCAGGTCGTCTTCAATATGTTGGCCTACTTTTCCAACATCGGATACAAAGGCCTTCAAAGGAGGCTTTAAAAGCCAGGCAGCCGTCTTCACAATAAGCTCAGACGGTTAAAAGCCATGCTCTGGATTTCAGCAAGTGGAAACTTGACCTAATATCTCAGGTCAAGGCTCAAAGGGGCAAGTTCACGGGACTTTCTATTCTGCTGCCTCAAGGGAAAGAGAAATAGATCCGAGCTGAGAGCCTGGCAGAAGGGACACACAGCAGCAAGTGACTGCTGGTTGGTTTAGCCAGAAGGCCAGAAACTGCACCCGGCCTCAGGCCCAGAGAACAGCCAGCCGGAAGGAAGTCCTGCCTGGACCTGGAGTTTCCACGGGATACGCTGAAAGGCCTCTCCTCCTCCTCCTCCTGCTGCAGGCAGCTTGCTTCTCTGGGGCTGCAGAGAGCAGATGGTTTCCTTCACTGTCTAAAGTGACACCCTGGGAAGGGACGCTTACACACAAGGCTCCGCACATCAGCAGCTCCAGTAAGAAAAGTACTTGCTTGCTCCCTGCTGAACAGAAGGGAACTGTGTCCCTCTGGAACCTCCTAAGAGCTCTGTGAGAGTCAGTGTATTTGGGAATCTCATAAATCCTGTAGGCCAGTGCCCTAGGCTGAACTCAAAGCACCTACATGGTTTCATGATTTTTACTTTACCATTTTTTTTTTTTTTTAAGATGGGGTTTCACCATGATAGCCAGGCTGATCTTGAACTCCTGACCTCAGGTAATCCACCCACCTCAGCCTCCCAAAGTGCTAGGATTACAGGTGCGAGCCACCGCGCCCAGCCTATTTTACCTTTTTTGAGACAGAGTCTCTCTCTGTCGCCCAGGCTAGAGTGCAGTGGTGCAATCTCAGCTCACTGCAACTTCCACCTCCCTGGTTCAAGTGATTCTCCTGCCTCAGCCTCCCCAGTAGCTGGGATTACAGGCACGTGCCACCATGCCTGGCTAATTTTTGTATTTTTTTTTCCTTTTTTTTTTGAAATGGAGTCTTGCTCTGTCACCCAGGCTGGAGTACAGTGGCACGATCTAGCTCACTGCAGCCTCTACCTCCCAGGTTCAAGCGATTATCTTGCCTCAGCCTCCTGAGTAGCTGGGATTACAGGCATGCACCACCATGCCCGGCTAATTTTTTATATTTTTAGTGGAGACGGGGTTTCACCGTGTTAGCCAGGATGGTCTTGATCTCCTGACCTCGTGATCCGCCCACCTCAGCCCCTGGGATTACAGGCATGAACCACCGTGCCCAGCCAATTAAGCATCTACATGGTTTGAAAACCTGGTTTTAAAAACCACAGCTTCACCAACCCCTGCAGGAAGCATGACCAGAATTCTCCTCCTCAGATCCAGCACCAGTTACCAGGCAGACAATCCCACCGCAAACCCACAGTTCCAGGCACAGCAAACAATAAACCTCCTGACTGGCTCTTGGCAGGGCTGGGGCATTTGTTCAGCCCTTTCTCATCTGCAAGGAAGAAGTCTCCAAAAGAAACACACACAGACAGCTCAACAAAATAGACGGGGGGGGAAACTGGGCCAGGCTGATGTGAAATGAACTTAGCAGATAGAAGAGATAAGAGGGGTGAGTGCTGGCCATTGCTTTCAAGCCTCTGCTCCCTCTACTACCTACAAAGAATGGCCGGGAGCTGAAACCTTCTTGGAAATAAGCTTAGGCACAGGCTACCCTCATCTGCCCTCTCCTACCCGTGATGCTTCTCCAGATGAGAGAGGAAGGCAGCACTCCTCTCCCTGGTGGCTTCCCTTCTCCAGAACAAACACCCCCCAGTTCCTCAGACTTTTTTATTCTCTGTAGCTTCATGCTTGGGTCTGTCCTTAGAACAACATTCAAGGTGTTCTGTGTCCCACAAGGAACAGCACGGACCCATCCCCTGCCTCCTTCTGGAAACTAGTAATACACCTGAGAGTGAGCTAGGGCTTGTTGGGTGTGGTGGCTCATGCCTGTAATCCCAGCATTTTGGGAGGCCAAGGCAGATGGATCACGAGGTCAAGAAATGAAGACCATCCTGGCCAACATGGTGAAACCCTGTCTTTACTAAAAATACAAAAATTAGCTGGGCGTGGTGGCGCACTCCTGTAGTCCCAGCTACTGAGGGAGGCGGAGGCAGGAGAACTGCTTGAACCCAAGAGGCAGAGGCTCCAGTGAGCCAAGATCACACCACTGCACTTCAGCCTGGCAACAGAGCAAGACTCCATCTCAAAAAAAAAAAAAAAAAAAAAAAAAAAAGAGTGCACTGGGGCTGGGCACAGTGGCTCATGTCTTTAATCCCAGCCTTTTGGGGTCAGGAATTTGAGACCAGCCTGACCGATATGGTGAAACCTTGTCTCTACTAAACATACAAAAATTAGTTGGGCACAGTGGTGGGTGCCTGTAATCCCAGCTACTCAAGAGGCTGAGACAGGAGAATCGCTTGAACCCGGGAGGTGGTGGTTGCATTAAGTCAAGATCGTGCCACTGCACTCCAGCCTGGGTGACAGAGACTCCATCTCAAAAAAAAGAAAAGAGTGCACTTGACTTTTCTGGCAACCACATCCAGTTTTTCACACACAGGTGGTCCAAGTTTCAATGGAGAGAAATTGTTTTGCAGAACAGGAGGGTAAGGTGACTAACTGCCAGCGCTGCCACATCTCTAGTAACATGTATAGCAAAAAATGATGAAAGAAAAGGGTGCTAACAGGGCTGGCAAATGCTTTCTGTAAAGGATCAGATGGTAAATAATTTAGGTTTTGCTGGCCAGACAATTTCTGTAGCAACGACTTGACTCTACCCTAGTGGCACAAAAGCAGCCATAGACAGTATATAATAAATGAACAGGGATGTGTTCCAATAAAACTTTATTTATAGACCCTGAAATGTGAATTTCATAGGATTTTCATGTGTCATGAAATTTTTTTTTTCAAGCCATTTAAAAAATGTAAAAACTTATGACATTATGTTAAGTCGTAATGAAAGAAGCCAGCCACAAAGGACCACATACTGTATGACTCCATTTATATAAAGTGCCCAGAATAGGCAAACCCAGAGAGAAAGAAAGTAGATGAGTGGTTGCCTAGAGCTGAGAGAGATAGAGGGATTTGGGGGTGAGGAGTTTCTTTGGGGGTGATGAAAATGTAAAAAGTGATTGTGGTGATGGTCACACAACCATGAATATACTAAAAGCACTAAATTACACACTTTAAATGGGTGAGTTGCGCCAGACACGGTGGCTCACAGCTGTAATCCCAGCACTTTGGGAGGCTGAGGTGGGCAGATCACTTAAAGTCAGGAGTTCAAAACCAGCCTGGTCAACATGGTGAAACCCTATCTCTACTAAAAATACAAAAATAAAATCAGCTGGGTATGGTGGCAGGTGCCTATAACCCCAGTTACTCGGGAGGCTGAGGCAGGAGAATCGCTTGAACCTGGGAGGCAGAGGTTGCAGTGAGCTGAGATCGAGCCACTGCACTCCAGCCTGGGTGACAGAACGAGACTGTCTCAAAAAATAATTTTAAAAGGCCGGGCGTGGTGGCTCACACCTGTAATCCAAGCACTTGGGAGGCCAAGGCAGGCGGATCACGTGAAGTTGGAGTTCAAGACCAGCCTGACCAACATGGTGAAACCCCATCTTAAAAAAAAAAAAGAAAAAAGAAAAAAATAATAATTAAAAAAAAAAAAACCGAGTGAGTTACATGGTATGCAAGTTATACCTTAATAAAGCTGTGAAAACTGAGAAAAACATTCTTGGTTCACAGGCCATAAAAAACCTGCCTAGGCAGACGGGATCTGCGGCTTCTGCTGGTGGATGGTGGGGTCTGGCTATGGACTCCATCTAATTCCTAGCCTGGTACCCCAACTCATTCCATCTCTGCTCCCACTTCCGCCTTCCTCCACCTCCAGGTCTCTGAATGCTACCTGTCCTCTGATGCCCCTTCTTCCATGAAGTCTTGCCTAACTCTCCTAGGCACTTTGTTGGCTGTCACTTAATGGACACCTACTATGTACCAGACATGCGTTAAGAATGCTTTACCATAATTATTCAATTTAAAGCCATCATCACAACCTAGAGGGCATTACCCCATTTTACAGATGAGGAAACGAGACCCAAAGATCAAAAAAAACTAGCTCAAGGTCACTTGCTGCTAAGTGGCAGAGCTAAGATTCAAACCCGGGGCTGAGGCCTGAGCATGTTGATGTTTTCTGGCCTCGCAGGGCTGACAGCACCTACAAGGGCGGGTCAGTCGTTGACCCAGGTGGTGCCACTCCAGCACCACCCTGCAGGATCTAAGAATTAATGAAGGGTCGCTGGCCGAGAAGAGGAAGTCGGACATTGGGAAAGGGGCCAGGCCTTGTTCGACTCGGGGCCGAGGGGCTTCCAGGACCCGGGACAGGAGAGGAGGGAGCGAGCATCGCTGAGCGCACAGCCGGACACCGGGCCGAGCTTCCCAAGGGTGCCTGTGGAGCCCGGGTGAGGCTGATCCTCACGGCGATACAGGGGCGCCGGCTACACGAAGAGGCCCTGGGGCTGGGCCAGTCGGGCAGGGGTGGGGGGCCTGCGGGTGGAGACGCCACCCGGCTCCGAGCGCGTGGAAACAGACACGGGCGGAAGCGGTGAGGGGGCGGCCGGGACGGGGTCTCGAGGCCGGGGCTAGGAGGCGCCCACCTGACCACCCGCCCGCCGCCCGGCTCCGCTGCCAGCAGGCCCCGCCGCCTTCGGCCTCCGCCGTCGGGCCGGGCCGCACCAGGTACCTGGAGGGTTGTCGTTGTCATTTCATCTCCTGGGTCCGCCCCACACCCGCGGCGCTGCTTGCGGCCTCGGTCCGGCCCCGGGGAGCCGAGGTACTGGGTTCGGCGCTGGGAGCCCGGCGGTGGGCTCAGAGCGCAGAGCGTGGGAAGGGCGGCCGCTCGCAGGGGGAGCGGAGTCTGAGGGCCAGCGAGGAGCGCGGCCCAGAGCGGTCGGGCCCGAGCCAGGCGTCTGCCCCCTAGCGGCCACAGCCCGCACTGCAGACATGGCTCCCTCCCGCGGCTGGGCGGCCCCGGCGAAGGCAGGGGGCGGGGACGAGAGGCGGGATGGACAGGGGGCGAGGGCCTGCGGAGACGAGGTGGGACTGGGGGAGAGACGGACAGCGGGCGGGCCAGGGGGGCGGGGTCGGGGTGGGTGGGACAAAGCCTGGGCGGGGCCTGGCGGGCCGTACGTTCTTAGGGCGGGGCCAGGGGCGGAGCGGGGTGGAATCCGGAAATCCTGACCCTGCTTGGAGTAACATCGCCCATCGGGCAGTTTTATTGGCGGCACAATAAACCGAACTTATCAGAGCTTTGGTTTCTCCATGTTTAATAGTGCACGATCATAATTAGCACCTGCATTGTCTGGCTTTTGTGGGGAATGAATGAGCTAACTAATGTAAACAGTGTGTCCCCCACACTGGGGGCTCAAATCCCTGGTGGGATGCCGGAGACTTTGAAGCCAATTTTGTTTTGCTTTTTATTTATATTTATTTACTGAGACGGAGTCTTGCTCTGTCGCACTGGCTGGAGTGCAGTGGCGCGATCTCGGCTCACTGCAACCTCCGTCTCCCAGGTTCAAGCGATTCTCCTGCCTGGAATTACAGGGGTGCACACCTATTGTGTGCAACGTTGTGTGCTAGTTTCTAGGGATACAATGATCAAAACAGTTCTAGGGCTGGGTGTGGTGGCTTACGCCTGTAATTCCAGCACTTTGGGAGGAGGCCGAGACAGGATAGCTTGAGCCCAGGATCAAGACCAGTTTGGCCAACATAGCGAGACCTCTTCGCTAAATTAAAACAAAACAAAACAAAAACGCACCAGAGACAAGTGATTCCATTTGTCCACAAGTCTATCCTGTGAAAGAAAAAAAATGGAGAGCAAAAACATCCAAGTTGAGGCTGGGTACGGGGGCTCATGCCTGTAATCCCAACACTTTGGGAAGCCGAGGCAGGCAGATTGCTTGGACCCAAGAGTGCGAGAACAGCTTGGGCAACAGGTGAAACCCATCGCTACAAAAATTAACTTATCTGGGTATGGTGGCGCACACCTGTAGTCCCAGCTACTTTGCAAGCTGAGGTGGGAGAATTGCTGGAGTCTGGGAGGTCGAGGCTGCAGTGAGCCGTGATCATGCCGCTGTACTCCAGCCTGGGCAATAAAGCAAAACCCTGTCTCCAAAGCCGGGAACAAATACTGGCACACCTGAATCTCTCTCCACAAAATGCTAATTAAATACAAAGGAGAGGCTGGGCGTGGTGGCCCACGCCTATTATCCCAGCACTTTGGGAGGCCGAGGCGAGCGGAGTTCAAGGAGTTCAAGACCAGCCTGGCCAACATGGTGGAACCCCGTCTCTTCTAAAAAGACAAAAAAAAAAAAAATCGCCAGCCATGGTGGCGGGCTCCTGTAATCCAAGCTACTTGGGAGGCTGAGGCAGGAGAATCGCCTGAACCTGGGAGGCGGAGGTTGCAGGTAGCCGAGACGGCGCCCACGCCATTGCACTCCAGCCTGGGGGACAAAAGCAGAACTCCATCTCTAAATAAATAAATAAATAAATACGGCTGGGCGCGGTGGCTCAGGCCTGTAATCTCAGCGCTTTGGGAGGCCGAGGCGGGCAGATCACGAGGTCGGGAGATTGAGACCATCCTGGCTAACACCGTGAAACCCCGTCTCTACTGAAAATACAAAAAATTAGCCGGGCGTGGTGGCTCACGCCTGTAATCCAAGCACTTTGGAGGCCAAGGCGGGCGGATCACCTGAGGTCGGGAGTTCAAGACCAGCCTGACCAACATGGTGAAACCCCGTCTTTAAAAAAAAAAAAATTAAATAAATAAATACGGCTGGGCCCGGTGGCTCACGCCTGTAATCCCAGCGTTTTGGGAGGCCGAGGCGGGCAGATCACGAGGTCGGGAGATTGAGACCATCCTGGCTAACACCGTGAAACCCCGTCTCTACTGAAAATACAAAAAATTAGTCAGGCGTGGTGGCGCGTGCCTGTAGTCCCAGCTACCCAGGAGGCTGAGGCAGGAGAATCACTTGAACCCAGGAGGCGGAGGCGGAGGCTGCAGTGAGCCGAGATCGCGCCACTGCACTCCAGCCTGGGCAAGAGTCAATAAACAAAAAATTAAAAAATAAATACAAAGGAGAAAACAAATAAGACACTAGCTTGACTAGGCCACCAAAAGGAACAACCCAGGTGGTGGGATGCGTGGCCCTTGTGTGTCTCCCGACATGATACCCCGAAAGAGCATGGCATCACGGCATTCCTGCCAAGAGCCTATATGACACAACCTGGTTGGGAGGGGACACTGGACACAGCCATCTTGAGGGCTGTGCTGCAGAATGAAAGCTCTGTGCTGAGACTCAGGCATATGTGAATACGGTGAGCCAGAAAAACATTCCAGACTGAAGAACTGATGAGACACGATGATAAAAAGCAAGAAAGTGGTACTGGCCAGGATCCTGGGCCAGAGAGGAAAACAGGGCATGGCCAGGATGGCTGGCATCATTTGAATGGGGTCTATAGAGTGAGTGGTGGTGTGCCAATGTTGAATTCCTGATTAGGAGGGCTGTATGGTGGCAATGCAGGGACTGTCCTTATGTTTTGGAGGTCCGCACTAGAGAATTTAAGGGTGCTAGAGAATCATACCAGAAAAGGACAAGGTAATGGAATAAATGTGGCAAAATGTTAACAACCGGGAGCTTTGGGTGAAGGGGACATAGGAGTTCTTTGTACTATTTTTGAAATTTTCCAATAAGTTCGAAACTATTTCAGCATTTTAAAAATTGGGAAAAAAAAAACATGTGACTAAAGCAATTTTTTTATTTACAGTATAAAGGTTACAAAGGTATATATGCATTTATATATATAATGCCCTTAAGTTACAAATTTTCATTGTAATGTACAATGCTATATGTTGATGTGCAACTCAAGGGGAAGTGTTGTCTATGCATCTATATTTATAGAGTATACGTAAAGCTTTTTTTAAAATTAAGAACACAAATACTGCCCTGTTTTATGCCTTGGGTTTTTGATTTGGTATCCAGAAGATCTGAGACTTAAATTTCAAACAAGACTTAAAAAGAAGTCCTGTTTAAATACAGCGTTCTAAAAAAGAAGCAAAAACCCCAGAACATCACATACTTAAAAGCATTATTCTAGTTTTCTATGTCTTTATACTTAAAAATGACTGTGCCAAACGTGAAACTTAGTTTACATCACCATTTCGTCTCCCCGCCCAATTCTATTAATCCACAGAATAGAGGTGAAAAGACACAACTGACACCCCCTTTAACAGGACCCAGAATTAAAAAAAAAGTACAAAAAAACCCAAAACCAAAACCAGAACCAAAAACCAGGACCCAGATAGAAGGAAAGCATTTCTTCCAACCTAGGAGGAACACACATTTATAATACTATGTGCTGGTTTTAATAATATACAATCATTAGCACCTGATTGTCAAAGGGTAGGTTAAAAGTAAAGACCAAGACCCTGAAGGCATGACCTAATTTTTGTGCACAACTCCAGGACAGTTGAAAACCAAGGGGGAGGGCACCCATGTGATTCAGTTCCCTGTGCCATTCCAGTCACTGATAGCTCAGGTACTTTCTGGGCATGACTAACGATGTTGCCTGTAAAGCTAACCCTAGAGATAAATGGAAGGCAAGATGGATAGAAAGGGACTGCTTTTGTGTGAAAATTACGGAAAACATTCAGTCACCTTTATTTTCTTTAGGTGCCCTTTTCACTGAGTCCAAATGCCAGTGTGTCCTGGAATAAGTGAAATTTTGTTAATTTTTATTTATTTTTTTAAATGCTAAAAATTTTTTTATTTAATTTTTTGGATGGAGTCGGGGTCCCGCTGTGTTGCCCAGGCTGGTCTAGAATTCCTGGGCTAAAGTGATCCTCTCACCTTGGCCTGATTTTGTTAATTTTTAAATATCTTCATTTTGATCTATCATTAATGGAGAAATACTCTGTCTACCATGTATATAAGGACTTTCAGCAAATGAAATGCTTAAATACTTTAAGTGTGGAAATGAATACAATAAAATTTAGAAATGAGGGATTGATAAACTATGCATTTAGTTTCGCTGTTATAGTAAAAGAAGCATTTTAAAAAGACTTTCTCATTGATCCACTTTGGGCAATAAAATTTAATTTTTGTTATGATTTACCTTATAAAGGTTACTGTATACTGTTCTCTGTTCTCTTTCCCAAACTAAAGTCTAATTTTGCATTAAAAAAAAAAATCATGCATGAGGAAAAGACCAGCCTACTTAAATGTGCTTGGAGTCCTTTCATATTGGCATAGATCAAAACCTGAGTATCCCTTCAAACATTTTCCAGTTTGCCAGATCCAGATAAACAGACTTGAACATACACTTTGGTAAAAATATCAAGTGGTGAATTACTTAACTGCTGAATGACAAACAGATGGCATGGTGTGACTGAGAAATAATGGATTATGTGCTACTTGAGGGCAAAAACTTTCTTTTAGACTCTTCAGAATACCTGGTGTAGAATTATACATTAATACATGTTTGTTAGGTGAAAGAACACATGAATATATCATTAATTAGCTTTCCAGTTTCAAAGTTTGTGTCAATAGCATGGATGTAAGATTATTGCAAAACTGAGAAAGGTACTTAGAGGACTCAGAAATTATAAATCTTTTATTTATTTAACTTTTTAATTTAATTTAATTAATTTATTTTTTATAAAGACGGGGTTTCACCATGTTGGTCAGGCTGGTCTTAAACTCCCGACCTCAGGTGATCCACCCACCTTGGCCTCCCAAAGTGCTTGGATTACAGGCATGACCCACTGCGCCCGGCCATTTATTTATTTTTGAGATGAAGTCTCGCTCTGTTGCCCAGGCTGGAACGCAATGGCACAATCTTGGCTCACTGGACCCTCTGCCTCCTGGGTTCAAGCGATTCTCCCACCTCAGCCTCCTGAGTGGCTGGGAATACAAGTGCCCACCACCATGCCCGGCTAACTTTCTGTATTTTTACTAGAGATGGGGTTTCACGATGTTGGCCAGGCTGGTCTCAAACTCCTGACCTCAGGTAATCCGCCCGCCTCAGCCTCCCAAAGTGTTGGGATTACAGGCATGAGCCACCACGCTCAGCCAGAAATTATAACTCTAACCAGGATTCTCAAACCTACGATACAATGCAGTATCATTTCTCTCTTACAGGTTTTTGGTTTTAACCAATCTATTTTAAAAGGGGCAATTAAAAGATTATGGCTTATATGGTAGATTTCTGTTGAATATAATAAAATGTTCACTGAATAACAAGCGATAATTTGCATAAGGCATATTTATGCATTACATTAAATGTGGATCCTCTTCTAAAACTAGAATAAGCTTCAGTTCAGTCGCCCAATATGGGAAGAATAGAGGTGACAAGAAATTAAGCCCAAGTTTATGTTTTGAAACAAAAGAAATCTTCTTAAAAGATTCTTCTGAGTTATTATATAACAACCATTCTTCTAGCTGGCAGTTTAGCTAGTCAGAAAGAGACAAAAAAACTAAAACCAAAACCAAAAACAGATGTGCTCTATGTGCCTATTTATTGTACCTTACCCTTAACTTGAAATTCTATCCTTTAAGAGAATGAATTTGTCACTCATCTGCCAGATGTTTGTTTTTTTAGAGAAAGGGCTTTAAATCAGTTACTTAAGTAGTCTATTACTAGTGTAAAATAATTCCACTTAGCATCACAGCATAGGAATAACCATACTGCTCAAAAATACACAACCCTGATATATAGCATAATTATTTTAGAACTATCATCACACATTTATCGAGTGTCTATGTATCCAGCACAGTGAAAGATTTAGCTTAAAGGGTAGAGGGGGGGCAGATTGATACAATTGGTTTTTAAAGACAGTATGTGGAAAGTCAGAATAATTTTAGATTATCAAGCAATTAGAATAAGGGCACACAGAGGGAACAGTAGGATTTGGCAGATTCCTCTACTTTCATCTTCAGTGGGGTTAAAAAAAAAAAAGCCACAATTACAACTGAAATTTAACTGAAAGTGATTTCCAAACTCAAAGTAGAATATAACACCACTTGGTACTTAATGTCATACCTGATAAAGATATATAAAAAGAATGAATATGAATACAGTCAAATTCAACTTAAATTTTAAGCAGAATCCCACATTTAAGTAAGTCTTTTTTAATTACATATATATTTGATCTGATCAGAACAATTTGCTTTGAGACCAAAAAGATCTGGCATTTTACTTACTCATTAGGGACTGGAAAAGAAGACCTTTGGCTTTCTAACCAGCCATTTCATTCATGGCATCAACAGCCGATGGCAGCCACGTGGAAATGTATGCTGGATATTTGGATAGTTTAAATATGGACAAGCAATAGCTTATAACCAGTGAAAATAATAAGAACATAATTCAGCATAAGTGTCCAAGATAAGATACAAAAAAGAGCAGAAAAAGTGCTTGTATCTACAGGTCTTCCCTGAAAGTTTAAAAAATGTTTAACTCTTAAGCAGGTAGGGCTTTTCATAGAATTTGCATAGCAGCATACAAGATAATTTGCTTTAAAATATGTGAACAGAGATTCTTCCATGGCTTTGAAAACAAACAAATATATCCACATGCATATAAGTTAAGCAAGAAGACCTGGAGTTTCTCACAAAATTTTAAAAAATCTATTATAACCTTTTCTCACACTTTTGTCCATCAAAACCATTTACAGCGAATCCTGTTTCTAGGACAAACACAGCCTTCTCCAGATTCCACACAGCTTAAATTTTTTTTTAAGCATAATTTCTGGGGCCAGGTGCAGTGGCTCACATCTATAATCCCAGCACTTTGGGAGGCTGAGGCAGAAGTATTGCTTGAGCTCAAGAGTTCAAGACCAGTCTGGGCAATATGTTGAAACCCTGTCTCTAAAAAAAAAAAAAAAAAAACCAAAACAAAAAACACAAAAATCAGCCAGGTGTGGTGGCACACACCTGTGGTCCCAGCTACTCAGGAGGCTGAGGTGAAAGGTTCATTTGAGCCCAGAAGGTTGAGGCTGCAGTGAGCTATGATCATACCACTGCACTCCAGCCTGGGTGACAGAGAACCTGTTTCAAAAAAAAGAAACAAATTCTGTTTATCAGCTAAGTGCATTCAGTCAGCTGGAAAAAGCTTTGTTACCATTCAACTTAGGAGGATAAATTAGGAAAATAATCAGTAATAATGTTAGGTTATTTGTTGTTTAGAAAGATTTTTTTACGTTGATTTCCAGTAGCTCTGAAGGTCAAAATAAAATAAAAAATAAAAAATTTTTTACTTATAAAAATATAATAAATAATCCAATCTCTCCTGCCATGCAATAATTTTCAGCATAGAAGATAAAAACAGGCACTATCAGACCTTCTTTGGCCTAAAAAGTGCTAAAACATGGCTTTAAAATGGTGGATGACATTTAAAGCAGTATTTTTGATTGCCTATATATGTTACAGTATTTAACCTGAAACTCTTGTCTACTAGGAAGGTGAGTTTACAGTTACAACGATCTAATAAATACTGTATGAACATACATATGAAAACATATGAAGTATTTCTTCATATAAAACATTACATACTAATTTTCAGGTAATATTTCATTTGATGACTTCAGGAAAGGACTTACCTTTTTCAGAAAAAGAAAAACTGAGTGTTTTTCTTTGTTCCTTTCCTTTTGTTTTTATGAAGAGAACGGAGAGAAGTTTTAGGAGAAGAGGCGGGAGACGTTTCATATACCAATTGGCTGCTCCTAGGCATCTGTGTGGAATGTGGAGAAGCTGTCTAAGCCCCGGGTTTAGGGGGCACAGGAGAGCAGTCCCTCTGAATGGGGAGTGGACATGATTCTGCAGTTTCCTTTCCATTCTACACACTGGAACCCACCATATCCTCAACAATTTGCTTAATTCAAAATGAAAAAGAAATGAAAAGTGAGCTGATTCTATAAAAAAGGTAGAATATTGAAAATGCTCATTTTTCATTAACATTTGAAAATAATTTGCCATACTTTGGCATCTAAATATAAATACATATTTATCATGGTGTCCCATTCATTAGAGAGCACTTCATTTGTGGACTGAAAATCCAAAAAACACATTTAATTGAAGAACAACCTTGGTCATCATGATTGGAGAGCTGTAAAGTGTGTAAGACAAGCAGCATAAGGGCTCTGGTTCTTGGGGCTGCTAGTGGACAAAGGAATCCTCCCATACTTTCATTTCACACTAAGACTCAAAAGTCGTTATTAAGAATCCTACAGACCTCAGTGCCATACACATCAGTTTAAACTTGACCAAAATGAGTGAAATGAACACATGCCTTGCATTTCCTGCTCACATTTAAATCACACCTATTTTACATCTTCATATAACCAATGAGCAGGGGGGGCTCAGAAGCTCCCCTGCAAATCTTAGTGGCTTAGCCTTTCACATTAACACAGAAAACCTCAACCACGTGGCTTTGCTGCTGAAGTCTGTAAACACATCATTCAACATCTCATATTAATAATGCTCTCACTGCATAGAGGCTTCAAGATTGCTTACCTGAGGGGTATTAATGTGGTGAAATTCTGATTCCAGAAATCACTGCTACACCTTCAAGACATTTTTTTTCCTTCCTTGAAATGAAAATTTATCTTGGACCAGGCGCAGTGGCTCACGCCTATAATCCCAGCACTTTGAGAGGCCAAGGCAGGTGGATTACTTCAGGTTGGGAGTACAAGACCACCCTGGCCAACATGGTGAAACTCTGCCTCAACTAAAAATACAAAAATTAGCCGAGTGTGGTGGCGGGTACCTGTAATCCCAGCTATTCGGGAGGCTGAGGCAGGAGAATCACTTGAACCCAGGAGGTGGAGGTTGCAGTGAATAAAGATCGTGCCACTGCACTCCAGTCTGGGCGACAGAGTGAGACTCCATCTCAAAAAAAAGAACATCCAAGTAATATTACCTGTTCTTTGAGATCCAGGGACTGTGCTAATCTTGACATTTTATATTGATATTATACCATTTTAAATGTTTGCAGATATATACCTCCTTCAAAATTAGGAAAAACAAGCTGAGTGTGATTTTCTAATACTACAAAATCAGCAATCTTACTGCTACTGTGTCCTAATGATGACATCTGGCAATGCTTAACCAAAAGCAGGTAGCTGTTCCATGGTCTCATCACCCTGCCCACTGTAGGGAGTGCTGTGAAGCCAACACTAAATCTTGAATGAGCAGTTGCTTGTCTATGCCACTGCTGCCACAAAGGGCCAGGCCACGGCCAGGATGCTACATGGGCAGCCCAAAACAACTCGACATGATGTTTGTGTGGAAGAGCTGGCTTCACCCACAAAGTGTACTCCTCAAGCAGGCTGGCTCTTTAGGATTTATCTTGCTAAAGAGATCTACCTACTGGAAGAGATGCCATTAAGGAAACCCACCTTGAAGACTATTCCTCCAAACTAGAATAGGTGATCTCCTTGAAATGGCAGTGATTTCCAGTTATTCAAATAGTGACTAATAAAGCTCCACTAACCCTAACCAAAGGCACATTTGGTAAGCAATAAAAAAAAAATGGCTTAACCTAGGAAGAGGAATTTTCTTTTAAAATAAATTTAATAATATCCCCTGGCTCCTACCAAAAATAAAATTGGAAAAACCTAAACCAAGCAAAACTTTTCTTTCAAAGCAGTGGCTTCCAACTTGCTTTTCAACTCAGTCACCACTAGAAAGGAAGTGGAAGGCAAGACAAATCAAATTTTGCAAGTTCTAAGTCCTAGAGACAGCACTTAGAGTGGCAAAGCTTGGGATAAGGTGGGAAGTGATTGCCAGGCTGGGATAGAGGGTGAACCAGGGCTGATGGAAGAACCCTTTGGTGATACAACTCAAGGACTTCCCATGGTGGAAGGAGCTAGTAAATACAGTAAATTCCAAGACATACAACCTATCTGGAATGCTCACGAAGCAACAGGCTGCTGCAAGCTAGCACCTGGGAAGGGAAAATTGTTCTAAACAACAGATCAAGGCTAAGTACAACACAAATCCTACAGGAAGAAGAAAAACAAAACAATGCTTGGGTATTTGATTATGTCTAAAAGGAAAACAATGAGCCATTCTTTTTAGCAGGAGAAATAAACCTAATTACTCATAAACCATATTATGAAACAAGATAATAAATCAACAGCTTCATTTTGGAGCTTTTTAGAGTCCAAAATGACTCTAGAATATCTGGCCAAGGTAGATTGTGAAAGGTAGGCTCTTCTTTAAACACGGTTATGGTTGAGCAGTGATTTGCAGGTCCTTGGGAAGGCACTGTGCTGAATGAAGGAGAGAGCAAAGAGTTTTCTTTTGTGCTTTTTTTTCGAGGTGGAAATATTTCTTGTGACAGTCAAGGTCCTTTTCTGATTTTTTGTTGCTCATACAAGCAGTCCCATACGAGTGACTTTGGCCGATAAGAACGTGTGCAACACAAATACAATCGGCTTTGGACAAGAGTGCAGGTCCATGGCCTGTGGAGAAAGGACATAAGCATCACTACCATATACAGACAACTTAATAAACAAAGATGCAAATAAATGTACTTTTAACTTAGGTAAAGACTGTGCCAGAGCTATGGAAACTCTTGGGAACTTAAAGTCACAGGCAAAAGTGCACTATGGAGAAATGTGATTCCATGTCATAGTACTGGTGTGAGGTTTCACATCCCCAATTAGGAGACAACCGGTGGTGTAATGAGTTCCCCCATGCCTGGTAGGAAGAACTAAAAAGTAAAGAATTTAAAATTTAAGGACAGGCGCGGTGGCTCACGTCTGTAATCCCAGCACTTTGGGAGGCCAAGGCGGGCGGATCACCTGAGGTCAGAAGTTCGAGATCAGCCTGACCAACATAGAGAAACCCCATCTCTACTAAAAACACAAAATTAGCCAGGCATGGTGGTGCATGCCTGTAATCCCAGCTACTTGGGAAGCTGAGGCCAGGAGACTCATTTGAACCAGGGAGGTGGAGGTTGCAGTGAGCAGAGATCGGACCATTGCACTCTAGCCTGAGCAATAAGAGTGAAAGTCAGTCTCAAAAAAAAAAAAATTTTTTTTTAATTTAAAATTTCATGGTTCTAAATGAAATGTCAGTCCATGATTTTGTACATAAGGGGTAAGAAGTAATGAGAAGAATAGAGAGAACATCTATTAGATGCACATGTGTTTCAGAAATACTCTTACCAGTTCTCCCTCAGGACCACCAAAATCCAAGTATAGATTTCGGATGCCATCATCAGCAGACATTTTGAGCTTTTCAAAGGGGTAGCGGTACAGTATGCTGCTGGAGCCTCCATTTTCCCTGGAGATGGTGAACCCATTTTCATAGTGAATAGTAAGTCTCACCTCTTGGCCATTTAACATGCAGCCTATTAAGGAAAAGCAAGAAACATTAGTTGTAAAGTTGCTATGTCAGTTATCAAGTGAAAACGGATTCTTCTGACTTCAAAATAGGAAAAATATTATTTTCTTGAGAATGTGTGATGCCTAACCTATATGGAACTTTCTAAAGTGAGTTTTGTTTTGGTCACTGAGATGAGGCAGAAATGACCATAACATTCCTTGACATCTGATTCAGTTTAATTCCCACTGAACGCTCATGCTGGCAAGTGTATGTAGGCTGTGCAGGGCACTGGAGAAGTAAGAGACACAGTACCTGCTCTCAAGGACTTTGTAACGCATTGGCATAAACAGAAAATCCCCAACTGTGTAAGGCAGAATGTACAGAACATAAGCAAACAACAAACTGAATGAGGCCAAAGTCAAGGAAAGGTTTCCTGGAGGAGATGTGGCTTCAGATAAGCGCTAAAGAATTGGTAAAACTGGGCCAGGTGCAGTGGCTCACACCTGTAATCCCAGCAGTTTGGGAGGCCAAGGTGAGTGGATCACTTGAGGTCAGGAGTTTGAGACCGGCCTGCCCAACATGCCGAAACCCTGTCTCTTCTGAAAATACAAAAATTAGCTGGGCATGGTAGCACATGCCTGTAATCCCAGCTACCTGGGAGGGTGAGGCAGGATAATAGCTTGAACCCGGGAGGCAGAGGTTGCAGTGAGCTGAAATCGCGCCACTGCACTCCAGCCTGGGTGACAAGAGTGAGACTATGTCTCGAAAAAAAAAGAATTGGTAAAACTGGACAGGCAGGGAGGAACAGGCAGAAGGACTGAACTGGGCAAGAAGGAACAACCAAAGGAACAAAGGCAGAGAGGCCTTTCAGGGGCTGTGACATGGTTTGGTTGACATTTGGGATGAAGATAAAGATTATGTTCATCAAAGTTAAAGGCTTGACTCAGCAAAAGTCACACAGTCAATCCTGTCAAAGACACAATTCAAAGGATACATCTGAGTTGAGAGAACACAAACAATTTTAGTCATCAAGACTGGCAAATGCCCCAGCTGTGGTGGGTCATGCCTATAATCCTAGCCCTCTGGGAGGCTAAGGCAGGAGGATCACTTGAGGCCAGGCGATGGAGACCAGCCTGGGCAACATGGCAAGATTTCATTTCTACTAAAAATAAAAAATGTATCCTGGCATGGTGGCGCGTGCCTATAGTCCCAGCTACTTGAGAGGCTGGGGTGGGAGGATCAATTGTGTCCAGGAGTTCAAGGCTGCAGTGAGATATGATCATGCCCCTGCCTTCTAGCCTGGGTGACAGAGAAATCTCTAAAAAAATTTTAAAAAGAGAAATTTAGAGATTCTTTTTGTTTGTTTTTTTGAGACTTGGTCTCCCTCTGTCACCCAGGCTGGAGTGCAGTGGCATGATCTTGGCTCATTGCAACCTCAGTCTCCCGGGCTGAAGTGATTCTCCTGCCTCAGCCTGCTGAGTAGCTGGGATTACATACGCACACCACCACAGCCTGCTAATATTTTTGCATTTTTAGTAGAGATGGGGTTTCACCATGTTGGCGAGGTTGGTCTTTAACTCCTGACTGCAAGTGATCCACTCACCTCGGCCTCCCAAAGTGTGGGGATTACAGGCGTGAGCCATGGCGCCCAGCCTTGTTTTTTGAGACAGAGTCTTGCTCTGTCACCCAGAATGGAGTGCAGTGGCACAATCTCGATTGATTCCTGCCTCTCAAGTTCAAGCAATTCTTGTGCCTCAGCCTCCCAAGTAGCTGGGATAACAGGTGGGCAACACCACACCCAGCTAATTTTTTGTATTTTTTAGTAGAGACAGAGTTTCCACATATTGCCCAAGCTGGTCTCAAACTCCTGAGCTCAGGCAATGCACCTGTCTAAGCCTCCCAAAGTGCTGGGATTATAGGTGTGAGCCACTGCACCTGACCTGAGAGATTTTTTTTTTTTTTTTTTTTTTTGAGATAGAGACTTGCTCTCCAGGCTGTGGAGTGCAGTGGTGCAATCTCGGCTCACTGCAACCTCCACTTCCTGGGTTTAAACCATTCTTATGCCTCAGCCTCCTGAGTAGCTGGGATTACAGGTGTTCGCCACCATGCCTGGCTAAATTTTGTGTATTAAGTAGAGACAGAGATTTCACCATGTTGGCCAGGCTGGTCTGGAACTCCTGACCTCAAGTGATCCACCCACCTCGGGCTCCCAAAGTGCTTGACCTCTGAGATTTCTTTGTCTGTTTTGGATTGTTTCCCCCTGGAGAAGAAAAGAAACCGCCGGGCACAGTGGCTCACACCCGTAATCCCAACACTTTTGGAGGCTGAGGTGGGCGAATCACCTGAGGTTGAGAGTTCAAGACCAGCCTGACCAACATGGAGAAACCCCGCCTCTACTAAAAATACAAAAGCCGGGCGTGGTGACACATGCCTGTAATCCCAGCTACTCAGGAGGCTGAGACAGGAGAATTGCCTGAACCCTGGAGGCGAAGGTTGCAGTGAGCCGAGATCATGCCACTGCACTCCAGACCGGGCAACAAGAGCAAAACTCTGTCTAAAAAAAAAGAAAAGGCAACCAAATGTGACTGAGTGTGTGTGTGTGTATGGTGTTTTTTAAAAAACAGAATCTTCAAACAATGTATTTAGGTTTAGATATTGAGTGTGTTTTAGTTTAAAATTTATAATTAGTACCAGATTCTTATGAATGAGACTGTGATCTGGTCATATAAATGTGCCAAATAGAACCAATTAAACAGTTTTTCCCTAAATGTTCTCACCAGGCTGGAGTGCAGTGGTGTGATCATGGCTCACTGCAACCTCCACTTCCCAGGTTCAGGCGATTCTCCTGCCTCAGCCTCCCGGGTAGCTGGGACTAGAGGAATGAGCCACCATGCCCAGCTAATTTTTTTTTTTTTTTTTTTTTTTTTGAGATGGAGTTTCGCTCTGTCACCCAGGCTGTGGAATGCAGTGGCGCGATGTCAGCTCACTACAACCTCCGCCTCCCGGGTTCAAGCGATTCTCCTGCCTCAGTGTCCTGAGTAGCTGGGATTACAGGTGCATGCCACCACACGTGGCTAATTTTTGTATGTTTAGTAGAGACAGGTCTTTGACATTTTGACCAGGCTGGTCTCGAACTCCTGACCTCAGGTGATCTGCACATCTCGGCCTCCCAAAGTGCTGAGATTACAGGCATGAGCCACTGCGCCTGGCCCAGTGGCATTTCTTTTAATAATGAGAGAGCCTTGAGCATTTAAAAAAGTGAATGGGAGGGATCTGATTCAGAGGGACGTATTGAAAACACAAGAGGTAGAAAGAATAATCAGTTCTTGTACAGTTTCTAGGAAGGTGAGGCAATGGTGATTAAGTGCCTGACACCCCTCACCCTTACCTCAGAGGGTCTTAGGAGTAGTGAACCAAAGGGAGATAAGGGAAATAAGCCTTTGACTCTGATTTAACACGTGTGTGTGTGTGTGTGTATGTGTGTATATGTGTGTGTGTGTGTGTGTGTGTGTGTAGAGCAGGCACCTGTGAGAAGTGGCATTTTTTTTTAAGTATAAATTCCCCATCTAGTAAGAGGAGTGGCCCGTGTGTGTGTGTGTGTCTGTGTGTGTGTGGGTGTGGGCGCACGCAGGGCAGGCACCTGTGAGAAGTGGCATTTTTTTTTAAAGTATAAATTCCCCTTCTAGTAAGAGGAGTGGCCCTTTTTTGATGGGATAACATCTGGGGCTTATTAGCAAAGATCTGAGCTGTCGCAGGTAGCTTATTATGTCTTGGTTCAGTTAGAAAGCTTTTGGATGGCTATATATCCACTATCCACTCCAATTTATAAATAAGTCAGTAAAAAATTCAGTATGTTGATTTTGTTTTGGGAGGCTGAGGCGGGAGTTCGAGACCAACCTGACCAACATGGAGAAATCCCGTCTCTCCTAAAAAAAAAAAAAAAATACAAAATTAGCCAGGCATGGTGGTGCATGCCTGTAATCTCAGCTACTCGGAGGCTAAAACAGGAGAATTACTTAAACCTGGAAGGCAGAAGTTGCGGTGAGCCAAGATTGCACCATTATACTCCAGCATGGGCAACAAGAGCAAAACTCCATCTCAAAAAAAAAAATTCAAACAACTGGTTGGGCACAGTGGCTCATGCCTGTCACTCCAGCATTTTGGGAAGCTGAGGTGGAGGATCATTTGAGGCCAGTTTAAGTCCAGACAACATAGTGGGATCTATCTCTACCAAAATTACAAAAATTAGCCAGGCATGGTGACATGCACCTGTAGTCCCAGTTACTTGGGAAGCTTCGGTGGGAGGATCTCTTCAGCCTGGAAGGTCAAGGATGCAGTGAGCCATGTTTGTGCCACTGCACTCCAGCCTGGGCAACAGAGTGAGACTGTGTCTCTAAAAATAATAACATAAAATAAAAAAATTCAAACAACATAAAAGTGGTTTATAACTGCAGCTGGATTTAGGGATGGAGAAAAAGCCAGGGATGTTTATGGCCCAAATTACTGAGCAGTAAAAGGCACTGCCCACTTCAACACCTAAGAGAGAGGTGTACATCTCCCTCCATCATTTCCTCTCTTGCATCTGTCCCTCTTCCAGGCTAAGGCTAATCCCCTCACATGTGCTTTGGATTGCATCTACCCCCACCTTCCTAGAATCTGTACAAGAACTGATTATTCTTTCTACCTCTTGTGTTTTCATCAATACGTCCCTCTGAATCAGGTCCCTCCCATTCACTTTTTTAATGCTCAAGGCTCTCTCATTATTAAAAGAAATGCCACTGGGCCAGGCGCAGTGGCTCATGCCTGTAATCTCAGCACTTTGGGAGGCCGAGATGTGCAGATCACCTGAGGTCAGGAGTTCGAGACCAGCCTGGTCAAAATGTCAAAGACCTGTCTCTACTAAACATACAAAAATTAGCCACGTGTGGTGGCATGCACCTGTAATCCCAGCTACTCAGGACACTGAGGCAGGAGAATCGCTTGAACCCGGGAGGCGGAGGTTGTAGTGAGCTGACATCGCGCCACTGCATTCCACAGCCTGGGTGACAGAGCGAAACTCCATCTCAAAAAAAAAAAAAAAAAAAAAAATTAGCTGGGCATGGTGGCGCATGCCTGTAGTCCCAGCTACCCGGGAGGCTGAGGCAGGAGAATCGCTTGAACCTGGGAAGTGGAGGTTGCAGTGAGCCATGATCACACCACTGCACTCCAGCCTGGTGAGAAAGCGAGACTCAGTCTCAAAAAAAAAAAAAAAAAAGAAACGCCACTATTCAACTCTGTTACCTTACCTCCAAGGACCACTCACCTTTCTCCTCCTCTTCATAACTTCTTTGAAGAGCTATTTACTTAGTTTGCCCATGATTCACTTCATGTCCACTCCTCAACCCTGTGCAATCTGCCACTGCCATCAAATCGTTATACATCTCTCCCCCAAGGGCATCAATTATCTCCATAATGCTAAATCCAACCTCCTTTTTCGGCCTGTCCTACTTGGTACTTGTACTACTAATTGCTGGCTGTCTATCAGCTTCTATTTCTCTATTTTTCTTTATAGGCAAACCCCAATTTTATTCAGATTTCTACTGTGTTCTAATGTGTTTCAGGGAAGGGTACTCCCAACTTATGGATAGACAGCTTCTGGGCCAATCAGAGCATGGATTTCCCCCTGGTGATTGTTCTGGTTCAGAGTGGACATATGAGCCAAACTGGCTCAATCAGGTTAAAAAGATCTATGACTGGGAAGAGAAGACACCTCTCTGTCACTCTTGCTCTCTCTCTTTTATGTAAGATATTTATTTCATATTTATTCTAGTCTTAGTGGCCATGTCCTATTAATTTCAGCATAAACCATCCCAACTGATACAATCACTCCTACTGACTTTTCCTCCCGTTGAAACACTCTTCCTTTGGCTTCTATGGCCCTTGCCATCCCCACCAATCCCGGTTTCCTTTTACTGCTCTAGCTACTACTTCTCAAATTGCTAAGTTAGGAGTAGGGGGGATTGGTTTTTTACACCAGGATGTTGTTAAGTGTAAAACATACATTAGAGATGGCTTTCTAAGAGGCTCCCTAATAGTAATTTAATAAAGCTAGGAGGAAAAATGGCTCAATAAATAATAAATTAAAAAATCAGTGTTGGCTGGGTGCAGTGGCTCACGCTTTGAAACCCAGCACTTTGGGTGGCCGAGATGGGTGGATGACAACGTCAGGATTTCAAGATCAGCCTGGCCAAGATGCTGAAACCCCATCTCTACTAAAAATACAAAAATTAGCTGGGCATGGTGGTACATGCCTGTAGTCCCAGCTACTCAGGAAGCCACGGCAGGAGAATCACTTGGACCCAGGTGGCGGAGGTTGCAGTGAGCCGAGATCACGCCACTGCACTCCAGCCTGTGTGACAGGACTCCATCTCAAAAAAAAAAAAAAATTGGCATTATAATAAGGGGAACACTGGTAAATACAACCAGTGTTGTATTTATCCATTTTGTGTAGTTAGTACAACCAGTGTATATGTTACCCACTTTGTGTCTATTTATTTATTTATTTTTGAGACGGAGTCTCACTCTGTCACCCAGGCTGGAGTGCAGTGCGGCAGCCTGAACCTTTGGGGCTTAAGCAATCCTCCTACTTCAGCCACCTGAGTAGCTGGGACTATAGGCATGCGTCACCATGCCAGGCTAATTTTTAAAATTTTTGGTAGAGATGAGGTCTCACTGTGTTGCCCAGGCTTATTTTATTATTTATTTTTATTTTTTTTAGAGACACGGTCTCATTTTGTTGCCTAAGCTGGAGTGCAGTGGTGTGATCATAGTTCACTGCAGTCTCAAACTCCTGGGCTCAAGTGATTATCTTGCCTCAGTCTCCCAAATAGCTAGGACTACAGGTGTATGCCACCATGCCCAGCTAATTTTTTTTTTTTTTTTTATAGAGATGGGGTCTTGCTGTGTTACCCAGGCTAGTCTCGAACTCTGGTGTTAAGTAATCCTTCTGCCTTGGCCTCTCAAAGTGCTGAGATTACAGGCATAAGTCATAGTGCTTGGTCAACTTTGTATTTTTTTAAATGAGAACTGCTGGTGGTTATCAGTGTGTCATGAAGAACAAAGAACTGAATGACAGAGTTCTATGCTACACGTCCTGTTTCTGGGCCTCTGGGGGGCTCTATCTAGTGTTTCCAGCAAGTCCCCTGGCCAATCTCTCCAGGAGTCATAGGATTATGTGTGTCACTCAGAGCAACCCAGAAGGGAGTAGTAAGTAGGTCTTTCAGGTTAGACCTGGCCTGACTACCCAGGACTGTCTCAGAGAAAGGCTGGGGCATCCTTCCCAGTGACAGCACATAGGAAAAATCAGCCCATCAGGTATAAGCAACAGGCTCATCACCCCCAGGGTCACAAAGAACATGACACTGTGTTCCTCTCTTATTGCTATTTGGTCAAAGGCATGAAGTAGGTCTTACTTATTTTTCTTTTATTACAAAGCACAGCACTTGGTAAATACTAAAACACTCAGCAAATATTTATTAACTTAATAAATTAGACTGATATTGCACGTCCTTCAGAAGTTTAACCTGGACATAAGAATGAGTCATTAAGAGAAATTCATGGGCTTACGGCTCTGGTTTTGGAGTCCAAAAAGGCCCCAATTCAAGTCCTAACCATACTAACACCAGTTCCCATATCTTGAAAATACAGGTGACAACATCTGCCCCAGAGAGTTGTATGTGAAGATTAGGTGATGCCTGTATTTCATTTATGCCTTATGACAGCACTGATACATCCCTATTATTCTTTTGGCTTCTGTCCTTCCTACTTTAAAGATAAGAGCTATGCTTACCTTATTTTATTACAGCTAGTAAAAGCACAGAGTATACACAGAAAAACATTTGCCAAATAGATGGGTAAAAAGAACTCGAGAATTTCTAAGAAATGGTGAACAATATGGCCACAGAAAACTGTTTCCTCATATATTTTAACAATATAAATCCTTTTAAATGCTTGTTTTTCTTCTCTTCTCCCAGATTTTCTTCATTTTTGTTAATGTAATTCCTATATTTACTGCTTCTTAAGTCTTCAAATCACCAAAGCTACAGGCATATAAAGTACCTTCATAAAGTTCTTGTGTGATTTAAAAACTTTAATGGCTTAAATAATTGGTATGATGAAAATAAGTCTTTAAAAAGTATGCTACACGGCTGGGCAAGGTGGCTCACGCCTGTAATCCCAGCACTTTGAAAGTCCAAGGCGGGAGGATGACGAGGTCAGGAGTTCCAGACCAGCCTGGCCAACATAGTGAAACCCTGTCTCTACTAAAAATACAAAACTTAGCTGGGCATGGTGGTACACGCCTGTAGTCCCAGCTACTCAGGAGGCTGAGGCAGGAGAATTGTTTGAACCAGGGAGGTGCAGGTTGCAGTGAGCCGAGATTGCACCACTGCACTCCAGCCTGAAAAACAGAGCGAGATTCTGTTTCAAAAAAAAAAAAAAAAAGTATACTATACAATTTTTAAAATACTTTCAAACCCTATGACAACTGGAAAATGGCTTTATGTACTTGAGGAAGTGAGCTGCATTCTATGCCTATTCATCTTGAAGTTCATATTCGCAAGAAGGAAGTCCTTCTGTACCAGAAGGATCACTGATTAGTTCTACTGTAACTATACCCTAATCAAGGTTTAAAACGAAATGAACATTAGGAAGATTGTGTATTGCATTTACTCGTCACATTTAGTAGGTATTCACTGAAATTTTTCTAGATGAGTAAACTGTAACCAAAACATACAGAGACAAGAACAGCTTAACTGATTTCTTTGTGCCAACTATAGTTTTAATAGACAATTCTGAATTTCCCAACAATTTTTTTTTTTTTTTTGAGACAGGGTCTTGTTCTGTTGCCCAGGCGGGAGTGCAGTGATGTGATCACAGCTCACTGAATCCTTGACCTCCCAGGCTCAAGCAATCCTCCCACCTCAGCCTCTTGAGTAGTTGGGATTACAGGCGTGCTCCACCAGGCCTGGTAATTTTTGTGTTTTTTTTTGTAGAGATGAGGTTTCGCCATGTTGCCCAGGCTGAGCTCAAAGTGATCTATACGCCTCAGCCTCCCAAAATGCTTGTATTATAGGTGTGAACCACAAGATAATATTTTTATATAAATATGTAATATTTATATATATCTTAGGGGTACACGTGAAATTTTTGTTACATGTATAAAATGTGTAATGATTAAGTCAAGGTATTTAAGTTATCCATCACCTTGAATATTCAACAATTTTATGTGTTGGGAACATTTTAAGTCCTTTCTTCTATTTGAATTATACAATGCATTATTGTTAACTACAGTCACCATACTCTACTCTTGAATATTACAACTTATTCCTTCTTTCTAATTGTATGTTTATGCCCATTAACCAATCCTTCTTCATAGCCCCTCACAACACACCCATCCCAACAGTTAGTATTTATCTTCTACTCTCTACATCTATGAGATCAACTTTTTTTAGCTCCCATATGAGTGGGAACATGCTATATTTGTCTTTCTATGCCTCGCTTATTTCACCTAACATAATGACCTCCAGTTTTATCCATGTTGCTACAAAAGACATGACTGCATTATTATTATTTTGAGATGGAGTTTTACTCCTGTGGCCCAGGCTGAAGTGCAATGGGGTGATCTCAGCTCACCATAACCTCCACCTCCCGGGTTCAAATGATTCTCCTGCTTCAACCCCCTAAGTAGCTGGGATTACAGGCATGTGTCACCATGTCCCACTAATTTTGTATTTTTAGTAGAGATAGGATTTCTCCATGTTGGTCACGCTGGTCTCAAACTCCTGACCTCAGGTGATCCGCCTGCCTCGGCCTCCCAAAGTGCTGGGATTACAGGTGTGAGCAACCGCACCTGGCCTGACTGCATTACTTTTTATGGCCAAATATATCCCATTGTGTATATATACCATATTTTCTTAATCCATTTGTCTGCTGATGGACACTTAGGTTGATTCTACATCTTTGTTATTATGAATACTGCTGTAATAAACATGGGGGTACAGGTATCTTTCTGATATGCTAATTTCTCTTCTTTTGGACAGATAGTAGTAGGATTGCTAGATCATAAGGTAGTTCTATTTTTAGTTTTTTGAGAAATAGTCATACTGTTTTCTGTGATGGCTGTACTGATTTAGATTCCCACCAACAGTGTATAAGAGTTCTCTTTTCTCTGCATCCTCACCAGCATCTGTTATTTTTTGTCTTTTAATAATAGCTATTCTAACAGTTACTAAGGTGATATTAAAATACAACTATATGGTTTTAAAAGGAAGTTGATGTAAAAAAAATACAGCTATTCCCGCCGGGCACAGTGGTTCACGAGGTCAGGAGTGGGAGACCAGCCTGGCCAATATGGTGAAACCTTATCTCTACTAAAAATACAAAAAAACTAGCCAGGCATGGTGGCATGTGCCTGTAGTCCCAGCTACTCGATGAGGCTGAGGCAGGAGAATTGCTTGAACCTAGAAGGCAGAGGTTGCAGTGAACCAAGATTTCACCAATGCACTCCAGCCTGGGCAACAGAGGGGAGACTCCGTCTCAAAAAAAAAAAAAAAAAAAAAAAATACAGCTGTTCCAGTGCAAGACACCCCCCCCCAAAAAAATAAAGCTGTGAATGAGAACAAAAAAGTTTAAAATTCCCACAAAATGTTTCTTTTGTCTATTTAAAAATATAAAGAACCAGCTGGTCCTCACTCTTCCTTTCCTCTAGCCATCATATTTAAACAACTATAAGCCTGGGAAGCTTTTACCTGCAAAATGAAATTTAGCTGCTAGACACACACACACACACACACACACACGAACTAAAAATTGCTGAAAATCCAAGCTGTACTCTTCATTTCGGAAAGCACATCCCCTTGAATTCCTGAGGATGATACAGTGACCCTAGATGCCAGCAAAGGGCATGAGCATGCTCGCCTAACACCTAGGCTGCCCACAGGAACACAGAGCATCCCAGTGTGATTCTGGTGTAAGCCACCATGCCCCAACTCCAACACTGTATTTTTTTCAAACTTTGTTTACTCTTTTTTTTTTTTTTCAAGAGAGATGAGGTGTCACCATGTTGCCCAGGCTGGTCTTGAACTCCTAGACTCAAGTGATCTGCCCACCTTAGCCTCTCAAAGTGCTGGAATTACAAGCATGAACTACCCTCCTGTCCCAATACTGATTTTTAATTTCTTTCTTTCTTTCCCTTTCTTTCTCTCTCTCTTTCTTTCTTTCTTTCTTTTTTTTTTTTTTTGAGACAGAATCTCCCACTGTTGCCCAAGCTGGAGTGCAGTGGTGTGATCATAGTTCACTGCAGCCTCTGCCTCCCAGGTTTAAGCAATTCTCGTGCCTCAGCCTCCCGAGTAGCTGGGACTTCAGGCATGTGCCACCATGGTCAACTAATTTTTTTATTTTTAGTAGAGATGGGGTTTCACCATGTTGGCCAGGCTGGTCTTGAACTCCTGACCTCAGGTGATCTGCCCACCTCAGCCTCCCAAAGTGCTAGGATTACAGGCATGAGCCACCATGCCCAGCTGCCTGTATTGTTAAATAAAGGTTTTTATTTTGTGCAAAGCCAAAAAGAATCTTAAAAAAAAAGTTTGCAAATACATATACATATGTGTATATATATACACACACACATATATATACACACATATACATACACACAGATACATATATAAACAATACCCCAAATTCATGACAACTAGCCACAAGAGGGCGCCTCCACAATGGAAAGAAACCACCAACCTTATTTCCTTTAGGTGCTTATTTGAATAAGTGTTGGACACACATTTTCAAACTTTTGTAGAGGAACTTCTATTTCAAATCATTTATTTTTCCATAGCCATAAGCTTGCTAGATACTCATATTTTAAGGGCTGTCCATGGCTTAGATTCAATCTTCTTAACTGGAGAGTCCATGTATCTAGTACTTGGTAAATGAGTCCTTACATTACTTTTAACAGACAAGTTCTCACTATGTTGCCCAGGCTGGAGTACAGTGGCTATTCACAGGCTTGATCATTGTGTGCTACAGCCCTGGACTGCGCTCAAGCAATCTTCCCACCTTAGCCTCCGGAGCAGCTGAGACTACAGTGTGTGCCACCATGTCTGGCTAATTTTTTTTCATTTAATTAAATTAATTAATTTATTTTGAGACATGGTCTCACTCCCATTACCAAGGCTGGAGTGCTGTGGCACTATCACAGCTCACTGCAGCCTTGACTTCCTGTGCTCAGGTGATCCTCCTACCTCAGCTTCCTGAGTTGGTGTCAGATGTATGTCACCACTCCCAGCTAATTTTTTGTATTTTAAGTAGAAATGAGGTTTCACCATGTTACCATGGCTGGTCTCAAACTCCTGGGCTCAAGCAATACGCCAGCCTCAGCCTTCCAAAGTGCTGGGATTACAGGCGTGACCCACTGTACCTAGCTTCATTTTTCATTTTAGAGATAGGGTCCTCAATTTATTGCTCAAGCTGGTCTTAAAACTCCTGTCCTCAAGCAATCCTCCTGCCTCAGCCTCCTGAATAGCTGGGATTACAGGTGTGAGTCACCTTGCCTAGCTAGTCCTTACACTATTAAATACAGATTAAATGAGAACTGGCACAATGGCTTGTGCCTATAATCCCAGTTACTCAGGAGGCTAAGACCAGCAAATAGCTTGAGGCCAGGAGTTAAAGACCAGCCTGGGCGACATAGTAAGACCTCATCTCTTTTTTTTTTTTTTTTTTGAGACAGAGTTTCACTCAGTCACCAGGCGCCAGGCTGGAGTGCAGTGGCACGACCTTGGCTCACTGCAACCTCCGCTGCCCGGGTTCAAGCATTCTCCTGCCTCAGCCTCCCGAGTAGCTGGGACTACAGGCGCGCGCCACCACGCCCAGCTAATTTTTTTGTATTTTTAGTAGAGACGGGGTTTCACCATGTTGACCAGGACGGTCTCAATCTCTTGACCTCGTGATCCGCCCGCCTCGGCCTCCCAAAGTGCTGGGATTACAGGCGTGAGCCACCGCGCCCGGCCAGTAAGACCTCATCTCTAAAAAAAATAAACTGAAGGCCAAGGAACAATGGCTCACACCTGTAATCCCAGCACTTTGGGAGGCCTAGATGGACAGATCACCTGAGGTCAGGAGTTCAAGACCAGCCTGGCCAACATGGTGAAATCCCGTCTCTACTAAAAATACAAAACTTAGCAGGGTGTGATGGCAGGTGCCTGTAATCCCAAATACTCAGGAGCCTGAGACGGGAGAATTGCTTGAACCTGGGAAGCGGAGGTTGCAGTAGGCCGAGATCCTGTCACTGCACTCCAGCCTAGGGGACAGAGCAAGACTCTGTCTTGAAAAAAATAAATAAATAAACTGAAAAGGCCAGGTGCCATCACCTGTAATCCCAGCACTTTGGCAAACTGAGGCAGGAGGATCTCTTGAGGCCAAGAGAGTTTGAGACTAGGCTGGGCAACAAAGTGAGACCCCATCTCTCCAAAAAAATTTTTTTAAATTAGCTGGGTGCTGTGGTGAGCACCTGTGGTCCTAGCTACTTGGCAGGCTTAGGAGGGAGGATCACTTAAACACAGGAGAGTTTAAGGCTACAGTGAGCTCAGATCACGTCACTGCACTCCAGCCTGCACGACAAAGCTAGACCCTATCGAAAGAAACTAAAGGAAAGGAAGGGAAATAAAAGGAAGAGGGAAGGGGGAAGGGGGAAGGGGAAAGGGGGAAGGGGGAAGGTGGAGGGGAGGGGAGGGAAGGGAGAAGGGAAGGAAGAAAGAAAGAAATGCTGGGCAGCTACTCCAGAGGCTGAAACTGGATCCCTTGATTCCTAGAAGCTCAAGGCTGCAATAAGCTATGATGGATCATGCCACTGCACTCCAGCCTGGGTGATAGAGATCTCCATTCTTTTTTTTGTTTGTTTATTTTTATTTTTTATTTTGCTTTTGAGATCTCCACTCTTAAGAAAAACAGATGAACTGTAAAAATGCCATGTTCTACATATTATAAATGTGCTTTCAAGTCATGTATCAGGCTTTAAAAAACTGCTAATAAAATAGAGAAACCAGGTTTCTTTCTGTCATCATCACTTTTAGTTGCCATATTTTAACACATTTTAAAGTCTGGCACAAATGATAATAGTTTAAAACAGATTATGGGATAGTCATGCATCACCTAATGACAAAAATATGTTCTGAGAAATGTGTAATGCATCATTAGATGATTTTGTGATTGTATGAACATCACAGAGTATACTTACATAAGCCTAGTTTGCACAGCCCACTACACACCTAGGCTATACGGTATTGCCTATTGCTCTTAGGCTACAAACTTATATAGCATGTTACTGTGCTGTAACACAATGGTAAGTATTTGTGTATCTTTTTTATGAGATTGAAAATTGAGATGACACCACTGCACTCCAGCCTGGGCAACCAGGGTCTCACTCTGGTTGCCCAGGCTGGAGTGCAGTGGTGTCATCTCAATTCACTCAGTCTCCTGAGTAGCTGAGACTACAGGCGCACACCACTATAGCTGGCTAATTTTTTTTTTTTGTATTTTTAGTGAAGATGAGGGTTTCACCATGTTGCCCAGGCTGCATTTGTGTATCTTAACATATGTACACTTAGAAAAGGTATAGTAAAAATATGGTATTATGACCTGATGGGATTGCTGTTGTATATGCAATTCATCACTGAAATGTCATTATGCAGTGCATGACTGTGTAACAGTTCCATTTAATTACTATTAGAAATAAAAAATAAGCATCTCTACCTAGAGAAACTTCCTTGATCAGCTCAGCAGCAGCATGGCAACCCTGAACAAGTATCCTGGTCCAGGATGATAGATCCCGATGTGTCTCCACCCTGAAGAGGTGCATCTCAATGCCCTGTCGAGAGCCTGTCCTGGTAGCAAACGTAAGGTCAGATCCAAGGGAGGGGGGATCGACATCCAGAGCCAGAATGAACCAACCTAGGATCACAAACAGAGCAGAAATTAAAAGTAACTATGGCATTATCAGAGAAAAATGTCAAGAATTTGTGCTCACTGATAAGCAGAAACTTATAAAAGCCATCAGCAGTTTTTGGATATATACATTTCAAAGTAAGATTATAGTCTATGAAATAGAAACCATTCTGTTTTCCCATAAAATGACCCCTGGTGTCACAGTCAGACAAAATACTAGTAGTGAACTCCTGGGCTCAAATGATCCTCCTGCCTCAGCCTCCCAAAGTGCTGGGATTACAGGCATGAGCCACCCGGCCTGACCAAAATACTTAGCTGGGTGAACTGTGGCCCTAATTTTCCATGAGCTCCTCTATGTTCCCCAGAGGTTATGTGTATCAAAAAGTTATGATTTTGATTAGGAAATAAGTAAATTAACAGTAATAACTTCAGAGGAAAAATACGCTTCTGTAAGAAAAAATGGATCACTAACTGCATTTCAAACATTTCAGCCAAAGAGCTTAAAATGTATGTATTTTTAACAACAATCTCTTGTCCAATCACCAAAGAACTTCTAATGGCAGAAGGCAGTGAATATCTCTTCTGGGGAAATGCAGAGTGGTTTCAGTTAGTAAAGATGCACAGTGAACATAAAGTCGGGTTTTATCTAAAAATTCATGCTGCTTTTTTACATTTGTCTGTAGAATTCCTTGACCTATGAAGACATGTTATGTGAAAAAAATAATTCCAAAATAAATAAAACTGTCTTTGTTTACAAATGACATGACTGTCTGCATTTTTAAAATCCCCCAAAATAGACAAATAAAACATCTGCATGATGCATGCAGTGGCTTACACCAGTAATCCCAGTACTTTCAGAGGCTGAGGCAGAAGGATCACTTGAGCCCAGGATTTCGAGACCAACCTGGGCAACATACGGAGACCTCATCTTTACAAAAAAAAAAAAAAGCTCAGCATGGTGGTGTGCACTTGTGGTCCCAGCTACTTGGGAGGCTGAGGTAGACGGTTGCTTGAGCCCAGGAGGTTGAGGCTGCTGTGAGCCATGATTATGCCACTGTACTCCAGCCTTGGCAACAGAGTGAGACCCTGTAAACAACTCCTAAAACTAATAAGCAATTATAGCAAGGTTCCAGGATATAAGGTTAATATACAAAAGTCAGTTGCTTTGAACAATTGAAATCTTAAATTAAAAACATAATACCATTCTTCCTTCAGGTCCAAATAAAAAAAAAACCAACATAATACCGTTTATGTCAGTTATCATAAAATGAAATGCTTAAGAATAATATGTATAGAATCTCTATGAAAAAAACTTCAAAACTTTCCTGAAAGAAAGCAGATGATCTAAAAAACAGAGATATTTTATGTTCATGGGTAGGAAGACTCAATATTAAGATGTCAATTCTCCTTTATGTGATCAACAGATTCAATGCCATCCCATTAAAATCCCAGCAAGTTATTTTGTAGATAGTGACAAACTGATTCCAAAGTTTGTATGGAAACTCAAAAGACTCACATAGTCAACATAATACTAAAGAAGAACAAAAATTGAAAATACATCTGTGTACTGGCACCACTAAACTTTACAGAAATCAAGCCAGGTGTGGTGGCTCATGCCTGTAATCCCAGCACTTTGGGAGGCCTAGGTGGGCGGATCACAAGGTCAAGAGAGTGACACCATCCTGGTCAACAAGGTGAAACCCTCCCTCTACTAAAAATACAAAAATTAGCTGGGCATGGTGGCGTACACCTGTAGGTCCAGCTACTTGGGAGGCTGAGGCAGGAGAATTGCTTGAACCCGGGAGGCGGAAGTTGTGGTGAGCTGAGATCGCACCATTGCACTCTAGCCTGGGCAACAAGAGCGAAACTCCGTCTTAAAAAAAAAAAAAAAGAAAGAAAGAAAAAAGAAAACTACAGAAATCAAAACAGTGTGGAATTGGCAACAGAACAAATAAACTGATCAATGGAACAGAATAGACAGCCCAGAAATAAACCCACACAAATACAGTCAACTGATCTTTGACAAAGAAACAAAGGTGATTCAGGCCGGGTGTGGTGGCTCATGCCTATAATCCCAGCACTTTGGGAGGCCAAGGCGGACAGATCACTTGAGGTCAGGAGTTCAAGATCAGCCTGGCCTACATGGTGAAACCTCGTCTCTACTAAAATACAACAATTAGCTGAGCGTGGTAGTGGGCGCCTGTAATCCCAGCGACACAGGAGGCTGAGGCAGGAGAATTGCTGGAACCCAGGAGGCAGAGGTTTCAGGGAGCCGAAATCTTGCCATTGCACTCCAGCCTGGGTGACAGAGTAAGACTCCCTCTTTCAAAAATAAAAAAAGAAACAAAAGTGATTCAGTGGAGAAAGAATGGTCTTTTCAACAAATGCTGCTAGAAATAAGTAGACATCCATATGCCATAAAAAAAGCAGACCAAAAATAAATAAATAAATAAATAAAAGGCTGGGCGCGGTGGCTCACATCTGTAATCCCAGCACTTTGGGGGACCAAGACAGGCAGATCACGAGGTCAGGAGATCGAGACCATCCTGGCCATCAAGGTGAAACCCTGTCTCTTTTTTTTATTAAAAAAAAAAGCAGACCTTATATACTTTTCACAATGGATCCTTCACCTAAGTGTTAAACACGACACTAAAAGTTCTAAAACATAGGAACAACTCTACATGATCTAAAAGGATGTAACACCAAAAGCACAATCCCTGAAGAAAAAAATTGGTAAGTTGGACTTCATTAAAATTAAAAACTTCTGATCTGCAAAAAATACCATTAAGAGAATGAAAAGATAAGCTGCAGACAGAAAAAGTTTGCAAAACACGTTTCTGATAGAAGACTGGTATCCAAAATATACAAAAAACTCTTAAAACTAAATGACAACAACTCAGTTTAAAAATGCGCAAAGGACCCACTTCTTGGTATATATCTAAAAGATCTTGAAGATATTTGCACACCTATGTTCACTGCAGCGTTATCCACAATAGCCAAGAGATGGAGGCAACCTAAACGTCCCACATGGCAGACACTTCACTGAGAAGACAATTTGATATAAACATACAATGGATCATATTATTCAGCCTAAAAAAGGAAATCCTGTCATAATCTACCACACTTAGCCAGTCACAAAAAGACAAATACTACATGAGTCTCCTTACAGGAGATACCCAAGGTAATCATACTCATAACAACAGAAGGTAGAATGTGGTTACCAGAGGTTGAGGGAGAGATGGAAATGGAGGGAGAGTTGTTGTTCAATAGATATAAAGTTTCTGTTTTGCAAGATAAAGTTCTAGAGATTTGCTACACAACAATGTGCATATTGTGAACACTAATCTACTGTACACTTAAAAATAATTAGATGGTAAATTTTGTAAGTTTTTTAAAATAAAAATGTATCTGCTCTTGTCATTCATGTTATGAGTTTTTTAACACACACACACACACAATCTTTGGAATTAGTAAAACTGAAACAAAAAATAGGCAAATGATCTGAACAGACACCTCACCGAGAAAATGTACAGACCACAAATAAGTATACAAAAAGATGCTCAACATCATATGTCATTAGGGAATTTTATTTCATTTATTTATTTACTTTGGGACATGGTCTTGCTCTGTCCCCAGGCTGGAGTGCAGTGGCACAATCTTGGCTCACTGCAACCTCCACCTCCTGGGTTCAAGCAATTCTCCTGCCTCAGCCTCCCAAGTAGCTGGGATTACAGGTACGTGCCACCATGCTGGCTAATTTTTGTAGTTTTAGTAGATATAGGGTTTCACCATGTTGGCCAGGATGGTCTCGAATTTGTGACCTCAGGTGATCCAAAGTGCTGAGATTACAGGTGTGAGCCACCATGCCTGGAGGGAATTTTAAACAAAAACAATGAGATACCACTATACACCTATTACCATGGTTAACATTTAAAATGCAGGTAACACCAAACGAAGATACCACCATTCCTGGTGGCAAAGTAAAATGGTATGGCCATTTTGGAAGACAGTTTGGTGGTTTCTTACAAAACTAAACACATTCTTACCATATGATCTAGCAATTGTGTTCCTTGGTATTTACCCAAATGAGCCGAAAACTTACATCTACACAAAAAACCTGCACACAAATGTGTGCAACTAGCAAAATGTCCTTTACTGAATGAAGAAGAGTGCAAGATGAACAGGTTTGTAGGGGAAGTGCCAAGATTTGTTTTTACAGCTCTTGAGTTTAAGATAGCTATTATCAGTCTCCGTCACATCTAGTTGCCTACTCAATATCCAATCTTGCATTCTTCCTTAGAAACAGAAGGCTGCTTTTATCCTGAATAACAGTATGCACAGAGAAAAGACTATTTCCCACATTCGTTGCAGAGATGTCCATTGAGTTGTACGCTGATGTTATTGGGTAGGATTTCCAGAAAAGCCCCACAGAAGGGGGAACAAGGCAGCAGGTATGTATCATTTTTGTCCCTCTCCCCAGTTTCCTCCTATCTGCAATTCTGGATATGATGGCTGCAGCTTCCCAGTAGCTATGTTGAGTCATGTGGCAACCTTGAAGGGTAGAAGCTACTTTGCTAAATACACCAGACTTCTGTTACATAAGAAAGAAACAAACTTCTATTTTGTTGTATTATTTCTAGTTACTTCTACTAGCAGCTTAATGTGATTCCTAATGGTTATAAATATGCAAATAATGTTAAATAAATCTGTGATTCAAGAGCAGTATGTAGGGCTCTTGGGAGTTGCCAGGGTCCAGGAGGTATTTGAAGCTCTGGTACTACATGCAATCACCAGGGGACAGGGTAGTTGATAGAAAGAGGTCTGAGCCCTGGGCACTCCAATGTGCAGAGGCTAGGAAGACAAAAAAGAATCAACCAAGGGGAATGAGAGTGTAGCCAGGGAGGTAAGAGGAAAACTGACAGAGAATCAAATAATGCCAGGGGGATAAAAGCACAAAAAAAGAGTTGCAAATAATGGATAAGCACAGACTGAAAAAAAAAGTCGCAGAAACATTTTTTTAACTGTTTTCAGTAATTATATTGTTGGTGACAGTGTTATAGTAATAACAGTAGTACTATTCTTATACAACAATGTATGTAATGTGGGGAAAGCAAATGCGTAATTATGTAATATTTAAATTTGATCATCTCTGGTGCCCCTGAGATATGGAATGGGTTGTGAGAAAGGAAAATCGTATGTAAAATGGAAGAGGTTCAGTTAAAACAACGTGTTCTTAAATTTAAATTGGAAATAACTGTGTGAACACACACCTACACACACACACACCCCACCTCCCACCACTGTCCATCAATAAGCAATAACCGACCCCAGTAGCAACAAGTGTCCTTAGTGCCCAGATTGAAATCACCCCCTCCTGTAAAAAGATGGTGAGGCTTCTTAGAAAATGACTCTAGAGAAGAAAATATATAAGACTGGAATATTGGCTGGGTGCGGTGGCTCACGCCTGTAATCCCAGCACTTTGGGAGGCTGAGGCAGGCAGATCACAAGGTCAGGAATTCGAGACCAGCCTGGCCAACACGGTGAAACTCCATTTCTATTAAAAATACAAAAATTACCCGGGCGCAGTGGCGGGTGCCTGTAATCCCATCTACTCGGGAGGCTGAGGCAGGAGAATTGCTTGAACCTGAGAGGTGGAGGTTGCAGTGAGTCAGTATCACGCCACTGCACTCTAGCCTCCGTGACAGAGCAAGACTCCATCTCAGAGAAAAAAAAAGAAATAAAGACAACTATTCTGTCATACCAGATAGCATGGTAACTGTCATATACTTTTATATAAAAACCCCCTCAAAAGGACTCAAGAGTCCACCTGAAGAGACTTACTGGCCAAAGATGGGACAGTTTGAGCATCAATAAGGATAAACTACAATGGATATTAAATCCACACATTCACAATAACATTTTTTTTTTTCTGAGACAGAGTCTTGCTCTGTCACCAGGCTGGAGTGCAGTGGCACAATCTCAGCTCACTGCAACCTCCGCCTCCTGGGTTCAAGCGATTCCCCCTGCTTCAGTCTCTCAAGTAGCTGGGACTACAGGTGCACGTCACCATCCCTGGCTAATTTTTTGTATTTTAGTAGAAAGGGGATTTCACAATGTCAGCCAGGATGGTCTTGATCTCCTGACCTCGTGGTTCACCTGCCTTGACCTCCCAAAGTGCTGAGACTACAGGCATGAGTCATTGTGCCCAACTCTGTAATAATATTTAAAAAAATTATTTAGGCGGGCAGATCACTTGGGGTCAGGAATCCGAGAGCAGCCTGGCCAACTGGTAAAACCCCATCTGTAGTAAAAATACAAAAATTAGCCACGCACCACTGCACTCCAGCCTGGGTGACACAGCAAGAGTCTTCTAAAAAACCTATAAGGTAATAATGTTATATAAACAGAATAAAGGATAAAAGCCAGAAAGTCATTGTTACAGACATAAAAAAGCATTTAACAAACCCAAACCCTTCATGATAAAAATATTCAACAAATGTGGAATAGAAGGGGAACTTCCTCAACCTTATAAAAGGCATCTATGAAAAACAGACAGCTACATCATATTTAATAGTAAAAGACAGAATGCTTTCCCCTTAAGATCATGAACAAGACAAGCATGTCCACTTATGTCACTTCTATTCAACATTGTACTAGAGATGCTAGCCACGGCAATTAGGCAAGAAAATGAAATAAAATACTGCAAAAGGAGTACTCTAAAAAAAAAGAAAGAAAGAAAAAAAAAAAGAAAATGAAATACAAGCCATCCAGAATGCGAAGGAAGTAAAGCTATCTCTGTTTGCAGAAAATGTATTTTTTTTTTTCCCTTGAGGTAGTCTCACTCTGTCACTCAGGCTGGAGTGCAGTAGAGCAATCTCAGTTCACTGAAACCTCTGCCTCCCAGATTCAAGTGATTCTCCTGCCTCAGCCTCCCAAGTAGCTGGGATCACAGGTAGCCCCCATCATGCTCAGTTAATTTTTTTGTACTTTTAGTAGAAACGGGGTTTCACCATGTTGAGGAGGCTAGTCTCAAACTCCTGACCTCAAGTGATCCACCTGCCTCGGCCTCCCAAAGTGCTGGGATTACAGGCATGAGCCAGTGTGCCCAGCCAGCAAATATTGATTTTGAAATCCTTAAGGAATCCACTAAAAACCTATTAGAATTAATATATGAGTTCAGCAAGGTTACAAGATGTAAGATATAAAAATCAATGCTTTGATTGCATACATTAGCAATGAATAATCCAAAAAGGAAATTAAGAAGACAATTTTATTTACAATAACACCAAATAAAAAAATAGGAACAAATTTTACAAAAGAAGTATAAAACTTGTATTCTGAAAACTACAGTACACTGCTGGACGAAATTAAAGACCTAAAAAAGTAAAAAGACATTCTGTGGGCTAGGTGCAGTGCCTCACACCTGTAATCCCAGCACTTTGGGAAGCCAAAGCTGGCAGATTCCTTGAATCCAGGAGTTTGAGACCACCCTGGGTCACATGACAAAACCCCATCTCTACAAAAAAAACCAGAAAAATTAGCCAAACACATGGTGGTACATGCCTGTAGTCCCAGCTACTTGGGAGACTGAGGCAGGAGGATCATATGAGCTCAGGAGGTGGAGGCTGCAGTGAGCCACACCATTGCACTCCAGCCTGGGGAACCAAGCAAGCCCGTCTCTGAAAAAAGACATCCTACGTCATGAATTGGAAGACTTAATGTTACTAAGATGGCAATTCTCCTTGAATTGATCCACAGATTCAACATAATCCTTATCACAATTTCAGCCATCTTCTTTCCTCAGAAACTAACAAGCTGATCCTAAAATTCCTGTGGAAACACAAATGACTAATAATCACCAAAAGAATCTTGAAAAAGAACAAAGCAGCTAATTCATATTTTTGATTTAAAAACTTTCTACCAAGCTATAGAATTGAGAGTTCAGAAATAAACCCTTACATTTAAGATCAATTAATTTTTGACAAGAGTGCCAAGAGAGTTCAATGGGTAAAGAATGAATGAATGAATGAATGAATGAATTTGTGTATGTACTTATTTATTTATTTGAGACAAGGTCTCACTATGTTGCCCAGGCTGTCTTCAAACTCCTGGGCTCGAGTGATCCTCCTGCCTCAGCCTCCTAGGTAGCTTAGATTACAGGGGCCTACCACCCCACTGGCTAAAATAGTCCTTTCAACAAATGGGGACTGTGACAACTGAATATTTGCATGCAAAAGAAAGTTTGACCCTTATTTCACACCATATACAAAAATTAACTCCAAACAGGTAAAAGTCCGTAATGTTACAGCTGAAAGTATAAAACTTGACGAAGAAAACAGGAGTTTTCAAATGACACCATCAAGAAAGTAAAAACACAAACCACAGAATGAGAGAAAATATTTACAAATCATATATTTAATAAGGTACTTGTCTACAGAATATATAAAGAATTTTTACTTATGACTAATATTTTTTAAAAAAAGAACTTTTACAACTAGACATTAAAAAGACAACTCAGTTATAAGGCAAATAACTCAAATAGCTATTTTTCCAAAAAGCAAATGGTCAACAAGCACAGGAAAAGATGCTCAAAATCACTACTCACTGGGGAAATGGTACTCAAAACCACAAGTGTTATCATTTCAAACCCGGTGGGATGGCTATAATACGAAACAGGCTGTGCACGGTCGCTCACGCCTGTAATCCCAGCACTTTGGGAGGCAGAGGTGGCTGGATCAGTTGAGGTCAGGAGTTCCAGCCCAGCCTGGCCAACATAGTGAAACTCTGTCTCTACTAAAAATACAAAATTAGCAAGGTGTGGTGGTGGGTGCCTGCAGTCCCAGCTACTTGGAAGGCTGAGGCAGGAGGATCACTTGAACCTAGGAGGAGGAGATTGCAAGGTTGCAGTGAGCCAAGATTGTGTCACTGTTCTCCAACCTAAGGGACAGAGTAAGACTCTGTCTCAAAAAAAAACTAATCAACCAACCAAACAAAAAACCCACATAGATAATAGCAAGTGTGGGTAAGAGTTGGAGAAAATGGAATACATTGTTATTGAGAATATAAATGGGGGGGGGAGGGGAGCGAAAAAAAAGAGAATATAAATGGAAAAGTGTTAAACACAGAGTTGCATATGACCTAGCAATTGTATGCCTAGGTATATACCCAAAAGAAATAAAAATACATGTTCATACAAAAAAGCTGTATATGCTGCCGGGCATGGTGGCTCATGCCTGTAATTCCAGCACTTTGAAAGGCTGAGGTGGTAGCATCACTTGTGCTCAGGAGTTTGAGACCAGCCTGGGCAACATAATGAGACCCCATCTCTACAAGAAATAAAAAATTAGCCAGGCATGGCGATGTGCCCCTGTAGTCCTAGCTACTTGGGAGGTTAGGGTGGGAGGATCACTTGAGCCCAGGAGTTGAAGGCTGCAATGAGTGTGATTACACCACTGCACACTAGTCTGGGTGACAGAGGGAGACCCAGTCCCCAAAAAAAAAAAAAAAAAGGCAGAAATAACCCACAAGTCTATCAACTGATGAATGTGGTACATACATATACAATGGAATATCAATTCAGCCATAAAAAAAATAAAGTTGTGATACATGCTACAATATGGATGAACCTTCATAACATCATGCTAAGTGAAAGAAGCCAGACATAAATGGTTACATAGTGCATGATTCCATTTGTAACAAATGTCCAGAATATAAGCGAATAACGTTGATTTAAAAAAAAAAAATGTCCAGAATAAGCAAATCTAGAGACAGTAGATTAATGTTTGCCAAGGGCTAGGGAAAGGGGCAAAAGAGAAATTTTTGGAGTTGTGATTAAAGTGTCAATATTGACCCTGATGATGGTTGTACAATTCTAAGAACATACTAAAAACCATTAAATCTTGTATTTAAATAAACTGTTTAAGTGAGCTATACCCCAATAAAATCACCAAAAAAATTGGGCCAGGCACGGTGGCTCACCCCTGTAATACCAGCACTTTGGGAGGCTGAGGCAGGTGGGTCACCTAAGGTCAGGAGTTCAAGACCAGCCTGGCCAACATAGCGAAACCCCATCTCTACTAAAAATACAAAAATGAGCCAGGGTGGCCCGTGCCTGTAATCCCAGCTACTTGGGAGGCTGAGGCAGAAGAATCACTTGAACCTGGAAGGTGGAAGTTGCAATAAGTTTGAGATCGCACCACTGTCCTCCAGCCTGGGCAACAGAGCAAGACTCCATCTCAAAAAAACAAAACAAAACAAAAAACCCAGGCCAGGCGCGGTGGCTCACGCCTATAATCCCAGCACTTTGGGAGGCCGAGGCAGGTGGATCACGAGGTCAAGAGATCGAGACCATCCTGGTCAACATGGTGAAACCCCATCTCTACTAAAAATACAAAAATTAGCTGGGCATGGTGGCGCACGCCGGTAGTCCCAGCTACTCGGGAGGCTGAGGCAGGAGAATTGCTTGAACCCAGGAGGCGGAGGTTGCGGTGAGCTGAGATCGTGCCATTGCACTCCAGCCTGGGTAACAAGAGTGAAACTCCATCTCAAAAAAAAAAAAAAAAAAAGAAAAGAAAAGAAAAGAAAACCTACAAAAAACAGTGAAGTATGCATATGAAAAAAACATAAGAAAAGTAATTTTCCTTAAGGTCATTAAACTATTCAATATTTTGCTTCATAGTTTAATCTATTCACTTTTTATATTTTCTTTTTTTTTTCATTTTGAGACAGGGTTTCGCTCTGTTCCCCAGGTTGGAGTACAGTGGCACGGTGTTGGCTCACAGCAACCTCCATCTACCCAGCTCAAGCAATCCTCCCATCTAAGCCTCCCGAGTAGCTGGCACTATAGGCATGCATCACAACACCCAGATCATTTTTATATTTTGTGTAGAGATGTGGTCTCATTATGTTGCCCAGGCTGATCTTGAACTCCTGGGCTTAAGCGATCCTCCCACCTCAGCCTCCCAAGTAGTTGGCACAACAGACACATCCCGCTGAGTTTGGCTCACTTTTGTATTTTGTGTAGAGACAAGGTTTCATTATGTTGCCAAGGCTGATCTTGAACCCCTAGGCTGAAGTGATCCACGTGCCTCGATCAGCCTCCCAAAGTGCAGGGATTACAGGCATGAGTCACCACTCCTGGCCTCACTTCTTATATTTTCCCTATTTTAAAGACGTATTGGCCAGGCGCGGTGGCTCACACCTGTAATCCTAGCACTTTGGGAGGTCAAGATGGGTGGATCACCTGAGGTCAGGAGTTCGAGACCAGCCTGATCAACGTGGGGAAACCTCATCTCTACTGCAAATACAAAATTAGCCAGGCATGGTGGCACATGCCTGTAATCCCAGCTACTCGGGAGGCTGAAGCAAGAGAATCACTTGAACCCGGGAGGCAAAGGTTGCAGTGAGCCAAGATCATGTCACTGCACTCCTGCCTGGGCAACAAGAGTGAAACTCTGTCTTAAAAAATGTAGGTCAGTATAACAGAAAAAAATGCTATCTCATTTATAAGGATTTAAAACAATTTGGTGAGGAATGTATATCAAAGACAAAATCTCTTTAATGTCTAGCTTAAAGATAGCTGAATTTTGACAGCTGCTTCAGCATTCTATTGTAGTATGCAGTTACAGCCTCACGTAAGTATGTAGTTGGAAAAGGGAAGATTATTTGAATAGCCCATTCAGATCATGTGGATAGCCTTCCGTCCACAGAACCAAAACTCAACAAGTGGTTTCATAAAGATTAATTGCAATGTGGAATCTGAAATCTTGTCGATAGTTTCCATATCATGTCCATTAAAAATCAGCTGGTTTCTCTTGCAATTTCAATGGATCTTTTTTATGCATGCATGATTTTGGAACACCATATATCATTCACTTGCAAACATATTTGTTCCCTGAGTTACACAGATTTTCCAAGTGTTAAAAATGATTCTCTACAAAAGATGAAAAAAATCGCATTTGGTATTAACACTAATCTCACCAGAAAAGCAAGTACTGGGAAGCTGTCAAGTTCACGGTAGCAGATATGAGTTTTCCAGCATTTTAATTTTTGCTTGAAAGCTACAATTTTATCATTGGCAACAAATAGTATCAGTGTTTTCCTTAAGTGACAGACTAATTTTGGTGATTTTGGAGAAAATATCTGACAAATACCCAAATCTGACTAAACGTGTTTGTCAATCAGTCATTCTTTCAATTAAAAAATGATGTATCCATGAAAAAGCATGAAATTCAGCTGAGAATTCACATGTGTGCTTTTCCTTGAGACAACAGTCATTCTTCAGTATGTAGTAGAAGTGCTCATGAGCACTTCCCATTTCATCACACAGAATGTCAAAAAGATGAATACTCAAGGGTCAAGATTAAATAAAATTAATACTTTTTACCATTTCAGCAGAGACATAAGTTAAACTGGCATTTTTTTCCCCCTCTGCAAATCCATGGGGGACAGATACAATTACTCCCAACACAGTTTGGTGCCAACTGCCTTGATTCATGCGAAGGTGCCAGCAATTTTACCCAACCTCAGTGCAAATGTCAATAATACGGAAAAAAAGGCAAATGACATTTTAGTATTACTATGAAAATAGCTTTGGACTCACAGGGCCCCTGAAAAGGGGATTCCCAGAGGTCCATGAAGTATACTTTGAGAACTGCTTTACTGAGCTGATTCCCATTAAACCAACATGCGAATTAAACATTAGGTACCTCAGAAAGAGTTAAATACGTTTCAAAATTACTCCACATATGATACAAGTAAGATAAAGTGTTGGGGAAAGCAATAGATATTCTATCATATTCGGTTTGATTGCTAATCTCAAAACAGACAATAAAAAATATAAAATCTAAGAGAATTTTTTCCTACAGATTTGATTATGAAATATTTGGCAAAGGGAATCTAATGCAAACCAGATGCTGGACTCTTGCTGAGCAGCGGTTGGATGGGAACACTGCTAAAAGGCCCCCCTTTTGTGGAGAGACCAGATGAGCTCATGAAAAGGCGTTTCGGCAGCTTTTTTTTTTGCCCCACAAGTCCCATAAGCACAACATTACTCAATACTCCACATTCTAAAGTCACCATGCTTTTTTTCTTTTTGAAATATTTTTCTCTTCCAAAGAAAGCTTATAGGAAAAGACAACAAAATCCATATTCTGAAAAATCCAGAGCATCTATAAAACCTGTGCCTTTCTACCTGTGTTGTGTGTCTGGCTTTAATCTCAAGAAATGTGTAAAATAAAAATCCTCTTCATTTATCACTTTCATGCTTTACTTAACTCCTCACTGGCCTGAACTATTAAAACCCGTGCTTTGGGTTGGGCATGGTGGCTCACGCCTGTAATCCCAGCACTTTGGGAGGCTGAGGCAGGTGGATCACGAGGTCAGGAGTTCAAGACCAGCCTGGCCAATAAGGTGAAACCCCGTCTCTACTAAAAATACAAAAATTAACTGGGTGTAGTGGCGTGCACCTGTACTCCTAGCTGCTAAGGAGGCTGAGGCAGGAGAATCGCTTGAACTTGGGAGGCGGAGGTTGCAGTGAGTTGAGATTGCATCACTGCATTCCAGCCTGGGAAACAAAGCGAGACTCCATCTCAAAAAACAACAACCGTACTTTGGTTTTGAAGAATCTGTAAATGTCCAATACAATATAAATGGCAGTTAATAGTTAATTAACATTACTCTAAGGATGTTATTTGATTTTGAACTACAATCAACTTTTAATTTTTCAGGTTTTTTTTTTTTTTTAAGATAATCAAGGTCCTTTATTTCTTTTCCTTACCTATATGTTTATGCAATCCTTTTTTATTCTGTTTCATCCACTCATAAGAACACGGTCCAAAGTATTAAAAATAGAATTAGGAAAATTAAACATTCGCCCCTTTCTCATTACTCATTTAAATCTCAAACACTCTCTCTCCCCTACATTAAAAACACTTTCTGAGGCTGGGCGTGGTGGCTCACGCCTGTAATCCCAGCACTTTGGGAGGCTGAAGCAGGCGGATCACCTGAGGTCAGGAGTTCGAGACCAGCCTGGCCAACATGGTGAAACCCTGTCTCTTAAAAAAAAAAAACAACAACAACACTTTCTGGCCTTGCCTCCTTCTATAGGGTACTTCCTGGTCTGGTTTCATCCTCTAGTCTTTCTCAGGGATACCCTTTTACCCCGCTCTGTTTGGTAGAGGATGATTAAGCCCCACTTAATTCTATTGGGCAGTGACTTCAACCAATTCTACCTGGCCTTCATGGCCACATGGAAAAACGAAACCTTTCATCTGTCATTTTTTATCCTAATCCACCAGTACTTCCTGAACAAGGAGTAAAGAATCCCTGTTGTTACATTAATTAAACTTATTAAGAAACAACATGAAGTGGGATGGTGGCTCACACCTGTAATCTCAGAACTTGGGGAGGCTGAGGCATAAGAATTGTTTGAGCCCAGGAGTTTGAGAACAGACTGGGCAACACAGCAAGACCCCATCTCTAAAAAAAATTAGCCTGGCATAGTGGCTCATGCCTATGGTCCTAGCTACTGAAGAAGCTGAGGTGGGAGGATAGTTTGAGCCCAGGAGTTTAAGGTTACAGTCAGCTATGATCCTGCGTCTGCACACTCTAGACTGGACAACAGAGTGAGAGTTTGTCAGAAAGAAAAAATAAGAAGGAAGGAGGGAGAGAGGAGGGAGAAAAGAAAGGAAAAGGAAAGGGAAAAGGAAGGAAAGGGAAGGGGAAGAAAAAAGAAAGGAGGAAGGAAGACAGTCAGCCTAGGAAGCTCTATAGACCCACCCATTTAATTAATAGTAAGTTCAATTTGCATGAATGAGCATGTTTGAATTCTTCACATTTAATATGAAACTTTGACTATCTGTAAAAATTGGTGGCAGATCAAGAACTGCTCCTTTTTCTTTTCTTCCAATTTTTTTTGAGACCAGAGGTCTCACTATGTTGCCCAGGCTGGTCTTGAACTTCTCGACCTAAGTGACCCTTCCAGCCTCCCAAGAAGCTGGGATTATAGGCACGTGCCATGGCACCCAGCTAAGTGCTCTTCTTTTAACAATGACCAAATTAACTAATTATTATACTTTTACAAATAATTTTTCTTGGACATAATTTTCGTTTAAAAATAAATATTATAATTAAAGCAGCTAACACTTGAGCAGTTACAATGTGTCAGGCACCATTCTAGGAAGTTTATTAGTATTAACTCATTTAATACTCACACTCACCCTATCTCATTAGGGTACACTTAAAAATGCACCCTAAAATCTGTGGCACAGAAAGGTTCAGTAGCATGTTACCCCTTATTTAGAATAAAACTCAGTTTATTATGAATCAGTCTTAGTCTCTCTTTTAAATCTTGTTGGATTTAATTATTTTATTGAAATAATTGAATTGTTAAAATATAATTCACACACCATACAATTTACCCCTTGTACATACAATTTACCATTGTACTTACAATGGTCTTCAGTATATTCAGAATTTTAAACCATCACCACATTCAATTTTAGCAGATTGTCATCATCCCAAAAAGAAATTCTATACTCATTAGCAGTCATTCCCTACTGCCCCTCCCCCTGGCAACCACTAATCTACTTTCTGTCTATCCTGGATTTGCCTATCCTCAACCTTTCATACAAATGGAACGATACAGTATGTAGTTGTTTGCGTCTGGCTTCTTTCACTTAGCACAATGTTTTCAAGATTCACCTACATTGTAGTATATATCAGAACATTATTATTTTTTTTTGTTTTTGGAGACAGAGTCTTGTTCTGTCACCAGGCTGCAGTGGAGTGGCGTGATCTTGGCTCAGTGCAACTCCGCCTCCTAGGTTCAAGAGATTCTCCTGCCTCAGCCTCCTGAGTAGCTGGGACTACAGGAGTGTGCCACCATACCCAGCTAATTTTTGTATATTTTTAATAGAGACGAGGTTTCACCATGTCGGCCAGGATGGTCTCGAACTCCTGACCTCGTGATCTGCCTGCCTCGGCCTCTCAAAGTGCTGGGATTACAAGCATGAGCCACCAAGCCCGGCCCATTATTGTTTTTAACTGCAGAATAGTATTCCACTATGTGGATATGTCACATTTTGTTTATCCATTCATCAGCTGATGAACACTTGGGTTGTTTCCACTTTCTGGCTATTGTGAATAATGCTGTTTTAAACAGTCATATATAAGTTTTGATGTGGACATAAGTTTTCATTACTCTTGGGCACAACTTAGGAATGGAACTGCGGGTCATAGGGGACTCTATGTTTAGCTTTTGAGAAACTGCCAGACTGCCTTACACAGCAAGTATATATTTTACGTTCTCACCAGCAATGTATAAAGATTCCATTTTCTCCACATCATTGTTCACACTTTTTATTTCATCCGCCTTTTTAATCATAACCGTCCCAGTGGTTGGGAAATAGTATCTCATTGTGGTTTTGATTTGCATTTCCCTGATGCTATGTTAAGGATGCTTAACATCTTTTCATGTTCTTACTGGCCATTTGTGTATCTTCTTTGGACAAATACCTATTCATATCATTTCCCCCCCCCCCCCCCTTTTTTTTTTTTTGAGAAGGAGTCTTGCTCCGTTGCCCAGGCTGGAGTGCAGTGGTAAGGTCTTGTTTCACTGCACACTGCAACCTCTGCCTCCTAGGTTCAAGCGATTCTCCTGCCTCAGCCTCCTGAGTAGCTAGGATTACAGGCCACGCCACCATACCTAGCTAATTTTTGTATTTTTAGTAGGAATGGGGTTTCACCATGTTGGCCAGGCTGGTCTCGAACCCCTGACCTCAGGTGACCCACCCGCCTTGGCCTCCCAAAGTGCTGAGATTACAGACATGAGCCACCGCGCCCAGCCCCATTTTTCATTACTGATTTGTAAGAATTCTTTTTTTTTTTTTTTGAGATGGAGTCTCACTCTGTCACCAAGGCTGGAATGCAGTATCACAATCTCAGCTCACAGCAACCTCTGGCTCCCATATCCAAGCAATCCTCCTGCCTCAGCCTCCCAAGTAGCTGGGATTACAGGTGCATGACACCACACTGGCTAATTTTTGTATTTTTAGTAGAGATAGGGTTTCACCATGTTGGCCAGGCTGGTCTTGAACTCCTGACCTCAGGTGATCAGCCCACCTCGGCCTCCCAAAGTGCTGGGATTACGGATTTGAGCCACCATGCCCGGTCAAGAAATCTTTATATATTCTAGATATAAGTTCCATCAGATATATGATTTTCAAACACTTTCTCCCATTCTGTGAGTTATTTTTTCACTTTCTTGAGGTGACATTTGAAGCACAAAAGCTTTTAAGTTTCTTCAAGTCCAATTTATCTATTTTTTCTCTTGTTTTGAGACGGAGTCTTGCTCTGTTGGCAGGCTGGAGTGCAGTGGTGCAATCACTGCTTACTGCAACCTCTACCTCGTGGGTTCAAGCAATTCTTCCACCTCAGCCTTCCGAGTAGCTGGGACCACAGGCATGTGCCACCACGCCCGGCTAATTTTTGTATTTTTAGTAGAGAAGGGGTTTCACCATGTTGGCCAGGATGGTCTCGATCTCTTGACCCCGTGATCCGCCCGCCTCGGCTTCCCAAAGTGCTGGGATTACAGGCATGAGCCACCACGCCCGGCCTTTCTCTCTTGTTAACTGTGCTTTTGGTACCATATCTGAGAAGGCTCTGCCTAACCCAAAGTCATAAAGATCTACTCCTATATTTTATTCTATGGGTTTTATAGTTTTAGCTCTTAAATCTTATCTATATCTTTTCCCTACTTGCAAATTAATACCACTGATAGTACACATACCCCCCATCTTCTTCTTTAGTATCAAAGTGCTTTGGTGGTTCATGCCTAATCTACTCTATAGCCAAGAAATGATTTGCTCATGGCATTCTAATTTGTAGTATTGAACAAAAGCTCGTCTACGGGATGTGGTAAATTTTTGCTTCATGCTTCTAGTTGCACACATTTTAAATAAGAACAAAGGCTGGGCATAGTGGTTCATGCCTGTGATCCCAGCACTTTTGGAGGCCAAGGCAGGCAGATCATGAGGTCAAGAGACTGAGACCATCCTGGCCAATATGGAGTAAACCCTGACTCTACTAAAAATACAAAAAATTAGCTGGGCGTGGTAGCACGCCTGTAGTCCCAGCTGCTAGGGAGGCTGAGGCAAAAGAATCACTTGCACCTAGGAGGCAGAGGTTGCCATGAGCCAAGATCGCACCACTGCACTCCAGCCTGACGACAGAGTGAGACTCCGTCTCAAAAAAATAAAAAAAATAAAGCTACCCTCCTTGCATTCTATGATCAGAACGAAAGTGTAAGCTGCTTCTTCAAAATTTAAAGGTAAGAGAGCGCCACAGTCATATTCCTAAACTCTAAATCTTTGGAAAATATAAATTTATAAATTTAATTGCTCTAATTATAATTACTAAGACATGGTCATATGTTTTTGTAGGATTACTGTCAAGTTCCTAATGTAACCACGACAGAGGAAACTGTAACTTAAGTAAAGAATTTAATTCAACAAGATTTATTGAGCAAAGCATTGTGGGAAGTGCTGAGAGGACTATGTCATAGTTCTGGACTTAAAGGAGGTTATAATTTAGTGGGGATTTTAAAAACCAGATATAGGAAATTTACAACAAAGAATAGTGTATATTTTATTTTTTTAAAAAAGAAACTGATAGTTAAATTCAGTATTTCTGTAGGACTATTCTGTCCTAAAGGAATTAATGAGGGTACACCTCCCTAAAACTAAGGCTCAGCAAATCCTTTATCTCATTCTGTAATCTTGGAGCTCCAGCTCTAAATTACAGAGATACTACTGGAAGGCTATGTGAAAATTATATTTTTTATAAAAAGAATAATATATATGTAAGGGAAGAATAATAAATGTGACAAGTTAAAGGCAATCTTTTAAAGTGAAAGGTTTCCTGTAATGCAAATAATACTCTGCCTTACATGAATCTTTGTCTCCTCAAAGCAGGAAATCCCCACTGTTCCCACTGGGATATTGCAGATAGTTTCATCATTTAGCTCTTTTGACTACCAAATCCTTTTCCATGATGCTCGTCTTTAATGTGTAGTTTTTGAGTTATATCAACACCTGATTTTTTTGTAAGTCTAAAAAAATTTGAATTTGAATATATTTTCTAGTTTCCAAGTTATTATCCCTTAAGACATCTTGGCTCCCAAGTCTAAATTTCTCTATTCTTTTTTCCTTTCAACCCTCTACATCTGGAATGCTAGAAACACCCTGTGGCTTCAGATCAAATCAATGTTTATTTCATAGAATCAAAATACTGTGTTCTTACATTAGAAAGAGAAGTTGAAGAACATTTTGGCTGAGTTGTGTGGTTTATCCACAGTACCACATTCTGGTTTAAATGATTTCATCACTCAGTCAAAAGGGTGCCACAATTTCAGTGGTTTTCTAGTCACAGTCAATAAAATAAAAAAAAAACCCTATAATCTTCATGACTAAGCAAGTCTTAAAAAGAACAGTTAGGAAATTCCTTTGACAACATGAAAGGTACACACAAAAATACTCATGACAAAAACAATTTATTCTGAGCTAGGACCTGCAAAATAATCAATAAGGTTGTATAAGAAAAAATTGTTGTCTGCATCAACTATATCAACTACTTAAATGCTCTTTTCGGCATCTAAGATAATGGAATTCACTTTAAAATTTTTCTATAGATTTAGAGTAGGATAAATATTTTACTTCCTTATCTTTAGTCTTACTTACCTTGTGGCAACAAGTGGGTAGCTGTGACATGGTGATGCCCAGGCATCTCTTGTCCATGGCATACAGTCATAGAGCAGCAAATCCTTCTCAGTCACAGCCATGAGGACAGGTCTCCATTGTTGTCTTCCACCATCTAGTTTTGCCTGTTACAACGGAAAAATTCAGAAATCAGGGCTTAGCATAATGATATGTCTTTGTAAAAGTTCCTTCAGTGATGGCCTAACACAATGGGTCTCCATTTTGTTTCCCCAACCTGACAGACTTGACATACAGCAAACATCTCACCAGGTTTACAATGGTAGGGATTTTCCACTGGGAGATGTGAAGTAGTGTGTGTATTAGAGTTATAGACATTATCTAGTGATACAACATAGGTTTTCCCCATTCCATAACTAAATATTGTCAATTCTTTTTTTCCTTTTTTTTTTTTTCAGACAGGATCTCACTCAGCTTCCCAAAGTGCTAGGATTACAGGCATCAGCCACACGCCTGGCCAATATTGCCAATTCCAATTAAACATGCTCTAAATAATAGGTGTCGGAAAGTCTGATGTGTAATATCTTCTAAACATAGGACAGAACTCCTACTACCAAATAAGTCTGTGTAATCTAAACACCAATGTTTTTGATCAAGACTTACAATAAGAAATACAGGTTACATTGCAACCCAATATACACATACATAGTTGAATAAAGTATTTTCCAAACAACACAACTCTCTTATTTTGTGCAATGTAATCTGTTAACCTCTTTTTTTTTTTTTTTTTTTTTTTTTTTGAGATGGAGTCTTGCTCTTTTGCCAGGCTGGAGTGCACTGGTATGATCTCCACTCACTGCAACCTCTGCCTCCTGGGTTCAAATGATTCTCCTGCCTCAGCCTCCAGAGCAGCTGGGACTACAGGCTTGTGCCACCATGCCCAGCTAATTATTGTATTTTTAGTAGACATGGGATTTCACCATGTTGGCCAGGATGGTCTCTATCTCCTGATCTTGTGATCCACCTGCCTCAGCTTCCCAAAGTGCTAGGATTACAGGCGTGAGCAATCGAGCCCAACCTATCATATTTTTTAAAACGCTGATCACAATTCACTATGTTGTATTTTAGAAAATACTTTTATTTTTTCTTTTTTAAAAAACTTTTATTAATCCAGAACTTAGCAGCTTAAGAAAACACTTAAATTATTTTCAAAGAGTTCTCCACTGTATTTTGGAAGTTTGTTTCAGCTTAGAAGGTACCATTGCATTTACTCACATAATGCTCGGTTATCTCTGAAAAGGTTTTAAACTGCAGGGAAACAACTACTATTATCCATATTGTCAAGGATCCAAGGCCAAAAAGCCCAAGACAATATTCAGGAAAAGCCCTGTCATCACCAAAACTTTTCCCTCCTCAGGAGACCTTTGAGCAAGGAGTGTTTAACAACACTGTATTTTAACACTGATCCTTCAGCTCAGCATCATTGAAAGCTTCAAGGAGAATTCAAGTTGACAAATCATTGTCTCTTATAGCTTTGCCTTCAGAGCCCTTTTCACGTTTTCTTTAAAGACCTCTGAAGGTAATTTGGACATGACAGAGAATCTTACATCTATAATCTGAAAGTGGCCTGACTGGTTTGGTTCTGTGCTATAACATCTATCACTGGGACTCTTTTCTCCTAGGCAGAGCCACGAGCTAGGTTCCAAAAGTGGGAAATCAATTCTAGCTAGTGAAGGGACCAGTGGTCTACCATGTGCTGAAAAGAACAAAAAACAAAACCTAACTCTGAGAATTCAAGCAAAATATTGTAGAAATAATTACGCATTTCTTATCAGTGAACCCTAGATTTCTAAGACTCTATATTAGTCTATGGTTAACTCTGCAATGTCTGGAAGGATGGTATCAGCTCTAAAGCGGTTCTCTTAGAATCATATATTTTTGGATCATAGATACCCCAAAGGGATTTCTAGTTTATCTTCACTACTACGTCTTTGTCCCCCAAGATTATTAGATAGCATTTCAGTAGGTTACATAATATAAAACTCTGTCTTCCCAAACGGAATAAACTGATTTTTTTTTTTTTGAGATGGAATCTTGCTCGACTGTTGGCCAGGCTGGAGTACAGTGGTGCGATCTTGGCTCACTGCAACCTCCCCCTCCTGGTTTCAAGTGATTCTCCTGCCTCAGCCTTCTGAGTAGCTGGGATTGCAAGCACGAGCCACCACATCCGGCTAATTTTTTTGTATTTTTAGTAGAGTTGGGGGGTTTCACCATGTTGGTCAGGCTGGTCTCGAACTCCTGACATTGTGATCTGCCTGCCTCGACCTCCCAAAGTTCTGGGATTACAGGCATGAGCCACCGTGCCTGGTGATAAACTGATTTTTAAACATAAATTTTTTTCCTGGGTGGGTGCAGTGGCTCACACCTGTAATCCTGACATTTTGGGAAGCCAAGGTGGGCAGATCACTTGAGCCTGGGCAACATGGTAAAACCCCAACTCTACAAAAAATACAAATATCAGCCAGGCATGATGGCATGCATCTGTGGTCCCAGTGACTCAGGGGGCTGAGGTGGGATGATCGCTTGAGTCCAGGAGGTGGAGGTTGCAGTGAGCTGAGACTGTACCAATGCATTCCAGCCTGGGCAACACAGGGAGACCCTGTTTCAAAAAATAAAATAAACAAATAAATAATTTTTCCTTAAGTTATAAGAAAGAGATTCTAAAGGCTAGACCAGGGTAAATGCATTGGAAAACCTAAATTAAATGTATTTCTTCCCAAAGAAGGTATTGTGAGCCCTAAAGGAAAAATGCTAATGCCATTAGAAGCAATGTCCAATTTCAAGAAAGAGAACTTCTTGGCTGGGTGCGGTGGCTCACGCCTATAATCCCAGCACTTTGGGAGGCCGAGGTGGGTGGATCGCCTGAGGTCAGGAGTTTGAGACTAGCCTGACCAACATAGTGAAACCCAGTCTCTACTAACAACACAAAAAATTAGCTGGGCTTGATGGCGGGTGCCTGTAATCCCAGCTACTCAGGAGGCTGAGGCAGGAGAATCACTTGAACCTGGGAGGCAGTTTGTGGTAAGCCGAGATGGCGCCAGTGCACTCCAGCCCGGGCAACAAGAGCAAGACTCCGTCCCCACCAACCTCCAAAAAAAAGAAAAAAGTAAGAGAACTTTGTGTTTAACAAGTTTTTACAAGCATTTACTCTTTTTTTTTTTTTTTGGTTTGTTTCCTGAGATGGAGTTTCGCTCTTGGGGCCCCAGGATGGAGTGCAATGGCGCGATCTCAGCTCACGGCAACCTCCGCCTCCCGGCTTCTCAAGCAATTCTCCTGCCTCATCTTCCCAAGCAGCTGGGATCACAGGAATGCGCCACTATGCCCACCTAATTTTGTATTTTCAGTAGAGAAGAGGTTTCTCCATGTTGGTAAGGCTGGTCTTGAACTCCCGACCTCAGGTGATCTGCCTGCCTCGGCCTCCCAAAGTGCTGGAATTACATGTGTGAGCCACCGCAGCTGGTCAAAAGTGTTTACTCTTTTAGCTTTTTCAAGTCCTTAGTTTTTAGAGAGTTTCTTTTCCCTCTTCTATTTACCATTGGAAAAAAAAATGAAACCTCAATTTAATCATTCTGATTGCATATTTGCCTTAAATTTTTTTTTTGAAATGGAATCTCGCTCTGTTGCCCAGGCTGGAGTGCAGTGGCGCCAACTCAGCTCACTGCAACCTCCACCTCCCAGGTTCAAGTGATTCTCCTGCCTCAGCCTCCCGAGTAGCTGAGATTATAGGCATCCACCACCATGCCCAGCTAATTTTGTATTTTTAGTAGAGATAGGGTTTTGCCATGTTGGCCAGGCTGGTCTTGAACTCCTGACCTCACATGGTCCACCCACCTCAGCCTCCCAAAGTGCTGGGATTACAGGTGTGAGCCACCACTACGCCTGGCCTTGCCTTAAATTGTAAGGATATTGTTTGCTTTCGGTGAAGTCAAATGCTATCTGCTATATATAGTATGTGTTTCTTTAAAAAAAGAAAACAAAAAACTTTTTTTTTTAAGATGCAGTCTCGCTCTGTCACCAGGCTGGAGTGTAGAGGCGCGATCTCGGCTCACTGCCACCTCCGACTCCCTGGTTCAAGCAACTCTCCCACCTCAGCCTTCCAAGTAGCCAGGATTACAGGCACGAGCCACCATGCCCAGCTAATTTTTTGTATTTTTAGTAGAGACGGTGTTGCTAGGCATGGTGGCTCGTGCCTGTAATCCCAGCTACTTGAGAGGCTAAGGTAGGGGAACTGCTTGAACCAAGGAGGCGGAGGTTGCAGTGAGCCAAGATCACGCCACTGCACTCCAGCCTGGGCTACAGAGCGAGACTCCATCTCAAAAAACAAACAAACAAACAAAAAAAGAGCAGTAGTATGAACACTCACTGCAGGCTCATGAGACTCACTGTAGCCTCAATCTCCTGGGATCAAGTGATTCTCCCACCTCAGTCTCCCAAACATCAGGGACCAAAGGTGCCCACCATCACTTCTACCTAAGTTTTAAATTTTTGTAGAGATGGGATCTCATCCCATTCAATGTGGTTTGGGGTAAAAAAAAAAAAAAAGATGGGGTCTCACTTTGTTACCCAGGCTGGTCTTCAATTCCTGGGCTCAAGTGTTCCTCCCAAAAGCTGAGATTACAGGCGTGAGCTACCGTACCCATACCCAGCCTCTGGCTTTTCTTTTTTTTAAGCCCCAGCTAAGCCGAGGGCTCTCGCTGTTCTGGTCTCTTGGGTCTGCCCCACCTGAAGACATGAGTGGTGAGTTGGCTCCAAGTAAAAGCACAGAGCATGTATCCAATTTGCCTGTTCCCTGATAATTAATAACTTATACTGGATATTTTCCAAGCGTGGCAAAGTTGTAAAGATTACTATAATGAAATATAAAGATACCAGGAAGAGTAAAGAGGTTGCATTTATTTTATTTTTGGATAAAAGACTTTGCACAAAACAGTACCAGGGCAATAAACAACAGTTACCTGGTAAAGTGATAAAAGCAAGGATCACTATTGACAACAGAAGAGTTAGCTGAGTTCACCCAAGGGCAGGACTACTTTCATGAATCTAAGTGTTATGTTTGTGAGAAAAGTGAACAACTAAGTTATGTCCGTCTGAAAAATATGCTTGGAGAACGTGAGCCTCCAAAGAAGAAAGAAAAAAAGAAAGTTCCTGAACCAGTAGAAGAAACTGAAGTAGAAGCAAGTGAAGATTAAAGGGAGAATTCTGCTTTTGACAGCCTTAATCAGGCCATAGCATTCCAGCGAACCAAAACTGAGTAAGAAAAAAGAAGAAAAAATAAAATCCATTTGAGGAGGTCCCTCAACATCAGATAATTCAAGACGCCTAAGGATAAAGAAAAGCACATATTTCAGTGATGAGGAAGAACTTAAGTGATTAAAATTACATTTATTATGTAAATATCACTAAAATAAAAAAGTCTTGGCATTCAAAGTTAAAAAAAACTACTCAAATGCTTTAAAAAATTAATTTAATAGATAATATATGTCCTCCGTTTGGTGGACTCAAAAAAATTTCCTTTTAAGAATATACCGGGTACTCGCTTCGGCAGCACATATACTAAAATTGGAACGATACAGAGAAGATTAGCATGGCCCCTGCGCAAGGATGACACGCAAATTCGTGAAGCATTCCATATTAAAAAAAAAAAAAAAAAGAAAAATACTGGGCCAGGCGTGGTGGCTCATGCCTGTAATCTCAGCACTTTGGGTAGACAAGGGGGTAAATCACTTGAGGTAAATCACAAGAGTTCAAGACCAGCCTGACCAACATGATGAAACCCTGTCTCTACTAGAAATACAAAATTAGCCAGGCATGGTGGCACACGCCTGTAATCCCAGCTACTCGGTAGACTGAGGCACGAGACTTACTTGCTTCAACCCAGGAGGCAGAGGTTGCCGTAAGCCAAGATCATGCCATCGCACTCCAGCCTGGGCAACAAGAGCGAAACTGTGTCTCAAAAAAAAAAAAAAAAAAGGGAATATACCCAGGCTAGGCACAGTGGTTCACGCCTGTAATCCCAGCACTTTGAGAGGCTAAGGCAGGAAGAGCTCTTGAGCCCAGGAGTTCGAGACCAGCCTGGGCAACACAGTGAGACCCTCTCTCTACAAAAAATAATTTAAAAATCTTAAAATATTGGCCAGGCACAGTGACTCACGCCTGTAATCCCAGCACTTTGGGAAGCCAGGGTGGGTGAATAACGAGGTCAGGAGTTCGAGACCAGCCTGGCCAACATGGTAAAACCCTGTCTCTACTAAAAATAGAAAAAATTAGTTGGGCGTGGTGGTGGGTGTCTGTAATTCCAGATACTTGGGAGGCTGAAGCAGGAGAATCGCTTGAACCTGAAAGGCGGAGGTTGCAGTGAGCTGAGATTGTGCCACTGAATTCCTGTCCAGGTGACAGTGTGAGATTGCATCTCAAAAAAAAAAAAAAAAAATTAAAATATTTATTTTAAAAATAATTTTAAAATAAAATGGTGTGATGGTACGTGCCTGCAGTCTTAGCGATTCAGGAGGCCGAAGTGGGAATACTACTTGAGCTGAGGAGGTTGAGACTGCAGTGAGCCATGATTATACCACTGCATTCTCGCCCAAGTGAAAGAATGAGACCCTGTCTCAAAAAAAAAAAAAAAAAAAAAAAAATGTGAAGAGTAGAATGGTGGTTCTCAGAGGCTGGGGTAAGGGGTAGATGGGGAAAATGGAGATGTTGGTCAAATTGTACAAAATTTCAATTAAACAGGATGAATAAATTCTGGTAATCTTTTGCATAGTATGGTGACTATAGTTAATGATAATGTATTGGCTGAGCTAGTAGCTCATACCTGTAATTCCAGCACTTTGGGAGGCTGAAGTGGGCAGATCACCTGAGGTAAGGAATTTGACACCAGCCTGGCCAACATGGTGAAACCCCATCTCTACTAAAAATACAAAAATTAGCTGAGCGTGGTGGCGTGTGCCTGTAATCCCAGCTACCTGGGAGGTTGAGGCAGGAGAATTGCTTGAACTCGGGAGGTAGAGGTTGAAATGAGCCAAGACTGCACCACTACACTCCAGCCTGGGCAACAGAGTGAGACTTCATCTCAAAAAAAAAAAAAAACTATATTTCAAAATGCATTAAAGGCCGGGCACGGTAGCTCATGCCTGTAATCCCAGAACTTTGGGAGCCTGAGGTGGGCAGACCACCTGAGGTGAGGAATTCGACACCAGCCTGGTCAACATGGCAAAACCCCATCTCTACTAAAAATCCAAAAATTAGCTGGGCGTGGTGGTGTGTGCCTGTAATCCCAGCTACTCGGGAGGCTGAGGAAGGAAAATCTCTTGAACTCAAGAGGCAGAGGTTAAAATGAGCTGAGACTGCACCACTACACTCCAGCTGGGTGACAAAGTGAGACCTCATCTCCAAAAAAAAAAAAAAAATGTATATTTCAAAATATATTAAAGGCCAATCAGGAGTTTGAGACCAGCCAGGCCAACATGGTGAAACCCTGTCTCTACAAAAAATACAAAAATTAGCGGGGTGTGGTGGTGGACACCTGTAATCTCAGCTACTTGGGAGGCTGAGGCAGGACAACTGCTTGAACCCAGGGGGGGCAGGGTGGGGCGGAGGTTGCAGTGGCCGAGATTGTACCACTTCACTCCAGCCTGGATGAAAGAGCAAAACTCTTGTCTGAGGAAAAAAAAGAAAAGAAAAGAAAAAAAGCAGCACTTTGAATTAGTGCAGTGGTACTATTTTTTTTTGAGACAGAGTCTCGCTCTGTCGCCCAGGCTGGAGTGCAGTGGTGCAATCTCCACTCCCCGCAACCTCTGCTTCCCAGGTTTAAGCAATTCTCTGCCTCAGCCTACCGAGTAGCTGGGATTAGAGGTACCCGCCACCACACTTGGTTTATTTTTGTATTTTTAGTAGAGACGGGGTTTCACCATCTTGGCCAGGCTGGTCTTGAACTCCTGACCTCATGATCCACCTGCCTTGGCCTCGGCCAAAGTGCTGAGATTACAGGCGTGAGCCACCGCACCCAGCCAAAGTGGTACTATTTTTAAGGTGGTTGAAACATGTCCAGTTAATGTTATTTCCCAACCCTGAGCTTGTGCTCTTGGACAACAGTTTATTTCTTTTCCTTTCTTTTTTTTTTTTTTTGAGATAGGACCTTGCTCTGTAACCTAGTCTGGACTGTAGTGGTGTGACCACAGCTCATTGTAGCCTCAATCTCCCAAGTTCAAGTGTTCCTCCTACCTTAGACTCCTGGATAGCTGGACCTATAGGTGTGTGCCACTATACCTGGCTAATTTTTCTTTGTTTTTTTAGAGATAGGGTCTTGCTATGTTGCCCAAGCTGGTCTCGAACTCCTGGACTCACATGATCTTGCTGGCTCAGCCTCTCAAAATGCTGGGAGGCATGAACCACCACAAATGGCTACTTGGACAATATTTTATAACTAGGGACTTGTTTGCTTGTTTTTTGGGTGTATGCATGTACACAAGAAAAAAATTACTGAGTATTGGGCTGGGCATGGTAATTCTAGTACTTCGGGAGGCTGAGGCAGGTGGATCTCTTGAGGTCAGGAGTTTGAGACCAGCTTGTCTAACATGGTAAAACCCCCATCTCTAATAAAAATACAAAAATTAGCCAGGTGTGGTGGCGTGTGCCTGTAATCCCAGCTACTCGGGAGGCTGAGGCAGGAGAACTGCTTGAACCCGGGAGGCAGAAGTTGTAGTGAGCTGAGATTGCACCACTGCACTCTAGCCTAGGCGACAGAGCAAGACTCCATCTCCAAAAAAAAAAAAAAAAAAGGAATATTCCCTGTCCTCTGAGCTCTCACCATCCAAACTTAGGAACTGATGTGAACTTTTGGATAAATCCCTTACTAACTGAAGTTTTACTATTTACTGTTAGAAACTCAGAAACTTAAGCACCAAATATATGCAAATAATGTTGATATCCTTATCTGATCTACCTGGAAACAGGAGCCAAAGGATTTGGACAGTGCATGTGTGAAAGGACACAGGTGCATACTACCACACCCAGCCACTTTTTTTTATTTTTTGTAGAGATGAGGTTTCACCATGTTGCCCAGGTTGGTCTCAAACTCCTGGCCTCAAGCAATCCTCCCACCTTAGCATCCCAAAGCGTTGGTTTTACAGGTATGACCCACCATACCCTGCCTCATATTTTCTTTTTATGTGCATAAAGAAAGCCTCAAGGCTGGACGTGGTGGCTCAAGCCTGTAATTCCAGCACTTTGGGAGGCATAGGTGGGTGGATCACAAGGTCAAGAGATTGAGACCATCCTGACCATCATGATGAAACCCCATATCTACTAAAAATAAAAAAATTAGCTGGGTGTGGTAATGCACGCCTGTAGTCCCAGCTACTCTGGAGGCTGAGGCAGGAGAATTGCTTGAACCAAGGAGGTGGAGTTTGCAGTAAGCCGAAATTACGCCACTGCACTCCAGACTGGCGACAGAGCAAGACACTGTCTCAAAAAAAAAAAAAAAAAAAAAAAAGGAAAAGAAAAAAGAAACTCGAAACTCTCAAAAGATTAAATAGAAAGTAATAAGAGTTGTTACCTTTCCAAGGCAAAGGGTATCCCAGGTGGATGAGTAACAGGAATAAGGGCAAGACTTTTCACCCATTAACTTTTTGTCTGATTTTTCAACCATATGAATGTGTCACCTTTTTAAAATCATGAGGATTTTGAACAATGCCAAAATCATAGAACAATTACTATTCAATTCAGTTTTTCGACTGCATATAAAATATAGAAACAATGATAAACACAACTAAAATGTTAAAATTTTCAGTCATAAGAACTTATACTATGACTTTCCTTCATTTCTTCTATTACTCTAATTATACTTCATAGAAATGATCACTGTATTAATATTACATTCTCATTTATTATAATTTTATTTGAAATGTTCATAAAAAGTTGAGAGGTAACAAAAAAACAAAAAAAAAATTCCTCTTGCTGGTGACCAAAATTGGCCCCTCAATTACCACAATTACTTGGTACCAAACAAGACATCAGGCACCACCACAGACCAACCAAATCAGAACTTTGTTGGGCACAATATCCTCTCCAAATAAATGACATCGACTTCAACTTAAAAAAAAATATATCAGAACTGTGTTGTGGTGGAAGGCAGGAACCAGTGGGAAACTGTATTTAAAAAAAGAAATTAAAAATGAAAGAACAAAATCCTTCCTATGCTGATTCTGCTGTATTTGGGAGCAGTTATTTAGTCCACTCCCTGCCCCTTTGCACACTTTTATTCTCCTTTTGTCAAACCTGGGATCTAAAATAACTTGGGTTTTCTTTTTTTTTTTTTTTTTGAGATGGAGTCTTGCTCTGTCACTAGGCTGGAATGCAGTGGCGCGATCTCGGCTCACTGCCGTCTCCCGCTCCTGGGTTCAAGCAATTCTCCTGCCTCAGTCTCTCGAGTAGCTGGGACTACAGGCGCACGCCACCACGCCCAGCTAATTTTTTTGTATTTTTTAGTAGAGACGGGGTTTCACCATGTTGGCCGTTATGGTCTTGATCTCTCGACTTCATGATCCGCCCGCCTCGCAAAGTGCTGGGATTACACGCATGAGCCGCCGCGCCCGGTCAACTGGGGTTTTCAAGTTCTTCTTTTCCTCAGGCTTTGTTGTTTCTCTTTTTTTCACTTTTCAGTTATGGAAGACAACTGTACCTCTGTCTAATGGCTTATAAAATATTTTGTATATTTTATACTTTTCCCAGAGCAGGGGAATTAACCACAGCCTGCTGTCCCTAGAAGCTCTTCCAGTAGACTAGAACAAGGGTTGAGAAACTATGACCCTGGGGCCACATTCAGCCAATCACCAGTTTACCTGTTTTTGTAAATAAAGTTTTACTGAAACACAGCCACACCCATTCATTTTCCTATTGCCAATGACTACTGTCTTGCTACAACAGCAGAGTCAAGCAGTTGTGATGTTATCTTGTTCTTTACAGAAAAAGTTAGCAGACCCTGATCTAAAATCATGAAAATTATCCTGTGTCACTAAGGATAGAGATGGTAATAAGAGCTTCTTTTTAGTTACTATAAGATAATGATTACCATGTCAGCTACTTCCGGTTGAGTTGATAATTAGCAACAAATAGCCAAAAGGTAGAAAGCGAAAAAGGGAGATGAAACAAAAGACTGCAAAACAAAAGATCTCCAAGCTAGATATCCAGGACCTAACTGCATGACAAATATTACAAATACACAAAATGAGGAACCATCCTGGCTCTGAATAGGAACCAGATGAGACTCTGCCCTGCCTTGCAGCCTACCTGTTCTGCCAGCCAGGCAATATGCTTGACCTCTTTACTGCCTCCTGCTGCACTGGTTGCCCCAAGCATGGCGTTGAGTTCAGCCAATACCTGTGGGAGGAGAGCCATTATGTTGGTGTGGATAGCTACGAACCAGGAGTGTGCTGTGGCTGTATCTTTGCAGCGTAGGATCAACGTGTTCCTGCTATCAGGAGAATGTAGCTCTATCAATCTGTGTGGAAAAGAAAAAAACAAAAAGTGAGCTAGGACACCAGTCACCAAACCTGCCAGGTTTAAAATACATAACTGCAAATTTATATTAATTTTGCATTCTTCAAATAAATTTGTATATTCAAATAAAGATACTTTCTTGGCCAGGCACGGTGGCTCAGGCCTGTAATCCCAGCACTTTGGGAGGCTGAGGCAGGCAAATTAAATTGCCTGAGGTCAGGAGTTAGAGACCAGCCTGGCTATTTCACCATGGTGAAAACCCCATCTCTACTAAAAATACAAAAAAATTAGCTGGGTGTGGTAGCGTGTAGCTGTAATCCCAGAGATCGTGCCATTGCACTCTAGCCTGGGCAAGAGCGAGACTCCGTCTCAAAAAAAAAAAAAAAATTCAGAAAGACCAACTTGGGCTAGTTACTGAACCTGAGAAAAAAATTTAAAAAGAAAGACCAACTGCTGGATCTGTTCTTTCAGTGTTAATGTAATCAGCTACGATTAGGGAACCTACTATAGAGTCTACAGTAGATCACTTTGCCTTAATTTCTATAAAGAAGGAACACTGTAAAGAAGGAACTGATATTCTTTTAAACATTTAGGAAATTCTAGTATAAGTAGTGACAAGTTAAAAATACCTACTGCCAAATGATACACTGAAATTTACATTACGTGAAATAAATAAACAGAAAATTAGCACCCGGGCATGGTGGCTCACACCTGTAATCCCAGCACTTTGGGAAGCCGAGTTGGGCGGATCACCTGAGGACAGGAGTTTGAGACCAGTCTGGCCAACATGGCGAAACCCCATCTCAACTAAAAATACAAAAATTAGCTGGGCGTGGGATTACATGCCTGTAATCCCAGCTACTTGGGAGGCTGAGGCAGGAGAATCACTTGAACTGAGGAGGTGGAGGTTGCAGTGAGCCAAGACAACGCCACTGCACTCCAGCTTGGATGGCAGAGCAAGACTCTGTCTAAAAAACAAAACAAAAGATAAAGAAAACAGCAGAAAATTATTACTCTTTTTGAAAATTTGAAACTGTGTTTGGATAATTTTATATGATTAATCATTCAATAAGTTATGGTAGAAAACTGGTTAAGAGATCAACACTATACTGTTCTGCATTAGTTAATGCTCACCAAGAACAATCTATATTTCCAAAGTAACCTTTAGAAAACAGCTAAAATATTTTAAATATACAATAAACAAATTCTTTATAAAGCAATCTACTGAATATTGTTTTGTGTTTTAATCAAAGTTATTGTGAAGATGAATTTTAAAAGTCAAATAAATAAATGACTAACATATATACTCTGCTGTGAACACATATCTTTTACAATGAAAAAAAAAAAAACTCGGCCATTAGGAGGTTTTTCATGGTGGGGCTACAAATTGACAAACTGCCAGTGAGTTTTCTTTACATTATTTTCTGAAGACAGTTTTTGCTGCCTTAAAGCATTATCATCAGATTCCATGCCACTTGTCAAAAAGATAAGCAATTTACAGGTACACTAGCATTTCTGCTTTGAAACTCTTTTGTCACAGTTTCTAAACCTTTTGTAATTCCAAATACTCAGAAATAGAAAAACCAAAACAAAACAAACAAAAATTCTAAATACTCTACCATATTTTGTATTGCAAATAATCATTTTCATTTGAATTCTAGTTGGTCTAACCTATCTTAAATAAACATCTATTGAGCACCTACTATATGCCAAATACTGTGTTAGGCATTGGTATTAGCGATAGAGTGATGAAAAAAAACAGATCATCTAGCTACTTCCAGGCTTACCTACCAGTCTATCCATCTTTTATATGCTGTCAAAATTCTACAGTAACAGCAAAATAGGACATAAAAAATAAAAAATAGGAGGCATAAAATAAGAGTTGTAAACAGCCAAAATGCTTAAGAAAAGCTCGTATTTGAAAATTCCCATTACTCAGAGGAAAATCTTTAGATACTAAGTTTTAAGCTATTTGCTTTTGATTTAGATACAGTTCTGATGAGGTCTTATTTGATTTCCTATCCTATAGCTAAATATAGTGAGAGGTAGCTTCATTCCAGAATTTAGAAGGCCTTTAATAGCAGGTTAAGTCTTGATATTAATTGGTAACTCTTTTTTTAAAGAGACAGGGTTTCACCATTATTGGTCAGGCTGGTCTCAAACTCTGAGCCTCAGGTGATCCACCTGCCTCGGCCTCCCAAAGTGCTGGGATTACAGGCGTGAGCCACCACACCTGGCAACTTTTTTTTTTTTTTTGAGACGGAGTCTCACTCTGTCACCCAGGCTGGAGTGCAGTGGCACAATCTTGGCTCACTGCAACCTCAGCCAGATGACCGAGTGAGACCCCACCCCAATAAATAAATAAATAACAATAATTTTATGGTAGGATGTGAGATGAATTACAATAAAGAGAAAAATGGCCTGGTGAGATTTAACTGAACCCGAGAAGAATGAGAGACTACACAGAAGTCATCAGTAGGGACACAGATTCACAGATTACTGGGCAGGAACTCTTCCATCCTAAGAGCCCACTGCAGCCTCGACCACACAGGTCTTGAGTGATCCTCCCACCTCAGCCTCCCACTTAGCTGGGACTACAAGTGTACACCACCACACCTAACTACCTTTTTTTTTTGGAGACAGAAACTTGCTCTGTCGCCCAGGCTGAAGTGCAGTGGTGTGATCTCAACTTAGTGTAACCTCTGCCTCCCGAGTTCAAGTGATTCTTCTGCCTCAGCCTCCCAAGTAGCTGAGACTACAGGCACGCACCACCACACCCGGCTAATTTTTATATTTTTAGTAGAGACGGGGTTTCACCATATTGGGCAGGCTGGTCTCAAACTGCTGACCTTGTGATCTGCCCACCTCGGCCTCCCAAAGTGCTGGAATTACAGGGGTGAACCACCGCACCTAGCTCCCAACTACTTTTAAAAAAAAATGTTTTGTAGAGACGACGTTTCACTGTGTTGCCAGGCTGGTCTTGAACTCCTGGGCTCAAGTGACCCTTCTGCCTTGGCCTCCTGAAGTGCTAGGATTACAGGCATGAGCCACTGTGCTTGGCTCCTTTGTACATTTGGGATACCAGTCCTTTATTGGATATGTACTTTGTAAAGACTGTTTTCCCAATGTGTGGCTTGTCTTTTCATTCTCTTAAGTGTCTTTTGCAGAGCTTAAGTTTTAAATTTTAAAGATGTTCAATTTGTCAATTTTTCTTTATAGATTATGCTTTTGGGGTTGTATGTAAAAAGTCACCACGAAACATAAAGGGGATTTTTTTTTGTTCGGTTCCAATGCAAAGGGGAATTTTTTTTTAAAGTATATTACAAATCCAAGGAGAACAGGAGAGGAGTGACTACAACAAAAGTTTGGGAGCTAGTAAACAGATAGAGGAGTTAAATGACTTAAGAAAAAGCCAACTTAAGAAAAGTGGAGAGCCACATCCCAGCCAATCCATGTTGGAGAAACCCTAAGAGGCCGGAAAGCGGTGGTACGAGTTACCTCTGGAAGTGACAGTAAAGCATGCAGCTTTACTCTGCATGGTATAAAGAGGCTGGTTGAAACCCTGTCAGCATTCCCCACACCCAGTGGCCAGTGACTGTCCCACCTTCATTCTAGCAAAAGATTCAGAATCACTCTCACTCCACCAAACTGGGTTGTGGGGGCAATGATGTCCTTAGTTCAGATCATATATCAGGCTATTTTCTAGAGGGACTATTTATTTCCAGCTAGTTGCTTTGGCACTGTAAGCAGTATAACATCTTTTAAGCATATGCTAGAAGTTCAGTCGCAAAAACTTGACCAGAAATTTCCTTCACTCCTCCTACTGGCCTACTTAGCACTAAAGATAGGAATCAGTTCATGCTTCTCGAGGCACAGAATGTTCACCTTCTGAAAGTCTTTACACATCATACAGTTCCTAGGACAATCTCTCAGACATTTCTCCCTTGACACAGTCTATGTTCTGAAAATCCTGATGTCAGAGATCCTAGTTATTAATAACTAGAAGAATGGAAAATAAATCTGTTATAAAATCAAACTAAGCCTTGTTAAACACAAGTAGATACCAGGACTACTGGGCTGAAAAAAGATGAGAATAGACAGTAAGTTATTTCCCACTGACAGTTCACCAGTTTTTTAATGAAAAGAAAAATTCTGTGATTTTTCTTGAAAAGGGATTGTGAAATGGGAAAATTAAATTAGAAGAAACAGAAAACAAACTCCAAAATAAGACTGATGAGTCTAGGATCCAAACCTAGAAGATCTTTGAAGAAACCATTAAAACTGACAAAGGGAACAAAGTAATTCGTAAAGGCTACTGCTATTTTAAAAGAAAATTCCAATGAAAACTTTGCTAATAAAAATATGGAGGCAGTCTGCCAGTAATCATTTGGCCCCACAAGGGAGAAGAAGAAACAGTTATAATGTGTAAAGTTTTGGCTTCTTGTCAAACCCCTGAGGATTTCCTGAGAAATGCAATTAACATTTTGATCAGATGAACCAAATCAACGTTTAGGTACACAGGATTCTGTAAGTCCAGCTTACTTTATTTCTCCGGTTTAGCAAAGTCTTTGACATAACTTATGTGTTAAACTTAGTAATAATCATACAATTTTATATATTATAAAGACAAAATTAACCTTGTACATGGAAAATAGCCAATGTGAAGATGACTGAGGCACTGTGAACCAACACAAAGAACATGAATTTACATTTCTGAAAAGAAGTGTTTAAGAACACCTTTTTCTTCCTAAAGTTCACAATGCCCACAACACTGATTACTAAGGAAGCGGCTTATGTCCTCTCCCTGGACTTCTCATTATTTATTAAGTGTTTGCTTTCCAGAATGAAATGCTTATGATTAACAGATGCGGCCAGGAGCAGTGGCTCACACCTGTAATCCCAGCACTTTGGGAGGTTGAGACAGGCGGATCGCGAGGTCAAGAGATCAAGACCATCCTAGCCAACTTAGTGAAACCCTGTCTCCATTAAAACTGCAAAAAAATTAGCTGGGAATGGTGGCGTGTGCCTGTAGTCCCAGCTACTCGGGAGGCTGAGGCAGAAGAATCACTTGAACCTGGTGGGGGCGAAGGTTGCAGTGAGTTCGAGATCTCACCACTGCACTCCAGCCTGGAGACAGAGCAAGACTCCATCTCAAATAAATAAAAATAAAAATAAATAATAATTACTAGATGCATCAAGTGAGGTCTTGAAAATTCAAGGTAGAGGAAGTTAAGTAAACTTCCTCTTCCCCTGTACTTACTCTTTCTGATCATTAACACTTTTTCTCAGCTCTGTGGAACCAACTCAAAGTAGTAAAGCAGAAAAAAAGGATATTTCCCTCTAATATCAAACATATTTCTGGTTTGGAAAGTGAAGACTTTAGTTAAGAATGAAGGATGAGCCACAAAAAGATTCCACTACACACCCACCAGAAAGGCAAATATTAAAAAGACTGACAGGCTGGGAGCGGTGGCTCATGCCTATAATCCCAGTACTTTAGGAGGCTGAGGTGGGTGGATCACAAAATCAGCAGATTGAGACCATCCTGGCTAACATGGTGAAACCCCACCTCTATGAAAAATACAAAAAATTAGCCCGGCATGGTGGCACATATGCCTGTAGTCCCAGCTACTCAGGAGGCTAAGGCAGAAGAATCACTTGAACTTGGGAGGCGGAGGTTGCAGTGAGCAAGATCGCACCACTGAACTCCAGCTTGGTGACAGAACGAAACTCCATCTCAAAAAAAAAAAAAAAAAAAAAAAACTGACACCATCAATGTTGGCGAGAATGTGGAGCAATGAAAACTCTCATATATTGGTGGAAACACAAAATGGCATAATTACTTTGGAAGAAGAAGAAAGTCTGACAGTTTCTTTGTTGGTCAGCCTGGTCTCAAACTCCTGACCTCAGGTGATACACCCACCTCAACCTCCCAAAGTGCTAGGATTACAGACAAGAGTCACTGAGCCCAGCCTGGCAGTTTTTTTAAAACTAAACATGCACCTACCCCTTTGACCCTGCAATTCCACTCCTATGAATTTACCCAACAGAAATGAAAATATTTCTGAGGCCTTTAAACCAGAAAAAAAAAGAAAAAGAAATGAAAGTGTATGCCAACAAAAACATTTGTACAGAAATATTCAGTGACTTTATTAATACAACTCCAAACTGGAAAGTGTTCAAGTGACCATTAATAAAAAACAGATAAACAGGCTGGGCGTGGTGGGGCTTAGGCCTGTAATCCCAGCACTTTGGGGGGCCAAGGCAGGTGGATTTCTGAGGTCAGAAGTTCAAGACCAGCCTGGCTAACGTGGCAAAACCCCATCTCTACTAAAAATATAAAAATTAGCCAGGTGTGGTGGTATGTACCTGTAGTCCCAGCTACTCTGGAGGCTGAGGCAGGAGAATTGCTTGAACACGGGAGGCAGAGGTTGCAGTGAGCTGAGACTGCACCATTGCTCTCCAGCCTGGGCAACAAGATCAAAAGAAACTCCATCTCAATAAAATAAAAAATAAAAAATAAACCAGATAAACAAATGGATATTTCTTTTAACAGAGCTGAGATAAATTTAAGGACCAATGAACTCCAAGTTATTTTATTATTACTATTTTTTTCTTTTTGAGACAGAATCTCTCTCTGTCACCTAGGCTGGAGTGCAGTGGCACAATCTCAGCTCACTGCAACCTCCACCTCCCAGGTTCAAGCAATTCTTGTGCCTCAGCCTCTTGAGTAGCTGGGGTTACAGGTGTGTGCCACCATGCCTGGCTAATTTTTTGTTATTTTTAGTAGGGACAGGGTCTCAAACTCCTGGCCTGAAGTGGTCCGCCCACCTTGGTCCCCCAAAGTGCTGCGATTACAGGCATGAGCCACTGCTCCTGGCCCCGAGTTATTTTATAGATATTATTTATTCTCAAAGTAGTTTTAAAGTGTATAGTTGAGCAGACATTATATCCATCCTACAGACAGAGAAAACAGGGGGACAGAGAAATTAAGGAATTTATTTAATGTCACAAGAACATTAACAATGCCTATAATAACTTGAGATTCTACAATTATTGTCTTATTTAATCCTCCTATAATCTTATTTTATACAAGGGAAATGCAAGGCTTGTGGAAAACAAAAAGCTTGACCAAAACTACGAAGCCTATCTTCCTAACTTCTTTCTTCTCTCATAGCTGAGGTCCAGTTAGCCAATGGTTTTGTACATTTTTCTGCCAAGACACATAAATGTTCACATTCCCACGAGTATAGCTGAAGTTATACATATCTTTTGCCAACTCCTTGTAATCTTACTGCTTTTTTTAGGTGTAAAAAGGCATGCAAATGCATGTAAAAGTGGTATCATCATAGGAATAACCTTGATTTCTTCCAATTTATATTTTACAAAAAGCAAATCATTTGCAAAATTTGTTATCTTTTTTTCTTTTCTTTGAGACAGAGTCTTGCTCTGTTGTCCAGGCTGGAGTGCAGTGGCACAATCTCAGCTCACTGCAACCTCCGCCTCCAGGGTTCAAGCGATTCTCCTATATCAGCCTCCTGAGTAGCTGGGATTACAGGTGTGCCCCACCACACCCGGATAATTTTTGTATTTTTAGTAGAGACGAGGTTTCACCACGTTGGCCAGGATGGTCTCAAACTCCTGATGTCAAATGATCTGCTGCCTTGGCCTCCCAAAGTGCTGGGATTACAAGTGTGAGCCACCGTGCCCAGCCAAATTTTGGTATCTTAAGTAAAATTAGAAACAAGTTATTTTGCAGCATTAAGACTGAGAGTCTCAGAACTAGCATGGATCTTCTAAGACCTTTCCTTATATAGTATGCTATGGTCAAGTAGACTGACCATTTACTAAAAAGGAAGGTATAATAGTAGAACTCTTGTAGCCAAACTGCCTTCTCCATTTGGTTCTGAAGATCTTTTCACATGTGACCATCACCAAATGTCTTTTTTTTTTTTTTTTTTTTTTTGAGACAGAGTTCTGCTCTTGTTGCCCAGGCTGGAGTGCAACGGCGTGATCTCGGCTCACTGTAGCCTCCGCCCTCCGGGGTTCAAGTTATTCTCATGCCTCAGCCTCCTGAGTAGCTGAGATTACAGGCATGCTTCACCATGCCTGGCTATTTTTTTTTTGTATTTTTAGTAGAGACGGGGTTTCACCATGTTGGTTAGGCTGGTCTCAAACTCCTGACCTCAGGTGATCCGCCTGCCTTAGCCTCCCAAAGTGCTGGGATTATAGGCATGAGCCAATGCACCTGACCTAAATGTCTTTAGCATATTAATATGTCAAAGAGAATTCAGCCCCCAAGTTTTAACAAAGACCAAGGTTATTGGACTTCAAACCTTAGTGGATGATGAAATAGCACAACTTTTAGCAATACAGCCAAGTAACATCATCTTCTTCCTTCCTTATTTCCCCACTCCCACAACTCCGGGTTTGGATTACAACGCCTGTAATCCCAACATTTTGGAGACCAAAGCGAGTGGATTGCTTGAACCCAGGAGTTTGAGACCACTCTTGGCAATGTGGCAAAACCCCGTCTTTATTAAAAATACAAAAATTAGCTGGGCACAGTGACATGCACCTTTGTCCCAGGTACTTGGAAGACTGAGGCAGGAGAATTAGTTGAGCCCAGGAGGCAGAGGTTGCAGTGAGCTGAGACCATGCCATTGTACTCTACTAGCCTGGGCACAGAAGTAAAACCCTATCTCAAACAAGCAAAAAAAAGAAATGATTTATAACAAAATCGACTCTGTACTTTTCTCAGCCTGACAGCTAGTTGACAAATGTAGTTGCAATTTGTTCTTCATCACATTGTTTCTCTATTCTATTTAATTCTCTATGTCCCTAACTTAAAAAAAAAAAAATCCCATGATGAACAGACCAAGGACTCTATATAATAATCTATCTCTTTTCCTTTTTTTTTTTTTTTGCGGAGATAGTCTTGTTATGCTGCCCAGGCTAGTCTTAAACTCCTGGCCTCAATCAATCCTCCTGCCTCAGCCTCCCAAAGTGTTGGGATGATAGGTGTGAGCCACCACCATGTCTGGCTCAAATGTATCTCATTTGTTTATTTATTTTCTTTTTATTTATTATTATTATTTTTTGTGTATGATGGAGTCTCGCTCTGTCGCCCAGGCTGGAGTGCAGTGGCATTATCTTGGGTCACAGCAACCTCTGCCTCCCAGGTTCAAGTGATTCTCCTGCCTCAGCCTCCCAAGTAGCTGGGATTACAGGTGCCTGCTACCACACCTGGCTAATTTTTTTTGTATTTTTAGTGGAGACAGAGTTTTACCATGTTAGCCAGGCTGGCCTCACACTCTTGATCTCAAGTGATCCACTCGTCTTAGCCTCCTAAAGTTCTAGGATTACAGGCCTGAGCCCCCTCATCCAGCACAAATAAAATTCTTACTTCATGGAAAGAATATAAAATTTCTTTAAAGATCAAGCTATGTTGCACTTAAATGATTCAACATACACACAACTTTTCAGAAATAAATCTATATGTAGCACAAAGTAATCTCTACAATGTCTTGAACTTTTAAAAGAAAGCCAACAATACAAATATATCACAATATAATTTTCAAAATGTGTTTACATAATAGTCAGTTAAGACTTTTCTTATTTTAGGCTGGGCATGGAGGCTCACGCTTGTAATCCCAGCACTTTGGGAGGCTAAGGCAGGTGGATCACCTGAGGTCAAGAGTTCAAGTCCAGCCTGACCAACATGGAGAAACCCCATCTCTACTAAAAATACAAAAAGAAAAAAAAAAAATTAGCCAAGTGTGGTGGCACATGCCTGTAATTCCAGCTACTCAGGAGGCTGAGTCAGGAGAATCACTTGAACCTGGGAGGCGGAGGTTGTGGTGAGCCAAGATCGTGCCATTGCACTCCAGCCTGGGCACAAGCAAGAGCAAAACTCCACCTCAAAAAAAAAAAAAAAAAAAAAAAAAAATTAAGCTAAGTATTTCTATTTCCATACTATTTCTATTTCTATACTTAGTATTTCCATACTAACCTAAGTATTTCTATTTCCATTTAACTCAATCAACTTTTATTAGCTACCTACCAAATGTCAGGAATTAGACTAGCCAGTAAAGATACAAGGGGAAATGAGGCATGGATCCTATCCCTCAAGGAATGCTCAGCCTTGTAGGAGAGACAGCTATCTCTGCCCTAACATTCAGTCTACCAGTGCCACTTCACTGAGTTAATGAAGACAAAGTTAATGCGTTACAGAATGAATATGATTATAGAACTAGGGGGGACATCAGAAATTATCCATTCTAATTTCCTCATTTGGCAAATGAGGAAACTGAGGTCAAGGGAAGCTAACTTGCCAGAGTCACACTGCTGGTTGATTCAGCCAGAACCATAATGCAGATCTCTAACTCTATACTACCTACAGTATAAGGAATTTCCATCTAAGGAGTTATTTTTAAATTACTCTTTAGCAATACTTTGTTTCAATTACAAAGTAATTCATATTCATAGTGAAAAAATAACATTATAGAAATACATAAAAGAAAGAGAAGATGCCACCTCTTTCTTTCTCCTCTTTAATCTTATTTCATGCCCTAGGGATAACCCATTAACAGTTTCTTGTGTGTCTGCCCAAAATTTTTTCTACACACATACATGTACATATATGTGGAATAATTTAAAATATGGAACCCCAAAAATGCATCTCTAACCTCAGACTGATGTTTTCCTCTGTATAATTTAGTTAACAGAGTCACATAATATTGAACATGTCCTTAAGTTTGTAAAGCTGTAGGTATGATGTTCTCGTTAGGTACAGCTCACCTGTTTTCCAGATCCGGCATGCTTAGGTTTCTAGCAGCAAAGCACATTTTGAGAGGGATGATCTTTCTGTCCTTGGTACTGTTCTGGTGTTTTGGTGAACCAGAGTCCTCACTGCCACTAAAGCTTGGTGACTGGGGAGCTGCACCTTCCCACGGCAGATCTGATACTAATGATGGCTTCTTGATGTATGGCGTTACTTCTCGGATGAACTTGACTATGAACAACAAAATCAAAGAAGGAGGTTAGTAATTTTGCTTCCTATAATAAATGATAAGTAATGTATTCACATACATGCTATATCTATAACAAAGTAGGGGAAATGGCTGGGTGTGGGTGGCATGGGTGGCTCATGCCTGTAATCCCAGCACTTTGGGAGGTGCTGGTGGGTGAATCACTTGAGGTCAGGAGTTCAAGATCAGCCTGGTCAACATGGTAAATCCCTGTCTCTACCAAAAACACAAAAAATTAGCTGGGCATGGTGGCACGCACCTGTAGTCCCAGCTACTCAGGAGGCTGAGGCAGGAGAATCGCTTGAACTCTGGAGGCAGGGGTTGCAGTGAGCTGAGATCATGCCACTGCACTCCAGCCTGGGCAACAGAGCGAGACTCTGCCTCAATAACAAACAAACAAACACAAAGTGGTGGGGAAAAAAAGTAAGTTAAAGATCCATGAATCCCCTGGAGATAGATTCCATACTTTCCTTTTTTTTTCTTTTTTGCTTTTTTTGTATAACCCATGATATAAAGAAAGATTCAGTACCTTCTAAGACAGAGCCATCTAGGCTCTAGATGACTCAACCTTTAGAAATTTCTCGATACTTCTACCCATCGGTTCTCTGTCTTCTGAAGCCATACAGAACAAACTTAATCTCTCTTCCACATGAGAACTCTGTAATTATCTGAAGATAGATTTTTCTCTTCTCTCTCCTCCCTACACTAAGCTAAGTATTTCTATTTCCATTCAACTCAAGTCAACTTTTATTAGCTACCTACCAAGTGTCAGGAATTAGGCTAGCCAGTAAAGATACAAGGGCAGATGAGGTATGGATACCATCCCTCAAGGAATGCCCAGCCTTGTAGGGGAGACAGCTATGTAAACAGGTCATTACAGTTCTTAAAATCGAGCACAAAAATAAAGTATATTCAACATAAGGTATGATCTGATAAGCACAAAGCCAACTCAACTGATCTCCCCTGCTTGTTTAAAATACTCTATTTCCATTAATTTAGCCCCAAATGAAAATCAAGCTTTCAGTAGATAAAAAGCTTTTTTAAGTTCAATTTTAAAACTCATAAAATACTTCCTTTACTTCAGTCATGACTACAATTGCTGTCACTTGAGGCATGGTGTTCTTGTTTCAAAAACTAGACAAACTGGCTGGGCACAGTAGTGCACACAGTTTCTCCTGTGAATAGGTAATACATGCACATAAAACAAAACTCAAGCATTAAACTTTTATAATAAAAATCCCAATTTCTAGCTACTCTGTCTCTATTCCTGGAGGCAACCATTCAAAGAGATACCTGATATGCTAAGCATGTATAAAAATAAACACATATATGTGCATGTATATCTGATCATGCATATGGTAGTATATTATGCTTATCATGCTACACCTTGTTTTTTTTTATTTAATAAGGTTGATGATAGTCTTTTATAGCCTAATAGTTGATAGCTCATTCTACAGCATGATGAGATTCCTTTGGAATCAAGAAGACCTGGTTCAAATCCTAACTGTGCTCACTACTCAAAGCTATGTGACTGTACTTAACTGTTCTGAGGTGCTCATCTATAAAATGGAAGTAACACTAAGCAAATAAAAATTTCAGGCACATACTAAACATTCAGTGAATACAGTAGGTATCTTTCTTTTCCTTCCCTAAATTAGAAAGTTAGAGAAGAGCTGAAAAATTTTAATGGTGGTCGGGCATGGTGACTCACGCCTGTAATCCCAGCACTTTGGGAGGCCGAGACGAGCGGATCACCAGGTCAAGAGATGGAGACCATCCTGGCCAACATGGTGAAACCCCGTCTCTACTAAAAATACAAAAATTAGCTAGGCTTGGTGATGCGCACCTGTAGTCCCAGGTACTTAGGAGCCTGAGGCAGGAGAATTGCTTGAACCCAGGAGGCGGGGGTTGCATTGAGTTGAGATCACACCACTGCACTCCACCCTGGCAACAGAGCGAGACTCCGTCTCAAAAAAAAAAAATTTTTAATGGTAATCAGTAGAAGAGTTAAAGTTATTTTCTTATATATTATCTTAAAAGATCTGCTGAAATTAAACATAATAATAGAAAATGTAACAATTCCAATGCTAGCATTTAGATGTAGTATATCTCTGCACTTTTTGTGTATAGTTAAAATACATGTGCTTCTGGGCAGAGAGAGTAAAAGCCATCTGCCTTGGATCACCAAGGTTTTTTTACCCTACAAAAATCAGCAGGAGTGCAGTCAGTATACCCCTTGAGCAGCTGACTCAGGCATTTCAATACATACTTCAGCTTTGTGCTTTGAAGAACTTTGGCAGAAATTCTTAAGGTTTCCAGTTACTGCAAATGGCAGAGGCATACTTTTTGGACATTTAAGGCAGTACACTATTGGGCTGCCAACTGGAGGAAATTAAAGACATTCTAAATGACTACTCTTGAATATTATAGTGGTTAGAAAAGAACCCTTAATGATCTACTCAGAAGTTCATTCAATCACACAGTAGCATCACTGAACTGATTACTACATACATCCTAAAACAAAAACAGACATACATATACAATTTATGTATTACCTTGTTAAAAGAGCAATGAGTATTATCTAAGTTGAAGGCAATGTAGTCCATACCCCCATCTAATTAGCCATCCATAATAGCTAAAGAGCTGTGGATAGACATCTGTTTCTAATCTATCTGAGGTTTGGGAATGGTGAAAAGTTAACAGTCTTCTGTTTCACTACTGTGTTAAGGCCTTAACCTGGACACGTGGCTGGATAAGCAGTCTTTACACCCCCACGTGGCACTTGCAGTTCAACTAAGAACCCACAATGTATTTCAGAATTATTTCGTTTTTCCTGATAGTTGAAGATAATCCTCAAAATATTTAATCAAACAGATGTTTACAAACTGTTTTGAGTGTTTAGATGCTGAAGCTAATTTTCTTTCTTCCATTCATGTATTCCTTTTACTAAATGTGAAATGGGGTTTCCTCCCACCCCAAAAGCATTACTGTGATCCCTTCTCTTCTTCAGAGTGACAAAACACATACATGCACTGTACACATGTACCTGTAAAGATGTCTGGAAGGATCTTAATCAAAATATCACTAGTGCTTATATACAGGTGTAGGATTGCAATTTTTTCTTTACGTCATTCTGTATATTTAAATTTTTTGTAAGTCCATAGTATTTAATTTAAAAAGTTATTTAAGAAATGAAGAAAATTCTGAAACCTTGTTCAAACTCTATCTTAATTTTATTTTTGAGACAGGATCTCACTCTGTCCCCCAAGTTAGAGTGCAGTGGCACAATCACAGCTCACTGTAACCACAAATTCTTGGGCTTGAGTGATCCTGCCTCAGCCTCCTGAGTAGCTGCAACTACAGACACACACCACCACATCTGGCTAATTTTTAAATTTTTTGTAGAGTCAAGGTCTCGCTATGTTGCCCAAGCCGGTCTCAAACTCCTGGCCTCAAGCAAGCCTCCCACCTTCGCCTCCCAAAGCATTAGGATTACAAGCATGAGCCACCACATCCAGCCTCTTGCTCAAACTTTAAACATGAAAGATATGTAAACTGAAATCTTGTTGCACTTTCAAAAACTATAATGCACTGGATGGGATCCAAAATCCAATTGATTCTTACTGAATTCTAAGCTCTAATGCATAAGGTTACAAAGAGTTCCATGTTTGGGGCATGAGGCAGCATCTGGTTTTAAACTGAACAGTAGTTAAGTGGCTTTTTTTTTTTTTTGGACAAGGTCTGGCTCTATCACCCAGGCTGAAGTGAAGTGGTGTGATCTCAGCTCACTGCAACCTCCGCTTCCTGGGCTCAAACCATCTTCCCCACCACAGCCTACTGAGTGGCTAGACTACAGGCGCACACCACCATACCCAGCTAATTTTTGTATTTTTAGTAGAGAAGGATTTCGCCATATTGCTCAGGGGAGTCTCTAATTGGTGAGCTGAAACGATCGAACTCCCTTGGCCCCTCAAAGTGCTGGGATTACAGGTGTGAGCCACTGCGCCTAGTCTGTTAAGTGGCTTTTTTCTTTTCTTTTTTTTTTAAGCAGAGACGGGGTTTCACCATGTTGGCCAGGCTGGTCTCTAACCCCTGACCTCAAGTGATCTGCCCACCTGGGCCTCCAAAGTGCTGGGATGACAAGCAGGAGCCACTGAGCCCAGCATGGCTTTTTAAAGCTTATCTAGGCCGCTGCCGGGTGTAGTGGCTCATGCCTGTCATCCCAGTACTTTGGGAGGCCGAGGCAGGTGGATCACTTGAGGTCAGGGGTTGGAGACCAGCCTGGCCAAGATGGTGAAACCCCATCTCTACTAAAAATACAAAAATTAACCGAGAGGGGTGGCAGGCGCCTGTAATCCCAGCTACCTGAGAGGTGGAGGCAGGAGAACTGCTTGAACCCAGGAGGCAGAGGTTGCAGTGAGCAAAGATCACACCATTGTACTCCAGCCTGGACAACAAGAGCAAAACTCCATCTCAAAAAAAAAAAAAAAACAGCTTATCTAAAAAGATACTTTACTTCATAGGGCAGATACAGCCTATGGCTGCAAACACACATTTTTGGATAAACAGATCAACCTCTTTTATAAACATCAACTTCACTCATTATGTTCTTCTTTATCTCTAACTCTTACCTTTCTCATGTTCCAACTGGTGATCTTTACTATAAGTTTAAGTGAAACTAAGTTGGTAACACAAAATTATTTCCCCTGCTTCTGCAAGCAAGTTTGTTCCTGGATTGTTCTCAGGGTGGAAGATCTGGCTGTGCATTTTGCATAGGAATAAATTATGTTGACATCACTGTTAAAGTATTCTCTTAGGCGGATTCTCTTCAACCTCATCCCAAGCTCTTCCCTCAAGTCAGGAACCTGATAGATGACCACAAAAATATGAGGAAGGAATTGCTTTACTTTAAATAAAAAGCCTTTTACATTCTCAACTTGGAGGTGTCTTTCAGCATAAGTCTCCTGGCCATTTGGGATTTAAATAGACTGCAATCTATAGTTTGGCAACATGAACCTTGAATGAGTTCAGAGTGACTCTGATTTCACTATCCCTCTTCATTTTAAAATAACATAGCATATTCACTAATTTACTGAGCTCCTACTATATACCAGGAACTGTTTTAGGCACATAGAATAATTAGCCAGTGAATAAAATATGTAAAAAATAATTATGTAATTAATAATTTAATGAAATTCTAGAGAAATGAAAACTTACATTTACATAAAAACCTGTACACTAATGTTCTTAGCAGCTCTACTCTTAAATGCCACAACTGGAAACAACCCAAATTTCCTTCAATGGTGAATGGAGGCTGGGCGCCGTGGCTCACGTCTGTAATCCTAGCTACTTTGGGAGGCCGAGGTGGGTGGATCACCTGAGGTCAGAAGTTCAAGACCAGCCTGGTCAACATGGTGAAACCCCATCTTAAAAAAAAAAAAAAATGGTGAATGGATAAACTATGATACAGCTATAGAATAGAACACTACTCAGAAATAAAAAGGAATGAACTATTGATAACTCAGTAACCTGGATGAATCTGAAAGGCATTATGCCAGTCTCAAAAGTTATATGATCCCATTACTGAAAAGAAAAAAACTATATGATGAAGAATTCAGTGGTTTCTGGCCAGGCGCCATGGCTTATGCCTGTAATCCCAGCACTTTGAGAGGCTAAGGCGGGTGGATCACTTGAAGTCAGACCAGCCTGGTCAACATGGTGAAACCCCATCTCTACTAAAAATACAAAATTAGCTGGGCATGGTGGTTCATGCCTATAATCCCAGCTACTCGGGAGGTTGAGACAGGAGAATTGCTTGAACTCGGGAGGCAGAAGTTGCAGTGAGCCGAGACTGCGCCACTGTACTCCAGCCTGGGCAACAGAGCAAGACCCTGTCTTGACCAAAAAAAAAAAAAAAAAAAAAAAATCAGCGGTTTCTAAGGGTTAGGGGTGAGAAAGGATATAATTATAAAGGGATGGCACAACAGAGTTTTCTAAAATCATGGAACGATCCTGTATCCTGATTGTGGTTATAGTTACAAGAATTTATGTATGTGTTAAGATTCATAGAACTGTATATCTTAAGGGAAAAAGGTCAATTTTACAGTATGATAATTACAAAATAAAATAAGTAAATTATAAATTATATTAGAAGATGTTAAGTGTAATGGGAAAAGGAAACACAGCAAGGGAAGGGATGGAAAATGCTGCCAGGGGGTGTCAGTTTGTAATTTTAAATATGGTAGTTAGGGTAAGCCATTAAGAAGATATTAAACAAAGACTTTAGGAGATGGGGGAGTTGGCCACGCAAATATTGAGAAGCATTCCAGCCAGGTAGACAGTGTGAAAGTATTAAGGAAGACCAGAGTCACTGGAGCTGGGTAAATGAGGGAGACAGAGCAGAAAATGGAATCACATTCAGCCAGTATGGGCCTGAAAAAATAAAAAATAAATAAAAAAGAAAATGGAATCACAAAAGTAGTGGGGCTGGGAGGCAGACTATGTAGGGCCTTTTAGGTCATGGCAAGGACTTTGGCTTTTATTCTGAAATGGGAAGCTACTGGGAGATTTTCAGAAGCAAGTGACCACTATGTTGAAAACAGAATGAAAGAAGGCCAAGGCAGAAGCAACAAGACCAGCTGGCAGGTTATCAGAGATGAGAGATGATGGGAATTGGACCAGGTGGATAGGAGCGGAGGTGGTGAAAAGTGGTCAGATTCTACATCAGATTATCATAAGGGGGTGACAAAAAGAGGAGTCAAGGATGATTTCAAGATTTTTGTCCTGAACAACTAGAAGGGCAGAGTTGCCCTTGACAGGTTTAGAAGAAGAGCAGGAACCTGAGACATACATTAGACAATCAAATCTAGCAGGCAGCTAGATGTATAAGTTTGCAGTTCAGGAAATGGGTCTAGGCTAGAAACATAAATTTGGGAGCTATTAGCATATGGTTGCTATTTAATGCCATGAAACTGGATAAGATCACTGTATCAGTCAGGATACCAGCAGGAAATGATAGTAAATGATATAATAAAGGGACAACTTATGAAGATGTGTGCAGAGTGCAGGGAAACCCCATGGGAAAATAGAGTGTAGTATCCCAGGGCTATTAATAGAGTGGCTGTTTCCACACTTAAGCCTGAAGGAACTAGGAAAGAAAGTGAATACCAAACTCAGAAGAAAAGAGCCCTATAGAGAATGACGTGAGAGGAGCAGTGACTTTCAGTCAATTCAGCCAGATTGCAGTGACCTACAGATTGGGCGCCAAGGAGATAAATGCTCCAACCTCAGCCTCCTCCTTTTTTCCCACCAGTGTCCTATTGGGGCTCTACATTGGCCAAACCCAACAAAAACCAAAGGCCAAGAAAGTTTGTTGATGTTGTCCATGCAGGTCAGCATCCTGTGACAGATGGCACGTAGAGAAGGAGCAGACCTAGAAGGGCACATGGAAGACTTCCAGCACAAGCAAGGAAGTGAGTATGGATAAGGAAGCAGACACTCCACTATCAAAGGGCTAAGAAGAAAAGAAGGAGGGAAGCAGGAGATCCACGAAACACAAGTGCGCCATAGAAACACTGTCCTAAAATAGTACCAAGTTCACCCAAACTGAAAAAGCCCTCCCTTGACCTAATGAACCCAGACTTGGCTCATCCCTCCCTTCACCATTCCTTGAAAATCAAAACAAAACAATTTCTGCTTATTGTTTCTATTTTCTCCTTTCACTCCTAAATCTCTTCTGAATAAAACAGCATTCTGAAGGGTCATCAATGTTTTCTTACCCAATCCAAAAGCCCTTTCTCCATCCTTATGCTCCACCATTCCAATATGTAAGACAGTGCACTCTACCAGCTGTTTTGTATTCCTTCTTTCTGGCCATTTATTTTTTAAGTGCCTTTTTTCTCCTACTATCCCTATAATCTAGGTGTTCCCTAAGGCTCTGATTTTAGCACTTCTCACTTTATCCTCTCATCCCTGTCAACTTTCTGCTGGATCTCTAGTTTGACATAGCTCTCTAGAACCATATCTCCTATTGGCCCCAATCCCACCACGAGGGTGCTGCCCCATCCTTCAGATTCAGCATATCCAAACAGGAACTAATCTTCATTATCCTTTATCCCCTGCTACTGTGCTCACTCTTGTAGTTATTAGGATTAGCATCAACATCTCTCTCACCATCCTCGATCTAAACCAGTACTATCGTTAGCCTAGTGGGAAGCACACTCTTCTGTATTTTATTAAAGGTTGTCCAAGTGGTTAATTCTCATGCTCAATCAAGGTTTGGAAAATGCTTCCCTAAACCTTTGCAGACAAATCCTTGTCCCTACCCACTACATCGAATCAGGTGCCAAACCACTTCTGAAATTGTTCTCTAGCCTACCTACTCCCCTCACTTCCCACTGCCAACATGCCTTGGATAACCCAGACCAGCCACTGTAATGGCTTCTTCTTCTTTTTGTAATTGTAAAATATACACAACATAAAGTTTACTATTTTAACCATTTTTTTTTTTACACGTACTGTTCAGGGCATTAAGTATTCACATTATTGTGAAACCACAACCACCAGCCATCTCCACAACTTTTTCATTTTCCCAAACTGAAACTCTATACCCATTAAACAATTACTCCCTGTTCCCCTCTCCTCTGGAGGCCCTGGCAACTACCATTCTACTTTTTCTCCCTACGAGATTGACTACTCTAGGTACCTCACATAGGTGGACTCATACAATAGTTGTCCCTTTGTGTCTGTACTAGCCTCTTAATGGATCTCCTTGCCCAGACCCTCTTCCCTTCTCTCATTCCTTTACACAAGGTTGCCAGATTGATTGTCCTAGACCCTAACTCATACCAGGCCACTTCCGATTTCAAAGAGTCTCTAAGGTTTCCTATTACCTAAGGAATGTAGTCTAAAGTCTTCCGTATAAATCAATCTTTCCAACTGACTCTTTTCTTCTGTCCCCTCATATATCTTACTAAACTGCTTGCACAAGAAAACCCCCCAAAAGATTTCAAGCATAAGCATAGACCACCATAATCCAGTAAACTATTTGCAGAAAGGTATATTTTGACTTTTCCCGTGTCCTTATTTATATCGATCCCCTCATTTTTTCACTTCCATGTGTCCAAATCATACCCATTTTCCAAAGCACATCTCAAATACCACTTCTACTAATCCTAATGCAAATGTAATGGGAACTTACTAAGATATAGTACAGAAAAACTAGTAATTCTATATATCTAATGGGACTGCATCCACATAACTCCAAGAACAGTTGTAGAAGTGGTAGCTAATGGGTTCAAACTCACCACAATTCCAGGATATTTGAAGAAACTCAGTACAGCAGCTGATGTACCCCTGACATTAGTCAGACAGAAATTTCCTCATTATAGGCCTAAAAGCAGAGAAAAAAATTCCTGGTACTATGGTGTTAGCCCTGGGGATACAGCAGTTTGAAGCTGTCATATTGGTGCCAGGGTTTTTTGTTTTGTTTTCTTTCTTTCTGCTCCCTACTTCCCACCTTTCTTTCTTTCCCTTCCTTTTAGTTCCCCCTGTCCCACTTTGGTCTCATTTCTAGGACTCTCACAGGTATTCTGAAGGACATTTACAGTGATTAAAGTCTCTAAAAAAATCCTCCTTTCTCCATCTATATAGAAACTACTGAGAACAGCCCAGTGTTCTGAAAGGCAATCACACTGGCTAATGCTTGAATAAGATGTTACTTAACTCAATGTTGTTTCTATAATATGGATATACGCTACAGGGGTTTTGAAATACCACTTAACTTATGCTTAGGATAGTTCTAGGCCCAGGAAATGAACAAGAAGGGAAGACCCCCATTCACCTATTCTACATCAAATTAAAACTGGCTAAAATGTTCCAAAGTACTCATCAGAACCAACCTGAAGGCTGGGCATGGTGGCTCATGCCTGTAATCCTACCACTTTGGGAGGCCGAGATGGGTGGATCACCTGAGGTCAGGAGTTTGAGACCAGTCTGGCCAATATGGTGAAATCCCATCTCTAATAAAAATGCAAAAAAATTAGCTGGGCATGGTGGCATGTGCCTGTAATCCCAACTACCCAGGAGGCTGAGGCAGGAGAATTGCTTGAACCCATGAGGCGAGGCTCCAGTGAGCTGAGGCGCACCACTGCACTCCAGCCTGGGTGACAGAGTGAGACTCCATCTCAAAAAAAAAAAAAAAAAAAAAAAAAAGCCAGGCATGGTGGCGTGTGCCTGTAATCCCAGCTACTCAGGAGACTAAGGCAGGAGAATTGCTTGAAACCAGGAGGCAGAGGCTGCAGTGAGCCAAAATCATGCCACGCTCCAGCCTGGGAGAGACTCTGTCTCAAAAAAACAAAACAAAACAAAACAAAACAAAACAACCAAGTTGAGGGCTGGGTGCAGTGGCTCACACCTATAATCCCAGCATTTTGGGAGGCCAAGGCAGGTGGATCATCTGAAGTGAGGAGTTCGAGACCAGCCTGGCCAACATGGTGAAACCTCATCTCTACTAAAAATACAAAAACTAGCTGGGCGTGGTGTACCAAGTTGTATAACACATAATGTTTTCCGCATCTCCATATTCTGGTTGTGCTCCTTTCCTTACCAGTTGTTTGAGAACAGCCATTAAAGCTAATCTTTATTGGTTGGCCTTATTCCTTCCTTTCAGATAATTAAAACTGGAAATATTGAAAAGAAGAAGAAAATAAATACAAAATTCCTAATTACACTATATTTTCTTCCAGACTTTTTAGTCCCATACTTAACAAAGGAACAAACATTTCTCCATGTTATACAAACTCTTCACAAGTATCATTTAAAATAGCTATATAGCATTCCATATTGTGTGTTTACCATAATTGATTTAGGCATTCCCTAATGATTGGGCACTTAGGTTTTTGGGTTTTTTTGAGACAAGATTTCACTCTGTTGCCCAGGCTGTGGTGCAGTGGCACAACCACAGCTCACTGCAGCCTCAACCTCCCAGGTTTAAGCGATCCTCCCACCTTAGGCTCCCTAGTAGCTGAGATTACACGTGCATGCCACCATACCAAGCTAATTTTTGTATCTTTTTTGTAGAGGCAGGGTTTCGCCATGTTGCCCATGCTGCTCTTGAATTCCTGGGCTCAAGCAATCTGCCCCCCTCGGCCTCCCAAAGTGCTGGGATTATAGGCGTGAATCATCCTGCTCTTTTTTTTTTTTTTTTAGACAGAGTCTCACCCTGCAGCCCAGGTTGGAGTACAATGGCACGATCTCAGCTCACTGCAACCTCCGCCTCCTGGGTAGCTGGGATTACAGGTGTTTGCTACCACACCCAGCTAATTTTTTGTATCTTTAGTAAAGACAGAGTTTCAACATGTTGGCCAGGCTGGTCTCAACTCCTGACCTCGTGACCCACCTGCCTCGGCCTCCCAAAGTGCTGGGATTACAAGCGTGAGCCGCCACGCCCAGCCCTGTTTTTCCTTTTTTTTTTTTTTTTTTTAAAGAGACAGAGTCTCATTCTGTTGTCCAGGGTGGAGCGCAGTGGCACAATCATAGCTCACTGCAGCCTCAAACTCCTAGGCTCAAGGGATCTTCTTGCCTCAGTCTCTTGAGTAATTAGGACTACAGGTGTGCAGCACTGTACCTGGCTAAATTTTTTTATTTTTTGCAGAGACTGGGGTCTTGCTATGTGGCCCAGGCTGGTCTTGAACTCCTGGCCTCAACTGATCCTCCTGCCTTGGCCTCCCAAAGTGCTGTGATTACAAATATTGAGCCACCACACCTGATTAGGGAATTTAGTTTAATTAACACTACACTGAACATTTTTTCAGCAGAGAAATTACTGAGTCAAAGTAATATTTAAGGATCATGATAAATGTTGCCAAATTGCTCCCCCCGCAAAATCGGTATCATTTTTATACTCCCACCAGCAGTATATAAGCATGTCCATGTCAGTACACTTGCCAACATGAAGTAATCTCACTTAAAATAACACTTGCTATTTAAATAGGTAAAAAGTGGTATATATGCCCAACCAATCTTGATCTCCTGTCTCAACAAATGCAGGATATTATTATTTTCTTCTACTTAAAAGCAGGAAGTCCGCGTCTCTTTACGCTTTTATTTTGTCTGAAGAACTGGGAGAGGTGATTTGTGATAACAGCGAAGAGTTACAGGACAGTCACCAGAACCTCATATCTCACACAAATTGAATTTAAGTTCTTGATGTACCAGCATATCTAAAGTCATACTTAATTTCCCATTATTCCTTGTCATTTAATTCTGTGACATTAGTTACTTTCCTCTTGCTAGGCATGAGGGGGGGAAAGTCCTCAACAAGAAAACCAAGCATGCCCTCAGAAGCAGTAGTGTCTCCCAGATTTCTAAGATGTGACTTGGGTTTATGGTGATCTTGGAATTTTCAATTCAGTTCATTATCCATATTTCCTTCTCTGTTTCAATCTAAGCTCTGGTCCAAATCAATAAAAGTAGGAGAAATATCCTTTTTTGAAAATCTCAAATTACTACTGGGATAACAAGGAGAATTCAAGTATAATTTTAAACCTCTGAGCTATAGTGAAATAAGTCCAAATAAACCAAAAAGTAAAGCAGCTCTGAAATTTGTCCCCTGCAATTAAAATTTCTGGATTTAAAAATTAAAACCTTTTGGCCGGGTGCCGCAGCTCATGCCTGTAATCCCAGCACTTTGGGAGGCCGAGGCAGGTGGGTCACGAGGTCAAGATATGGAGACCATCCTGGCCAACATGGTGAAACCCTGTCTCTACTAAAAATACAAAAATTAGCTGGACATGGTGGCACATGCCTGTAGTCCCAGCTGCTCGGTAGGCTGAGGTAGGAGAATTATTTGAACCCAGGAGGAGGAGGAGATTGCAGTGAGCCAAGATCGAGCCACTGCACTCCAGCCTGGTAACAGAGCTCGGACTCCATCTCAAAAAGAAAAAAAAAAATTACAGCCTTTTATAATGAATTTATACAAACTGGCAAAAAAGCCCCAATGTTTTTTAGGCCTCAACAAAGTCCAACGTGAGTGTTTATTACTTTTATACAAAAGTATTAGCTTTCATGCTTTTATATATACAAATGCAGAATAACAAGCAAGACTGAAATAATTTGGGGCTTTGACTATCTACTGTATAAATTCTCCTTGGTAAACTTCTTTTTTTTTTTTTTTTTTTTGCCACCTTCCTCCCTCCCGACCCGGTAAACTTCTTTAACTACTGATATAATATGGTAAACTAGTTCTTGGTCATTTATAAAGTATATATATTTTTTCTTTTTTTTTTTTTTTTGAGATGGAGCCATTGCACTTCAGCCTCGGCAACAGAGCGAGACTCTGTCTCAAAGAAAAAAAAAAAGACTCACATACTATAAAATTAAGGGTATCAGAGTTATTGATAAGTGATTAAAGCAAGCTCTACGTTTCATATATTTTAAAAAGTATATATAGATCAGTATGTTAATAAAGTGCTCAAGAAAATATGTCAATTTGCTATTAGTGGTTATATTTGTGAGTGCAATTATGGGAACTTATATTTTAGAAATTAAGCATTTCTATAATGGACTTTCTATAATAAACATGTGCTCTGTAATAAATTATTATAAAGTTAACTTTCAAATACATGCCATCAGGCCAGATGCAGTGGCTCAGGCCTGTAATCTCAGCACTTTGGGAGGCCAAGGAGGGAGGACTTCTTGAGGCCAAGAGTCTGAGGCCAGCCTGGGAAACATAGTAGGATCATGCATCTACAGTAAAATTTAAAATTAGCCAAGCATGGTAGCACATGCCTGCAGTACCAGCTACTCGGGAGGCTGAGGCAGGAGAATCCCTTGAGCCCGGGAGTTCAAAACTGAAATGAGTTATTATTGCACCACTGCACTCCAGCTTGGGTGACAGAGTGAGACCCCATTTCTCAAAAAAATTCAGGCAGCTTCCTCCATATCAGACCCACCAACTTAAGTAAAATTTAAAAATTTAAAAAATAAAAAATAAAAAATTCAGGCAGGGCCCGGTGGCTCACACCTATAATCCCAGCACTTTGGTAGGCTGAGGAGGATGGGTCACTTGAGCCCAGGAGTTCAAGACCAGCCTGGGCAACATAGCAAAATCCTATCTCTACAAAAATATAAAAAAATAGCCAGGTATGGTGGCACGTGCCTGTAGTCCTAGCTACCCAGGAGACTGGGGTGGGAGGATCACCTGAGCTTAGGTGGCTGAGGCTACAGTGTCTTGATTGCGCCAGTACCTTCTAGCCTGAATGACAGAGTGAGATCCTGTCACTAAATAATAAATTAAATGCCATCAAATAATAATGAAAAAAAATTATTAGAAAAGTAATTCCAGAAATAGATTCAACAGCAAAACAACTAGGTCAGGTGAGTCACTATTCAGTAAATACTGAAAAACTAAGGGGGTATCAGTATGGAATTGCCATAGATCTGTATCTTGTACCTGACAATGAATTTGCATTAACCTACAGTTGATGCCCTCTGGATATTTTTCGTAAAATCATTAATGCACAGCAACAAGCTTTAAAATCAAATGAACCTCAGCTCAAGTGTTGATATTACCATTTATCTGTTGGGAGGTTTGAAGATTACCTCTGAGCCTCAGTTTTCTCATTTGCAAAACATATACCCTTAAAGTGCTATTGTGGGGGATTAAATGAGATAATGTGTGAAAGGTACATAGGCCTATGCTTGAGGGTTGTAGGCACTTATTATGTGCATACTTAGTGTGTATGTATACACATACTTTGTATGTACACAATTAATAAAATATGCTTTGACAGGAGTATAGTATAGTGGACAGAGTCAAGGATGTGAAACTGAACAGATCCAAATTTGAATTCTAGTTCTGTCAATTACAAACTTTGTGATTTTGGACAAATAATTTCACTTTAAAATCTCAGTTTATAATCTATAAAATTTTTTTTTTTTTGAGATGGAGTCTTACCCTGTCACCCAAGTTGGAGTGCAGTGGTGCAATCTCAGCTCCCTGCAACCTTTGCCTATTAGGTTCAAGCGATCCTCCCACCTCAACCTCCCAAGTAGCTGGTACTACAGGCATGCACCACCACGCCTGGCTAATTTTTGTATTTTTAGTAGAGATGGGGTTTCACCAGGTTGGCCAGGCTGGTCTGGAACTCCTGACCTCAGGTGACCCACACTGGTCAGCCTCCCAAAGTACTGCGATTATAAGCATGAGCCACCACGCCTGGCCATAATCTATGAAATTCTAATACTAACCCTAACACTAACTTTACCAAGCAACTGAGATGTTAAAGAAGCTTAACTAATAAAAGTAAACTGTTTAACGGTCTGAAAGGCATTAGGCACTGAATATAACCTACAGAGTAAAGTTATTATGTACTATACCTTTAAAGAATATCTGGACATGGTAATTAAGACATCTCCAGAAAAGCTGGGCATAGACATGAGTAACACAATTCAGTTAAATGTTGTTGCTAATTGCTCTAGATTAAGGATTCTTACAACTATTTTAATAAAATGTCCTTGGTCAGCACCACTATGTGCTTATGAATATTTGGGATACGGTCACTCTCTCCATATACTGAAGGTTGTCACATAGACTCTATATGTATAATCTTACCTGCTGAGGGGTTAATTCAGCTAAATTTCTTATTAAAACAAATCTGCCATACAAGCAATTCTCCTTATAAAACAATTACATGCTTAAACAAATGGCTTCTGAATGAGCAGTTTGCTCCTGCAGTAACATAAAAACATAATCTTAGGGCCAGGCAACGTGGTTCACACCTGTAATCCCAGCATTTTGGCAGGCCAAGGCAGAAGAATTGCTTGAGCCCAGAAGTTCAAGACCAGCTTGGGCAACATAGCAAGACCTTGTCTTTACAAAACAATTTAAAAATTAGCCTGGTGTGGTGGCACATGCCTGTAGTCCCAGCAACTCAGCATGCTGATGTGGGAGGATGGCGTGAGCTTGAGAGTTCAAGGCTGCAGTGAGCCACGACCCCACCACCGAACTCCAGCATGACAGTGGGAGATCTTGTCTCAGAAAAAAGCAAGAAAGAAAGAGAAATGAAATCTTATCATAAGGAGTCAATAATGGATTAAAATATTCTTATTAGAAAGTCAATCCTCCGAGGTGGATGGATCATGAGGTCAAGAGATCGAGACCATCCTGGTCAACATGGTGAAACCCCGTCTCTACTAAAAATACAAAAATTAGCTAGGCATGGTGGCACATGTCTGTGGTCCCAGGTACTCAGGAGGCTGAGGCAGGAGAATTGCTTGAACCCAGGAGGCGGAGATTGCGGTGAGCCGAGATTGCGCCATTGCACTCCAGCCTGGGTAACAAGAGCGAAACTCCGTCTCAAAAAAAAAAAAAAGTCAGTTCTTGCCTCACAAACCCAAAAAATAGGCTTTTATCTATCCCTAGCACAAATGATAGGAAACAACGTTTTGTTTTGTTTTGGTTTTTTTTTTTTTACTCTTAAGAACCATAGACTGGACTTGGTGGCTCACACCTGTAATTTCAGCACTTTGGGAGACCAAGGCGGGCAGATCACCTGAGGTCAAGAGTTCAAGACCAGCGGGGCCAACATGGTGAAATGCCATCTCTACAAAAACAAAAAAATTAGCCAGGTATGATGGCGGGTACCTGTATTCCCAGCTACTCAGGAAGCTGAGGAAGCAGAGGTTACTGTGAGCCAATCGCACCATTGCACTACCGCCTGGGCGACAGAGTGAGACTGTCTCAAAAAAAACCAAAAAACAGCCAGGCGCGGTGGCGCGTGCCTGTAGTCCCAGCTACTCAGGAGGCTGAGGTGGGAGGATCGCTTGAGCCCCGGAGTTCTGGGCTGTAGTGCGCTATGCGGATCGGGTGTCTGCACTAAGATCGGCATCAATATAGTGACCTCCTGGGAGCGGGGGACCACCAGGTTACCTAAGGAGGGGGTGAACCTGCCCAGGTTGGAAACGGAGCAGGTCAAAACTCCTGTGCTGATCAGTAGTAGGATCGCGCCTGTGAATAGCCACTGCATTCCAGCCTGGGCAACATAGCGAGACCCCGTCTCTAAAAACACACACACACACACACAAAAGAACCATAGGCCGGGCATCTCATGCCTATAATCCTACCACTTTGGGAGGCCGAGACAGGCAGATCACCTGAGGTCAGGAGTTTGAGACCAGGCTGGGCAACATGGTGAAACTCCGTCTCTACTAAAACTACAAAAATTAGCCAAGTGTGGAGGCAGGTGTCTGCAATCCCAGCTAATCGGGAGCCTGAGGCAGGAGAATCACTTCAATCCAGGAGGTGGAGGCTGCAGTGAGACGAGATGACACCACTGCACTCCAGCCTGGGTGACAGAGCAAGACTCCGTCTCCAAAAACAAAAAAGAGCTATAATGTTCCCCCCCCCTTTTCAACAACTCTCTCCTATGTGCAAAGCACGTGGGATCTTTAAAATGTTTGACATACAGATTTTGTCCTCAGGTTGTTTAGTTGAGGAAGAAAAGGAAGACATGTGTCCCCTAAAATAGGCCAACTAATAAAGTAGAAATTATAATAAGGCAAAACATAATAAATGCTACAGAGGTGTAAATACAATGTTACACATAACTGGATGCAACAGCAGCAAATAAAATTACTGAAAAATACTTAAATAAAAACTTACTAACGTTTTTCCACTAGACAACAAAATTTCCACTAGACAACAACAACAACAAAAAAAAACTGTAGCAGTTCAAGTGCAAGGAAATCCTTATCCGTATTTTTGTTGCTAAGTAGATATGTTCTGGACTAGCTGGATAAACCGGATGGTTTGTTTTAGATCAGCACTCTGAGTGATAAACTATAGACGGAAATACAATATTAACCCAGCACAATAGCTGTGTTCAAAGGGTCAGCAACCACTCCATCCTGAACATCCAGTCAGAGTCACCACTTGGGAACAAGAAAGTCCTCCAAGTTTCCATGTCTTTAAACACTTGGTAATTTTCTTTTCTCTTTTTTGTATAAAAGAAATGCAATTAGTAACTGCCAGGCCTTTGTTGTTATTAGAGCTTTTCAGACCAAATAGGTAGAATTAACTGAGTTCAGGAAAAAAGACAAAAATGTCTTCATGTTCTTTCTCTCTTCATTCTTACATAACATACACTAATGAATTCCAATATAGTAAACTGAGAACTGTCAGAGTTAATAGAAATCAACTATTGCATGTTAAGTAATATTGTTTGACATTGGTCAACCCACATACTATAACCATTCGCTGATAATTTGTTTTATTAATTTTCTTAATGAAAAGGTAATGAAAACAAAAGCTGAAACAATCTGAGCATCAAAATAAATAATAGTAATACAGGATTATAACCCAAAGAATAAAATAAATATCCATGAGTCCACAATAATATAAATAAGTAAATAAATAAATGGGAGAGAAGGGTCAGCTCTTTCTTACAGAAGGATTATCATTAGTAAGTGTAGCAGGCATGGGATAAATAGAAAATCATCATTAAAACACTACAGTAATAATTGTTGCAGGCAAGGTCCACTGATTTACACTAAAATCAGTGGGCAAAAGTTTAAAGAACAACTGGGTGTTTGCATAATCTCAACATATTTTCCAAGATATTTACAAAGATAATTACAAAGGAAAAATAGGAACATTATGTGGAGAAACATGACAGTAATCAAGGTTTTAGATGACTAGTATTAAAAAATATTGATGTCATACCCTCCCCCGCCCAATATGATACACTGAGAATGATACATCACCTCTCTGATATCCTGCCTAAGAATGCATAATCTCCATCTATTCATGATGAAGCAAGAGACAAACCCAAATAGAGGGACATTCTACAAAACCACGGACCAGTATTCTTCAAAAGTGTCAAGGTCATGAAAGACAAGACTGAATAACTGTCACAGATTGGAGGAAACAAACATGACAACAAAGTGTAATGTGGGATCCTCAAACAGAAAAAGGACATTAGTGGAAAAATGGGTGAAAACCATAAAGAAACTGTAGTTTAATAATATTATGCTAATGTTGGATGGGCGCAGTGACTCATCCCTGAAATCCCAGCGCTTTGAAAGGCCGAGGCAGGTGGATCACCTGAGGTCAGGAGTTCGAGACCAGCCTGGCCAACATGGCAAAACCCCGACTCCACTAAAAATACAAAAATTAGCCAGGCATGGTAGTTCAGGCACCTATAAACCCAGCTACTCTGGAGGCTGAAGCAGGAAAATCACTTGAACCCGGGAGGCAGAGGTTGCAGTGAGCTGAGATTGCACCACTGCACTCCAGCCTGGGCAACAAGAACAAAACTCTGTATCAATAAATAAATAAATACTAATGTTAACGTCTTCCTTAAAAAAAAAAAGTTTAGCCGGGCGTGGTGGCTCACGCCTGTAATCCAAACACTTTGGAGGCCAAGGCGGGCGGATCACCTGAGGTCGGGAGTTCAAGACCAGCCTGACCAACATGGTGAAACCCCGTCTTTAAAAAAAAAAAAAGAAAAAAAAAAAAAGAAAAAAAAAGTTTAAAAAATTCTTAGTTTTGATAATGGTTATGCAAGATGTTAACATTAGAAGAAATTGGAAATTCAGTATTATTTCTGTAACTTTTAAGTCTAAAATTGTTTCAAAACAAAAAAAAATTGCAAGTAATAAAAACAAAATGGTTGGGCGCGGTGGCTCACACCTGTAATCCCAAAGAAGCGGGTGGATCACCTGACGTCAGGAGTTTGAGACCAGCCTACAAAAAATAAAAAAAATTAGCCAGAAAAAAAAAAACTAAAAAATTAAAAATTAAAAATTCGCTGGGCATGGTGGCATGTGCCAGTAATCTCAGCTACTTGGGAAGCTGAGGCAGAAGAATCATTTGAACTGGAGAAGCGGAGGTTGCAATGAGCTGACACTGCACCACTGCACTCCAGCACCTCGGTAACAAGAGCAAAAACTTCACCAAAAAAGAAAAGAAAGAAAAGAAAACAAAAGAAAAGAAAAAGAAAGGAAGGAAAGGGAAGGAAAGGAAAGGAGAAAAGGAAAAGAAAAGAAAAGAAGAGAGGGAGGGAGGGAGGGAGGGAGGGAGGAAGGAAGGAAGGGGAAGGAAAGGAAAAGAAAAGAAAAAAAAAAAGAGAACAAATCACAGAAAATCTGGAAAACAGAGAAAATAGTCACCTTTACTACCAATGAAACACGTGGATCTTTCCTTCTAGTCTTTTTGTCTATGTTTTTATCTTGCTTTTAAACAAATCCTATAAATTTTTTTTTTTTTTTTGAGATGGAGTCTTGCTCTGTGGCGAGTGCAGTGGCACGATCTCAGTTTACTATAACCTTGCCTCCTGGGTTCAAGTGGTTCTCCTACCTCAGCCTCCTGAGTAGCCGGGATTACAGGCAGACGCCACCATGCCCAACTAATTTTGGTATTTTTAGTAGAGATGGGGTTTCACCATGTTGGCCAGGCTGGTCTCAAACGCCTGACCTCAGGAAATCTACCCACCTCAGCCTCCCTAAGTGGTGGAATTACAGGCGTGAGCAACTGCACCTGGCTGATAGCCTTTTAAATACTACTTGATTGTACTTTGTAAAAGCTGTATGTATCATTTAAAAGAGAAGCATTACATAATTTACAGCTGATATTTTTTATATTGTATATCAAGAAAAGCAGAAATAATAGAAAATAACTGTTCCAAAGAACTTGCAGCATAAGATAATTAATTTTAAATGATGCATAAATAACTGTGATTTAAAACCAGTTTCTTTTTCTGGAATATTTCAGAAAAGATCTTTTAGAAGTTTCAAAACAATGTTGTTAATGGGGGAATAATACCTAAACATTTGAATTTAAATACTGAGGATGCCGTGTCAACAAAGACTCAGAGTGTGTGCTATTTTGCAACCAGAAGCTTCAGTAGGTTTTGTTTTGCTTTGTTTTACATCAGCTCATACCTGAATTCCATAAGTCTTCTATAGTAGAGATAGGTATTATAGGTATTAACCAACATCTGAATTCAAAGCCTGGATACACCACTTCTTAGCAGTGATAATTTTTCTACACTGATATAACAAATACCTTTTTTTTTTTTTTAAATAAAGTCTTATTCTGTCACCCAGGCTGGAGTACAGTGACATAATCTGGGCTCACTGCAACCTCTGCCTCCTTGGTTCAAGCAATTCTCATGTCTCAGTCTCCCAAGGAGCTGGGATTACAGGCATGCGCCACCATGCCAGGCTAATTTTTGTATTTTAAGGAGAGAGGGGGTTTGCCATGTTGGTCAGGCTGGTCTCAAACTCCTGGCTTCAAGTGATCTGCCTGCCTCAGCCTCCCAAAGTGCTGGGATTACACAGGTGTGAGCCACTGCGCCCGGTCTGACATAACAAATTTCTTATACAGACGTTTCAAGATTTTTGGTAGAAAATTTCCAGACATTCTATTAGTTTCTTATAAGTAAAACAGAAAAAATAAAACCTATCAAACTCAGGAATGAGATAAAATTTTAAAGAATTTTTAGAAAAAAAAACACATCACCCATCACTAGAGAATCATGTATCAAGCATTTATTACATTGTAGAAGCAATGGGTTAGGTGTTCAGGAATTTAGGTTTAGAAGGAAGTGGGATGAAAAGAAAAAAAAAAGGAAGTGGGACACATAAACACTGAATGCAATGCCGTTAAGTGTGAACTATCAGTATTTGTTAGCACAAAGTTTCCTTTTATTGTTGTATTTTTAAACCTTTGTATTAATTTTTTGAAAACATGAAACGCCCACAATAAGTGTTACTATATTGTATTTATAAATGTTCTCCAAATCTGACTTTCTTGCCAGAATCAAAAGGCTACATACTGTGTGAGTCCACATATGTAACAATCTGGAAAGGAAAAACTATAAAGACAGAAGACAAAGAAGTGATTGCTAGAGACTAAAAGTGAGAGAAAAGGACTAACTACCAGTGAGGGACAGGGGAACTTTTGGGTGTGACAGAAATATTATGTATCTTAATTGTAGTGACAGTTATAGACTGTACACACCCATCAAAACCTGGGCTGGGCACAGTGGCTTATTCCTGTAATCCCAGGACTTTGGGAGGCTGAGGCAAGAGGACCACTTGAGGCCAGGAGTTTGAGACTAGCCTGGGCAATACAGGGAGACCTTATCTCTAAAAAAAAATTTTTTTTAATTAGCCAAGCATGTGTTGGCAGGCATTTCTAATTCCAGCTACTCGGAAGGCTGAGGCAGGAGGACTGCTTGAGCCCAAGAGTTTAAGGCTGCAGTGAGTTATGATTGTGCCACTGCACTCCAGTTTGGGTGACAGAGCAAGACCCTGTCTCAAAATAAACACATGGAACTATACACCTAAAGAGCAGATGCTACTGTATGTAAATTATACCTCAATAGGCCAGGTGCAGTGGCTCATCCCTGTAATCCCAGCACTTTGGGAGGCTGAGGCGGGCGGATCACAAGGTCAAGAGTTCGAGACCAGCCTGGCAAACATGGTAAAACACTATCTCTATTAAAAATAAAAAAATAAGCCAGGCGTGGTGGTGCACACCTGTAATCCCAGCTACTCAGGAGAATTGCTTGAATCCAGGAGGCAGAGGTGCAGTGAGCCAAGATTGCACCACTTCACTCCAGCATGGGTAGCAGAGCAAGTCTTTGTCTCAAAAAAAAAAAAAAAAAAAAAAAATTATACTTCAATAAATCTGACATTTAAAAATCTGACTTTCTTGCATTGGAGCATATATTTTCTAAATACTTGCATTAAACCATCAAGAAGCTTAAATAAGTTATGGGTACTTTCAGCTTAAAAATGCAAAATCTGGGGCCAGGCAAAGTGGCTCACGGCTGTAATCCCACCACTTTGGGAGGCTGAGGCGGGCACATCACGAGGTTAGGAGATCAAGACCATGCTGGCCAAATGGTAAAACCCCGTCTTTACTAAAAATACAAAAATTAGCTGAGTGTGGTGGCGAATGCCTGTAATCCCAGCTACTCAGGAGGCTGAGGCAGGAGGATCGCTTGAACCAGGGAGTCAGAGGTTGCAGTGAACTGAGATTACGCCATTGCACTCCAGCCTGGCGACAGAGCAAGACTCCATCTCAAAAAAAAAAAAAAAAAAAAAAGCAAAATCTGAGGCCTAAAGAAATCAGAAAACTTATTCTAAGTCATAGTCAGTCTATGGCAAAGCCATGGCTAAAAACCATGGGTTGGGTACAAACTATTAAATTTAACTGAAGACATTTACAACCAAATGAGAGGGGCTTTTCAAATATACTAGAATCATATTCACTGTCTCAGAGACCTGAGTTCTTTTCTTTCCCCCTCTTGCACTACTACTGACTCACAACATGGCCCTACGCAAATTATGTAGTCTCTAGGCTTGTGTTATAATCATATGTGTAGTAATGACTGTTAATTGCCATTACATGTGCTTAAGATTCTCAGCTAAACACAAATCATCACATACTGCAAAACTATTTGTTCTGCCTTTGGAGGGATTGACTCATAATTTCAGGGACATATTAGAATACTCTTTGAGTTGACATCTCCAGTGATCCAGCCATTAAATTAACATCTCCCTATTCCCCAGCTCTTCCATGATGGCCCTTGATGGTCCTGATCTAATTTTCCTCAGGTTGTTTAATCTTTCCTAATATCAACCAACTGTAGTTCCATGATTCATAACATGGTATTTATGGCTAAATAATGAAAAGTTCCGGAATCAGACCTGGTATCTTACAGGTACTGCAAACTCAACAAGTCCATATTAGACCCTTGGATGGCTAATCCAACACCCACCCCCAATCCTCCTCTCTCTCCTATCTATCTTCACTATAAAGTTAAATACTCACTTATCCAATGCCCCTGGCAGTTACTGGTAACCATTCAACCAGTTATGGTCAACAAGATGTAAGCTGAAATCTGTAAAGGGCATCTGGGAAAGCTTTCCTCAATAAAGAGAACAGACCGAACCAGTATCTTTCCCTTTCCCCTTCTTCCTGCTTTGAATTTATGTCTCAAGGCAGCTTTGGATATGATGTCTGGAGTTGCAACCATGAGATAAACAACCTTATTATGAATAACAGTACAAACATGATATCATAGAGTGCTGCATCAGTCCTGGAAGAGTCTACCTGCAGACCTCTTATAATTTGAGATTTTAAAAAATTACATGTAGCAGGCCAGGCACGGTGGCTCATGCCTGTAATCAGCACTTTGAGAGGCCAACGCGGGTGGATGACCTGAGGTCAGGAGTTCAAGACAAGCCAGGCCAACATAGTGAAACCCCATCTCTACTAAAAATACAAAAATTAGATGGGCATGGTGGCAGGTGCCTCTAATCCCAGTTATTCAGGAGGCTGATGAGGCAGGGGAATCGCTTGAAACCGGGGGGCGGAGGTCACAGTGAGCCAAGACCATGTCACTCCACTCCAGCCTGGGTAATAAGAGCAAAACTCCATCTCAAAAAAAAAAAAAAAAAAAAGAAAGAAAGAAAAGAAAAGTGAACCATCGATGCTTTGAAAACATCAAAGAATACTGTCATTTTAGTAGCATCTACATTTAATTCCAAAATTCCATGACAAATATTCTTGTCAAGTAATATTAAGTTAATACTATAGAGTAGCTTTGGATACGTGGAAGTTTGCCCTTGCAATGGACAGCCAGTATGTGTTAATATTAGCTTTCTATAATCAGTAAGAGTGCTTATCTTGTGATTATATTTATCTTTATGCATGCTAAATCCTCCTCTCTCTCCTGGAGATTATTCTAGGAAAGAAGAAAGATTCACCACTATAATACATATACATGAATTATAGAGCTATACTCAATATAGCCTAGTTAAATTACCATACTTAGAGAAGATTAACGAAACGACTATTAATTTCAAGTGTATTGTGTTTACCACCCACCCCCCCACCAACACACACAGTGTCCTGTGCACAAAGGAAATAGATAACAGAATGTCAGAGCTACAGGAAATCTTAGTAATAATTCAGTCCAACAAGTTCATTTTTACTTAAAAGAAATTTTTTTTCAGGCAGCTCTCTGAACCAGGATAAGTTGAGACTCCTACAGCATGCTTATTTATAAAGATGTTTAAACTGAAACCTAAGAAAACTGAGGCCTAAAGAAATCAGAAAAACTTCTTCTAAGTCATAGTTGGTCTATGGCAAAGCCATGGCTAAAAATCATTGTGATCTGCTCCTGAATTTATCTCCAATCTTTAAAATCGGGTCAGGCGAGGTGGCTCACGCCTGTAATCCCAGCACTTTGGGAGGCCAAGGCGGGCAGATCAGGAGGTCAAGAAATCGAGACCATCCTGGCCAACATGGTGAAACCCCATCTCTACTAAAAATACAAAAAATTAGCCAAACTAAAACTAGATAAATGGCACCAGAGTGGAATACTATTTTTCAAAAGAAGGTTATTACTTTTTAGAAGAGATTGTACCTCCCATATGTCCATCCCTTCAGAGCTTATATCCGTGATGCAAGTGCTTTAATTCCATTATTTCTTTTCTTTGAGATAGAGTCTCGCTCTGTTACCCATGGGGCTGGAGTGCAACGGTGCAATCATGGCTCAATGCAGTTGTGACTTCCCATGCATAAGCGATCCTCCCATCTCAGCCTCCTGAGTAGCTGAAACTATAGGGGCACACCATGCTCAGCTAATTTTTTTTTTTTTTAATTGTAGAGGTGGGATTTCATCATGTTGCCCAGACTGGTCTTGAACTCCTGATCTCATGCAATCCTCCCACCTTGGCCTCCTAAAGTATTGGGATTATAGGTGTGAGCCACTGTGCCCAGCCTGATTTCAATTTCTTTATATGTAAATCATAATACCTATCCTTAGGGAATTATTATGAAAATTCAGTGAATTAATTTGTAAAAAATAATTTAAAAAATTGTAAAAGCCATACAAATTTGAGGCATTACCGTTATTACCTAATTACAGCAGAACTTGACAAATATTTTCATGGATTTCAGAAATTAACAGGATCCATGGTAAACAGCAGGAGCAAGCACAATAAGTGTTTATTAAATGAATTAACAAAATGATTAGAACCTCCTTCCAAGAAGCATTATCTTATATACCTATGAGCTGGGTGCGGTGGCTCCTGTCTGTAATCCTTGCACTTTGAGAGACCAAGGCTTGAGGATGGCTTGAGCCCAGAAGTTCGGGACCAGCCTGGTTAACACAGTAAGACCTCTTCACCCTCATCACTACAAAATTTTTTTTTTTAATTAGCCAGGCACAGTGGTGCATAGCTGTGGTCCTGGCTACTCAGGAGGCTGAGGTGCAAGGATCACCTGAGCCTGAGAGTTCAAGACTGCAGTGAGCTGTGATCACACTACTGTACTCCAGCCTGGGTGACAGACCAGGACCCTGTCTCAAAAACAAAAGAAAAATCTTTGAGCCTTTCTGAGTCTGACCTATTTACATAAGAGAACTGCTGTGAGGGTTAATGAGATAAAGCTCATAAAGCAAGCCAGGACTCTAAGGAAACATGCTCCTCTCAGTACCTTTTTGAATATGTAAGCCTGTCACACTAACATCACAAAGGTCAGAATAAAGCTAAAAGTTCAAGTAGTAATAGCTTTGGTACCACACACACACACAGATCTTTAAAATGCCCCAGTGCTCTAATTTAATAATCAAGTTTTTATTTTCTGTTGGTGGAAATCCTGGAAGTAGAAGAATGCTAAAAAACATTATCTCAGCAACAATACAAAGAAGCACCTGGAATGAGTAGGAGAACATACACATACGAACCATAATGGCTTATTTAATAGGAAACATCTTATTTTTCTTTCCTCTTTTCATTTTCAGAGACGATTTTTGTCACCTAGGCTGAAATGCAGTGGCACAATTCTACAGCCTCAAACTCCTACAGGCTCAAACTCCTAAGCTCAAAAGATTCTCCCACCTCAGCTTCCCGTGTAGCTGGGACCACAGGCATGCATCACCACACCCAGCTACTTTTTAAATATTTTCAGGTAGACAGGGTCTCACTGTGTTGCACAGGCTGGTAAGTAACCCTTATTTAAAGTTAAAATAGCCCAGAGTGGTAGCTCATACCTATAATCCCAACACTTTGGGAGGCCGAGGTAGGTGGATCACCTGAGGACAGGAGTTTTAGAACAGCCAGGCCAACATGGTGAAACCCCACCTCTACTAAAAATACAAAATTAGCCAGGCATGGTGGCACATGCTTGTAATCCCAGCTACTTGAGAGGCTGACGCAGGAGAATCGCCTGAGTCTGGGAGGGGAGAGGTTGCAGTGAGTCGAGATTTCGCCACTGCACTCCAGCCTGGGTGATGGAGCGAGACTCTATTACAAAATTAAATTAAATTAAATTTAAATTAAGATAAAAAACAGGCCAGGCGCAGTAGCTCAAGCCTGTAATCCCAGCACTTCAGGAGGCTGAGGTAGTGGATCACCTGAGATCAGGAGTTTGACAACAGCCTGGCTAACACGGTGAAACCCCATCTCTACTAAATATACAAAAATTACCCAGGCATGGTGGCAAGCACCTGTAAGCCCAGCTACTCATGAAGCTGAGGCAGGAGAATCGCTTGAACCCAAAAGGTGGAAGTTTCAGTGAGCCCTTGCCACTCCACTTTGGCCTGGGCAACGGAACGAGACTCCGTCTCAAACATACATACAGACAGACAGACAGACATAAATGTAAAATATATGTTCATTAGAGTCGTGTATGTGTTGAAGCCACAACACATTATACAAAAACTCTAAAATAAGATGGGGCATGGTGGCTCATACCTGTAATCCTAGCATTTTGGGAGGCTGAGGTGGGCGGATCACTTGAGGTCAGGAGTTCAAAACCAGCCTGGTCAACACGGTGAAACCCCATCTCTACTAAAATATTAAAAAATTAGCCAGGCATGGTGGGGCACGCCTGTAATCCCAGCTAGTGGGGGAGGCTGAGGCAGGAGAATCGTTTGGACCTGGGAGGTAGAGGTTGCAGTGAGCCAAGATCATGCCACTGCACTCCAGTCTGGGCGACAGATCAAGACTCTGTCTCAAAAAAATAAAAAATAAAAACCTCTAAAATAATAATATTTATCAGCCGGGCACCGTGGTTCATGCCTGTAATCCCAGCACTTTGGGAAGCTGAGGTGGGTGGATCACAAGGTCAGGAGTTCCAGACCAGCCTGGCCAGCATGGTGCAACCCCATCTCTACTAAAAATACAAAAATTAGCAGGGCATGGTGGCACACACCTGCACTCCCAGCTACTCAGGAGGCTGAGGCAGGAGAATTGCTTGAACCAGGGAGGCGGAGGTTGCAGTGAGCTGAGATTGCCCCACTGCTCTCCAGCCTGGGTGACCAAGTGAGATTCTGTCTCAAAAAAAAAAAAAAAAAAAAATGAATAATAATAATAGTATTTCTCATAGTACAGCCGATTAGAATGAAATTTTTTTTAAAGCCGGGCGCGGTGGCTCACGCCTGTAATCCCAGCACTTTGGGAGGCCGAGGCGGGCGGATCACGAGGTCTAGAGATCGAGACCGTCCTGGTCAACATGGTGAAACCCCGTCTCTACTAAAAATACAAAAAAATTAGCTGGGCGTGGTGGCACGCGCCTGTAGTCCCAGCTACTCGGGAGGCTGAGGCAGGAGAATGCTTGAACCCGGGCAGCGGAGGTTGCAGTGAGCCAAGGTCGCGCCACTGCACTCCAGCCTGGCGCCTGGTGACTGAGTGAGACTCTGTCTCAAAAAAAAAAAAAAAAAAAAAAAAGAAATTTTTTTTAAAGTATATAAGAACATAAATAAAAGTGAGTGTGAAGATTTCATGGTAGTGGACAATTATCAACCCACTGAATAAGCATTTTCTGAACAAATCTATCATAGGCAAAATACTGGGGAATAAAACACATTCCATGTTTTCAAGAAGCCAATATATAACAGAGGACACACATATGAAATTACCCCTTCCACTAGCCATTTAACATACAAAATGTACCAAAAACAGACGTTAAGTGCTTTCTTTTATGTGTATAATTTCACTTAATCTCACAACAACCTTATGAGATGGGCACATTATTACTCTCATTTTACATATGAAGAAACTGAGGTCTTAATGATTAAAAAAAAAACATTTACCACTGTCTCTCTGCCATTAAATATCAAAGATGTGAAGATCAAGCTTGTAACCACTACTATACTAATGAATAATTACAACCCAGTATATTAAGCATTATTATAGAAATATATACAAAATATACAAAGTAAAAAACTAACACAAAGCAGTGCTCAACTTTGAAGTGGAGGCGGTAGGGTGGAGTCAGTCAGAAAAGGTTTCACATAGGACACCCTGATCATTAAAAGACAAGTAAAAGAGTCCAAGTCAGATAACCTAGAGATGAGCCTGCCTGGCCGGTGTTACAGCACAGAGGCAAAGACTTAGAGGCAAGAGGAAAAAAACATTCAGAGAAATGAAAGTAGCTAGGAAAGGCTAGAGTATAGGGTTCAAGGTGACAGATCATCGGTGAGCTACTGTTGAAAGGTTGTTGATAGTTAAGGGTTGTAAGATGTCATGAAAGGTAGTCTTGGCTGTTAGGAATTATTCCTCCTTGAAGAGCTACCAAGATAAGTGCACAAAGGAAAAGAAGTACCCTAAAAACTATAAAAGACTTTTTCCTTCAAAGCAGAGCTTACAATCACTACCAAAACATAGATAGCAAACTTCAGAGGATAATGAGTAAATATCTATTTTTGAAAAACTTTAAGAAAGGACACAACATAGATCTCACACATACATCAAACACGTTGCAACCTTGAGACCAGGACATTAGTATAAGGTGTTTGCTAAGGGGGTGCCACCCTCAAGTAATAACACATACTCTAGTAAAGGTGTTTTCTGTGCATTCCAAAGACAGCTGCCCAGGTTATCCCAAATTGCTTACTAGCCTTAATCTACAAATCCACGTAAAACAAACTAACAAACAACAGAAGGCACATAGAAAATCTTCTTCACTTCCACCTGTTTTTCTTTTCTGTTTTTGTTTTTGTTTTTTTTTTCCTTGAGATGGGGTCTCATTCTGTTGCCCAACCTGGACTCAAACCTCAAACTCCTGGGTTCAAATGATCCTCCCACCTCAGCCTCCTGAGCCAAGTAGCTGTCACCATGTCTGGCTTTGTTTCCTTTTTTTTAATTTCAAGTTTATGTTGAAGAGTAAGTAAAGAATGATTAAACGGCATTAGGATATATACACATGAAACGGTTAATAAAACAACCTTAAATACATATACTCAAAAGTACTGGGCATGAACTTAAAAATACGTAAGTTGTTTCTCTTCAAAGTGTCCCAGAATATTACCTTAGGCTTTCGTCCAATTAATAGGAGATTTTTTTTTCATTGTTTTAAAGCAAGTTTATATTTATTGGGTTTTCAAAAATTAGCCCATTAAATTTTTAAAATTTGACTTTTTTAATTAAAAGAAATTAGGTACTTTTGGGAGGCAAAGGTGGAGGCAGCACTTCAGGCCAGGAGTTCAAAACCACCCTGGGCCACACAGCAAGACCCTGTCTCTACAAAATATTTTTCTTTTTTCTTTTTTGGGACGGAGTCTCGCTCTGTGGCCCAGGCTGGATTACAATGGCCCAATCTCAGCTCACTACAACCTCCGCCTCCCAGGTTCAAGCGATTCTCCTGATTCACCTCCCTAGTAGCTGAGATTATAAACGAACAACCATGCCCAGCTAATTTTTGTATTTTTAGTAGGGATGGGGTTTCGCCATGTTGGCCAGGCTAGTCTGGAACTCCTGACCTCAGGTGATCCACCCACCTTAGCCTCCAAAAGTGCTGAGATTACAGGTGTGAGCCACCACTCCCCACCTACAAAATATATTTCTTAAAAATCAGCCAGGTGGCCAGGTGCAGTGGCTCACACCTATAATCCCAGCACTTTGGGAGACCGAGGCGGGCAGATGGCATGGTCAGGAGTTTGAGATCAGCCTGGCCAACATGCTGAAACCCCATCGCTACTAAAAATACAAAAGTTAGTCGGGTGTGGTGGCAGGCACCTGTAGTCCCAGCTACTTGGGAGGCTGAGACAGGAGAATTGCCTGAACCCGAGAGGCAGAGGTTGCAGTGAGCCAAGATCACACCTCTGCACTCCAACCTGGGTGACAGAGCGAGGCTGCGTCTAAAAAAAAAAAAAAAAAAAAAAAAAAATCAGCCAGGTGTGGTGGCACATGCCTATAGTTCCAGCTACTTGGGAGGCTACTGGGAGGATCCCTAGAGCCCAGGAGTTGGAAGTTGCATTGAGCTATGATCACACCACTGTACTCCAGCCTGGGCAACAGAGCAAGAACCTGTCTCTAAAATCATAATACAGGCTGGGCGCAGTGGCTCATGCCTGTAATCCCAACACTTTGGGAGGCTAAGGTGGGTGAATTGCCTAAACTAGGGGTTCGATATCAGCCTGGGCAACATGGAGAAACCCCGTCTCTGCTAAAAAAATTAGCCAGACATGGCAGCTTGCACTTGTAATCCCAGCTACTCAGGGAACTGAGACAGAAGAATCACTTGAACCCAAGAGGCGGAGGTTGCAGTGAGCCAAGATCATCCCACTGCACTCCGGCCTGGGCGACAGAGTAACACTCCATCTCAAATAATAATAATAATAATACTTTTTTTACATCTCTCTACTAAAAATACAAAATTAGCTGGGCATGGTGGTGTGCACCTGTAATCCAGCTACTTGGGAGGCTGAGGCAGGAGAATCACTTGAACCCACGAGGCAGAGGTTACAGTGAGCCAAGATCAGGCCATTGCATCCCAGCCTGGGTGACAAGAGCGAAACTCCACCTCAAAAAATAAAAATAAAATTTTAAAAAATAAAATAGGCTGGGCATAGTGGCTCACGCCTGTAATCCAAGCACTTTGGAGGCCAAGGCGGGCGGATCACCTTAGGTCGGGAGTTCAAGACCTGCCTGACCAACATGGTGAAACCACGTCTTTAAAAAATAATAATAAAATAAAATAAAAACATAATTTTTTAAAAAAAGAAAAACTGGGCACTCTGTAAACATTTTTATTTTTTATATTGTGTGGTTGCTTGGGGGCAGGAGGAAAGGACTGTAAACATTTTAATATTACAGTAGCACAAAACACAGTGGATGAGAAGGCTCTGTGAAACCTCCCTAAATGATCACTGTGAGCAATGTGAAAACACAGGACGCTCTCCTATAGCTACTTTCATTATAAATATAGCACATATATACATTCATAGTATAGTAATATATTATCCTACAAAATAAAGGAAATTGTATAATCAGAAAAAAGTCTGGGGAAAGGGAGAATCTTTAATTTTAAAAAGAATTATTTGGTGACAAAACATTATTTTAAAAAATTAAATAACAAAAATCAAAATGTCAAACTTACCAAAATGAAGAAATTACAAGAATGGGGATCTCTAAGATTGTGTCATGTGTAAGCTATCTTGCTAAACTTTCAGCATTTTGACCGGGAGCTTTGTGAGTACACTACAAAATCTGTATAGTTTAAACATCTTTGGGTGGGGGACTCACTCCATTATGTAAGAAAAAGATAACTTTGTACTATATCTTTCCTAAATTAGAGATAAGTTTAAACTCAGCATGAAGAACTAAGGAGCAAAATTTCCTAAGTCTGATGTCAAATTTCCAAAATACAGAGAGAAGCAATGACATGTTATAACACTTCTGGACAGAATTAAACATACCAAGCTTATAGTAACAGGCACATATATACAGATAATAATGGAATTGGTAGAAGCAGCAAAACAGCAATGATGGTTCAGACTAATTTCAATAATATCTTCCCAAACAACCTGGGAAAGAGAACCTAAAAGTTGATTGATTTAAAACATTCAAAACTTCATCTAGTTTCTCTATCACTTCTTTGTTCATACAACTAACAAATATTTGAGTAAGGTACTATACAGAAGGAAATATGTATATTTGTGGTTCTTGTACTTCAGATGCTTTTTATTAGTAAAATAAGTAAGGTTTGTCAAAATATTTGTTTTATTCTTCACTGTTTTAAAGATCTTTTCTTAATTCTGTGCCTCTGGCAAATAGAGAATCTGTCTCTGAATCTCTTCTACAGTAGAAATGGATAAATTGTGAAAAATCCACAATATGCAATATAACAATGAGAATGAATAAACTACAGGTATACACACCAAATGGTTTAAGCTCATAAAAGTATACTAAGGAAAAGAAGCCAAACACAAAAGAGTACATACTATATTTTTTTTCCTTTTTTTTTTTGAGATGGGAGTCTCATTGTGTGGCCCAGGCTGGAGTACAATGGTGCAATCTTGGCTCACTGCAATGTCTGCCTCTCAGGTTCAAGTGATTCTCCGACCTCAGCCTCCTGAGTAGCTGGGATTACAGGGGTGCGCCACCATGCCTGGCTAATTTTTGTATTTTTAGTGGAGATGAGGTTTCACCATGTTGGCCAGGCTGTTCTCAAACTCCTGACCTCAGGTGATCTGCCCGCCTCGGCCTCCCAAAGTGCTGGGAATTACAGGCGTAAGCCACCTCACCTGGCCTATTTTTTTCATTTTTACATAAAGTTCAAAAACAGGGAAAACTAAGCTATGGTATTAGAGGCTACACTTGGATGGGAGGTGAAGTGCCTGAAAAGGTGCATGAGGAGGATTTTAGATTTTGATAATGTTTCTTGATCTGGGCACTGCTAATAAAAGTATGCTCAACCTGTGGAAATTCATACAGCTGTACATTTTTATGATTTGTGCACTTTTCTGAAAGTATGTAACAATTCAAAAATTATTTTTAAAATATACATTTAAACTGAATCTCAACAATGACCGTTTTCTTATTTTCTTATCTACTTTATAATTGGTCAACATGAAATGTTAGATAAAATCAAATTTTGATTTCGAAAAATCTATACTTTGGCCAGGTGCAGTAGTTCACGTCTGTAATCCCAGCACTTTGGGAGGCCAAGGTGAGCAGATCACCTGAGGTCAGGAATTTGAGACCAGCCTGGCCAACATATAGTGAAACCCCATCTCTACTAAAAAAAAAAAAAAAATACAAAAATTAGTTGGGCGTGGTGGCGCATGCCTGTAGTCCCAGCTACTTGGGAAGCTGAGGCAGGACAATTGCTTGAACCTGGGAGGTCGAGGTAACAGTGAGCCAATATCGAGCCACCGCATTTCAGCCTGGGCGACATAGCAGGACTTCATTTCTCAAAAAAAAAAAAAAAATCTTCACTTTAAAGCCTCTAAGAATTCCTTTCATATTTTGAAAGAATAAAAATTCAAGGCCAGGCGCAGTAGCTCACACCTGTAATCCCAGCACTTTGGGAGGCTGAGGCGGGTGGATCACCTGAGGTCAGGAGTTCAAGTCCAGCCTGGCCAAAATGGTGAAACCCCATCTCTACTAAAAATTAAAAAAATTAGTTGGGCATGGTGGCGGGCGCCTGTAGTCCCAGCTACTCAGGAGGCTGAGGCAGAAGAATCGCTTGACCCTGGGGGCGGAGGTTGCAGTGAGCAGAGATCACACCATTGCACTCCAGCCTGGGCAACAAGAGCAAAACTCGGTCTCAAAAAAAGAATAAAAGTGCAGCAAAAACAAAGGCTTACACAAGATACTTTCTTGTAGGGAAATTAGAGACTAATTACCCACATCTTGATCAAATAGTATATTTACTGGAGAGAAGAGTAATAATGATCACTAAACAAAAAGCTAAAAGGTGGAAGCAGGTAGGGAACAGTGGCTCATGCCTGTAATTCCAGCTACTTGGGAGGCTGAGGCGGGAGGATCGTTTGAGCCTAGAAGTTTGAGACCATCTGGGCAACACAGTGAGAACCCTCTCTCTACTAAAAAAAATTTGTTTAATTAGCCAGGTGTGGTGACACACACCTGTAATACTAGTTTCTTGGGAGGCTAAGGTAGGAGGATCTCCTGAGCCCAGGAGTTAGAGGATGTTGTGAGCTATGATTGCACCACTGCATTCCAGCCTGGGTGACAGAGCGAGACCCGGTCTTTAACAACAATAACAAAAAGGTTGGAGCAGAGAGTTCCTACGTTCCCATCACTTCCTAACAAGCACATAGCTGAGTATAGGATCTCAATGGAAAGGATTTCATGAACATACAATGGGTTATTTTTAATAATACATTGGTTGCATTTAAATATTTTTAAGAAGCATTATTAGAAACTTCTGTTTATATGAGGAAAAGTTATCTATCCCAACTTTTCCTCTTTCAAATCTATCTAAAGTTACCAGAACCTTAGAATTCTTTGTTTGGGATCACTAGGGGACCATATGTGTGAAAATATGAAAGAAGCAGGTTGGAAATGCCTAATGTAGGAAAGAGGAAACGGGAAAAGAAAATTATCACCCAAATAAAAGAAAAAGCCATTATGTCACAGCCACCAAACAAGATGCCAGAACACAAATCTAAGGATCAGTGGACATGAGAGGGAAGGAAAGAAGCTAAAACTAAAGACCTTTATTCTTGTCTAACAAGGGGCCACAAGAGAGGTATTTGTTAAATATGAATTCTATTAACAAACTCTTTCCCAGGATGGAATTGAGGGCAACTGTACAGAAAGTACACAATATTTCCTCCCTTAAAATCTAGGGAAATAAAATGGTTCATGTGTATGAGGACTCCCGTTTACTAAGGAGTTACACTCTATATACATAGCCAATTTGAATTATAATGTTAGGGAAACAGAAACAAACAAAGATCATCGGTATAAAAATACTATGGTCATACATGATGCACACAGCAGTAACATCACTGAAACTCTTGAATAGTCTTCATTTTTACTTCCACGAGGGCATTTACCAGCAGTTAAACTAGCAATTTCATTTAAGTAGAAAAGTAATTTCATGCCAAGAAAGACATGGTAAACTATAGAGTGGAAAAATACTCGTGTAGGCCACAGACTGTTCAATAGGGATGGATTACTGAAGGGGCCAATGGGGTATATTTCCATACACTGGCAGATCAACTTAAAATATCTTGCTTCAATTTAAATCTGAATGTTCTTAATATGTTTTAGTTTTCCCAGCACTTAAATTCTAAAGTCAATTCATTTAGGTTGTGGAAATTAACTTGAGGTTTTTTTCTTTCCACAGAGCAAAATTAATGAATCATCTGTCCTTGTGAAAAATTTGTGATTCTGAAAGAATTTAAAATTCATGTTAGGAAAGGCCTGAGGTGCTACATTTAAAAGGGATTGTGGCAAAGTCTGACTTCTTAATAACTACTGTCTCAACACGTTTTTCTTTTGAGGAGCAACAACTGCAGCTTCCATAGGCTTGCTAGAAGCACCAGAAACCTTCCATTGGGCACCAGAGGCTTTGGGTTGTGTGCCATCAAGTCTTATCCATACATGGAATATTATTGCTCCTCAAAAGAAATGCTGTTGAGTGTACAGCAATGCTGTTCACTTCTGCTTCCTCATACTCCAAGTGAAGAAAAGGAGTCCTCACTAATCTCTAGCTGATCAGACAATATTAAGAGGAAGTTCTCAATAAATAACAGATTCCAGCCAGGTGCAGTGGTTCACACCTGTAATTCTAGCACTTTAGGAGGCCGAGGCAGGTAGATCGCTTGAGGTCAGGAGTTCGAGACCAGCCTGGCCAACACGGTGAAACCCCATGTTGTATTTCTACTAAAATACAAAAATTAGCCAGGTGCGGTGTCGAGTACCTGTAATCCCAGCTCCTCGGGAGGCTGAGGCAGGAAAATCATTTAAACCCAGGAGGCAGAGGTTGCAGTGAGCCAGGATTGCGCCACTACACTCCAGCCTGGGCGACAGAGCAAGACTCCGTTTCAAAACTAATAATAATAATAATAATAAATGGATTCCCACTGCCATAAAAAAGGGAAGGGGAGGGTTTATGGAAACTGTTTTAAATGGAAAAGAAAAGGCAAAAATTCAAAGGTTAATACTATTTTTTAAAATTCCAGAACCAGGCTCAGTCTGTAATCCCAGCACTTTGGGAGGCTGAGGCAGTAGGATCACTTGGGGCCAGAAATTCAAGACCAGCCCGGGCAACAGAGCAAGATCCTGTCTCCACAAAAAAAATTAAAAAATTAGTAAGGCACGGTGACATGTACCTGTAGTTCCAACTACTCCAGGGGCTAAGGTAGGAGAATTGCTTAAGCCCAGGAGGTAAAAGCTAGCTACAGTAAGCTATAATCATTCTAGCGCACTCCAGCCTGAAAGACAGAGACCTTGTTTCTAAAAAAAAAAAAAATTGGGCGCAGTGGCTTACACCTGTAATCCCAGCACTTTGGGAGGCCAAGGCAGGCAATTCACAGGGCCTAGAGATCAAGACCTGGCTAACATGGTGAAACCCCATCTCTACTAAAATTACAAAACTTAGCTAGGCATGGTGGCATGCACCTGTAGTCCCAGCTACTTGGGAGGCCAAGGCAGGAGAATCGCTTGAACCCAGGAGGTGGAGGTTGCAGTGAGCCAAGATTGCGCCACTGCACTCCAGCCTGGCAACAGAGCGAGACTCCATCTCAAAAAAAAAAAAAAGAGGCTGTGCACAGTGTCTCAAATCTTTTTTTTTTTTTATCCACTTGACATCCGATTTTGGGAGAGTGTCTCACATCTTTAACCTTAGAACTTTGGGAGGCCAAAGTAGGAGGATCAATTAAGGCCAGGAGTTCAAGATGAACCTGGGAAACATGGCGAAACTCTGTATCTACAAAAAACACAAAAAATTACCAGATGTGGCCGGGGGTGTTGGGTCATGCCTGCAATCCCAGTATTTTGGAAGGCTGAGGCAGTTGGATTACTTGAGGCCAGCAGTTCGAGACCAGTCTGGCCAACATGGTGAAACCCCATCTCTACTGAAAATACAAAACTTAGCCAGGCATGGTGGCACATGCCTGTAGTCCCAGTTACTCAGGAGGCTGAGGCACAAGAATCAGTTGAACCCAGGAGTTGGCAGCTGCAGTGAGCCAAGATCATGCCACTGCCCTCCAGCCTGGGTGACAGAGCAAGACTCTGTCTCAAAAAAAAAAAAAAAAAAATTACCAGATATGGTACTATGCGTCTGTAGTCCCAGCTACTGAGGAGGCTAAGGTGGGAGGATCACCTGAGTCTGGGAGATAGAGACTGCAGTAAGCTGTAATCACGGCACTGTATTCTAGCCTAGGTAACAGAGTGAGACCGTCTCAAAAAAAAAAAAAAAAAAAAAATTCTAACAGTGCATGAAATTCACAGCCTACATTTAGTATGAATAGTACCTATCATACTACCTTCCATTATAAACTAGAAATTATGTTTGTTCAAAGTAATGCCCACTATCTAGGGAGATGTGAGGAGTTACTCCCTGCTTTTTTTTTTTTTTTTTTTTGAGATGGAGTCTCGCTCTGTTGCCCAGGCTGGAGTGTCCCGTGGTACAATCTTGGCTCACTGCAACCTCCACCTCCTGGGTTCAAGCAATTCTCCTATATCAGCTTCCTGAGTAGCTGAGACTACAGGTGCCCACCACCATGCCCAGCTAATTTTTGTATTTTTAGTAGAGACGGGGTTTCACCATATTGGTCAGGCTGGTCTCAAATTCCTGACCTCAGGTGATCTGCCCATCTTGGCCTCCCAAAGTGCTGAGATTACAGGCGTGAGCCACCGCACCCTGCCTCCCTCTTTATAAGCCTTGAGATGAAAGTTAGGAAGCACATAAACACTGAGAAAGCCTCCAACTCAAGAACAGAGGAGACCCGGCCAGAGACTCTAGCCCCTTCATTAAACAGTAAGTGACTGCAAGGACATTTGCCTCAGTCATGGTTAAATTTGAAGGGATAACTGGAAGGCTGGGGACAAAAAGGTATAGCTAAACATCACAGACACTCAGGTAATAATTATAGGTGCAGATAACCTAAACATCAGGTGTAAACAAGGGGAATGAATCAGGGCTCTACGAGCTTGCGTTGATTCACTGGTGTGCTCCTAAACTAGGCAGCATTCCTTTGTCAAACATGCAGACTGATATCCTGAAGCAATTTTCCATCCAGGTATGAAGCATGGAAGAAGAGAATTAACAATTTTTGAGGCACTCAAAAAAAAAAAATACTATTGAATTATGTTTTAACCAAACTCAAAATTATTACCCTCCAAATAAAGAATCTAAAATATTCAAACTTTTTTCTGACAATCTGAAAATAATTTCTCAAATATTTTTGGTTTTCTGGTTTGCTCAGGGCTTTTTGTTTTGTTTTTTGAGGAGTGCTGTTGACAATAAGTATAATTAGCAAAATTAACATTCCTTTCAGCTGTACACTGTATTCAAACCTGGTTAACACTCAATGATTAAGCAACAGTTACCCACCCCCAATTTTAAACATACATCCCTTTTATAAAGAATTTTAGATTTTTTCAAATGGATAAAATTAATACCTTACACAAAGCAGTATTCAAGGATTTTATGTCCCTGCCTCCCTAATCTCTTTTTTTTTTTGAGATGGAGTCTTGCTTTGTTGCTAGGCTGGAGTGCAGTGGCACAATCTCAGCTCATGCAACCTCCGCCTCCTGGGTTCAAGCGATTCTCCTGCCTCAGCCTCCTGAGTAGCTGGTACTACAGGTGCCCGCCACCACGCCTGGCTAATGTTTTGTATTTTAGTAGAGATGGGGTTTCACCATGTTGGCCAGGATGGTTTCAATCTGACCCTGTGATCTGCCCGACTCAGCCTCCCAAAGTGCTGGGATTACAGGCCCTAATCCTTTCTATTTTGCCAAATTTTTTTTCCCATTCAGCACCACATTAACAAATAAATAAGTTAGCCTGCTGCTTTAAGTAAAGATCTACATTTAAGAGAGTTTTACAAGTTATAAGATGGCAACTTTTTGGCTTAGTGCATTCTCTCCCATTTATCAGTGTTAATTAGGAGCCATTCTAGTCCCGTGACATTAATACTTTTTTTTTTTAAGAAATGGGGTTTCGGGCCAGGCGCGGTGGCTCACGCCTGTAATCCCAGCACTTTGGGAGGCTGAGGCGGGTGGATCGCAAGGTCAAGAGGTCGAGACCATCCTGGCCAACATGGTGAAACCCCGTCTCTACCAAAAATACAAAAATTAGCCGGGCGTTTGGCACGCGACTGTAGTCCTAGCTACTCGGGAGACTGAGGTGGAAGAATTGCTTGAACCCAGGAGGTGGAGGTTGAAGTGAGCCGAGACTGCGCCACTGTGCTCCAGCCTGGCAACAGAGCAAGACTCCATCTCAAAAAAAAAAAAAAAAAAAAAAAAGAAAAGAAATGTGGTTTCACCATGTTGGTAAGACTGGTCTCAAACCCCTGACCTCGTGATCTGCCCACCTCGGCCTCCCAAAGTGCTGGGATTACGGGCGTGAGCCACCACGCCCAGCCCATTAATACTATTTCAATGCTAACACTGTACAAGATGCTTAAAGAAAAAAAGAAGGCATTAAAAATAAATAAATAAATAAAATAAAATAGCCGGGTGCAGCTGCTCATGCCTGTAATCCCAGTACTTTGGGTGGCCGAGGTGGGTGGATCACGAGGTCAAGCGATTGAGACCATCCTGGCCAACATAGTGAAACACCGTCTCTACTAAAAATACAAAAATTATCTGGGCATGGTGGCAGGTGCCTGTAATCCCAGCTACTTGGGAGGCTGAGGCAGGAGAATCGCTTGAACCAGGGAGGTGGAGGTTGCAGTGAACTGAAAGCACCACTGCACTCCAGCCTGGACAACGGAGCGAGACTCCATCCCCCACCCCCCCCCCCAAAAAAAAAAAATTTATATTGTAAAGGACAACATAGATTAATATCAAAACATCTCTGGTGAAGAATGGTTTTCAGAAATTCACTTTAGTCTTTTTGCTGTGGTTTTTAGCAGAATTTATATTTGCCCAGAGCCAGTTTAATTTTTTCAAGTATTTTTACTTTATGTTCATAAAATATTTTTATTCTAGAATGTAATTAATAATCTTTGAAGAGACTAATACAGAATATTCACCCTTAGTACTGAAAAATATTATATATACTGCGAGCAGTTTTCTAAAATGTTGCCATCCCTTATTGCAATGAAAACAAGAGTTAACAACGTAAATACTTTTACTGGCCAACAATTACAGGAAAATAACAATTACAGGTAAATCCAAGACACTCAGTATTCAGTAAAACAGATTTTGTTTCATTTGGGCATACGTTTACTTGTAAAGATGAGTATACTTTGGAGAATGCTACTTTGTTAAAATTGGGGGTGGTGGCTCACACCTGTAATCCCAGTGCTCATGAGGCTAAGGTGGGCAGATCATTTGAGGTCAGGAGGTTGAGTCGAGCCTGGCCAACATGGTGAAACCCTGTCTCCACTAAAAATGCAAAAATTGGCCAGCTGTGGTGTGGTGGTGCATACCTGTAATCCCAGCTGCTCAAGAGGCTGAGGCAGGAGAATCACTTGAACCCAGGAGGCAGAGGTTACAGAGAGCCAAGACTGCACCATTGCATGCCAGCCTGGGCAACAGAGTGAAACTCTGCTTAAAAAAAAAAAAAAGAAAAGAAAAGCTGGTATTTTCCAAAAGTAAAATAACATAGTAATATATCAAAAATAAAAGCAGTAACAAAAATGTTTGGCTAGATTAGAAAAGAAAAATTTTTATATAAAGCTGTTTGCAGATAATGAATAAAATTATTACAAGAATATTTCAGAAGTCAGTTGTATTATTACTAATAAAGTTTTTAAATTATTATTATTATTATTATTATTGTTTTTTGAGACGGAGTTTCGCTCTTGTTGCCCAGGATGAAGTGCAATGGCACGATCTTGGCTCACCGCAACCTCCACCTCCCAGATTGAAGCGATTCTCCTGCCTCAGCCTCTGAGGAGCTGGGATTACAGGCATGCACCACCATCCCCAGCTATTTTTGTATTTTTAGTAGAGACGGGGTTTCTCCATGTTGGTCAGGCTAGTCTCAAACTCCCAACCTCAGGTGATCTGCCCGCCGCAGCCTCCCAAAGTGCTGGGATTACAGGCGTGACCCACCGCGCCTGGCCTTAAATTATTTTTAAAAAGGGGTACAGAGCCTTGAAAATCAGCTATTTCATTAAATCTGTTTGCTGAAATTTGAACATCACTGCTTGTTCCACTCTTTGCTCTCTAGACATGCCCTTCCCCTTTAAACATACCCTCCATCCTTCCCACCTCCTACACCTATTCCATGTCCCACCCTTCTCTCACCTCACCCAAAATACATTCCTACTACTTGCTCATTTATTCCAATTTCTCTCAGCATTTGTCTACCACTTGTAACGTATGAAATACTTTGGATTCACTTATGTGCAATTTATTAGTATTTACAAATCCATTTTGGGTACTTCTTAAAAGTAAAATCATCTCTATAAAAAAAAAAAATGGCCTGGTGCGGTGGCTCATGCCTGTAATCCCAGCACTTTGGGAGGCCAAGGTGGGCGGATCACCCAAGGTCAGGAGTTCAAGGCCGGCCTAGCCAACATGGAGAAACCCCATCTGTATTAAAAAAAAAAAAAAAAAAAAAAGTAAAATCTTTGGGGCTTATATATTCTATTTCCCTCAGAGTGTCTAACAGAGTGTAGTTATTCAATATGAGTTGATTAATTACATACAGCTTTGGATCCAGCATGGAAAAAAAACGAGGAAAAGACTGGGAGACATTAACCGGATAACCTCCAGACAGATGCAACAACACAGAATCCAGAGCACAACTTTCCTGAATATTAAGCCAATCATAACAACAAATCCTGTTAGTCTTTAGACTCGCTAGCTTCTTAACCCAAACTGATCCACCAGAGAGGCAGTCTATTATAATGGTTAATATCAAAGGCTGTGTAGTTTGATAAATCTGAGTAACTAATCTTGCTTCTATCACCTACAAATGGTATGGCCTTGCACTGATTGTTTAATCTTCCAGGACTCAATTTCTTTATATTTTAAATGGGGGATGATGCACCTGGCTCACAGGGCTATTAAAAGGATAAGATGTGATAATAAAGAGCTTAGCAGGGTAGCTCTTAATAAATGTCATTATTATTTATTTCTATTCCTTTCATTTTTAAAAATTTACAACTTAGCTACAATTTTTTTTTTTTTTTGAGACAGGTTCTTGCTCCATTGCCCAGGCTGGAGTATAGTGGCTCAAACACAGCTCACAGCAGCCTCAATCTCCCAAGCTCAAGTGATCCTTCCACTTCAGCCTCCCTAGTAGCTGGACCACAGGCGCTCGCCACCACACCTGGCTAATTTTTTACATGTTTTGTAGAGCCAGGGTCTTGCCATGTTACACAAGCTGTTACTGAATTATTGGGCTCAAGTGATATCACCTAGACCTCCCAAAGTGTTGGAATTACAAGTGTGAGCCAACATGGCCTGGCCAAAAATATTTTAAGCTCTATAGCCTGTTATAGTGAACATAAGTTAGCTAGCAACCGCCCCACTCCAGATTTCACTGTCTGGTAAGGCTACCAAACTCAATACACCAGGGATGGGTACGTGACACAGGTCTAGATTGCAGTCTCCATTATTTTGGTAATAGTGATAAGTCCAAGGAACTGGCAAAGCAGAACTATTGAAGTCCTACCTTCAAACTGATAATCTGAGTGGTAAAAGAACCCTCCAGTTTTTCTTATAGGGGTTAGTTATTAAGTTAAGGCAATATATTCCTAGAGTTACAAGCACCATGTTAGCTGACTATACAGAATTAGACCCTCCACAGCAGGAGATGTTGCAGCCAAGATAATTTCAGCCTTTGGATCCCACTGCACCTAAACCTAGATCCACCCCCAGTCTCAGGAGTTACATAAGGCAATACATTCCACTTCTGCTTAAATTAGTTGGTTTTGGGTTTCTGGAACCAAAATAATTCTTACTAAAAAAAATTGCAAGCCAGGAACTAGTTCACGCCTGTAATCACAACTACTCCAGAGGTTAAGGCAAGAGGATCACCTGGGCCCAAGAGTTCAAGGCTGCAATAAGCAATGATCATGCTATTGTACTCCAACCTAGGCAACAAAGTGAAACTGTCTCTAAAAAAAAATAACAATAAATACTTTTTTAAAATTAAAAATAAATTATGTATGTCTACTTTGATAGACAAAGATTTTTCTCCATCTCTCTGACTTCAAGAGCTGTCCCTGAGCTCTATATACTTTTGTTGTTCTACCTATAAAATATCTTAATGCATACTTACAAAGTTGCCTGAAATTCATAGAAATGTGATGTTGAAAATACCACTAAAACGGCTGGATGCGGTGGCTCACACCTGAAATCCCAACACTTTGGGAGGCCGAGGCGGGTGAATCACGAGGTCAGGAGTTTGAGATCAGCCTGGCCAATATGGTGAAACCCCATCTCTACTAAAAATACAAAAATTAGGCTGGGTGCCATGGTTCACGATGTCAGGAGATTGAGACCATCCTGGCTAACACAGTGAAACCCTGTCTCTACAAAAAATAAATAAATTAGCTAGGCATGGTGGCATGCACCTATAGTCCCAGCTATTCCAGAGGCTGAGGCAGCAGAATTGTCTGAACCTGGGAAGCAGAGGTTGCAGTGAGCCGACACTGTGCCACTGCACTCCAGCCTGGGTGACAGAGCAAGACTCTGTCTAAAAAAAAAAAAGAAAGAAAGAAAGAAAGAAAGAAAGAAAGAAAGAAACCCCACTAAAACAAATACTGAAAATAATTTATTATTCACTTCACATGTCAAGCATTTTTAAAAAGCTCCAACGAGCTCACCTGTACCTAAGCAAATTTATTATTCTGACTTTCATTTTACAGCTGTCTATAATGTTTCTAAATCTCTTAATATGGTGGTTTCTCATTTAATCTCTATTATCATCTTCTGATGGTTTTAGAACAATGTAATGAATATCTACTATTTATGCCTGCCTAGCATCCACTCCCCCTTGTGTTAACATCACCTTAATTCTCCTTTGAGAAACCCCTACTTTTAGCCCATGTGGTTCTAGGGAAATTGCCCCATTCCCTGGGTACAGGTCTGAGGTGACCTGACACAGGCCTGAGGTGACCTGATACAGGCCTGGCCAATCAGAACATCTGGTACCTCTTGGCCATGTGACTGGAAAATGGATGAGTAAGGCCCAGTATTTTTGGTTGGAATGATTATGAAAGAGATATTACAAAGTCATCAGTTCTCTCCAAATTAATTTATAAATTTAATATAATTTTAATCAAAATTCCAGAGGATTTAAGAATAATAAAATCATTCCAAAATTTATCTGGAGAAATAAGTAACTATACTATACCAGCCAGCAATTGTCTGTTATTTTTCAAATTTTTATTGGCTGGTATAGTCCACTTGAATTATCAGATATTATAAGTTACAGCTACAAAATACAGTATGGTATGTTACAAAACACTAAAATGGAATATAATAGATACTCCAGAATCAGAGCAGAGAATATAAAAAGTGCTATTTAAAAAGGTATATTTCAAATCAACAAGGAAAGGACAGGTCATCTCATCCCAAGAGGGGCAGATGTGTAGTATGCATATTGTACCCCATCCTCAGGCACACTCACTGCAGATATCACTAATTAAGCACAGCACTTGTTCCTGCTCAACCCAGAAATGGCCTTGGATCTTTCCCCACACGGCACTTGAGGCAGCCACCACCAATCTATCAGACTAAGCATGCAAGAGGATTATTTCACAAATAATGCTGAGGCAATCAGTTAACTACTTGGAAAAATAAATAAAGTTAAACCACTACTGCATACCATATGCCAAAATAAATTCTACATAGATTAAGAAGTTAAATGTAAGAATTGAAACCATAAAAGGACTGGAACAAAGCTGTTGCAAGAGACATTCTCCGAGAGAAACAGAGAAGCTCTGCAGTGAGGAGAAATGGGGGAGAATAAAAGCAATTGTCCTCAGCACTGCCTTGGGTTCCTGACATTTCTGAGGCCCAGCTCTTCCTGAAGTCCTGACACTTGTCTGGCTCTTTATAACACCTCAATCCTTTTTCTCTCTTTTTTTTTTCTTGAGACAGAGTCTTGCTCTGTTGCCCAGGATGGAATGCAGAGGCACCATCTCAGCTCACTGCAACCTCCGCCTCCCGGGTTCTTACAATTCTCCTGCCTCAGCCTCCTGAGTAGCTGGGAGTATAGGTGCACACCGTTGCACCCGGCTAATTTTTGCATTTTGTATTTTAGTAGAGACGGGGTTTCACTGTGTTGCCCAGGCTGGTCTTGAACTCCTGAACTCAGGCAATCCGCCCGCCTTGGCCTCCCAAAGTGCTGAGATTACAGGCATGAGCCACCGTGCCCAGCCAACACCACCATCCCTTTATTTCAACTAATTTAAATGGGTTTCTGTGTTTTGAAACCCAAGGAGCCTTGAAAAAGGCATTTTCTTTCTTCTTAAAAATTTTTGTTAGTTGAGCAATTCATTTTACTATAAATAAATAAGTATAGGCCAGACATGGTGGCTCACACCTGTAATCCCAGCCCTTTGGGAGGTTGAGTCAGGCAGATCACCTGAGGTCAGGAGTTCAAGACCAGCCTGGCTAACATGGAGAGACTCAATCTCTACTAAAAATTACAAAAATTAGCCGGGCATGGTGGCACATACCTGCAATCTTAGCTACTTGGGAAGCTGAGACAGGAGAATTGCTTGAACCCAGGAGGTGGAGGTTGCAGTGAGCTGAGATGGTGCCTCTGCACTCCAGCCTGAGCAACAGAGTAAGACTCTGTCTCCAAAAAAAACAAACAACAACAACAACAACAAAAGGATACTGTCTGAGTCTCTTTCCATGAAAAATTAAAGCTTCCAATTTTTCTAAGTCTGAAGTGTAACTTTTTTTTTTTTTCATATTTAAAATAGAGATGGGGTCTCACTAGGTTGACCAGGATGATCTTGAACTCTTGGCCTCAAGCGATCCTCCTGCCTCTGCCTTCCGAATTGCTGAGATTACAGGCATGACTCATCACACCTGCCTAGGTGTAACATTTTATATGCATGACAGATTAAATTCAAAAGTACACTGATCAACTTTCTCATCTATTTCATTAAGTTGAGTTTCCATGAAATATTCAAAATAATTTACAAATTTTAAAGCAAGAGGGTCAGAAGACAGCAAAAAGAAAAATGTTGCAGAAAAGTCAAAGCAATAAAAAAATTTCATTTCACATATTCTCAAATAATTGTAGCATTCTAGCAATGTCCTGGGGGCCAGAAATAAAGCCACATTTGAATTTTATAATTCTTTTATCATTTCTAAAACACAAACCTACTGATACCCTAATCGCTAGCACTTTGTTCATATATAAAAGTATTTCATGAGTTTTGTTTTTACACTAAAATCAAACACAAATTTTATTAAGGAAACAGTGTATTTTCCTCAGAAAGACACTTAAATAAAGTAACCAAATCAACTGTATTTCTCCAGGCACAAAATATTAAACCTAACTGACCACACCATCATTTCTCCAATTCAAAAGCTCCTTTCTCTAATACAGAAAAAAGACCCTTTAAAGGAAGAATATGCTCTCATTCCATGTGACTGGATATAGTGTAATGTTTATAAACTAAAATTTTTCTTCTCAAATCCCAGAGACAGCAAACAGAGTTACATGACTTAAGTGCTTTACAACAAAGTTGAATAGTATGAGAGTAACACTCTCCAAATTATTCCCCTTTTCCACTAGTAACCATTCATCTACTGTCCCTGGATAGAAATCTCAGGGCTAATTCACGATATCCAATCAGCCACTGTATCCTATCATTTCTTTCTTTAAAACAGTGTCTCTCAATTTTTCCACCCGTGTTTCTGAGGGATCAAACCCTGTGCCAGTAACAAAAACTCACTGCAAAAGATTCTCTGGAAATACCAAATTTTTGGGTGTACAGGTAGTTGGAAGGAGAGGAAACTTCTCAGTGGACTCTATGTTCCCTGACAAGCATCAACCGCTTTAAAGCATTTCTTGAATTGAATCCTCTGCTCTATTCCCACGGCCACCACACCACCCGTTCCAAAGGTGATCACCTCTGGCTTGGATTACTTTTCACTACAACAGCTGCAGTTTTTCCCACCTTTGGTCTTTCCTCATTGCATTGCATCCAGTGCTTCCACTGCTGCCAACCCAAAATTCTGTTCCCATCACATCACTTCCTGGATCAAAAATGAATTACATCAGTTTTCCACCTCTTCTATCTCTTCAACCTCTCACTCTTTCTGTTGGCTGGCCTTTTCTCTTGCTATATAAATATGTCCCAATTATTTTCCGATTTAAAACAAAACAAAATAAAAAACCACCAATAAAGTAAAACCTTTCTTGGACATTTTATTCGACTCTAGGTACTGCCTTTGCCTCTTTTTTCTTGAGACAGGGTCTAGCTCTGCTGTCCAGGCTGGAGTACATGGCACAATCATGGCTTGTAGCCTTGACCTCCTGGGCTCAAGCAATCCTCCCACCTCAGCCTCCTGAGTAGCTGCAACTACAGGCGCATGCCACCATACCCAGCTAATTTTTGCATTTTCTGTAGAGATGGGGTCTTGCCATGTTGCCCAAGCTGGTCTCAAACTCCTGGCCTCAAGTGATCCTCCCACCTTGGCCTCCCAAAGTGCTCAGATTACAGATGTAAGCCACTATGCCCAGCTGCCTCTGCCTCTTTTATTTTGCTGAGAAGCTTTTTTAGTCTACAGCCGGGCACAGTGGCTCACGCCTGTAATCCCAGCACTTTGGGAGATTGAGGCAGGTAGATCCCCTGAGGTCAGGAGTTCAAGACCAGCCTGACCAACATGGAGAAACCCCGTCTCTACTAAAAATACAAAAAATTAGCCGGGCATGGGGCACATGCCTGTAATCCCAACATAATCTACTTACTGCCTTCTGCTCCTGTCACTTTGCTGAAATTGCTCTTATGAGGACTCCAATGGTCTTGTACTCTAATGACCAAACCCAATGGACTTTTTAGCTCTCAACTTTCTTGGATTCTGTAATATCTGAAGATGCCAATCACTCCCACCTCCTTGAAATTCTTGTCCATCTGACCACCACTACACACTTTTCTCCAGATTGTTCTCTTAAGTCCTGGACCATTCCTTTCCAGATTCTTCTTCCTTCACCTGGCTTTAAATGTAGGGGTTCTGCAGGATTCCATCCTAGTTTTACTTCTCAATTTGCACTCTTCTCTCTTGATGACTTCATCCACACTCATGCGTCAATTACTACTTCTACCCTGACATCTGGTAAATCTTCATCTCAGCTGACATTTCTCTTGGTTACAGACCTGTACTTCCAGCCAGCTACTGACCTTTTTCCACTGAGATGTCACACAGGTAATTCAAATTAAACACGCCCCACCCTAAACTTACCTTCACTCAGAAAACTAGTTTGTCCTCTGTTCATTCTGGTTTCAGTTATCCAGCTTCCCAAGCTAGAAATCCAGAAGTTACCTCCATTTCTTTCTCTTCAGACCTCAAACATTCAGACCTGTTGTTTCTTTCTCACAATTTCTCCACTTCACACTGTCCTATCCAGTCTCACTATCCTTATGGTGTTGCAATTAGCCTCCTAACTGCTTTCCCTTACTTGATGTCTGGAGCTCCTATACTCCATCTGCCACTCTCAACTTTCTAAAACATTTTCCCTCATTTAAAGCACTTTGGCAGCACCCTGTGGCCTAAAACTTTTTCAGAGCACGTGTACATCAGTAAAAATTTGAGTATATACCCTCAATCTATGAATATTTATTAATGCATATATACTATAAACCATATGTAAAATACAGAAACCAGTAAAGACTGAGATACAGAAAAACAAAGATATAAACATAATCCAGATGAAGTCATTCTATCTAAATATCATATAGTGGCTACTATATGACTCAAAGTACAATACATTCTAAAGGTGAAGTTCATTACTGATGATGTGTATATATCCATATTTCATATAGTCTTCTTGACAATTCATTTTTTAAGCTGACTCCTTGACAGATTATAATTATCTTGACAAAGAGCTCCCATCAGGAGAAATGTCAGTTCTACCTTTTTTTTAGTGTTTGTAGTGTTAGTATCTTCAGTGTACTATTTCTTTGTGCTAATCTCTAAGCCACTTGTTCATTTTGTGAAAATTAATGTAACTAAAAGACGATAATATAAATCCACTCAACCAGGCTCAAGTAAACTGCAACAAGTTGCATTCTGATAACAGCAGCCAAACTAGTAAGGTCACCACTGTCAATTCCTCGGCTTTGTGAAGCTTCTGTTCTGTCACTTTGCTGAAATTGCTCTTATGAAGGCTCCAACGATCACAAGACATCAGCTTGTATATCAAGTGTGTAATGGCGCCATCTTATAAGACTGAGCAAGAGAACCAGTGTTATCTATATATTAAATATTAATAAAGCTCTATTCCTTTATTTTCAAGTTGAAAAAGTAAATATAAACCTCATTTAGAGACAATTGCTTAGCACCACATACAAGGCTCTGGAAAACCTGGCCTCTGCCCATCTTTCCAGCCTGCTCTCCTGACACACACTTCCTGTACCTTACCACACTTTACTTCTCTCAAAAAACCAGCTACTTATCACTTTCTTACCTTCAACATGCTGTCCTCTGCACTCCTACCTCCAACACCCTGTGTTCTCACTTCTATTAAAGCCTCTATCACAACCTGCAATAACTGTTTCCTTACTAGCCTAAAAGGGCAGAGATTACTCCCAACTTGGAATTGGCAGCATCTATCATAACACTTTGTTTGCAGTAGGTACTTAATAAATGTTGACAGAATGAAAATGGTCCAAATTCCTTTGGCTGGCTTTCAATAACTTGCATAATCTGCCTTCAATCTATCTGCCCAACTTTATTTTCCTCCCTCAAGTCCATACCAATTAGCCATTCCCCGCACTTCATATCATATGTCATGCTCATTTTGGCTTTTGCTCAGGCTGGACCCTCAACTTGAAAGACTTCAGTCTACAGAGAGTAGCCTGTCCTTCAAGCCTGAGATCAAATCTCCTTTCCCTAGGAAGTCATGCTCAATTATTTCATCTCCCAATTAACCATTCTCTTTAGTGAACTCTTGAAGAGAGAGTTTTACCCACTTTAGCAATTATTTTCTATGGGGTAGTTTTCTTTTTTTTCTTTTTCTTTTGAAGACAGGGTCTTGCTCTGTCACCCAGGCTGGAGTACAGTGATGTGATCTGCAACCTCCGTCTCCCAGCTTCCAGCGATTCTCTTGCCTCAGCCTCCTGAGCAGCTAGGTTTAAAGGCACACACTTCCAATCCTGACTAATTTTTGTATTTTTAGTAGAAACAGGGTTTCATGTTGGCCAGGCTGGTCTTGAACTCCTGACCTCACGATCCACCCACCTCAGCCTCCCAAAGTGCTGAGATTACAGACATGAGCCACCACCTCTGGCCTATGGTGTACTTTTCTTTTCCCAGTTTGTAATTATTTGATGCCAACGATCATCTTCATTTTACTTAGCACACTGATCTCTCACAGCACACTGCAACATAACAAGACACAGGAGATGCTAAAGATCTGGTAGCCCAGTCCAGGGGAGGAGGCACTGACTGGGTTTTAGTCCAAGTTCTACCACTAATTTGTCAGGTGATCTTAATCATGTCACTTAAACTCTGGTTGTTCATTCCTCATCTATAAGATCAAACATTACTTGGGCCGGGCACAGTGGCTCACACCTGTAATCCCAGCACTTCGGGAGGCCGAGGTGGGTGGATCACGAGATCAGAAGTTCAAGACAAGCCTGGCCAAGATGGTGAAAACCCATCTCTAATAAAATACAAAAATACAAAAATAAGCCAGGCATGGTGGTGGGCACCTGTAGTCCCAGGTACTCGGGAGGCTGAGGCAGAGAACTGCCTGAACCCAGGAGGCGGAGGTTGCAGTGAGCCAAGATCGCACCACTGCACTCCAGCCTGGGCGACAGAGTGAGACTCTGTGTCAAAAAATAAAAAAATATAAAATCAGACATTACCAACTTTAAAAAATCAATGTAAGATAGTTCTTCTAGCCTAAATTAAAAATTAAAAATTTTCCTTAAGAAATCAAGAGAAATTCTTGAGGCCTTCAGTAACTCATTTAACTTTGGTAAAACTCAATTGTAATCATTTATACAACAAATATAAACAGCCTACCTCAGAGGACTGTATAAAGATCCAATGAGAGAATATAGATATAGACAGGCCGGGGCATTGGCTCATGCCTGCAATCCTAACACTTTGAGACGTTATGACAGGAGGATTGCTTCAGCCCAGGAGCTCCAGACCAGCCTGGGCAACATAATGAGGCCTGTCTCTACAAAAAACAAAAAATAAAAATAAAAACATTAGTCGGCATGGTGGTGCACACCTGTAGTCCCACTACTCAGGAGGCTGAGGTGGGAGGATCACTTGAGCCCAAGAGATTGAGGCTGTAGTGAACTGTGATCACACCACTCTACTCCAGCCTGGGCGACAGAGAGAGGCCCTGTCTCAAATAAATAAAATAAAATAAAATAAAATGCGTAATTTAAAAATCCTTATTAGTGGGCACGGTGACTCATGCCTGTAATCCCAGCACTTTGGGAGGCCAAGGTGGGTAGATCACGAGGTCAGGAGTTCGAGACCAGCCTGGCCAATATGGTGAAACCCCGTCTCTACTAAAAATACAAAAATTAGCCGGGCATGGTGGTGCACGCCTTTAGTCCCAGCTACTTGGGAGGCTGAGGCAGGAGAATTGCTTGAACTTGGGAGGCAGAGGTTGCAGTAAGCCGAGATCACGTCACTGCACTCCAGCCTGGGTGACAGAGCAAGACTCCATCTCAAATAAATAAATAAATTAATTAATTAATTAATGTTTAAAAATTCTTATTAAAATGTAAGGCATTAAACTATTTATTGGAAGATGCAAGCAAACAGCATTATTCGTTGTCCAGTTAGTTACCACAGTGTGCTAACCTAGCCAGGAACACTGATTGGATCCTCAAATAGTCAGCTGAGAAGAGCAAAACACTGTTCCATAGCCACAGGCTACACCTCACCCCTCATGAAAAAAACACAACCAGGCATGGTGGCTCACACCTGTAATCCCAGCACTTTGGGAGGCTGAGTTGGGTAGATCACCTGAGGTTGGGAGTTCAAGACCAGCCTAACTAACATGGAGAAACCCCATCTCCACTAAAAATACAAAATTAGCCAGGTGTAGTGGTGGGCACCTATAATCCCAGCTACTTGGAAGGCTGAAGCAGAAGAATTTCTTGAACCTGGGAGATGGAGGTTGTAGCAAGCTGAGATTGTGCCACTACACTCCAGCCTGTGTGACAGAGCAAGACTCCATCTCAAAAAAAAAAAAAAGAGAGACAGATTAGGCCAGGTACAGTGGTTCACACCTATAATCCCAGCACTTTGGGAGGCTGAGGCAGGCGGATCATGAGGTTAGGAGTTCGAGACCAGTCTGGCCAACATGTGAAACCCCATCTCTATTAAAAATACAAAAATTAGCCAGGCATGGTGACGCATGCCTATAGTCCCAGCTACTCGGGAGGCTGAGGCAAGAGAATTGCTTGAATCCAGGAGGCGGAGGCTGCAGCCAGCAGAGATCGTGCCACTGCATTCCAGCCTGGGCAACAGAGCAAGACTCCATCTCAAAAAAAAAAAAAAAAAAAAAAAAAAGAGAGAGAGAGATATTAATTAAAATACATGCAGTTTCAAAAAAAATGTAACTTGTTTTCCCGGGAGATTCTCAACATGTCAAATACATAATGAAGAAAGGTGGGAATCCAAACCAGCTTCTTCAATTTAGCAGCCTAATAATGTCTGCAGTATTTGTTGCATGTCCCCTAACATATACAAAAAGAGCCATATTATATGTAACACTCAAATCAAACCATTCTAGATACAAAAATTATTTTCAGCCAGGCACAGTGGCTCATTTCTGTAATCCCAGCACTTTGGGAGGCTGAGGCGGGTGGATCATGAGGTCAAGAGTTTGAGACCAACACAGTGAAATCCCGTCTTTATACAAAACACAAAAATTACCCAGGCATGGTAACATGCACCTGTAGTCCCAGTGACTTGGGAAGCTGAAGTAGGAGAGTAACCTGAGCTTGGGAAGGTCGAGGCAGCAGTGAGCCATAATGGCGCTGCTGCAATCCAGCCTGGGAGACAGAGTGAGAACCTGTCTCAATCAATCAATAATTATCTTCAATTCTGAAGTTAAATTTCATGCCAGTCTACTTTCTCCACCAAATTAACCATTTCCTTCCAGCAGATTCAATAAAAATACTTTTAGAGTCAGTTCAATAAAAGATGATTTTTCAACAATAGTCCAGTGAGAATTGCTTCAAAAATATTGATCTTTTCTTAAATACCAAACCTTAGACTGGAAACTTGATACTATCTTCCCTAATCTCCTTTGGAACACTTTTCTTTTTTTTTCGAGATGGAGTCTCACACTACCACCCAGGCTGGAGTACAATGGTGTGATCTCGGCTCACTGCAACCTCCACCTCCCGGGTTCAAATGATTCTCCTGTTTCAGCCTCCCAAGTAGCTGAGATTACAAGTGCCCGCCACCATGCCCAGCTAATTTTTTGTATCTTTAGTAGCGACAGGGTTTCACCATGTTGGCCAGGCTAGTCTTGAACTTGTGATCTTGTGATTCATCCACCTCGGCCTCCCAAAGTGCTGCTATTACAGGCGTGAGCCACCGCGCCCAGCCTGGAACACTTTTCAATGTGTGGTCAAATTTATGTTCATGTGGTCAATTTCATAGATTTAAAAATATAAGTTCTAGGAATTCTCTGGAGAGACCATATTTCTAGAAGAAAGGACATAGTACATTCAACATACAATATCTGATATGTGAGTAGAGTTATCCCTTTATGCCTACAATCTGCATTATTTATTTATTTATTTATTTAGTTTGTTTATTTAGAGAAAGGGCCTTGCTCTGTCACCCAAGCTGGAGTACAGTGGAGTGATCATGACTTACTGTTGCCTCAAGGCTCAACTGATCCTCTAGCCTCAGCCTCTTGAGTAACTGAAACCACAGGCATGCAGCACCACATCTAGCTAATCTTTTAACTTTGTAGAGATAGGGTCTCACCATGTTGCCCAGGCTGGTCTTGAACCTTTGAGCTCCAGCAATGCTCTCGCCTGGGCCTCCTAAAGTCCTGGAATTACAGCATAAACCATAGCACCTGGCCTACAATCTGCATTATTAATATAAATGTCATTTAATCTGCATGTCTTAATATCAATGCTAAATTTAGCTAGCCAAAACTATGAACACACACTTAATGGCAAGTTTTAAGGTTCTGAGTAATAAGGATAAAGGAAGAGGAAAAATCAGAAATAAGAAAAGAAATGCAAAATTTAAGAATAGGCCAAGCGGTGAACAAAGCCATTATTACACTGAAATAAAATAATATTGGCGAGGCACTGTGGCTCATGCCTGTAATCGCAGCACTTTGGGAGTCCAAGGTGGGCGGATCATGAGGTCAGGAGTTCAAGACCAGCCTGGCCAACATAGTGAAACCCCGTCTCTACTAAAAAGACAAAAAATTAGCTGGGTGTAGTGGCACATGCCTGTAATCCCAGCTACTCCGGAGGCTGAGGCAGGAGAATTACTTGAAGCTGGGAAGTGGAGACTGCAGTGAGCCCAGATTGCACCACTGCACTCTGGGGAGCAACAGAGCAAGACTCCATCTCTTATTTATTTATTTATTTGCAGCATTTCACTCTGTTCACCCAGGCTGGAGTGCAGTGGTGCAATCACAGCTCCCTGCAGCCTCAAATACTAGGCTCATGTGATCCTCCCACCTCAGCCTTTCAAGTAGCTAGGACTACAAGTGCACCATTACACCCAGCTAGTTGTTGTATTTTTTTCAATTTTTTGTATAGACAGGGTCTCATTATGTTCCCTAGGCTTGTCTCGAACTCTTAGGCTAAAGTGATCCTTCGACTTTGACCTCCCAAAGTGCTGGATTAGAGGCATGAGCCACCACACTTGGCCTTTTTTTTTTTTTTTTTAAGCTAGTCAAGTGAAACAGTGAAAGTGAAGAAGAAACAAAGAACCTATAACTAGTTGTGATCAATTAGTTGTAAATACCACTGCACTTGGACCAGCAAAAACTCATTCTTAACCTATTCACCTAAAATAATTCTTATTGTGTATTACTTTTCAGGTAAAATGGAGTCCTGGATTTTATTTTAATGACTTGCCATCCTGGCTATTTTGACAATGTCTTTGTTAACTCGCGGCATACCTTCATGACCCGGTCCTACCTTCCTCATTCAGACTTGCGCTGTTCATTGCTGTCTTCCCAGTCCCTGAAAAGGTACCCAACATGTGAATTGTAAAATGAATTAAAACTTTGAGGGAGGTGTTATTACCATCCTGCCTTTATAGATGAAACTAGGGTTTAGCAAGATTAAGTAACTTGCCTAGGGGTTACAAACCACTAGCCAGAAACTAACCCACATACCCACATCTGACCACAAAGCCCTTGCTTCTACTCTACCCTTACTGACCAGAATAACTTTTTTTTTTTCTTTTTTTGAGATGGAGTTTCTCTCCTGTTGCCCAGGCTGGAGTTCAATAGTGCAATGGCATGATCTCAGCTCACGGCAACCTCCGCCTCCCAGGTTCAAGTGATTCTCCTGCTTCAGCCTCCCAAGTAGGTGGGATTACAGGCACTTGCCACCACGCCTGGCTAATTTTTTGTATTTTTAGTAGAGAGGGGGTTTCTCCATGTTGGTCAGGCTGGTCTCAAACTACTGACCTCAGGTGATCTGCCCACCTCGGGCTCCCAAAGTGCTGAGATTACAGGTGTGAGCCACCATTCCCAGCCAGAATAACTTTTTAATGTTTTGCACTTCTGTGTCTTTACTGGTGGCAGCTCTCTCTTCTTAACGGAAAGCTCAATTTAAGCTTCATCAACCTCAGCATCTTCAACTTCTGAATCCCATGATGAACTTATATAGAAACTCTATCTCCTTTGGGTTGTGTCCTCTCCAAATTCTATTAAAACAGCACTTTTAGCCCTTTGCTACACTTACTTACTTCTCCTCCTTTCCCCCCCCATCTCAACTCTAAACTTCCTGAGGGCAGGAATCAGGTATCTTCAAGTGCCTCTGGCACAAGGTAAGAGTTAAGTAAATATCTGATGAATGAGTGAATAATTCCTGCAAATCCCTGAGATAAAAAGGAAACTTTCAGCTCAATTCCCTAACCACAGGCAACCAAAGACTATAGCTTTCCCCTGGTGTGGGGTTGGCAAGAGCATGCCTGAAATTCCCTGCCCACACCACAAAAAAAGCATCGTTGTGCAATGACATGGCAGTTTTTCAAGTTTTTGAGACATCTAATGGAAGGACAATCCAGTACAGCTTGAAAACTTTAAAGACTAAACTTAAAATCTATCGCTTAAAAGTGGCCTACCCGGATGGGACACCAGCTCTCAATTTTAAATAATGTTTGACTGTTTCAACTAAATCATTGTTTTCAGTGGTTTTTACAGATTTTGAGTAATTTTACTTTTACACCCAGTGGCTTGAAAATGCAACGTCATAAATTTACTATATTGACTTCCTCACAACTTATAAGGACAAAAACTGCTTGTCTTATACAAAGTGGGAAAATAAAGTAGAACCTGTGTTAGGTAAAAAGGCATTCAATAAATATGTTATTATGCTGCCATCTTTCTAAAAGCATACGTGGCCTATTTAGTCTAACAAATACTGGGAAGCATTTACTACAAGGTTTTCATTTTGCCGGTCTGAATACTAGGTTCAAACTATACCTACACAAAAAGTGGGTTTTTTGTTTGTTTTTGAGATGTAGTCTTGCTCTGTCACCCAGGCTGGAGTGCAGTGGTGCTATCTCAGCTCACTGCAACCTCCGCCTTCCGGGTTCAAACAATTCTCCTGTCTCAGCCTCCCTAGTAGCTGGGATTACAGGTGTGCACCACCACCCACAGCTAATTTTTGTATTTTTAGTAGAGACGAGGTTTTGCTGTGTTCTCCTAACCTCAGGTGATCCACCCGCCTCAGCCTCCCAAAGTGCTGGGATTATAGGCATGAGCCACCTCGCCTGGCCAAAAAGTGTTGTTTTTTAAAAATATGGTGTAAAGGGTTCAACTGAGGACTACATAAATAGTACTAAATTTAATATTCTGGATATAAGAATTTATAACCAAATGCTTAGCTACACCAATTTCAAGGTACACATTTAAAGTAACAATTTTTTTAGACACACCCAAACCACAATCTATAATTTTACTCCTTCTATTAACACCAAATTTCCGAGCAGTGTCTAGCCCCACCTAGACATCCAATATAAACAAGGTTTACAAATAGGATATTATAAAGGTGGGACACGAATTTTACAACTGGTATACATGAAATCATTTCTGATAAACCAGTATTTTTCCAAATATTCACAAGCTGATTTATAAGAAACTGAAAATTATTGTGCCAAGTTGGACTTTTGGCCTCTCGGTTTGATGATTGGTCCTTCCTCACCAACAGCCCCTAGCCCTTCCCTTCTGTTCTTCTTCTGCCAGGAATACTCGCCTGACTCATCCCTGCCTGCCTATGTCCATCACTTCCTTGGAGAACTGGCTCAAGATTCAGCTCAGGGAAGAAGTCCTCCCCTGCTAATTCCATCTCCGCTAACTACTTTCTAACTTTGCATTCCCTTGGGACTTAAATACAGTTTGCACGACATAATCACCAACTTCATCCCTTTCCTTCCTATAAGTTGTTTTGCATTTTTCTATCATTTCTCCAACAAGAGACCAAGAAGGGGCAGCATCTTCTTTCATATTCTTTTCAACACAGCTAGAAATAATCACCAGTGAAAGAAAGCTGACCTCTCAAAAATTTCTAAAGAAAGCAACTGACTTTTCGTTTACAATTTACTCTATCACCTCCAACATGCATGAGTTCTTAAAGGAGAGGAATTTTATTTTTGCCTTACTTCAAATTCATCATAAAATATCCAACTTACAAATCACATATATAACTTAATGTAAAGAATAATCCTGGTTATTGAAACTTATCTTGTGATTTACCATTTCAAGTTTCTTACAAAAACCCTAATAGTCTTGAAGCAGCGCGCCTGTGAGTGGTAGGAAGCTGGCAGCAGACTCTTGCAAAAGGGGCAAAACTCTAGTTGGCAGTAAATGTTCAAACACGTGATCCTCCACTGTTAAACAAGGTTCATTAACCACACAGACTTGCTGTTTCAGCTTTCTGGCTTCAATGAAGTGCTATGATCTCCTTTGGTTATTGTTGAGAGCCAATGATGGGTTAAATTCCCATAAATTAACCAGCGCTTTGGTGGTTTGCCCAAGTATACCGCTGGCATCGGTGTTGGACTTTTTTTTTTTTTTAATAGACCTGCCCGCCCCGAGGAGCCAGAGGTGAGTGAGTTAAGCGCCAGCCCGGCACTTCTCAGCGGGCAAACGGGAGACAGACCCACTCGAGCCGTTCGCTCTCCCTCTAGTTCTTAGTGTCAGCTTATCTGGCCAAGGGGGAGCTTCATAGGCAGCTGCTTATTGCCCAATCTCAGCCGAGTCTTCCCTTAGGGGCTGCAAGCCACACTTCGGCGGCTGCCCAACTTTTCCTGCAAGAAGCATCCGTTTTTCCACACTCAAAGCTCCAGAAACCCGGGTTTTGGAAGAGACGGGGAGAGAACCGGCTCGCCCCGCCGGCAGGGCAGGAACAAAGTGAGCTCCTGCGAGCCCAGACCACCGCGGCCCGCCCACCCTCCCGCCCGGCCGGCTGGCCGGCCCCACTCACCCTCCAGCAGCACCTCCTTGCCCGCGCGCTTCAGCGCCTGCACGGCCTGGTCGTGGGTGGCCTGGCGCAGGTCGGTGCCGTTCACTGACAGGATGGCGTCGCCCAGCCGCAGCGCCCGGCTCTGGTCGGCGGCCAGCCCCGGGAAGATCTTGGAGATGAGGATCGGCATCCGGTTCTCGCGGCCGCCCTTGATGCTGATGCCCAGGCCGCCCGCCTCTTGCTTCACCACCCGCACACGGCGCACGGGCGGCGACGCGCCCGCCTCACCCGCGGGGCCCCGAGGGCGGCGCCGGTGGGCTCGGGGGCCCAGGCCGCGGCTCGGGCTCCCGGGCAGCGAGTCGCCTGCGCCGCCGCCGTTCGGGAGGCCGTTGAAGGCGGCCGCCGCGGGTCCCAGAGCGGGCTCCAGCTCGGCCGCGGCGCCGTCGCCAGTCAGGCTCAGGCTCTCCCCGCTCAGCTCCGCCACCACTCGGACCCAGCGCTCCCTCAGGAGTAGCTCCACCAGCCCAGCTTTGGTGGCCCGCGTCCACACCGCCATGGCCGGCCCCGCTCCAGCCGCCGCAGTCGCCACAGCTACCCTCATTCCAGTCAGGCAGCCTCAGCGCTTCCCCCTTCCCCGCCCGGAGGGGCGGGCCCGGCCCCTCCCCCGGCGCTATTTATTATTCATGAGGCCACGCCCACCTCCCGAGGGGCGGGGCCGGCGCAGCCGCTTCCGGGAGGTGCAGAACTTGTCCGATCCCTCGCCTCTCGCCGGACGTGGGCCGCCCGCGTGCGGTGGGACTACATTTCTCATCCTCCTTCCATAGGCTCCCCACGGACCCCCAGAAACTATTGACCTCTACCGTGCAATTCACTGGAGCTGCCTGGGCACGAAAGCAAAATCAGCTTGGAGAAGCACTTTGCAAGGCTGCAAGACCCGGTGGCACGTTCATTCTTGCACTGATTGGTTCGCACTCTGTGTATTGAGCGCTCAGCCAGGTACTCCCGCTCCTTTTGAGGCCCTGTAGATAAGCGCAGTAGTACCAGCAACAGCTGAGAGTTTGCGGTCTAGTGGGGGAAAGAAAATGCAGAACCAACCAACTAGGTGTGATACTACGTGGTTAAATGACATACAGAAAACGTCCCCAGAACAGTATAAAAGGAACATTTGGTTAGACCTGGGGTCAGCTTCACAGAGGTGACAGTGGAGGGTGAATAGCTCAAGCAGAGAGAACAGCGCAAGCAAAGGTCCAGCAGCATGATCCAAGCCTTTGTCAATGTTTTGTAATCTACTTTAATCACCTGTAATTCCAGTGGGGACTATGTCTTCTTAAACCCTGAAGCCAAAATTGGCAGGCCTCAAGGATATTTGCAGAATGATAGTGTCTTAGGGTTCTTCAGAGAACGAATCAATAGGATATATAAAGATGTATAAATTTATTATTATTATAAGGGACTGGTCACGAGATTATGGATGCTTAGAAGTTCCATGATCTGCCATCTGCAAATTGGAGGCCCAGGAAAGTTGGTGGTGTACTTCCAAGCCCAAAGGCCTGAGGCCCAGGGGGAACCAGTGGTGTAAACCTGAGACTGAAAGTCTGGACGCGGCACGGTGGCTCACGACTGTAATCCCAGCACTTTGGGAGGCCAAGGCGGTGGATCGCCTGAGGTCAAGAGTTCTAGACCAGCCTGGACAACATGGTGAAACCCGGTCTCTATTAAAAATACAAAAAATTAGCCAGGCGTGGCAGGCACCTATAATCGGAGGCTGAGGCAGAATAATTGCTTGAACCCGGGAGAGGTTGCAGTGAGCCAAGATTGCACCACTGCACTCCAGCCTGGGCAACAAGATGAAACTCCGTCTCAAAAAAAAAAAAAAAAAAAAAAGGGAAGAAAGTCTGAGAAGGAGGCTGATAGGTGGCTCATGCCTGTAATCCCAGCACTTTGGGAGGCTGAGGCAGGGGGATCACTTGAGGTCAGCAATTTGAGAGCAGCCTGGCCAATGTGGTGAAAACTCCATCTCTACTAAAAATACAAACATTAGTTGGGTGTGGTGGCAGACCCTTGTAATTTCAGCTCCTAGGGAGGCTGAGGCAGGAGAATTGCTTGAACCCAGGAGATGGAGGTTGTAGTGAGCCAAGATCATGCCAGTGTACTCCAGCCTGGGTGAAAAAGCAAGACCCTGTCTCAAAACAGAAAGTTAGAGAATATGTTAGGAAGAAAGGAAAAAAAAAAAAAAACCAGCAAGTTTGAGAAGAGGGTGAGGGTGGGAGTGGGGGGGGAACATGTAAGTCCACATCCCAGTGCCAAGGCCCAACAGCCAGGTGCACCAAAGTCTGAGGCCAGGAGAAGATGGATGTCCCAGCTCAGGCAGAGGTGAATTCCCCCTTCCTCTGCCCTTTTGTTCTACTCAAGTCTTCAGCTGATTGGATGCTGCCTGCCCACATTGGTGAGGGTGATCTTTAGAGTCTACCATGGAAAGGCTAATCTCTTCCTGAAACATCCACACAGATATACCCAGAGGTTATGTTTTACTAGTTACCTGGGCATCCTTTAGCCCAGTCAAGTTGACACAAAATTAACCATCACAGATGGTTACTGAGGAAAATGCCAGAATTCCAATGTGAACAGAGCATAGGGTCAGTGGAAATGGGAGGATATGAGTATGAAAAGCAAAGACATCAAAGAGTTTGGACTCGACTTTGTAGATCTGACTTTCTTAGCCTGCAGGCCATGGCCTTTTGTTGGGGCAAGTGTACATGCACATTCCCAAAAACTGTCTGCAAAATTTTGTCTCTAAGGTATTTTTTTGAAGTCCTGTGATTCATCCAATTGGCAGGAAGGTGCCATGACCAAAGGCCATGAGCCACTGCTGTGCACACTGCAGAGCCTGGAGTGGCTATAATCCAGACACGAGTGATGCAATCCACCCAGCTCTTCCAGCTTCATGGACTAGAAGAACTGAGAAAACTGAGGGCCAGAGAGCCAAAGACCAAAGACCACAGCTCAAAGTACACAGGAAGGAGGCAGAGACAACTTAGGACTCCCAGCCTCCAGATCCAGGGCTATTTTCACTATAAAGTATCCCTCAAACTTCAAAAATAAGGTCCAAGCTGGGCACAGTGGCTCACGCCTGTAATCCCAATACTTTGGGAGGCTATGGTTGGCAGATAGTTTGAGGTCAGGAGTCTGAGAGCAGACTGACCAACATGGTGAAACCCCATCTCTACTAAAAATACAAAAAAAAAAAAAAAAAAAAAAAAAAAATTAGCCAGGTGTGGTGGTGCATGCCTGTAATTTCAGCTACTCGGGAGGCTTGAACCTGGAAGGTGGAGGTTGTGGTGAGCCAAGATCACGCCACTGCACTCCAGCCTGGGTGACAGAGTAAGACTTTGTCTCAACAAAAGAAAAATAAATGAAAAATAAACTAAGAGTCCAGAAAGCACACCATTAAGAAAGCAAGCTCTCCGCAAAATCATGAGGTCAAGGTGTCCTCTAACTTTTCTTCAGCAGTAGTAGCAAAAAATTGCCTTGTTTTCATGTGGGCAGGGATGGGGGCAAGCAGAGGGAATGTGTACGAATTCCTATAAAAGGGGCTGTAAACCTGCTTGTTCATGAAGTGCACATTAAGGCTCGTAAACTGTGCCCACGCACCACTCCATGAACGCACGTTCATGTGCAGGCAGAAACTTCTGAAGAGCCTCCTGTAACAGAAGTTAAAATAATAAATATAGAGGCTGGGAAGTGTCCAGAGCCCAGATGAAGAAAGAATTCAAAATGAGAAAAGTATCTTACCAAAAAAAAATAAAATCATTACAGCAGAATCCTTTTTGCAATTAGTGGAGTTGGATTTTCCAAGCTGCAAATGTCAGCAAAAGCTCAACCCTCCAGCCCTCTCCTAAATCAACTGCAGAGGCCAGCTTGCTGTTCCGGCAGGTCCCAATGTGTCCAAGTGCACCTGCGGTCACAAACATTTCTGGCTTTGCTCCAGCTGAAGTGTGAGCCCCCAGAGGCCTCAGTTATGTGAAATTTCTGCTTATTAGAGAGCATTTGGCAGCTGATTCCTTAGAGTATGAGCACTATTTTTAACACTTTTGCATTTGTAATCACCCAGGGGTTGGGCACTTGAGAGCACCTTTATTAGCAAAAGGGAAGTGCTGGGAATTCTCTCCAAGATTATCAAGACCTTTCCGTCAACAGAGTTGGAGTAAGTCACAGATCTGCTAGCTAATAGTGAGGGCACTTACATAAGACAGCAAGTTATATAACAAAATATTTAACCCTGGAAGTAGATAATGGAGATAGATTGGTATTGGAATTACTTGGGAGTTTTTCCTTTAAATATATATGTATATTTGTTGAGATGGAGTCTCACTCTTTTGCCCAGGCTGGAGTGTGGGGGCATGATCTTGGCTCACTGCAACTTCTGCCCCCCCTGGGTTCAAGCAATTCTCCTGTTTCAGCCTCCCAAGTAGCTGGGATTATAGGCGGCCGCCACCACGCTCAGCTAATTTTTGTATTTTTAGTAGAGACAGGGTTACGCCATGTTGGCTAGGCTGGTCTCGAACTCCTGACCTCAGGTGATCCACCCTTGTCGGCCTCCCAAAGTGCTAGGATTACAGGCATGAACCACTGCACCTGGCTAAAGATTAGTTTTACATATTTCCATAAAAAAATCCCCCAGCTATCAAGCTGTATCTGCAAGGCCTTCCATTAGAACCAAAATGAACCTTTCAACCTTCCCTTTCATCACTACTTTCAGATAAGCCAAACGCGTTCAGTCAGTATTTCCCAATGATGCCTTGCACATTGTCTGTCTAAGTCCTTCTTTCCAGACACCTCCTGCCCTCTTGGCCAAATTCCCTAATTACCTAGCAAGATTTCATTTCAGCTTTCCCTGACTACTCAGTTCATTGGGAATTTTCCTCTGAACAATTTAATTCTGTTCCTGACTGGTTTGCCCAAATAGATTATGAACTACAGGAGGGCAGGGACTACCCATCAATTTACATTTATTCCCCACTATTCCAAAAATATTGCCTTGCAGAGAAGGAACTCATTAAACATGATTGATTGAAATTCAGTGCCTTCTATGCTGTAGCCTTTTCAAATAATTTCTCTGAAGGTTACTGGTTCCTTGCAGAGTGAAAATACCATCTAGGAAATCTCAGGGAGTCAGTGGAAATCTACTTACTGTGGATAATGAAATCTGAAATAAAAACAGTACACATCTGTTTCTACAGTTTCTTAAAGAGAGCGAGACAAGTTAATTCTCTGAAGAATCGTGTTCCTTTATCTACCTCTAAAAAAAGGAAATGGTGGCCAGGCACAGTGGCTCATACCTGTAATCCCAGCACTTTGGGAGGCTGAGGCGGGCAGGTCACCTGAGGCCAGAAGTTTGAGACCAGCCTGGCCAACATAGTGAAATCCTGTCTCTACTAGAAATGTAAAAATTAGCCTGATGTGGTGGTGCACACCTGTAAATCCTAGCTACTCAGGAGGCTGAAGGATGAGAATCGCTTGAACCTGGGAGGCAGAGGTTGTAGTGAGCCAAGATCATGCCATTGTACTCCAGCCTGGGCAACAGAGTGAGACTCTGCCTCAAAAAATAAATTAAAAACAAGCACCCGCTGCTGTTATTATTACCAGTTGACTTTCAGCAGCACCAACAATAAAAACCTTTGACAGAAACTCTTGGCTGGACACAGTGGCTCAAGCCTATAATCCCAGCACTTTGGGAGGCTGAGGCAGGAGGATCACTTGAGCCCAGCCTGGGCAATATGGCGAAACTCCATCTCTACACAAAATACAATAATTAACTGGTTGTGGTAGTGGGCACCTGTAGTCCCAGCTTCTAGGGAGGCTGAGGTGGGAGGATCACTTGAGCCCAGGTCAAGGCTACAGTGAGCTGTGATAAGGCCACGGCACTCCAGCCTGGGTGACACAGTGAGACCCTGTCTCGAAGGAAGGAAGGAAGGAGGGAGAGAGGGAGGGAGGGAGAAAGAGAGAGGGAAGAGCCAGAGAGAGAGGAAAGGAAGGAAGGAAGGAAAGAAGGGAGGGAGGGAGGGAGGGAGGGAAGAAGGAAGGAAAAAAAAGAGAGAGAGAGAAACTCTTCAGCTTTGAGTCTATACTTTATCTAGGAATGAGTCTGCCATAATACTATTTGATTCCATGCTTAAAGGGCAAATGGCCAGATTAATTTCAGTGACAAACAGATCTTGTATAAAGCTACATTTTGGCTGAAAGGGAGTACAGATTGCCAAGAGTCCGTCAAAGGAAAAGAATTAGTGGATCTGGGGCTGGTTCCAAGGTTTGAGTGTTGTGTAATTTTATAAGGAAGGAGAGCCTCAGGCAGAATTGCAGTCCTTAGCAAGCCTGAAGGTCACTGCCACAAAGGAGGCCTGATGCCAGAGGAACAAAAGCAGGAGCCACTCAATTACTACTAAAGAAACCAAAGAGAGAAATAAGCTCATAAAATAACCGATCCAACATCCAGCTTTGAAAAATTATCCAGGCATAACTCTTCCCCACTTAGAAGACAGCGTGATCAGTTATCCCTTTCAATGAATAGTACTACTTTACCTTCCAGTAGAAATATCCTGCAATATATTTTCTCTCCAGTGCAGACATGTCGAAAAAGAGAGAAAGGTGCATATGTCCTTTAGCTGATGCAAGCACATTTTTAATTGATCCCACCAAGACAAATCACTAACCATCTGAAAGTCGAAAAAATGGGTTAATGATCTCATACAGCATGACTATGAAAACCTACATCTGCTAACCACATTCCTAACAGAAAGCAGCTGGTGACAGTTTGTAGCGCTGTGACTTTTTAAAGGAAAATATTAGCAAGGACACACTAAACAGAAGTTTAGTTTCATTGAATCCACTTAGTTAACGAAAATCACCAGCAACTTTTTTTTGTTGACAATCATGGAAATTACATAATTTGACATGAAATTCAAATAACATCTAAAAATAAAAGTCGGCCCAGCATGGTGGCTCACACCTGTAATCCCAGCACTTTGGGAGGCCAAGGCAGGTGGGTCACTTGAGGTCAGGAATTTGAGATCAGCCTGACCAACATGGTGAAACCCCATCTCTACTAAAAATACAAAAATTAGCTGGATGGGGTGGTGCACACCTGTTATCCCACCTACCTGGGAGGCTAGAGGCAGGAGAATCACTTGAACCTAAAAGGTGGAGGCTGCAGTAAGCTGAGATCATACCACTGCACTCTAGCTCAGTCAACAGAGCGAGATTCCATCTCAGAAAAACAAAAGGCAGGGGGAAAAGAAGTTTGGGGCATTTAAAAAAAAAAATAGCCAGGTGTGGTAGCGTGCATCTGTAGTTCCAGCTACTGTGGATGCTGAGGCAGGAGGATGACTTGAGCCCAGGGGTTAAGACTGCAGTGAGTCAAGATCAAGCAACTGAATTCCAGCCTGGGCAACAGAGCCAGATCCTATCTCAAAAAAAAAAAAAAAAAGTTCTGTTGTTGAGGCCATCCCTATGGTACTTTGTTAAGGCAGCCCTGACAAACTTATACAGACCCCAAGTCGCCTACACAACAGCCTGTTTTTTGCTTCCCTAATTTCCAGTCTCTTCTGCCCCTTACACAAATGGGCATTTTTACTGTCATTCTGTTGAATGTGTGAGTGACTCACAACTCTGTTTTCCACTGAATGAAAATTCTGAACCAGAGACTGGAAGGCCCACCCCAATTGCCAACTGGTCTTACTTCTCACTACATGTTGGCTCAAGGACTCTGTATTGAAAATGACTTATCTTTTCCACATAGTTAACTGCTTAGCTTCCTTCTGTGGAAACCACTCTATTTTCTCTCTCTCTCTCTTTCTGTGTGTGTGTGTGTGTCTGTGTCTGTGTCAGGGTCTTGCTCTGTTGCCCAGGCTGGAATGCAATGGTGTGGTCCCGGGTCACTGCAGCCTCAACCTCCCAGGCTCAAGCATGTCTCCCACCTTGGCCTCCTGAGTAGCTAGGACCACAGGCATGTGCCACCACACCTGGCTAATTTTTTAAAAATGTTTTCGTAGAGATGGGGTTTCACTATGTTGCCCAGGCTGGTCTCAAGCTCTAGCAATCCTCCTGCCTTGGTGTCCCAAAGTGCTGTGATTACAGGCATGAGCCACTGTGCCTGACCTAATGAAGCATCATTAATTTACTTGCTTTTCTCCCTACCTAGGCTATGTAGTTCTTGAGGGTTGAGACCATATTTCTGTTTTTGGTGAGTTGCATATAATAGGCACTCAATAAATGTATAACTGTGTATTAAATTCTATGACTTCCTAAAGACAATGAACTGAGATAAGCTAAGCCTGAATATTTAGATCTATGCTGTTCAATATGAAAACTATTAGCACATGTAGCTATTTAAAATGAAAAGTTCTGGCCTGGCACAGTGGCTCATGCCTGTAATCCCAGTACTTTGGGAAGCCGAGGCAGGCAGATCACCTGAGGTCAGGAGTTCAAGATCAGCCTGACCAACATGGTGAAACCTCATCTCTACTAAAAATACAAAAATTAGCCAGGCATGCTGGTGCATGCCTGTAATCCCAATGACTTGGGAGGCTGAGGCAGGAGAATCACTTGAATCTGGGAGGCGGAGGCTGCAGTGAGAGCCGAGATGATGCCACTGCACTCCAGCCTGGGTTACAGAGTGAGACTCTGTCTTAAAAAAAAAAAGCCAGGTGCGGTGGCTCACACCTGCAATCCCAGCACTTTGGGAGGCTAAGGCAGGTGGATCACTAGGTCAGGAGCTCAAGACTAGCCTGGGCAAGATGGTGAAACCCTGTCTCTACTAAAAATACAAAAAAAAAAAATATCCAGGCATGGTGGCTGGTGCCTGTAATTCCAGCTACTCTGGAGGCTGAGGCAGAGAATTGCTTGAACCCAGGAGGCAGAGGTTGCTGTGAGCCAAGATCACACCACTGCATTCCAGCCTGAGCGACAGAGTGAGACTCCATCTCAAAAATAAATAAATAAATAAATAAAAATATTGTTTTTGGCTGGGTGCAGGGGCTCACGCCTGTAATCCCAGAACTTTGGGAGACCGAGGCAGGGAGATCAGCAGTTCAAGACTACCCTGACCAACATGGTGAAACCCCATTTCTCCTAAATATACAAGTTAGCCAGGCATAGCGGTGTACGCCTGTAATCCCAGCTACTCAGGAGGTTGAGGCAGGAGAATCGCTTGAACTCAGGAGGTGAAGGTTGCAGTGAGCCAAGACCACGCCTGGGCGACAGAGCAAGACTACATCTCAAAAAAAAAAAAAAAAGTTCTGTTCTTAGTAACACTAGCAACATTTCAATTGCTCAATAGTCACATGTGCCTAGTAACTATCTTAGTGTATAGCACAAATAGAAAACATTTCTATTTTATTTATTTTTGAGACAGAGCATTTCTCTGTTGCCCAGGCCGGAGTGCAATGGCATGATCTTGGCTCACTGCAACCTCTGCCTCCCAATTCTCCTGCCTCAGCCTCCTGAGTAGCTGGGATTACAGGTGCACACCACCATGTTCAGCTAATTTTTGTATTTTTAGTAGAAACAGTGTTTCACCATGTTGGCCAGGCTGGCCTCAAACTCCTGACCTTGTGATCCGCCCACCTCAGCCTCCCAAAATGCTGGATTACAGGCGTGAGTCACCGTGCCCAGCGTTATTTATTTATTTTTGAGACGGGGGTCTCACTCTGTCTACCCAGGTTGGAGTATAGCAGTTCGATCTCTGCTCACTGCAATCTCCACCTCCCAGGTTCAAGCAATTCTCCCACCACAGCCTCCCAAGTAGCTGAGATTACAGGCATGCACCACCACACCCAGGTAATTTTTGTATTTTTAGTAAAGATGGCGTTTCATGCTGCCTAGGTTGGTCTTGAACTCCTGAGCTCATGTGATTCATCCAGCTTGGCCTCTGCAAGTAAGTGCTGGGATTACAGGTGTGAGCCACTGCACCTGGCCTACTTTTCTATCATCACAGAAAGTTTATTGGACAGTGCTGATCTACATCATAATATACCTTGAAATATAAAAGAAAAAGACAACACATTAGGAACAAAAAAAAAGGAGAAAGGATTATGAATATGTGGTTCATGCAACTGGCCAAACAGTCAAACACATAAAGTAAGCAACCTCATTAGTAAACACAGAAATGGAAAGTAAAATGAGATAGCATTTTTCACGCATTGGATAGGCTAAAATTAGTCCGTCAATACATTGGTAAGGTATAAGGAAATACATACTTTCAAACACTGCTGATGGGAAAACAGCCAGTCTGAAGGCCAAATAAAAGTGAAAGAAAATGGACACAGTATGAGCCATACCCAGGAATTGGCCCAAGAACACCCTGATATGAGCACTAGGAGACAATGTCCTAGATTGTACATTATTACACTCTATATGACTAACAAGAAAGACTGCCCACATAACTCAGTGTTACAGCCAGATCAAGCTAGGTCAAGTGCTCAAACACCTTCCCTGTAGCCTACGAAATGGAAAATGCTTTGTGTACCATAACTGCTAATCATTGTGTTACAGGAAAGGGGTCCCAATCCAGACCCCCACGAGAGGGTTTTTTAATCTTATGCAAGAAAGAATTCAGGGCAAGTCTGTAAAGTGAAAGCAAGTTTATTAAGTAAGTGAAGGAATAGGGCCAGGTGCAGTGGCTCACGCCTATAATCCCAGCACTTTGGGAGGCTGAGACGGGTGGATCACGAGGTCAGGAAATTGGGACCATCCTGGCCAACACGGTGAAACCCCATCTCTACTGAAAATACAAAAAATTAGCCAGGCATGGTGATGTGCACCTGCAGTCCCAGCTACTCTGGAGGCTGAGGCAAGAGAATTGCTTGAACCTGGGAGGCGAAGGTGCAGCGAGCTGAGATCGCACCACTGCACTCTAGCTTGGACAACAGAGCAAAACTCCATCTCAAAAAACAAAAAAAAAAAAGAGAGAGAGAAAGTGAAGAAATAGAAGAACGGCTATTCCATAGACAGAACAGCACGAAGGCTAGTTGCCTATATTTATGGTTCTTTTTTTTTTTTTTTTTGAGACGGAGTCTTGCTCTGTCACCAGGTTGGAGTACAGTGGCGCAATCTCGGCTCACTGCAACCTCCACCTCCTGGGTTCAAGCGATTCTTCTGCCTCAGCCTCCTGAGTAGCTGGGACCACAGGAACGTGCCACCATGCCCAGTTATTTTTTTGTATTTTTAGTAGAGACGGGGTTTCACGTGTTGGTCAGGATGGTCTCGATCTCTTGACCTCGTGATCCGCCCGCCTCGGCCTCCCAAAGTGCTGGGATTACAGGCGTGAGCCACCGCGTCCGGCCTGGAGTTTCGCTCTTGTTGCCCAGGCTGGAGTGCAATGGCGTGATCTTGGCTCACCGCAACCTCCGCCTCCCAGGTTCAAGTGATTCTCCTGCCTCAGCCTCCCAAGTAGCTGGCATTACAGGCATGTGCCACATGCCCAGCCAACTTTTTATATTTTTAGTAGAGACAGGGTTTCCCCATGTTGGTCAGGCTGGTCTTGAACTCCCAACCTCAGGTGATCTGTCCACCTTGGCCTCCCAAAGTGCTGAGATTACAAGTGTGAGCCACTGCATCCAGCCTGTTTATGGTTCTTTTCTTTCTTTTTCTTTTTTTGAGACAGAGCCTCACTCTGTCACCCAGGTTGGAGTGCAGTGGTACGACCTCGGCTCACTGCAACCTCTGCCCACCAGGTTCAAGAAATTCTCCTGTCTCAGCCTCCTTAATAACTGGTATTATAGGCCTGTGCTCACACACCTGGCTAATTTTTGTATTTTTTTTTAGTAGAGACAGAGTTTCACCACATTGGCCAGGTTGGCCTGGAACTCCTGCCCTCAGGTGATATGCCCACCTTGGCCTCCCAGAGTGGTGGTAAGGCATGAGCCACACCTGGGCTTTTATGGTTATTTCTTGATGATATGCTAAGCAAGGGGTGGATTATTCATGTCTTCCATTTTTAGATCATATAGGGTAACTTCCTTAAGTTGCCATGGCATTCGTAAGCTGTCATGGCACTGGTGGGAGTGTAGCAGTAAGGACGACCAGAGGTGATGCGTGTGGCCATCTTGGTTTTGGTGGATTCTAGCCGGCTTCTTTACGGCAACCTGTTTTATCAGCAAGGTCTTTATGACCTGTATCTTGTGTGGACCTCCAATCTCATTCTGTGACTTAGAATGCCTTAACAATCTGGGAATGCAGCCCAGTAGGTCTCAGCCTCATTTTATCTAGCTCATATTCAAGATGCATTTGCTTTGGTTCAAATGCTTCTGACAATCATATTTATGATTGGGTTCCTATAACTGAGACAGTGGGGGAATAAGCTGAAGAATGCTGCCATGACCTCTAACAAATCACTGTGTGACCATGGGAAAAATTTCCTCTTCCCTTCTTGGTGTCCCATTTCCATGACTATAAAAATGAGACTGGCTAGACGTGGTGGCTCACACCTGTAATCCTAGCACTTTGGGAGGCCGAGGCAGGAGGATCATGAGGTCAGGGGATTGAGACCTTCTGGCCAACATGGTGAAATTCCGTCTCTGCTAAAATACAAAAAATTAGCTGGGCGTGGTGGTATGAGCCTGTAATCCCAGCTACTCAGGAGGCTGAGGCAGGAGAATCACTTGAACCTCGGAGGTGGAGGTTGCAGTGAGCCGTGATTGCGCCACTGTACTCCAGCCTGGTTACAGAGCGAGACTCTGTCTAAAAAAAAATAATAATAAAGAAAATAAAAAATGAGACCAAGAGTCACTATCTTTTACAAACCCCTGCTTCATCTCCACCCTATAGGACAACTTCATTTTTATCTACAGCATACACTGTGGTTCAGTATTAAGCACCATTTAAAGAAAGGCAGATGCTCAAAATAAAGCTTAAAAACCTTCAGAATTTGATGGTCTGTATCTTCCAATATTCCAAGATTTCAGTTTTTCTTAGTCGAATTTGTTGTACTCTCCACAGTGCATGTGAATGATCCATTCAGAGATTAATTTACTAACTAGTATATGAGAAAAGTGAATTTTTAAAGCATTTAAGTCAGATTGGCAAAAAAGACCTTTCCTGGGCTGGTTTCAAATCAGAATTTTTCTGTAGAACCCAGGAATGAGCAGGGGTATGCAAAATGGCCGAAACAGAAACATAATGCCAAGAAGGAAACATTTTAAACCTCTAGGTTACACAAATCCTCAAAGTAAAAACATCCTGAAACACATGCACTGAAGTGTTCCCCTTTCCCTTATTCATTATTGGTTTCCCTTCCCTTCCCCTCACATCCCCTCCCCTCCTCTTCCCTCACCCACCCTCCCTTTGTCTCCCCTCATATCCCCTCCCTTTACATCCCCTCCCTTCCCCTCACATCCCCTTCCTTCCTTTCCCCTCTCCTCCCCTCTCTTCTTCTCTTCCCTGCAATTTCTCTAACTTGCCCTCATCAGTTTCTGCTTCATTTGTATTCAAAGTTTTCTACTTGGGAATAATTTCAAGGCCCAAAGCACTTACTTCCTATACCATTTAAGGAAGTCCAAATCACTGTCTGGAAAAGTTGAAAAGGAATGCTTTCTACTTTCAGAACTTTTACTTCCTCATTCAGAGGGCCCTCTCTGTCAGAATTACATCCTCCACAACCCACAAGATTTTAGAATTTAAGTAAATCAAGTCGTAAACTAGATTCCAGTTAACAAGAATTCTCTGAATTTACAGCTCTACAACTATCGAAAAGCAAGTGAGTTAATTTTTTTTGTTTTTTATTTTGAGATGGAGTCTTGCTCTGTCACTGAGACTGGAGTGTAGTGGCATCATCTCGGCTCACTGCAACCTCCGCCTCCCAGGTTCAAGCAGTTCTCTTGCCTCAGCTCCCAAGTAGCTGGGATTACAGGCATGTGCCACCATGCCTGGCTAATTTTTGAATTTTTAGTAGAGATGGGTTTCACCATGTTGGCCAGGCTGGGCTTGAACCCCTGACCTCAAGTGATCCACCTACCTCAGCCTCCCTAAGTGCTGGGATTACAGGTGTGAGCCACCCCCACACCCAGCCACAAGTGAGTTAATATTTAAGGCATCTTAGCCTCCATCTGTTCACAAGCATTCAATGTAGACCAGCAACTGAACTTGTCAATTCAACCACTTAAAACATTTCTTAGAAAGGAGAGGATCTTCAGTCTGTTATAAAGGTCCCTAATAGTCCAGTCTAATCCAGACTGGAAAACTATACCTTACAGAAAAAAAAAATATTCAACAAGAGGAAAGCGGTCGGGCACAGTGGCTCATGCCTGTAATCCCAGCACTTTGAGAGGTGAGGCAGGCAGATCACGAGGTCAGGAGATCGAGACCATCCTAGCCAACATGGTGAAACACCGTCTCTACTAAAATACAAAAATAGCCAGCAGTGGTGGCATGCACCTGTAGTACCAGCTACTCAGGAGACTGAGGTAGGAGAATTGCTTGAATGCGGGAGGTGGAGGTTGCAGTGAGCCGAGATCGCACCACTGCACTCTAACCTGGTGACACAGCAAGACTCCGTCTCAGAGGAAAGCTTTTTTTAGACAGGTCACCTAAAAGCTTGCAGGTATTTTGTTTTGTTTTGTTTGAGACAGGGTCTCAAAAAATCTAGGCTGGAGTGTGGTGGTGCGCTCAGGGAACACTTAGCCTCTTCCTCCTGGGCTCAAGCAATCCTCCCACCTCAGCCTCCTGAGAAGCTGGGACTACAGGTGATTGCCATGATGCCTGGCTAATTTTTGTATGTTTTGTAGGGACAGAGTTTCACCATGTTGCCCAGGCTGGTCTCGAACTCCTTGGTTCAAGTGATTTGCCACTCTTGGCTTCCCAAAGTGCTAGGATTACAGGAATGGGCCATGGTGCCCAGCAGATAATTGTTTAAATTATTCCTATCACTGTAAAACCTAACAGGTGGGGCGGAGGCAAAGATACCCATTATAAACCTTTATCTGTTCTTTCTTATCAAACCTAAAATAGACTGTCCTTTGTGTAGTAAATTATTGGGCTGTTTATCTCTCTTACAACCTCTCTGTTAATTCTCCCCTCACACATCTACCTTAAATCCTCATTTATTTTCCCTTTCCAGAATGAAGGGTGGGGCTAATCATACCAAAATGTTTTTCATCAGCCCTTCGTTCATGATGTCATCAGAACCCACACATTTCTCTGCCCACACTCCAGCCCTCCATCCCCAAAACAAACAAACAAAACCACACATACTGGATTTCCACAGGCATGCAACAGAATACATCCCCTTAGATGGGAAAGAAATCTATCTGCTCAGTTAGGGTTAACTAGAGTTGTTCACTCTCTAATTTAAAGATCACATTAAAACTGGCCAGTTGATAACACTCGTGGGATTAACAATGTCAGAGTAGGTAGAAGAGAACAGAAAATATGAAATATACGGTGGGCTCTCTGGTTCCCAACTCTACTCTTACTCCCTAACAAAATTCCTACCCAGTGCTTCTTTTTTTTTAAGAGACAGGGTCTCGGCCGGTCACAGTGGTACAAGCCTGAAATCCCAGTACTTTGGGAGGCCGAGGCAGGCAGATCATGAGGTCAGCAGTTCGAGACCAGCGTGACCAACACAGTGAAACCCTGAATACTACAAATATAAAAATCAGCCAGGCGTGGTAGCACATTGACTGTAATCCCAGCTACTCAGGAAGCCTAGGCAGGAGAATCGCTTGAACCTGGGAGGCAGAGGTTGCAGTGAGTTGAGATTGTGCCCATTGCACTCCAGCCTGTCCATCTCAAAAAAAAAAAAAAAAAGAGACAGGGTCTTACTATGTTGCCCAGGCTGAAGTGCAGTGGCTATCTGCAGGTGTGATCACAGGACAATATAGTCTCAAACTCCTGGGCTCCAGTAAGCCTCCCGGGTAGCTGGGACTACTGATGTGTGCTCAGTTTCTGTATCTTTTTTTTTAGAGATAGGGTCTCCCTATGTTGCCCAGGTTGGTCTCTGGACTCAAGTGATGCTCCCACCTCAGCCTCCAAAAGTGCTGGGATTACAGGCATGAGCCACCGTGCCTGGCCCTTCCATACCTTTTGAAACCAGCCTATAACAGATAAAAAGACAGTGAATGGGACTGATAACCCAAGCTTTTTTGCCTTTTACATAAAATTAACCACTGACTGCCAAGGGTCAAAGGCATCTAATTTTTAGATGGAGCACTCTCATATAATGCTATAGTTGAAAATCTTCCTTGAACACTAAGGCTGATTATGGTTATTAGTGGTCAGGCTATGCTGAGTAAGTAATTATAGTCCCCTGCCCTCCAGAGCCATCCTGGGCAGATTTCTGTGCTGCTGCATAGGCTGGAGGCTGGCAGGCAGTGAAGGCCATCGGCTCTCTGAAGCCTTAGGCATGTAATAGAGAACAGAGCCCAAGTATCTTCTGATACTGCGGCCTACAGAATGAGCAGGACCCTATCAACATTAGCTGAGTTTGTAGCTACTCATCACATTCTCCCAAATACAAACACCTCGTTTGGAGTTTCATTTACTTTCATTCAATGAAGGGAAATGACTATCCATTATTTTGGAAGAAAACATTTGTAATGACCAGTTCTCAAGAATAACTTTGTTTTATTATCATGATTTGTGAAAAGCAACAGGGTAGACAGTTCAAGGAAAGACACAGACAGTGCCCTGTTTAGGTTCCAAATTTCTTCTTTTTGATGGGTGGTGGGAGCTGAGCAATGATGTCATCCAGCGGCCGTTCTACTGCCACGAGTGTTCTTTCATCCAAAAGATCCATGAAGAGTAGAGGCTGCAGAGGGATGATAATGATTCTGTCAGGACTTAGGATCCGGGGCCAGTCTTGAACAAACTAACTGTAGTTAAACGCTGTCTAAATTAAAAGGTTAGTCTAGTTCCAGGCTCAAATGATTTAATCTCTTCACAGTTTTTCCTGCTGTAGGACTCAAAATAGTTGGAATGCATGAAAGCTTTTTATTTTTTAGAGATGGGGGGTCTTGCTATGTTGTCCAGGCTGGAGAGCAGTGGCCATTCACAGACATGATCAGCGTGCACTGAAGCCCCGAACTCCTGGGCAGTCATCCTGCCTCAGTCTCCTAAGTAGCTGGGACAATAGGTAGGTATGCATTGCTGCAACCTGCTCAAGACTGGGAGCTTTTAATTGGGTTCACTCATAAAAGGTCTCAGCAGGATTTTGTATGTTTCTCTGGACAGAAAATCTACGATTCCTTTGTATCTCAGGAATCAATTTTAAGCAGCTGGAGTGCAATGGTGCAATCTTGGCTCACTGCAACCTCCGCCTCCTGGTTCAAGTGATTCTCCTGCCTCAGCCTCCCAAGTAGCTGGGATTACAGGCATGTGCCACCACACCCAGCTAATTTTGCATTTTTAGTAGAGATGGGGTTTCTCCATATTGGTTAGGTTGGTCTTGAACTCCTGACCTAAGGTGATCTGCCCGCCTCGGTCTCCCAAAGTGCTGGAATTACAGGTGTGAGCCACCATGCCCGGCAATTCTTTTTTTTTAAAGATAGAATCTCGATGTCCACCAGGCTGAGTACAGTGGTACAATCATACTGCAGTCCTGAAGTTCAAGACTTCATCCCATCTCATCTCAGCCTCTTGAGCAGCACGGGCCAGCGAATTTTTGTATTTTTTTTTGTAGAGACTGGGTCTCACTATGTTGCCCAGACTGCTCTTGAACTCCAGTCTCAGCCTCCTAAAGTGCTGGGATAACAGCTGTGAATCACCATACCCAGCCTAAGGCAACTGACAACTGGAAAGTTACAAATGCATCTTGAAGCTAATCACATTTGAATAATTTACAGACCTCTCCTCTTTTTTTTTTTTTGAGAGAGTCTCGCTCTGTCACCCAGGCTGGAGTACAGTGGTGTGGTCTTGGCTCACTGCAACCTCTGCCTCCTGGGTTTAAGCAATTCTCTGCCTCAGTCTGCCGAGTAGCTGGGATTATAGGCGCACGCCTGGCTAATTTTTTTAGTAGAGATGGGTTTCACCATCTTGGCCAGGCTGGTTTTGAACTCCTGAACTCATAATCCCCCCTTACCTTTTTTCTTTTCTTTTCTTTTTTGTTAATAGTGATGGGGTTTTGCCATGGTGCCAAGGCTGGTCTTGAACTTCTGGGCTAAGGAGATCCACCTGCCTTGGCCTCCCAAAGTGCTAGGATTACAGGTGTGAGCTACCAAGCCCAGCCTGCTTGATATCTATCCTATGGAACACTCCAACAAGAAGTAAAATTTAAAGCCAACTTTCTTTTTTTATTTTTTTAAGACAGGGTTTCACCATGTTGGTCAGGCTGGTCTCGAACTCCTGACTTCAGGTGATCCGCTCGCCTCAGCCTCCCACAATGCTGGAATTACAGGCGTGAGCCACCAGGCCTGGCTTAAAGCCAACTTTCACGCCAACAAAAACGCTACCTCAGCACCAACATTTCTCACCCACCATGCATTTCATTTTGGTTAAGTATGATGTGCCTGCCTCTAACCTACTAAGGCAAGAACAATAAAACATATACAAGGGATAGGCAGCCTCAGAAAGGTCACTTGTCTCCCACAAGCCAGGTTCTCTGCATGGAAAATGAAGGTGCTCTTTTCTTCCCTTTGGGGGAGTTTATTACATTTTGATATCTCAAAGGAACCAACTATTCAGAATAACAACATAAAATGTTTTACCTTATATATCTTAGAAATTTTAAAAGCATGAGCTGTGCGCCTCTGGACGACATCTGATTCATTCGTGGGAGGAAACGGATTGTAGAATAAGGTTTTGTCATTTGGAAGGGGCTAAAAAGACAAAGATATATATCGTTTAAATGGTTACTTTTATTGTGCTTTTACAGACCAAAGGACTGTACTGCATTTTCAGCCCAACATGGTCTTCTAACTATCATATATATTGAGTACCACTCTGATATTCGTTAATTCAGGAAAACAACTGTACTCATTATACTGCTATTCAGAAAAACTGGGGGGTGGGGGGCGTGGGGGAGAGAAGAAGAAAAGGAGAGAGAGGGAGAAAGAGCTGAAACTACTCTTGCAGCCCCAACGCAGAGGGTGGGAATATGAGGCAAAGAGAGCTTGTTACTCCATGCAGCAAGATCAAAGTGCCCTACTGGGGCTTCTGGCCTGTCTCATCAGTAACACTTTGTCAGAAAGGAACAAACTGGCAAGTGCAGGAGCTCAGCCCACGCAGGCTGTGTGCTTTCTAGACTCTCTCCCAACCAGATCACAGACTGGACAAGTGACTGAAGTTCTCCCCCAGGCGAAAGCTCAACAAAAACCACCCCTGCTGATGTCACTGACACCTTGAGGTGGCCTCTGGCCAAACAAATGATATTTTGTCTCTGACTTCCTTGGGAAATAGCTATGCCCAGTATAAGGAAGCAATGAACTTAAAACCAATGCTTGGGAAAAAAATGATCTGAGCTCAGTTACAAAGATGCAAGAGAGTGGGAGGGTCCCCTTCCTGTATCACTCATCTTGCACAAGGCACTTGTCAGCCAGCTCTGCTTCCCACACCCAGAGGTCGCAGGGCCCACGAGATGATTCCAATGACACATCCCTGTGCACACCTCCTTTAGAGCCATCTGCTACTTTCCCCCATGTTCCTTCCACCCCCACCTTCACAGACACACCAAAACATGTGATGGTTGTAATCTAAGCCCAAAGTGCAGGACAGGCATGGCCACAATGCTCCTAGGAAACAAAGCACCTGCCCAGAAAAGACATAAATTCAGGATGAATCAAAACAGCAGCTGGCAAAGAGGCTGGAATCTAAAACTGAAGAAAATGCTCCTATCCCATCTACATCACAGCCATGAAGATTTTTCCTAGCTGGGTTTTTTGGAGATGTTAAGACCAGTTCTTCAAGCCTGCAGACAGTATTTCGGCGTCTTCAGCCAAGGGGCATAGAGGTCAAAACCTCAGCCTGTTACCTCCTTTAGAAACCATGTTATTCAGACACCCCAGGGTTCAAAGTCCAAAGACAGTTAGCCAAATCAATGAAACTTCCTGATGAAGGTCACCTTCTGAATACTGACCTAATCACTTTTGTATGTAAGATTTATGTGCTCATTGGCAAAGCAGAGAAATAGTCAAATTAGCAAAAGCCAGTACACAAAGGCCAGCCCCTTCCCTGAGATCCTCCCGAAGAACTGCAGGAACACAAATCAGGGAGTCTGTAAAACAAAACCCCCTCTCCTCCAAGGAATGTACTAGCTACCTTTATTCTGATTTACTAGCTACCTTTATTCTAATTCTCCTTTCTCTATCTTATTGTACTTGTTGCTTTTAGAACGTGAAGTTTCAGAAGAAGATTTGGTGAGGTAGCAGTGAAGAACTCACCAATGACTTGTCAATGATGCAGAACATGTAGGCGTCATGGAGAAGGATGTGCATCGGTCTCTTCGGATGAAAACTGATATGTGTGATAGGAGTATCCCTTTGGAGCCAAAGGTGGTGAAAGCCATGCTTCTGGATAGTCCGGCTCCAGTCTGTATACTGTTTGTCTGGGATGCTGTACTCAAATACCTGAGGAAGGACATGACACAGAGGAATGCAGGCTGGCACCCAGGAAGACCAGAAGGGCATTCTCATTCCTAACCAGAAAGTATCTATACAAACCTTCAACGGTATTCAGTTTATTCAGTCTATGCTCTCCCACCACTTTTTTTAATGAAAAATTTTAGAAGGGAAATTATACAACAATAAAAGTCATCCTGCAATTTTGACATGCCTCTTTTCCAAGACAAGAGCAACCCTCAGTTTCGTGTTTACATCTTTTCAGAGCTATTTTATGCATATAATACATAGTGTTCTGTATCTTGCTTCTTCTTGCTTAGTGTTATATCATGGAGACTGACCCATATCAATATACACATATACATCAGTCATGCCCATTCTGAAATATATAGTAGTCCACTCATTTTATGCATGCATCATGATTTACTTATCCCCCTCTACTAATGGACATTATCTTGTTTCATATCTTTGTCTACTATAAACAAAGCTGCAATGAACTGGTCTCTGTATAAAAGTCTTTTTTGCATAGCTGAAAGCATATATATATATAAAAGACTCTCGGAAATGAAATTTCTAAGTCAAAGATTAGTGGACTTTAAAATTTTTAAAGTATTGCCAAAATGTCCTCCAAAAGGGTTAGGATAATTTACACAACGTGAGAGAGTACTGTTTTCCTATACCCTCATAACACTGTGTATTATCAACTCTTTGATCTTTGCTAATCTAACGGATATAAAAAATTTCCCATCAGTTTTACTTTTAGAAGCACTTAAGGGACCAAATGCCAGTAAAAGGTATTGGGGTAAACATTATCATTATGTGTGACAAAGGCAAAGATATGGCTTCACTACTGTTTGAGTCTTTGATCAAGACTCAAGTCTATAAAACAGAGATTTCACTTTTTGGACAGTGTGTACGTGTGAATGTAAAAACTGACCGTCAAAGCAGTAAGCATCGTTTGCCTAGCAGTCTACTTAAATGTGCTTCCAAAATTACATTTAATCTTTCCAACAGCTCAGTGAGGTAGATATCATCTCCAATTTTACAGACAAAGACATATAATAATTGATAACTTCCTAATGTGTTCTGCAGCCGAGGTTTTTTTTTTTTTTTTTTTTTTAAAGATCTCTTTACAGGCCAGGAGCAGTGGCTCACGCCTGTAATCCCAGCACTTTGGGAGGCCGAGCGGGTGGATCACCTGAGGTCAGGAGTTTGAGACCAGGCTGGCCCAACATGGCAAAACCCCATCTCTACCAAAAATACCAAAAAACAAAAAAACCAGAGGAAAAAATCTCTTTATAATTACAATCTCCTTATAAATTGGTAAGGAAAAAGGCAGATTTGGTTCTAATTTTGGCTGAGATTAGGTACTGATCTTACTAGGGCTTGACTTCCTCATCTGCAAGGGTAAAGGTGAATAATACAATCTTTTAGTCACTTTCAACTCTCAAAATTTTATACTATTCCATTTAGAGTTTAACACCCAAGCCCATGTCATCTCTGCTCTAAAATAATCAGGAAAATGAGTTCTTCAAAATTCCTCCTCCCTCTTATGATTCTTCACTCTTGAATCTTAGTACTTCTCCATTTAAACTGCACGCCATCAAACCAATGGATACTGCTGGCCTATGATGAGCCCAGACAGCAAGGAAGCTTTACTTCACACAGGAGAAAACTACCTTATATCCTCCAGCACCTTCAAAGAAAAGCTCCCCTCAACTGCCCAATATCCCAGCTTCCAGGTTACTATCCAGAAGGAAGGGATTAGAAAGCACTGGAATCTCCCTTACCTGCTGGTCAGAATGAGCGATGACAAGGTTGTTGGTATCGGGGGCAATGGCCATAGCAGTCACTGGGAAATTGTAAGCAGGCACCGTGCAGTGAAGCTGGGAACAAATAACAGACACAACTCTAAGTGACACTTTTCCTCAGCAAAGACTGAATTGTCTAGGTCAGGAGTTTAAGTAGTGCTCCTTCGAACTCAAAAGGGTTCTATGGAAGTTCCCAAAAATTTCAGGCATTTCCCCAACCAAGGAACTTTCATTTCTTTTCTCTCTCCCTTTTTTTTTTTTTTGGAGACAGAGTTTCACTCTTATCATCCAGGCTGGAGTGCAGTGGCATGATCTCAGCTCACTGCAACCTCTACCTCCCAGGCTCAAGCAATTCTCCTCCTGGATTCAAGTGATTCTCTTCCCTCCCTCCCGAGTAGCTGGGATTGCAGAAGCCCGCCACCACATCTGGCTAATTTTTTGTATTTTTAGTAGAGATAGGGTTTCGTCATGTTGGGCAAGCTAGTCTGGAACTCCTGACCTCAGGTGATCTGCCAGCCTTGGCCTCCCCGAGTGCTGGGATTACAGGCATGAGCCACCACGCTCGGCCTCATTTTCTTAAAAAATGCCTATTGGCCGGCCAGGTACAGTAGCTCATGTCTGTAATCCCAGCACTTTGGGAAGCCGAGGCAGGCGGACTATGAGCTCAGGAGTTCAAGATTAGCCTAGCCAACAGAGTGAAACCCTGTCTCTACTAAAAATACAAAAATTGGCTGTCATGGTCACAGGCACCTCTAATCCCAGCTACTTGGGAGGCTGAGGCAGGAGAGTCGCTTGAACCTGGAAGGCGGAGGTTGCAGTGAGCAGAGATTGAGCCACTGCACTCCAGCCTGGGCAACAGTGCAAGACTCAGTCTCAAAAAAAAATAAAAAAATAAAAATAAATAAATAAATAAATAAATGCATGCATGCCTATTGGTTGGGCACGGTTGCTCACACCTGTAACTACAGCACTTTGGAAGGGCCAGGGTGGGAGGAATGCTTGAGTCCAGGAGTTCAAGAACAACCTGGGCAACACAGGAAAACACTATCTCTTAAAAAAAAAAAAAAATCATGAAGTGGGACTTAAGAAAAAAAAAAAGATTAGCTAGGTGTGGTGGGGCTCGCCTGTAGTCCCAGCTACTCGGGAGGCTGAGGTGGGAGGACTGCTTAAGCCCAGAGGTCAAGGCTGCAGTGAGCTGTGATTGCGCCACTGTGCTCAGTCTGAGTGACGGAGTGAAACCCTGTCTCAAAAAAATAAAAAGCATAGTTAACCGCTTACAAAATGAACAGCATTTATGGAGAACTGAGAATAAAAGCCTTTCCCCTCAGAGTAAATCCTTCTATACAAATTGCTTATAAGTATGTCATTGAACAGGGAGTCTACAGCTGTACGCTAGGTTTAAAAGAAATTAACGTCTAGGCATGGATTTTTATGTACAATTGCAAAGCATGTACATGCTATACACACTCTTTGCTAGGCAAGGCTCAAAGACAAGTGCTCAGTACATGCTCCTACTACAATGCAACAAAGTTATACTACGCAAGTAACAGGCAAACCCATTAAGTGTTGCAGTTTGACATTATCCTATAAACTTTCAATACTTATTCCAAGTTCTGGGTAGTTCAAATCTGATTTCTATGATGAAGATGAGGACTTGGAATACTAAAGACTCAATTTATGACTGACAGCATCATTACTGATTAGTGAAAAATGTTTTCCCAGTATTCCTTTTTTGAAGTTTTGATAATGTTTACCTTGAGATTACAAGGCAAGCCATGAAAAGAACTCATTATCTGCAACCATTTGTCTGTGTACACAGAACTTTCCTCCCCAAAATATAGAAAGAACCTGGATGTGTTTACATCACCCACAAATCAGTAATTTCAAATTTCCATGTATGAATGGTTTAACTGGGTCAGTAGCTGATTTTAATGTTACAGAGGATGGCTTCTGGGTTCCATAAAAATAAAACAGGATTCCAAATCTGGAAAAAATTCTTCGTTAAAAAGAAAAAAGTCTAATAAATTTCCAGGTCATGCCAATCTGCCTTGAATCTTTTAACTGCAGGGTGAACTGCCCCCTGTACAATGATTCAAACTATTGCCATGAAACCCTATGCTCACCTTTAGCTGTTTTACATTGTAGACATGGACTCCAGCACTGGTACCTGATGCAGCTAGCCAATTCCCATCTGGACTGACTGCCAAAAGACACATGGCCTCCACTGTCCCTGTGAAGACAGAAGAGTTAGATCTCTGAATTTACACAGTGTCCACAGCCAGCCCTGCCCTGGATATGATGGCAAAAGTCAAGGAGACTCTGAGTTTTAAATCACTGCCAGGATAATTTTTTGATCACTGTGCAAATTAGTTCTAGATGTTAATGTGTCTACTTTTTCCATCTAATTATTTAGCCATCCCTCATGTAAAGATCCAGAGAGATAAAACGGAAGTTATTACTTGCTCAGGCCTAAGACACTGCTTACTATGGGAATAGAGAATCATGGTAGCATCTGCCACTAAAATATACACTAATTGTTTCAAACTCCTTTCCTATCAAATGTTTTTTTTTTTAAATCAAAGTTATGGACAGACTTGGGCACGGTGGCTCACACCTGTAATACCAGCACTTTGGGAGGTGGAGGTGGGTGGATCACCTGAGGTCAGGAGTTTGAGACCAACATGGTGAAACCTCGTCTGTATGAAAAATACCAAAATTAGGCCAGGCACAGTGGCTCATGCCTGTAATCCCAGCACTCTGGGAGGCCAAGGCGGGTGGATCACAAGGTCAGGAGATCGAGACCATCATGGGTAACACGGTGAAACCTGTCTTGACTAAAAATACAAAAAATTAGCCGGGCGTGGTGGCACGTTCCTATAGTTCCAGCTACTAGGGAGGCTGAGGCAGAAGAATCACTTGAACCTGAGAGGCAGAGGTTTCAGTGAACCGAGATCGCACCACTGCACTCCAGCCTGCATGACAGAGTGAGACTCTATCTCGAACAAACCCCGATAAAAAAAAACAAAAACACAACAACAACAAAGTTGCAAACATCTAGTTCAATAGACTTAACGCCTATCTAATTTACTGGGTGCCTGCTGTATATTTTGCATTAAGGGAGGATGGGCATGTCTGAGCCATCTTTGTCATCCAGAGACTTTAAACCGATCTGGCAACATGACGACTAGTGTGGGATAAAAATTGGACAGTGATGCTCTATGCCAAAATGCGTGCTGCATGTAACGCCCCCAAACGATAAAATGGCTTTATAACAAGCATAACCCAGCTGCCAAAGGATGGGTGGGGGATGGGGAGAAAAGGATGGGGAACGGTGCAAGCTAAGTGATGAGGACTAGAATATGCAGGTTTGAGGGCTGTGAAGAAACCAGCTTGACTACAAGGGGAAGTGAGAGGAGAGAAGCAAAAAAAATAAAGTCATATACATAATGCAGAGCTGAATCTCAAGGAGTGCTAGATGCAAGATAAATAGCCTAAGTTTTGTAATAAAAACATATATAGATAATAAATAGTTTGATGTATCTGACCCCTAACTTGTGGGTTTCTTCTGTAGACTTCGGAATCAACTTATGAACAGTGAGACTTGAGGTTAAAAGAGTTGACTTTCACTAGGCATGGTGGCTCACACCTGTAATCCCAGCACTTTGGGAGGCCGTGGCAGGAGGATTGCTTGAGCCTAGGAGTTCAAGACCAGGCCGGGCAACATGGTGAAACCCTATCTCTACAAAAATACAAAACTTAGCTGGGTGTGGTGGCACACTCCTGTGTACTTGGGAGGCTGAGGTGGAGGATCACCTGAGCCTGGGGAGGCTGAGGCTGCAGTGAGCCATAATTACACCATTGCACTTCAGCCTCAGCAAAAAGAGCAAGACCCTGTCTCAAAAAAGACAGGGTGACAGAGTGAAATGACAGTGAAGCAGATAAAACCCAGGACAAGGGAGAGGGGGAAAGGCCCATGGGAAGTATCCAAACTAGCAGCTTAAGCTGGAAGCTGAGTCTAAGTCCTTAACAGTTAGCCATAGCTAGCTACATAGCCACACTCATGTTAGTAATACTCATATTCTCAAGGAAAATAGAAAAATGGTCAGGAACATTAAATGCAGGTAATTAAACTGTATGTATAAGGATACTTTTGGGCCAGGCACAATGCCTTATGCCTATCATCTCAGCTAGGAGGCCAGGATGAGAGGATCACTTGAGCCCAGGAGTTCAAAACCAACCTGGGCAACATAATGAGCCCCCATATCTACAAAAAAAATTTAAAAATTAGGCGGGCACAGTCGTGTGCATCTGCAGTCCCAGCTACACAGGATGCTGAGATGGGAGGATCACTTAAACCCAGGAGGTCGAGGTGGTAGTGATCTATGATTGTACCTTTTTATAAACCACCAAAAAAGGCAACATGCCCACAAAATACTTACATACAAATACATATTAGAAAACACCAAAATATTAATGGTAGCTATTGTCAGGATTAAAATGATTTTAACTTTCTTCTTGCTCTGCTAACAAACTAAGATGGATGATGAAACTTCTCTGGCCCCAAATAAGGAATCAAAAACTCAGTGAGAAAAGAGTAGGTGTGAAGAACATTGCAGATCTCATCGAGAGTCTTCATCTGCCAGCTATCTCCTCCTACTTGAAACTGCAAACATGTGAGTGAGTGGATCTGCAGGATAGGAGGAACACGAGGGAACTACCGACATGGAGGCTTAAAAGGAAAAAAGTTCCATCTTAGACACGACAAGTCTCCCCCATGGCCAGTTATCAGATTCCCACCTGACTGAGGCTGGAAAGCATGCAGGTGCTTGAAGCTTCCTCCTGACAGCTGAACGATATGCAGAGCTCCTTGATTTGATGCTACAAAGAGCTTTGTTGAATCCTCAGAAAACAAAATCTGAAGGGCAGAGTGAAGGAATGCTGGCATTTTGGAAACCTTTGGGTGAACCAATAATAAAAGCCAGTGAGAGAAGAGAGAACTACAGCTCATCAGAAACCATCACAGCCATGCTTAAGTTACATTAATGCTTCCTGTCTCTAAGTAAGGCAACTGACTCAGGACACAGAACACTGGTTTCTCTCCAGTAACCTATACATCCCTCTTTCATCTCTTGAGTAAATATTCACTTCCCTATCAAAGAAATAACTAAGTCACATATGAAACCACTAAACAGAAAAGCCTTAATTTTACTGCCTGTAGGGCATTCCCCCACCCCTCTAAGAACATAATTCAAAATGGAAATAAAGGCTGGGTGCAGGCCGGGTGCAGTGTCTCACACCTGTAATCCTAGCACTTTGGGAGGCCAAGGCAGGTGGATTATCCGAGGTCAGGAGTTTGAAACCAGCCTGGCCAACGTACTAAAAACTGTCTCTACTAAAAATACAAAAATTAGCTGACGTGGTGGTGGGCACCTGTAATTCCAGCTATTCAGGAGGCTGAGGCAGAATTGCTTGAACCTGGGAGGGGAAGGTCGCAGTGAGCCAAGATTGCGCCACTGCACTCCAGCCTGGGTGACAAGAGCAAAACTGTCTCAAAAAAAAAAAAAAAAAAAAATGCTGAGCATGGTGGCTCATGCCTGTAATGCCAGCACTTTGGGAGGCCAAGGTGGGTGAATTACCCAAGGTCAGGAGTTTGAGACCAGTCTGGCCAACATAGTAAAACCCTGTTCTCCACTAAAAATACAACAATTAGACTACTCAGGAGGCTGAAGCACAGCATTGCTTGAGCCCAGGAGGTGGAGGTTGCAGTGAGCCAAGATCGCGAGCCACTGCACTCCAGCCTGGGTGACAAGAGCAAAACTCTGCCTCAAAAAGAAAAAAAAAAAGGAAATAAAACATCATTTTGTAATAGCCCTCTCCAAATAACTTTTAACTGAGCAAGGATTCACATTCAGTTGATTTTCTCTTCACACAAAAATAACACATTTAGGAAGTTTCCTCTTATGTGACCAGACACTGGGCTATCACTTACCCTTTTGAGGCTTATGTTGTCATGTTCATAATTCAGTCGATAGAGAAAAACCGAGAAGCTGTAGAATAGGCTATCCAACTTCCACATGGGGAGATACAGCTGCAGATAATGTTCTCAGGACCCTGGCAATATCAGGAATCAAGATGAATGTGCAATTAAACTTCACGTAACAAGGTGCACTGGGACACGACACCTCAAGCTCTTGCCACTCTGGACATGTCCACAGATACCTACACATGATCTTGATCCTCATGTGGTCTGTGTTACTATGATTATTTCAGAGGCAGAGCACCTAAAAGGTGTGGCTCTGATTTCCAAATCCAAGAATGAAGGTCTATTCTTATCTTTGCCCTTTGAATACTTCACAGATGGCCTCATACTAAACCTCAACTTCAGAAACCTGAGCAGGGAGGAATTTACTGAAGGAAAGCTTGGGAGGATAGGTGGTTTGGAGTACTTATTTTCTGTTTTGTCTATGACATTCTGCTTTAAAGACTTCTAAGAAATAGTAAATGAAAAACATTCAGAGGCCAGGTACGGTGGCTTGTGCCTGTAATCCCAGCACTCTGGGGAGGCTGAGGTGGAGGATTACTTGAGCTCAGGAGTTCAAGACCTGTCTGGACAACATGGTGAAACCCTGTCTCTACAAAAACTACAAAAAATTAGCTGGGCATGGTGTTGCACATCTTTAGTCCCATAAGGTGGGAGGCCAAGGTGGGAGGATAGCCTGAGCCCAGGAGGTTGAGGCTGCAGTAAGCCGTGATGGAACCACTGCTATCCAGCCCGGATAACACGATGAGACCCTGTCTCAAAAAAGTAAGCAAACAAACAAAAAGCAACCAACCAACCAACCAACCAACCTAACAAGAATCTGGAGAATAAAGTTGAATGTAACATTCATGTAGTTTTTAAAAACTCACAGAACAAAATGATTTTTTTCCCCCATTGTATAACCTTTTGTACTATTTGAGTTTTTAAAAATATGCACATGATTGGGCAAGGTGGCTCACGCCTGTAATCCCAGCACTTTGGGAGGCTGAGGTGGGCAGATCATCTGAGGTCAGGAGTTCGAGACCAGCCTGACCAATATGGAGAAACCCTGCCTCTAGTAAAAATACAAAAAAATTAGCTGGGCATGGTGGCGCATGCCTGTAATCCTAGCTATTCAGGAGGCTGAGGCAGGAGAATCACTTGAACCTGGGAGGTGTAGGTTGCAGTGAGCCGAGATCATGCCACTGCACTCCAGCCTGGGCAACAAGAGTGAAACTCCGTCAAACAAAAACAAAAACAAAAACATTATTTTCATAATAATATCAAAAGGAGAGAAACCTATTTTCTGTATACATTCATTTAATACATTCTCAATGTCTAATTATAATCACAGGAAACCCAGTCCTGGTGACACAGTCTTTCATTCAAATAGTTTTAGAATTTATACAATTTATGATATGAACTAACTAACCTCAAAATTCAGAATGGGAAAAACATTCTAGATTTCAGAGCCCAAACAAACTTCCTTACCTTTGTCTTGAGGTACAGTAAATGATCCGCATTTTTAGAGAGTGGAAGAGTATCCCCCATTCTTGCCTGAAACAAGAAACTTCCCTGAGATTTTTCTTAGAAAAAAGAGTACTATACATTTTTTCTTCTAAAAAGTCACTCGTTGGAAGAATGGAATCTCTATCAGTGGGAAATCAGAAAAATGTAAGCTTACTAAGCTCACAATTTATGAGGGTATATGAAGAGGAAAGCAATGAGTACTTCCTTTGCTTCTATCCTCTGACACATCACTAACTCCCTGAAGCTCTACTCCATAGCCAAGCATGCAGGTGGAGTATGTGTGGCCTCAATTTTAATCCACTGCAAATGAGAGGACTCAAACATTTCCTTAGTAGGTCACAGAAAAAAGCCACTAGGCTATCACTCTGATAAGATTCATGTGACCTTCTTTTCATACAGGATCATTACTACCCATCATTAAATCTTGTTATTTTTCAACAGCCTGTTTTCTTCTCAGTTAAGCTAAGGCAAAAAACGATTCTCCAATCCTCACCTTGACCACACCCTGCAGCACACCACCAAGAGCCATGAACTTTTAAGGGATGATCCAATATCCTGCTAAAGATTCTAATACTCTAAAATTAGAGTATTATTTGCTTTATCTAATGGGTGGGAAAACCATTAGTTAAAATGGACACAAAAATCTACTTCAGGTTTTCTATAAGCAGAATTCCAACTGCAATTCTGATTTCTGGCTTCTCTCTCCAGTTTTCTTATTAAAAAAAAAAACTTGCTCCCTTTTTACCTGTTGCAACTGTGGATCCCAGTCGCCAAAGTTCCAAGTGATGAGCAAACTGGAAGAGGAGAAGCTGCCTCTTTCTAGAACAGGAAATGAGACGTCGCTATATCCAAGAATCAAAAAGTTAAAAAATAAGTCAGGATCATCTACTGCCTCCGTACCAGATACAGCAGCATCACCTTAGCACATGTTTTACTGCTGAAATCCACTTCCTTGACAAACATTTCCTAAGTACTCCCATATGCCAGGCACTGTCCCGGGATCTATGAATGCAATGAAGAATTAAAACAGCTTCTGCTCTCAAGATGCTTCTAAAGGGGTGACACAGAACTACATCAGCCATTATACTTCAGGGTGCCAAGAATTTTTAACATGGCTAAACACAGTATGTATTGAAAAATAAGGAGAGAGAACATCTAACCTAGCCGAGTGGTGGTAAATACAGAAGCCCAGATGAGGTTCACTGGGAAAGACCAGTCAGGCGAAGGAGGCAGGGCACAATGTTCTGAGGAGGTTGATGGCATGTGACATAGCTCAAAGGTAAAAGAGTATTTGAGGGAACAAAAACACTTTGAGAATTGCTAGCCTGGGTGAGGGCGCTACAAGTGTGAGGAGAGGTGAGACAGGAAGCTGAAGGGCCAGGCCTGGAGGGAGACAGGTTCTATAAGCCACACTAAGGAAACTTAGTGTGGCTTATAGAACCTGTCTTTACGCTGAAGCTAACGGGGATAACAGAAGGCTTTGAAGCATGGAGTGATGAACAAAGTTGCTTTAAAACAGATCAATGGGCCTGGAGCAATGGCTCATGCCTGTAATCCCAGCACTTGGGAGGCCGAGGTGGGAGGATTGCTTGAGACCAGGAGTTTGAGATGAGTTTGAGACCATCCTGGACAAGACAGTGAGATATTATCTCTATTAAAAAAATTAAAAAATAAAAATTAGCTGGGAGGCTGAGGCAGGAGAACACTTGAACCCGGGAGGCAGAGGTTGCAGTGAGCTGAGATCACACCACTACACTCCAGCCTGGGCAACAATAGCAAAAACGCCATCTCAAAAAAAAAAAAAAAAAAAAAAAAAAAAACCAGCTGAGTGTGGTGGCGCACACCTGTGGTTCCAGTGACTCAGGAGGCTGAGATAAGAGGACTATTTAAGCTCAGGAAGCAGAGGTTACAGTGAGGCAAGATCACACCACTGCAATCCAGTCTGGGTGACAGAGCAAGACCTTGTCTCAAAAACAAAAACAAAACAAATAAAATAGGATCAGTGAATAGACTAGAATGACCCAAATGGAAATAAAAGGACATGATTAAGAAGCTACTGTAGGGGCAGGTGTGGTGGTTCATGCCTGTAATCTCAGCACTTTGGGAGGCTGAGGCGGGCAGATCACCTGAGGTCGGTTCAAGACCAACCCGACCAACATGGAGAAACCCCATCTCTACTAAAAATACAAAATTAGCCGGGTTTAGTGGTGCATGCTTGTAATCCCAGCTACGCAGGAAGCTGAGGCAGGAGAATCACTTGAACCTGGGAGGTGGAGGTTGTGGTGAGCCAAGATTGACCCAGTGCACTCCAGCCTAGGGAGTGAAACTCTGTCTGGGGGGAAAAAAAAGTCGTACAAATTTGCCGAGCGTGAGCTGTGTTCAGAGCCCTGAGGGACACAGAGATGGGGAGATGAGGGGTTGGCAAGGGCTGGGAATGGAAACTTACGTGGGGGAAAGGTGATTTTTCGGAGAGCAGCATCATAATTCTTTACCTCCACCTTCTCCATGAGAGGACGAATGACTAAGTGGGTGTCAGTGCCTAGGAATGGGGGGGGGAGAAGGTGTACAGAATTAGAAGTTATCCTGCATGAGAACAGCCAGAGCCAGGAGGGGGTAAAGCAGCAGCCTTGCTGGGAGGAGAACCCACCTCCGGATATCAGCGATGTTGGGCTGTGGGCCACAGTGCGCACGTCATGAGTGTGATGCTGGAATGGTTTTGTCCGAACCCACTGCTTCTCACTGCTGTTAGATGTCACAGGGACCAGCTGAAAATGAAAGACTGTCCCCTCGGCTGTGCCCACCACAAAACTGTCTTCTTGCTGAGGATTAAATCACGAGGGAGGCACATGTGAGCAAAACAAAGTCTGACTGGAAAAATACTCCCTGAGGTTTTCTGTCTGGGCAGCTTAGGGGTAAACCTATGCAAAGAATCAGTAGGAAAGTTACAAGGGTCTTTTCTCTCCAGAAGCTAAAGATTCCATCAGAGGAGTAAGGTCAGACACAGGTAACAAAGCCCCCCTACTGACAAAATTAACAACGTCTACAGTAGGAACAATACAGTAACGTTTCATATACACAATCTAGATCTCCTTAAAATAGCACAGAGAGATAAAATACCTAGGACCTATCTGAGAAATTTAAATCCTTCTAAAGAACATAAGGTAAAACCTAAACAAATACATCCGCACCATGTTCTTTAATAGGTATATTTAACATGATGAAAATATTATCACTAAAGGAATATATTAAACCAATAAAAACACTGATAATCCTTTATTTGGAGCTAGAACAGTTGTTTCATAATAATGTTTATTTTATTAAAAATACGTAAGAAACGCCAGGCACGGTGGCTCACACCTGTAATCCCAGCACTTTGATAGGCCGAGGCAGGTGGATCATGAGGTCAGGAGATCAAGACCATCCTGGCCAACACAGTGAAACCCCGTCTCTACTAAAAATACAAAAAATTAGCTGGGTGTGGTGGTGTATGCCTGTAATCCCAGCTACTCGGGAGGCTGAGGCAGGAGAATTGCTTGAACCAGGGAGTCAGAGGTTGCAGTGAGCGGGGATCACACCAGAGAGACTCTGCCTCAAAAAAAAAAAAAAAAAAAAGAAAGAAAGAAAGAAAAGAAAAAATAACAAGAAACATCAGCCAGGCATGCCGGCTTACTCCTGTAATCCCAGCACTTTAGGAGGCCGAGGTGGGTGGCTCACTTGAGTCCAGGAGTTTGAGACCAGCCTGGCCAACATGGTGAAGCCTGTCTCTACTAAAAATACAAAATTTGGCTGGGCATGGTGGCACATGCCTGTAATCCCAGCACTTTGGGATGCTGAGGCAGGCGGATCACCTGAGATGGCAAGTTCGAGACCAGCCTGACCAACATGGAGAAACTCCATCTCTACTAAAAATAGAAAAACAGCTGGGTGTGGTGGTGCACGCCACCACACCAATTTTTATTTTTTGGGTTGGCTCACTGCAACCTCTGCCTTCCCAGGTTCAAGAGATTCTCCCACCTCAGCCTCCCAAGTAGCTGGTATTATAGGCACACACCACCACATTAATTTTTGCTCTTTTTTTTTTGTGATGGAGTTTTGCTCTTGTCACCCAGGCTGGAGTGCAATGGTGTGATCTCAGCTCACCGCAATCTCCATTTCCTGGGTTCAAGTCATTCTCCTGACTCAGCCTTCCGAGTAGCTGCGATTACAGGTGTGTGCCACCTCGCCCAGCTAATTTTTGGATTATTAGTACAGACAAGGTTTCACCATGTTGTCCAGGCTGGTCTCGAACTCCTGACCTCAGGTGATCCACCTGCCTTGGCCTCCCAAAGCGCTGGGATTACAGGCGTTGATTTTTTTTTTTAAGTAGAGACAGGGTTTCAACCATGTTAGCAAGGAAGGTCTCAAACTCCTGACCTCAGGTGATCCACCTACCCCAACCTCCCGAAGTCTCATCTTTAAAAAAAAAATGAAAGAAATAAATAAGAAAAAGCAAACAAACAAAAACACAAGCCCACAACACAAACAAACAAAAAACCCAAACAAGAGTAGTAATGTGGCTGAACGTGATGGCTCACATGTGTAATTCCTGCACTCTGGAAGGGAGGAGAATCACTTCAGCCCAGGAATTTGAGACCAATCTGGACAACATAGTGAGACCCCATCTACACAAAAAATGTTAAAAACTTAGCCTAAAAAAAAAAAAAAAAAAAACAGCCTGGTGGTACACGCCTGCAGGCCTAGCCACTTGGGAGGCTAAGGTAGGAGGACTGCTTCAGCCTGGGAGGCAGAAGCTGCAGTGAGCCATGATTACACCACTGCACTCCACATGGGTGACAGAGCAAAACCCTGTCTTTAAAAAAAAAAGAATAGTAATGAAGATATACATCCAAAAGAACTAAAGACAGGAACTCAAACATATACAAATACAGGCTGAAGATTCCTAATCTAGGGCCAGTCGTGGTGGCTCACACTTGTAATCCCAGCACCTTGGGAAGCTGAGGCAGGCGGATCACCTGAGGTCAGGAGTTTGAGACTAGCCTTGGCCAACATGGTGAAACTCCGCCTCTACTAAAAAAATTAGCTGGGCATAGTGGTGTGAGCCTATAAGTCCCAGCTAAATAAAAAAAAATAAAAAAAATAAAAGATTTGCAATCCAAAATAGAAAACTTTTTGAGTGCTAATATGCTAATATGATATTACAAGTAGAAAACTTCACAACTGACTTGATCTGCTGGACCACAGTCAAAACTATTTCATGTATAAAATAAACAAAATATTGTACAAAATTACCTTCAGGCTACGTGTATACGGTATATATGAAACATAAATGAATTTCTTATATTGGCTGGGGTTCCATTGCCAAGATATCTCATTACATATATGCAAATATTCCAAAATCCAAAATCTGAAACACTTTTGGTCCCAAGCAGAACCAGATCAGGCACTCAACTTGTACTTGTACCTCAATGTTCAGAGAAGCATTATTATTTTTTTTTTTGAGACGGAGTTTCACTCTTGTTGCCCAGGATGGAGTGCAATGGTACAATCTCAGCTCACTGCAACCTCCACCTCCTGGGTTCAAACAACTCTTCTGCCTCAGCCTTCTGAGTAGCTGGGATTACAGGCACACGCCACTATGCCTGGCTAATTTTTTATTTTTAGTACAGATGGGGTTTCACCATGTTGGCCAGGTCGGTCTTGAAGTCCTAACCTCAGGTGATCCTCCCACCTTGGCCTCCCAAAATGGTGGGATTACAGGTGTGAGCCACTACGTCCGGATCTGACATGGAATCATGAAAGAACTGAAGGACAGGCGCGCTGGCTCACACCTGTAACCCCAGCACTTTGGGAGGCTGAGGCAGGCAGATAATGAGGTCAGGAGTTAAGACCAGCCTGGCCGACATGGTGAAACCTCATCTCTACTAAAGATACAAAAAAATAGCCAGGCATCGTGGTGGCACATGCCTGTAATCCCAGCTACCTGAGAGGCTGAGGCAGGACAATCTCTTGAATCCGGGAGGTGGAGGTTTCAGTGAGCTGAGGTCATGCCACTGCACTCTAGCCCAGGCGACAAGGCGAGACTTTGCCTCAAAAAAATACCAAAAACCAAACCAAAAAACAAAACAAAAAAACAAAAACTGGCAGGGACGGTGGCTCGTGCCTGTAATCCCAGCACTTCGGGAGGCCGAGGTGGTCAGGAGTTTGAGACCAGCCTGGCCAATATGGTGAAACCCCATCTCTACTCAAAATACAAAAATCAGCCAGGTATGGTGGCGCGCACCTGTAATCCCAAGTACTTGAGAGGCTGAGGCAGGAGAAATGCTTAAACCCGGGAGGCGGAGGTTGCAATGAGCCGAGATCGTGCCATTGAACTCTACCCTGGGCAACAAGAGCAAGACTTCATCTCAAAAAAAAAGAAAAACCCAAAAAACTGAAAGGGAAACAAAAGAAAAGGCTCTCTTAGGACATAGGAGCTAGGAAGCAAAGGGAAAATTCAACCTTGAATCGAGATAAAGAGTTCCCAATTTAATCAAGAGTAACTGCTTCATACAGAAAAAAAAAAAAAAAATCTCAGGACCGACCTCTAAATGAAAGCAAATATTCTCTACAACTCCCTTCAGGAATCAGTACTCACCTCACAGATGAAGGTGAAAAATACCTAAGAAAATTAAAGGACTGGATATTTGCCACAATTAACTTTTTAGTCAATGAAAATCCATTAAAATAAATCTGAGCAGACATGGTGACTCACGCCTGTGGTGCCAGCACTTTGGGAGGCCAAAGTGGGAGGATCTCTTGAGGCCAGGAGTTTGAAACCAGCCTAGGCCACATGGTGAGAACCCATCTCTACAAAAAACTTTAAAAATTAGCTGTGTGTGGTGGCATGTGCCTATCGTCCTAGATGCTCAGAAGACTGACCAAGAGGATTGCTTGAGACCTGGAGTTGGTGGCCAAAGTGAGCTATGATCACACCAATGCACTTCAGCCTGGGAGCGAGACCCTGTCTGCAAAATAAAATTGTTAATGGCTCATGCCTGTAATCCCAACACTTTGGGAGGCCGAGGCGGGCAGATCACGAGGTCAGGAGATCAAGACCATCCTGGCCAACACAGTGAAATCCCGTCTCTACTAAATATACAAAAATTAGCTGGGTGTGATGGTGCGTGCCTGTAGTCCCAGCTACTTGGGAGGCTGAGGCAGGAGAATCACTTGAAGCCGGGAGGCAGAGACTGCAATGAGCCAAGATCATGCTACAGCACTCTAGTCTTGCGACACATCAAGACTCTGTATCAAACCAAAAAAAAAAATTGTTTTTTAATCTAAAAAATAAAAAGCTGTCTGGCAAGAGAGTGTAACAGGAAAAAGCCTGGAGGCCACACGGGGTGGCTTACACCTGTTGAAATTAGGATCAGTTTCAAAAAAGATGTGAGAATAATGAAAATACCACCCTCACTCTGTGCCAGACACTGTACTTGGCACTTCACATGCACTACCCATTTAACCCTGCCCCATAAGGTATGTGTTATTGGCATTCTTGGGTTTTTTACAGAAGGAAAAAAACTGAGGATTAGAAAGCAGTAACTCTTTTGAAGTAGGCATGTAGCTAAGTGGTACCATTGGGACTTAGTCTTTGGTAAGCATTTTTGAGCACAGAATTATACAATGGTATTTTTCAACTTAAGTACCAAAATGCACGGATTCTGAGATATACATTTTCCCATGTTTTTTTTTCTTTTTATTTTTTCTCTGAGACGGAGTTTGGCTCACTGCATCCTCCACCTGCTGGGTTCAAGCGATTCTCCTGCCTCAGCCTCCCGAGTAGCTGGGATTACAGGCATCCTCCACCAGGCCTGGCTAATTTTTTGTATTTTTAGTAGAGACAGGGTTTCACCATGTTGACCAGGCTGGTCTTGAACTCCTGACCTCAGGTGATCCACCCGCCTTGGCCTCCCAAAGTGCTGGGATTACAGGTGTCAGCTACCACGCCCGGTCCATTTTCCCACGTTTTAACACCTCTGCAATCAGGATATCTTAAAATGTTTGTCAATCTGTGCATGTCTGGTATCTGTAGATAAAAGGGCCAATAGCAAAACTTGCAGAATGGCTGTCACAAGCCTAAAAGAAAACTTCAAAGACTACAGTGGAACTTCCCCAACATTACTAATGGCATTGAAGCAACATGTGGGTAAACATGGACCCTGATGACTGAGCTGAAAAGTGACTCAGAGTAGAGGTGGGAGAGGGGTGGATGAGAAATTACTTACTGGGTATGACCTACATTATTAAAGTGAGGAATACACTAAAAGCCCTAACTTCATCACTATGCAATATATCCATGTAACAAAACTACAGTTGTACCCCACAAATTTATATACATTTAAAGAATAAACAAATAGCTGGGCACGGTGGCTCATGCCTGTAATCCCAGCACTTTCGGAGGCTGAGGTGGACGGGATCACCTAAAGTTGGGAGTTCAAGACCAGCCTGACCAACAAGGAGAAACCATCTCTACTTAATATACAAAATTAACCGGGCGTGGTGGTGCATGCCTGCAATCCCAGCTACTCCAGAGGCTGAGGCAGAAGAATCGCTTGAACCCGGGATGCAGAGGTTTCAGCAAGCCGAGATCGAGTCACTGCACTCCAGCCTGGGCAACAAGAATGAAACTATGTCCCCCCAAAAAAAAAAGAATAAATAAATGGCCAAAAGAGTGACTCAGAGAGTTTCTGAATGTAAAGAAGTTTTGGGAATATCTTAATCAATTTATTTCATTTTTTTTTTAATTTTCATTTTTATTTTTTCTTTTTATTTCATATATATATATTTTTTATAGGAACAAGAGTGACATGACATTTAAGTCTCAAGGAGCTCTTTCAATAAGTAAAATACAAATTCTACATTTAAAGACATACTGTCAGTTTGTTTACAAAACATAAATTTTACATTTAGAAAAGCACTGTGTCATAGTTTAACTGGCAGTGTTTTCCTTCCCATGATAACAAAATAATCTTAATCAATTTATTTCATATTTATACGCACAAGAGTGATATATAAGTCTCAAGGAGCTCTTTCAATAAGTAAAATACAAATTCTACATTTAAAGAAATATTGTCGGTTTGTTTACAAAACATAAATTTTACATTTAGAAAAGCACTGTGTCATAGTTTAATTGGCAGTGTTTTTTTCCTTCCCCTGATAACAAAATAATGGTGTGTTTCAGAATCAGTTTTATCTAAGATTCAATGTAGTATGGGCACACTGTAAGAAAAAAAAAATAATGATATACAGTAGAAATTAAACCTTTCTCTCTCTGACCCCCTAAATGTCCTCTCTAGAAGTCATCAAGTCACCATCATTAGTGTTTTTTTTTTTTTTGAGACAGGGTCTCACTCTCACTTTTTTTTTTTTTTGAGACAGTGAGACTAAGACCCTTATTCAAAAAAAAAAAAAAAGAGAAAGAAACACTAATGGTGATGACTTGATGACTTCTAGAGGACATTTAGGGGGTCAGAGAGATTCTCCTGCCTCAGTCTAAGCTGCAGTGCAGTGGCACAATCGGGGCTCACTGCAGCCTCAACTTCCTGGCCTCAAGAGATCCTCCCATTTCAGCCCCACAGGTAGTGAGAAAGACAGGTATGAGTCATCATGCCTGGCTAATCCTTTTGAATTTTAGCAGGTCTTGCTATATTGCCTAGGCTTGTCTTGAACTCCTGAACTCAGGTGATCCTGCACCTTGGCCTCTCAAAATACTGGGATCACAGGTTGAACCACTGCACCAAGCCCCCAAAGATAGTCTATGTGTATACCAGCCCTTCCTTTTTTTTTTTTTTTTTTTTTAAGACAAAGTCTTGCTCTTCCTCCAACACTCTCAGTTCACTGCAACTTCTGCCTCCAGGTTCAAGCGATTCTCCTGCCTGAGCCTCCCATGTAGCTGGGACTACAAGCGCATACTATTCACACCTAGCTAATTTGTGTATTTCTCGTAGAGACAGGGTTTCACCATGTTGGCCAGTCTGGTCTCTAACTCCTGGCCTCAAGTGATCCGCCTGCCTCAGCTTCCCAGAGTGCTGAGATTACAGGCATGAGCCACCCCACCTGGCTCCTCCTTTTCTTAAATGTTATTATGTACTGTATTAATGCACTATAATACTGTTCTACTTTTTCCTCTTAACAATATATCCCAGAAATTGTTCCACAGCAGTAAATATACATCTTCCTTGTCCTTTAAAACAGCTGCATAATATTAAATTACATTTTTTTCTTTTTGAGAGGGAGTCTCCCTCTGTTGCCAGGCTGGAATGCAGTGGTGCGATCGCAGCTAACTGCAACCTCTACCTCCTGGGTTCAAGTGATTCTCCCGCCTCAGCATCCCCAATAGCTAGAACTACAGGTGCGCATCACCACACCCAGATAATTTTTGTATTTTTAGTAGAGACAGGGTTTCACCATGTTGACCAGGATGGTCTCAATCTCTTGACCTTGTGATCTGCCCGCCTTAGTCTCCCAAAGTGCTGGGATTACAGGTGAGCCACCATGCTTGGCCTGAGTAAATACACTTTAAATGGTACTAAATTTAATAATTAACTCTTCTTTTTCTTTGTTTTTTGACATGAAGTCTCACTGTTTCCAAGGCTGTAGTGCAGTGGCGTGATCTTGGCTCACTGCAACCACTATCTCCCAGGTTTAAACGATTCTCCTGCCTCAGCCTCCTGAGTAGCTGGGACCACAGGCACACACCACCATGACTGGCTTTTTGTATTTTTAGTAGAGATGGGGTTTTCCCATGTTGGCCAGGCTGGTCTCGAACTCTGGAGCTCAGGTGATCACCCGCCTCGGTCTCCCAAAGTGCTGGGATTATGGGCATGAGCCACCGCATCCAGCCAATAGTTAATTCTTAAGTATAATAATTACAAGTGTTGGGGGATGAAAACTCTATTCTTAAAGGGGAATTTATCCCACTCATTTCAATTTATACCACTATTATCATTTATATGTGACATTAAATGTTTTTCAGGGCTTTAACATACATCAAACTGTTCTCAGAAAAGCTGTGAAATGGAATAGGAACACTACACTAGAATATGGATGTCAGCACATAGGACAGCACATAATTCTCAAACTAAGGAGTTAAAGAATAAAGGATCTAGTCAACAAATAAAATCACTTTCCATGTCTCACTGCTAAAATACTCAAAGGTTTCTAAATGAGAATTCATGTTACCAGTCTTGTACAATATTTATGTCATAGAAAATAATAAGCTGAGTGTGATGGCTCAAACCCGTAATCTCAGCACTTTGGGAGGCCGAGGTGGGTGGATCACTTGAGGTCAGGAGTCTGAGACCAGCCTGGTCATCACAGTGAAACCCTATTTCTACAAAAAAATATAAAAATTAACCAGATGTGGTAGCGGGTACCTGTAATCCCACCTACTCCGGAGGCTGAGGCAGCAGAATTGCTTGAACCCAGGAGGCAGAAGTTTCAGTGAGCTGAGATCATGCCACTGCACCCCAGCCTGGGCGACAGAGCAAGCCTCTGTCTCAAAGAAAATAGGCTGGGCAAGGTGGCTCATGCCTATAATCCCAGCAGCAGTTTGGAAGGTAGAGGCAGTGGATTACATGAGGTCAGGAGTTCCAGAATGGAACATGGTGAAACCCAGTCTCTACTAAAAATACAAAAAATAGCTGGGTGTGATGGCGGGTGCCTGTAATCCCAGCTACTCGGAAAGGCTGAGGCAGGAGAATCACTTGAACCCTGGAGACAGAGGTTGCAGTGAGCCTAGATCGCACCATTGCACTCCAGCCTGGGTGACAGGAGCAAAACTCTATCTCTAAATTAATAAATAAATAAATAGCAATAATAATACTAAATAGGGCCAGGTGTGGTGGCTCACGCCTGTAATCCCAGCACTTTGGGAGGCTGAGACAAGCGGATCACTAGGTCAGGAGATCGAGACCATCCTAGTCAACATGGTGAAATCCCATCTCTACTAAAATTACATGAAAAAAAATTTAGCTGGGCGTGGTGGCACACGCCTGAGTCCCAGCTACTCCGGAGGCTGAGGCAGGAGAATTGCTTGAACCCAGGAGGCGAAGATTGCAGTGAGCCGAGATTAAGCCACTGCACTACAGCCTGGGAGACAGTGCAAGACTCCATCTCAAAAAAAAAAAAACTAAATAAGAAGTTTTGGCCAGGTGTGGTGATTCCTGCCTATAATCAGAGGCTGAGATGGGAGGATCCCCCAGCCCAGGAATTCAAGACCACCTTGGGCAACATAGGGAGACCTTCATCTCTATTTTCCTAAAAAAGCAAATTAAAAATAAATACACAAAAAGGTTCTATAAGAGAAGAATTCATGTTACGAAAGGGAAAGAGGCCTATCTGTTCAACACAAATCTACTTGAGGATTAATAAAACAAAAGAAAATAAACATTTTCAAAATCACTAAAAAGTTATCTTCTAATGTTCCAAAACAAGAAGCAGGAGAGTAGCTGGACAGAGAGGGAAACAGTGCTTCTTAAGATTCTTCTAAGCTGCTGCGCCCTGTCTACAATCAGACTAGATGAACTGGAGGTGAGGAGTGTCTGAAGAAAATCTTCCTGCTAACTAATCTCTGGGAGAATCCTGTATTCTCTAATCAAATGTTAGATACTATGGAAACAATGTGGGTTTTCAGATGCATTTTCCTAAACTTATCTTCCTCCAGTACAACATCAGGATCAGGAACCAGTGTTCGTGGCACATCACTGAGGCTGTTTTCTCTATTCAAACCTCAGGTTGTACATCAACCGCTCAAAACAGGGACTGTACTCACGTTGGCTACGGCAATGGACTGCACGTCAGCATTAGCAACGAGATGGCTCTTCACAAGAGTCCCAGTGGCTGAGTCCCAGAACTGCACCTTCCCAGCAGAGTCCACACTTATGACAGTGCCATCCGACAAGAAGGCAACACCCCACACGATGCACTTCCGCTTAGACACACCCATATATTGCCTGTCCACAATCATCTTATGAACAGCGCTGCCTGAAAAAATCAGAAAAGCACACCTTCGAATGGTACTTATTTCTCTGTCAGTCTTCAAAATCCATCTGCGGTCAAGGTGAGAGGATCACTTGAGCCCAAGAAGTTTGAGGCCAGCCTAGACAACAAAGTGAGACCTTGTCTCTGTGAAACAAAATGTAACAAATCTGCCTGTGGTAAGCATGGTATGGTAGGTGAGCTGACTGAACACAGTCGGCCTGTAAATGGTGGTTCTGGTGAACCTGATCTCAGAACTCCAGAATGGTTACCTGAAGAGAAGGGGCACGGGGAAAGCCTAATACAAATGAGATAGAAGGCGAGAGGAAGGAAGCGAGGGGAGAGAATGAGAACAGAATCCCCTTTTGGGGAGGTGAAATGGAAAGAAATATTTGGGACATTCACTTAAAGCTGGCCAAAGTTGCACACATACATTACACTCTGCTCTTTTCCAAAATCCCACAGGAAAGGGAGAGAACAGTGACAAAATCTGGGGAATTGGAAAACAGACAAGTAGTGACAACCGACTTAGCAAAGCCCTGAAACTAAGTCCTAGGTCAGCCAAGAGGAAAGCCAAGCAGCCAACTGATTTGTACTATAGAATCCTTAAAGACTCAGGAATTGGGGACCCCAGATATTCTAGAAAAGGAGAAAGTGGGGCTTCAAAGAAAGGATCCATTAACAGCTGGTAGATCCCTCAGATAGCCATGCCCTAAGAAGCCGGGAAGCTCCCAAAATGCACATCAGCAGAAGACCGGAGACAATGTCTGAGGAGGGCTATCAGACAGAAACAATATATGAAAACCAGGATTAAGTGAACATTTCTCATTGAAAGTTGAGAATATCATTCTTTTTTTTTCCCCTTTAGAATGATCTCACTTAAAATTATTGCTGTCAGGTAAAAAAACAAAAAACAACAAAAAAAATGCTGATAGCCAGGCCAATACTCATCAGGCAGGAGGATGAAAATCCATTTCTGGGGAACATAACTGGCACAGGGGAAAGATATGAAGATTCTGGCTTCATGACTACCCTGAATAAGCAGTCTAGCCAGATTATTCTTCAGTGAAACCCAAGCTCAGTTAGCCACATGATGCAGTGATGAGATGATCACCAGACATGTGAGGAAAGTCTTTAATGTGAAAGGCAGAGGCCAAAGGGACTAACAGAAACAAAGTAACAGGGAGGAAACAGGCAGAGTGAAAAACACTTGACAATTACTAATAGCCTTAGAAAGAGAAAAGTTTCTGTATAATGAAACAAAAAGAGAATGCTATAAAAATGAACATTCAGGAAATAAAAAAAGAACTCTGAAAATGTCAAAAATGAAAAACTCAACAGAGGATTCAAAGATAAAAATGACAAACTTTCCCAGAAAGCATAGTAAAAAGCCAAAGAAATTTAAAAGAAGAGTGAAAGAATTTCCCCCCAGAACTTAAGGACACAGGTTTTGGATTAAAAGAACCTACCAGGTGTCCAGAACAATTAACTGATCCACACACCAAGAAACATAATTATTACATTTCATAACAGTAAGGATAAAGGAAGCATCCTAAAAGCTCCCGGGGGGGAGGAAAAAACCAAAACAGGTCCTATACAAAGGATCAACTCTCAGAATGCCATCTGACTTGGTAATAATACCAGGAGCTGGAAAACAGAGAAGCCAGGCTTCAACCTAGAATTCTTTCTCATGTACTCTTATTCAGGATCCACTAAAGGATAAACCAAGACAGTGAATAACACAGAAAGACGGGATCCTATCGAATAGAAAAGCAAAGGAGATCCCTAAAACAACTGAAAAAGCAATCAGAGTTCCAGATCTCACAGTCGTGCAGCAGGCCCAGAGTGGCTTACCCAGATGGGAGTGGGTCAGAAGGCACTATGAGGGACTTATTCACAAAGATAAAAGTAGAGAAAGAAAACCAGATAGACTTGAACCTAATGTATGCAACTGGAAAAATCTGGGGCTGTATCAGTGAGAGAGAGACAGAGACACTATGAAACAAAAAGTATACAGGAAAAGAAAAAAAACTTACTACTCGAGTACTATACATATAGTCACAATAATGAAAACAACTACTAATCTGAACAAAGTTATAATATAACCATACTGGGAGGATCAGGAAAGTATGAATGCCTGTGGCAGATGGTTAGAAAAAGAGGGCCAAGTCATAAAAGTCAGTAAAAGATGGTCTAAAGCTGAAAACTCAAAATGTAGCATAAAAAGTATCCTAGGTTCCGCACAGTGATAAATACCAAAAGAATCAGCTAAGGGTCACAAGGGGTTGCCTTGAGGAGTGTGAAAGGGATATAGAGGGACTCTCTCTTTTTGTAATAAGCTTAAGGAATTCTTTTTTTTTTTTTTTTGAGATGGTGTTTCACTCTTGTTGCCCAGGCTGGCGTGCAATGGCACTAACTGGGCTCACCACAACCTCCATCTCCCAGGAGGTTCAAGTGATTCTCCTGCCTTATCCCCCCGAGTAGCTGGGATTACAGGCATGAGCCACAATGCCCAGCTAATTTTGTCCTTTTAGTAGAGACAGGGTTTCTCCATGTTGGACAGGCTGGTCTCAAACTCCCGATCTCAGATGATCTGCTTGCCTCGGCCTCCCAAAGTGCTGGGATGACAGGCGTAAGCCACCGAGCCCGGCCAGGAATTCTTTATATATGCATATATAACAAATAAAAAAATTACTTGAGCATTGAAGAAATAGGAGAGAGGTGCCTAACCTGTTTCATCTCTGTATCTCAGATGAAAGTCAGACATGTCTAACAAGTTGAGATCAATCCCACCAATGAAGGATTCTATTAAGCCAATTTTCCAGGCCAAAACCAGAAAATGTCATGGTTCTCTCCTTTTCTGATCTTATGTTTCACCAATTATGCTACAAAGATCTTATATTCTCCAATGACAGAAGCCCATTTTTACCAAGGACTGGTATCTATAAATAGGTCCCAGTCCTTGGTAAATTCTACTGTTCACAGTACATGAATATATTAGTAGTTGGGGGGAGAATTTTATTGTGAATTCTTACTACGATGAATGAAAAACAACTACATCTTACTAAAGATCCAAGATTCCCCTAAAAGCAGCAGTAGTAATCCAAGAAAAGAGTAAAATTCATTGTGGACATCTCAGAAGGTTAATGACACGTTAGGCCCTAAAGGTCACGAAAGCATGATAAAGGCTCAAGCTTTTGAAAACGCAGCAATGTGGAACTGACAAACAAGACTCACACCCCAAATGAACTGAGAAAAACAATCACCTGATTTGACATCAAACACACTAATGTAGTCTATGGAGCCAGCTGCAATGTGGGTACCAGACGGATGCCAGCTGAGACTCAGGATGCGACCTTGGGAGTTATACAACAAAAAGAAAGTGACATACACGTAAATATACAGAGAGTAACTGAGCTCTCTTCCCACAATTACCTCTAGAGTTTACTACAATCTTAGCTCTCTCATCTACTGTACTCCCTGAAGCACCGTTTCATAACAGATGAGGCACAACTCTGCCCTGGGATCCACAATGAAGCATTTGATACTTTCATAATGTATAAACGATAGAAGTGTAAATAAATATAACCTTTTGGGGATGAGGCTAGGAGTGATCTCACAAAATTTAAATGTGCATACTTTTTGGCCCAGTAATTGCACTGGGAACGATCAAAGAGAAATACTTGCACGAGGGCCCAAAAATATGTATATAAGAATGTTCATTGCAGCACTGGTTGTAGCAGTACAACATATATATATATATATACACAAATATATATATATGGCCAGGTGTGGTGGCTCATGCCTGTAATCCTAGCACTTTGGGAGGCCAAGGCAGGCAGACTGCTTGAGCCCAGGAGTTCAAGACCAGCCTGGGTAACATGGCGAAACTTTGTCTATACAGAAAAACACAAAAAATTAGCTGAGTACAGTGGTGCACACCTATAGCCCCAGCTACTCGGGAGGCTGAGGTAGGAGGATCACCTGAGCCTGGAGGTGAAGGCTGCAGTGAGCCATGATCATGCCACTGCACTCCAGACTGGGGGACAGAATGAGGCCCTGTTTACAAAAAAAAAAAAAAAAAAAAAAGAAAGAAAGAAAGAAAAAAGGAAAGAAAAAAACATACATATACATATATTTCAATAGAAATTAGGCTAAATAATTCCATTCCATAAAATGGAATGCCATGCAGGCTAGCACAAATAACACAGAAAGATGTCTGTGGTAGATCAAGGGCAAGAACTGTGTATTTCTTTATGTGAATATACAGAAAGATCTAAAACACTAGTGCGAAAATGTTACCCACAGAGTGGAAACGACATACCCATTTTTTTTTTTTTCTGAGATGGAGTCTCCCTCCGTTGCCCAAGCTGGAGTGTAATGGCAAATCTTGGCTCACTGCAACCTCCATCTCCCGGATTCAAGTGATTCTCCTGCCTCAGCCTCCCTAGTAGCTGAGATTAGAGGCACCTGCTACCATGCCTGGCTAATTTTTTTTTTTTTTTGAGACTGAGTCTGGCTCTGTCACCAGGCACCAGGCTGGAGCGCAGTGGTGCAATCTCAGCTCACTGCAACCTCTGCCTCCCAGGTTGAAGCAATTCTGCCTCAGCCTCCCGAGTAGCTGGGACTACAGGCGTACTCCACCATGCCCAGCTAATTTTTGTATTTTTTAGTAGAGACATTTTTCACCATGTTGGCCAGGATGGTCTCAATCTCTTGACCTTGTGATCCACCCACCTGAGTCAGGCGTAAACTACCGTGCCTGGCCTAATTTTTGTATTTTTAATTTTGCATCTTTATGAGACAGGGTTTCACCATGTTGGCCAGGCTGGTTTTGAACTCCTGACTTCAAGTGATCCACCCACTTCAGCCTCACAAAGTGCTGGGATCACAGGTATGAGTCACCACACCTGGCTGAGATACCCATTTTCTATTTCATAGAAATGAAATGTATAAGATTTTTAAAAAGCATTGTATTACCTGTGTAATTAAAAAAGAACACCCAGGCTGGGTGAGCCACTGTTAGCACTTTGGGAGGCCAAGGCGGCTGGATCATAAGGTCAGGAGTTCGAGACCAGCCTGGCCAACATGGTGAAACCCTGTCTCCACTAAAAATACAAAAATCAGCCATGCATGGTGGCACGTGCCCATAGTCCCAGCTACTCAGGATGCTGAGGCAGCAGTGAGCCGAGATTGCGCCACTGCACTCTAGCCTGGGTGACAGAGCAAGACTCTGCCTCAAAAACAAAAACAAAACACCCAAGAGATATTAAAAATGAAGCAAGAATCTGATTAGCAGAGGACAAGTATTAGTAATAATGGACATAGAATACACAGGACAGTTGCTATTCTTTAGAAGGTGGGTCACCAAACTGTGGCCTACAGGCCAAATCAGGCCCACTGCTTGTTTCTGTAAATAAAGTTTTACTGGAGCACAGCCGTTCTCATTAGTTTCAGTATTGTCTATGACTGCTTTTGCACAACACTGATAGAGCTGGCAGAGAATGCAGGGCCAGCAAAGCTTAAAATGTTTACGAGCTGGTCATTTACAGAAACAGCCTGCCAACCCCTGCCCTAGAGGGTCAATGCCAATTCAGCCAGGTAGAGCCCAAGGATGGGCAATTGTTTAAAAACTCCCTCATTCAACTTGAATGCACCAAAAGGATTAAGACAGTTCCCTGGCCAGGTCCAATGGCTCATGCCTACAATCTCAGCACTTTGGGAGGCCAAGACGGGTGGATCACTTGAGTGAGGCCAGGAGTTCGAGACCAGCCTGGCCAACACTGTGAAATCTTGTCTCTACTAAAAATACGAAAATCAGTGGGGCATGATGGCACATGTCTGCTCTCCCAGCCACTTGGGGGGCTGAGGTACCAGAATCACTTGAAGCCAGGAGGCGGAGATTACAGTGAGCCGAGATTGCGCCACTGCACTGCAGCATGGGTGACAGAGTGAGACCCTGGCAAAATTAAAGTTGAAGACTTCATGTATGTGTATGCTTGTTAAAACATCACGAAATTAAGTGATAACTAACAAACTGACTTCCACAGAAACACTAAGTTTCCATTTTTGGATTTCTGGTTTTCCATATTAATTAAGCAGTCACAATTATACTACACAGAGGGTAAAACCTGGGCTGGGGATGGCTTCTAGCATATACCCTCCTTGTACTCAATAGAGATAAAATATTAACCGGATCCATGGGAAAATATCCCATTTCCAGTGGCACAGAAACCTAACTTCTTATTAAGGTATTCACTACCCCACCAAAAATGACCCTTACTTTTCTGCCGATCAAAATTTCTTTCAAACTGGACTTTATCTGGGGTAATTTGAAATAGTTTCACAGATCCATCTTCACAGCCAACCTATCAGAGAAAAAGAGGTAGTAAACAGAAAAGATAAATAGTAAACATTTTATAGGACTAAAAAGACACAAACACACACTCTCTCTCTCTCATTCTATCTTCCTTCTTAAAGTTATCCGTTGCCCTGAAAGAGAAAAATCATTTGTGAGAGAAACAGAGTACTAGTTCTCAAGAAACTGATAGTGTATTCTCAGTAGCCTTCATATCCTAGACAATAAACAGACTGATATTAAGAGTTCTAATTAGTGGCCCCATTCCTGCATATATGGGTTAGAAGTAGGATTTCATAGAATACTTCTGCTGGAGACCCTTAGCCTGAATAAAAGACCTATCAACACTATAACCCAAATGGAAACACCTTAAGATATTGTGCAAATTAGTGCAGATCAAAAAGAATCAGACTCGTCACATAGAATTAAAGATCTGGAAGCACCCATTCTAATGGTAATTATGGAAAGGGTCTCGGTGTGTGGTCACATTTTTGAGACACACTGTGCTGAAACACAGGCGCATAGGTTAACTTGCTAAAGGCACTCTCAGAATTCTTCTATACTGATGTGCATTGTGAATTTACAGCAGGATTAAATATGCTGTATTTCTGAAATGAAATTTATCGTAAAACACAAAGCATACCAAAACCAGAAAACCTCTACATCTCCAAATTCCACAGAACACAGTTTGAGAAATGTTGAACTGATGTAATCCTCTCATTTCATAAATGAATCAACAAGGTCCAAACTGGCAGCAAAAAGAATGCTGGGCATTTTTTAAATCTTCATTCCAATCTTGTAGTTTGGGGTTGCTACATGCCATAATGCATCGTTACTCTGCTATGAGCACAGGGAAGAAAGTTTGAGTGGGCACAAGAGAAATTGTGGTTTGAATCACCAATAGATGCTTACTAACCAAAAGTTGAGAGCCACTTGGGCTGGCAGCCATGCTCCAAATAGGTCCTCCAAAGGCATCCATAGCATACTTGATGTTTAACGCCTGTAAATCATATTCGATAATCTCGCCATTGAGCCCAGCACTAAAAAGTCGCTGTCCTTCTGCCCAACACAGAGCTTCTGTAGCCCGAGACTCATGACCTGGGAAAAACTGCAGAAACACCGTAACTTGTCAGCATTCCCATAAATTCATCAGGTAGTGGTACTTAGTGGTCACAGGCAACATGGTAAAAATGACTTTCCCATAAATAACTAGTGTGGGGTTTTTTGCAATCAGCTCATGCCTACTGACATTTTCATTTTTTCTGCTCAAATTCTATTTACTTTTATAGAGTTAAATTTGTTTCTTTTACTAGAATTAGTTCAGCAAAACATTTTCAGCAGAAGAGGTTTGAACTGCACTCCAGCCTGGGTGACAGAGCGAGACAATGTCTCTACAAAAAATATAAAAAGTAGCCGGGTATGGCACACGCTTATGAGTCCCAGCCACTACGGAGGCTGACGGGAGGATTGCTTGAGCCTGGGAAGAGGAGGCTGCAGTGAGACTTGGCCTCCCAAAGTCCTGGGATTATTATAGGCATGAGCCACTGTACCCAGCCCAAAAGTTTTCACATTTACCAAGGCATTTGATTCTTAGACCTGCTTGACAACAAAGGGCCTAAGTAGGTATAATTTTTCCTATCTCAAGTTGAAAAGGCCAAGATACATGGGTTAAGTGGGTTGCCAAACATGCCAGTCGATGGCATTAGGAGAATGAAGGTCTCCTTACTCCTCGCTTATATTCTTCTCACTTTTTTTTGAGACAGGGTCTCACTTGGTCACCCAGACTAGAGTGCAGTGGTGTGATCGCGGCTCACTACAGCCTCAGCCTCTTGGGATCAAGCGATACTTCTGCCTCAACCCCCCAAGTAGGTGGAACTATGGGCGTACAACACCATACCTACCTAATTTATTTATTTTTTGTAAAGATGGGCTGGTCACTATGTTGCCCAGGCTGGTCTTGCACTCCTGGGCTCAAGTGATCCGCCTGCCCTGGCTTCCAAAGTACTGGGGTTACCAGTGTGAGAACCACTGCACCCAGCCTCTTTTCACTTAAACATACTAATTTTTTCTTGCTCTGAGAGTCATTGACAGAGCTAAGCAATCTTAACTAACAGGAAAAGAAATACAGGGAAAGCAGAAAACTAGCCTGAGTTAATTAATTGTTGAAGAACAAAGAAAACAGATGAAAGAGAAAAGAAAATAAGGAACACTAGGCAAGGAATGGTTGACTTATCCATTCACCAAACATTAAGCAGTGGCTTTGTACGAGGCACCTGGTAAGTGGTAGGAATTCAGATGTGAACATCACTGACATGGTTCCTATTCTCATAAAATTGGAAGTGCAGCATGGAAGAAAGACATTAAACAAACACACCAATTATATAGGCCTAACTGTTAAAAATGACAAAGAAAAATCACAATATAGCCATGGCTGTAAAACAACAACAACAACAACAACAACAAAAAAGAACAAGAAAAAGAAAGAAAATCAACCTGGCGCAGTGGCTCACGCCTGTAATCCCAGCACTTTGGGAGGCTGAGACAGGCGGATCACTTGAGGTCAGGAGTTCGAGACCAGCCTGTTCAACATGGTGAAACCTTGTCTTTACTAAAAATACAAAAATTAGCCAGGCATGGTGGTGCATGCCTGTAATCCCAACGACTTGGGAGGCTGAGGCAGGAGAAATCGCTTGAACTTGGAAGGCAGAGACTGCGGCACTGCACTCCAGCCTGGGTGACAGAGCGAGACTCCATCTCAAAAAACAAAGAAAAAGAAAGGAAATCACTAGATGCAATAGGCACACACCAGTGCATGTTCTTCATACCACAGAGTGTAACCTATTTGTGGTGGGCCTGCAAGTTTTAAATTGTTAGTTCTTCAGGACTGAACTCAGTAAGTCATCCCTTTCCACATTTCCTAAACCCTAAACCTACCTCTCAGGGAAGGCAATTCTTCACTAAGGTTCTATGCCGTGCTACAGTTTATCATATTTATTTTACAGGTTGGAAACGGTATACATATCTTTCTCCCACTGGTCTTTGAATTCTGTAATGGGAGGGCTTCTAACGTTTGTCTTAGTGCCACTCATTCACTGAGAAACATTTACAGAATGCCTAAATTCCAAATACCAGGCTGCTGGGGACTGAATTCACTCATTTGCCCATCTATCCATTCATATCACAGTGCCCAGTACACAACAGTCATGCAATATGAACTAAGATGTTGTACCTGAAGAAAATCACTGGTCATTGCTCTTGGAGGGGGGAGTGAAAAAGGACTAACAGCCCTCCACATACACCCAAAGGACATTTTACCTAATTTTAAATCTCCTTTACTCCCAAATGCAGGCAGGTAGGTCTACATTCTCTCAGACAGATCGACTTTGGAATCCATCTTCCTGCCATCATTTCACCAAAAAGTTTCTGATATTAAAATGTGTTATCATTTTTTCTGAATTGACAATGAACGGGTACTGACACTCCCAGCAGGAAATGTTGCTTACCAAAGCTACAATGGTGGTGAGACTGATAGACCAACAATTTCCCTTCTTGCAGCCAAAAGATCCAGCAAACCTGTTTCCAATGACAGGCAATGAGATGACACATTTCTAGGTAGGACCCTTCTAATCAACATTCTAATCCAACCAGTCAGACAGATCTTGGAAGGAAGTTCGGTAATTCTAAGCAACTTCAGAGGGGCTAAGAAGTCAGTCTATTAGTTTGATTATAAAAGACATACAAGTTTCTTGAACTTCTGAAGAAATTAACATCAAAACACCATATCAGACTCCCAAATGACTTACTTTCTCTTGAAAGTAGTTTGCTGACAAGTTATAAATTTCTACAGTGCCATCTGTTCGTGAAACAGCCAATCTGTTTGACTGGTTATTGTAAGCCACACAGCGGATTGCTCATGGAACATAATTAAAGAAACGTACACGATGGACCTTAAATTCACCCATTCCTATGGAGGGAAAAAGAGTCGTTATTGTTCAATGCTAACTGCAGTATGTCACATATAGTATTCGGTTCCTTACTATCACTGTTGTGGAAGGAAGGCTCCAACTGCATCTCCTAAAGTTCATCTACTAACAATGCACCCCACAAGAATCGTTCAATTTTCAGAAACTCAGGATGGTTTGAATAATGAGGCTTCAGCAAAAAAACAATTAGGGTCCTACTCCATAGCTCCAGAATTCCAATCTCGGGGGGGGGGGGGTGGCTAGGAATATGCATTTTAGCAAGCATCTCTCTTCAACTCCATTGCTAAGTTTGCACACAAAAGGCCTAAACTGAGGTAGTGACAGTGAGGCTGATGGGGCAGGCAGAACCGAGCTCCTCTTGAGGAAAAAGCAATAGTGCTTGACTTACTCTGGCTGCCTGGTCTAACGTCTGTCACTTACCCTATCCCTCACGCCCGCCAACATACAAACTGGGCGAGGATGGAGACCAGGTCTTGTTTGCCCCTCACTCGTCTAGCTTCAAGGTTAGGAACCGGCAGACAGAGCAGGCGCGTTCTTTCAGGCCAGGCTCGGCCCGGCCCGACTACAAGAGCGTCTGAAGCGCGCGGTCTTCGCCTCCCCTCTCCCTCTCCTAGAGTTTACCGAGCAGCCCCCACCCAGCCTGGGTACAAGAAGACCTTCGGGGCAAGGAGCTCAGCAGTCTCGCCCACCCCTGGGCCGGCGCACCCTGTCAGACTCCCAGCTCTCCCACCTGCTTCCCCACACCCTTTCCCCAACTCACCAGTTGCCCCGCGCTCTCCTTCCCGGCGCTCACCTCTCTCCGACCCGGCCCCACGTGCGCGCGCGCTCTCAGGCTCTGCCCCGGAAGTGCTCCTGCGCATAGCCGGAAGTGCGCAGGCAGTGCTCGCGGCGGCGGCGACGGCGGCGGGAGGTTCGGTTGTCGCCCGTTGGCCGCGCGGCGCCGCGCTCGGCGGCCGCCATTGCAGGTCAGGCCGCGGGCGGGGGTACGGGAGGCCGCGGGGAGCGAGGGCCGAGCTGGGGATGGGGGCGAGGGCGCGAGGGAGCGGGAAGCTAGGGAGTCGGGTCCGGGCGGGGCGCGCGGCTTGGGGAGAAGAATGGCGAGCCGAGGGGCGGGGAGCGCGGGCGGGGGAGGGGTAGCCGGGAAGGGGGAGGGCGGTGCGGAGGTGGGGCGAGCTCGAAGGGGCCCCCGGGGTGGGAGGGCCGGGAGCGTGGGGGAAGGGAGCGGTGTGGAGACGGAAGGCCCAGGGAAGGAAGGGAGCGAGCAGGGCGGAGCGGGAGAAGGGCGGAAAGTGGCCGAGCGCGGGCGGAGGACGGAGAGGGGGCGGCGCGGGCCGGAACCTCGAGGTACGTGCGGGAAGGGGATCTTCCCCGGGGTTGGGAGGGAGCCTAGCCCGCTGTGCTTGAGGGAGCGGAGTAGAACTGGAACCTAGGAAGTAGCGGGAATAGCAGAAAGGGGACTTCGGGGTGGAGGGTAGGACCGTGAGATTTTGTTCAGGGAACATTTGTAATCGTGGAGCGGGGAGGCTTCTGGGAGAGCTAATTGGAAGGGTGGTTGGAGAGTGATTCCAGGCTCTTTTGTGGGTGGGAAGCCAGAGACTAGTGGGGTGGGGTTCTGGAAGAGCCAAGTTATTGAGAACCGAGAACGATTTAGAGAAGGAGGGTGGAAGAGAAAAGACGTTTAAAGAGTAATCTTTTGGGAGGAGGATGAACGGTTTGGAAGACCACTCCGGTGGGTGGTGTGGAGGAAGGCGGTTTAATTAACAGTTTCCCTGGGAGGCAGGAAAAGGGGTTAAAAAGCTTGCAATTTGGAGGCGGGTAGAGAATAGTGGGGAAGCGGATTGAGAAGTCCCAGAAAGTGGGTGGGACTAGAAATAGGAAGTGTTTGTAGTTCTAGCAGAAAGGGTCGGTGGGGGCCGTGAGGGAGTGGGTGGAGAAGATGGGGGGGGGCGGGGGAGGAACAGCTTAGAGGGAGACCCCACGCCAGAGCTAGAAAGGAAAAGGTTTGGGGGAAGACAGGGGGCCGTAGCATTAAGAGGAGGACAAGCTAAGGTTGGGACTGCAGAGTAGCGGAAGATGGAGAAAACTGCAGTAACTCAGATCGACTGAAGCCATCTTTTCCACCCATTGGTACAAATACCAGTAATTTATTCCCTCCAACCTGGGAATCCTAAAATGTGATGGGAAGTATCACGTGTATGCATAGCATCCACACACGTTTTTGAACACACTCTTCACTGAAGTTTGGAAGCATTCAATTACACCAGTCCTCCATAAGCCCCTTTTTGGAGGGGAGCAAGCTTCTCATTTAGAAACAGGATTTTTTAGATTTAGTAACATAAGCCTTTCAAGAGACAAGATCCCCTTCAAAAGTATAGACCTGTCCCCTTCAGTCACAAAACCACGATAACACTACAAATAAAATAATCTGTATTCAGTTGTATGTAAAGCATTCCAAGTTCACTTGGTAGAAAGGTACATGGAGACATAGTCATCATATTTAGAGAAATGACCTTCCAGAACTTAATTCCTGAAGCAGTTTGGTGAAGCACAACTGCCATGTTTGAATTCTCCCATTTTGTAAACTTGATTATATTCTGGTGACCTTCGGCTTGCGTAGAATGCTTTAGTCCATTATAAACATTCATATGCTAATACAATGTAGTAAGACATTCTATGGGACGAAATACTAAGAAAATGCCACCTTCCTCTGGAAAAGCAATACCTTGACCCTGAAGGCTTACCATGTGTTTAGACACTGCTAAAAGTTACCTTCGTTACCTCATTTTTGCAACGGCTTTTGAAATAGGTGTTTATGCCCAATTTTTTGTTAGGAAAACACCTGAGGTTAAACTAGGCACTGTTACATATGGGCTAGGTGGCAAAATCTCAGAATCCAGGTCTGTATGACAAGTTAGTGCTTCACTGTATCCCTAAACAAAGTATCCACCCTGGGATTAAAACAAAAAAAAAGCTCAATAAATGCCAGCTGTTGGCCTAGCAAAAAATTAAAAATTATGAATATTTGCACTCTAGAATAATTGATTCCACCCCAGTTTAGAAAAGAACGTTTAAGGATTGGGAATTTAAAGCCTTGGTTTCTTGTCTTTAGAAAAAAGAAAATACAAAATGAAACTATTTCTAAAACATTGTTTAGCTTTATTAAAATTTAGTTATTTGGAGTGAGGTTAAACCATTGAGTTAAAGCCTCTTTTTTGCTATAAGCCATATGTGCTGTTTAATTGGATACATAGCACACTTTCTTCTGCCACATTTTATTTTGAAGGATTATGAGGATTATTGCTCAGGCTGTTCTCTGTAACACAGTAATCTTTTAACAATTTAATATTTAACAATTCAGAGACCAGAGGATAAGAATTTTGTAGAAGATTAAAATGAATACTTGACAAAGAACATCCTCTATTCTCATGACTTATTTTCTCTCACACAGGAGCAGAGGTGTAGGGTAAAGCTGCGTACTAGAGGTGGCATTGAGTAGATTTTTGTAAAAGTTTCAAAAACCAAAACATCTTGATTGGATATGATAAAAAGCAAGCTGCTTGTTTGTAACTGCCTGCCCCACAGATGGCAATAGTTACTTTGGTGGCAAGTTACAAGGTCTTCCCCATAGGTTACTTATTTGCCATTTTGTAAGAGATGCTGTGAGAATGAGGCTAATATCTGTAAAGCAGCAGAAGTTCTTGTGCAAAAGTGCTTTACAAGAGGGGACTGTGTGAGGAGAACTGCAAGAGGGGGCCGGATTGTGGAGGGGTTAGGGTTCATATCCCAGCTCTAGGATTAACTAGTTGTGTGACCAGTTAACATTAGCTCCTCTAAGCCTGTTTCCTGGTTTGTGAAATAGGAGTGAGAAGACTGCTAAAATCATAGAGGGTTAGGGTGAAATGAGAGGATCCAGATAAATGTTGGAAAAAGGCTAGCTATGTGAGAAATGAAGCCTTTTATATTATAAAGATAATGCTCTGCCTGGACTTTCTTAAGAAGTCGTGGTGGTACTTTGATTTGTCGGGGTTTTTTTCTTTTTTTTTTGAGTTGGAGTCTCGCTCTGTTGCCCAGGCTGGAGTGCAGTGGCCCCATCTCACTGCAACCTCTGCCTCCCGGGTTCAAGCAGTTATCCTGCCTCAGCCTCCTGAGTAGCTGGGATTATAGGTGTGTGCCACTATGCCTGGCTAATTTTTTTTTTAAACTGAGTGCACTGAACCAGGGATAATTTTTCTATTTTTAGTAGAGACGCGGTTTCACCATGTTAGTCAAGCTGGTCTCGAACTCCTGACCTCGTGATCCGCCTGCTCAGCCTCCCAGAATGGGATTTCAGGTGTGAGCTATTGCACCCGGCGGGTTTTTTATGATAATAGTTAACTAACTTCAGAAGAGAGAAGCCAAATGATGGTTAAATAGGGTATATCCCAGATTGATCTGATTCCACCCAAAGCTTTTGGATTTCGGTAGGGTTTCCATTGTGAGTCTGGATTGATTCTTTGAATGCTGCTGCCTTTTTAAGGGAAAAAAAGTTTCCTGAGCTAAAGTCATTTGACTAATTTAGGAATACAGAATTTAAGTATTGTTTAGTTCTTTTAGCTGTATGAAGGCTTGTAAAGATCAGGTAGAAAAACTTTTTCCCCCCCTCATGAGATTGGGGACGGGGACATAATTTTATTTCAGGGAAAGGTTTGGTTTTCTTTACACCTTATCTCTCCAAGGCTACACATGAGTGGGACTGATACCATGCTGTAATATAATGAATTTAAATAATCTTTTTGAAAAGCTGATCACAAAAGTCTCTTCCTGGCTCTACAGTTAACCTTGTCAACCTGGAATTATCGTTCCTAACTAACTGAAAACATGTTAGTCCTAGTCAAATGTGGGATTGAACTCGGCTCTTAAGACAGAGTTGGCCAGCATGGTGGGTCATGCCTATAATCCCAGCACTTTTGAGGCCAAGCTGGGTGGATCACTTGAGGTCAGTTCGAGACCAGCCTGGCCAACATGGTGAAACCCTGTCTCTACTAAAAATACAAAAATTAGCCGGGCATGGTGGCAGGACGCCTGTATTCCCAGCTACTCTGGAGGCTGAGACAGGAGAATCGCTTGAAGCTGGGAGGCAGAGGTTGCAGTGAGCTGAGATGCTACAGCTCTTCCAGCCTGGGAGACAAAGCGAGACACTATCCCAAAAAAAAAAAAAAAAAAGTTGCTGGGAGAGCTCTCCCACTGACTCCCTTTTAGTTTCTTGACTTCATGTATAGTGTAGTCATCAAACTGTGTCTTCAGATGCTCTTGATAGAGCTGTGATTTCTAAATCTTAACAAACAACTAGAAATTGCTTTAGTTGTCTTTCAGTGTTGCTGGAATGAATTGAGACCGAAGACTTAGACATATTTTTCTTATACAGAGAATTTTCATTGTTACATTTGTTATTACAAATAGGGTTTTATTTGTATTATACTATTTCTTCAGCTCTTTTCCTACTCAGTCTACTCTCAAGGGGATGGGGGCACATTGGGCTGCATGTTCTCATATGCTTTTTTTTTTTGAGACATTCTCGCTCTGTCGCCCAGGCTGGAGTGCAGTGACGCGATTTCGGCTCACTCCAACCTCTGCCTCCTGGGTTCAAACGATTCTCTTGCCTCAGCCTCCGAGTAGCTGGGACTACAGGCGTGTGCCACCACACCCGGCTAATTTTTTGTATTTTTAGTAGAGACAGGGTTTCACCGTGTTAGCCAGGATGGTCTCTATCTCCTGACCTCATAATCCGCTTGCCTTGGCCTCTCAGAGTGCTGGGATTACAGGTGTGAGCCACCACACCCGGCCTCATACGCTTTTGATCAACTCCACTCTGAATGAAATACATACTCCCTGCCACGTCCATCAGTTGTGTCCTCAGGGAAGTACTAGGGATCACTACCTAGTATGACCCTACAAACAGTTGCATAGAGTAGAATCTCAAGGAGCAAGTAAAGAAATAATAAAAGTCAGCTCTTACCGGATATTTTAAGGTGCTAAAGTAGAACTTTAAAATTCATTAAAGGGATGCCCTCCTCTACATTCCTGACTAGTAAAACACCCTGATGTGTATAAATGACCTAACTGTAGCCAGAGCAGTCTACAGATTCCTGTAAACTAAACTCTTAGAAACTGGGCTTAAACTTCATTTCTATATGCATCTGCAGCATCCCAATAAGGTCTAGTGTTAAAACAAGTTTTACCAGCCTGACTGTGGGTGGCGATAAGATGGTGAGGCTGTGGATCACAGAACTATTTGCAGGAGCATTGCTAGATGTCTGGTGATGCCATGGTTGTACACAGGCAGAGCCTCCTTACATCAGTGTGTAAAGGTGTGCATTCTCATTGAAGCACGGGGGATTGGTATGCAGGTACAGCTGTGCTATCCCAGCAACCAAATGTGTTTTCCATACCACTGTTCTGAATTCCTGTTCTAACAGGATACTGTCCAGGAAATGGAGAATGCATTGAAAATATTTCTGCATTCTCTTTTTTCTCAAGCACGTGGTCACAGTGCTTAATGATGGGTTTTGGTTGTCAGGAAGTAGGCTCTGTCTCCTTCCCTGTCTTGATCTTCCTAGAATGTACCGTGTACCTATGTGAACACCTTATTTCTTCTCTAAAACCACCTGTATTCAGGAAGATTTGTGCTCGAAGAATTTAAAATTAAAAAAAAAAACGACCACCTGTATTTTCCTGTCACTTATACCCATCCAGGAAAATATACTGCATCATCATCAAAAGCATATTTGCAAGAACCCCTTCTCAGTCTTGTGTGCATTATTGAGCCTTTTTTGATTCATGGCTAAAATATACCCTTCCTTAAATTATAGTCAAAATGGCCGGGCGTGGTGGCTCACGCCTGTAATCCAAGCACTTTGGAAGCTGAGGCGGGCGGATCACCTGAGGTCGGGAGTTCAAGACCAGCCTCACCAACATGGTAAAACCCTGTCTTTAAAAAATAAAAAAAATAAAAAATAAAAAATTATAGTCAAAATGCTGATTTTCTTATCCCACTGTCTAAAAAATTTAGCTTATCTCAATAGAACCTTGGAGTCTTTAAAGCACCTTAGCATATGTTATATTTGATCTTTGCAGTAGTTTAATAGGACATAATCTAGGTGTTATAGTCATAAAGAGATTTGGGACTTGTTTCTGACTATACAATAAAGAGCTCTGCACTTAGAGGCAGGAGAGCTGAATTTAGGCCTTGTGATTTTAAATTGTTATCCTTCTTCAAGAAACCTTATAAAAGGATTTTTAAAGTGCTCTTAGTTCTGTTGATGGTAGCGGTGGGGCCTCCTATCTTTGGGTTCTGAGCTTGTGTACTACCCCTTCTCTAGTGGTCCCGCAACCTGTACTGGTGCAGAAGGTCTGACTCAGTTCAAGAATGCTCTCTTGATTACGTATTGCCCTTCTGACCAGTTCTCGCATGTACTCGATGCCTGCTGCAGGCCTTGATTCCTTTTCATTCTCATTAATACTTGTTTTTTTTACCTTTGGGAAGGCACAATTGCGTAGTGATTATGAGTGTAGATAGTCAGATGGCCCAGATTTCTACTCTGTCACATAGCAGCTGTGTCCAACATACAAGCAAGTAACTTAATCTATGTATGCCTCAGTGGCCTCATCTGCAAAATAGGAAAAAATACGTATATCATAAACTTGTTAAGATGGTTGAATGAGAAACCAGCAATATATATGCACAGTAAAAATTCAAAACGTGTTAGCTTGCTGCTTACATTTGAATTTAAAAAGTCTAGTGAGTTGACCAGTTTCATGTTCCCAAAGTACGTGGTGCTTAGGAATAGAGCCATACTATAAGGGTGTTGGCAAAATACTTTTCCCTGGAGATCCAAAAGGAAGATTGACATACCAATAAAGAAATCTCAACCCAGCATAGTGGTTCACACCTGTAATCGCACCGCTTTGGGAGGCTGAACCAGGAGGATCCAAGAAACCAGCCGGGTGCAGTGGCTCACTCCTGTAATTCCAGTACTTTGGGAGGCCAAGGCGGGTGGATCACCTCAGGTCGGGAGTTCAACCTGGCCAACATGGTAAAACCCTGTCTCTACTAAAAATACAAAAATTATCCGGGCGTGGTGGCGGGTGCCTGTAATCCCAAGTACTCAGGCTGAGGCAGGAGAATCGCTTGAACCTGGGAGGCAGAGCTTTTGGTAAGCTGAGGTCATCCGACTGCACTGCAGCCTGAGCGATAGAGTGAGACTCCGCCTCAAAAAAAAGAAAACAACAACAACAACAACACAAAAGTCTGTTTAACATTTTAATCAGGTGTTTGCTAAGCTTGAGCACTATTATTAACATCTGTTAACTTTCCATACTATAGTTGGTAAACATTGAACTAATAACCTTCTACTAAACTCCATATATACATTGATAGGACTTAGCCAGAAGCTGTAATTTTGTCCCATATCCCTTCAAACACCCATGAGTCTATCCTTCCTAGAAAGTGAACCCAATTGTCTTTAGGCAAAAATGTCCCGTTCTTGTAAAGTATTCCAGATTTGCCACCAGGTGGTGCTGCTGTTGTGTAAAATGAAAAGGTAATTGTCTTTTTTTTTTTTTGAGGTGGGGGGCTGGGGAGAAGACAGAGTCTTGCTCTGTTTCCCAGGTTGGAGTACAGTGGTGTGATCTTGGCTCACTGCAACCCCCGTCCCCCAGGTTCCAGTGATTCTCATGCCTCAGCCTCCCGAGTAGCTAGGACTACAGGCACCACACCCAGCTAATTTTTTGTATTTTTCATAGAGATAGGGTTTCGCCATGTTGGCCAGGCTGGTCTTGAACTCTTGACCTCAGGCGATCTGCCCACCTTGGCCTCCCAAACTGCTGGGATTACAGGCGTGTGCCACCGTGCCCAGCCAAAGTCTGTTATCTAAGTATTGGGATACTTTCATATCGAAGTGAAAGGTGGTCAAAGCTTTTGATCAGAGTCACATCAGAGTCAGCTTACCATTCACTAAAGATGTCTGGAGGATTTTTTCAGTTTCTTTGGCTTTATTGTTTGAGACAGAGTCTGACTCTCTTGCCCAGAGTGGAGTGCAGTGGAGCAATCTCAGCTCACTGTAATCTTTGCCTCCCAGGGTTCAGGTGATTCTTTTTTTTTTTTTTTTTAAGAGGTGGGGTCTTGCCCTGTTGCCCAGGCTGGAGTGCAGTGGCTATTCACAGGCGTGATCCCACTACTGATCAGCATGGGACTTTTTGACCTGCTCTGTTTCCGACCTGGGCCGATTCACCCCCTCCTTAGGCAACCTGGTGGTCCCTACTTCCGAGAGGTCACCATATTGATGCCAAACTTAGTGCGGACACCCGATCAGCATAGTGCACTACAGCCCAGAACTCCTGGGCTCAAATGATCCTCCCACCTCAGCCTCCCGAGTAGCTGGGACTACAGGCATGCGCCACTGCGCCTGGCCAGGCAATTCTTCTACCTCAGCCTCCTGAGTAGCTGGGATTACTGGGGCCTGCCACCATGCCTGGCTAATTTGTGTATTTTTAGTAGAGACTGGGTTTCACCGTGTTTGCCAGGCTGGTCTCAAACTCCTGACCTCAAGTGATTCAACCGCCTCAGCCTCCCAAAGTGCTGGGATTATAGGCCTGAGCCACCACGCCTGGCCCCTTTGGCTTTATTTTTAAAGGGAGACCCTTTGAACCTTGATAACCAAGGAGGTAAACTTGAAGCTTGTATCATTACCGAAGAAAAAGTAAAATCTTAAATTCCATAGACTTTTTTTTTTTTAGAAACACAGTAGGAAATAGACTACCCTAGGCTGGGCACAGTGACTCACGCCTGTAATCCCAACACTTTGAGAAGCCAAGGTGGGAGGATCACTTAAGCCCAGGAAGTAAAGGCTTCAGTGAGCTGTGATCTTACTACTGCCCTCCAGCCTGGGCGACAGAGTGGGACCCTGTCTCAGAGAAAAAAGACTGGAGTGGTGGCTTACACCTGTAATCCCAGCACTTTGGGAGGCCAAGGTGATAGGATCATGAGGTCAAGATATCAAGACCATTCTGGCCAACATGGTGAAACCCTATCTCTGCTAAAATTACAAAAACTGGCTGGGCACGGTAGCACCTGCCTGTAGTCCCAGCTCAGGAGGCTGAGGCAGGAGAAGTGCTTGAACCCGGGAGGCAGAGGTTGCAGCAAGCTGAGATAGTGCCACTGCACTCTAGATCTGGTGACAAAGTGAGACTCTATCTATAAAAAAAAAAAAAATCCTTCAGAAAGGCACATTAGCATAGTGATCACAGGAGTATAGTCTTTGCAGTCTGTGTCTTAGGTTCATATCATCTTTGTCTTAGTAGCTATGTGATCTTGATTACTTTTGCACATACAGTTGACCACTGGTGATCTTAAGCAACCTTATCTCGTGTACAGTATTGGTAAAAGAATACTTCCATTTATGGCATTGTTAGAGAACAAGATAAAATGTATCTAAACCACTTAGAAAAGCACACAGTAATAAATATTAGTTGTCGGCTGGGCATGGTGTCTCACACCTGTAATTCCAGCACTTTGGGAGGCCAAGGTGGGCAGATCATGAGGTCAGGAGTTCCAAGACCAGCCTGGCCAACATGGTAAAACCCCATCTCCACTAAAAATACAAAAAATTAGCTGGGCGTGGTGGCAGGTACCTGTAATCCCAGTGACTCAGGAGGCTGAGGCAGGAGAATCGATTGAACCCAGGAGGCGAAGGTTGCAGTGAGCTGAGATTGCACCACTGCACTCCAGCCGGGGCGACAGTGCAAGACTCCGTCTTAGGGGAAAAAAAAACAATTAGTTGTCATTATTATTACCCTAAATCTCTTTTTCTTTTTTCTCTACAGCTTGTTTTCACTTGATATTTTAAAGACAGAAAGCTCATGGTGCAAATTGTTATTTCCAGGTGAGCACATTTTGAGATTTTAAAATTTGGCTTGAAATTATGCGGGCTATAGAGGTGTGAGATGTTTCTGGAAGAATCAGGGTCCTTAGGTGCATCTTGCACAAATCCTTGCATTCTCATCTCTAGTTCAGTGCCTAGCACTGCCCAATTTCCCAAGAATTTATGTCCAACAAAGAGGTCCTTTGGACCTTGAATGGTGGTGTAGGACACTATTCATCCTTCACCCCTCAAAAATATTGTAACCGCCAGCCCTTTGCTTGCAGTGCGAGGGCTGGAGGCCTGGCAGAATGGGTGCTGATGGAGCTACAGGGGGAGATCGAGGCTCGCTACAGCACTGGATTAGCTGGAAACCTCCTGGGAGACCTACATTACACCACTGAGGTGAGGGGGCTTTTCTTTCCCTGCCTAATGCATCAGGAAAGCAAGCTACACCAAGGTGGTGCTCCCAGGACCCAGAGTGAGGAGTGCCTCAGGTTTGTTATTCAGGGTCTAGCTAATCTGCGATGCTCTCTGCTTGTTCTCCCCCTACCTCTACAGTAGCAGGGAAATTTAATTTTGGGGATTCTGGAAAGCTCACATTTCTGAAAGTGGAAATACTCTTACCTGGGGCTAGAAAGAGTAAAAAGGGCACATGGGTGGGTGGTCCAGTGTGGCTGCTCAAGAATGGTAGAGCTAGTCCAGGGAGTGGAGGTGCCAGCACAGCCTGCCAAGATCAGCTTTAGGAGGCACCTGAGTGTTATGGCCTTGCCTCGAAACTCAGGAATCTTGTTCTTGTTCTGCCAAAGGGAATCCCTGTGCTGATCGTGGGGCATCATATCCTGTATGGGAAAATCATCCACCTGGAGAAACCTTTTGCAGTCCTTGTCAAACACACTCCTGGGGGATCAGGACTGTGATGAGCTTGGCCGCGAGACTGGCACCCAGTATCTGGTGACAGCACTCATCAAAGACAAGATCCTTTTCAAAACCCGTCCCAAGCCCATTATCACCAACGTCCCCAAGAAAGTATGAAAGAACCTCGGATTTTCCCTAGAGAGCGGCCAACTCCTTGGACTCGTGCTCCGCTGCCACCTCGAGGACGGCTCAACGGTTCCCTGGGACCACAGGGAGGTCCTGTTCTGAACACAGGCCACCCACTGGGTGTGAACTCAGATCCCTTCCTTATGGCAGCCGGTTCTCTTGGTGGAAATCTGGCCCCATTTCCAAGGAACCCATCTCCTTTTCCAGCTTCATCAGGCTCATTGGCTTCAAATCCAGCACCTTTCCCGGCTGGTACTCGTGACCCAAGCATGGCTTCTTTTCCAAGAGGGATGAATCCCACTGGCACAGGTGCAGTTTCTTTCCCAAGGCCTGGTGGCCTCTTGGGGCCAGCCCCTGGCCCAGGCCCTGCGGTAAACCCTAGGACAGGGGGTCTTCCAGGCCCAGGGCCTCTGTCTAACCCCAGGTTAGGGGGTCTCCCAGGATCAGGTCCTATGTCCAACCCAAGAGCAGGTGGTCTCCTGGGAGCAGGTCCTGACCCCAGAAGTGGTGGTCCCATGGGACCCGGATCTGGACCTAACCTGAGAGCAGGTGTTGTGTTGAGCTCTGGGAATGGTCCTCCCAATCCTAGGCCAGTTGGCCTGGGCCCAGGATCAAACCCCAATCTGAGATCAGGCTTTTTAGGGTCAAACCCTGCCCCCAGGTCAGGTGTGTTTACAGGCCCAGGCCTTGGGCCCAACCCAAGACCAACTGGCCTGGGCCCGAGCCCTAATCTAGATGCCAGAGCAGGTGGCCTCTTGGGCACAGGATCTGGTCTTAACTTAAGAATGGCTGGACCTCAAGGCCTCGATCTTGCCCCCATTCTTAGAGCAGCAGGTCTTTTAGGAGCAAATTCAGCTTCTTCTCACAGGCTTCTGGAAACATGGGCCCGAGCCCATCCTCCATGGCAAGAGTACCTGCCCCCATGGGCCCAAACTCAGGTCCTGCCTCTCGGGGGAATTGGCCTTACAGGGCCAAACCCATCTCCCATGTCAAGGGCTCCTGTCCCCATAGGCCCTAATTCGGCTCATTTCTCAAGGCCAAGTGGCCCCATGGGGGTAAATGCCAATCCGTTTCCCAGGGGGAGTGGGTTCATCTGCCTTCTCTCAATCTTCTGGCCCATTGGCATCAAACCCAGCTACCTTCCAAAGGTCTGCTGGCCTCCAGGGCTCAAATCCAACAGTTTTCCCAAGAGCCTCTGGGCCACTTGGCCCCAACCCAGCTAACTTCCCAAGGGCCGCTGGCCTACAGGGTCCAAGTCCAACTACCTTCCCAAGGTCTACTGGCCCATTAGGCTCTGGTCAAGTTGCTTTCCCCAGGTCAGCTGCCGGGCACCTGGGCCCTTCTCCAGCAGGCCCTGTGGGTATCAACCCAGCTCCTTTTGCAAGGCCAACTGGGACCCTGGGTCTCAACCCAGCTTCCTTTCCAAGGATGAATGGCCCTGCAGGCAAGAGTTTGGTCCCATTTCCCAGAGTGGGGAGCCTCCCTGGCACAAACCCAGCTGCTTTCCCAAGACCAGGGGGTCCAATGGCTGCAATATACCCAAATGGAATGTTACCCCCTTAAACACCGTTTTCCCTCCAGGACCACCTTGGTTTCTAGGCACTGTGGTTCTTGGCAGGGGCTGTCTCTTAGGTAAAAGGGTAGTTGTGGAGCTACAGTCTGAAGAACATAGCTGGGGCTCAAGTTCAAATGAGCCATCTTTTTCTTTTGCGTTTTTCTTGACTGAAGGTGAGATGTTATTTGTGGCACGTGAACTGTGGCAGGTGGGAATAATCCTGGCCTTGAGAAAAAGGATCTCCAGCTCCCAGAAACCTGCTGTGCTTTCGTCCCGCAGCTTTCTGCCCATTGTTTCTTACTAGTTTCTTGAACTGTTCTTGTGGACTTTTCCTCAGGGATACATTGGCCTGCAGGTCCCAGTTCACATGTAGTCCCCTGCTCACCATTGGAGAATCAGCTCACTGCTCTCTAGAAACATGGTGTTGGTGAACGGATCATGCTTCTATAGCTCTGACCTGGGCAGCTTGGACCTGGTCATCCTCTACTGCCATGTCTTTCCCTGGGGGTTTGAACACAGAACAGGGAGATGGACAACCACTTCAAAGACCCACCGAATGCAGCTTCTGCTTGACTGACTGGGCCTGCACCTCTCTTTTCCTGGGACTTAGAGATGGCCAGATTAAAGGCTCCTCTACTCATCCAACTCCCTCCTCACTGGTACTCCCAATCAAAGAACCTCAAAAATTTAAACTGATGTGGATGGGAATATGGGAATTGGGGTGGGGGTGGGGGAATGAAGGGAATAAATCACTGTGCTTTGTTCAGCCTGATGTGAAAGGATGGTTGGTGGTTTTCTTGCATTGTATCTTTTCTTACTGTTTCTTTAATAAATGGGATGAGAGGGCTGCTGGTGTCACTCTATTTTATTACCTGTTTGATTGATTGATAGGGAAGGAAGTTGACTCTGCTTTTGTTTTAGCGTGGCCGGAGTCTTAACATGTCAGCTAAAATGCTTTTGCTCCAAGAGGAAGCAAGCTTTGGTTTTTAGCCTTAGCAAGGCTCATTCATCTGCCAGTTATTTCACCAAAGACCCTCTCACTGAAAGTGAAGCCCCCATGGGTGTACAGTTACCAGAATGGACATGTTGCCCAATCTTGAGTCCCCGACAAAACTCTTATTTTAAGTCCCTCTTTTGAAACTGGAATAAAGAACTAGCTTTCATTAAGTACAAAGAAGTAGTAGTTCAGAGATAACCAGCATATGTGAGAATCTTTATTTTGACAAATAAGTGCAGTATAAAAAACTTGACCTGAAAAGTTAAAAAAAAAAAAAAAGGTAAAAATAAATATGTTTACAAATTATTGTAAAAACAATACAAAAGAGGATTAGAATTCTCAGTGAGGAAAAACCAAAATGCATCCAATTGTATAAAGGCTCTTCCCTTGCCAGAAACGGGAATAAAGCTGAAGACCCAGTTTGGTTTTGCTGTTGAAAAATACACAAAATAACTTAGAAAAGCCAGTCGAGGTCAAACGTTGTGAGCCCACTACCTGTACCTGCCTATTTTTGATTTGAGGAAAGTTGACCACAGTGCAAGGCAGAGCTGATGGTAGGACAGCCAGGGAAGCCTGTCATCCTACATTAATCTTCAAGTAAATGAAGAAAAGCCCTTAGTGAAGTCTGAACTCTGCACTTGGCTGACCGGATTTCCTCCATTCTAATGCTCAAAATAGTTTACTTCTTGGCCAGCAGAACGATTACGTGGAGCAGCTGCCTTAGCAAATGCCTGCTGCCTTCCAGCTTTCATGGGTTGGGTCCTATGTCAACCACCAAGTCTTAGCAGAAACTGAAAGTCTTGTGTGATGTGGCAACTGTTGGCTACACCTGGAAAACCCTTGAGTTCATGGGAGATGAAGGAAAGCACCAAAGTTTGCCCATCTGTGGCTCAGAGCACACTTTGCGTCTTTGTAGGAAGCACCTCGGTACACTAGAGGCTTGCCCTCTCTGAAGCTGTCCACGTTAGTGCTGGTTCTGCACGGGCTAGCTGGCCCCTCAGAAAGGACATTTGGAGGGCAAGCAAGCAACCTCTAAGTGAAAGGCTTAGGATCCAAGGTTTTAAACTCAAAAGCTGAGAACAGCATGGATTGCAAGTCACTGGAATATGGCTTCCCCCTCATTCCCCAAAAGCAGCAGAGGGAAAATAGCCTCAGAAGACACGAGAGAGAAAGCAAGAACCTTAGGATGCAAGAACCAGTTCCATCTCCTAGTTTGGTTTCTGGAAAGAAGCAAGCAATGCAGTGACTGTTACAACTTGGCTGTAAGAATTCCCTGGAGAAGCCACTGAGGAGAATGGATGGTCTTAAAGATAACCATTTTGGATTTGAGAGTTCACTTTGGGAACACTGAAAAGCTTTCCACTGGAGATGATTGTCAAGAACAGTAGCCTGAACGTCACACATGCTAACCCAACTGCCAAGGAATCTGTCCAAGCAGCTACAAGATTGCAGCCAATTTGATCAGAGGCTCCTCATAGTTCCCATATGTTCCGAGAACAGGCTTGCCTCCTGTGGAGGGTTCTATAAGAGCCTGGGCTCTGCCCCAGTTGCTACCTTGAAAAACTTACCCATGATGATGACAGTAGAAGAGGTGACTGCCATTACACCTCAAAAACTGTGCCTTTGAAGAAAGTGAAGGGAGTGTCTTAGCCTCAGATCAGAGCTGAATTTGAGAGGAATTCAGAGTATACAGGTTAAAATACCAAGACTTCACTTCTTTTCTGAACATGTTGGGGCTTAATCTTTTTATCTCCCCCAGCAGAGATCACAGACAAGCTAAGAGCCCATCTAGATGTCTGAGCAATTTCCAGGTGGAACACCCAAGGCCTCCATATAGCTTATGGCCTCCTTTAGCACCACCACAATCTCTTTGTTCCTCCTGGCAAACTTTCCTTTTCAGTGTACACTTTTAAAAGCAGTTCAGTGCTAACTCCCTGCTGGTTTGGCTCATCCCTGGAACGTTGATGTGGAGTGGAGTATCTCACATAAAGCACCATTCCTGGACCCTGTTTTCTGATGCCCAAGATCAGACTTCTGGGCCTTGTATCTCAGGCGCAATCTTATTGCATTGATGACTACTTAGGGGTAGGGTGGGGGTAACATACACTAACCAGCCCAGCTCACTCAGTAGAAATTCTCCTGCCACCTCTGGTTGTGTTCAGATGGGCTGGGAGAACCTCTTTCCACAAGTTGCCATCACTCAGGTACCTATCACAAGCTGCCACTAAATGGGACTTACTTGGCTTAGCACACTTCTGAGTGCCCTCTGGAGCCCAGGAGGAGGCTACTGCCTATGTGCAGATGCAAGCAGACAGGCATCCTGGAAACAGAAGCCACTCCTGCCCTGCACCTGGAGATCAGTGCTGCCTCCTCTAAGCAGAGCTTCTAGGCCACACTACGTCACCATTCTTTGCATTTTAGATTTGTCCTCTGGACCATTAAGAGACTAAAACACAGCACTCCCTCCTCCCTCCCACCCCATCTTTTCTTCTTCTGTTCCCCTTCCCTCCCTTACCCATTGCACTTTACCCGCTCTGCTTGGGGGTCATGTCACACCTCAGCAAAAGCCAAGCTATACTGCTCTGGCTTCTTCCCACATCGCCGGGCAATGATGGCCAGATACAGCATGAGGAGGGCCACCCAGTAGCAGCCATACAGGATGGCTCCAGAGACAAGAAAAGCTAGCTCCGTCTCACTGAACAGGTCCTGGCAATACGCTGTGTAGGCCAGCCCTCCCAGGAGAACTGCCACCCAGATGGACACAGGGATGAGGCCAATGAAGTTCACCACGATGGTTTTTCGGCCAGAGGTGCCCCAGCCAGACTTGTTGATGGTAGCAATGGCAAAGATCTTGGCTGGCAGAAGGCTGGACATATAGAGGAGGGAGTAGAGGGACATAAAGATCATCTCTGCATTGCCCCGAAGGAAGCAGGCGTAGGTGGCCTTGATGATGCCCACCAGTTGCACCGTCAGCAGGAAGAGGAGAATGTTCCAGATGCGGCCACGGTAGAAAAGCTGTATGACGGTGGCAATGAGGAAGAAGGGGAAGAAACCCGTGACCACTGACTCATAGGTCATCCAGAGGTGATGCTTATGGAACCACAGAGAGTTGTAGAGCCACTCCCGGAAGTAAGACTTGCTCCAGCGGGTTTGCTGGTTGAGCCACCGGAGGTACTTAGTGGGGGGTCTCCGTGAGGCATTTGGAGCGTGCGGTATACTTAGTTCGGTAGCCAAGGCTCAGGACTCGGTTGGTGAGGTGCCGGTCATCCCCGAAGCTGCACTTGCTGCCTAGGAACTCTGATGGTACCAGTCCTCCAGGAACTGCTGGAGGAGACTGTTGCGGTACATGCCCAACGGCCCGCTAATACACTGCACGCAACCAAAGTAGGACTGGCAGGCCCGCTCTACGTTGAAGGCCATCCAGTACCGCACACTGCTCAGGAAGGAAATCCACGAGTCGTACTTGTTCAGGATCTGCAAGGGAATAGAGACGCTGGGCCTCCTCACCTAATGACCTACACCTGGAGGACACAGACACCAGAGACCACGAGGCCTCCTTACCATGGCTTCTGTAGCCCATTGCTCAGCTTCCTGGCAATTGGTTCCTTTGGAGCTGGGGAAACCTGAGGCTCAGAAGAGCCAACCACACGCAGTCACTGACCCCAGCACCAGCTCTACCTCCCTATTGTGTCATCCCATCTGCAGAGATTTTCCCTGTTAAGTGGCTCTAGCAGTCAAAACCACCTTCAATCTCAGGAGGCAGCCTGTGGTGGTGGCAGAGAAGGGGCCTTGGGAAGAAGCCAATATACCACCTTCCCACCTGTCCTAAGCCTTCTGTGGTTGGAAAGTTCTAGGGAGACCTGGAATGCTACTTGAGTATCTCTGGCAGATTGGGCCCCTACTTTACCGTATTGCCCCGAGGTCTTCAGCTCGTTCCTTAAGAGCAAGGGCTCCTCAAAGATCTGGCTTTGGAGCTACTTGCTGCACCACCGGCCAGAAAGGAAGTGTCCCCCTAGGAGCTAAGGCCTCAAAGTACTGTGCCCCTCCTACAGTACAGACTCTTCTCCATACCTGTTAAGTGACTTCCCTTCATGTGGTAGAAGAGCAAGAAAGGGGTTGGCAGCAAGGGAGGCACGCTCTTTGGTGTCAGTGAAAATTGCCAGCGAGGAAACTCCCCCTCAAGTACTAGGAGGTCAGGACACCCATTTCCCAGGCATATCCAATTGGATTAGGAAGAAATCCAGACCCCTCCCCCCAGATATCCCTGGTGACATCTTACTTGGACATCTCCCCCGACTCCCCCTACTTGGGGATCCTCCTCCAGGACTCGAAGCATCTCGATGGTGCAGGCTGGATCCAGCACGGTGTCAGAGTCGCACACCTGCAGAGGGAGTGTGGGGTCAGCCCATTCTGACGTCAGGCCTGCACACCCCGCCCCCATCCCTGCTCACTGCCTGAGACATAACTCCCCCTCACATGACTCATTTCCAGCCACTAGCTAAGAGATCTGTGCTACCAGAAGGTGCCAGAGGAAAAATGAAACGTAGGAAAAGAAAGAGTTCAGCTACTAGGCTGAGAGGGAGAAACCCTGAAGACGGTAGGTGTCAGGCCTGGAAAGGGAAACATGCTTAGCACCGTACCTGTTTTTAGCCCCTATGGAGCCAAGTGCCACAGAATAGGCCTCAAAATGTTTCTTTGGGGTCCTTAGGGAGGAGGGGGAACACGTCACTGAACTCAGATAACAGGCACAGTAGGGTAGGCCAGGGCTAACAGACTACGTACAGCCTGAGCTGACCCCACAGGGTTAACCACAGGGTCCCCTCGTCAGCCTGTGGTCCTTTGGACAACATGCAGCCCAGTGGTGGTTACCAGTCTACCTACTCGCAGGCACCTCCATGACACCAGTAACAAGGCTGCCAGCCTCTGCACCCTCAACAGACTCCCTTGGCCAAATCTCTCAGAACAGGGCACAGTATGGCCGAGGGCTCCCCCCTGGAAGCTGCTCTGAATAGGCAGGGACGCTGCAGCAGCTGCCTCCAGGCAAACCCCAGGGCCAACTGGGCCCAGCTCTTGGGAGGCTTATGGCCTGATTCTGACAGGTGGTCCCATTATGAGTTGAACCTGGGCTATCAATGCTTGCCCTAATGGCTGACTCCTTGTTTTCTAAAAAAATTACCAAAGTGGTATGAAGAATCCAGTAAGCATTGGGCAGGAGAACTGATTTACAGACCTGATTCGCTCTGTGGTCACTGTTAGGAGAGCAACAAACAGATCCACAGATAGACGAAAACTGTTCTGCAGAAGCCTAAAATCCTTGTATTAAAATTGCTGAATAAGATCCCTGCTGGAAGGAGGCTGCCTCTGACACAACCCCACCCAGCTCTATGTTGGAAGACAGGGTGGCCACAGACAAGCAGTAGAAGGCTAAAGGGGAATCAGAACAGCCTCAGCACCAGGCTGGGTCCCTCACATATGCTTCTTCCCACCTCCCTACCAGACACATCCTTACATCCTGGTCCATGCCTGGGAAGGGCCCGGGAAGCCTCAGGCAGACTGAGTCTTCCTCCACTTACAGGCCAAGACTCCCGGAGTCTCCTCCATTTACAGGCCAAGACTCCCGGCACTGCTGCTCCTGCTAGTCTCACTGCCCCTCCCTCCTCTCCCCTAGCCCATTCATTATATGCTGCTTTGCTTCCTACAGTCCAGGGAGGGCTTTCTAACTGAGCAAGGTTAGGGGAGGAAGAGGTCTGTGCTGCCTGGGTTTCCCCACTGGCTGGGGCAGAGTTGTGCCTCAAAGAGAGAGATACCCACCGCAGTAGGCGGTGGGAAGACAGGCTGAAATCCAGCAAGCGCTTATGGCTCTGGCCCAGGGCTGCTTTACGCAGTGATCCCAGGGCTGTAAAGAGATAGCTCAGGTGTGTGAGCCTGTTTGCTGATCCACCAGAACCCAGACGGCCAGGAAAGGGAGATGGTGGGACCAGGGGCGAGATCTTGTGCTTGCAGGGAATTGATGACAAAGTCACTGTGGCTTGAGCCTGTGCCAGGGCTCAGGAGCTCTTCCCTAAGCATTTGGGTCCCCCAGAAAAGTTCCACAAGGTCCCATGACCCTAAGTGAACTACAGTCAAATAGCCTGCTAGGCTCTCCTCACTCCCTCCATAGCTGAGGAGGTCCTGGGCCTAGGAAGCCAGAAAAAGATAAACATCAACGCTTATGCAAAGACAGCTATCAAAAGCCAGACGCGCAATCTCAGTGAGCTAATTTTAGGTGGGTACACTGGAGAAAAATAGTATGGGAGGACTCAAAATGCTATCAGCAGACTGAGCTGGTACACAGGTGGGCTGGCAGGACAGCCACTGCGCCTTCAAGCACTGACCAAGTGATGGGCAGCACCCTGCTCTGGCAGGCGTGGAGAAGGACAGTCAGATAACAGAGTCGGGGAAGAGAGGCAGTGTGGATGCCGTCAAGAATCGTGGCCTAGGCTGACCGTGGCAGCTCACGCCTGTAATCCCAGCACTTTGGGAGGCTGAGGAGGACAGATCACCTGAGGTCAGGAGTTCAAGAGCAGCCTGACAAATGTAGTAAAACCCCATCTCTACTAAAAATACAAAAATTAGCCAACTGTCGTGGCACACACGTGTGATCCCAGCTACTCTACTAGGGAGGCTGAGGCAAGAGAATCGCTTAAACTTGAAAGGCAGAGGTTGCAGTGAGCCAAGATGGTGCCACTGCACTGTAGCCTGGGCAACAGAGTGAGACTCCATCTCCAAAAACAAAACAAAAAAAAGAATCCTGGCCTACAGGGTCCTAGGTTTTGGTTTCTACTTTGTACCGAAATGTGTGGACTTTCATCTTTTCAACTCTTGAGTTTTTTTATTTGAAGACGGAAACCATGTCAACCTAATACAATTTCCAAGCTTATGTCAGTGACTGCTTTGACCAAAGCTAGGCAGGGTTTAATCAGGGTCCTGGCCCTGCCAATGCTACTACAAAATGAAGCTGGTCATTTGCACCTATGTCTCTCACCTCCCAGCCAAGACTTTGACACTAGGAAGAATGGGACTTTTTGGCCATTACTAGAATATTTTGAGTATTTCTGAGGATGGTTTCTTTTGCTCTTCACCACGCTTCCTTGTGAAGAGATCAGCCCAATGTTGCCAGCGCTGAGGCAGTGCTGTACCACGGTAAAAGACTTGAGACAGACTTGAGACAGACGGCCTGCGTGCAAATCCTGGCTCTGCACCCTACTAGCAGTGGGACATTAGGCAAGTTACTTAGCTTCTCTGTGTTTTGCTTTCACCTTCTATAAGTGGAGATAATGGTACTTATTCCCTGGGAGTGTTATGAGGATTAAAAGAACTAAAGTGGAGGTGGGCGTGGTGGCTCACCCCTGTAATCCCAGCACTTTGGGAGGCTGAGGTGGGTGGATCGCCTGAGGTCACAAGTTTGAGAACAGCCTGGGCAACATAGTGAAACCCTGTCTCTACTAAAAATACAAAAAATTAGCTGGGCCTCGTTGCAAGCACCTGTAAGCTCAGCTACTAGGGAGGCTGATGCAGGAGAATCGCTTGAACCCAGGAGGCAGAGGTTGCAGTGAGCCAAGATCATGCCACTGCACTCCAGCCTGGGGAACAAGAGCAAAACTCCGTCTCAAAAAAAAAAAAAAAAAAAAGAGAAGTAACATGGAGCTGGGTGTAGTGGCATTCGCCTGCAGTTGCAGGTACTAGGGAGGATGAGGTGAGAGGATTGCCCAAGGCTGGGAGAATTCAAGGCTATAGTGCATATTGATCATGCCTTTAAACAGCCATTGTACTCCGACCTGGGCAACATAGGAAGACCCTCTTTCTTTTAAAATAAATAAGTCTGAGTGTGGTGGCTCACACCTGTAATCCCAGCACTTTGAGAAGCCAAGGTGGGCAGATCACAATGTCAGGAATTTGAGACCAGCCTGGCCAATATGGTGAAACTCCGTCTCTACTGAAGATACAAAAAAATTAGCTGCATGTGGCAGTGTATGCCTGTAATCCCAGCTACTTGGGAGGCTGAGGCAGGAGAACTGCTTGAACCCAGGAGGCAGAGGTTGCAGTGAGCTGAGATTGCACCACTGCACTCCAGCCTGGGCAACAGAGTGAGACTGTCTCAAAAATAAATAAGTACCTACCACTGTGCTGTACACCCATTTGCTACTATTATTATTGGGACAGCAGTTAGAGATCTGTCCCAAATCACAGAGCTGTGTAACGGCGAACCGGGGATTCCACCCAGGTCTTTTGGACCCCAGACCACTGTTCAGAACCATTATGCCTTGTTGCCTTAAGTGTAGAGGTGTGTGCACAACCCAAGGGACCTACCAGACCTCAGATTCCTAGAGGAGAGTTTGCCTGGCTGGCCAGCCACATCCCCCTGTATACAGGCTCCTAGGGAGGCGCCCTTACCTGGATGTAGTCCACCGAATCGCCGAGGGCCTTGAATGCCGTGTACATGACCTCGCGCTTGCCTCCCCACTTCTGCATGATGCACGAGAAGGTGCTGGCCCGCACCACGTCCTGCACGCGGTCCATGCCCTCCCGCAGGCTGGCCTCCGTCTCACCCTCGCCTGACTCATGGTAGTTGCTGCGCCACACAAAGAAGCCGGCCTGCTCGGTGCCGCCCAGCACCTCATGGAAGATGTCCAGCATGTAGGCGTCTTCCTGGCGGTTGCCGTCCACCACCATGACCACCTTGAGATCAGGGAAGGAGATGCGCTGGGCCGAGCGCAGGCACTTGCGCAGGTAGTCAGGGTCCTCCTGGTATGCGGCGATGCACAGTGCCACCGAGCCCCGCCGCGGGGAGGGCAGCTTCAGGGCCTGGCCAGCCCGCCGCATGCGCCGGTGCTCCAGGAAGGCAAACAGGCTCTGAATGAGCAGGTGCAGGCCCAGGATGGCACCGTACAGGCCGAAGGACAGGTAGTGCTTTTCCGTGTGGATGAACTGGTAGCCTGTCACATAGGCTGCCAGGATGCCACCCAGCACTGCCAGGGCAAACAGGCTAGTGCCCACCACACGCAGGGCTGTCGTCAGCTGCACCGGCATCTGGCGGGGAGAAGGCAGGAGATGGAGGGTCAGGAAGGAGGCAGCATTTCCAGTCCGTGGGGAGCATCGGCATTCTCTTTTACTAGTGGGAATGACCTACTAATCAAAACCATTACCGCTTACTGAGCATGACCAAGACTTGGTAGACTCAGGAGCTGGACTACTGGAGTTCAGATCCCAGCTCTGCCACTTGCTGTCTGTGCCTCCTTAGTCATGCCAACTGTAAAATGTGGGTTGCAGGACTAACCTCACGGCATCTTTGAGGGTTAAATGGGCGACATATACAAAGCCCTTAGAGTCACTGATTATTGTCTGACAAGCCAGGGCTCAGAGGGTTACGTGATACCTGGCTGGTGGGTGGCAGAAGTGGGCTCTACCTGGCCCAAAGTGCTGAAGAGGTAAGCTTCAGGGGGTTAAGCCTGAGGCACTCTGGGCACCTGAGGGCCAGGGAGGCAGCCAGTGGCCTAGAGCTTCCTCCGGCCCTGCACCCACTCCTGGAGGGGGATATTCACCAGTAAAGCACAGCCACCAATAAGACCCAAGAAGAAAGTGCAGGAGGAAAAGAAACAGCAAACAAAGGGGCATGGGGTTGGGGCCGGGAAGCAGCAGCTTCCCTTCTCAAGACAGTATTAGAGAGAGAAACTTTTCCCCTGTGTCCTCCGGTTTCTCACCTTCTACTTGCGAGAAAGGAAAGAAAGGGAAAGCAGTGGGAGAAGCAGAGCAGGAAATGCGAGCTGGGGGAGTGGACAGCCTCCTGGAGCCCAGCACTAAAGAGCGCACAGGGAGCAGCAGCCACCACTGCAGCAGCCTCCACTGTGGCTGCCTGGGCGCCCCATCTGCTTGGTCCTAGTGCCCGTGCAGCATGCATCTCTGTGCTTGTCCCCCTGCCCAGCCACTCCTGGAAACAATGCCCAGCTTCCATCTTCAACTAAGTCAGGGCCCCTAACATCTGCCCTGTTGCAAACAGCTATATTTTATAAGAGCCCAGGACTTGGCACCAGAGAATTGGGTTTAAGACAGTGCTTGTGCTTCCTGGCTGTCTGACCTTGCCCCAGTTCTCTGAAAAAGGTCTCCCCATAGCACAATGGTAGTTCTACTGGTTTCTTCCTTCATGTCTCAGGTAAATCATTTCCTAAAAAATGGAAACACTTACGGCCCTGATGAGCTACCCTAGTGGTGAGGCTGACTGTGGTTTCCTCCAGAGCAGGTGGGGGAGAGGGATGTGAGGGAGGGGAAAGAAGAGGTGACACGGATGGCTGCCCCACTCTCCCATTCTGACCCACCCCATCCCCTCTCTGCCACCTACCTGATCTAGAGAACCCCATGTTCACTCAGGTCTACAGACAATGATGCCTCACTTCCAAGCTTGCTCCAACTCTAGGTCTGGAGCCCCCAAAACACACACTTTACTGTCGGGATGCCTCTCACATAGAAGGGGCGAGGAACACACAGTCACTGCCTAAGTCTACCTGAGTCTCGGGCACCAGCAGCCTTCCAGCAGCTTTGGCCAGGAAAGAGCTGTTGGCAGCCTTGCCTCTCCCGGAAGCGCGGCCTCTGGGCCCTCTGCCCCACCGTCCTGAGAGCCCGCCGGGTGCTTCCCTCGCAGGACTCTCAGCCCTCCCTGTTTCCACCCTTCTGCTCGCGTCTGCGGCCCAGGAGTCCCCTGGCCTGCATCCACAGCCCAGGAGCGCCCCCATTCCCCTCAGGAGCTTACATGCTGAAGGGGTGCGGCGGGCCCCCTGCCTGCCTGCGCTCTGGACAGGGGAAGGGGGTGCCAAGGCCAGGCTGGCAACCTGGGCGCTGGCGCCCCGCCTCGGTGCAGTGCCGAAGGCGGCGCCCACCAGGTCAAAGCAGCCGCGAACGAACTCGCCACGCTTCTCGTCCCCACTCGAGCCTCGCCTCTCGGCAAAGGCGGCACCGGCCACACCCACGTGCCGGTTTCCCACGACCCAACCAGGAAGGAACCGAAAACCCAAGGAATCCCAGTCGGACCAGGCCCTACTCTCTTCCAGGAACCCCAGCTACCTTGGCAAAGTGTGCCTGTAGACAAAGGCGCATCTCCGATGTCGCTGGCCCTCTTCTTCCCTAGGCGGGACCCCTCCCCCGCAGGAATCAGAGGCATTACCCGGGTTACTTCCCCACCCCCAAATAGCGGCCCCCAAAATGTCCCGCAGCCGGATACCCCACGTGCAGTCAGGCGCTGGTGCAGGCTGTGGTCAAGGTCCTCCTGCCTAGACCAGGGGCGGAGGGCTGTGTCACCCCAAGCCGGCCAGAGGCCGGGGGTGATCCTACAGCCTGGACCGCCTCCTCCTCATGCCCTTAGCTCCTCCGCGGGAGCCCAGCCCAGGCAAACTAACACGCACTCGGCTTTCAAGGGCACAAGGTTGGGGGCGCTCTCAAGTCCAGCTCCTGGGACGACGCAAGTAGAACCCCCAGCCAAGGACGCACGCTTCTCCATCCAGCCTCCGAAACTTTGAAGGGGTGCTGGTGTGCAGCGTCTCTCCCGCTGACAGGTGCGCCCCTCCGCACGGCCACACGCAGCAGCAGGGAAAGTTGTGCGCCCAGCGGTGCTCCTCCTCTTGTGCCCGGCCACCCTCCTGGTCCCTCTGAGCCGGCCAGGGAAGGGGAGCCCAGTCCCCGGACACGTGCTGCCGCGGCCCAGCCGACCCGCAGGAACCTGGGCGCCTGGTACCTTGGTGCCCGGACAGGTGCAAACCCCCGGGAGGTCGTGGAAGGTGCGGGGAAGGTTACCCCCAACCAGCCAGGAGCCCCGCACCGGCGTCCGCCTCCTAATTCATTCACAAAACAGGAGCCGCCGGGGGAGGAAGGAGGCGAGGCTGAAGGAGGAGAGGATGCAGGAAGAAAGGGAGGAGGGGTCAGTGGGGGGAGGGGGCTGCGGGAACCGCCGCCGGGAAGCCTGGGGCTGCCGCCGCCCCCAGCCCGCCTCCCTGCGCCGGACGCCGCGCCCGCAGGGCTGGGAGCTGGCGGGTGCGGGGGGCTCAGCGAGAGGCACCCTTGGCGTCCGGCGCGATCCGGCCCTGGCGCAGCCCCGCGCGGCCCGCCCCACCTGGGTGCCGGCCGGCCCGTGCTCACCGTGCCGCCGGCGGCCGCGCTCCGGAGCTCAGCAGGCCCGCGGCGGCTCCATGCCCCTCCTCCCGCTCCGCTCCGCGCCGCCGCGCGCTCCGACTGCTGCCGGCCCCGCAGAGCCGCCCTTAAGTACCCCGCGCGTGCCCGTCGGGGAGAGGCGCCTCCCCCGGCCCTGGGGCCAGGAAAGTTGACCGGAGTGGGAGGGCCCCCAAGGGCGCACCCCCGACCTCGCGCGGTCCCAGGGAGCGCTACGGGCAGGCGTTCGGCGAGGACGCCCGGTCCCGCGTGGACGCGGTTCCTGCGGCTCGCAAGACTCGCAGCCCCGGCGCCCTTGCGGAAGCTGGGTTCCCCGAGTGGGGCCGAAGGCCGCGCAGCTCCTCACTCGCCCCCGGGGCCAGCTGTCCAGGCGAGGCGGTCACTGGGCTCAACCTAGAACCTGAAGCGTCATTAACTTTCCAGATACCACGCAGGGACTTCCAAAATTGTTACACTCCCTCCCCCGCCCCCCACGCCCCGCTTTCTAACCGCAAAACCTACTCACCCTGCGAGGAAGGCGAGCTGAGAGCACTTACCCCGACTTCTGCACGCGAAGGGACAGTTCACTGTCTAAGGGGCTCCCTAAAACCAAGGCAGCAGAACCTTCCTGCTGGCAAGAAAGAGGCGCAGAAGAGAATTATTATCAAATATAAAAAGGCTGGTCAAAGAAGGTGTTAACAATTGTGACAGCTTAGCTTTGAATTCCGCAGTGGGGCGCTGATGACTTTAAGGCGGTTTGCAAAAGCTGCAAATGGTTTTTCAGAAACCTTGGAGGTTCCGGTGACTTAAAGCCAAAACAATTCCACCTCTTGTTTTTCACACCTTTATTTCCGACATCCAGGACCTCCTAAATTCCCAACTGACCTTATCACCACTAGTTTCCAGGTCCCCAAAAGAGAGTGTGCTACACTCGGGTAAGGAGAGACTGAGTCGGGGTGCAGTGGGATGCGGTGAGATCGAGGAGGGAAGGGGAGTTGTTAACAGAGACAGGAAGTTTAGAACCAGCTGAAGGCGCTGAGTTTTACATCTCAGAAAAACTTGAAATTATAATGACTAGTTTTAAAAAAATGAGTTTACCTGTCTACCAAATACACATGATAGAATTTCTATCACTTCTTCCCAAGCTGCAACAAATTTATAGGCACCTGAGTTGTACTCTATAAACCACTCCTCTCAGAAGTTTTAGGGGCTTAGGTACTTGCCTGCCCACAGTCACTCAGTCTGGGCCACAGAGCTCACACCTCAGTCCCCAAAGGCAAGTAAAGATCCTGGGCACACCTACTCCACACAGTCCCCTCTTGTCTTGGCCCGGCACAGTGGCTAACACCTGTAGTCCCAGCACTTTGGGAGGCTGAAGATGGAGGATTACTTGAGGCCAGGAGTTAGACACTAGCATGGGCAACAAAGTGAGACCCTCTCCCAATCTCTACAAAAATTAAAATTAAAAAATTAACCAGGGCCAGGCACGGTGGCTCATGCCTGTAATCCCAACACTTTGGGGAGGCCAAGGCAGGTGGATCACGAGGTCAAGAGTTTGAGACCAGCCTGGCCAATATGATGAAACCCTGTCTCTACTAAAAATACAAAAATTAGCTGTGGCATGTGCCTGTAGTCCCACTTACTCAGGAGGCTGAGGCAGGAGAATCACTTGAACCCAGGAGGCAGAGGTTGCAGTGAGTGAAGATTGCGCCACTGCACTGCAGCCTGGGTGACAGAGCGATTCCATCTTAAAAAAAAAAAAAAAAAATTACTCAGGCCTGGTGGAGTTTGCCTGTAGTCCCAGTTACTAGGGAGGCTGAGGCAGGAGAATTGCTTGAACCCAGGAGGTCAAGGCTGCAGTGAGCTATGATCACACCACTGCACTCCAGCCTGGGTGATAGAACAAGACCTTGTCTCAAAAACAAACTCCTGGACTCAAGCAGCCCTTCTGCCTCAGCCTCCCTAGTAGCTGGTCCTGTAGGCATGCTATCCAGACCATCTGAGAATGTGCTTTGAACTTCAGATGGCCTGAGGGGCCCTACCAAAGCCATTCCTACTTTCACAAAGTCGGAGAAGAAGCCTTAGATTGGTGGAGGGGGAGGGCTCTAGAGTCTGCCAATAAGCCGTCTTCATTCCAGAAATGGGGTTGTTAGGTGGACTGACAGGAAGTTAAGAGATTGGCTGAGGGTAAGCGCTCAGTAAGTGTTAGTCACTCAACCAGAAAGCAGCAGTGTTTTCCCATGGTCAGGGTTCTACATGCCCATCCCTCCACAGCACTCAGTGACAGCAAGTTCAAGGATCAGTGTTTGAATAAAGAAAAATGCCTGGCCAGGCACAGTGGCTCACGCCTGTAATCCCAGCACTTTGGGATGCTGAGGTGGGTAGATTACCTGAGTTCAGGAGTTTGAGATCAGCCTGGTCAACATGGTGAAACCCCATCTCTATTAAAAGCACAAAAATTGTGCCAGGGGGTGGTGGCAGGCACTGCCTGAAGTCCCAGCTACTCAAGAGGCTGAGGCAGGAGAATCGCTTGAACCCGGGAGGCAGAGGTTGCAGTGAGTCAAGATCATGCCACTGCACTCCAGTAATCTCCAAAAAACAAAAAAGAAAGAAAAGAAAAATGCCTTGTCTATCTTGCATTATGAACCCTGGAGCCCTGGGCTACCTCCTCCACATCCAGAGGCATCACAGACCCCTGGAGTTGCTGCACAGGATGATCTCTGTGATCCTTCCTCCTGCCCAGATTTACAATCTGCAACATTTTACATCAGAGAAATCGAGTGGGGTGGAGGCAGGGGCAAAAATGAGTCCATCAGCCTGGTGGAGAGTAAATGCTCCATTTAGAGACTCATCTCCCTGTGGAGGGAGGGCCCTGTGTGGCCAGATGCTCTGTTGTCAAGAGAAGCCAGAAATTCAGATTTTGTTTGTGAAATCTCCTAATTTTTTAAAGCATTGGTAATTAATTCAAATGTTGAAGGAAACACACACACACACACACACACACACACACACACACACACACACACACACTCCGTAGGCCAGACATAATGTGTCTGAGTCATAAACAGCCAACTGGTAACTTGTAAGTGACCTGTTTAGAAGCCCCAAGGAATGGAGCAGCCAGTTTGGAAGGGTCCCTTCTGCCCTCACTCAGCAGCAACATGACTTCTCTGGGGTGCAAGTTTGTTTCCCTGGGGCTGGGCCAGGATCATCTCATGCCTAGTTAGTTTCTTAGACTCCAACTGTGTCCCAAGGTTTATTGCCTTTCTCACGCTGCCAGCTCCACAGAGTTTTCCAGGTGGTGGGGCTGGTTCAGCACAACCTCACTAGTCCATTAAAACCTCCTAAACCAACAGTGAGTCCAGATAGAACCTCATGAGAACAACAAACACCCTGCCCGTACCAATTAATTGGCTTTGCCCCCTAAATGGCCTCCCCTAGGGAGCACTTTCTCTTTTTTGGATCTGCAGGGCCAGAGACCTGGTGTTATCAGGCAGATAAGAGAGTCTTTACCTTTGTGGCAGTCCATGCCAGGGAGGATTTGCCAGTAATTAGCATCCAGTTTGTGGTGCCCTATTGCATTCATCCCTTCACGGGGAGGTGGAGAAGGGTTTCTTTAAGGGGCTGTTACAATCAAGCTGGAGTTTATCTCTGCTTACCACTGGGGATTTAGAAATAGGGCTAATTCCACACCCAATCACTTAAAAACATGAATTCAGATGTTGCTGAAGTGGCTTTTCCACAGGTTCAAGAGCATAAGCCTTCCTGTTTGGCTCAGCACTAGACGATTCACGCTGTACTTCGACACTCATTTAACAAACGCTGAAGGCCTGCTCTGTACAGAGAACAGTGCTTTGGCACCCAGAGATCTCTGGCTGGTCCCTGCCATCTAGAAAGTTACCCATTTTGAAGACAAATATGCTTGAGAGTACAAGTGTAAACTGTACATGACAGTTTACAATCAAATGTTGATAAGAGAATCCAACGTGAAGTTTGAGGATTTCAGGAGAGGTCTCTGTGAGCTGGAACGGGCTCGGCAGAGTTTCATGGGGAACTTTTGAGCTGCTATATAGAAAGAGAATAGCATTCTAGGTAGGAAGGATAGCTTAAGTACAAGGCCAGGTATAGGAATGGAGGACATGTGTTTAGAGGACAGCAGGAGAGGCCAGGGTGGAAGAAGAAATCTACACGAAAGAACTTCCACCAGCCTGACCAACATGGTGAAACCCTGTCTCTACTAGAAATACAAAAATTAGCCAGGCATGGTGGTACATGCCTGTAATCCCAGCTACTCAGGAGGCTGAGGCACGAGAATCACTTGAACCTGGGAGGCGGAGGTTGCAGTAAGCCGAGATCAAGCCACTGTACTCCAGCCTGGTGACAGAGCGAGACTCTGTCTCAAAAAAAAAAAAAAAAAAAGTTGGGGGCCGGGTGCAGTGGCTCACACCTGTAATCCCAGCACTTGGGGAGTCCAAGGTGGGTAGATCATGAGGTCAGGAGATTGAGACTATCCTGGCTAACACAGTGAAACCCCGTCTCTATTAAAAATACAAAAATTAGCCGGGTGTGGTGGTATGTGCCTGTAGTCCCAGCTACTCGGAAGGCTGAGGCACGAGAATCACTTGAACTCAGTAGGCAGGAGGTTGCAGTGAGCCGAGATTGAGGCATTGCACTCCAGCCTGGGTGACAGAGTGAGACTCTGCCTAAAAAAAAAAAAAGGAACTTCCAGCAGGGCCTGCTGTATAGGAAGTGCCTGGTACCCTCTCTTGCTGCTGTGAGGAGGAGGATGCTAGGGCTGGAGTGGAGGACCTGGAGTGATCCAACAAGGAGTTTGGCTTGTATCCAGGAGGTTTGGACAATTACCGAAAATGTCTGAGCAAGATAGGAGTAGACTGCAAGTACTGTTTGGGGAAGGTTGGGCTGGCAGCATTTGGGGGTAAGGACTAGGAATGGGGTATGGGAGATCTGTTAGGAGGCAGATGGAACAATAAAAGGCCAAGGAGAAGCCGCAATGAGAAGTGTGGGTGCTGCCTTATGGAGGTGGAGGTGAGGGCAGGTAGTGACAAGGACTAATCCTAAAATGAGTGCCTGGCACGCCAGGACTAATCCTCCAACACTGGAGGCATAATCAAGAGAAAAGGACTCTACAGTGTGGAGAGTTCAAGGGGCCTTTCTCAAAGCTTTGGCAGGTTGGAGGTAACTGATACTGGCAGTTCCACAGAGATTTCACCTTTCAATGAAATTTCAAATCCAAACTCACGAAATGCTCAAATATCTTGTACCTGTAGGAGTCTGCCATGCAATCTCTCTATCATCACTGGTGCCGGAAGCTGCAGAGCAACCTTGCCAGGACCCAGGTGCTCCATCGTCCCACTGTTCTGCTCTGCTCTCTCCTAGCGAGTGGCTTGAGCAGGGGAGGCGGGGAGGAGGGGGCATCTGAGCTCTATAGGCTGCCCCCTCACCCTCTGCCCTTACGCTTCACTGCTCCTCCCTGGCATCCAGCCCATCACTTCCAGCAAAGCAAAACAGAATGGAGGATGGCAGCCAAGCTACTGAGGCTGCCTCCAGTCCTCCAGACTTTATCCCCATCCACTTTCCCTGGGCTGACCACCATGAAAACCCCTTGAAACTAAGGAGGGCGAACCGAAAATGGCTCCTGAATAGTAGCAGGTTATGTCCCCCAGCTGACCAAACAGGGCTTTCTTTTCAAGGCGGCTTCAGCTGCAATACTAGTTAATACATAATTCAAAGTGGAAAGTGTGTGCCTTGACTACCGCAAGGCAGCTACTACCAAACAAAGTTATCCTTTCATAACTTTCCCCTCTTACTGACACTGTAATCAGGACCATTTCCAGGTGCTATGTTTGAAGAAGCAGGCTTAAGGACTTTCCTGTGCTGCCGTTAGAATGGTTCGTTTTTAACTCCAGTCTCTCTATCCTTTAATGAAAGAATCATTTTCATTTCAAATTAAGGGGCCTCTGTGCTGCTGGAGGCAAAGCAGTCAGCTCCTGCTAAGGGGCCAGGTTCTTTATGCTGGCTTGAAGGTCAGGATTAGGAGGGGCACACTAGACCCATAACTGAATATCAAATCAGACCTGGAGATGCTTTTCTCGGAATCCTAAACAGAAAAAGCTCTTCCCAGCCATCTTTCTTTTCTCTCCCTCCCCTAGGCAAGTGTAGAAAAAAAAAAACCCAGAAGGCAATTTTCAACACTTATCTTTTTGGTGGAATATTGTGCAGCTACTAAAAAATATGTTCATGAGGACAATGCAGGAATACTCCAGACACCTATGATGCAGTGTTAAGTCATGCACAGGAGACAAAATTGTTATGTATGTCTGCCTACACTGGTGGTGGTGTTTTCTTTGAAATTGTATGAATTAGGCTGGCCATGGTGGCTCAGGTCTGTAATCCCAGCACTTTGGGAGGCCAAGGCCGGCAGATGGACGAGATCAGGAGATCAACACCATCCTGGCTAACATGGTGAAACCTGGTCTCTACTAAAAATACAAAAATTAGCTGGGTGTGGTGGCACAAGCCTATAGTCCCAGCTACTCTGGAGCCTGAGGCAGGAGAATTGTTTTAACCCAGGAGGCAGAAGTTGCGTGAACCGAGATCGTGCCACTGCACTCCAGCCTGGTGACAGAGCATGACTCCTGTTTAAAAAAAAAAAAAAAAAAGAAAGAAAGAAATTAAATGAAAGTTGCCAGGAAGAAAAAAAAAGAAAAAGAAATTGTATGAATTAAAGGCAGGTGAGAAGTTCACCCAACTATAAAGGTCAAGTTTGATCATTAAGATCAGGTTTAAGCCGGGTAGGGTGGCTCACATCTATAATCCCAGCACTTTGGAAGACTGAGGCAGGAGAATCACTTGAACCTGGGAGGCAGAGGTTGTGGGGGAGGCAGAGGTTGCGATGAGCCAAGATCGCGCCATTGCACGCCAGTCTGGGCAACAAGAGTGAAACTCCATTAAAAAAAAAAAAAAAATCGGCTGGGTGCAGTGGCTTTGGGAGGCTGAGGCGGGCAGATAACCTGAGGTCAGGAGTTCGAGACCAGCCTGGCCAACATCGTGAAACCCCATCTCTACTAAAAATACAAAAAATTAGCCAGGCGTGGTGGCAGGAGTCTGTAATCCCAGCTGCCCAGGAGGTTGAGGCAGGAGAATCACTTGAACCCAGGAGGCGGAAGTTGCAGTGAGCCAAGATCACACCATTGCTCCTCAGCCTGGGTGACAAGAGCGAAACCCCTTCTCAAAAAAAAAAAAAATCAGGTTTAATAATATATTAATAGGTTTGATATTATATTAAAATCAGGTGGTAGAACAATGGATTTTTCTCTCTGAAATTTCTATTAATAAGTAAAACAATTTTGTATTAAAAAGGTATTTTAAGGCCAGGCACAGTGGCATGTGCCTGTAGTCCCAGGTACTCAGGAGGCTGAAGTGGGAGGATTGCTTAAGTCCAGGAGTTTGAGACCAGCCTGGACAACAAAGAGAGACCCCATGTTGTAAAAAAAACTGAAGATAGGCGGGACATGGTGACTTACGCCTGTAATCCTAGCACTTTGGGAGGCCGTGGCAGGCGGATCATGAGGTTAGGAGATCAAGACCATCCTGGCTAATGTGGTGAAACCCTGTGTCTACTAAAAATACAAAAAAAAAAAAAAAATTAGCCGGGCATGGTGGTATGCACCTGTAGTCCCAGCTACTCAGGAGGCTGAGGCAAGAGAATCACTTGAGCCTGGGAGGCGGAGGTTGCACTGAGCTGAGATCATGCCACTTCACTCCAGCCTAGGTGACACTGTCTCAAAAAAAGAAAAAAAAAAAGAACATAAATTCTGAGTTTACAGGACTTCCTTATAAGCTGGGAGCAGGGTGGGGTGCAGTCTCTATCATACATGGATTCATGTGAAAAAGGTTTGACAACCTCAGTTTACAATGAAAGCAGTAAATAAAGCGGGGAGGGCCAGGGTTTAGGATTCGTGGTAGCCAAAACTGGAGTGATTTCCTTTATTTAAATTCCTCCCACTGTTCCTTTGAGAGAATTTAGCAGGGAAAGGCGGGGTCTGCAGAACTGTGGCAGCTCCTCTGGCACCTTTCAGGGAATTACAAAAAGGCACGTGGTTTGGCTGGCACACCCCAGTTGGGGCAGCTCACACTCACCTCACCTCCTCATTGAGGACCACAGCGTCCTGGGCAAGGAGGGGGAGGAACAGGCTAAATCCGGCTCTAGGATTCCCCCTAGTAGGAGGCTTCTCCCTGCAGAAAGGATTTCCAAGCCTGGTGATGTCAGCCATGTCCTCCCACCCAGGAAAGTCCCAGGGAGAGGTTCTCTCCTTTGGGCGTTGTAAGCCTACTCCCACACAAGGGTCTGCAGTACACACAGGTACAGTTATGTGACACAAAATGGACACATAACTGCACACACAGATTGGTGGAACACAATCCCCGTCTACAATTACGGTAACTTTGTTCCGAATTTGTTTGGCTCTTCCTACGATAACATCAACCACAATTCTTCTTCTTTTTTCTTCTTTTTTTTTTTTTTCAGTCTTGCTCTGCTGCCCAGGCTGGAGTGCAGTGATACAATCACGGCTCACTGCAGCTTTGACCTCTTGGTCTCAAGCGATTCTCCCGCCTCAGCCTCCTGAGTAACTGGGACTAGAGGTGCACAACACCACACCTGGATAATTTTTAAAAAATTTTTTAGAAGCCAGGTGCAGTGGCTCACGCCTGTAATCCCAGAACTTTGGGAGGCTGAGCCATGAGAATCGCTTGAACCTGGGAGGCAGAGGTTGCAGTGAGCCGAGATTGTGACACTGTAGTCCAGCCTGGCTGACAGAGTGAGACACTGTCTCAAAAACAAAAACAAAAAAACTTGGCAATGGACTAATGAGCTGTCAAGCCAGAAGGAACAAAATAAAAGAAGGAAAGATGTGGATTTGATCTGGAAATTAGCAAGGAGAGCCAGGGAGAAACAGAGGAACAGGATCAGGTGGGCAAGGTGAGTCCCCAGGTCTCTCCAATGCACCTGGAATTAGATTTCAGCAACCATTTTGTTCACTAAGTTGCTGTCTGCTTTTTTTTTCCCAGGAGAACTGGCAAAAACCCAGCCAGTCCTAGCCTGTGGGAGGACAGAGCTGTCAAAACACCTTGGATTCACTTTATTTTCTAAAGGACAGAACTTCTGCTCTGTGGGGGGGCTTTCCCTACCCAAAGGATGGGGAAGGGTAGTCTCTAGAGGCTCATGAGGGGTCTGAGCTGCTCTCTTTTGGGGAATGGAGTCCCCATTACTCTCTCTCACACCGCCCTGGTCTTGGCCACAGAGAAAAGCGCACAACTCAGCGCCTTGTCCTTTGAAATCTTGGATCAGCAAAAACCTCAGGTCTTTGAAACCTGAGCATTCCCATTCTCTTCTCTTCATAGACAGCCTAATTTCAGGCTGGCCTTTCTCTAGGATTAATATGGTGACCAAGTTTTGAAGTTTTGGAGGTGGTGTGTGGTCCAATAAAGGTACGTGTGGGTGTGGGGGTGAGGGTGGCTCTAGAGACTCTGGAAGTGCAGAGCAGGCTGCTTTGTTCTCCCCAGCACCAGGTGGCTACCTGTGCGTGTGATGAGACATTAGAAAAACCCCACCCAGCTCTTCTGAGCTGGCCCGTTAAGGGAGACAGTAAAGTAAAACCTGACATCATTTAATAAACCACTTAAAGGTCCAGGAGCTTTCCTAGTTCCCCAGAAGAGAGATGCTCCAGTTGCTCCGCTCCAGCACCATACCCGCTCTGCAAACCACTCTCCCCTGAAATCAACAGATCCTGCCCTCAGCCTCCTGCAGCTCTATGCTGGAGTTACGGGCCGGCCAACTGGTTGACTTTCTATTTGCAAGAATTGACTTCTCTGGACCTTATTTTTCCCTTCTCCCAAGAGGGCCATTAGTCCAGCTTCTTTTCCTCTCTCAAGGAATGGCATGGGAATAGAGCTATTAACGTATTTATGCTTTGAGCTTCTAGCAAGGAATAACCGTTAAAAATGATATACTACTGTAGGCTGGGGACAGTGGCTCATGCCTGTAATCCCAGTAAATCCCAGTATTTTGGGAAGTCAAGGTGGATGGATCTCTTGAGGTCAGGAGTTCAAGACCAGCCTGGCCAACGTGGTGAAACCCCATCTCTACAAAAATACAAAAATTAGCTGGGTGTGGTGGCATGCGCCTGTAGTCCCAGCTACTCAGGAGGCTGAGGCAGGATAATCACTTGAACCCGGGAAGTGGAGGTTGCAGTGAGCCGAGATCGCGCCACTGAACTCCAACCTGGTGACAGAGTGAGATTCCATCTCAAAAAAAAAAAAAAAAAAAAAAATTAGCTGGACGTTGTGGTGCATGCCTGTAATCCCAGCTACTCAGGAGGCTGAAGCAGGAGAACCGCGTGAACTAGGAGGCGGAGGTTGCAGTGAGCCAAGATCGCACCACTGCATTCTAGTCTGGGTGACAGAGTGAGACCCTGTCTCAAGAAAAAACAAAGCAAAAAACACAAATAATACACTGTTATTCTGAGAATGACATCTGAAAACTGATGTCCTACTTATAGGAAATGAATGGAAAAGCAACAACCTTCAAAGAAGACATTTCTGGAGTTCATGGGAAGACTTGCTACATTTTCTATACACACTTGCCACATGGCTTTCTGCCTCCTCTGCTCCCAGGAAGGCAGTCTTAGATGTTTGCTATTTTGGCCACCCTACAAAAGAAGCCTTTCCAGAATCAACTTACCAAAGCTGCCAAAGTGCAGGAGCAGGTGGGCTGTGGAGCTCTAACACACCTCCTCTCCAGCCTCTGGGCAAACTACAAGGTCAAACACAAGAGGTATAATAAACCTTGGTGTCTGAGGTTGTTTTTGTGGTTGTTTTCCCAGAGATGGTTTTGCTATGTTGCCCAGGCTGGCCTCAAACTCCTGGGCTCAAATGATCCTCTGCCAAGGCCTCCTGAGTAGCTAGGATTACAAACCATCATGCCTGGCTTGAGGTTGGGTTTTGATGTACTAGGACACTATTTTGAGGCTATTTGGGCTAAAGCTTAACTTGACATAGGTGTTCCATTTAAACAAGCAGGGAATCACTTTTTTTGTGTGTGACAGAGTTCTGCTCTGTCACCCAGGCTGGAATGCAGTGGCACAATCTCGACTCACTGCAACCTCCACCTCCCGGGCTCAAGTGATTCTCTTGCCTCAGCCTCCCAAGTACGTGGGACTACAGGTTTGTGCCACCACACCCGGCTAATTTTTATATTTTTAGTAGAGATGGGGTTTCTCATCTTGGCCAGGCTGGTCTTGAACTCCAGACCTTAGAGATCCACCTGCCACAGCCTCCCAAAGTGCTGGGATTACAGGCATGACCACTGCACAGGAACCATTTTCTTCATCCCCACTTACACTAAGAACAGATTGTAACAATTTAGAAATCTAGTATCTATGTATTGGGAGCAGCAAGCATGATGGGAAAAAGCACAGCCTTTCGAGCCAGACTGCTTGGGTCCAGTACTGGTTTGGCTGCTTCTTATTGGCTGTGTAATCTGAGGCAAGTAATTAGCCTTGTGTGTGCCTCAGTTTTGCTATCTGTACAGCAGGGTCATAGTAATACCTATCTCACAGGCCCAGTGTGAGGGTTGAAGGGATTAATACATGTCAAGTGCACAGAAGAGCATAATAAGCTCTTTAGAGTGTTAACTATAATCGTGATCTTGACATACAGTGATCCAGAGGTACAACCATTCAACCTGGGCTTTCCAGATGAACCCAGTACTTTAAGGGGCAATCAGATCTTATGTCCTGAGTCTGGTTTGGGAAGTATAGTCATCATTCTAAGGACATTCAAACACCATGAGAAGGCATACTCTATACACTAAGGGCAGAGTCTCAAAGATGAGAAACCTCTTTTAAATAGACTGCAGGGGCTCAGGATTTCTCTCCCAGATGAGTACTTATAAGCCACTAACTAGTAATTATAAGCCCCTAATTAGTATTTGCAGCTGGGATACGGCTGCTAGTGGGTGTAACTTGCAAAGCATATTAGCGTGTCCCTGTTGGTGGTTTTGGTACACAGAAAACTCCAGCCTTGAAGATTTCCTAGTCCTGAATTATTTAGAGAATGCTATCAACACTGCTTTGAGACTGAACTTGCATTTCATGGGTGTTAAAGCAAAGTCAGCTGATGGTGGGGGAATGTAGATGGGTACAAACATTTTGGGGGACCTTTTGGTACTAATATTTGAAATGGTTATACTCTTTTGATCCGGCACTCCAACCTCTTAAGACCTATTGCATAGAAACATTTCGGTATGCAAAGTTATGTCTGGGAATCATTGAAAAACCATTGGAAATTAGAAACAAGTCAACCGAACCATCAATAAACAAATTCGTAAGCTGCAGTTTACCCAAACAATGGAAGCCAGGCTATCATCACAAAGGAGGAGATCTGAGTACTGATATGAGTGTCCAAGGTATATGACTCAGAAAAAATGTGGGACACTCTTTGTGGTAATAAAATATGGTAATAAATAAAGATGTCGAGGGATTTTGCACCAGTTTGTCAGTGGCAATCTTGGGTAGGAGCTGAGGTAAGATCGTGGGGAGTTTTTTTCTTTGGAAATACAGTATCTATTGGGTAGCAGCAAAGCACAGTGCTAAGAAGCACAGCCTCTGGAGCTAGACTACCTGGGTCCCAGTACTGTTTTGGCTACTTCTTACTGGTTATATAATCTGGGCAAGTAATTCACCTCTTGTGTGCCTCAGTTTTCGCATCCATAGACAGGGTCATTGTAAGACCTATCTCAGAGTGTGAGGGAATTAATATGTATCAAGCTGGGCGCAGTGATTCACGCCTGTAATCCCAGCACTTTGGGAGGCTGAAGCAGGTGGATCCTTTGAGTCCAGGAGTTCAAGACCAGCCTGGGCAACATGGCAAAACTCTGTCTCTACTAAAAATACAAAAATTAGCTGGGCATGGTAGCACACCCCTGTAGTCTCAGCTACTCCGGAGGCTGAGGCAGGAGAATTGCTCGAACCCAGGAGGCAAAGGTTGCAGTGAACCAAGATTGAACCGGTGTACTCCAGACTGGACAACAGAGCAAGACTCTGTCTAAACAAAAAAAATTTAGCTGGGTGAGGTGGTGCATGCCTGTAGTTCCAGCTACTCGGGAGGCTGAGGTGGGAGGATCACCTGAGCCTCAGAAGTGGAGGTTTCAGTGAGCTGTGATTGTGCCACTGCACTCCAGCCTGGATGACAGACAGACTGTCTGCAAAAAAAAAAAAAAATACCAGGCACAGTGGCTCATGCCTATAACCCCAGCACTTTGGGAGGCTGAGGTGGGCGGATCTCATGAGGTCAGGAGATCGAGACCATCCTGGGCAACATGGGGAAACCCTGTCTCTACTGAAAAAAAACAAAAATTAGCTGGGCATGGTGGCACGTGCCTGTAGTCCCAGCTACTCGGGAGGCAGAGGCAGGAGAATCGCTGGAACCCAGGAGGTGGAGGTTGCAGTGAGCCAACATCATGCCACTACACTCCAGCCTGGTGACAGAGAGAGACTTCGTCTCAAAAAAAAAAAAAGTGCCAAGTGCACATATTACAAACTATTACAAATTACATATGCATGAAACTTGTTCGAATTCACATCACGTATCATCTGAAAATGTACACAAATACATACAGCAGCTGGGGCACTGTACCTGCGGGCTGTATACCACTCCTCAGACTGGAGAGCAGAGGGCCGGCATGCGGAAGGTGGTAGACAGCTCCGAGCATGTGTCAGTGGAGCTCAAATGCCTTCTTGGTGGGACCCACGAGTTGGGGTTCATGTGTATATGTGAGTACCTGAGTTTGCATCTCAAACTGTACTCTGCTTGAAAGGCTTTTGCTTCTATACTCACTTTGGGGGTGAGAAGCTTCATTGTATTCAACAGATGTTCAAAACATTTCATGAAGTGTCTTCCGATGTAGTAAACAGGCTCCTGGCTTCGACCCAGCAGACTTGGAGCCAAATCCCACCAAGGGAGGATGCCAAGAGCCTGGCTCCCTGTTCTTCAAGGTCGTTGTGAGAATCAGACAAGCTTCTGGATGGAAAATGACTTTCCAAACTAAAGGAAACACAAACACTGATCTTGCAACTCTGTGTTCCAGAGAACTGCAGAGGGCACTCTGGGGGGAGGGGCACAAAAACGGAGGCCTGGTAGCGAGGGGCTGCTGACTCCCTAGAACTGGGGGAGGGACAACAGAGGATGATGCCTCCAATGGTTAAGTTTCAGCCTTCCAGGGCCGATGGTGGGGTCTGCATTCCCTCCCTCACCTTCCCAGCCTATGCAGAGGGCGCTGAGCACAGCCCTGAGCTCTGCCTGCAGGGAAGAGGCAGCACAGGGTACTCTAAGGAGCAACACAGGTTCCCAACCCCCAAACGGTGATTCAGTTCCAACAGAGTGGAGCATGGCAGGCAGAGGTGCCGCGCACTGCAGTGTGGCTACAGAGCTTGCTGAGGACACAGCCAGGCCCTCTGAGGTCAAGAATGCCGCTGGGGGGAAGGGGGATATTGGGGAAGAAGACGCCCTCATGGTCAGGGAAATGTGGCACCTCTCACAGCTCCTGTTTCTGATTCTCTCCCTTTGCCAATCCAGCTGAGATTTTAGATTTCTGTGCAAAGATTGCAGAAGCTTATCTGGTTTTGTACAGGTCAGATGACCCATCTCTCGACTTATTCTTACCAATTGATCCACTTTCACATGTTGTAGCCAGTCCTCCAATGCAGCAACAGCCAGGCGAGAGGCACAGAAAGGCAGGTGGCAGGCAGCGCTTCATTCAATCACCCTCGCAGACAAAGAGACAGAGCAGGTGGATGGACCCAGGGCAGATCAACACACTTGCTCTCCTCTTTTTGGGCCAATGAGGAGAAACGGCTGCTATCAGAGAAGAGGAGCTAAAACAATAGTCACCGAGGCCAAGTTGGGGGGGTGGCATGAAAAGGGCTGGGCATCACTGCTTCCTTTTTATAGAGGGAAAAAAACTGGCTGGGGTATGGTTTTATGTATTTCTTTTATTTTTCCATTATGGGGACAGGGTCTCACTCTGTCGCCCAGGCTGGAGTGCAGTACTCCTGGACTCAAGCAATCCTCCTACCTCAGCACCCCAAGTAGTTAGGACTACAGGCATGCCACCATCACGTCTAGCTAATTTTTTTATTTTTTGTAGAGATGGAGTTTCAACATGTCGCCCAAGCTGGTCTTAAACTCCTAGGCTCAAGTGATCCACCTGCCTCTGCCTTCCAAAGTGCTGGGATTATAGGCACATGCCACTGAGCTTGGCTTGTATTTCTTATTTTACAACATTTTATCATCTTGGCCTCAAAGCACTCTCCGTAAACAAGCTGAAGAGGCTGCATGGCTGGGCACGGTGGCTCACGCCTGTAATCCCAGCACTTTGGGAGGCCAAGGTGGGCAGATCACTTGAAGTCAGGAGTTTGAGACCAGCCTGGGCAACATGGCGAAACCCTGTCCCTACTAAAAATACAAAAATTAGCCAGGTGTGGTGGCACACGCCTGTAATCCCAGCTACTCAGGAGACTGAGGCAGGAGAATCGCCTGAACCTGGGAGGTGGAAGTGGCAGTGAGCTGAGATTGTACCGCTACACTCTAGCCTGGGTGACAGAGTGAGACTCCATCTCAGAAAAAAAGGAAGCTGTAGGTGAAAAAAGGTCTGTGGGTGCCCTTCTCGTTCAAAGTGGCCCCTAAGGCTCAATGTGATCACCTGCCTCACTGCCCCCCCCCACCTTTCTGTCACTCACTCTGCTTGGACCACAGTGCCTGCCGCCCTCTCTCCTGAGACCTGCTGTCACCTCTGGGTCTTGGCACTTGCTGTTTCCTGACCTGGAAAGCTCTTCCCCCATTATTTTAATACTCACTAATTCACCTCCTCATCCTTAATGAAATACCAACTTCTCGGCAAGGCTACCTTTGGACAACAAATCTCAACTTACTGTTCCCCACTCTCCTCCTTCCTGACTTTATTTTCTCCACCTTTTACCACTTGAAATTTTGTTTTTTTTCAAAAGCTGGAGTGCAGTGGCACGATCTCAGCTCACTGCAACCTCTGGGTTCAAGCAATTCTCCTGCCTCAGCCTCCCGAGTAGCTGTGATTACAGGCACGTGCCACCACACCTGGCTAATTTTTGTATTTTTAGTAGAGATGGGTTTTTGCCATGTTGGCCAGGCTGGTCTCGAACTTCTGACCTCAAGTGATCCGCCTGCCTCAGCATCCCAGTGTTGGAATTACAGGGGTGAGCCATTGTGCCTGGCCCCACTTGACACTGTTTATCTTACTTGTTGTCTATCTCCCTCTACTGCCTCATAAGCTTATAGGTGCTAATAGGTGCTCAATACCTAACAGGCGCTCAATAAATTGTCATTGCCTGTGGTTTGCTTTCCTACACCCCAGTCCCTGGGACACTGGCTCTTACATGGGGATGGGTGGGCAGAGCCATGGGAAAGCAAAGTGGAGGAGGGGGAACAAACGAAGCAAGGGTGGGTTACGGTGGCTCACGCCTGTAATCCCAGCACTTTGGGAGGCTGAGACAGGTGGATGACCTGAGGTCAGGAGTTCAAGATCAGCCTGGCCAACATGGCAAAACCCTGTCTCTACTAAAAATACAAAAAAAATAGCTGGGTGTGCTGGCAGGCACCTGTAATCCCAGCTACTCGGGAAGGCTGAGGCAGGAGAATTGCTTGAACCCAAGAGGAGGAGGTTGCAGTGAGCCAAGATCGCGCCATTCCACTCCAGCTGGGGCGACAGAGCAAAACTCTGTCTAAAAAAAAAAAAAGAAATTGAAGCTAGGGATGTGGAGGAGGAGATTGGGAAATATGGGAAATTATGAGTGTGGAGAGATGATAAGGAGCAAAGCAAAAGTTAAGAGATTTCTGATTAAACAACAGAGAACTTAGAGAAGGGCAAGTTTGTGCCAAGGAGGAAGAAAAACAAAGCAGAAAGGGGGAAGCTCTCCAGAATGTTCAGGAAATCTAACCTGAAAAAGCAGTCCAAGCTTGGGCAGAAGCCTGGGGTCTGGCTGTAGCCATGAGTGGGGCCTCTGCGTGTCTCTTGTGGCTGAGCCATCCTCTGTAGGGCAAGGGGGTGGAGGATGGTGGGCCTGGGAAGAGAAGCAAGAACCTAGGAGAGGAAAAGGAGAGGAGGAGGCACGGGGCCAAGCAGAAGGGTGAGTGAGTGCCACAGAGGAGTCTAGGAGAGAGGCTGCTGGGCTGCAGAGGGTGCTGAAGGTGAGGGGCCAGAGGAGAGCCTCAGCGGGCCATGTGGAAGCAGCAGCAGAAAGGGCGGTGGGGAGGTGGGAAGGTGATCTCTGAGGGAGAAGAGGAGGGTGGGGGTGGGAGGCAAGACACACCTCACAGGCTCCATGCAGGGAAGTGTCACTTTGTTTCCATATATTTCGCTTTTGAGATTTTATTATTCTAAAGTTTTCACACTTTCCCAAGGACTTGACATTCATACACACACCCCCCCCCCCATATAATATAGAAAATCAGGAAAATTTTAATAATTTGGTCATGTTTAAGAGAATTACATTAGGGCCCAGTGTGGTGGCTCACAGCTATAAACCCAGTGCTTTGGAAGGCTAACGAGGGAGGATTGTTTGAGGCCAGCAGTTCAAGACCAGCCTGGGTAACACAGCAAGACCCCGTCTCTACAAAAAAAATTAGCCAGGTGCAATGGTGCACACCTGTGATCCCAGCTACTTGGGATGCTTAGATGGGCAGATTGCTTAAGCCTAGGAGGTCAAGGCTGCAGTGAGCTATGATCATGCTATTTCACTCCGGCCTGGGTGACAAAGTGCAACCCTGTCTCTTTAAAAATGTAGGCCGGGCATGGTAGCTCATGCCTGTAATGCCAACACTTTAGGAAACTGAGGCAGGAAGATTGCTTGAGCCTAGGAGTTTGAGACAAGCCTGGTTAACATAGCAAGACGGCATCTCTACTAAAATTTTAAAAATTAGCCAGGCATGGTGGCACACACCTGTGGTCCCAGCTACTCGGGAGGCTGAGGTGGGAAGACTGCTTGACCCCAGGAGGTCAAGGCTGCAGTCAGCTGTGACTGCACTACAGCATGCCAGCTTGGGCAACAGAGTGAAACTCTGTCTTAAAGGCCAAGCATGGTGGCTCACGCCTGTAATCCCAGCACTTTGGGAAGCCAAGGTGGGCAGATCAGCTGAGGCCAGGAGTTTGAGGTCAGCCTAGCTAACATGGAGAAACCCTGTCTCTACTAAAAATAGAAAAATTAGCCGGGCATGGCAGTGTGCACCTGTGGTGCCACCCAGCTACTTGGGAGGCTGACGCTTGAACCAGGGAGATGAAGGTTGCAGTGAGCCAAGATCGTGCCACTGCACTCCAGCCTGGGTGCCCTGTCTCAAAAAAAAAAAAAAAAAAAAAAAAATCAATAAAGAGTTAGGCATAATGGCACATACCTATAATCCCAGGTACTCAGGAGGCTGAGCAGGGAGGATTGCTTGAGTCCAGAAGTTGAGAATAGCCTGGGCAATGTAGTGAGACCCCATCTCAAAAAAATAAATGAATAAATAAAGAACAGATGTTTTTAGCCACTTGCCAAATAGTTCAAATTAAGAGGTGATCTATAAATAGAGACAAAGGCACTGGAGGGGTTTTGCACTAGAGAGTGTCTTAGACTAATCAAGGTGGTCAAATAGGATCTGTCCTCAGAACTGGAATGCAGTTAATGCAAATGAAGTTGTAAGTGAAATGGACTGTGTAACACATTCAATCTGCTAATCTGAAGTGGGTTGTACGGAGTCTAGTTAAAGGAAGGCCAAGAAACAACCATTTTTATTGTATATCCAGCTGGCCCAAAGGAGATTCTGCTTAGATTTGAAAGCCACAATGGCAATTTTCTAGACAACCTTGATTAAGAGAATAGGAATTAATCCAGCTACACTAGCTGAATGGAAATATTCCTTAAACACACCTAGCTAGGTTTGTTCCAATTCTTTGCTCACTAAGTGAACTTGTGATCCTGTTCATAAGGTGGCTTCTTTAAAGGGTTGCCACCAAGGGGCTTCTGAACTCAGAACCATGTCTCTGATGGGGCCTGAGAGAAATATCCTGTTGTTAACTGGCAAATGGCCATGTTTGTATATAGATCCTTCAGTCACTCGAGCTTTTGCAAACTGCATTTTGGTCCCCATGGGTCTGGTCACTCCAGAGAGTGGGACAAAATCCTGTGATAAATTCTGTACCTAGCCCCACAAAGCCGAGGACTGATCAAGCAGCTCTGGGTTAGCCTCATCAAGGTGTTGACAACATGGAGGGCTGATCTGAAGCAGCCAGCCGGTATCTCCTTTCTGTTATCTCTTTTAGCTGCAATCAAAATGCAGCAGCCAAAATACATCAAGAAATAAAGTGGAGACCACAGTGCTATAACTGAAATTGTTTCAACAGCCCTGGCATCAGGCCACCAGCATGCAACATACTTTCCAGTCCGAATTTAGTGTGAGCCCATTGTCTCAGCATTCATCTTTCTGAAGGAGCAGAGCACAGAAGGCAGGATGTAAACTCTCTGGATGCTTGTGATTCTTTTCTCCTGAAAATCAGGGCAACTCTCTGCAAACAGCAGCAGAGGGAATGAAGAAAAATGGCCTGGGAGGACAAATACAGGGTTTACCCTTCTTCTCTGGCAAATGGCCAGAGAAGGGCCAGAAAGCAGCTTGAGCCTGGGAGGTGGAGGGTGCAGTGAGACAAGATCATGCTACTGCACTCCAGCATGGGTGACACAGAGAGACCCTGTCTCCAAAAAAAAAAAAAAAAGGCCGGGTGTGGTGGCTCACGCCTGTAATCCTAGCATTTTGGGAGGCTGAAGTGGGCAGATCACTTGAGGTCAGGAGTTGCAGACCAGCCTGGTCAACATGGTGAAACCCCGTCTCTACTAAAAATACAAAAAATTAGCCAGATGTGGTAGCGCATGCCTGTAATCCCAGCTACTGGGGGAGGCTGAGGTGGGTGCTTGAACCTGGGAGGTGGAGGTTGCAGTGAGCCGAGATTGTGCCACTGCATTTCAGCCTGGGTGACAGAGCAAGACTCCATCTCAAAAAAAAAAAAAAAAAAAAAAAAAAATCAATAAAGAAGTTGAGAATAGCTTGGGCAATATACTGAGACCCCATCTCAAAAAAAAAAAAAAAATCAATAAAGAACAGATGTTTTTAGCCACTTGCCAAACAGTTCAAATTAAGAGGTGATCTATAAATAGATATAAAGGTATTAGGATACTTCATGAGGCACTCGAGGGTTTTGGACACCCACAGACTTCCTGAAGAAGATAATGTGGCTGGGTGCAGTGGCTCATGCCTGTAATCCACACTTTGGGAGTCAACCAGCTTGATTCTCCTTTCTGGGCATCAGAGCCTCTTCAATTCCACAGTTTTCCATCTTGACAACAGAGGACCAGATTTAGCCCTGTTCTTTCCATCCAAAATAATTTTATTCCATTTTGCATTATGTAATAACTATTTCCTTCCCCTCCCCCACCTCCAACTGCATCTCCTATTCTGAAATGCCTCTTGAGCAGCCAAGGGTGACCAGCTCTGCTTCTCATTTTCCTGAGGAAGAAGAATCTCAGCCTGAAAGAATACAGAGCTAAGTGATATATGGCAGGCCAACCTCTTCTCCCCAAGTTGCAAGAGAGTGGGCAATTAGTCAAATTCCATCAGTCATGTTAAAATATACTTCCACCAAGCAGACATCCTTCTCTCAATGCTACAGGACAGTGAAAAATGTGCAGAGTAATGAGATTTGTCATTTTTCTCTTAACTGCACACCCTTCAGGCTGGATACAGGAGGGCTAAACAGATGCCTTAGGAAGGGACCCTGAAGACCCAAGTGACCAGCACCATAAAGCCACTCCTAGGGTCAGCCATGCTGCCAGCACTCAAGGGACAGCAGGGCCACCTGCTGGAAGGCCTGGCACTCTGGCTCCCTGGCCCTGTCTGCCTCCTCCATGTCCTTCGAGCCAAGTCTACGGCAGGACCACGATCTTCTTCTCCAGCTTCTGTGGAGGGAACAGGAAGTTTTTCATGATGTCATCCAGTTCTTCTAGGGCCAACTGGGCATGGAGCTTGGCCACGTCATCGGGCTCCAGACGCACCACATGCTTCAGCAGGTGGTAGAGGTCCTTGAGGACGTCACTCAGCACCTACGTGAGAGAGATAGCCATGACCACCTGTCTACTGTGCCGGCATTTATCTGTATGACTGAACTGCCCTCTCCTCCTGCCTGAGGAGATCTGTGAGGACACCCACAGACTTCCTGAAGAAGATAATGTGGCTAGGTGTAGTGGCTCATGCCTATAATCTGCACTTTGGGAGGCAGAGGCAGGCAGATCACTTGAGTCTAAGTGTTTGAGACCAGCCTGGGCAATGTGGCAAAACCTCATCTCTACAAAATATATAAAAATTAGCCAGGTGTGGTGGCACATGCCTATAGTCCCAGCTACTCAGGAGGCTGAGGTTGGGAGAATCATTTGAGCCTGGGACGTCAAGGCTATAATGAACTGTGATTGTGTCACTACACTCCAGCCTAGGCGGAAAAGAAGAAGATAATGCATGGCCATCTAGGGTTGGAGGAGGAGGCAGGGGTGGCAGTAGCCTTTGTACTAAGATAAGCTTCCCATTGTGTTTCTCACTCACCCCATGCCTAGCTACATGGCCTTGGGGCTTCTGTTCCCCTGATTCCCAGGCCCAATCATAGATCCCAGACCCTGTCATTCAGTCCCAAAGCATGGCAGAGACCTCAGGACCACAGACAGGCAAGACTGCCCAGATATGGTTGCTCTCAGAGCGATGACCAGCATTTTCCTCCCCCAGTGCCCCATAAAGCTCTCTGCCACTTGACAAACAGGCACCTATTTTATGAAACCCAGGAGGCTATTTATTGAGCAATCATGCCTTTCCTTGCCCCTACTATAAAAATCTGCCACCAGGCTGGGTGCGATGGCTCACTCCTGTAATCCCAACACTTTGGGAGGCCAAGGCGGGTGGATCACCTGAGGTCAGGAGTTCAAGACCAGCCTGGCCAACACAGTGAAACCCTGTCTCTACCAAAACACAAAAATTTGCCAGGCATGGTGGCACATGCCTACAATCCCAGCTACTCAGAGGCTGAGGTAGGAGAATCACTTGAACTCCAGGAGGCAGAGGTTGCAGCGAGCTGAGATTGAACCACTGCCCTCCACCCTGGGCAGAATGAGTGAGACTCTGTCTCCAAAAAAAAAAAAAAAGTCTGCCACTACAGTTTCCATTTTTCATGACCAATGCTCCAATTTTATGGTCTGATATGGAATTGGAAGGGTGTCAAAAGTACCCACTCACAGGCGCTCCTATTTCTCCACAAAATCCTGGCTTGGGAGCTAGAACTTCTAGCAAGAGACAGGTTTCAAAGGAACAGGGGAAACAAAAGTAAGGAGACTGAGGCCGGGAACAGTGATTGACGCCTGTAATCCCAGCACTTGGGAGGCCGAGGCAGGTGGGTTATTTGAGGTCAGGAGTTTGAGACAAGCCCAGCCAATATGGTAAAACCCTGTCTCTACTAAAAATTAAAAAAAATTAGCTGGGGGTGGTGTCTCGCAACTGTAATCCCAGCTATTGGGGAGGCTGAGGTTGCAGTGAGCTGAGATCACATCACTGCACTCCAGCCTGGGCGACAGAGAGACTCTACCTCAAAAAAAAAAAAAAAAAAAAAAAAGAAAAAAAGAAAGGCCAGGTGCTGGCTTACGCCTGTAATCTCAGCACTTTGGGAGGCCAAGGCTGGTGGATCACTTGAAGTCAGGAGTTTGAGACCAGCCTGGCCAACACAGTGAAACTCCGTCTCTACCAAAAATGCAAAAATTAGCCTGGTGTGGTGGTGGGTACCTATAATCCCAACTACTCAGGAGGCTTAGGCAGGAGAATCACTTGAACCCAGGAGGCGGAGGTTGCAGTGAGCTGAGATCGCGCCATTGCACTCCAGCCTAGGGGAAGAGCAAGACTTCATCTCAAACAACAATAAAAAAAGGTAAGGAGACTTAGGGACCATCTGGTCCAACTAGGGACAGGGGGCAATTGGGCCACAGGGGGTCATGTGACATGTCTGCAGCTACTTGTGAAGTTACTTCTGATTCAGGGCTTTTGGCCTCAAATACTACTTTTTGAGTCATGTACTACTTTAGGTCCTTTCTATATATGATCTAATTTTTCTGCCAGTCATATAGAGGAAGTTTATTAGCCCTATCTTATAGTTGAGGACATTGAGGGTTAGAGGGTTAAGGTTACTCAGCTAAAAAGGATGGAGCGAGGTTTCCAACATCTAGAGCCTGTGCCTGTATTTTTTATTTTATTTTTTTGAGACAGTTTCGCTCTTGTTGTCTATGCTAGAGTACAATGTCAAGATCTCGGCTCACTGCAACCTCTGCCTCCTGAGTTCAAGCAATTCTCCTGCCTCAGCCTCCTGAGTAGCTGGGATTACAGGCATGTGCCACTACGCCTGGCTAATTTTGTATTTTTAGTAGAGACGGGGTTTCTCCATGTTGGTCAGGCTGGTCTCGAACTCCTGACCTCAGGTGATCCACCTGCCTCGGCCTCCCAAAGTATTGGGATTACACGTGTGAGCCACCGCGCCAGCCTATTTTTTGTTTTTATTGAAATGATAATACACTACAAAAGAGCATATATTAAAAAGGAAGGCTCTCTTCTACTCCAGACTCCTAGCTGTTTCCCTTCTCAGAGGACATCATTCATATGATGACATATTCTCAGAGTTTACAAGCACACATATGTGTATACTTATGTTTCTTGTCCCCTCCCCCACCAGCTTTTTGAGACACGGTCTTGCTCTGTTGCCCAGGCCAAAGTACAGTAGTGCAATCATAGCTCATTGCAGCCTCAAACTTCTGGGTTCCAGGAATCCTTTGCCTCAGTCTCCTAAGTAGGTGGGACTACAGGCATATGCCACCATGCTTTTTTTTTTTTTTTGTAGAGATGGAGTCTTGTTATGTTGCCCAGCTGGTCTTGAAATCCTGGGCTTAAGCAATCCTCCCACCTCAGAGGTTGGGATTATAGGCATGAGCCACCAAGCCCAGCTTCCCTTACCTTTTTAAAGCACAAAATTGGCTGGGTGTGGTGGCTCACGCCTGCAATCACAGCACTTTGGGAGGCTGAGGTGGGTGGATCACTAGGTCAGGTGTTCAAGACCAGCCTGGCCAACATGGTGAAACCCCATCTCTACTGGAAATACAAAAATTAGCTGAGCATGGTGGCACATGCCTGGAATCCCAGCTACCTGGGAATCGGAAGCAGGAGAATTGCTTGAACCGGGACCCAGGAGGCGGATGTCGCAGTGAGCTGAGATTGCATCACTACACTCCAGCCTGGGCTACAGAGTGAGACTCCATCTCAAGAAAAAAAAATAAATAAATAAAGCACAAAACTATATTCTACACTCTGTTGTGTACGATGATTTCCCCCCCACTTAACATATTTTGTAGATTTTTTGTATATTTGGCATATATGGAGATAACTTATTTTTTATAGCTGTAGAGGATGAATGTAACACAATTTATTTACTCATCTTTCCAGTGAAAGTCATTTAAATTCTTTTTTATCTTTTGCTATTGCAAATGTTGCTGCAATAAACATTTTTTTGAAGATGGAGTCCTGCTATATTGCCTAGACTGGTCTTGAACTCCTGACCTCAAGTGATTCTCCCATCTCAGCCTCCATCTCAGCCTCCTGAATAGTCAAGATTAGAGACATAAGCTACTGTGCCCAGTGCAACAAGCATTCTGATACTTAAGTTATTACAGACATGCACAAGTATGTCTGCAGGAAAAATATCTAGAAATGGAATTTCTGGCTCAAAGGGTAATGCACATTACAATTTTGATAGATATGGCCAGAGAGGTTCCAATAATTTACATTTTCCTCAAACACTATGAAAATTCCTATGTCCCAATATTCTTATCAGTGCCACATATTGTAAACTCTTTATTTTTGCTAATCCAGTAAAAAAAAATAGCATTTTGCTGTTATGAATTTGCATACTTCTAACAAATACATAAATATAAATTTGTATTTTTTTCTGGTATGTATAATTCAGCTTCTCCTTAATGATTTGTAAGAGCTCCTTTTTAAAAAGTCTATTATCTGTCATATGAGTTGCAAATACTTTTTTCCCAGTTGGCATTTTTTCTTTGTGAGATTTTTTTCCTAGTGAAGAAATTTCCATTTTTGATGTAGTTAAATTTATCAAATGTTTTCCTTTGTGGTTTCTGGATTTTGTATTTGGTTAAAAGAAATAGAGCCTACAATCTTAGCCATTATACTACACAATGTTCGTTTATTTTTTATTTTTATTTATTCATTTATTTTTAAGACAGAGTTTCATTCTTGTTGCCCAGGCTGGAGTGCAATGCGTGATCTTGGCTCACTGCAATGCTCTGCCTCCAAGTTCAAGCAATTCTGCCTCAGCCTCCCCAGTAGCTGGGATTACAAGCAAGCACCACCACACCTGGCTAATTTTTTTTTTTTAATAGAGACAGGGTTTTGCCATGTTGGTTAGTCTGGTCTTGAACTCCTGACCTCAGGTAATCCACCCGCCTTGGCCTGCCAAAGTACTGGGATTACAGGCATAAGCCACTGCACCCGGTCTATTTTTCATTTTTGAGACCAAGTTTCTCTCTTGTCTCCCAGGCTGGAGTGCAACAGCCGAGACGGGTGGATCACCAGAGGTCAGGAGTTCAAGACCAGCCTGGCCAACATGGTGAAACCCCATCTCTACCAAAAATACACAAATTAGCCAGGTGTGGTGGTACCTGTAATGCCAGCTACTTGGGAGGCTGAAGAGGAGAATCACTGGCACCCAGGAGGTGCAGGTTGCAGTGAGCTAAGATCATACCACTGCACTCCAGCATGGGTGACAGAGCAATACTCCATCTCAAAAAACAAAAATAAAAATAAAAATAAAATAAAATAGGGCTGGTGCAGTGGCTCACACCTGTAATCCCAGCACTTTGGGAGGCCAAGGTGGGTGGATCACGAGGTCAAGAGATTGAGACCAGCCTGACCAACATGGTGAAACATCGTCTCTACTAAAAATACAAAAATTAACTGGGCGTGGTGGCGTGTGCCTGTAATCCCAGCTACTCAGGAGGGTGAGGCAGAATCGCTTGAACCTGGGAGGCAGAGGTTGCAGTGAGCTGAGATCACACCACTGCATTCCAGCCTGGCGACAGAATGAGACTACCTCTCAAAAATAATAATAATAATAAAATAAAATATAGAAATGTATTTAACTTAATCAGCTACTAGGCAAAGATTCTGTAAGGCCATTTAACAAGGGAAACATCTAGATCTTGCCTTTAAAAGGCTTATGGTCTAGTGGGGATGAATAAGACATTCATATAAAGACAGACAATATAGAATGAAACATGGTAAGGGTTGTAGGGAGCAGAGAGAGTGTGATGAGACATCAAAGAAAAGAGAGGCCACATTTTAGGAAGAGGAACGTGCACCAGAGATGGTGAATGGAAATGATGGGAACTGGTTAATTCAGTGGGTAACAAGCACATGGTCTGGGCCCAGGGTCCCCTGAGCATTCCACCAAATAGACTACGTGTCTAGCACCACGCATCTAGGACTTGCTGTAAGAAGAGAACAAGAGCCTTTCCATCTTTTGATATTCTTGATCAGCAAGGGCACTGGGGAGTAGAAGCAGGAAGTCTACATAGAACTAGCTCCCCAGGCCCAGACTTCCCCACAGCGGGCCTCCCTCTGGCTGTCTATGCTCCAGCTGTGCCGGCCTTCTTTCTTTTCTTGCCTGAACAAAGCTCCTCTAAAGGCCTTTGCATATGCTAGTCTCTCAGCCTGCAGGCTATTAATATTGTGCTTCCTCTTCCGAGGACCCCTACATCCTTGGCCTCTGGGATTCTTTCCCTAACCCCCCCACCTAGGTCAGTCTTCCTGCCCTTCTGGTAATTCTGTTTGTAGCCTCTATCAGGACTATAATTTAAATATTTATTGTGGGGCAGGCGGGTGATGTAAAAACTAAATAAATAAAAAATAAAATAAATATTTATTGTGTACTTTAAAAAAGGTTTTCCTCTCTGGATGGTAAATACTATTGATACTAAGGCTATGTTTTGCCTTTTTTTTTTTTTTTGAGACAGGCTCTCACTCTGTTGCCTAGGCTGGAGTGCAGTGGCCTGATCTTGGCTGACTGCAACCTCTGCCTCCTGGGTTCATGTGATAATCCTGCCTTAGTCTCCCGTAAACTTGTGTTTTGTAAATGAAGTCCAGTGGCACAGGGAGCATGAATGTCAGAGGAGGAGATAAGTGCACTTTGTGTACACCCTTCTTTGCCAGCACATTTGCATCTGGGGTTCTCCGTGCCCCGTAAGCACAAGATTCTGGTGGACTCACCATATGGGGGAGAGCAACAAGGATAGAAGCAAGTGCAAGGCAGGCAGGGCTGTTACAGTTAAGAGCGGGCAAATGGAGGCCCTGACAGCTTGGAGAGGCCACACTTTGCATGCACTTTCCATGCGTTGCTTCAAACATGGAAAGAAGGCAATGGCTTTTTTTTTTTCTTCCTTTTTCCTTTAGAGACAGAGTCTTGCTCTGTTGCCCAGGCTGGAGTGCAATGGCACCATCTCAGCTCACTGCAATCTCCGCCTCCCGGGTTCAAGCAATTCTCATGCCTCAGCCTCCTAAGTAGCTGGGATTACAGGCGCACACCACCACACTCAGCTAATTTTTTTATTTTTAGTAGAGACGGGGTTTCACAATGTTGGTTAGGCTAGTCTCAAACTCCTGACCTTGTGATCTGCTCACCTCGGCCTCCCAAAGTGCTGGGATTACAGGTGTGAGCCACAGTGCCCGGCCCGGCAATGGCTTTCTGAAAAACAGAGGACTATGGAACCTTATTGCATCTTTCTCACTCATTCACTTCCTTGTTTTAGCCAATCATTTACACTGAAAATAATGGCACAGTAGGGCAGCCCATAGTTCTTGTTCCTTTCAGTCCTTTCTTAACTCATCAGTAAATTGAAGGTAGACAGTGTTGGTTGAATGTGTATATATCAAGAAATGAGGCTGGGTGCGGTGGCTCATGCCTGTCATCCCAGCACTTTGGGAGGCCAAGGTGGGGCAATCACCTGAGATCAGGAGTTCAAGACCAGCCTGGCCAACATGGTAAAGCCTCGTCTCTACTAAAAATACAAAAATTACTGGGTATGGTAGCAAGCACCTGTAATTCCAGCTACTTGGGAGGCTGAGGCAGGAGAATCACTTAAACCTGGGAAGCGGAAGTTGCAGGGAGCCAAGACCACGCCACTGCACTCCAGCCTGGGAGACAGAGCCAGACTCTGCCACAAAAAAAATAAATGAAATAAAAATGTTGAATTCAGGCTAGGCACGGTGGCTCATGCCTGTAATCCCAGCACTTTGGGGGGCCAAGTCAGGTGGATCACAAGGTCAGGAGTTGGAGACCAGCCTGGCCAAGATGGTGAAACCCCATCTCTACTAAAACACAAAAATTAGCTGGACATAGTAGCTACCAGCTACTTGGGAGGCTAAAGCAGGAGACTTGCTTAAACCTGGGAGGCAGAGCAGAGGTTGCAGTGAGCAGAGATCACACCACTGCACTCCAGTCTGGGTGACAGAGTGAGACTCTGTCTCAAAATAATAATAATAATAATAATAATAATAATAAAGTTGAATTCAGCTGGGCACAGTGGCTCATGCCTGAAATCCCAGCACTTTGGGAGGCCAAGGCAGGATTGCCAGAGTCCAGGAGTTCAAAAGCAGCCTGGGCAACTTGGTGAAACCCCATCTCTATAAAAACTACAAAAATTAGCCAGGAGTGGTAGGGTGTGCCTGTACTCCCAGCTACTTGGGAGGCTGAGGTGAAAGGATAGCTTGAGCCCAGGAGGTTGAGTCTTGCAGTGAGCCGTGATCTTGCCACTGCACTCTAGCCTGGGTGACAGAGCTAGAGCCTGTCTCAAAAAAAAAAAAAAAAAAGCCAGGCATGGTGGCTCACACCTGCAATCCCAGCACTTTGGGAGGCAGAGGCAGGCGGATCACAAGGTCAAGAGATCAAGACCATCCTGGCCAACATGGCAAAACCCTGTCTCTACTAAAAAATACAAACATTAGCTGGGCGTGGTGGCGTGCACCTGTAGTCCCAGCTACTCGGGAGGCTGAGGCAGGAGAATTGCTTGAACCCAGGAGGCAGAGATTGCAGTAAGCTGAGATGGTGCCACTGCACTCCAGCCTGGCGCCTGGTGACAGAGCAAGACTCTGTCTCAAAAAAAAAAGTTGAATTCGTGTTGTGTAGAGTTTCTACTGTTTTGCTAAGAAGGAAATACATATGCATGTGTAAGCTATGAAATACAAATTGTATAATTTCAGTGATTCTGTGTAGGAACTAGTGCTCTTATATTTGCATTTAAAATTGGCATTGCACAATATAAAGATGAACAGTAAAATTCATGCTGATAATTTAACATTTTAATTTTTCTCCATCAAATAATAAACAGCATAACAAATTGAGAGAGAGAAAGAGACTAAGGCCAGGCATGGTGGCTCATACCTGTAATCCCAGCACTTTGGGAGGTGGAGGCAGGCAGATCACCTGAGGTCAGGAGTTCAAGACCAGCCTGACCAACATGGTGAAACCATCTCTAGTAAAAATAGAAAATTAGCCAGGCATGGTGGTGTGTACCTGTAATCCCAGCTACTGAGGAGGCTGAGGCAGGAGAATTGCTTGAACCCAGGAGGCAGAGGCTGCAGCGGGCCAAGATCTCACCAGTGTATTCCAGCCTGGGTGATAGAGTAAGACTCCATATTTCAAATAAAAAAAAAAAAAAAAAAAAAGAGACTGAGACTCCATCTCTAAAAAAAAAGGGCAGACTTTGGAAGGAAAAAATATATATTTTAGGCCAGGCACGGTGGCTCATGCTTGTAATCCGAGCACTTTTGGGAAGCCAAAGTGGGTGGATCAGCTGAGCTCAGGAGTTTGAGAGCAGCCTGGGCAACATGGCAAAACTAAAAAATTAACCAGGCGTAGTGACACAATGCCTGTAATCCCAGCTACTCAGGAAGCTGAGGCAGGAGAATCGCTTGAATCCAGGAGGTGGAGGTTGCAGTGAGCCAAGATTGTACCACTGCACTCTAGCCTGGGCAATAGAGTGAGACTCTGTCTCAAAAAAAAAAAAAAAAAGCATTTGAACCAGAGGGACTCCATTTTGAGTGAGGACTAGGACAATGAGGCTGAGACTTGCTAGGCTGCATTCCCAGAAAGTTAGCATTCCTAACCTCTAGATGTTAATGGTTAGGGGAACAAATTAATCACATTTACTAAACAGACCCAGACTTGGGAGTGTCCAGATATCCCTGTATCTGGAGAACAAAGGCATTCCTAAGGAAAGATAATAATATTGATTCTTGAAAAATACAGTAATTAAGAAAATTAATCCTTTATCACAAACCCTTGTAGCAGAGCACATCTCCATACCTAGGGTGGATGTGTTCCTCTGACTTTTAGGAACCTTACTCTGTCCATGGAGGAGCTATTCTTTCACTCCTTTACTCTCTTAATAAATTTGCTTTTACTTTGCACTGCTGACTTGCCCTGAATTCTTTCTTGCAGGAGATCCAAGAATCGTCTCTTGGGGTCTGGATCAGAACTGCTTTTCTGTAATATAATGTGTATGTGTTTTAATACCACTAACGGCACTTTTTTCTTGTTGTTTTGTTGTTTTCCCTAACAAGGAACCCTGCACTTTAATCTGCACTGGGACCCACATATTATATGGTCAGCCTGCAAACAATTCTCAATGCTCCCTGCCCCGTGTCACCACATGAAGTGCCTGAGTCCTGTGAGCAAACCTCAGGAAGATGCTGCTTGGTCTCTGCTGGGCAATCACCTCCTGGGCTTTCTCAAGGAGCTTCTGAGCCACAGTCAGGTCTCCTAGGTCAGGGGCCTGACTCTGTGGCACTCTCTTGAGTGCCCTTTTTTTTTTCTTGAGATGGAGTCTCACACTGTCACCCAGGCTATAGTGCAGTGGCACCATCTTGGCTCACTGCAATCTCCGCCTCTTGGGTTCAAGCAATTCTCCTGCCTCAGCCTCCTGAGTAGCTGGGACTACAGGTATGCACCACCATGCCCAGCTAATTTTTTTGTATTTTTAGCAGAGACGGGGTTTCACCATGTTGGCCAGGATGGTCTCGATCTCCTGACCTCGTGATCCGCCGGCCTCAGCCTCCCAAAGTGCTGGGATTGCAGGAGTAAGCCACCACGCCCAGCTTCAAGTGCCTTTTCTAACCTGTCTTTGGGTGAGGAAGTCTTGGAAGTCTTATTTTTCCTGAGGCTGGCAGTATGAAAATGAGCTAATTCCTGACAGAGGATGACTCTCTACCGCTATTACCTCATGATTACTCACTCATTCAATAATCACTACTATGGGCCTCTGTCATGCCCAGGCAGTAGGCTGCCGATAAAAAAAGATGAATAAGGCATGAACCCTCCGAGGTGGCAGCTACAGCCCTGTGGGGAGGCAATACATAGATCCCACATGGAGTGATCTCTATTCTAAGAGAGAAATGCACGCAATTCTATAGAAGTAAAGGAAGTCATTTCCGCCTTTGGAGGTGGGTGGAGGAAGAGGAGCCTGTACCTGCTAAGTGAAAGTGCCTTCACTCTGACATTTATTCCTAGCCAATGGGTGGCACCAAGGAAATGGCTTGAGGGGGACTTTAGTGAGTATTCTAGCTCCCAAGCCACCACAAAAAAATGGCAGTTGCTAAGCGAAACCAGCATGCTTGCTATGCAGGTACAGCCTAAAGACAAATCTCCAACACTCTCTCCAAAGGATTACAGGCCAAAGCGTCTCTATATATAGAAATTCTGGAGTTTCCACTTTTTTTTTTTAAAGAGACAGGGTCTTACTCTGTCGCCCAGGCTGGTCTCCTGGCTTCCTGTGCCCCATCCTCCAGTGTTTATTACAAGGTCTTTTTTTTTTTTCCTTCTAGAGAACTCTTTCACTTAGAAATACCTTTGAGATTTTTTTGCTACAGTCTCCTAACATTCAAAGTAAGGTCAGCTTTTTTTTTTTTTTCTTTTACTTTAGCTTCCATATTAGTCTGTTTTCATAGTAAGATCTGCTTTTACTTGTTAAAAAGGGATACTCACAGGTATTCTGTTCTTTCTCCTTGTGGGTAGGAATTTCCCCTGGGCAAGGCTGTGTCCTTAAAATAACAATACTGCCTGTGCAAACCCCACTCCACATTTGAGGGGTGCTGAGCTCCCCTGTTATCAGTTACCGGATCTCCTTTTTTAGTAACTGAGTGTTAAGCAAAGGCTCCTGCTTAATTAATGGGTCTATTTTAGCAACCCACCCTGGTACAGAGCTTCTTCCCAATCCCTGTGACTCTAGGGATCCCACACATCACAGGACTTCCTCTGGACTCCCCCAAGGATCAAAGCTTCCTGCCAGCTAGGGATTGTCACCAAATCCCATGGATCAGGGGCTGAATACAAGGAGAGTTCAAAGGTAAAGTTACAGGAGCCT